>BTCW01000018.1:23757500-25125000 GCA_033239725.1 Echinochloa phyllopogon | reverse complement strand
AGTTACCCACCTGTCTGTCAAATGATGTCATTATCGCAGAGTATATGAAAATAAATAGAAACCATGCTACTATACTGCCCGCCACACTTATATAATGCCATCTTGTTATAGAGTTGCATGCCATGAGAAGGCGGAGGTTCACAGTCACCACAACACAAGAAAACGCCATAGTGCTAACGTCCCATAGGCCAAGAATCTTGCCAGATGAACCGTGACCGTGCCGGCTCGCAGCTGCAGTGAAGTAAAAGAACACTATTGACTGATAGAAGGCAAAGAAACCCCACACTGCAATCACTCTCCACTTGAAGAATGAATTCCTGATTCCTTCCTTGTAAAGCTGTGGGTATCTTTTCGACAGTGACGCACTCACATCCTGAAAAGAATCAATTTAGTGCAATGCAGGAATGAGGGAGGATAACTTCATAAACAAGTATGGATAACCATACCTTATCAAACAATCCAACTATAATTACGGGTAGTGCCGTGAAAATAACATTATATAGAGACTGGAACCAGTCATCATAAAATCGCTGACCAGAAAAGCCAGTTTGGAAAGTGAACCAGAACTGAGTTAGTGTAAATGTCAGATTCTTGTAGAAGAAGTATGTGATAACCTGCAACAGAACATCTCATATTTAGCACTTTGAACTATTATATTAGAGTTAAAGGTGAGCAACAATAGCCATACCTTACAGAGTCTCAAGTAAGACCAGCGCCCATGTACAAGAAGCAAATCAGTAAGAAAACGAAACTGTGCAATGGCAAAGTCGCTAGCCATAACAGCTTGCATTCCTTCTTGGCCACTGATCCCAATCCCAACATGAGCAGCTTGAATCATACTAACATCATTAGCACCATCCCCAATGCTGAGAGTTATTTTCCGAGCACCCTTTTTAACTAAGCTTGTGACCTACAATATGCGTTAAATGTCAGCATTCAACAATTTTACATAATTTTAACCAACTAGGTTATGCAATAAAACTGTACAATCAATCAGATACAAGTGCCATGCTTGGTTAGAGAAATGGCCAAACACGAATAGCCATTCCTCACTTTCTACTTGTTTGGTTTGAGGAATGGAATGGGTTGGCAAATCAATACCTCATTCCCTGTATGCACAAATCCAGTATAAACATGAGGAATGGTGTCACAACACCAGAATCATGGGATGAAACCATGGTGAACTACCCTAGTTCATAACTAAAGAACCTTAAAAGGATAGTGATAGCTGATAACAGAATGGTCACCTGTCAGAAATGCTACTCAAAAGCACCTATGTACACGGGATGCTAAAGACCAAACCATAGTAGTAAAAGCACTAAGTGTATACTGAATAGTAATATATCTACATTAATTCCTTTTTTGGTCTTTGTGTGGTTTCTTCCAACAATAAAATGGTTGTTAATTCTTCCCTGGGGAGGAGGCAAGTGGTATGGAAAGAAATGTTATTTACCTGTGCCTTCTGCAGTGGAGAAACTCGGCAACAAACAACTGAGTGGCAAATTAGACTCAATCCAAGAAGATCCACACGAAGAGTTGGGTCCAGTGCATACATCAGGCATCTGCCATCAATAATGAGAGCCAACTTCCTTTCAGGGGTGCTAACTAAAGAATGACGGGCTTCCTCATGGAAGCTTTTCAGACTCTGTTTTACTGAGTCTTTAATAACACGCGCAATTTCCACAGGGTCGCCCTGAAAAAAGGGCAGGTGTTATATATGGCACATGTAGGTATGCGGGAACTACACGCTACAGGTGGTAAGTCAGTTTACAATCGTACAGCAGGTCATTCTTGACCAGTGTTTTAAATATTATTCTTAGCCAGTGTTTTAAATATTGTTCTTGACCAGGCGGTAAGAACACTATTGACTGATAGCAGGTTATTCTTAACCAGTCATATAACTTGAAACAATCACATAATTGATTATGCAAGAAAATAATCACCATAAGATATGTTAAAGGCAATAACATCAAGCTAATAGAGAGGGCAGAGCAGTAAAACAATAGGCTTATAAGCAACAAGGTCCAAAAAAAGGAGTTAATGGATCACCATAAGATATGTAAAAGGCAATAACATCAAGGTAATAAAGAGGGCAGAGCAGTAAAGCAATAGGCTTGTAAGCAACAAGGTCCAATAAAGGAGTTAATGGGGGCCTCAACATTAAATATCCCATATAAACCAGCCCCCCATAAATGCGTAATGCCACAGTAACACAAGTAGTCGAGCAACAAATGAACTCAAAAACTAGTTAGTCCTGGTTTGCATGAACTTTTTGCAGTTAAGGTATCCCATTATTTTAATTTCTAAAATTTAGAGCTGACACCTTTAACTATAGCAATAAACCAACTCAAAAAACTATTTGTGTTTTCCAAAGAGCAGTAGTATGTGCATCTTACCCTGTCTTCAGCCTCCCTAATAGCATCTGTCTCTGAGCTAATGATGAACTGTTTGGTATCATTGTTTACCAAGCTGCACGCTGAATATGTCAGATGAACGAAATATCAGGAAAAGAACATCCAGAATCCAAAATTGACTGAAAGAATACTTTAAGCAGAAAAGGTAAAGCAAACTAATCAAGATAGATGGAAGCTTCACCATATGCAATGTTAATTGCTGTTTCCATCTTATCTCCAGTTAACACCCAAATCTTTATGCCAGCCGCAGAGAGAGTTTCAATGCAGGCTGGCACCCCTTCTTGCAGTTTGTCCTCTATAGCCGTGCACCCTATCAATATAAGGTCTTTTTCAATCAATTCAGCCACCTACACGACAAAGAAGGAAGGAAAGTTACATCAAAATGTAGCCAGCAATAACAGAACAGTTTAGCCTCAACTTGAAGTATCGCTTTTTCTTTCTACAACGCAGTTAGTCCGTTATTGTGTGATAAAATGCACAGATAATCCAATGAAAAAGGTAAACTCTAAAATAGGAAAGGAAAAGATTAACACTCCGATATAATCTCTCCTTTCACAGAAAAGAAAGATAAAAGGACATCATTGCTCTTGAAAAAGTAACAAAAATACATTTACCAAAATTATTTTAACATAACAACTGTAGTTCATTGCAAAATAGTCTTTAATATCTAATTGGGGATGCTCTAACCACATAACATGATTGTAACAGCAAGTGACAACAAGCTAGACAAAACTGCAAGAATTGCATGTGGCCACTTGCACTGGCAGCATGGCACATCTACCTATGCTAATAAAACGCCTGAATAATTTTACTAAATTTGCAATGGAAGCAAGAAAACTCTAAACTGTTATGAGTTTAAGTAAAATTGCAGTGGAAGCAAGAAAACTCTAAACTGTTATGGGTTTAAGTAAAATTGCAGTGGAAGCAAGAAAACTCTAAGCACGGTACTAAAAGAAAGCTCCAATAAATATCACAAGGTTTTGGGGTAGAATTTAATAACAATGTCTAGAGTTCGAAATGTTCGATGTTCCTAAGTCAAGCTTCCTTCCAACAATGTATAGGTTCACCCATTTAAATAAGAAATCATCCAAGCAAGGGAAGAAAGGGTACTACAATTTATAGATACAGTAGCAAAAGGTCTAACAGAAAGACCATAGTTCAGAAAATGCATTGTCATAGTAATAGCCAGAAGATGGTGACCCAGTAACCTCATCGAGCTTCTTATCACGATCCCGTAAAGATGACTTTGCTTGAACAAACTTCTCATTCCAGCTTTCATATTGCTCCCTACTAAGATCCCGATAGGCAAGGCAAAGCGTACGCAAGCCAGCAGAACCAAATTGCTCCAGATGCTCTCTGCTGGTCTTTTTCATATCATGATTTCCATCAGTCAATCGTTCATATACGACATTATCAGCACCCTAGTTACACAAAGATTGTTTCAGGTTAGTGCAACAACAAAACAGAAGCCAAACCAAACTCGCCTTTCTCGTGTTACCTTGCAATAGAGAACTAGTCTTCCATTTGGGAAACGACAAACCACCGATTGCCGCTTTCTCGTACTGTTAGTACAGTAAAATATAAACCACCAAACAATGATTGCAACTCACTGAATTTACATTCAAAATTAACAAATAAACCACACCTGTTGAATTCCAGAACATTCAGAATTTCATATGGAACATCTTGTATACTCCCCATCCTTTCAACATGTGATTCACGTACCATAACTGTTGTTGGTGTACGCCTACAAAATAAGCATAATGTCACCCTTCACCAATGTAATATCCAAAATTAGATGAAGGAACAACTCACATAGAACAACAAGACTCTGAGGATATCAACAAATAGGCCTACTTACAGTGAATGTTCACAAATACCACAATGGCACAAGTATTCTTACTCAAAATTTCTAATAAAAACACTCATAATATAATCTAGCGAGCTCTGGCCAGCTGGTAGCAGAGTGACATAGCTATGAAGGGTGTCGTGGAAACACAATGACTGTTGTGGAAACACAATGGCTCGTGCAATACTGGCAAGTATGTGTCCTGGTCACGACGCTCTTTGATAATCAGTGGATTCTTCTTTGGCTCGATTGCAGTCATAGCCCTGTTTCTCGGATTTTTTCAGGGGTTGTGTTTCTTCCTGTCTTTCTGTTGTTTTCTGTGTTCCCAATGTATATGTTGCCTTGTGCTTGCAACCTTTGCTGCACTTGTGGATTTGCCTCGTTTATTAATAAGGTTAGGTTGGCCTCATGCCTACATGCTCTCAGAAAAAAAAAATACAGCATAATATTGTTATATTATTATTTTTCCCTCAAATGCACAGATCTTTGTGTCATTTACTTGAGAAGGGAATATTATTATTATATTTTTGTTCATGCGGCCATTGCTGGGTTTTACCTCTCTAGGTGGCACATACACTGCCCACTCAATCAAAAACTGATCAACACCAACACCTATCTGTTTATAGACAAGTGCCCAAATCCAATACTGGATATGGTCATCTGGTGGCACAATTGAGAGAACTGGAACAAGTACAGGCAGTAAATCATAGATCAGAATTTAGGGCAGGAGCAGGGGGGTGCACAAGGGAAAACAGGAGAAGGTAAAGCAGAAGCTTTCTGCTCTGTTCTTTAACGCCCCTGAGCAGTAGCTGTTCAGTTTCTCTTATTGTGTCCCCTGTAACATATCTTACACCTGTCGTTGGTGAGCAACGCTCCAGTCTCACATGCATGACAGTAGCTTTCGCAAACACACACACACTAGCCTACCACAACTTGTTTAGAACTAAAGACTTTGTTCAAAGTGGTGGTGTGAAGTCAATCTTTCCAATTATGACTCATATAAGCAAAACGCAGGTATTTTCATTGATGGTCTACTTGAGATGGCAAGTAAGCTTTTCTCAGAACATGTCAATTGTTTGGATAAAACATAGAAGAATAAGAATGTCTAAGAATCTAAGACTATTGCAAGATGAGAATTACCTATAAAAGAAGAAGCCAAAATTCTTAGCAGCAGCCACAAGTGCAGCCTCATCTGGTGAGGCAGCTTGGTAACTGATCTTTTCCGGTGTCTCCTCACCCTCTGGAAGGACTGTATGACAGATTGCAAGGCATCTGAAGAATTCCTAAAAAAAGAGCAAATAAAATATTATTTTTTGCACAAATAAAATTCATCACAGTATCTGAATCAGCAAGAAAAGAATTAAAAAACTTTTCACAGAGTCAAAATTATTTCAAAAATACCCCAAAATATCTACCTTGCAAGCCTCAGGATTAGGTTCATTCCTCCACGCACCACGCATGATTCTAGCGTCATCAAAGTTGAATCCTTTCTCATGAACTGCACTGGTTGATCTTTTACCCTACGAAAGTAGATAAAGTATAAACATTTTTAATTTGCAAACATAATGACAGAACTTAATGGCTTCATCAACAACGAAAAAAGTTGCACCTCATCATCACCAATTCTGATTCCAGCCCGCTCTGCTCCTCCTTTCTCAATCTCTGTAACGCCAGTTCCATACATTTCTCCACCAATCGAGCATTTAAAGAATTCCATCAGGTTTCTTGTAAGCGTCCCAGTTTTGTCAGAAAATATATATTCAACCTGAAACCATAATATTAATGAAGAGGTAAATCCAAAGTAAGGCGAAACGTATAAAAAATGTTTATTTATTTGTAATCGCTAACAACTGACAAGACCCCACTGAGAACCAAGTTTAGTCCCGTGAAAAAAGAAATCCACCCATGATGGATTATGTGTACAGCTTGATCAGAATCAAGCCCATTCCACATTTTGGCTCAGTGGACAAATCCTATTCCACAGGAGCTATCAATTCATCCAACTGGTGGAATGACTCTGTCATAGAATGAGGTAATCTACACCGAGACATACACAACCACGTAGGGTTGGTCAGTCTCATACTCCCATTCGAGTAACCAAATGGGAGTTTTCTTCAAACTGAAAAGAGGATGAAGAGACAAAGGGGAAAGATTACCTGCCCAAGCTCCTCATTAAGATTAGAAGTCCGTGCCAAAGCAGGGGTGTCACTCTCAGCATGGTACATATGAAGATCATTGTTAATGTATTGTGTGCACTGGATGAATTTGATCATCTGCGACCAAAGGTAACATAAGCTCCAATAGTGCAAACATAGGATAAGACATTCCTAATAACAAGTTTAGAACATACCTCAATGGACACATAAAGAGAAATTGGGATGATCGTTGAGTATAGAGTTATTAGAGTAAACATGGTTAAAATGGTCACCTGCGGCAGTAGTGTTTCAGAGCAAAGTATATGGATTATATACAGCAAAAAATATCTAAAACAATATATACCACGAGTCTGTTTTGGGGATTGAACTGGTCCTCCACCTTCCCACGCAACCCGAGATAGAAATATTTTCCATTAATAAACACACCACTGTCGACAACAGGAAAAATAGACATCAGTACAAATATAGCTTTGATCAGCAAAAGCGATAGTATGTAAGAAAAATGTAACTAGATGCATAACCCTTTTATTAGATGAAGAGATACAATTGATGAAGTTGTGTTATCTGGTTACATAATTTCATCTTGATGCTAACAAGGAATAGAAATCTAATAGGCAGCCTGTGACTGTGAGACCCCCCATCCCCCCTCCCTCCTCTCTTATCAGAACCACAAAAATGAGGGGGATTCTCAGATAAATAATTATGAAATTCTTTTAATTGACTACGCGAGTGTGAGCATCCACAAGATGAACCTAAAAGGAACAATAAAGTTCAAAAGAAATGCTCTTCTAGTGACAAGTTTTGGACATGACACCCTCCAAAGCATATCCTTGGCCTACTGCGATACTTTTGTGAAGCTTAATAACTTAAATTATGAAAGTATTATTCGTGACAAGTCTACTCATGACATCAAAAGTAGATATGTTAAATAAAGAAGTGGACTGTATGAGAACTCACCTTCCAATGGCACCAATAACGCACATTGAGAAGAGGGTGGCAAAAAGAGCAAGGATAAGCTTGTCTAACTTTTTTTCCAATGTACTTCTTTTGGAGGGAACATTCATCGAATTCATCATAACCTGTGACAGTTTTCCACAGGAGTAAATATGAAAACTTGAAGAAAATCACCAGTTCAAACTTCGACATCAAATTAGATAGGGAACAGAAAGATGCCCATACTTTTGTCTCATGCCCAGTGAATATGACAGCCCCAACAATGTATTCGGTATTGCGAAGGCTGCATCCCTGTATCAAGAAGGCAATGATAAGTCAATGTTCTCTCGCACGCAAAGAGATATAATGCTCTTTTGTGCATGAAAAACGTTGAACACTTAAGTGTGCACAAGACATGAATCAATCTGATGGGAGCAAACATTAGAAAGATAAAAATGAATATTTAAGTATCATTAATGCTCTAATGCAAGATGATGGTAACTAGAAAGGAGACCGTGGCTCTCAAGCACTAATCTATACAAGACTTGGAATATCAAAATTCACTGGAGCACTAAAAGAATGTTCTCTTAGCCAAAGGTGCAGAGTATCAGGTTTAGGTACTTCCCCTTATCATGGCAAATGAATTCTAAGCACTCCATAACATGGAGCAGAGGAGCTTTAAAAGTCCCCACAGACTATGGTCACAAGGTAACTACTTCCAATATTGAGAGATATAACTTTCACTATTCGCTTCTAGTATATTATATTTCAACATTGAGCATGGTATAGAGATTTCACTATGCACTTCGCAAACAATAGCCATCCTAATTCTGCAGAAGCTACGGAATCTACGTTTTAGAAGCATTTCGTGAAGGATCTATAAAGAACTCGGCTGGCAAGCCCCCGAGCAGACCCTATAGGACCGCCATCGTAACCTGGGCCGCACTGGCGGACCAAACTGCCCCCCCCCCCCCCCCCCGCCCAAAACAAAATTTCAAACTATGCCTATATAGCCCATAGAAAATACCAGCCCAGCACCCAGGAGCCCATGATATTCAACACTCAACAATGCTGAAACAATTAAACTAAGCCCAGAACAGACACAAACAGACCCACCAAAGCCCCACCTCTCCTCTGTTACTGTTCATCACAGTTGAAATTGCCCCCCCCCCCCCAACAATTTTCTTGACGGTCCGCCACTGCTGGGCCGACACACCGTTCACTGGGCTGGCGGCACACCGCAACTACCCCAAGGTAGGAGGGCCCAAACCAAACCACAGTTCAGTTGTCGCCACACAGGGACAGCGCCCTGCCACTATTTTATGGTTGCCAGCGAGCGAGGCTTTTCAACCAGCCCTGAAATTCACTCCCTTGGGGAATCGAACCCAGGCGCTGGAGGTGCTACTCAGGTGTCACAACCACTAGGCTATGAACCCTTTTGCTGGTCATGAAAGATCTAGAGAAGATACTGTCGTGTGGCTAATCTAGGGGACTCCAGAGATGTTGCTGGTTAAAGTGAAAGGGATTTGAACAATGGGTTATCAAATAGCTTGTCATGTCTCAAATCTACAAACATTCGAACAAGCAAACACAGTATGGTTAGTTAGAAAAAGGAAACAGGGGAAGGGGGGAAGCTTACCCGTAGGAGTAACTGGTTTGGTGAGAGAGGTATCGTCTGCTTGTCCACAATAAGATTGCCGGTATACGTATAAAGTGAATTGTTTGGCTGTTCACACTGCACTTCACCTGTAAGCCGTATCTAAGTCAAATATGAAGATTTATGACATTTCTCAAGCAAAAATTAAAGCAATTAGTCATCCTTCCATCATACAACAAACTTCTATCTGTAAGTGATTTCATCCATTACTACTTCCCTACATCACCCTTCTAAGCTCCATTTTGAATGGTCATTTTACTGTGACTAGATTTGGTTCCTGCTGCCTTGACTTTCTTTTCCGCATCTATGCCATCCTGGTGGGTGACTGAGCTGGAGATGGGTTCAGTGGCTAATTACTCTAGCCAGAGTTCAAAACTAGAAGTCCACCTAATCACTTTGTTGTTAGAACTGAACTAACCATTGAAAAATATTTTGATTCCAGAGGAACACTGACAATACATATATCAAGGTCCTTATTCCAAGTTACATAACATAGGACAAACAGAGAATATGAAGTAAATAAAAAGGACACAGCTTCCTTAATTGAATTTAATTGAATCAACTGCAAATTAAAAGGTCTCGAACAGAAAATTAAAAAGCACAAAACCTTTGAACCCAGAAGCCTTCTCAGGAGCAACGAAGTCCCAAGTTTTCTCCAAGGCCTTCCTTATTTTCAGATTTGTTTCCCCATCAAGATTTGCTGTCTGCGGAAATTTCATCCAAGATCAATGGAAGAATTTTTTTTCCTCCCAAGCATATTTAGTTCGCAGTTGAATTGAGAAAATAAACAATAAAAATATACCTCTATGTAGCAGACACCGTCAGGGTTTGTACTAGATAGGAAGAGCAAGTCAGCAGGGAAATAACCATCTTGCTTGATCTGCTCTAAAGAAGTGCCATCACTATTAGTTTTTTTATGTGAGTAGAGCTCAATATTACACATACACACACAAAAAAGATCAGGACAATTTCTTTCAAAAAGGAACATGTCAATTAACTAACAAGATACTAAACAGGCATTTCAGACATTACCCTCACAATATCTCCAACCTGCAGCCTTTTCCACGGAGTACTTTCCCAATGTTGACCTTGCAATATATCGACGTGTGCATTGTTAATTGACATATCATTCTGGAAGCGTTTCTGTACAATGAGCAGCAAATAAAAAGGAACAGGCATCAGGTCTCTTAATTTAAGCATGGCAGAACAAAAAGGTGGATAGCTATACTAACCCAATCCTCAAAAGCTTCCTTGATGAGAGAGACCAGTAGCACAAGACTTAGTGGAACCACATTAGTGACAGGATGAACTGGACTGTAAGCACAGGTGCTAAGTTAAAAATAGGGCTGAAGCGAAGCAAAGAATGAGCAAGTTGACTCATAGACTAGGAAGATGCCCATTAGAGAGAGAGAGAGGGAGAGAGAGAGAAACCTAATAGGTGTAGTCGAAAGGATTGAAATCATGAGAAAGTAAAGATTTGCAACCCGCCTGAACTGTCAGAGCAAAAGACAAATGAATTACGAAAGGTTCCTCTGGTCAAATACTGATACGATGATGATAAACATTTAAATCTCTGTTGCATTAATGAGTGCAAGAGCTGATATCTTGGGCATGGGAAACGTGAATAATAACACTCATAATTTGATTCGATGAAAACCGTCTATGAAGCTCATTAGAAAGCTTATCTCCCCTTATCTAACAAAGATGTAACTATGAAGCTACCAGATATGGGGAGGGGAGAGAACCAGGTTGGCCAGCAGGCCAGGCTTTCAAGCCCACGACCACGGTTCAAACCCCAGCGGTGGCACTCTCGCTAGTATTTTCGAGGGTAGTCATCCACTAGGCGTATCATAGAGATATGAGAAGTCGCACAAAATGGGCAGCTTAGGCTACTAAAAGCACAATGTGCGCTAACATCAACCAAGATACTACAGTTTGGCAGCGCGTGCAGAATATGAAAAGACAATTAGATCAATTCTCAAATTACTGTAACAATTGGCAACCCGGTCGATCTATCATCAATCCATTGCTAAGCCAATTAAGAGATCCAAAGACAAGGAAAAGAACAATATTAGGAGAGATCAGTTTGCACAGAGGAAAATGACCATATGTGTTTCATTAAGTTAAGAATAGGTCCACATTTGTTGTTAAAACAAATTAGTATTTGTGAAACAGAAGAGAAGCAAAGCAAATTCTGCACATACAAAATTTGAAATACATGAATAGTGTTTTTCCATTTAAATTTAAAAATGAAGAGAAATTTTTCTACAATAGATGCTAAATCTAAAAGGCTTGCTTGATTGGTAACATAAGTGACCAACAAAAATAGTGTATTAATACCTGCTCAAATAGTCCTTTAGGTAGGAAAGTCAGGATACTGTACTTTGTAGTCGACACAGAATTCCCCTGGAAATGCAAATAAAGCATGAAAAAGAATATTAAACAGGGAAATGACATTACTAGTCAACAGGAAAGAAAAGTAATATCCTGCCATAGTACTCTGTAGAATTGACAGCTTCCATGGAAAAATTGCATCATGAAGAAGGGAGGGGGGAGAGATAGGCCAATTGTCATGGTCAAACAAAACTAAAGTGTATTGCCAATATGGCATTGTAAAGGTACAGTATCAGCTTCAAATAAATATATAATCAATAACTGATACAAATAAACAGAAGAAAGGGGGACTGTCATCAGTGTGATGCACCAATGTTCCACAAATACACATAATTATACTGCAGCTGCAGCATTTATATACAAAGAAAAGGATTTACTAACAGGGCCCATTCAAATATGCAGAGGAAAAGAGCTGAGTTCAAACGGTTTTCAGAAGAATCTGATGTGTTTGTGTTCCACTGACATTAACCCACAGTTACCAGGCATAGTATGATCCACAAGCATGTCAGTTAAAACATGAAGAATCATCAGGCAATAGCCACATATTTAAGCTTGTAAAATTAGTACTATCAAGTGGCAAGTAAAACTGGCAATATCCCATCCAGGCAGGCACACACAAGTTTAGCGCACAGGATAGCTTGCAATTCCCGGACTAAGGGTAGAACGAAACAGCAAGATGTTGTATCACATGTCCCACATGGGGGAGGTGGACACCTAAACCTTACTGATGTCCGCCAATAGCACGGTACCACTTTATCACAATATAATACCAAACGTCTGCCATCCAACCTCCCAAAACTAACTGTCCAAGCTGCAGGCAAAGCTCCAATCCAACCAGGGCACTCGCAGCTGGGCAGCAACACAGACCTCGTGAAGTGAATCCTAAACGCCCGGGGAGAAGAACGAACCAGCTAGCTCATCGCGGCAGACGATCCAGCTCCAACCCAACCATACCACACGAGACATCACCGAGATCCAACCGGCGGGGCCAACGAAACCGAATGTAAATGGGACGGGGAGCAGCAGCCGCCGCGTACCTTGTACCCAACGGGCGCGTTGGCGTCGCGGTCGTTGCAGTAGACGGTGCGCACGGTGGGCGCCATCGGCTGCGGCTGCCTCCGCAGGCTAGTGCCCCCGCCGCCGAGCCGCGCCGTGGACTCCCGGCGCCCGAAGCCCGAGGAGGACGCCCCGCCACCACCCGCCTGCTCGCCGCCCAGCCGCGCCGTGGCAACCCGCACCATCTCCTTTATCCGCGCGCTCATCCCGGCCTCCCTCCCCTCCCCGTCCTCCCACCACCAAATCAGACGGACGGCGCTGAGATCTGGCGGGAGGCCCGAGGACCTCCCAATGGGTTGGGGTGGAGCGCGAGATCGGGAGCGCGAATCAGGCCGGATTCGCGCGGCCCTGCGTGGATTTTGGCGCTGGGGCTGGGGGAGGAGGGGATTAGGGCTCGAATCTGATCGCGCGTCGCCGGTGATGCTCGTGGGCGCGTGGGCGTCAGCTTTTTTTCGCGTGGCTCCCTTTCTTTCCTTCGCCGGGGAGGGGAGACGAAGGGAGGCGAGAGGGGGGGAAGGGACGCTCGGACGCACAAGAAATGGGTGGATTTTTTGCGAGATGCACCCTAGACAAACTACGGATTGTTTGAAAGTTGAAACCGTGTAGTTGAATTTTCGTCTTTCGCCCCTTTCCAAGGGGTATCTCTTTTCCGCCTCGTTGCCATAAATACTTTTTTTAAAACGATTCTTTCTTACAGAACTCCTCGATTCTTCTAATATAAAAAAGTAATGATTTATTTCATGATAAAAAAATTAACGTATATATGCATGATCATGCAGGACCAAAAAATTCCATATATTGTACAATCATGTCCATTAAACATGAACATGAGCGTAAGAAAAGGTTCATTCATAGCATACGTGCATATAAACTGTGCAGTGTGTTTAGTTCAGTTGTAATGTACTCCCTATGAAGATTTTAAAAAAGGACAAAATAGTGATGAAACAAACAAACTAAAATCCTTTTTGAAAACTACTTGGAACTTATGTTGCACAAAATCACTAGTATTTAGAAATAATTGCAATTTGTTCACTAGCTGCGCTCGATTTAATAACTCATTTTTCATTGTTTACATTTCTTGCGAATCAGATGGTTGTTATGTAATGGCAATTAACAAGGTTATTTTAAGATATCAAAAAATCAAGAACTAAGTTTAGCTCAAAGTTGGAAAAATGGAAGTCATAAATGATGCAGTCTCTTCACCTAGTCTCTTCTATCTTGAATCTAGGCATGCCTTTCCTTAATCTTAAATTGAAATATGCAAAGGGATCTAGTTCCTCCTTGGTGAACAATATATTCGCTAGGATGTCAATAACTCATCTGTATTTGAGTACGTACTATTATGGTCAATTGCAAAGTAATGCTTTCTGGGACAGGAGGTCAAAAATGATCAATTGTCTTGTTAATATGCCCTTTATTATTTGTTGCGTCTATCATGGTAGAGCTTATGCTGCATCATGATCATATCAGAAGAATTGAATATTCTCAAACTATTGCCTTTTTACACATCAGCATATATGGTATGGCAGTTATATTCGCTTTGCAGTGGCAATTGTCTGTTTGAGTTGTAGTATACTATATTTTCCTTTTTGGCATAAATATATATTGTACAAAAATAATAGATCATGTTATTAGAATATATAAAGTGCAGTATACCATCTTTTCCTCTTTTTTGGCATAAATATATGCTGTAGAAAAAATGATTGTGTTATTAAAATATATAAACATGTCTGCAGCATTATTACACGATACATAAGGATATACGTTCCTTCAAAGTTTTGTCAATAATAATGACAAGATGCATGTAACTACAACAAAAGAAATAAACGGTATATAACCTCCTAACATAATAAGAGTATATAAGTACCTTGATAATATGTCATTCTCGTATCTCCCTTTTAATTCCTCTGTACCCCGTCTAGAAGTCGAACCAAGAATAAAATGATCTAGCGATGTCTGCTGCGTCACGATCATTGGTCATCTTTGACCGTGTCCGTGTGGCTGCGGTAATAAAAGAGCCGTCGGGCGGTTACGTCGCCCTTGACCGTACCATCGCGGCCCGGCGGAGTCAGTGGCACACCGGGGGAACGTGCACGCGGTCCGCTGACGATTTGTTCCGCCGTCAAGCCTCTGAAAATATTCTGACGCGCCTCAGCTTTGACTTTCTGACGTGCCCGCCTGCAACCACAATGGCTCAGGTCAAGGTTTGCCAAGCCCTGAGCCCCTGACAATGACCGGACAGACGGAAGGTTCCCTTCTGGAAGCCTGTCTTCTTTGCCATTCTCGTCTCGGGCCGGGGCCGTTCAGTTGAGCACGCCACAGGAAAGAGGGCAATACGTCCGACATCCAAACTTCGTGTTAACCGCCAGCGTGTTCGGTGCCAGTTTGGTCGACGAAACCAAGGAACCGAGCTGTATGTACGTGCGCACGCTCGTGCACCGCCAGTTTGGGTAGAGGGCGTGTCCCAACCAACCCGTGACAAGGTGTCACAGGCGGCAACAACCCATACGGCGGCTAGCTTCCACTCACGTACAACAAAGAAGCAGCACTACACGCCTACCGGCCAACGAGTACCACCAAGCATGAGTGAGATTTCCCAACACAACTAAAACCTGAAGTTTGCATCCTACTGGTACAAAATTCAGAGAACCTGTAGAGCACCTACACCTTGTATGCAGCAGGGAATTGAGAGTCGAGAGAGATCACAGCAAAATGATGAGCTAAAACTGCCCGAGGAACTAAATGGAAGGAGACCAAAGTTTAAGAGAAGAAAAAGGCTTACAAGCTGCTGCTGTTAAATGTTTCTCTCAAGTATTTTCTTCTATAGAAAGTAATGGTACACAGGGGCAGCTCAAATATCATGAGCTGACGAAATGTAAGAGGGTAAAATCGACCTTACAAGCCTCCTCCCCCTTCCTGAGGATGCTTCCGAAGGCTGCTTGCTTCCCCGAGGGCCAGCGTTCCGCCAAGCCTCAAGCTCCGCGATGGAAGAGAGTTCCACCACCAACAATGCTGACATCAACATTTTGTACAAGACCTGGAGAGATTCAGTGCGTGTGAATACAGGCTGTGCGGCACAGAACCAGAATCTGAATGTGGTTCAGGTGGCTTGGATCGTGGCTAGTATATCAAAGGGCTTAAAACATACTTGTAACAAGAAGTGCGGAGAGCGTTGTATAAAAAGCATTTCTCTAAGCACTTTTCTCCCTAAGCAAATGCAAGACCTAGAAGAACCAACTATGATGAACCTCTACAGCGTAAGTAATGTCTTCTGTCTACAATTCTAAATGAAAATGGTTCGATGTGCAGCAAAAAAATCCCCGTAAACTCCAAGCTGTTCGTGTGAACAGAGACAACATGCAGTTCTAAATAAGAAGCAATATGACAGCACTGATTTCCTTGTTAGATGTTGCATACCTAGCGTATCACCGTCTGATTCTAGGCTTGCACCGGAACTCAGCCAAGAGTGCTATGTGATCTGATGACCACTCAGGTGAAGGAAGAGCTGTGTCTTTTCTTAAGCTTTCCTCATCCAGAAGTTCCAACAATGACTCAACCGTCAATGAATCCGCTGAAAGAAGAGATAGGACATGCCCATCATCAAACAGTACAACCACAATATCTATTATCAAGGCTGTGCAGTGATGAGGAGTCATGCACAAACCTGTGTAAAATATATAATCGACAGTCCCAGTAAAATCTCTTGTGCAATTTGTGAAGAGTGGTTCATTTGTTGCTGGGTCCATCCTTCTCCGCTGGTGCTCTAAATCATAGCCAACACCTACCATTCTTGCAAAAGAAGAGTATGCACTGACCTATAAACAAGTAACACCTTTGGTCAGAACATGACCAGAGCAAAAACGTATAACAAAACCATGACAGATTAAAAAGTATAACAGATCCATGAAAGATTAACTGTACCAGAGGAAGCTGATGATTCAATTTGCTTGGAGGGCGTAAAATTCCAAGGGGATCTATGGCCAGATCAGGATGCAGCTGATCAACTTTGCCCACTGCAAGAAGCCCATGCGGAGAACTGAAAGATACAACTGTGTGCTTAGAAATTCATAGTTCAAGAGCATATAAAGCCTACTAAATATTTCCCTGATATTTATGCGCACCTCCCAGGGGTTGAATTGAAATCTCCACAGACCAACATAGGAATGTCTGCACTGACTGCTATCTTCTCCAAACCTTTTAGGAGGGTATGAACCTGAAAAACCCAGAAATTATTGTTATCCTTAAAAAATTGGAGATGACATAGACTGCTAGTCATATAATGTGATGATACAGACCTCCCAGAGCTTCACATCTTTTAGGTCTTGATGGACATTTATATGTGTATTTGCCTGCAAAATGAAATCATTAAAAAAACAGTGAGACCACAGACCATCATGACAAAAAAATTCCATTGCATGGAATTGATCTGACAAATTATAGAAGCGCCAAAAAGAGTCAACGGAAATCATATATGATGAAAGTCAGAGCAACGTATAATATAGAGCCTGTAGCAAAGCAGGCCACAAATTCTAGAGAAAAATGGTTAAACATCCAGTTTGAACATGAGGAAGATATTATGCATCTAACATTGATTTAGTTCTTTGTGGACTTTGAAAGAGACACAGAGATCGCCAATTGCTGCAATTCTAAGCATGCTAACTCGCTGCAATTCTAAGTATGCTAACTCGCTTATTAGCTTTTCTCTATGTTCTCGAGTTTGAACTTAGGTGCTCACGAGCTACCTAAACAGATGTCTAGGGAGTGTGGCGGGTGAATGGGATGAAGCTCCGCCATGCATCTGGAGATGCCTAGAGTCTGATTGTAACCTTGTTAATGGGTGATGAATGAATGGCTGCAAAAAAAATAAGTTCTTTGTACACACCAAAAACAAAGAAGAGCAGTTCACGTACCACACAAAGGAGCTGTCTTTTACCAGGATTTTCAGCTCCATGGTTACCAAATTTGGCTTCTAAAACCGCAATTAGTGCAACATTGTCCTTCATAGGAAATAGGCAAAAAAAAGATTATTAAAATTCATAAGTACAATTAATGCCAGGTATACAGTATAATTTTCATTTTTTTCTTACCTTAATTAATCGACTTAAAGCCACTCTTTTCTGAGCAGCAGGGATAATCGCATCTGTTAAAGACTGTGCAGCCTTATTGAATTCAACCTACATAAGCAGGTGTAAGAATTAGAGAGATGCAAGCCAGCAGACAACAATTAACCTGGCAGTGATTGTACCTCATATTTTTTAACATGTGAAAATTTGTCCCTGCGGAAAAAAGTAGCACAGCCATCAATGGCCATAGGATTTCCAGAATACACCTGTGACAAGAAAGGAGAACAATCAAATAGGATAGCAAAAGTTATTGAACTAAATTAACAAAATGTAAGCAATTCAAAGTCACCTCAGTTGTCCTTTTCTTGTAAAGCGACTGATATCCATGTTTGTCAAGTTCAGGTGCGAAAAAATCTTCAAAGTGGTTTAATTGTACCTAGAAAGGAATATTTAGTTGTTTTGAGGAACATTAGCACTAACTGGATTTAACTTCTGCAAAGATTCCACCGAATACATTTTAGGGTTTATCATTCATTTGTGTTGTTATATCCATTTAGGTCAAAATAAATAGAGCAACATTGCGAAGAACATAATAAATGCAGGAAGATTCAAAAGAACTCTGAGTAATGCAGAAGCACAGTCATGTCAGCTGATACACAGGCAGAAACACTCAGCTCAAGAAGGCATATTTGATTGCATATTGCAGAAATATCTAAAGTATAACTCTTATATCCATTGGATTGCATAATGCTAGACTTGCTTAATTTATTCTCTCAAAACATATCTACCAAGAAAAGCAGAAAAGAAAAGGTTGCCAGAAAAAATAAATTGGAGAGGTAGGTTAGGATATTGTACCTCCTGAAGACAAATGATATCGGCATGGTAGCCAATAATTTCACGCAACAAATTTTGTCTTCTGTAAGTCCAGGAAAGCGCCCAAGTTGGGCAGTAGCTATATGCATCGCTTGTAGCATATGCATCAGCAAGAATATTGTAGGACAGCACAGTGAATGTCCCTAAGGAAGAGGTTTGGCTGTCTAAATCCAGGTGACCTAAAACATCTCCATTCACTTGAATAAGGCGGCGTGGGGTGGGAGTTGGTGCGGGGATTACACGTGATGTCATAATTGAAGTCGGAGGTCCCACTGGAGACCTTTTTTCTGCATCCACAGCTACACACTCAAATTTTAGTGCATGCCCAATATCATCAGCAGTCGGCGTATATGTTCGTGAGCGTCCAACTTCAAACCAAGTTTCTCCAGAGTTCTTATCAGTGCCCGATGGATATAAAGGCACAGGTCCATTATTAACACCAGGGCTCTGTCCAAAATTTGCCAATGAACCAGACCCAGCAGTACTTAGAACCCCAGAACCACCACTGCCAAATCTACCAAATAACTCCTCTTCTTCAGCTCCATTTTCATTTAAAGCACTACTAGCTCGCTCATGCAAAACCTTGTGGTGCTGCCATGCATCAGAGAAGCATTTAGCTGAACAGTGGTAGCTCTTAGCAACAGGTATTTTTGACTTCAGACAACCGAGGCACTGGATTGTTGCTTGTTCCATTGGATGTACACTGCAGATAGGGACTTTCCGATCACTCTGTATGCGATACCTTCAAGTAAGAAACCAAATCAACACAACCACTTCATGGAGTGAAACACACGGGCGGTCAAGAACATGCCTACTAAAAGGACATATCACTCTGTAAGCATATTTTAAACCTTTTAATCGCCTATAATATGTTGTCTATTATTACAAAATCAATACATACTAAAAATACTTTGAAGTACGAATGAACACAGGGGGTCGTTATTACAATATGTTCACTCTTCTCATGCTGTGAAGGATGTGAAATAGTTGCATTGTGTCATCTAATAAAAGGTATGTGACTATGTGTTGCCATTTCACATTAAAAATTCCAAATCACTAGTGCTTCATTGACTCATTGTTAATACTATTATTAATACCCCTGACAAAAAAGGTTTTATGTGCATAGTGGGCTTGCACATAATTTTTAAGCAGATTAGTATGAAACAATTAGTTGTGCATGAGATTTTGCTAAGTAGTGGAATTAAAAGCCCGAATGAATATCAACAAAAAAAGTACAGTTGTTGATCAAAATCAATAAAAGTACTTCCGGCAGGACCAAACTCCACACTACGAGTACAAGGTCTGAAGCCCAACTTTTGGATCTAGCATATGCTTTTAATCTGTGCAACTTGGCCTAACATCTCAAATTAACGAAAATAACAAAGTGAAAACAAGTATAAAGCATCATGCACAAAAAATATCAATCCTGTACAATGGACGATTCCAAAACTTTAACTTGTTATGGTGACCCTTCAGTATACAAGGGCCCAGGCCTAAGCATGGCCAGCAGGATGGCATGCCCACAGATGTGTAGCCAATCACGCCTATTCCAGCCACTAACCATTACAGTTAGTTGGAGGTTAGTCTAGGTAGTTATCAATCCTGTACAATGGACGATTCCAAAACTTTAACTTGTTATGGTGGCCCTTCAGTATACAAGGGCCCAGGCCTAAGCATGGCCAGCAGGATGGCATGCCCACAGCTGTGTAGCCAATCACGCCTATTCCAGCCACTAACCATTAGGGTTAGTTGGAGGTTAGTCTAGGTAGTTCAAGATGTTAATCCATCAGGTTTTAGCTATCATTTGTTTCAGATTAAACCTATTTCTTGCTGACCATTAATTGACGTCAAGAAATTACAAGTCAACTTCGTCCCCCTTTTCTCCTTGCACAACCAAACGCTGTTCCCTGGGTTCAGCAGTCAGCACTGTTGCTGCCGCCCACAGGAACCACCCTCACAACTCCACGTCTACTAGCCCATAACATATCTACAGTACATTAACTTTGTCAGCATGCTTAAACATATGCCGCAACAGGTTTGCATTAAAAAAATTATAGCATTGAAAGTATCTAATCTGGTCTATTCTAATCTAGTAGTGATATATAGCAACAAATAAATGGTATTCCTTTTCAAGCATCAGGAACAGAACAATATTAAAGTTAACAACCAGCATTGCCACCTTCAAGTTCAACTAGCTTAGTGAACAGAGTGTTTACTTCAAGGAATAAACCATCTTATAGAATAAGCTTGTGTTTGTCTAGTGGAAATGAATAACCCAATTCACACCATCTCGTCTGACAAGGGAAAATTTTCTTCTTCTAGTGGATCCCAAATATTTTAGTTGGATGACCTCAAGTCAGTTAGACAATATGTAGTGATGTCAAAATTCTAGCATGAGGGTATTTTACAAGGCAAATAGCACATAAAAGAACTCCCATAATGACTCCTAGCTAACTGTCAATGGTTCTAACCACACACATTTCAGCTTCCGAAATTCAAATAGGCCTTAAACTGGTTTGTCAAATTGTTCATCGAATTCTACCACCACTAGCTGTCTCCGTCCCCATCTAGGAAACCTGATGAGTGACAGTATCATTCGAAAACAGTTATGTTTCCAACCTTAAAATATGCCTATGTGACATCTAACAGCAAGCATGAGCATTTTAACATTATGTAGAGTTCCATCTGTTGCCAAATTAAAAGGAGCTTTTGTACAATTAAGAGCTCTGATCGCACAGTCATAATTCAAATATGCACAAATTGGTTGAAAAAATGAGCACTCTAATGAGTTTAGCAACTTGCTTGAGCATCTAGTCATCTGCTAAGAAACCCTAAGATTGGTCAAAATTCGCTGCCACAGGCATATAAACAATAGTTGAGCAATCCAATAGGCCCCAATGCCATGCCGTACCAACCAAAGATTGCAAATTTACAAGCAGTAGCTGCTTACCATCTGTATCGCATAAACTGTCCATCGTTGGGTGCAGTTTCGGGCACGTCGTCGGTGGAGACTGCGCCGTCAGGCCGCCGCAGCAGCACATAGGGCGTGATCTCGCAGCCCACGATCGGGATCTCCGACGGCAGGTGCACTCGAACCACGCTCAGCATCCTCCCTCCCTCCTCCCCTGCTCTCTTCTCCTGAGCCCCAGCCCCGCCGCCGCCGCCTCGACCTGTCTCACCCTGCAGACGCAAGCCCTAGATCCCCCACCGGCAGGCGGATCCGCCATCACCTGCCGCCGCCGCGCGCCGCCAGCGTTGCCTCCCCTGATCCAAACACCCGCGCTCGCGCCTGCTGCTCCTGCACGAAATCCAACCAGACAGCACCAGCGTCAGGATCCCGCCGCACTGGCCGAGGGCAAATGGGGAGATCCGAGCGGGGAGCGAGGCCTCGCCTGGGGAAGGTTCCTCGAAGGTTCTGGAACGTTCTGGAGACGCGAGGCGGGGGCCTGAAAATGATTGTTAGGGTTTGGGTTTTGCTCTCGGTTTCCTCTCTCTCCCCCTCCTCCCTCTCGCTCTTCGCACTATCTGTTTTCTCTCTCCTCCCGTCTGTCTGCTCGCGTCGTGCTTGGGCTTTCGAGTTTACGGCTCCGTGGGGTTCGCGTTGGAATTTTGGGAGGGTTTCGTGTGGCGCTGCTAGCGGCCGTGGCCGCCGGGTATTTGTAGATTTGGGAAATGGTAGGCGGCACCCGGAAATAGGGAATGCTGTTTCTGTGGGTGGAATGGTGGATAAATCATAAATCAAGCTTGTGGCTTTTCTAGTTGTGGCAGTATAATATTATGATATACATAAAACTGATATCAAGTAAATTTATTTATGTAAATACAAATATTAATATACATCCGTTTCAAATTGCAATTCATTTAGACTTTACTACTTTCCATAATGTATGTAGATATAGTATGTGTATATATACATATATAGTTGTATAGCAAAAGCTATGTATTTAAAAAATAATAATCTATAATTTGGAACATAGGGAGTAGCTATTAAAGTACAATGAACTCATTATCCATCAAATTTGAATCATGGTTTTAAAACATCGCATAGACGATGCACACTCTTTGATTCTAGACAGCCCGGCATGTCTAGACAAAAACAAATCAACAAAAGAGAGTTATGGTGGGAGAAGATTGGAAAAATAGATGGAAACTGGTCTGCAGGACCAACAAATTGCGAACAATGCCATCTATTTTGGCTCTAGCATCGATGATCGACACAAAACTTGCTTTTGTCGGCTATGGCATGGTGGATTTGGAAGAAGACGACACCAATAGTCAATCTAAGGACGAAGAGCAGTGAGGAAAAGGCAAAGAAGTGGCAAAGAGGAAAGATTGGGCTATATGAGAGTAGGAAGTGCGAGGCACTAAGGGCATGCCCATCTCTCCACCCTGGATGGGAGCCTCATCCTCCACATTGGCCAAGATTCTCCAAATCAGCTTAACTGGTGGTTCCGTAGACCTGCAGAGTGGCTTGCAGAGGCACCGGATGCTTGCTCTAACGAAGAGCAGAAGCTCTCACCGAAGAGCGCATTGTGGCCAAAAGTGGTCTGGATCATGTGAATCTTCGGTGAAAAGAGTGAACATTCATGAAAAAGTAAAGATGCTGCAGAAGTAACTTTTCTGCAAGATAGTTGGTCATCGTTGGGACATTGTTGGTTTCGTAGCTCTCCTGTTACGTGGCATGCTACTTTTTTTGAGGCTACCGTTTTTGAAGGTTTGCGTTGGGTCTGCCCTAAGAGGGAGTGCGACTCGACTCATGACTGACAGCACTGTGGCCTGGACAGGACCAAGTCACATTAGTAGAGGGGCCTAAAACATATGGGCTGGCTAGTGGGATGGGCCTTGACTCCTCATTTTTTATGCGTTCCTCTTTTCTTTTTTTTCATCTTTCTTCCTCCTTGTTTTTAGATTCTTTTAATTGATATAGCGCCATCTTGCCTCTCCTCATAAGGGGCTACGTGATTAGAAGGGGTGGATGAACAAGCCTCACCTTACCGCCTTAAAAACCATGATTTGAATATGTTAACCTAATGCAACCTAAATCTTCACTTTCTAATGGTTGAATAGAATAGTGTCTAAAACTAAACTCATAGACAAATGACTAAACACTATGGAACCTCTATCAGGGCTACGATGATATCTCGTTTGGGATTGGTTCATCCGAACAAAAGCTTTACTCATAGATTGATTACAACTAATCTTATTTGAAATAATTTACTCTAAACTATTTTTTTCCTAATATGGTATCTAAATGTCATGCATTTTCATGGAAGGAGCAAGATTGCTGAAACAAAGTTATAGAAAATAGTAAAGAATTAGTTTGTCTCAAAGAATTGATACTTAGGTGTTAGTATTGTAGTGAACGAAATAATATTAGGAAAAAGGTTATCTATGCCTTTATATCAAGAGCGTCTTTCAAAAATCGGACATCTCTAACATATTTGTATAATGAAAATATTTCTTTCGAAAAAATACTATAGTAAAATTATTAATATCATTATTTAGCATTTTGATTTGTTATAAAATAAAATTTGTCCATGGCTCACTTCCATATGCTTGTATTAACACAAAGTAAATATATCATTAATAATAAATATCAAATTCAATGGTAAATGCACTGATATGTTTCAACAAAAAATAAGTACAAATAGCTTTCAATGATTTGTATCTATTAGTGCTGCATTTCGATACACTATATCATTTACGTATAGAAAAATCATAAAATAGCTTCTCAAAATAGATTAATGATTTGATATATTTTTACTAAAGCTCTATTATACATGTACTTAAAAAACTAATTAAACAAATCAATATGTGGATCTTCTTGGTAAAAAATTAATAAATAGATTTTTATCAATATATATTGAATTAGTTGCACGGTTGATTTTAGCTTAATTTCATAGAGAACACAAACACACCCTAGTTATGACTTGTGCACTTAGAATATATATTACTTAGGCTTCTCTTGTATAGATACTTGGATTAAGACATTTGGTTAACATTAAGTTTTATTTAAAAAAACTATAAGTTTACCATTTACCATGCTACCAAGTTATCGGGTGCAAGACTAGGTTAGTCAACTCATCTTACTAAGGCCTTGTGTTGGATCCAGGTGCTATTGTATAAAAGTGCTAAACTTTAGCACTAGCCCATCTAAACAGAAGTGCTAATGTGTGGTGCTACACTTTAGGAAAGACTCAAAAAGATGAAAAAGCATTAGCTAGAGGAGAAGTCCTAATGAGTGATAAACTTTAGCACTACCACTTTAGCCAATCCAAATATTTGGATGTCTATTGGCACTAATACAACCAAAACCTCTTAGTTCAAACAATTAGCTACTAAATAATAAGATTAAACCACACCCACCATACAACAACTTATATCATTGTATCATTTTGGTCCAATAAATTACAAAACATGCAAATAGATATACAAACTTGTCAAGTGTGTGCATGTACAATAAAATATAGGTACCCATATCCCACACTATGGACTATAGTTTGGTTCATGACTATTGTTTTTAAGGTGACAGATAGATGATCTATGCACAACTTTTTTAAAAAACTAAAAAACTCATGATTTTTTAATACATATTCAGTAAAAGAATATGGATGTCACACCAGATCTACTCTCAGCAATGCACATGGATGCATTGATCTTTTGCACCATATAAACACACTAGTTTTAATATTTATTTTTTTGGGTAATTTTTTTATTTATTTGCTACTCACCCTCTCGCTGTGATAGACCTTATACCACTTTGCAGTGCAAAGAAGTGTTTGTAGCAAAATTGTATTTTGATGTTATCCTTCAGTGCTTCATGGAATGAGAGGCTTATGTTAATGGTTTCATCGACATCGAAATGAATATCATAATTGTTTGAGTCTTTCTTTTTATTTTTTAGCTTTTTTCAGAAGGGGAAATATTTTTTTTAGAACATGTTCAGTGATATAGACAATAGTGTTGTCATAGTTTTCCTTAACATAAAGCAACAGCTCACGAAATACGCTATGTGGTATGCATGTGATTGTAAATGCACAAAAATGACAAGTTTGTGTATCAATTTGCATGTTTTACAACTTGTTGGACCAAAATGATACAACAATACAAGTTATTGTATGATGGGTATAATTTACTCAAATAATAAAGACATGAACCTAAACACTATATAACGGATTTTCTTATCATATATTAGATATAACACAAAAGCCAAAAGAATATTTTAGACAACCGCTTCTCCTCGTTAAAAAAAGGAATTTTCATTTTGCACTTCACCACTGTGATCCAAACATGTGATATATATAATGCACTTTGAAACAAAAGCCATGACCACGATCATCACTGGAGTATTTGGTCACATGACGATGGTGTTTGATCCGCACTTCTTCTATAACACAATCAAATCATGGAGCCGTAAGCCTGTTATCGTTGCAAACGTTTGGTTCGCCATGGTCTGCAATGGATTACCGTGCAATCGATTACTTGACACCGCCTATCCTGGACTGTTAATGGATTACGAAGAGTCCAGCGCAAAAAGAGAGTCCTCGACAGACCTCCGTGCAAGTGCCGTTACCTGACCAAACCAAACAAAATCCGTAATCACGGATTCGACCAGTAATGCCAGTGTCATCTCGTTTCATTGTTCATTGCGTTATCATTCAGTTAACCAAACACTATGGTAGTGTGTTATATGAAAGCTGTTTTTTTAAGTTGTGCCCATACAATATTGGAAAATGGGACCACCGAGCTGGGCCCTCTAGATGGGCCGGCAGATAAAAGTGTCCAGAAGGCCTGCCTTTCTTCCAACAAACAAGTGCAGACCAACGCTGCCCCCACTTCGTGACGCCGCCGGCCGTCGACGGACGAAACGAATCCCAATGGACTCCCCCGGCCGGCCGCGCCGCTCTCCGCCCGCCGACCGCTTCCTCGGCCTCTTCTCCTCCCCGTCCCCCTCCCTCCCCGCTTCCTCGCCCTCCGCCGGGGACGAGCTCCTCGAGGGCGACCTCCTCTTCGCCGCCTCGGCCCCTTCCTCGGACCCGCCGCCAGCCGCCTCCAAGAATCCGGGGCGCGGCCACCTTGGCCTGCTCGCCGCGCTCCACGAAGGCGACCGTAAGGTGCCCGGGCGCGGCAGAGCCGCCGCCGCCGTGGCTGTGTCCACGGCCACGTCCGGAACCGCTGGGACGCTGCTCCGTCGCAAGGCGACCATCGCCGCGGCCGCCGCCGCGGCGTCAGCTTCCTCAGCGACGCCGTCGCGGTCCCCGCCATCCGTCTCGCGCGCCATCCCGGTGGCGCCGAGGGCCAGGGGCACCGAGCTGCCGTCCGCGGCGCCGTACCACCAGTCGGCCCCCGTGCAGGTCCCCGTCCCCCCACCCTGGAGCCGCGGGCGCAAACGGGACGAACTCGCCGGCGGGCCTGGCGACGGGGACGAGGAGGAGGAGCTCTTCCGGGGGGACGCCGCCATGCTGCCCCCGCACGAGATGGTGGCGCGCGCGTCCGCGGGCGGCGGCTACGGCTCGCCCGGGAAGCCGTCGTCGATGCTGGAGGGCGTCGGCCGCACGCTCAAGGGACGCGATCTCCGGCGCGTGCGCGACGCCGTGCTCCGGCAAACCGGCTTTCTCGATTGAATCCGGCAAAGGTGGTAACTGCCTTTTTTGGCCTGCAAAATCTCAGTTGCTGCTTTGGTCATGGACCATGCCATAATTCTAGAAATGTTTGTGCCTTGCATTTGTGTACGGGACAGGTGAAATTCGAAACTATTGTTAGCTTACAGTCCAAACTGTTTGCAGTTTTCGTGTTGTCGGAGGTGTGCGAGACCACCTCCTGTTGTAGCAATAAGTGATAAGGAGTGAGAGTAAGTGTTTGCTGGTCAGGGAGCTCTCTCTATAGCGGAGGGAACAAATTTTGTGAGGATGTTTGGTTATTTTTGTCATTCCAAATGTCCAAGCCAATGCACTGTTTGCTGCATTGGAATGTTGCTTTTTGAAAACTTGTGGTGAAATAAACTTGAGGCTTTCCGTACTCTGCTACTTTTTTTGGGTTCATTTGTAGCAAGATGCATGCACTGTAATAGGTGAGCATTTTGCTCTCCTGTCTAACATGAATGGACTATATCCATACATGATTATATAGGGAGTGGGAGGAAGCTCGGGTGGCTAGCAGCTTCAATGGTGGAGTTTGCGGCCTGGGCTCGAATCCCGTCCGATAGAGCGGAAGGCAGTCCGGCCAGGGGCATTCGCCCCTGATGTCTAGCGTCCAATGACGCAGGGGTTACTCTGGCCCCTATACATGATTATATGGGTGGTAATTCTTATCATTCTCCATCATTCATAAGGTTTTATGGTCTGATAGTCCTTTTTTTGCCTCATTGTAAATTGC
The DNA here is from genome assembly GCA_033239725.1 of Echinochloa phyllopogon. Classification (NCBI taxonomy): domain Eukaryota; kingdom Viridiplantae; phylum Streptophyta; class Magnoliopsida; order Poales; family Poaceae; genus Echinochloa; species Echinochloa phyllopogon. The sequence goes on along the minus strand of BTCW01000018.1, from coordinate 25,097,230 downwards.
TCTCTTCGACTATCTGGTATATTTCTTCAAAAAACTATCTGATACTCTGCAAATTATCAGTATCTGAACTGCTCACAGTGACCATGTTCCAATGAATTGAAATGTATGCAAGTTTAAGCTGATTTAAATTATACGAGTCACCATGTGCTATGCTTTCGATGTTATACTGGAAATTGGACGACAAAAGCAATGCTAGTCTATGGTATGTTCACTTTATGTGGCATCTAGCTTCCAAAGCAGCATTTGTAGTGGTTGATTTAGTTTCCAAAGCAGCATTTGTAGTGGTTGCTTGAGCTATTGTTTTCCCATATCACAATAGAACAAGGTGTCTCATTAAACACTACTAGGATGCTCTTCACACTACGCAGATGAACAAAATGTCAGTGACCCTCCATTCTGGAACAAAATGCACCAGAACATCCAACATACCTTCTTTTCTCTGAACAAACATGATTCAATATTACTCTAGGTCTCTAGCTATTCCCTCCCTTTTCACCACAAACTTTTCTATGCATGTGACCTTTTCAAAATGTAGAATTATCGATTCGCGAGCATCAGGTCTCATTTGATGTTCACTTGATTCTGTGCCGGCACAATCTGCATTTAATTATTTCCTAAAAATTAAAATTTGTTTTGATCTATTTTTTTAAAAAATTGTTCCAACATAGGATTTTTCTTTACTGTCCCGCTCCCATCCTTTACGTTGCAAAGGCCACTGCCAAGCGAAGGACCTCCTCGCCTCCTGAACCCAAAAGTTGAACCTTGGAGCACCTTCTCCCAACCTCCTGTTTGCCCGTCCAGCCATTTATGATTTCAGCTTTGAGACGTCCCTGATTTTTTGGAAGAGCTCAATTTACATTTAGGACTTTTTATTTTTTTCATGAGGATTTCGCATGTGGCATACCAGAGCAGCTGACGTGGCATCCCACCTAAGTGCATAGACCAGATCGGCTCAAAAACAGTAGTTCAAGGGTTGAATTGGCCCTTTTGATAGTTTGAGTTGAATTGGCCCTTTTGATAGTTTGAGGACTAAAGTGGGCCTTTGAACAAAGTTTGAGGAACAAAATGTCTATTAAGCCAAATTTTAATACTAATTGCTCATGTTAATCTTTAGGACCGTCATGTAGAAAGCATGTAGTCAACAATTAGAAAAAATGAGAAAACCATTAGATAAGTTGACAGAATGACATAGAAAAACTGATGTTTATATTAAGAGGTCTTATTTTTTTTACTTTGTCCTGGGGTCCCCAAATTACATGACCATTCCTAGTATTAGTTGCTGCGAAATCCATCCACAATCTGTGGTTTCTTTCGGATTCTCCGGTAGCCGATGATTGTAATGTCTCTATCCCCACTGAGACGGTCTCCAACAACGGAACCTATTTATCACTTTAGAAAAAGGTCGGTGACCTATAAACTCATTTCTCCAACAGAAAACCTAAAAAAGAATCTTTTCTACGAATGGGTCACGGAGAGATACCCAGATTTAGATTCGCTCCTGAAAACTCATTTTAGGTTTGGGTATGAGTACTCTGTTGGAGGCTGAAATAGTACCATCGGAGACTCATTTTGAGTTTGGGTCTCCTTTTAGATCACCTGTTGGAGATAGCCTGACCATCAAACTAGGGCCTTGTTTAGTTCCCAAAAAGCAACTCCAAAGTTTACTATGCAAAAAGAAGATTTTCATCCCATCAAAATATCGGTACATGCATGGAGTACTAAATGTAGATGAAATCAAAAACTAATTACACAGTTTTGTTGTACTCGGCGAGACGAACATTTTGAGCCTAATTAATCAATTTTTGGACAATTTTTTACGAATACAAACGAAATGCTACAATATCGCATTTATGACGAAGCGACATATTTCCCCTAATTCCCCACTCCCTATTTTGCATCTAAACAAGGGCTAGGTTAGGCCCAACGCTAGCCCCAGCTTACACGTTTACAGTGAGTGTCCATGTCAACATCAACCAGTAGGGCCTTGTTCATAAATGCGACACTGTAGCATTTCATTTGTATTTGTGAATAATTATCCAAACATTGGTTAATTAGGCTCAAAATATTCGTTTCGCAAAGTACAACAAAACCGTGCAATTAATTTTTGATTTTATCTGTATTTAGTACTCCATGCATGTGTTGACATTTTGATGTAATGGGAATCTTCTTTTTGCATAGTGGAATTTGGGGGTGGAATTTGGGAAGCTTGTTTAGTTCTCAAATTCCACCCCCAAATTTCACTATGTAAAAAGAAGATTCCCATCACATCAAAATATCGGCACATGCATAGAGTACTAAATGTAGATGAAACTAATAATTAATTGCACAATTTCGTTGTACTTTGCGGGACGGATATTTTGAGCCTAATTAATCAATGTTTAGATAATTATTCACAAATACAAATGAAATGCTACAGTGACGTATTAATGGCAATGGGACGACACCGGGCTGAGCAAGCTAAGAGAGAAAACATGAACCTGGCGGCGGATACTTGGTGGCGCAACGAGGAGCAGCTAGTCGGCGACGTACAGATCGGAGGCGACGCCCCCCTGGCCAAGGTGAAGCCGTAGGCGGAGCTCCTCCCCACCCTCTGCAAAGCAGCCGAGAGGGCCAAGCAGGGCCCGAAGCAGAGCCCCCCACCACCAGAGGGCCGCCGCCCGCGCCACCGTAGTGCCGCCGATCCGCAGCCGGTACGCATCATCACCGCCGCCCGCACCGCTGTAGCGCCGCCGAGCTGTGCAGGGGCACGTCACCGCCGTCCGTGCCATTGAAACGCCACCGTAGCGCCGTCGAACCAGGCAGGGGCGCGCCACTGCCGCTGCCCGCCGGGTTCCCACACCGACGGGGTGAGCAGGGCGTGGCTGACGGATCCAGTGGGAGGGGCCGCCCTGAAGCCGGCGAGCCACCACAGGAGGGCATCGACGCACGGCGACCATCCCGCAACGAGCGCCGACAGCCGAGCTAGATACACTACAACAAATGTAGGGTTTTATAACATTTCATTTATGTCATAGAAAGTAGAAATTATGTCACCTTTTACAATTTGTGACACTCGCGTGACGAAAATTCGTTCGTCGGCTATACCCCGTAATAAAAGGTATTCAATGACGAATATACATTTTTCGTCGTAAACTTTGTGACGATTCTTATGTCGTCACTAAATTATGACGCTAGCTTTTCGTCAGTAAAGACATACAAAACGTCACTAAACCTTATGTACGAATGATGTGGCATGTGACTAGGAGCTAACGTGGTGTCACATTTGTGACGTTTCAATTCATCAAAAATATTTGATGGCCCAAGAAAGCCTATGCAATGAGTAGCCATTTTTGGGTCAAGCCCAATTATAAGACCTTTTTATTTTATGGTAACAATTATTTTTCAAGCCCATTATTTTTTTTGCACAAAGCCCAATCTAATTTAAGCCCAAATTTTTTTACAGGCCCTATTTTTAACATGGGCCTAGAACATTTTCATACAAAATTTTATTTTTTTCAGAACTTATATATCATTACGGGCCACTGTAGTCATTCCACAGCCCATATACCAATTCAGGCCTCCAAACCAGCCAACATAGCCCATTAAGAATTAATGACCAACAGACACCACATAACTACAAGCATATAATATAGATAGCCCATATAGCCCGTATAACATCAAAAATACAAAATCAAAATGTTTACATGATGTCAGGTCGCAAAACATAGCAAGGTAGACAGAAACACCAGATACACAACAAATACGAGAGCTTTTATTTTTAATACTTTTCTCTTGACGGGGTAGCCCTCCATTGTCAACCTTGTTTTGTAAACAGAAACCTGCAGCTATAACCAGCAACATGAAGTGAGAAACCAATTAATTTCGAAAGACCAACAGAAACTTGGAGGTTAGTTATTCTCAACATATATGCAGGAAGTTGAATCACAAAAATATTTTTGGGTTGTTCCTTGGAGGTCTGTTATTCTGAACATATAGGCTGAAGCTGAATCACATAATTTTTGGGTTGTTCTATGAGATGCAACCATCATTTGGAAATTTTAAAATCAGCTGGCTATAGGCTAAACTTTAGCACCAAATAACATGTGAAGTAAGCATGCAAAAGCTACTGCAGATACATGCAATGTTATCAAAAGGAACAGAAGAGCTAATTAAGATAGGATTAAACTAATCTACTGCATTAAAAACAGGCATGGAATAAACAAAGCAAGTATTGATTGCTTTCTATTCAAAGACACTACGGTCTTGTTTAGTTCCCAAATTTCACCCCCCAAATTTCACTATGCAAAAAGAAGATTCTCATCACATCAAAATGTCGGCACATGCATGGAGTACTAAATGTAGATGAAATAAAAAACTAATTGCACAGTTTTGTTGTACTTTGTTAGACGGACATTTTGAGCCTAATTAATCAATATTTGGACAATTATTCACAAATACAAATGAAATGCTACAGTGCCGCATTTATGGTAAAGTCCAAACTTTGCCAATCCTAAATTGGTATCTAAACAAGGGCTACATGTACCTTATGACACTACTGGAATCCACCGGTTTCCCTAGGGTGTTTTAATTTCCCTAGGAAAAGATAAGATGTTGTAGGGAATGTTTGTTTCCCTAGAGTGTTGTTTCAAAACCGTAGGGAAACTTAGTTTTCTCTAGGAATCTGAAACCTTTTCTAGGGATAAACCAAATGACAGACTCAATGTGAACCACGCCAACTCAGTGCTGGCATGTATCCCTACGAAATCGAAATCCTACAATTCCGTAGGGAAAGATAGAAAGTAAGATATTTTCACCGCTACAAATTTCAGCCTCTCCATTTCGTTCTCAAGCCAGACGCATCTGACTCCTTTCATATTCTCCCCCATACTATCTCTCCTTCACTCCTCTCCTCTCCTCAGATCCGGTGGATCCCGGCGGCAGCGGCGCGAGCTCGCGCGGCGGTGGCGGCTCCGGCGAGTGAGCAGCACGTCGAGCTCATGCGGTGGCAGCGTGATGCGTGGAGCGGAGGGGCACAGCCGTGGATCCGGGCAGAGCAAGTGACCTGGCGTACAGGGGCGCTGCGGACACCCCAGTAGTCGATTCCAGTAGTGTGATCTCCTTGCTGCTCATAAGCAGCTTACTTGTGGGAACTGAAGACCGAAGCTGCCTCGTGCAGTGATCATGTTCCCTGTTGGTCAAGCTGCAGTTGTTATTAGCTTGCACCGAACTCAAAACCAAATGCTTGCAGCCTAACACATGACTAGGAAAAATCAAAGACAACCGTAGATAAGACATATCTAAGCAATGGGATCCCACTTTGCAATGCATTTTTGTGCCTTTTCCATCTAAGCAGATCACAAAGCAATGCATCAAATTTAAAATATAATTCTGCTTAGATGGAAAACAGTATCGCACATGTGGACTAAAGCACTACCTCATGAGGATCCCCAACAATAAGTCAATACTCAGAACTGATTCTAGCCAGCTCGACTTGTAGAATTTTAACACACTATATACAATTACAAAAAATTAACAGGATTTTAATACTCAGAACTGCATAGTTCATATAGGAAACTAACAGTGCTACTTTCATCAGCACTTGCACAACACAGGATCACGGCAACTCAGTCAAGAAATATACAGGGAAAGAATTCAGCAAAGAAAGGGGCATCAACGTATTGCAAAAAATGTGTCAAGAAATATTCTAACATAGTATAGACAACCCTAAAGAATTCAGTCAAGCATAACCCCAAAAAATTCAGTCAAGCAAAAAAATAAGAGTACATGTATCTCTAGTAGCTACATCTTAATGTCAGCAAACTTTATCTGTCTAAGAGCTTCCAGAAGATAAAAAACCTGCACTTAACATGTAATCGGAGCACCTCAGTTCAGTAAACACCTTAACCACACAAAGATCTTTAGTGACAGCAAAGAAATATGATAAATTTCACAAACTACCAGCTCGGTCCCTTTCTATTCGACTATTTCTACATGTAGACTATTTCACAGACTACCTCCTAGCTGATCTTCTCTACTTTGCAGGAGAAAACTAAAAGTGCATTCAGTGAGAAACTATAACAATATATCTAATGTTAGCACCAGACTAGGATTACCTTTTCCAACAGGTCCATCTTTGGAGGCCTGATAGACACCATTATTTACAATATCCCCTTTGTCAATTGCTTTTAGAATGGCCTACAAATACCATTCAACAATGAGATAAGGAAATTGTAGATATATACCAGGACAGTAAGATCCATCTAATTGGGGACAAACCAGCAACAAACAAGCAGTCAGGTAGCTACAACTAATGGACAGATCAATATTCACAGAAGCAGATGCATTTTAGCAAATAGTGGGAGGGTTAGTGTACTAGAACAGATCAATTTTAATAGCAAATAAATGGTGTACTGTCCCATCAATTTATACTACTAATCTTTTCTCGGTATTAAGTAAGAAAGACTGATAACACATAGTTCTACTATCAGGATTATACAAAGGAGGCAAATATACTAGCAGATTTCTTGTGAGGGTACTTAATTAAGACCTGTGCGTGCTATCACCCAAAACAATTCAGAGATATGAACAGCTTTCAACTTATGCTATCAACCAAAGCTTGCTCAAGTCATGTGGAAGAAATGCTAACAGATCACGCAAAGCTAGCATCACAGGTACTAGCTCGAGCTAACAGATCAAGCAAACTGCGAGCCGGACGGTGTCGGAGGTAGGCAGCCCATGGGAATGTGGAGGACAGGAGGAGGGGGGTTAGCTTTTGGCTTGCCTTGTTGAAAAAGATCTGGCTGCCGGAGACGGCGATGTAGAAGAGGAGGTGGAAGTAGCTGACGACGCCGTTCCTCCACGCGCGGGGCCTTGCTCCTCTCCATGGCTTGCCCCAACACCGAATCAAACAACAAATAATGAATGGGGATTTGGAAATCAGTGTACCCGCCTCCTTGCCGCAGTCCCCTCCGGTGAGGTAGTCGACGGCGACTACCTCAACCTCAACCTCCATGACCTTGGCGCCCTCATCGCCCTCTGTAACGCCTGTAAAAGTTACCCTAATTAAATCATGCGTTAAACTGGTTTTCAAAATCTCTTTCCGCCGAGCTCCCGAAAATCCTGACCCGAATTTCCCCTCCCCGATTTTCCGCCTATCCGGCTCGAACCCCGTTGTGCCTAACCTTTTTGCCGTCCCGTCACATTCCGCACCGACCGCTCTCGGTGCGTGCGCCCACGACCGTTCGTCGCCTGCGTCGCCGCCGGAAATTCCGCCCCGGATCCCCTCCTCTCCTTCCCCTTTTTCCCCTTTTCTTCTTTTCTCTCTCCCTTTCTCTTTTCTTCTTTCTCCCTTTCCTCCCCTTTCCTTTTTCCCGGCGTCGCCCCCCCCTCTCCGGCCGTGTCGCCGTGCGCATGCTCGCTGCACTGCCGCGCCAAGCGCCGGCTGCCGGTCCCTTCTGCCACGCGCAACAGCACCGCCCTAAACCCCGTCGCCACGCCACCCCTGCCTCCCTGCGCTGCCGCCGTTGCGCTGCCCCTGCCCGTACGCACGCACCCGCGCCCAGCGCGCACGCCAGCGCGTGCCGCGCCGACCGCCGCATGCACCGCCATCTCCCTGCCACACCTAGCGAGCACCGCGCCCGCGCCATGTGCTAGCGCACCGCTCAGCATCGAGCCGCCGCGCCGCCCGCCGAGCGCACAACACAACCCGGCCCCGCCACAACGCCCTTGCTGCGCCGCCCGTCGCCGCGCTTCCCACGCACCTCGCGCACGCAACATTGCGACAAGCACTCCGCGACGCGCACAGCAGCAGCACCGCACGCGGCGTGAGCTCGCCATTGCGCCACGACGTCCCTTCACGACCGCACATCGCGCCGACCGCCATTAATCTCGAGCGCGCCGACCGCCATCGCCCTTCGCACCGGTCCACTCCCCCGAGCCCCTCCCCGCGCCTATAAAGCGGCTCGCCCTCACCTTCGCCACGCCCTCAAACCTCCCCAGCCGCCCATCTTCGCCTCCCCTCACCGCAGCACCACCGCCACCGCCGACCTTGCCTCCCGCCGCCCGCCGCCGTGGGCCGACCTGCAAGCTCCACCCCCGCACGAAGTAAGGCCTTAGGCGAACCCCCCACGCCGCCCTCTTCCTTTTCCCCCCACTTTCCGGCCGTTATCACCGCCCAGGGCGCCGGCCCGACCGCCGCCGGTCTCCCCTCCCCTCCTCTGTTTCGCGTGGAAGATGAAAGGAGGGCAATTTTACCCATAACCCCCCTGCCTTCTTCTTAATTAACCCACGCCCCCCATTCTCTCTCTCTCTCTGACCGATGCGCCAGAAGCCCTACCATTCAAAGTAATCAGAGATAGGCCCCTAACTTTATTAAAACAGCCCCTAAAACCTCTGTTGGTTATTCTTTTTACATTTTAAGACCTGCCAACTTTTAGTGTTCGCGGTTAAACCCTTCTAGCACCACATAACCATCACAAACATACCCTATACCTTTCCCAGGTAGACCCCGGGACTTTCGGGAGCTTTCCGAACGAGTCCCTTCCTCCATTAAACGCCGAACGACGCGTCATTTTATGCGCCGTTTTAACCCGGAACGACCCCAAAACTTCACCACCCCCTTTTCCACTATAACTTTCCTCCAAGACAAGCATCACCGTCCCAAATGTGACCTCTTCTCCTTCATCATCCGTTCCATTTCCGTTCTTTCTTTCTACGAGCTCGGCAAATAAAACCATTCTTTTATTTTATTGGTTTTCTTTTATTTATTGTGTGTATGCTTGTTTGTGCGCCGTAGATCAAGTTGAGGAAGCGCCTGAGGCAGAGCAGTGCTACGAGCAGGAGCCCGAAGGCCAGTACCCCGAGCAGGAACTCCCGAAAGGCTTCGGGAACGGCAAGTTCAATCTTACCCTTTGATGCATTTTTATCCCAGTTTTATAAATGCAACCCACTGGCCTGTTTTGTAAAACTTGCATGTATGTTGGTAAACCACCTTTGTGTGAGCCGTTCCTTGATTACTACAAATATTCCTTGAAATCCTAGATTAGTTTCCGAATATTTTAGTTAGGGATTAATCACTGTTAAAATGCCGCTTAGGACAAAGTTACATTTGTAAATAAATATCACCCATTAAAAATTCTAGTAAACATGAGGATGATGCTTTTAAAAGAAATGGGTTTTAATGATAATAATTAGGGGATAAGCCGGACGGTGTTTCCTGTGTGAAATGCCAAGGTGGGCTCGTGCCTGTGTGGCTGAGCATGGTGGGAGAAGTCCGACTTATCGATAGAAGGATGAGTTGATGTGTCATCTTGCCTAACCCAAATATCTGTACCTCCACTCGACCGTTGTATGTGGCAACGGCTTGGCATAAACCGCACTAGTTGAGTTGACAGTTATCAGGTGTGCTGGTGAGCGACAGAGGACCATGGAGACGGGTATAAGTTCTGGGTGAGTTATACCCTGGGTAGAACCTCGTGGGTAGGTTGCTGAACCCCTGGTTGCTCTGTGGTGACTTGTCAGTTTAGCTAAGGTGGGTAATGGCCTCGATAGGATCTGCACTGACACTAAGGTTTTCATGTTGTGGTACCCTACTTGTAGTTGTGTACACCTCTGTAGAGTTGAAACCTATCCGGATAGACGTGTCCACGGTATTGGACGAGTTACGGCATGGTCACTTCACAAATCCTTTAATCTGGTTGGTTTTCGGTTATGAGTAGAGTCTCTTGGTGTGAGTTGTTTCGGGAAGTGTTGGTGGTGCATACGACGGACGGGGAGTCCGGTAGCACCGATTTGGGATATACGAATTATTTAAATTATGATGCCTTATTATTAGATTGCCTTACGAAGCTTTTATAAAATAAACCCTTGCATGTGGCATTTTCGCAAATAAACCGATAACCTGTCCTTGATATTTATCCTGGCATGCTTCTGTTGCAACCCCTCCGCGGGTTTGGTTGGACTTGCTGAGTACGTATGTACTCACCCTTGCTTGTTTTTTCAGAAGAGGACCCGGACTTCGTTCCCGAAGACGTCGAGTAGGAGTTACATTCTGCACCCAACCTTGCCTGTGTGTTAGGGCCGACCGCTTGAAGAACCGCATGGCGCAGCTCTCAGATGATGCTTTGATTAGTTGTACCGTTTGGTTTCTAGTTTTTATCCTCGCGTTAGTGGCGCGTCTGTGCCCACTGCCGCATAGGTTTGTTCGGTAATGGACCATCTGTTGTAATAAATGTGAATCAGCCTCCTGGGACTGATGTTTGTATCACATTTAAGTCTTCTCATTTGAGGGGATGCTTCAGGTGGTATCAGAGCCGTTAGGTTGGTCGTAGGACGTGACCCCTAGGATTGAGACCCCTTTTCCCAGCTTTTCATTAGATAAGCCCTCCCTGGTTTAAGCCATATTTACCACATCAGCACTCACCGATGGTTTTGCCCTGTCCAGATGGCTGACGATGGATGGAGTGAGGGGATCTGCCCTGCAGATCCTGGCCTCCCTAAGTTGTTGCTACTCAGCCTGGAGCGCGTCGGAGTCACGAACCCACCAGAGTACTCCTACCGAGTGTACGACTTCCGAGGCACCCATCGGTGTGAGATGATGATCTTCGTGGGGAAAAGCACACTTTACCCCAAGATCGAGCCCTGGTTCGTCAGGACCACTGGCTTTGGCTTACCAGATACCTACCATAAGGCCGCCAGAAAAGCCCTAATATGCCTGCGCGTGCTCTACAAGCGTCATCTCCAAGGGAGACCTATGGGATTCTTTCGGCCCACTAGAGGACGAGGACGCGCATGGATTGCCCGGATGAGAATCTTGGAAGGGATGAGGAACTGGAGGACACTGTTTCTCATCTGGCTATCTACCTCAATGGCTTGGAGCAGCTGTACCGTGACCAGGCGGTTCAGCTGAAGCATCAAGTCTGCAGGGCAGAAAAGGCGGAACAAGAAATGGAGAAGCAGCAGATAAGGGCCGAACGAGCCGAGAACTCCCTAGCTGCCCTCCAAGCCAAATGGCAAGACTACGCCGAAGAGATAGAGCAGATCGAGGCCCACCGAAGGAAAGTTGGGTTACTGGAAGGAGAACCTGAAGAGACGCACCGGGACATGGGTACCCAGACTGAAGAAGAGCCTTATCTCCCACCTAAGAAGCGCCTTAATTGGATCATTATGAGGGCCCCCAGGGGTGAGGAGTAGTATGTGTAGGCTTGAGTTGTTGTCTAAATAAAAATGTACCAATCCATGATGAATTAATAAAACCACCTTCCACCATTATGTTTATTATCCCTGCAATTGGTCTACCCTGTCTTTGTTTTCAGATGGCTACGGAAGGATGGACCCAGGGCACTTGCCTCGCTGCACCTGGTTTGCCCAGCCTTTTGATCGACTCCCTGGTGCGGCTCGGTGTGACTGAGCGCCCAAGGCACTACAGCAGGGAGTACGAACACCATGGCACCCTTCGCTGTAGGGTGGTCATCGCTGTCGCCAGAAGCAACCGCTACCCCGCAATCGAACCTTGGCGAGTGACCGTCACAGGGTTCAGGCACCAAGACACCTATACCCCGGCCATCAGGAAGGCACTCCGCTATCTGTGCCGGATTTATGAAGAACACCTCGTCCACACGCCAATGAGATTCTTTCCCCCGATCGTCCGGACTTCGGTCTGGCGAGCCCGGATAAGAAACCTGGAACAGCGCCGTCAAGAGGAAGGATCTTTGTATCAAGTGGTCACCTACCTCTCCGCTTTGGACCAACTCCTTGATGCGCATGCCAATTTCCTGAATGAATAGATCAACCGGGCCGAACAAGCCGAACGCGTGGTTCGGATGAACCAAATTCAGGTGGCCCAGGCTGAGGCCAGAGCCGCAGCAGCCATCAGCCGCGAAGCCCTTGCCCAGGAAAGTCTCAGGCAGGCTCAGGACCAACGTATGCAAGAGTGGACCAGGAGTGGAACACCCATCCCTGCCATAGGAGAAACCCAAGTCCTGCTGGGAACCCCCGTCATCGGGTGGGGAACACTCTTTGGAACCCCACAAGCCCCACCCGAAAGCCCCACGCGAATGGAGGAAGCCGTAGAAGAGGAAGCGGTCGAGCAACCCTCAAAAAATGGAAGCATCGAAGATGACGAGCTGCTCAACCCACAGGAGGTACACCCCGCTCCAGAATTAGGCTCGCCCCGCGAATAGAAGCCCTGAAGCCATCAAGCTGAAGCCCCTAGGCCCCGTTTAGCGTTGTATCTTTCTGTGTTGTACCCTCGTGATCGGTCGCATAGCTGCGTTGTATCCCCGCGTGTTGTACCCTTTCCCCGGTTGTTGGAATAAAGCCGCTTGTGGTTGTCTGCTTGTTTGCTTGTTGAGTGTTCCGACAGGGTGGACCTTGCCTTTTCAAAAATCGCGGATTAAACAACTTGAACATCACCTAAAACCTTCTCAACCTGCAGATGGTTAACACGCGCACGAGGCCCTCCCAGAATCGCACCCCTCCCAGCGGTGCAGGTCAGCTGAGAGAAGAAGGACACGACCCCGTGATGGAGGAGCAGGAAGTAAGCCAACCAAGAATGGGGAACCAGGGTAAAGAGCAGCAAATACCACCCCCACCTCCACCCGACAGCTTGGTGCAAGCAATACATAACCAGACTATTGCCATGCAAACCATGTTAGAAGCTTTCCTTCGTCGCGAGACACGTCAGCAGAACCTTAACGACAAGCTGTCACACTTCCTAAGGACAAGACCACCCACCTTTGGAGGATCCAGCAACCCACTGGAGACAGATGATTGGCTGCGGACTATTAAGAGAAAGCTCGAGCCGTTCGACTGCCAAGACCGCGACAAGGTTCTCCTAGCAACCCACCAACTCACTGGAACCGCACTTGCCTGGTGGGAAAATTACTATGAGGCTGCAGATGATGAGACCTCCATCACCTGGAATGAGTTTGTAAGGGAGTTCCGCCGCTATCATATCCCTGCAGCCACCATGAAACGAAAGGCGGACGAATTCCGAGCACTGCAGCAAGGGACCAAGTCGGTGGAAGAGTACACTCACCAGTTCATAGAACTTGCTCGCTATGCACCAGAGGAAGTGGACACAGAGGAGAAGAAGCAAGATATGTTCAAGAAAGGCTTGACCCCAGAACTCAGGACCTTGCTTACCCCTCAGATCTACCCGGATTTCAACACACTGATGAACATGGCCATTCTCACGGAGAGAGCCAAGGCAGAAGAAAGGAAGGAGAATAAGCGCAAGTTTCTGTAAAACAAAAACCGCCAACAGGACCGTTTCCAGAAACCAAGGAGCTCCAACCATACTGCACCAAGGACTCATGCCCCAATGCAGTATAGGACCCAGTCCCAGAGAACAGGCTCCCAGACCCAAAGCACCCAGTACAAGAGCCAGAACAACACGAAGCCCGCACAGAGCAATGCCAGCCAAGTCACCAGCAACGACAATAATGGTAGAGCTTGCTTCAATTGCCGTGAGACGGGGCATTACATTGCCAACTGCCCCTCTGCCAAGAACAAGCCCGCTGCATCAACCTACTCCAACTCAGTAAATGGGCCCAAGCCGCTAGTCACCGGAGCAAACCAAGTTCCAGTTCGCAGCAACAACACTAACAACAACAACAACAACAACAACAACAACAACAACAACAACAACAACAACAACAATAACAACCAGCAGTCTTATGGACGGGCCCGCGTCAACCACATCGATGCGCAGGAGGCTCAAGGAGCACAAGGAGTAGTACTCGGTGAGTTCCTAGTCAGCTCAGTCTTGGCAACAGTCTTATTTGACTCTGGAGCATCACATTCTTTTATATCGTCCAGTTTTGTGGAAAAAAACAACATACCTACAGTACTACTAAAAACACCCCTGATAACCCGAATGCCTGGAGGTGACCTAAAGTGCCAACTAGGCTGTTTACGGGTAAGGATCATTTTAAGTGGGGTAGAGTTCTTAGCAGACTTAGTAGTACTTAAGTCCAAAGGCATAGATGTGATCCTTGGAATGGACTGGTTAAGCCTACACAACGGACTCATAGGATGTGCCGACAAAATAGTGCATCTAACCAACCCAGATGGGATACAAGTAACCTGCCACACTCGTGGGAGTGGACCAGACCCAATGGTTTTCAGTATGGACGTAAGACCTCTAGAAGAAGTCCCAGTTGTCAACGAATACCCTGACGTATTCCCCGAGGAGCTTCCTGGAATGCCACCAAATAGGGACATAGAGTTTTCCATCGACCTTGTCCCAGGGACCTCACCCATAGCCAAGAGACCCTATAGGATGGCAGCCCCTGAACTAGCTGAACTTAAGAAGCAGCTGGAAGAGCTGCAACGACTCGGTTTCATCAGACCCAGCTCATCCCCGTGGGGAGCCCCAGTGCTCTTTGTTAAGAAGAAAGATGGAAGCATGAGAATGTGCGTGGATTACCGTGCACTAAATTAGGTCACCATTAAGAACAAGTACCCTCTCCCTAGAATAGATGACCTCTTTGACCAACTGAGAGGAGCCAGGTACTTTTCGAAAATTGACCTGAGATCAGGATACCATCAGCTAAAAATAAAAAAGGAAGACATCCCAAAGACAACCTTTGTTACCCGCTACGAACAATTTGAGTTCACAGTAGTGTCCTTTGGACTCACCAACACACCTGCATATTTCATGAATCTCATGAACAAGGTATTCATGGAGGAGTTGGATAAGTTTGTCGTAGTCTTCGTTGACGACATACTCATCTACTCCAAGACCGCCCAAGAGCATGAACAACACCTACGAGTGGCCCTGGAAAGGTTGAGAGCACACAAGCTCTATGCCAAATTCAACGAGTGTGAATTTTGGCTTGAACAAGTAGATTTTTTGGGTCACATTTTGACCGCAGAAGGGATAGCATTGGACCATGGAAAGGTCGAGGCTGTTTCTAATTGGCAGCAACCGACCAACGTAAGTGAGATTATGAGCTTTTTGGGCTTAGCCGGCTATTACCGAAGGTTTATCGAAGGATTCTCCAAGTTAGACCGGCCTCTGACAGAGCTGCTCAAAAAGGAAAAGAAATTTGCTTGGATAGAGTCTTGTGAGAAAAGCTTCCAAGAGTTGAAGCGTAGACTGACGACTGCTCCAGTCCTAACCCTACCGGACATCCACCGGGACTTCGTCATTTATTGTGATGCATCCCGACAGGGATTAGGGTGTGTGCTCATGCAAGACGGGAAGGTAGTGGCATATGCTTCCCGGCAGCTTAAGCCCCATGAGCTGAACTATCCAACCCATGATCTGGAGCTTGCAGCCGTAGTGCATGCCCTAAAAATTTGGAGGCACTATTTGATCGGAAATAAGTGTGAAATATACACGGATTACAAGAGCCTGAAGTATATTTTCACTCAACCGGATCTGAACCTAAGACAGAGAAGATGGCTGGAACTAGTTAAGGATTATAACATAGAGATCCATTACCACCCTGGCAAAGCCAATGTTGTGGCAGACGCCCTGAGCCAGAAATCCTATGGGCCCAAGAATGACCACCTACAAGAGGAAATGGCACGGTTAAACGTGCACATTGTTCCCCGTGGCTCCAGTCAAAAACAGAGCGTTCAACCCACCCTGGAAGATGAGATCAGGAGAGCTCAGGGCTCAGATAAGGACTTAGTGAAGATTCGTCGACACACCGGAGAAAACAAAGCACCGGACTTCCGAGTGGACGACAAGGGAACCTTGTGGTACAAGCAGAGGATCTGTGTACCCCGTGATGGAGACTTTCGACAGAAAATCATGGACGAGGCCCATAACACACCGTATTCCATCCACCCGGGATCCACCAAGATGTATCTGGATCTGAAGCAGAAATATTGGTGGAACGGAATGAAGGCAGATGTTGCCAAGTTCGTCGCTCACTGTGATACATGCCAGAGAATTAAAGCCGAACACCAGAAACTGGCAGGATTACTGCAACCCTTGCCCATCCCG
Organism: Echinochloa phyllopogon; assembly: GCA_033239725.1. Taxonomy (NCBI): domain Eukaryota; kingdom Viridiplantae; phylum Streptophyta; class Magnoliopsida; order Poales; family Poaceae; genus Echinochloa; species Echinochloa phyllopogon. Next base: position 25,081,293 of record BTCW01000018.1, on the reverse strand, counting down.
GTGTGGAAATGGGATGAGATAGGAATGGACTTCGTAGTTGGTCTACCCAGGACACAGAGAGGACATGATTCCATATGGGTAATAGTGGACCGATTCACTAAAGTCGCTCACTTTCTACTCGTATGGACCAACTACGGTGGAGAGAAGCTAGCCAAGCTTTATGTGGAGAATATAGTGAAGCTGCATGGAGTACCTAGCAGAATTGTGTCGGACCGAGGTACTCAATTCACCTTGACATTCTGGAAAAGCCTACATAATGCTATGGGCACTAAATTAGATTTTAGCTCTGCGTACCACCCCCAGACTGATGGTCAGACCGAGAGAGTAAATTAGATCATGGAAGATATGCTGAGAGCATGTGTCCTTATCTACGGTAAAGATTGGGAGCAGAGTTTACCGTATGCCGAGTTCTTGTACAACAACGGCTACCAGGCAAGCCTGGGCATGTCGCCCTTTGAAGCCCTCTACGGGAGAAAGTGCAGAACACCACTGATGTGGTCAGAGGTTGGGGAGCGTACCCTAGTGGGGCCCGCGCTCATAAAAGAAGCCGAAGAAAAAGTGGCCGAGATCAGAGAGAAGTTGAAAGCTGCCCAGTCCCGGCAGAAAAGCTACGCAGACAAGAGAAGGCGAGAGCTAAGCTTTAACCCCGGAGACTTTATTTATCTCAAGGTCTCACCCATTCGGGGAACTCACAGATTTCAAGTTCATGGAAAATTGGCACCTCGATATATTGGGCCATACCAGGTACTGAAGAAAGTTGGAAAGGTAGCCTACCGGTTGGAACTACCAGATGCAATGTCAGACATACACCCAGTGTTCCATGTCTCACAACTGAGGAAATGCTTGAGACTACCCGAAACCGAGCATGTGCCTGTAGAGAGGCTAGACCTACAGCTAGATTTGCGGCACCAGGAAGTGCTGGTCAAGATTTTGGACACCGTCACAAAAAGGACGAGAAGCTCCGAAGTACGAATCTGCAGAGTCCAGTGGAGCAGACACGGAGTAGAAGAAGCTACGTGGGAACGAGAAGACGCTCTGAAGAAGGAGTTTCCCCATCTGTTTGGAAACCAGTCGAATCTCGAGGACGAGATTCCTTTTAAGTGGGGTAGGTTTGTAACACCCGTAAAAGTTACCCTAATTAAATCACGTGTTAAAATGGTTTTCAAAATCTCTTTCCGCCGAGCTCCCGGAAATCCTGACCCGAATTTCCCCTCCCCGATTTTCCGCCTATCCGGTTCGAACCCCGTTGTGCCTAACCTTTTTGCCGTCCCGTCACATTCCGCACCGACCGCTCTCGGTGCGTGCGCCCACGACCGTTCGTCGCCTGCGTCGCCGCCGGAAATTCCGCCCCGGATCCCCTCCTCTCCTTCCCCTTTTTCCCCTTTTCTTCTTTTCTCTCTCCCTTTCTCTTTTCTTCTTTCTCCCTTTCCTCCCCTTTCCTTTTTCCCGGCGTCGCCCCCCCCCCTCTCCGGCCGTGTCGCCGTGCGCATGCTCGCTGCACTGCCGCGCCAAGCGCCGGCTGCCGGTCCCTTCTGCCACGCGCAACAGCACCGCCCTAAACCCCGTCGCCACGCCACCCCTGCCTCCCTGCGCTGCCGCCGTTGCGCTGCCCCTGCCCGTACGCACGCACCCGCGCCCAGCGCGCACGCCAGCGCGTGCCGCGCCGACCGCCGCATGCACCGCCATCTCCCTGCCACACCTAGCGAGCACCGCGCCCGCGCCATGTGCTAGCGCACCGCTCAGCATCGAGCCGCCGCGCCGCCCGCCGAGCGCACAACACAACCCGGCCCCGCCACAACGCCCTTGCTGCGCCGCCCGTCGCCGCGCTTCCCACGCACCTCGCGCACGCAACATTGCGACAAGCACTCCGCGACGCGCACAGCAGCAGCACCGCACGCGGCGTGAGCTCGCCATTGCGCCACGACGTCCCTTCACGACCGCACATCGCGCCGACCGCCATTAATCTCGAGCGCGCCGACCGCCATCGCCCTTCGCACCGGTCCACTCCCCCGAGCCCCTCCCCGCGCCTATAAAGCGGCTCGCCCTCACCTTCGCCACGCCCTCAAACCTCCCCAGCCGCCCATCTTCGCCTCCCCTCACCGCAGCACCACCGCCACCGCCGACCTTGCCTCCCGCCGCCCGCCGCCGTGGGCCGACCTGCAAGCTCCACCCCCGCACGAAGTAAGGCCTTAGGCGAACCCCCCACGCCGCCCTCTTCCTTTTCCCCCCACTTTCCGGCCGTTATCACCGCCCAGGGCGCCGGCCCGACCGCCGCCGGTCTCCCCTCCCCTCCTCTGTTTCGCGTGGAAGATGAAAGGAGGGCAATTTTACCCATAACCCCCCTGCCTTCTTCTTAATTAACCCACGCCCCCCATTCTCTCTCTCTCTCTGACCGATGCGCCAGAAGCCCTACCATTCAAAGTAATCAGAGATAGGCCCCTAACTTTATTAAAACAGCCCCTAAAACCTCTGTTGGTTATTCTTTTTACATTTTAAGACCTGCCAACTTTTAGTGTTCGCGGTTAAACCCTTCTAGCACCACATAACCATCACAAACATACCCTATACCTTTCCCAGGTAGACCCCGGGACTTTTGGGAGCTTTCCGAACGAGTCCCTTCCTCCATTAAACGCCGAACGACGCGTCATTTTATGCGCCGTTTTAACCCGGAACGACCCCAAAACTTCACCACCCCCTTTTCCACTATAACTTTCCTCCAAGACAAGCATCACCGTCCCAAATGTGACCTCTTCTCCTTCATCATCCGTTCCATTTCCGTTCTTTCTTTCTACGAGCTCGGCAAATAAAACCATTCTTTTATTTTATTGGTTTTCTTTTATTTATTGTGTGTATGCTTGTTTGTGCGCCGTAGATCAAGTTGAGGAAGCGCCTGAGGCAGAGCAGTGCTACGAGCAGGAGACCGAAGGCCAGTACCCCGAGCAGGAACTCCCGAAAGGCTTCGGGAACGGCAAGTTCAATCTTACCCTTTGATGCATTTTTATCCCAGTTTTATAAATGCAACCCACTGGCCTGTTTTGTAAAACTTGCATGTATGTTGGTAAACCACCTTTGTGTGAGCCGTTCCTTGATTACTACAAATATTCCTTGACATCCTAGATTAGTTTCTGAATATTTTAGTTGGGGATTAATCACTGTTAAAATGCCGCTTAGGACAAAGTTACATTTGTAAATAAATATCACCCATTAAAAATTCTAGTAAACATGAGGATGATGCTTTTAAAAGAAATGGGTTTTAATGATAATAATTAGGGGATAAGCCGGACGGTGTTTCCCGTGTGAAATGCCAAGGTGGGCTCGTGCCTGTGTGGCTGAGCATGGTGGGAGAAGTCCGACTTATCGATAGAAGGATGAGTTGATGTGTCATCTAGCCTAACCCAAATATCTGTACCTCCACTCGACCGTTGTATGTGGCAACGGCTTGGCATAAACCCCACTAGTTGAGTTGACAGTTATCAGGTATGCTGGTGAGCGACAGAGGACCATGGAGACGGGTATAAGTTCTGGGTGAGTTATACCCTGGGTAGAACCTCGTGGGTAGGTTGCTGACCCCCTGGTTGCTCTGTGGTGACTTGTCAGTTTAGCTAAGGTGGGTAATGGCCTCGATAGGATCTGCACTGACATTAAGGTGCTCATGTTGTGGTACCCTACTTGTGGTTGTGTACACCTCTGTAGAGTTGAAACCTATCCGGATAGCCGTGTCCACGGTATTGGACGAGTTACGACATGGTCACTTCACAAATCCTTTAATCTGGTTTGTTTTCGGTTATGAGTAGAGTCTACTTGTGTGAGTTGTTTCGGAAAGTGTTGGTGGTGCCTACGACGAACGGGGAGTCCGGTAGCACCGATTTGGGATATACGAATTATTTAAATTATGATGCCTTGTTAGTAGATTGCCTTACGAAGCTTTTATAAAATAAACCCTTGCATGTGGCATTTTCACAAATAAACCGATAACCTGTCCTTGATATTTATCTTGGCATGCTTCTGTTGCAACCCCTCCGCGGGTTTGGTTGGACTTGCTGAGTACATATGTACTCACCCTTGCTTGTTTTTCAGAAGAGGACCCAGACTTCGTTTCCGAAGACGTCGAGTAGGAGTTACGTTCTGCACCCAACCTTGCCTATGTGTTAGGGCCGACCGCTTGAAGAACCTCATGGCGCAACTCTCAGATGACGCTTTGATTAGTTGTACCGTTTGGATTCTAGTTTTTATCCTCGCGTTAGTGGCGCGTATGTGCCCACTGCCACGTAGGTTTGTTCGGTAATGGACCATCTATTGTAATAAATGTGAATCAGCCTCCTGGGACTGATGTTTGTATCACATTTAAGTCTTCTCATTTGAGGGGACGCTTCACCCTCAGACTCGTGGAGCTCCGCAGCCTCCAGGAGTGCTCTGGTGCCGCATCGAGGGGTGGCGGCGGAGGAAGGACTGGGGTTTGGGTTTGGGTGGAGAAGGGGAGACGGCGGGGAAGCGGCTGGGATAGGCAGGTGAGGAGGAGCAATTTTGGGAGCCGCCGCATCGCTGGGGCCTGGCTCCATCGCCGGCGGTGGAGCGGCATGCGGGAGGGGAGATGTGCGACCCGCAGGGAGGAGCGAAGATAGAAGGAGGCTGAGGGAGGGGAGGGATGGCAGAGGAGTTAGGGTTATGTGACGCTCGCATCATCTGAGCCGTCCAAAGTTTGATCTGACGGTTAAAAACGGTGTTCTCTGATGGGCCAAATGTTTATTGGGCCGAAATAGGCTCGTTGTGACAGACTTTTCACTGCTTAAGATTTTTCTTTTTTTCTTTACCTTTTCAAAGCACCCTTTAAGGTAACTTGCACACACAAAATCTTAGATACCCAAATACATTTTTTAAATTTAGAGTAATATGTATATGTTGTGTGGGAGTTCCAAGAAATTTTGATCACATTATATACTTTCTATCATTTAAATGATTTTCTACATGTTTATAGAAAGTAATTTCAAGTTGAACTATATGTACTCCCAATAAAATTTGAAAAATTACACAAAAATTATTTGTAGGCTTATATGTTCCATATTACTCCATATCTATGAGATAGATGAAAAATTCAATTCTTTTCTAGTGACAATTCAAACTTCTATCTCCAAATTACCTCTTAATAACTACAATAATATTTGAATTTGGTCAACAAATTATACAGATTGGCATAGCAACATGTTTTTGGTCCACAATCTTTTCATTAAAAACTTAAGTAGTTTTAATAAAGTGATAACATACGTTGCTCACAAATGGATAGATCTCTCACATTGTTTCTTACAACTCTAAGCAAACTTCGAGATTTCAATAGCTCATAACACGTTTCAACTCCTATGCACCTAAAGTTTGTGCACAACCTTATTTTGACCATAACATTGCTAAATAACAAGTTACATTAGCAAGTCTTATGCAAAATCAAGTTTTTTCTATTTTGTACTTCGGTGGAAAAGACAAGGTATATAACAAGTTTTATAAAATAACAATTTACATGCAAGTAAATGTCATCAAGTGATAGAGATTGATTTTAGATAAAATTAGAAAAAAGAATCACGAAGCTTGGAGTTACTAGGACCGAGAAATACCACATACAAGTTTTAATTGTAGATTAAAAAGAAAAAACAATGCGAGCAACGAGCTGAGCGCGCCACGTGGTCTTGGTGAAGAACTATACCATTCCAATGCCACCATGTGGATGAATTCCATCAATCCCGCTAACTTTATGAAGAGTGTAAATAATGGTATTAATGAAATATAACACAACTCACTAAGAAGCTCAATGGTCAGACAGCCGCATGCCAACCTCCAGGTCGCTGGTTCGATCCCTTGGTGCCCTGATTTTGACCTAGTGCACACGTTTTCCATTTTAGCTAAGCCGCGCTGGACATGTGCAAAAACTTATACTAGGGCCGTGTTTAGTTGGAAACCGAAAATATTTTTTCAAAGGGAATCTTACATGCATGAATTGCATGAAGTATTAAATGATGTCTATTTGCAAAACCTTTTTAGGTAGGTGTGTAACTTTGCGTGATGAATCTAATCAGCCTAATTAGTCCATAATTTACTACAGTAATGCTACAGTAACCATCCTCTAATCATGCGATCAGAGGTCTCATTAGGTTTTGTCTCATAAATTAATCCGGTGAAACGGAGCGAAAAAAATTTTCTACCTCAAAGAAACACGGCCTAGAAAATTTCTTACTTGCCTCAGTCAAAACTGGCGGAGCGGTGTGGTGGTAAAGCGTGAACTTCTGACCCCCTAGGTCACCGGTTCGAGGCTTTTGTTGGCACTTTTTTTGCCAGATTAACTGGCCTTGTGGTTTTTCAGGTAATCCGGTTGTTAATATAGAAGAGTTATATAGTTTACTTCACATTATAATTATCAAATTTGTTTGTGCTGTATAGTGGTTAAAGTCACCCAATATGAACTTGGAGCTCTCAAGTTCAATTTTCGTTGCAGCATGCCCTTTTTTTCCGTTTTAGCTCCCCAATGATCATTACTAAGTAAAAAATAAAGCCAAATGCATAACACAACCGAAATGGTGGTGTGGCGGTAACGCGTTGGCAACTCTGTTGGAGGTCATGGGATCGGTTTCTTATTTTCATGATTTTTTTACTTTTTCGGTCGCTGCTACTTTTTTGGATCAAGAGGCTGTAGGAGGGAGTGGGCTAAGCCCAGGAAAGTGTTGAAGCGGGCCAATGAATCATCATGTTTTTCTTTTCGAAAATCACCCAGTAAAGCACATGGCAAGAGGCCATGGGAGGGAGCGGGCTCAGCCCAAGAAGATATTGAAGAGTGCTAAAATTTTGTTTCCAAAGGAAGAGGGAATGACAGTTTTTCCTATGCCACAGAAATTTAAAAAACTAATAAATAAAACAGATTTTAAGCCTAAATAAATTTAGAACAATATTCTCTACAAACAAAACATTATGTAGTAAAATTCCCATGCCAACTAGGACACATTTTGAGCCCACTTGTCCAAGCGGCAGTGGGACCCACCCTAGTCTTGTCCTTTTCTTTTGAAAATTCATGACATTTAACATTTTTACTTAATGACAAAACAAAATTTGTTACGATTTCAGCTTCACAATAGTTTGTGACGATTCTTAGTTACTCTTAATGACGAACACCTCATTTTTATCGCTAAGTTGCACTGCATGATATAGAACGTCACAAAACGAAACATGATAACGATGAATAGGTCAAATGTCATAAGGTATTTGTCACAAAAGGTCATATTTCTTGTAGTGAGAGGGCAAGGCCATCCGCGTGTTTGACCAACTCCCCGCTAGGTCCGCTCGATCACTTGCAGACAATATTAGCATTTTTGAAAATAGCTGAATTGTTAAGTTTTACTACTTGTCACATTTTTATTTGTTCAAAGGAAGTTCTGATCTATTTGTAATTTTATATGGCAAGGAATCATGGATACAAAGCTTTTGAATTTTGTTTCTTCTCGTTTCAATTGAAGACACACAAATCTCTAAAGGACAGAAGAATGCAAAAGAACAACCAGCGATGATATGATACTTAAGAATTGGTATGCAAATTAAATATACTAGTACTATGTCAAGTAAGCTTAGGTAATTATTGATGAACTAAATTTTATTCTTTCTCTAACATAGGACGATTACTCAGTATTTGTCAGGATAACTAAAATATGTGGCCAACCAAACAAACAGAGCCATCTATTGGATCAAAGTGAACTGTCTAATAAAAAAATACAAATTTATGTCTGAAGCGCCCCCGTTTGCGCAAGAACTAAATGTGATACAAGTACCAGTCTCAGAAATGGATGATACACACATTTATTAGATCAGATAGTTCAAAACCACTAATACAACTCTATCGATAGCGGACGAGTGAGCCATAACTAGTAAGCAAATAACACAAACAAGCAGTAGGTGCTGGTGATGGATACTAGGATCCAAAAACAGCGATCAGCACTACACGGCAACGGAAACATCCTTATCAGCCCAACGCCACAGATAAGTTGGATGTGGAGGCGACCTTCTACTCGAAATCTTCACCGGCAACGAAGTCCGAGTCTTCCTCTGTATCAACAAAAAAGGGTGAGTACAAACGTACTCAACAAGACCAACCCCGCCCTACGCAGGTGGTGAAAGAATATATGCACAAGGATAACTCAAGGAATATGCTAGGTTTCATTTTGCGTAAAGCCATCTTTTATGCACATGTAAGGTTTATTTTTGTAAAGTTGTTTTTGCAAAACATGGCCAATTTTCTATAATTGATATTTATGAAACAGTGGGGTGATCCTACACCGAGGATCCAAATTTTAATTGCTACCGGACACCCCGTCCACAATAGCACACAGCGCACTTGCCGTTCATTTCTAAAGCCCAACACATAGTTAACTCACACCAAAAGTGTAACTATTTCTCAAACACTGATTGTAGACAGTGGACACGACTATTCGAATAGATTTTAACTCTACAGAGGCGTACACTACCACAGGTAGGATACCGCAACACGAACACCTTAGTGCCGGTGCGGATCCATCAAAGCCATTACCCACCATAGAATCGCCCCGCCTAGTCACCCAAGAGAGCTAACTAAGGGGTTCCTGACCTTCCAATGAGTTCTCCAACCAGGTCACTAAGCATACACTCGCTTACACCTTTTTCATAGCCTCCTGTTGCACACCTACCTCCGGATGACTACTAGACTAGCTAGAGGGATTTATGCTAAGCCTTTGCCACTTACAAAGGTTGAGTGCTCGTACTATAAATTGGGTTAGGCAAGATGACATATCAACCCGGTCCTTACACATGAGACAAAGAGGATATCTTCCATACTGAGCCACAAAGGCACGAGCCAATACTCCTAGATGTCCCACCTAGTTGTTTCTCTTTTCCAAAATCCCGACCCAAACTCACGCCAAGCCTTTTCCCTCTCGAAAAACCATTGCATTTGTAAAATAAGTAGTAATGATGTTGCGTAACCAATCCTAAGCAACAACTAATAACAAGGCATTCGCTTAAACAGAGCATATCATGTCTAGCGATAAATCCTAAGCTAACAAGGTAATCAATATATAAATTCAAGGAGTGGCTAGCCAATCGGGTCTTGACTAAATCAAGTAGTAAAATATTCCGAGCACATACATAACCGAATGCAATTTATAAAAAGGTTTCTATGAGTTGTGTTTGAAAACGGGGATAAACATGGTCAAAAGGGAGTAGGTTGGACTTGCCGTCGATCCAGTCCTCGTTCAGCTCGTGCTCGCAGTACGAGGCTTCTGGCTCCGGCTCACGGTACTTGCCTCTAAAGTCCAGCTTACCGAACTGGCCTCCAATGTTCTCCTCCTCGGTCACTCCGTCGGCTACGGTGACAATGGCACAACCAACAAAGAACACAAGAAAACAAAAAACACACAATAAAATGAGGTCAAATGGAGATGATGACAGTTGCAATGCGTACCCTATATTTTTAGAAGAATTTAAGAAAAAGAATCGAGTGAATCGAAGTTGGGACGAGTGAGATATTGCATTTACTAGATTGGTTGATTAGTTAATTCCAAAATTTTTTTTTAGAAAAGGGAATATATTTCAATATTCCAGCCTCTGCATAAAACTATGCATATAGCTGTTTCTTATTACAGAAGAGAACACAAAATAACTCGAGAAATAAAACAGCTTGTTTCAGTAAACAACTCGAACTAACTGAAAGCAATTCTATTAATAAAAGACCATCCATTGTGGGCAAAGATCTCCATCGCCGTGGTCTCAAGCGCACGGCACCCACGAAAAATGTGTAGTCACTCGTCCTCCTTCTGCAGCAATGTCCAAAAACGGATCAAGTGTGTCCCGCGGAAGATAACCTGCATAGGAGTAACAGCTCGAGCATTGTTAAAAACCATATCATTTCTACATAACCATATTGCCCAGCACAAAGCGGACGCTCCAACCAGAATTTTATACTTAAGTTTATTATTAATCCCATTAAGCCAATCAGAAAACATATGAGTAATGCTTACAGGCGTTATTAGATTAAAGGAAACTTGTACAATCCTCCATAATGTTCTAGCTAGTTGACAATCAAAGAAAGGGTGTTGTATGGTTTCCTCTAAGTTACACGAACACCACTTTAAACTTCCCTTCCATCGTCTACGGGCTAAATTATCCTTGGTTAGAACTATTCCTTTTTGTAAGTACCAGATAAATATTTTAACTTTCAAGGGCAACGGTAATTTCCATATCACATTTTTCCTTGGTGCAGGCAACCGACTGATCAGCCTTTCGTACATGGATCGAACAGTAAATTGACCATTTTGTTTTAGAGACCAAATAAAATTGTCTCTCTGATCTGATAGTTGAACATTTACCAGTTTAGCCACCAACTGGTGCCAAGCCTGTAAATTGTTGCCAACTAAAGATCTCCTAAAGGCCACATTCAAAGGATTCGATCTAAGAACCGTTGCTACAGTCGCGCTTTTCTTTCGCACAATATTATATAAAGCTGGGTATTGGATTTTAAAAGGAGTATCTTCCAGCCAGGCATCCTCCCAAAAACAAGTTTGTGACCCATCTCCCACGTTGAATTTGCCCATTCTCAAAAAGTTAATTCCAAAAATGGATTAACATAAATAGGATGGGAGTTTCACGGGCTTTAGTTGCACGTGATTTGGTTTACCTGAGTTAGGCCGGGCTTTGTGGTGAGTAACGGGGCCATAGGTTTCACGGTATCTTTTGTTCTAGAAGAGTAACAGAGAGGGGAGAGGGACACATGAGAGAACAGAGAGGACGACAACGTCCCTGGCGACGCTGCCATGCGCAGCGGCAAAGCTCACTGGAGCCTCGCCGGAACGTCGATTCTAGCCGCCGTTTTCAAATCAAGGGCATGGTGAGGAAGAGGAGGGTGAGGGGATGTTATGGTGGTTCTCATCATAGGGATGGGGTGGAAGGAGGTCGGCCATGGATGCAGCTCAGGACCTCGTGGGGAGTTCAGTGCATGCAGGGAAAGGAAGGGAGTGAGGTTTGGGGAAGGTAGGGGTGGTGTGGAGGTGCTCGGTAGTTGCTTACCTTGGCGAGGAACAATTTGAGGGAGGAGATCGGCGAGTGGTCGAGGCTCTGCTCGTGAAACAGAGGAATTGTAGAGAGGGAGTAATGCTGGCGGTGGCGGAGCTGGGCGGCTCGGTGAGCTCGGCGGCAATGGAGAGCAGCTTTGGGTCGCCTTTTATAGGCGTGGGGAGGAGCGGTAGGGGCAGCAGCTCAACCACTCGCCATCAATGGTGGAGTGTGAAGGTCCTTGTTTGGTTTTGGTAATTGAGTGACAACTTAGGTGGACTAATATGTGTTTAAGTGAAATACACAGGTGATTAGTCCACAGGTGATTATGTGATGAAGGAGCTCATTGCATATGGGACATGACATGGAGTCATGTGACTAAGTGGAGAAGATCAAGACAAGACTTGGTTTGATGGACCGGTTGTAAGTGTGAAGGGCAAGTTAGAGGCTAAGCACTGGACCGCGTGGCGGGATGCTTGAGCAATGACTTGGCGCCGATGGACCGTTGCAACGGTGAAAAGCAAGTGGAGTCAAGATCGATGAACCAATATGTCTCATGATGATATGAAGTGGATCATATCATTTGTGATGATGTTGGTGCATGTGTTGCATCAAGATGGGAGAAGGTGGAATGGAATGCGCAAGGCAAAGGTATAACCAATAGGCATTTCATTTAACCGGTCATAGGTGAGTAGAGAAGTTTATGACCGGATTTAGGATAGATGGCCATACTATCAAGAGGGGCAAACTTGTTTGCATATCGGTCATCTAGTGCCACTTGAGAGATCTAACTTTGCGATGTTGCTAAGATCGAGTGGCGTGGTGAAGAGAGTGAAAAACCCTTTGAGAAATGTTTGTGAAAATGCTAACTCACTCACACATAAGATGGTACACTTATGGGGTTAGCACATTTGCAAAGCGGTTGATGAAATTGGTTGATGGCCATGGGTTGTGGTGATCTTGGTATGCAATTCTGCTTTGATACAAAGTGTTTTGGATCAAGAATTCAGTTGGGTTGGATAGCCCTCTGAATGAGCTTTCCATAGAGTCCAAGATCACCTAATTTGGACATCGGAGCTAAAAGTTATGGGCGTTTTACCGAGTGTCGGCTGTGCTGAAAATAGAGTGGCGGACGGTCCGCGGTTACTGCGGACGGTCCGCGAATACTGCGGACGGTCCGCGAAACAGTCCGTAAAATTGCCCGGTTTTACCAGAAGGTTCGGGGGTTCGAGATCTAGGGGGTCGGACGGTCCGCGGGTGACTGCGGACGGTCCGCGGATGACGAGTTTTTGACCGTTTGGATCTCAACGGCTAGTTTTTTTGAATGGCGGACGGTCCGGGAATGCACCGCGGACGGTCCGAGGTAGCCGTTAGAGCTCGGGAAAAGTGTGTAACGGCTAGTTTTCCCCTCCCCTCTATAAATAGAAGGGTGCCCGGGCCTTGGAGAAGGGTGAGCACCTTGGGAATGTGTTTCCCATGGTTGTGCTTGCCTTGGGAGTCCACTAACTCACTTGTTCATGCGAGATTGCGAATCCATTGCGAGTGAGTGCGAATCTAGTGCATTGCTTTGAGAGATTGCATCGAGTGGCACTAGGTGTTCGTGTTGCAAGTCAGTTTGCTTGTTACTCTTGCAGGTTGCCACCTCTTAGACGGCTTGGTGGATTGAGGCTCCGTTGAAGCACGCAAGGAGATTGTGCGGTGCTCCGGAGAAGGATTTGTGAGGGGGATTGTGCTCACCCCGCGGGGATCACGAAGAGCAACTCTAGTGGAGCGTGTCATTGAGTTACCTCACTTGCGAGTGGTGTCTTGGTGTGCCCGGGAGTGGCCAGCGGCTTGCGAGCTTTGCCCAAGAACCATCGAGGTGTTGGTCGACACAACGAGGACTAGCTTGGTGGCAAACAAGTGAACCTCGGGATAAAAATCACCGTGTCAACTTGTCTACTCTTCTCGGTGGTTTGCACTTCTTGATCACAAGCATTGTATTTACATCTTATATATCTCATGCTTGTGTGGTTGCTCTTACAATTAGTTGGCATGTGTAGCTTGCTAGTTGTCTTCTTGCTTGTGTAGCTAGAAGTAGTGATCTTGTGACTAATTAGCTTGTGTAGCTTAATTAGTATCCTTGCTTAGTTTGTGTAGCTAAGTAATTTGAGCCTTTGGATTGAACTTGTGTAGTCTTATCCATTGAGCATTTCTAGTGAGCTTAGGAGCTTTGTGCTTTTGCTTACTAGTTGTGTAGGAGCTCCCCGGTGTGCGAAGTACTAGCGGCATAGGTTTGTGTGACCTTGCTCCTAGAATTGATTAGGTGAGCTCATGCTAGCTTCACACCTTCTTGCTTATTTGAGATCTTTTATAAGGTGCAAGTGAACATAGATAGAGGGATGTAGTCTTGGATAGACCGATAGTTTTAATTCCGCTGTTGATTCGGTTAGCCGGCACGATAATTTTTAGAAAGGACTATTCACGCCTCCTCTAGTCCGCCATCTTGACCCTACAGAGTGATAGATGTGGAAGGCGACGCGGTTGTCGAAGATAGTAAGAGTGCGCGCGACGAGGCGGGGCAAAGCTGGAGAGGACGATCGCAATGACGTTGGCGAGGTGGGGACCTAGCGAGGGACGGCACGACGAGGTGCTGTGCGGTAGTGAGTGGTCGTGTCGTGATGTCAGGCTGTTATGCAAGAAGCTCAAGGAGAGCACGACGAAGGGGGCCTAGCTAGGAAAGCTTGCGCGTGCTGTTGCATGGATGACGTCTTTTGCTTCGGCAGAGACAGCAACACGTGCAGCTGTAGAGCTAGGGGTCTGTTGCTGTTGAGCTTCCAAGGCTCGACGAGGTGCGCAGCAAGATAGTAGGTGCAAAGGTCGTAAAGATTAGCGTGGACATGGTGCTTATACGTGTGTGCATAAAAGAGATTAGAGAGACGATCGTAATTAACTCCAATACTAGAGAGAAAGACACGAATGGTTATTGGGCCCAAGATTATTTACGACACTAGAGAAAGTTGAGCTCAAGAAATAGTTTTGCAATATTTTGATAATAGATTTTGAAATTAAGTTTTAAAGTTTGGAATTCGAATGGTTTAAGAGTTTGAAGTTTTGGGCTGTTACAATGTCTGACCATATACATATATAAGACATGCATATTAAAGTGGTGCATCTGGGTGGGCTGAACTCTAGCTTCGTCTCGGACGATGGCATAGTGGGGATATTTAATTTTTTGCCATCCTTACGGAGGGCAACTCTTCAATTGCCAGCTTTAGGTTGGCTCCTATATTTTTGCCACCCGAGAGAGAAGAAATGTTACATTGTTGCCATTTTTGCATATCTGGCATGCCACCTAGGCCTGCCACCGTGGACAAGGGACGTGACATGACGCGGCTGCCCCTGCCTTATCCCTTCACCCCTCGCTTGCCCTGACCCCGTCGCCCCAGACTGCCCAGTTGACTCGCCCTCCCCTCCTCCCTCTCCCGTGCTTCTCTCGCCTTCTCCTCCTCCTCGGTTTCTCTTTTCTCCAATCTGAGCGCACATGTCCGGCTTGGGGATGTCTCATCGGAGGGAGGCATCTGCGGCGGGATCAAGCAGGAGCGCATCAAGGCTGGTGAGAGAGCCGACCCCCGCAGTTGGCAAGAAAACTGGATTGCCTTTGATTCAGTGCACTCGGTGTGGTCAAGCCCAGATCATTGAGCTTAGGGCATGGACTGAGAGGAACTATGGTCGGGTGTTCTTCAAATGCCGAAGATACGACAAGGGGGTGAGTTGTTTTTCAGTTTGATTTGATTTCCTGTTTGTATCTGCTGTTGCACTAATTACTCGTGGTTGTAGAATAAATGTGATTTCTACTGTTGGCAAAGGGAATATCTGGAAGAACTGGTGCATTTGGGTATGCTCAAGGTGCATGAGATGGCACAAATTTATTCTAGCTGTGAAGATGAAGATGCACAGTCAAGTCCTATTCTGGTTGGCAGAGTCAAGAACATGGACATAGAAGCAAAGATGGATGTGTTGGTTAGGACATGTAAGATGTTGGTGTTTATGGTGTTTGTAGGTGTTACTGTGGGTATCATGTATCTGATAAAGTAGACATGTAATGTATGAAAATGTTATGAATGGAAATGAATGAAGGTTTTGTCTAGTTTACGAGCAACAGAGAAAGAGCATTCAGATTACCATATTACCCAACATTAATTGAGAAACAGGTACAACATCCAGACTAGCAATAGTGAAACAGGTCCAACATCCAGATTAGGGGAGAGAAACAGATCCAATATCCGACCTACATATTACATAACCAGTTCAAGAACAACAGTTCAACAAAAGACATGAATGCTTCAATAGATGACTACTTTGCTTTCTTAGGTGGTGTAGCCTTCTTGATCTTAGTTGCCAACTTCTTCTTAGGTGTCAGTTTCTTGGCAGGTATCACTTCAAGTGGTGTTGGGTCTTGAATGGCTGGTGGAGCTTGCATTGCTGGTGGAGCCTCCAATGCCAACCTATGAAGTATGAAACAAATAGTTAAAAAAACATGAAAAATTAGTTCTTGTAGTTTACGGCCATGATTCACCTTTTTGTAGCTGATACAAAGCTCTTAGGGGCAGCTGCTGCTGCATTGGCTGCTTCTGCTGCTGCTTCCTTGCTGCTGCTGTTGCTGCTTCCTTGGCTGCTGCTGCTCTGGTTCTTGGAGTATTAGCTGGTGCTGATCCATCAGTTTTGGCTTTCTTCTTCCAACCTTTGTTTTATTCTTCTTAGTCTTCATGTTGTCCATTAGATGCCTGAAGCACTCCCTATGTTCTGCTAATGGAAACACTGACTTTACAGCTGCCTCAAGCCCCTTGCATGCATCTGTACATATTGTCAGGTTTTGCATTGGTCCTATAGCATGGCCCAGTTGTTTCATGGACCAGGTCCAATTCTCTTTAGTTTCAGAGTCAAAAAAGCCAAATGCTAAAGGGAACATCCAGTTGTGCCCATCTATAGCATTAGCTGCTGGCATATGTCCATTCCACTACTCATTCAAGGCAGTGGAATCTATGCTAATGTAAGGCCTACAGCCACCTACAAAACCATCAATACATGCCTTTAATGCAAAAAAATTGCTAAAATGAATCTTGCCATCAATCTCAACAGTGTCTATCTCTACCACACTGCCAGGAGAACTAAGCTCAACTTCTGCCTTGAACCTATACAACCAATCAAATGAATTTTCACACTTACCAAATAATTTTGCTGTTGCTCTCTGCCTACCATACCAGACTATCTGATATAAGATTGTGATCTTATACTTGTTCTCTAGCTCTTGCTTCAACTCCTTTGCACCCATATCATGCTTCCTCTTGAGAAATGGTATGGCTCTCTCAGCAACCCAAGCTTGAGATGCCATCTTGCCCAAAACCCTACTCCTAGATGCACAAGTATGAGCATTAGAGTTTATCTGCACCTGCACAAAAGTAGAAATGCAGTAAATAAAGTGATGTGTCAATGAGCATGTACATGAACAATAAATTACAAAATCAAACAACAAATACCCTGACACTGCTATCAACTTGAGTTCTAGCCCTAATTTTTCATTGACATCCCTTTGCACTACAACACCCCCTGAATCTTGATTTGTCAGATTTCTCAGTGTGCAGCTCAAACTCATGCACAATTGCATGTTGTTTCACTACAAGCCTGAAGTCCACCATAGAATGGTACACTGTACCTACTGACATCTCTGGATTGTCTCTGTCCCAGCCAATAATGGGTTTAGTAGTCTCATTGTCATCTATTGGAATAGCAACATCTTTCATATCTTGTTGTACCTCAGTTGGAATTACTGGAATTGGTACTTCTTCATCTATAGCTGCTGCAGCTGCCTCATCTGCTGCCTTAAAGCCAAATGCCTCATACACTTCATCCTCATCTGCTAGGAGAGTTGCATCACCATCTTGATCAGCATATGCTATAATGGTCAATGTGGACCAATCTACCACAAATTCTTCATTGAGTGGGTTTGGAGAACTATAACTCTCTCCAACAGCTTCTGACTCCTACTCCCTGTAACACCCAAAAATGGCCTATTTAAAATTTTAGTAACTAATTGGCTTTTATTTAATTTGTTCATATTTAATGTAAGGTTAAATTAATTATTTATGAATATTAAAATCAAATATAAGTTATAGAAACATTTTTGTTGCATTCATGCTGATGCATCTATTTTTGTATTGCTTGTGATTTACACAAGAATTTAAATTTATTTAAATTCAAATTTGAATCACCTTGTTTGGAGTCCTAGAAAAGTAAATTTTAGCCGAGTCCATTTTTGCTCCCTAAGCTTCTGCCTTGGTCTGCTTTCACTCCTCCTACTTCCTTCCCAAGCCGGCCCAACCCCCTCCCCTTTCTTCTCTCCGGCCCAGCGCACCGCAGCCCCTCCCCTTTCCCCAGCCACTGACCAGCTGGCCCCACGGGTCAGTTCCTTCCCCCACCTCCCCTTCCACTCCTGCTCCTCCCGCGCTGAGACTACTGGCCGAGCACCCCCGCCATCTCCACTCCGGTGGACCCTACGGCAGCTTCGTCGAAGCTTCCCCACCATCTCCACCTTCTTTCCCTTCCTTCGCCTTCCTTTCCCGCGCCCCCCTTCCTTTTCCGGCCTGCCCAAGCATGGCAAGCTTCCACTCGCGATGGAAGGCCATCGCCGACCGCCGCCGCCGCGATTCGGGTGGCCCACGCGTCAATACTCACCCCCCGAGCCCTATAAAAGCCGGCCCTCGTAGCCCCAATGCCACACAACACCCCGCCACGAGCCCTCGAGCATCCCAGCACCCCTCCCCTCGCTTGACGCCGCCGCCGGACTTCGGTCGTCGACGGGCTCCATCATCGGAGCCACCTCGCTTCAATTAGACCGCTCCAGAGGCCTTGCGCAGTGGTAAGACACCTCCCAAGCCCCGCCAAGTCCACTCTATTGCTCCGTAGGCCGCTCACCACCTTCGCCAGTGAGTCTCGTTGCGGTTCATCGCCGCCCGTCCGCCACACCGCCTCCTAGCCACTGTTGAACCCCCTGGTGAACTCGTCATGCGCCCCTGGAGCCGTAGGTTCAACTCCCGTAGAGAATAGTGGCCTGTAGCGGGAGATCGAAGCATCTCCGGCGAACTTCCACCGCGGCGTCGGGCGGCGCCGCCGTCCTCCCCTGTCGCCGGTCGGTTTCCTCCCCCCCTTCGGATCGAAGTCGTTGGATCTTAATCCAACGGCCCGCGTCCAACCCGAGCCCGAGTCAAACTTGGGCGTAACGGTCAGCCGGGGTTTTCTTGCTAAAGAGCCCCTGTGTTTTTCAAGATTCAACCCGTCGTCCACTCCAGTTCAAAACAATTTACGATTAGGTCCTGATTTCTTTGAAAAGCCCCCTGATCCTTTTAGAAATAGTGCCCGAGGTCCTGTCTTCGCTCTTTTACTGGTTAGCCCTCGAGTTTTTATGTAAAATTATATATAGGTCCCTGGTTTCTTCAAAATAAGCCCCTGGAAACTTTTAAAATTTGGCAGCAGGTCCCTAGAACTTAGAATTAGCTTATCTTTTTCGTTTTAGCTCCGATGAGGACTTTCCGGAGCAGGACTCACAGCAGGAGCAGCAGCACTTCGAGGAAGGCAAGTTATAGCACGGACAATCCTTGCTACCTATACACACCTGTTTTCATACATTCACTTTCATACGCATGTGTCTAAATTGATGTCCCATTAAGGTTGTACCTAGTTTTGTATATCCTGTACCTTGACAACCTTGGGCTTATGCATATGGGTAGAATCTTTTGCTATGCGCAGCTACTATCACTATTATTTAATTGTTAATCATGACTTAATGGTTCACTTTAACATTTATGATAAAACATGCTTTTTAGCAACTTGGTTTAGGGAGCTAGAGCATGTGCTGTGTGCTTTGCTCTAGTGTCTCTCCGTAAGGTCCGGTTCTTAAAGCGGCAACCCAGGAGCCTGTCACCACCGCTAGAACTATTATGGCTCTGGTCTTGGTCGAGTAACTTGTACGTCTCTAGCTTGCCAGTGGTTACCGACAGGCCGACGGCATTGTGGGAGGCAAGGTACGGGGTGTTTCCGGATTCCACCGAGGGCGGGTGATCCGTCGGCTATGTCTCGTTAGGCACAGTCCCGTGTTGGGAGTCCCTACGATGGGGAACTCCACATGTTGCGCATGGATGGGTGAGATGCCCACGCTCTGGACGCCATCGACCCCCCCTATGGTGTGACTCCGTAGGCGTACGTCGATCTCGGTGCCTATGGTCTCACTGCCTTGTATTACCGCAACGGCTACTATCCTGTTAGGGTGTCTTGTGAAAAACCTCGTAGCGTCCCTATGCCGTCACACCTCGGAAGTGTTGATGTGCGTGGTTGGGTGCAAAGTTCCTTTGAACTTTTACGCGACTGGTGGGTAAAGGGCGAAACCTCTGCAGAGTGTAAAATCTATCATGATAGCCTTGCTCAAGGTCACAAGTGGTCTGGATCCTTTTTGATTAGAAGATGATGTTTAGTTATGATTATTGTCACTTATACTTATTAATTGTTTACAACCGGGCTTCACTCACTTGTAGTAATTTGTTAAATGTTAAAATGAACCAACTAAAAATGCTAAAGCAGTTAAGCCGTGTCTAGCCTATTTTGAGCCTTCATACCCGTGCTATACTTGCTAAGTATTCATTTACTTACACTTGTCAATATTCAACAAAATCCCGGATGGGTGAACAGATTGGGCTGATCAGGAGACTCCTGCTGAGTTCCCTGAGGACTTGCCATACTTCTGAGTTGCGCTCTCCCAGTCAGAGTCCCTGTGGACTGCGGCTCCGCTTTAGTTGAGAGTTATATACTTCCGCTGTAATAAATATTATTGTTATACTCTGATGTAAACTATTTTCTTTCAAGCATTTGTTCTCTATTTATCATATTTGTTTGTTGTATGTGTTCTGTGGACATCCTGGGCACACATATGGCCGCATACGGGTTTTGTGAAAATCCGGGTGTGACAGATTGGTATCAGAGCCGTGCTGACTGTATGATCGCAGCCTAGATAGAACGGTCGGTCTTAGCCAAGTTCAGTCTTCACTATTTTACCTATAAAAGTGTTGAGTTTTGCAAAATAGTGTTCAGTGTCTCCTCTACCCCACTCCTTTGCAAAGTTTTTCTAAAGCTTCTCTTTGTTTGTCTCTGCAGTAGATGGCTCGCACGAAGCTGACCGCCTGCAAGTCCACCTGTTGCTACCTTCCGCCCTGTGTTCCGGAGATGGACTTTGGCGCCCCCTACCAAGATGCTTTCTAGGAGTGGGAAGAGATGCAAGAGGAGGAGCGTCTGGGGCAAGAAGAAGAAGAGGCGGAGCAGCAGCAGGGAGAGCCCGAGGACAAGGAGACGGAGCCCGCTGAAGAGCCAGAGGAGCAGCCCGAGCCAGTTCAGCCAGGTGGCGGGAATGCTGCCGGAGACTCAGATGGTGATGACAGCGATGATGATGATGATGATGATGAAGACGGTGGTGATGATCCATCAGATGGCGAGGGTGATGATCCTGAGGAGCCCCCAGCACCCCAGCCACCTGCACCAGCTGACAGGTGGAGAGTGGAGGACTTTGTCAGGGACGCTGGAGACAACTTCTACCACTAGCGCCTGAGGCAGATACTCCACTACCACTACGGCACAGGCAACGTGGGCATGGAGTACCACAGTGAGAGGTGGACGCACCCCCGCTTCCCCACCTTCTGGAGCACCTCCATGCGGATCCGTACAGCTGACCACGAAGCCAGAGCTGCCAGGACGAGGTCGATCCACTACGCCTCCAGTGAGAGATCCACCCAGGAGGCAGGGATAGCGGATGTTGCTCGCCGTGCCCTCTACTACTACAGGGACAGGTTCTGGGCAGAGATCCAGGACGGGCCAGATAGGTGGTACCCCCGCAGGAGGAGTGGGGAGACAGCTTGCACCATCGCCCCCATCGGAGACATCAACGACCCCCGGCTCGCTGCTACTGTGGCACTGGTGGCCACCCTCAACACTGACCTGGAGGCAGCAACTGATGAGATCGCCGCTCTGAGGGAGGAGCTGAGAGGGACACGGCAGGAAATGGAGCAGCTGGACCAGATGTTGGGAGCACCACCGTCACTCAGCCCAGACTACCGTGCAGAGTCACCGCCTCGCAAGAGGCACCGCTTCGGATCTGCCGCCGCCAGCACCACCATCCAGCAGGGTCCTTAGGAGTTTACCATGAGTCTGTAATAAGATCGATTAGTCATCGCTTTTCTTTCCAGTCGAGTCAAAGACCAGTGAGTCGAGTCAGTGTGAACATTGTCTTTCGATGTTTGGTTTTTTTATCATTATGCTTATGTTTGAGTTGGATTTTTGTAATGATTGTGATGGGCGTGGACGTAAGTCTACTACCATTTAGATATTGGATTAAGGCATAATGATATTATTGAATACATAGAAGAGGTTATTTGCTCTTTATCTATCTTATGCTCTATCATAACCAGTTCAATGTTCTCAAGTACTTCTGTTCCTAAGTTACTTGGTCTTAAAATTCATGGGGATCTCTTGTTGATAATAGATGGTGAACACAAGGAGCAACGCCGGTGCCAGTGGACTGCCACCACCACCTCCCACCATTGAGCAGATGATGCTCACACAGACCCAGCTGATGCAACAGATGGCTCAGACCATGGCCATGATGCAGCAGAACCAGCAGAATCCGCCGCAGCACAACATGCCGCCCCGTGACAGGAGGGGCGAATTTCTGAAGGGACGCCCGCCTACCTTCAACAAAGCAACTGATCCCCTACATGCATTGGATTGGCTCAAGGCAGTGGAGCGACAACTCGACATCGCTCAGTGCAACGATCGGGAGAAGGTGTTGTACGCAGGGGGACAGCTCCAAGGACCAGCCTTGGACTGGTGGGACTCGTACCAGTACGCTCACCCTGATCGTACTCAGATCACATGGCAGGAGTTCCATGACAGCTTCCGCTCGCACCATGTGCCTGAAGCCCTGATGACGTTGAAGAAGAATGAGTTCCTGTCACTGAAGTAGGAGGGGATGAGCGTCACAGCTTACCGTGACAAGTTCATTGAGCTTGCCCGCTATGCTCCAGAGGACGTGGACACGGATAGGAAGAAGCAGTCCAGGTTCCGCGATGGCTTGCAGGATGCCTTGCAGTACCAGTTGATGTGCGCCAAGTTCCCCAACTTTCAGGAACTGGTGGACGGCGCCTTGATGCTAGAGCACAAGCGCCGTGATATGGAGGAGAAGAAGCGAAAGTTCCAGGGTCAGCAGTCTGGGAGCAACAACCGCCCCCGCTTCAGTGCTCCGCAAGGCCAACAGATGGTGAGCCAGTAGCGCTTCCAAAGCTAGTCCGGCTCGTTCAACCGTGGCCAGAACCAGCAGCGCCCCCAGTACCCTCAAGCACCGCAGCAACAGCGCTTCCAGAACCATCTGCAGAATGCCCCAGTTCAGCGCAACTAGGTGCAGCAAGGGCCTGTCCAGCGCCCCAACAATGCCAACAATGTGCCAGTGGGCCCAAGGGCGTGCTACCACTGTGGTGAGCAGGGTCACTACGCCAATGTCTGTCCCAAGAAGGCTCAGAACACTGCAGGTCAGAACAACCCTCAGAGAGTTGGGCAGAATGGGAACGAGCCACAGGCCCAAGCACGTAGAGGTCCTCAGAACCCCGTCAGGGGCAAAGTCAACCACATGGGTGCTGAGACTGCAGAAGGAGCTACCGACGTGGTCGTGGGTACGTTCCTTGTCAACTCGACCCCTACAACTGTTTTGTTTGATTCTGGAGCTTCGCATGCTTTCATATATGCTGCCTTTGTGAAAAAGAACTTAATAGGCCTGCAACCCATGATGAGTGCTATGCTAGTTAGCTCACCAGGGGGGAACAACGAGCTACCTTGCGTTGCCCCCATATCACCATCACAATAAGGGGGGTAGACTTCGAGGTGCGACCGATAGTCTTGGAGTCTATTGGCTTCGACTTAATATTGGTTATGAGTTGGTTAGCTAGATACGATGCACTAATCCAATGTGCCAAGAGAGCTGTGCAACTGACAACGAAGACCGGTGAGAAGGTGGAATATCAAGCAGCCAGTCTTTCAGAGCACGGTCAAGTCAACCAAGTTGAGGGTGCAATACCAGAGGACATCCGAGTGGTGTGCGAGTTCCCGGATGTGTTCCCAGATGAATTGCCAGGAATGCCCTCGGAACGCGAAGTTGAATTCGTTATTGAACTAAAACCTGGCACTGCACCTATAGCTAAAAGGCCGTATAGGATGGGAGTAAGGGAACTGGAGAAACTTAAGGAAGAATTAAGCTCTTTGCTAGAAAAAGGGTATATTCGTCCTAGTTCTTCACCATGGGAAGCACCAGTGTTGTCCGTGGACAAGAAGGATGGTACACAGAGGATGTGCGTGGACTATCGAGCCCTCAATGAAGTAACTGTCAAGAACAAGTACCGCTTGCCAAGGATTGACGATTTGTTTGATCAGTTGAAGGGAGCTTGTGTGTTCTCCAAGATAGATCTTCGATCGGGCTACCACCAAATGAGGATCCGACCATCCGACATACCCAAGACGGCCTTCACTACTCGGTATGGGCTATATGAGTTCACAGTCATGTCCTTTGGACTAACCAATGCTCCGACATACTTCATGTACCTGATGAATAGCGTCTTCATGGACTACCTGGACAAGTTTGTGGTGGTGTTCATTGATGACATACTGGTCTTCTCCAAGAATGAAGAGGAACATGAAAATCATTTGAGGCTGGTGATGCAGAGACTCCGGGAACATCAGCTATATGCCAAGTTGAGCAAGTGTGAGTTCTGGTTGAAGGAAGTGGCATTCTTGGGACACGTGCTGTCAAATGGAGGAGTAGCAGTTGACCCGAAGAAGGTTAATGATGTGTTGAGCTAGAACCCGCCTCGGGATGTCAGCGAGATCAGGAGTTTCCTTGGAATGGCCGGATATTATCGGCGTTTCATTGAAGGATTCTCCAGGATTGCTAAACCCATGATGGCGTTGTTGGAGAAAAATGCCAAGTTCATCTGGACAGAGGAGTGCCAAACCAGCTTCGAAGAGTTGAAGAAGAGGCTAACAATAGCACCTGTACTAGTATTGCCCGACATAACCAAGAGCTTCTCCATCTACTGTGATGCATCCCGTCTAGGACTGGGGTGTGTACTTATGCAGGAAGGGAGAGTAGTGGCATATGCACCAAGACAGTTGCAAAAGCATGAGCAGAACTACCCGACACATGATTTGGAGTTGGCAGCTGTGGTACATGCTTTGAAGATTTGGAGGCATTACCTGATTGGGCACAAGTGTGACATCTACACTGATCACAGGAGCCTGAAGTATGTCTTCACCCAGTCAGAGCTGAATATGAGGCAACGCCGATGGTTGGAGTTGATCAAGGACTATGATATGGAAATCCATTACCACCCTGGCAAGGCTAACTTGGTGGCAGATGCTCTAAGTAGGAGAAGCTATGTGAACAAGATCACCGGCCATTATTTGCCTGAAGAACTCAGCCGAGAATTTGAGAAGATGAGTCTGGGGTTCGTGACCAGCATCATAGAGATGACGGTAGAACCGACTCTTGAACAGGAGATCCAGAAAGGACAGCTTGGTGATGAGAAGATCAAGGAAATCGTGGAGAATGTTGCCCTAGGAAAGGCACCTGGATTCCAAGTTGATGAACAAGGAACCCTGTGGCATGGAAAGAGGATATGTGTGCCCGATATAGCGCAGATCAAGGACACGATCCTAAGAGAAGCGCATGATTCGGCGTACTCGATCCACCCAGGAAGCACCAAGATGTACCAAGATATCAAGGAAAGATTCTGGTGGTACGGATTGAAGCGTGATGTGGCGATACATGTGGCACTGTGTGACACTTGTCAGAGAGTTAAGGCTGAACATCAGAGGCCAGCCGGATTACTCCAGCCCTTGAAGATACCGGAATGGAAATGGGAAGAAGTTGGTATGGACTTCATAACGTGTCTACCCCGCACACAGCGAGGATTTGACTCCATTTGGGTGATTGTGGACCGCTTGACCAAAGTGGCACACTTTCTCCCAGTAAAGACCACCTACACGGGAGCCAGGCTAGCAGAGCTATATATGGAAAGGATTGTGTGCCTGCATGGAGTGCCAAAACGGATAGTGTCTGACCGAGGTACTCAGTTCACGTCACACTTCTGGCTGAAGCTGCATGAATCCATGGATACTAAACTACATTTCAGCTCAGCTTATCACCCCCAGACAGATGGACAGACAGAGCGAACCAATCAGATTCTGGAGGACATGTTGAGAGCATGTGCACTGCAGTATGGTGTTAGCTGGGACAAGAGTTTACCCTATGCGGAATTTTCGTACAACAACAGCTATCAGAAGAGTCTGCAGATGGCACCGTTCGAGGCTTTGTATGGCAGGAAGTGCAGAACTCCACTATTCTGGAATCAGACTGGAGAAAGTCAAGTTTTCGGTCCCGAGATACTCAGGGATGCAGAACGTCAAGTACAAGTGATCAGGCAGAACTTAAGAGTGTCACAGTCCAGGCAGAAGAGATATGCTGATGTCAGACGGAGGGATCTCTGTTTTACAGTTGGAGATTTTGTGTACCTCAAGGTGTCATCGATGAGGGGCGTGAAGAGGTTCAATGTCAAGGGCAAGCTAGCACCTCGATACATCGAACCTTTCCAGATACTCGAAAGGAAAGGTGAAGTGGCATATCAGTTGGGACTACCCGAGAGATTGGCCGCAGTGCACGATGTGTTCCACGTGTCACAGCTGAAGAAATGTTTGCGGGTGCCTGAAGAGCAAATCCCGATAGATGAGTTGAATGTGCAAGAGGACATCACTTATGAGGAGTATCCGGTCAGGATTCTGGAGGTGTCTGAGAGGGTGACAAGAAACAAGGTCATCCGGATGTGCAAGGTACAGTGGAGCCGACACTCGGAAGATGAGGCCACTTGCGAACGAGAAGAAGATCTCAAGACCGAGTACCCACAGCTCTTCGCATCTACTTCCGAATCTCGAGGGCGAGATTCATCTTAAGGGGGGTAGGTTTGTAACACCCAAAAATGGCCTATTTAAAATTTTTAGTAATTAATTGGTTTTTATTTAATTTGTTCATATTTAATGGAAGGTTAAATGAATTATTTATGAATATTAAAATCAAATATAAGTTGTAGAAATATTTTTGTTGCATTAATGCTGCTGCATTTATTTTTGTATTGCTTGTGATTCAAACGAGAATTTAAATTTATTTAAATTCAAATTTGAATCACCTTGTTTGGAGTCCTAGAAAAGTTAATTTTAGCTGAGTCCGTTTTTGCTCCCTAAGCTTCTGCCTTGGTCCGCTTTCACTCCTCCTACTTCCTTCCCAAGCCGGCCTAACCCCCTCCCCTTTCTTCTCTCCGACCCAGCACGCCGCAGCCCCTCCCCTTTCCCCAGCCACTGACCAGCTGGCCCCACGGGTCAGTTCCTTCCCCCACCTCCCCTTCCACTCCTCCACCTCCCGCGCCGAGACTACCGGCCGAGCGCCCCCGCCATCTCCACGCCGGTGGACCCTACGGCAGCTTCATCGAAGCTTCCCCACCATCTCCACCTTCTTTCCCTTCCTTCGCCTTCCTTTCCCGCGCCCCCCTTCCTTTTCCGGCCTGCCCAAGCATGGCAAGCTTCCACTCGCGATGGAAGGCCATCGCCGACCGCCGCCGCTGCGATTTGGGTGGCCCACGCGTCAATACTCACCCCCCGAGCCCTATAAAAGCCGGCCCTCGTAGCCCCAATGCCACACAACACCCCGCCACGAGCCCTCGAGCATCCCAGCACCCCTCCCCTCGCTTGACGCCGCCGCCGGACTTCGGTCGTCGACGGGCTCCATCACCGGAGCCACCTCGCTTCAATTCGACCGCTCCAGAGGCCTTGCGCAGTGGTAAGACACCTCCCAAGCCCCGCCAAGTCCACTCTATTGCTCCGTAGGCCGCTCACCACCTTCGCCGGCGAGTCTCGTCGCGGTTCATCACCGCCCGGTCGCCACGCCGCCTCCTAGCCACTGTTGAACCCCCTGGTGAACTCGTCATGCGCCCCTGGAGCCGTAGGTTCAACTCCCGTAGAGAATAGCGGCCTGTAGCGGGAGATCGAAGCATCTCCGGCGAACTTCCGCCGCGGCCTCGGGCGGCGCCACCGTCCTCCCCTGTCGCCGGTCGGTTTCCTCCCCCCCTCGGATCGAAGTCGTTGGATCTTAATCCAACGGCCCGCGTCCAACCCGAGCCCGAGTCAAACTTGGGCGTAACGGTCAGCCGGGGTTTTCTTGCTAAAGAGCCCCTGTGTTTTTCAAGATTCAACTCGCCGTCCACTCCAGTTCAAAACAATTTACGATTAGGTCCTGATTTCTTTGAAAAGCCCCCTGATCCTTTTAGAAATAGCGCCCGAGGTCCTGTCTTCGCTCTTTTACTGGTTAGCCCTCGAGTTTTATGTAAAATTACGTATAGGTCCCTGGTTTCTTCAAAATAAGCCCCTGGAAACTTTTAAAATTTGGCTGCAGGTCCCTAGAACTTAGAATTAGCTTATCTTTTTCGTTTTAGCTCCGATTAGTGTGATTTTCGCGCTCATGTGTTCATAGTGAAGCATAGTTTATTTCTAAAACCTTTTTATGTATTGTTTCTACTGTTTGGTGTACTGTTCTAATAGATTATTATTTGTTTGTATGTATTGGTTTGCGTAACTTGTACGTCTCTAGCTTGCCAGTGGTTACCGACGGGCCGACGGCGTTGTGGGAGGCAAGGTACGGGGTGTTTCCGGATTCCACCGTGGGCGGGTGATCCGTCGGTTATGTCTCGTTAGGCACAGTCCCGTGTTGGGAGTCCCTACGATGGGGAACTCCACACGTTGCGCATGGATGGGTGAGATGCCCGCGCTCTGGACGCCATCGACCCCCCTACGGTGTGACTCTGTAGGCGTACGTCGATCTCGGTGCCTATGGTCTCACCGCCTTGTATTACCGCAGCGGCTACTGTCCTGTTAGGGTGTCTTGTGAAAAACCTCGTAGCGTCCCTATGCCGTCACACCTCGGAAGTGTTGATGTGCGTGGTTGGGTGCAAAGTTCCTTTGAACTTTTACGCGACTGGTGGGTAAAGGGCAAAACCTCTACAGAGTGTATAATCTATCATGATAGCCTTGCTCAAGGTCACGAGCGACATGGATCCTTTTTTATTAGAAGATGATGTTTAGTTATGATTATTGTCACTTATACTTATTAATTGGGTTACAACCGGGCTTCACTCACTTGTAGTAATTTGTTAAATGTTAAAATGAACCAACTAAAAATGCTAAAGTAGTTAAGACGTGTCTAGCCTATTTTGAGCCTTCATACCCGTGCTATACTTGCTAAGTATTCGTTTACTTACACTTGTCAATATTCAACAAAATCCCGGATGGGTGAACAGATTGGGCTGATCAGGATCCTGCGGCTAAGTTCCCTGAGGACTTGCCGTACTTCTGAGTTGCGCTCTCCCAGTCAGAGTCCCTGTAGACTGCAGCTCCGCTTTAGTTGAGAGTTATATACTTCCGCTGTAATAAATATTATTGTTATACTCTGATGTAAACTATTTTATTTCGAGCATTTGTACTCTGTTTATCATATTTGTTTGCTGTATGTGTTCTGTGGACATCCTGGGCACACATATGGCCGCATACGGGTTTTGTGAAAATCCCGGTGTGACACTCCCTCCCTGGATGAGTCACACCAGATGTACCATGAGCACTTGAGACATTTGGTGCAGCTGCAAAACTTTGATTTGTCCTATACCTAGCTTTGTCCACAACCTCACATAACAGATATAGCTCCCTGACATCCCAACTAGCCTCAATCATACTGGAGAATTGATCATTTGTGGTCACCTTCCACTCAGCACGATTTTGTTGGTCTACTGCCCAGACTACCATCTGCTGGCTAGGACCCCAAATTGTCTTGCTAGCCATTTCCTCAACAAACTTGTCTAGATTGTAATCACTGGTGATATCAAACCAAACATCATGGATCTGCTCTTCTATATCAAGCATCTCATACTCAAGATTGGCCTTATATGGATTGCATTTAACGACTTTAAATGCATTACTAGGATCAATCCTGGCATATCAACAAAAATACAGAGAATGCTGGAGTTAGAAAAATTCCAACTCCACAACAATAGAGACGACCCAAATACAATGTAAGCCATATGAGCAGGACAAATCAATCACTTACCAAGGTGGGCAATCACTCGGCTTCATTGTAGCAAAATCCTCAGATCTACACCATCAATATCCTAAGCAAACCAAAAAACATCTTCAGATCTAACGCTATCCTATGCAAAACGAAGAAACAGAGGCATGGGAGAGGTACCGTTACCTTGGATCCGTCGAGCTCTCCTCGACCCGAAGCTTAAGAATAGCGCGTCGTCACCTGGTCGCCGCCAGACCGAAGCACGGGAGAGGGAGGAAGGGAGGGCGAGTCAACTGGGCGGTCTAGGGCGACAGGGTCGGGGCGAGCGAGTGGTGAAGGGATAAGGCAGGGGCAGCCGCGTTATTTCGCGTCCCTTGTTCACGGTGGCAGGCCTAGGTGGCGTGCCAGATATGCAAAAATGGCAACAATATAACATTTCTTATGTCTTGGGTGGTAAAAATGTACGAGCAAACCTAAAGTTGGCAATCGAAGAGTTGCCCTCCGTGAGGATGGCAAAAAAAATTAAATATTCCAACATAGTTCAAGTCAAAGTCACGTGAGAAGACGTATTCCCGTCTCCCCGCTCTCGCCGTTGGAAAGTAACGCGTGAGTTTGGAAACTTCCGGAACGACTTGCAAAGCCCCCGGCCTCAGTCCTCCACCCTCTTCTCTTCGCTCATTGACGATTGGGGTCCCAGTGTTACCGGGCCCGCTGTCCCGTCGGCGCCTGGACGGTTAACACCCGGGCACCCTGCTTCTTCTTCCCAGCCCAAGACCCAAGTGCCCCCAGCCCTTCGCCCTCCTCCCATCTCGCGGCGCCATGGCTCTCCACCGCCACATCTTCCTCGCCGCCGCGGTCGCGCTTCTCCTCTCCGACGGCGTGGTCCCCGCCGCTGCGGCGAGCCGGGGCGCCGGAGCCTTTGACCCCTCCCGCGTGGTCCAGCTCTCGTGGCGTCCCAGGTGACGAATCCGATCTCCCTCCTACTCCGCTCCCCTCCCCCGCAAAACCCTAGGTCGCGCGCGACTCTGACGGCTGTGTGGTTCCGTATGGCTATTAGGGCGTTCCTCCACAAGGGGTTCCTGACGGACGCGGAGTGCGACCACCTGATCACGCTGGTGAGTGCCGGATGCTGGGTGGGGTTGGCTCGTGATGTCTGTTTTTTTTGGTTGATTGATTCGGTTTGTGGTTGATTGAAGGCGAAGGATAAGCTGGAGAAGTCGATGGTGGCGGACAACGAGTCCGGGAAGAGCGTCCAGAGCGAGGTGCGCACCAGCTCCGGCATGTTCCTCGAGAAGAAGCAGGTGAGCAGACTTCACCCCAATTGATCTCACTTTCTTTCAACTACCATCTTGGGGTTGGAATGGTTCAGAGCTGGAAAGGAGTCTCATGGTGCTTGTCAATAAAGTAATGGAAGGGAATGCTCGGGCATTCTCAATGTGAAATTAGTTAGATTGCTAAAGGAACATCTGCATCTTGTGTTGGGTATTGCAATTATGAAATAGCAGGGTGACCTTTTTTATTGCATTAACTTCATAATAGTTCTACATGGTTCATGATTCTTGTGTTAACATTGGTGATTTATGGGTGAAATGCTTGAATGCAATTAGATATTTGTTACTATAGCACTTCTGTGGACATTTGTGAAGATCAGTTGTTTCTGTAATCTGTATGGATTTAGAGATACTTTGGCTACCATGACTAAATCTGATTTTTACTTGTGGTGCTCACTTTATGAAACCAATAGCTCAAAGGAGTAAATTTTTTATTCTTTTCCATTAAATTGTATTTCTGTAAGTATTTAGATTCAGTGATCCATTGAATGCTGATGCTTGTAAGCAACTGTAACTTTGATTGTGCAGAGGGAAAAAGATTAACTAATTGAGTTTATTTGCCTGAGTGTGCATAAAGATCTGAAAGTTTTCTCCTTCCATGAAATAGTTGGAAAGTTTTCTTTTCACTGTATACTATGCGAAATACTATAACAAAATATCTTATTATTTGTTAGCTTCCTAGACATCTTTATATCTTACATAGTTGAATTAAGGTCAACAAAATTTATTCATTTCTGTTCAGTTAAAGTTTGCTTGTTTTCCTTGTTGCTTATTTGTTTTGCTGTATAGCAGTACTTAATTGCAGAGGACTATATAACCTCAGTGTATCTATACATAAAAGCACTAATGATTGTTTGTTCTTGCTGGTTACTGCCTTCATCTAGATTTTCAGCTCAGATGGTTTTCGTTAATATTTTTTCATGGAGTGCACATTTGGTGGAAGTTTTAGAATAACGCATCATGTACTTCTCATGATTTTTCACATGAGGCATTGTACCTTAAATCTATGACAGAACATGGGACTAGTTATTTGCTTTGCACATTGTGGTTTCAGTTGGATTGATCCTGTAAAAAAAAATTCTGGCTTGTCCCTTTAATACAATAGATTTTTGTTAGGAGTATCGCCCCTTGATATTTTGGATAAGGTGATTGGATTTTGATGTATGTCATCTTTGCTCTTTCAGTTTGGTCTGCAGGTTTCTTTATGCTAGACTAGATGTAAGAGTGCCATGTTTGCTTGTACGCTGTTTTGGAATGAGGTCCTGTTCTGTTGTAGTTTGTTTGACACACCTTTGCTCTATCCTGTCATTTTATCTTTACTTTGTATATTTCCTTTATTGGGTTCAGTTGATTATCTGAATTATCCTTGAAATTCTGATTTTGGTAGTGCAGGAATTGGTCACACTTCCTCACTTCTTTACATATGCATGGCGCAACATGTTTTGTCGTGTTTGGCATCTTATGTTGGTTATTTTATCTTTGTGCATTATCATTGCATTTGATAGATTGTTTTGAGCTGTTGCTGAGTCATGTTCCACCTTCCACTTCTGGGCTTCAACGTCTGAACTATATTCAGTCTCATGCCTCATACTGTGATTCTTTAGGACTAGCCAGTTGAACCTGAGGGCATTTCCCTAGGTCCAGAATATCAGACATGCTGTCATATGCAAGGTTAGACAGTCCTGAACAAAACAGAGTGTTCACTGCTGGTGACTGGCTGCCACACAACATGGCCACAGATAGCTTAGAAATGCTAATATATGTCTTGATTAGTTAACGGAGATACAGGCCCATCCTTATATAGACCGATTGGCTTGATTTTTAATCATTTAACCTCTAGATCAAGGACTGCGCAATCTAATCTTATCTCTAAGTACAACCCAATGCTAAGCCACGGTCATTGTTCACATAAACAATAACCAAGAATAGACTCTGTACCAGCTGTAGAGATTCATGGTGCTGAGCCTCCTTCCTCACATGGGCCTTAATAGGCTGCACATGGCACACTTATCCTTTGTTGAGCAAGAATGTCATGATATTTTTCAGGTAGTCGTGCTTGTTCTCATATCAGTTTGATCAACATGATATGTTTCTTGATAGCACATTCACATTCGAGTTGTCATTGGCTTATTTGGAATTAGTAAAATAGTATAAAAATCATATCCGCTGATTGGGCTCTACAAATACTTATTTGCAGACTACAAATGCAACATCAATATGTTAACTAAGCTATTCACTTGGCAGGATGAAGTAGTAAAGAGAATAGAGGAGAGGATATCTGCTTGGACATTTCTTCCACCAGGTACCTTTTGAAAGCTTAAATTAAATTAGTCAAGCCCAATCAAACCCTTTTTGGGCTTGCATTTCCTTCCTTTTAAATGCCAATAATCTTAATCCTATTGTTGTGGCATGCTCAGAGAACGGTGAATCTATTCAGATATTACATTACCAGAACGGTGAGAAGTATGAGCCCCACTACGACTACTTCCATGACAAAAATAATCAAGCCCTTGGGGGCCACCGAATTGCCACTGTGCTCATGTACCTATCAAATGTTGGGAAGGGTGGAGAGACCATCTTCCCCAATGCAGAGGTAATTACTTGTTCTTGTTGTGTTACTATCTTAAGATCGCCAGTTGCAGTAACTCAGACATTTCACAGGGGAAGCTATTACAACCCAAGGACGATACCTGGTCTGATTGCGCAAGAAATGGATATGCAGGTATAGTGGACGTTTCTGATAAAACCGAAGTTACCTTGCAGATCTACATGCTATATGATCTTGGCCTGTTCTACCTAATGTGACTCTGGTCCCTTACCTTGATAATTATGTCACTAGAGTCTAGCTTCTCAGTAGGCTCTTCAAGCTTTCCATATCCTAGGTACCTTCTTTCTGCTTGAGTTTACTCTGGTTCCCTCTGCAGTTAAACCGGTAAAGGGTGACGCCCTGCTGTTCTTCAGTCTCCACCCTGATGCAACAACAGATTCTGACAGCTTGCACGGGAGCTGCCCCGTCATCGAAGGCCAGAAGTGGTCCGCCACTAAATGGATCCATGTGAGGTCGTTTGACCTCCCTGTCAAGCAGCCGGGTTCGTCTGATGGATGCGAGGATGACAACGCCCTCTGCCCCCAGTGGGCGGCTGTGGGTGAGTGCGCCAAGAACCCTAACTACATGGTGGGGACCAAGGAAGCACCTGGCTTCTGCCGGAAGAGCTGCAAAGTATGCGCGGAGTAAGCCATTGATCCGCCGTTTGGTAAGTGACATGCCACGCTACGTAGTTGTTCCAGTTTCAGGGTGTAGATAGGACTGAGGATATAGCATGCACCTGGGACAAGGAGCTGTAAGAGAGCTATTCTATCACCTATACAGGCCAGGAGATCAACAGCCAGAAAACTTGCTTATGTTATGTGCGAACTTGGATCAATTACCCTATTCAGTTGAGCTATCTAATCTAATCAATGGAAGTCGATAGAGCAATCTTGTTTCCTTCAATTGTTGTGTGATAACTTGTCGTGTTGGAAATGAAACCTTCCTTCTTTTGTTGAAACACGCTAGGAGGAGGTTGAGGGGGAGGAGGTGATGTGCCTTGTGTATATCAAATGGTGTTGGGTGATGTTGTGTACCTGTTGATCTATTGTCCAGTTGCCTACCCTACGGAATTGCAACAGCATACATACAGCCTATATGGCCTATGGGTGCATGAACTGCAACCAATCTACCAAACGAAATAACTTTGCCTTTATGCTCTTAGCTGTGTGCTGCAGAAATTAAAGATGCACGTTGCTGACACGCGTGAGAATAGTCCCTGTCCCCTCATTTTCACTTGTCATCTTGCATTCAACTCCTGTCGGTACATATTTAGTACAATAGTCAATATATAGAGATGACCAGACCAAAGAGAGAAAAAAAATCACTGCCCATTGCCATGCATCATCACAATAGCTACCACTTCACAAGCAAAGACACATCACAATAATTAATCACAATAATAATCCAATCTATTCCTTTTTTTCTTATCTAGCAAAGCAGCCATTAGCTAGCCTTATTGTCCGCCGCCGGCGACGGCGTCTTGACGATGCCGTCGTTTCCCGCTAGCGCCCGGTACTTGTCCTTCCTGGTGAGGCTGGTGCACTCGTACGAGAGCGTGGCGGCGATGAGCCTCTGGATGTAGTTTGCCACCTCGTGGCTAGTCTTGCCGCCGGCGCAGGTGAGCTCCTCCGGCAGCTTGCTGAGGAAGGTCACCACGTACGCGGGGCTCGGGTTCATGAAGAAGTAGAAGGGGTCCATCCCCTTCCACCCCCTCGCCGTGGTTCCATGGAACATCCCCATCCTGTTCTCCATCGCCACCGGCACCACCTCGTCGGTGAGCTCCGCGAACAGCGCCGAGAACCGCAGCAGGAATGGCTCCCTGCAGGTGGTCCCCTCCGGGCAGATCGCCAGGTCCCCCTCCTCCAGCAGCTCCCTGATCATGGCGGCGTCCGACGCCCGGTCCCGCGTCAGCCGCACCGTCCGGATCGGCGACAGGAACTCCGACAGCCGCGACAGCGAGTAGGTCACGGCGGCGACGGGCCGGCCCAGCGCGGCGGAGAGGAAGATGGGGTCCAGCAGCGTCCGGTGCGAGCAGGCGAACAGCACCCCGCGCCGGCCCGCCGCCCGCTCGGCGCGCGGCGGCGGCGGCGCGCCGCGGACGAGGACGCGGACGCCCAGCGCCCAGAAGGCGTAGTAGACGAGCGGCATCGGGAGGAGCGCGCCGGCGGCGATGCGGAGGCAGGCGAGCGCGAAGCCGGCGGGGAACCAGAGCGCCACGAGCAGCGCCGCCAGCGGCGTCGGGCGGCGGACCAGGCGGCCGTCGTGGAAGATGACGGGGCGGGGGAGCTGGTCCATGGGAAGGGGCTCCACCGGCGACCGGGGTACGATGTACGCCTCCTGCATG
This sequence comes from Echinochloa phyllopogon, assembly GCA_033239725.1. Lineage (NCBI taxonomy): Eukaryota > Viridiplantae > Streptophyta > Magnoliopsida > Poales > Poaceae > Echinochloa > Echinochloa phyllopogon. The sequence continues at coordinate 25,045,759 of BTCW01000018.1, read as the reverse complement.
CCGTGCCGGCCATAGCACAGAGGCGGGCGTTAATGGCGAGTAATTATTCATGGAGGAAGCCAGGCTAATGCTAGCACTAGTGTGCCAGTACGTGTACTCATGAATTGAGGCCTTGTTTAGATGCCAATTTGGCACCCTAAATTGGGAGTTTTGGGAATCGCGCGTCACTGTAGCATTTCGTTTGTATGTGTAAAAAATTGTCCAAAAATTGACTAATTATGCTCAAAATGTTCGTCTCGCAGAGTACAACAAAACTGTGTAATTAGTTTTTGATTTCATCTATATTTAGTACTCCATGCATGTTATGATATTTTGATGTGATGAAAATCTTCTTTTTGCATAGTAGAATTTGGGGTTGAATTTGGGATGTAATCAAGGCCTGAAAGAGCCCGGCCGGTGTGCACAGTGTACGTGCAGCTACCATCAGCTAGCGCGCCATCATCGTCAGATGATTAGTGGTGATGGCATAATCATCCCACATTTAGCATGGTCTCATGAAACTGCATCATGTGCACAAGCTGGTCTATAATTAATTGTACCATATATTCATACCACTGCATGCATTCTCCATGCTACCTAGAGGAACATGCATGCAAAGTTTTTGGAAATTCCCAAGTCCCAAAACGGCATCTAAGTACAGAAGATGAGGCACAAAAGCAGGCATGCGTGGCTACTTGTTGTTGTTGCATCTGTACTTACCCATGCACCTAAACAGCTAAAAACTTGTCATTTTTTTTGCAGTAGTGTACCAGTGTTAACAACAGAAGAGCAAGTCATGTATGCAACTCGGGACTTGCTTGATGCCGATCCATGTATGCTAAATCTGAGGGCAGACAAGCAACAGTAGCAGTGCCACGTACACCACTCTGCCCACCCCCAAGCTAGCTCACTCCAGCTGCTGGTAGTAACTACGGTTAGTTGGATTCACCTAAAAGGCTGTACTGGCGTAGCCGTGTCCATATACTAGCACTAACTACTTTGGTGCATCTAGATCAGCAAGGTCTGGCCACAATCCCGCCCTGGTTGTTGCAAGGCAAAACTCCCACAAAATTAATAAGTCACCCAATTGTTTGGTTAACTATATTCCTAGTGTATAAGCACATTTTTAGCGTACCCAATTCTCATGATTTTCACGTGAGTTCCATGTGGAGTGCATGCACACAGTATCAGCAGGATCTCCGAGCCTACACAAACTGTGGCGCCTGTCTGCTGGCCACAACAAAGTAGTCGTATTTACCCACCCAACAAGACAACAAACCTACAACAGGAATCCCACGCGAACCGGTCCCCGCGTCGCCCTCGAGGCGACTCGGGCGGAACCACCGCTTGCGCCGCCGTCGTCCGTCTCTGGCCCCCGTTCTCCCTCGCCCCCGGCCTCCTAGGCGGGGGCAAGGGGAGCGGGGGTCCGTCCTCTAGTAGATCGAGTCCTTAATCGAGTCTTTAGGTCTAGGGTTTGTTCGCCGTCAATGCTTGGCGGTGGAATTAGGGTTTGCCGGAGGAGCATCGCTCCTTTGCGGCTTGTTTTTTCTGGTGGCGTCGGCGATGCGGAAGCGACGACGTTGTAGGGGAATAACTTCTCCCGGCTTCTTCTGTTCTCTGGTGGCGTTCTTCTCCGACGTCAACGGAGAGGCTGGGGAGACCTGTTCAGGAGTCTGGGACCGGCGCATCTTCGTCTTCTTCAGGTGATGATGTTGCTGACCCTTTTAATCTCAAGGAAGATGGTCTCTTGTGGAAATCCGAGTTATGCTCGGGTTGCCGGCAGTGGAATCGAAGGATGCGTCGTGGGTGCCGGAGTTGGCCGATGCGCCTGGGAGGCAGCGTACTCGGCTGATTTGCCTAGCAGTAAGCCCTCCTCTGCGGCCTCCATTTTGTGGAGATTGGCTCTGGCGTCCGACGACGATTGGGAAGCGGATTCGGCGACGGTGTCGAACGGATCCCTGAGGGTTTCAAGGAAGATGAATAGGAGTTTTGAACTTCTCTGTAATTTTCCTTTTCTTTGGATTCCTGTTTGTAAAAGGATCGGTGTACTGTGCTAAGATCAATACATTTTCCTTCTCAAAAAAAAAAGTAGTCGAATTTGCCAAAATTGTCTGAACAAAAGACCCGGTCCAACTACTGGCGTGTCGACGTAATTAACGCCGGCCGGGCTGTTTAATTAATACTAGGACTAGCCCAACGCCAAAATAAATCAAAGATGAATGGGCGTAGGTTGGGCAGCATCTGCCATGCCGGGTCCCTGACCAACAAACACTCTTTACTGCATGCCCAAAGATGTGACCCAACCAGACGGTATATTGCATTCGTCTCTCAGCACTCCTACTGCCTGTGTCGTGTGTAGTTTTTAGTAACGGTAGTTGTGGCTGTGCGAGGAGTATGGAACAGGTGTAGCATATCTTATAATATTATGGAAGAAGATGTGAGCAATCAAGCAAAGCAAGCAACCATGAGGTGCTCCACAAGAAGCACAATAATACAGCTAGAGGAAGAAACCTCGATTAACTTGCCTTGATTGAGAAGAACATTTTTTTTGGAACAGGCAATAATTTCAACTATTTTTTTCAGAATTTTGAGAAGCAATGATTTGTTTGCTTAATTTCCCACATGTCTCAATATGGAATTGTTAGTTTATGCCACAACTATAACCATATTGTCTAACAGGCGGGTCATGGGCGCGCGACGGCGTTTAATGACGACAACTGAACGAACTGGCTCGTGCATGCAGCTAACCAATCAGTTGGACTCTGGAGTTTTGAAATCAAATTTTCGAAAGCTTTTTTTTAATTCTTTTTTCCCTTTTATAATTGTGCCAGCTAGAGGCTAGGGCGTACCAGCAACAGTGTCGTCTCGAATTTATGGCGGGAACATGCAAAAACCGCACACCCCCCGTCCTGACTGCAAACACATGCGCAACGCAACGCGCTTCTCTCTCGGTACCACATCGATTTATATATATTCAGTGCCTTGTTTCGTTTCCAATCATTCACTCGCCAACTGTGACAACACCATCAGCATCATATCGCCGCCAATGATCGACCATTCGAGGCTTGAATTGGCAACCCATGTAGTAGAGTAGTTCCCAATTATGGCAAAAATATGGCTAGGTTTGGGACGCAAGAACCTCTACAGTGATTCAGCGTGATCGATCTGTGATCTGTTTTTGCAATGGAAAAGATATCATATCATTTTGTTTTTTTCACAAAGTAATAAATGGTTTAATTGTTGTATAGCTAATTGTAAGGCTTTTGTGAACTTTGGTGCGATCAAGATACGGAATAATTCTGAGGTTAATTAAGCGCGTAAGGTACAGTACCACATATGTAGTACTAGTACGGTAAGTGGTACGGAACGTGTGTATAGTAAAGAGTAAATAATTGTGGTAATAACTAGTGTACTGACCTTGCACATGCTCATGAAGGCGTAGTCGGATCGGCTGTCGCCGAGGCCGACGTCGGGCGCGTCGTCGCCGTCGCCGGCGGCGGCGAGGATCTCCCTGAGCGCCTCGGCCTTGCGCCGGCCGACGAGCACGCCCCTGCGCGCGTCCACCATGCCCGTGGCGCGTCCCCTCCACGTGGCGAGCTCGGTGCCCGCGACGTCGTCCACGCCGAGGCACTCCCTGAGGAAGGGCTCGGCCATGACCCTGGGCGTGGCGCCCGTGAGCACGACGCGCCGCCCCGCGCACGCCGAGAAGACGCGCCACGCGCCCGGGTGCACGTCGGCGGCGTAGAACCTGGGCAGCACGGCGCGCGCCGCGGACTCGACGTCGCGCACCCGCGCGCCCGCCGTGGCCGCGAACACCAGCACCCGCGCGCACGCCGACTCCGACGCCAGCAGCAGGCGCAGCGCCGCGGCCAGCGGGGACAGGAGCAGGAGCAGCAGGAGGCGCGGCACGCCGCCGCACTCGAACGCCACGAGCGCGTAGTACGGGAAGGCGCTCCGGGAGCGGAGCAGCGTGCCGTCGAGGTCCGCCACCACGGAGTGCGAGCCGCGGCCCGACGCGTCGCACTTGTCCACCGTCGGGAACGGCTCCACCCCGGCCGCCACCACCGCCTCCATTGCCGATGATCTCTCTCTCTCTCTCGAGCTCACTCACACACTCTCGCAGTGGCGCTGCGTGCAGTGGTGTGGTGGCAGCTCGAGAGCGAGCTGTGGCTGTGGTGTTGAGGGCGTATATATAGTGGCGCGAGCGCGGCGAGAGGGTGGGGGTGCCCGTGGCCGCGTTTGTGGAAAGAGCGGTGTGGTTGGTTTTTTTTTTGAAAGTGCGGTATGGTTGGTTGGTGAGCGGTAGGGGTGGGGGTGTGAGCAAATTGCACGCGTGTTTTTTTTCTAGCTGCTAATTAATATTGTCCTAATGCTGATTAGTGCTGATTACTAGTGTTATAAGCGATTGATGGCTGCGAGGACGAGATCGAGCAACAGTGGTGGAGCGATGCTGTAGCTGCAATTTATGCTAGCTCTTCATTTATCGTAGTGGAGGCGTAATCAATTTTAAGAGATGGGCCGGGCATGCATGTGGTCCAAGGCTGGATGCACGGGAGTGACGGAGAGAGAGAGAGAGACTCGCTGATGTGGCGCCTTGTTTTCCCCTAGTTTGGGTTTGTGAGAGAGCCAATGCTTAATAGTAATGACATTAGCTGCTGACAGGGAAGAAACACTACTGTAGTAGTATGTGTAGACCAACAAGTGGTTAAATAGATTGCTGTGGTGCGGAACCACCACACGGGGGGTCATGATATTTGTCCTGTGGAATGTGCTCTGAGACTGTGAAGAAAGTCGAAGCAAAACAGCACGACTGGTCCTTACTATGGAGCTTTACAAGTGAGTCGGCCAAACAAAACAAAGTATGCCTAATAATTTCAAGTTTAGGGTGTAGATTGGTTGTTCAAAGTAAATTTGAAGGGGTGTTTACATACCTAATAAGAGAGGTGACAAGTGAATCATGTCATATTTTTTTTTCAATTGCATGACAATGTGATTTTGTTATTTGGTAATCATATTACATATATGCATTTTTCTGGTTTTAAAAAAAAATCTAACCCACAATTTTGCTTTATATTGTGAGTGCAAATATTTTATAAGATCATCATTGTTGTGAAGAGGTTAATCTGATTGTAATTTTGAGAACTGGTGATGTGAATCTTTGTAGTTGAAAGTGAGATTCACACGATATCCATTGTGTCAAATTATAACCCTTTCATTAATTATGGCATTGAATATAATGAAATGATGTGAAAGTTTACAAGATATTTATAAAATATAGCTGTGCGACCACTTCAACCCTAATTAATATAACTTTCTCATGGTTTCTAATCCACTGAAGTTTGTTTAATGAAGGGATGCAAACCTAGGATAAGTCACATGTGAATGCAAACCATGATAGCTTATTTGAGTTGCCTGGCAACCGTGTTTAATTTTTGGTCCATTGGATGGACAAAATTAAACTTTTATCCAATGGATGGACGAAAATTATCCAGTGGGCGAAACTCGATTTTTGTTCACCTTATGGTGAAAAATCAAATTTCATCTAAACTTAATCTTTGTTTGCCGGACATGGCTGCACACGGTGCGTCGGTGCACACATAGCAAACAATTCTTTTTTTCTTTTTACACCTTTGTAAAATGACATAAAAATATATAGTATTTATTGTAATTAGAAAGAAACCTGAAACCTTATTATGAGATAGAGGTTCTTGACAAGACCTAGCTCCTACTCGAAACAAGCTTGAGATTATATATGTTGGCATAGCTAGTGTGTCTACCATCCGATTATGTCCGCAGGGGATTAATTACGTGGCATGATAAACCATATTGAATTGAGCGGAATAGCCCGGCCAAAGAACAGCAGGCTCCAGCCTCCAGGGACCAACTAACCCGTTTTAATAAAAGATGATAAACCACATGGGGGCGCTTTGTTGGGACCGGCTGGCGCTAGCGCGCGCTGTAGGAGTTTACGTGTAGGTTAGACCAATGCAAGGCGCATGGGGGGTTTCCCTGAGCAACCAACCATTGTGTTGTCCCTACTAGACTTCTCTAGATGAATGGGCTACAGTCGAGCGAGTAAAAGCTAAGCCACTTGACCAACCGTGAATAATAATACTACGCGCTTTGGTCGCTCGATCAAGCTAGCTGTTGGGTAGATTTACCCATCCTGAACTAGCTTGATCGATAATTACCTGATCGATCATCAGACAGCAGCAGTAGAAGTATATATATAGCATCACATGAACTAGCTATATAAAGCTGGCTTAGGCCTTTAGATAGCTAGTCGATGAAAAACCAAGCAACCATACAGACACCACCCAAGTAACGATCGACGGAAAAGAACGAATTCTGCACATTATTATTAGTGGCTTCAGAATTAACATTAATCGCTGTTGGGAAACTCTATATCATATCTATCCTACACATATATACTGGAGAAAGGAATGGCCCTGAAAACCCTTACCGGGTGGAAACACGGACCACTATTAAAAGGTCACTTTTAGTACCGGATATGACCACTGATACTAATGCTGTCTTTGGCATTAATACTAGGTGTAACACTATCTAGTATTAAAAGTGATATTTTTATTAGTAAATTTTTGTTACTATCCGGTATTAATAAAAGGATCTTCAACCGTGTATTGAAAAGGAAAAGCACCTCTCACATAAGTCCATGTGGAGGCCTCCCTATTATTTAAAATACTTTTTTAGCTTTTCTCTATTAGTATTGGTTATTTCACCGCTACTAATGTTCAACCCCTTTTGTACATCAGTTCTGAAAGGGGATTTAGAGCCGGCATGAACGATGTGAGCTTTTCTAGTAGTAATTAGTAAATGCCCCAATCCAGTTCTAAAACCAATACTAAAAGGGAGTTTGAGCCCGATACTGATGATGTGATTTTTTTTAGTAGTGAATGGGCCGGGACTCGCAGCACTCCAACTCCGTGACATACAAGCGCTTTGCCCTACGCTACACTTCACTTATTTCTCGAAAAGAGACTAACTTAGACCGGTTCAGTTTATATGAATTAATATATTTGCACACCATCATATATACCTTCAGAAACTACCATACGTATCTTTTTGATGAAGCCATCACTACTCGTCAGTCGTACGCATGCATGGTAGCTACAACGGCCGTACACACACGACGGATGGAGGCTCATGCATGTCTGATCCATGTCTAGCTGATATATACATACTGAAATATATATACGCATAGATCGATCGAGTTTATTAAGATTCTCGCCATTTCTATTCCTAGAACAAACGCATGCAGCAATCCTTAAACCTCCCAACATTATCGGATCGTCGATCCCCAGCCGGCCCGGTCGTTATTAGCTGCCGGCCCGGGCATATCAACGTCGTTTTAAATCCGCCGAAAAAAAGGAAACAACAACTAGCAGGCCTCAATTGATCATGAAACGGACCAACAACATGCACTCTGCGTCACTATCGTCTTGTTAACGCGTCCTTGTCGATCGATTGATTAATACATGGCTGATTTTCCTTAATTAATATGGTTTCATTTGGCCTCACATATATGCGCCTAAGAATTAGTTGGCGGTTGTACCATGCTCATGTGGCTGTCGTGAGCCATGCTAACTACGACTTATTATGTGTGGCATTGTTATATATAGTTACTACTACTGTAGTACGTAATTAATACCACTATATACTAGTGGTGTGCGTTATGTGCGTATGTGTATTGTATTGGGGGTCGTTAGGGAAAGTATAACCTTTGGTGCTTGGTTTGGGTAGTTGATGAAGGCATGGGTTACTGAGTTGTTTGACTAAACAAGGTGGCCTACTATATACTTAATTTGTCCAAGGTTATAGTGGGGAGCAAGAAACCTAGGTCCGGCCATGTCACCATGTGTAGTATATATAGTTCCAACTTCCAACCTAGTGTGTATGCTTTGTGCGGTGAAATGCGGTGATCTTGGACTACACGCGGTTTATCCACTAGACAAGGATCTGTTTGATAGAGCTCTATCTGATTATGATTCTCTATAGAATTCTTCGAGAGAAGTGATTATGTGGCTGAAAATGATTCTCTTTGACTTTCTAGCGTAAACTCTCAAAATCAGGATGTAGAATCACTTCACAGAATTAGAAAAAAAAACAAAATCAGAAGAAGCTACTTCTTTCAGCTCTCAGTCTCTTAGTTTATTTAAGAAAATTACTTCTCTCTGAAAAACTGTTTGTTAGAGCTTCTCTTGGATTCACTAGAGAACGGGGCCTAACAGATTTTAAAACGAGGTTTATTGGATCCATTTCAAAACTTGCAATCTCTCTTACAATCTTGGAGCATTAAATCGTTTCATTATATGTACGGTTTTTATCATATTATCAATCATGAGACTACTCCCTCCGTTCTATTTTAATGTCACATTAATTAGTTTTCTTCTAACTCAAATTTGTTTAGGTTTAATCAATTTTAGAAAAAAAATATAAGAATAACCATAATACTAAATTTGCTTCATTAATTTTATCATAAAAATATATTTTGATATTGTATTGTTTGGTCTTGTAGACGTTATTATATCTTTTTTATAAATTTAGTCAAAGTTAAACTAGTTTAATTTAAAACAAAAATATAATACGACATGTAAAAAAGAAAGAAAGAGGATATATCATATGGTCTGAACAGGCGCCCTTTCAGGAAATTCCATTCCCACACCCTGGACAACAACGTCGATTGACCGATTTATACACATATGGTCCATCACGGCCGATTTACACATATTTATATGCGTATAATATGACATGTAAAATATTGATTCATGTAATAAGCAACAGTGACATCACGGCCGACCGATTTGGTCCATGGTTGGTTTCAACATTACATTTGGTATAAAATACGATGTTTGCAATAACTAACGGTATCATAAATCGCGAGATTTGATCCTCCTCCTGCCGCCGCCTACTGATCGACAGGTGACTCAGGCCACCATGTGCTTGATCACGTTTTTGTGAAGCTCGTACGGCCCCAACAGGTATTTCCCACGAGGAAATCATCCCCATATCTGCCGTTAATTATTCATTCATCATATCGTAATAAGGCACTGTAGCATCATGATAGATCGGCCTAGCTGTGATAGTGTAGTGATCCTCCTCCTGTGGACTAATTAGTGAGCGGTGACACCGCGTGCTTTCGATGAGATGCTGGATTTAGGAGGTATCAATCTCTCATTTATTATCAAATGATGGGCACTCTTGCCACTTGTGTCTATCCCCATGATATATCTCCAGTTTACACCAACAGTGCCCTAGCGTTCTCACAAGTACTCCTACCACGAAATGCTTTAGCTGATGGAGCGTGCGGGATGGAGCGGAGCAATTGGTGCAGCCACTCCATTGAAAACTACAGCTCCTTAAACCGATAAGGAAACTACTTTGTGTCGATACGATTTCGGGCATAACTTTACTTTATTGTAGAATATTTATAAAATATTATAAATATATATATTGTAAGACTACATTTTTTTGAAACAAATCTATCGCTCGCGTCATTTTTGAAATATCCAAAACTGAACAAATAAGAAGTAATTTGTAATGAAAGAACCAAAATGTCTATTTAAAATAATATCAAAATGTCGGTTATTTACGACCGGATGGATGGATACAAGTCTACATCCTCGTTTTAGGCATGCATACAAGGGTATGATCTGTAAGGAACAGTCACTATGAAGCAATAATGACAACTCGTGTTTTGAACGGAAAAAAACGATGCATTGTGTTGAGAGCGTATATATGGGTGCATGCAAACCCCAAACTTGGGCCGGCACGGCACGGAGAACCCCAAACTTTCTAAAATGGAAAACAAATTCAATTCCTCACTATTTTTTTCCATAAAAGGAAATAATTTCACGTTTCTAGCTTAGGGCAAGTACATTGGTGCCGTCTAATAGACGGTCTCATACAGTGACACGTAATCTTGAGACAACTTATCAGACAATCTATACAATATGTTGTTGTTTTAGTTGTCTCATAGTAATACACAATCTCTTAATTTATGGAAAAAATAAAGAAATATTATTGGTTGCATGGCAACAAAACTCGTACAATGGTGGAGGAGTTGTCTCATAGTTCTAAATTTTAGCTCACGAGGCAGTTGTTTCGCGAAGCAATGACCTCACTCTCTCACCTCGCTCTCTCTCCTCCACGTCAGCAAAAATCCTACGTGGCACTGCATGAGACGACCTATGAGACCGCTGACATGTAACAATATACGGGTGCATGCAAATGCTGCAACTCGTGATGATCCTATCAAGTGAAGAAGCACACTAGATTCAAATCACGGTTTGTAAAGTATAAAAAATCACGGTTTGTACATAAGTGGAGAGGACTTGCCATTTAAAGTTAACCGGAGAAACCGAACTTTCTAAAATGGAAAAAATTCAATTCCTCACCAATTTTTCCATGAAAGGAAATAATTTCACGTTTCTAGCTTATTATCACACACCAAGTTATATCTAACATGTGTTTGCGTCTTAAAATCCATTCCACGAAAAGTAACATCTCAACGAAAAGGTATCTTCATAATCTATTGGTGTGACTTGCATAGAAAAGTTAACTTGGTAGTCCGAAAATAGAATGTCAATGTAAATTGCAGATAGAGCTGGGACTTGGACCGTGCTATTTATGGGCCACCCGAAGCACGATGTTTTGGCACGGCCCAAAGCACGGCACGACACGATAAATTTTGGGCTGTGTCGGCACGACACAAATGCGAGGGCTGGGCCATGTCTAGGATCTTGACACGATCGGCGACATGACACAAATTTTGAGCCGTGCTTGGGCTGGCACAACACGAAGATGGCCCATTGTATCGTGTTTCTTGCGTAGGGTGCCTCAGGCTTACAACGGGGTGCTCGTAAGCAGGCGGAAGAGATTGCGTGAATGCTTACGGAGAAGCAATGTGATGATGCATATGGATTGAGATCGTCTTCTCATGTCTCTCTCCTTCCAGGGCCCCCTCCCCCTTAGGGCAAGTACATTGGTGTCATCTCATAGACGGTCTCATGCAGTGACACGTAATCTTGAGTCGACTTATCAGACAACCTATACAATAGATTGTTGTTTTGATTGTCTGGTAGTAATACAATATCCCTTAATTTATAGGGAAATAAAGAAATTTTATTGGTTGCATGGCAACAAAACTCATACAATGGTAAATGAGTTGTCTCATAGTCCTAAAATTTAGCTTACGAGGTGGTTGTTTCACAAAACAACGACCTATTTCTCTCACCTCTCTCTCTCATCTACATCAGTAAAAAATCCTACGTGGTACTACATGAGACGACCTATGAGACCGCTTACGTGTAGCAATGTACCTGCTTATATATATGCGTGGAGGTCGGTTACACGTGGAAAAGGAAGAAATAAAGAGATCGAAAGAGACCTTGTGGGGCCAGGGGCGGAGCTAGGATTCAAGACTAGGGTGGTCCAACTTAACATAATTTTTTTAAACGATAAATATACTAAATCAATAAACAAGTATATATAATTAACCAAACATAATATGATTAAATAAAAAAATCTTAGAACCATCTTAAATAAAAATATGAAATATGCTTACTGTAACTTAGTAGCTTACAAACTCACAATAGTCGAAGCAAAATACCATGCTATTTATTCTTGTCAGGCCTCCGTTTTTTCATGGTCATGAATGTGTCGATTATATCATCTTCATTCACTTGTAGAAAAATATCTCGCTCAATGAAAGTGGATAGACAATCATCCAAAACACTGTCAGCCATCCTATTTCTCACCTTACTCTTGACAAAGGTCAATCCAGAAAATACTCTTTCAACACTTGCTGTTGCCACTGGTAATAGCAATACCATTTTGAGAAGGAAATACACCCAATCATAAACTTTATCCCTCCCTGTTTGAACAAGTTTAACTGAGAGATCAACAAGGTTGTTTAGGCCTTTGAACATTTCATCTCTTCTCATGTCATCAATATAGGTCTCCAGTTGCAAGTCAAGTTTTAGCAAGTTAGAACTTGAAATATCATTGGGGTAAAATTCAGCAAGTCTGTGTATCTTGTTTGCATCAAAATAAGCAAACGAATTAGCCGGACTCAAGGCAACCATACAAGAAAGCAACTCCATATTTACCTCATCAAACCGAGTGTCAAGCTCTTGACTAATTTGATCAATGACTCCAATGAATACTTCTCTTCTAAAGTGATCATCATTTGTTTGATTTCGAGCAAACCGTGTTGATCGTCCATAAGGCACATAATTATGTTGCATTTCAGGAACTTGGATGACATGCTTGTTGCAAAACAAAGTGACCCTTTCAAGAAATGAAACCCAACCATCAGACCTTAGTTGTTGCATTTTACTCTTTGCCACATGAACAAGTGCCATTGCATTGAGAATATCTTGATCTTTTCTTTGCAAACACTCAGACAAATCATTAGTGTATCCAAGAATCACAAGCATCAAATGGGCACTAAAAATGAAGTCAAATGATTCAAGCACTCCAACCATAGTATGTATCTTCGGCCAATCACCCCTTTGTGAAGTATCTTCTCCGAGAGCTATAAGTACATCACGGATTGTGGGATACATAGCAATCATATTGACCACAGTTTTATAATGAGAACCCCACCGGGTCTCACCAGGCCTAGGCAACCCCATTTCTTGATTTAATCCACTTCCGGTTTCTAGCACACCACATTCAAGTGCTTTCATGATATTATCATATTGGTGATGTCGAAGCATTCCATGACGCTTACAAGAAACTCCAACAATATTCAGCAAGAGAGACACTTGATCAAAAAACCACACACAATCGTTATTTCCCTTTGCAACAGCGACAAGAACTAGTTGGAGTTGATGTGCAAAACAATGAATATAATATGCAGAAGGTGACTCTTTCATGATCAAAGTTTTCAACCCTTTAATCTCTCCTCTCATGTTGCTAGCCCCATCATAGCCTTGACCACGGATTTGAGTAACCGTCAAACCATGGCTAACAAGTAAGGATTGAATTGCTTCCTTAAGTGATAAAGAAGTAGTATCATCTACATGAACAACTCCAAGAAAACGCTCGCATGGCCTTCCCAAGCTATCAACAAAACGCAAGCAAAGGGCTAGCTGTTCTTTATGAGAGACGTCACTGGATTCATCAGCTAGAATTGCATAGTATTCTTCACCAATTTCATCAATGATTTGCTTTCTAGTTTCTATGGCACAACATTGAATAATATCTTTTTGTATGTCTGGGCTAGTCAATTTGCAATTACCTGGAGCATTGTTCAAAACAAATTTATCCACCTCTTCATTATTTGCAGCAAGCCACTTCAAAAGTTCAATGAAATTCCCCCTATTGCTAGATTCTTCACTTTCGTCATGTCCACGGAATGCCAATCCTTGCTGCAAAAGAAACTTCAAACATCTGATTGAATAAGTCAATCTTATCTTGTAGAGACGTCTCTCTTCACTATCCACCTTCACAATATGGTCATCAATTGCCGTCTGGGGATTCACAAATTTGGTGTATTTTTCTTGGGCTGCATTGTGAGCACTTGTAACACCACCCACATGTATATCAAGTGCATCAGTTCTGTTCCAATTTCTCCAACCACCATCAATAAAGGCAGATTTCCTACTCTTTTCCTTTGCAAACAAATAGCACACAAAGCAAAATGCTGAGTCCAATTTGATACTATATTCAAGCCAAGGATATTTGTATAACCAAACAGGACTGAATTGCCGATCTCTTTTGCCAATTCTTCTCCTTTCAAATTCATGATTATAAGGTTTCAAAGGACCTCTAAGAATATATGCTCTCCGAATTGTATCTTGATCATTGACAGGATAACTTGCAATGGGTCGCCTCTCCCCTGGATCATGTGGAAGCCGACTAATATCATAAGCCGGTGCCGACATTGGAGTCCCTATTTCTTTATGTGCAGCCGAAGGTTGACAACATGGCACTGACACTGGTGCATTTTCCTGTACGAGTGGACCTTCTGGTGCTTCAATGGGCTCTTCTTGCACAACTGTGACATGGGAAGGAGACGGACAAGAAGCTTTCTTCTTTGCTGTGTATTTCTGAAAAAGAGATGCAATGTCTCCACTCCTCTTCATGTTCCAATAAATCTACAAGAGAATTTTGCAATGTCTGAATATTCCTAATTTTATATTGAAATTCTAAAATTGAATTAAAATAGCAGCACAACATTTAACTTACCTTGTCTTTAGAATTATAATCCTGGTATTTTCACCAATCTTCGATCGCCGATCATGGCGTCTCCTACCTTACGAGTCTAAGACTTACTGGAGAGGCAATCAGGCAAACAAACAAGGGCCAATATGAGATTGCAGGCAGACGAGATAAAGGGAGGGAGAACATGAGAATAAGATGTTCATTACCAATCGGCTGTTGCTTCCTGTTCTGCTGTGCTCAGCGCTCGTCAATGGCTCAACGCCGTCCGTGGTCCGTCTGTAGCATCCGCGAGGACCGAGGAGTAGGATGGGATCGAAGTTGGGAACGGCGGCGGTGGCTTTTTTCTCGTACAGAAGCAGAACGGACGGCGGTGGGGGCTCTTTTCTCGTGAAGAAGCAGAACAGACGGAAGTTGCATCGATTAGGGATAAATCACCGGCCAATTAGCAAATGATTAAGGGGTCTCGGGCCAAAATTTTAGGGTGGGCTAAGGCCCACATGGCCCACACTGTAGCTCCGCCCCTGTGTGGGGCTTGGTCTTGTCTGTTTGCCTCGCTGTCGCCTAATTACTGATCGACAGGTGACGCGCGCCACCATGTGCCAACAGGTACTTCCGACGAGGAAATCATCCCCATATCTGCCGTTAATTATTCGTTCATCATATCCTAATAAGGCACTGTAGCATCATACGATAGATCGGCTTAGCTGTGATAGTGTAGTGATCCTCCTCCTGTGGAATAATTAGTGAGCGGTGACACCGCGTGCTTTCGATGTGATGCTGGATTTAGGAGGTTTCAATCTCTCATTTATTATCAAAGAATGGGCACTCTTGGCACCATCTATGTCTATCCCCATGATATATCTCCAGTTTACACCAACAGTGCCCTAGCGTTCTCGATCACAAGTACTCATACCACTGCACGAAATGCTTTAGCTGATGGAGCCAGCAGCGGGAAAGCAGATGGAGCGGAGTAATTGGTGCCGCCACTCCATTGAAAACTACATCTCCTTAAACCGACAAGGAAAACTACTGTTTATCGATATGATTTCTGGCATAACTTAACTTTGTTATAGAATATTTATAAAACATTATAAAAATATATATTGTAAGAGTATATATATTTTTTAAAACAAATCTACTACTCGCGTCATTTTTGAAATATCCAAAACTGAACAAATAAGAAGTAATTTGTAATCAAATCAAAGAATCAAAATGTTGATTTAAAATAATTAATATCAAAATGTCGGTTATTTATGACCGGATGGATGGATACAAGTCTACATCGTCGTTTTAGACATGCGTACAACGGTATGATCCGCAAGGAACAGTCACTATGAAGCAAGGGGGGGGGGGGGGGGGGGGGGGGACGATGGCATTGTGGTGAGAGCGTATATATGGGTGCATGCAAATGCTGCAACTCGTGATGATCCTATCAAGTGAAGAAGCACACTAGATTCAAATCAAGGTTTGTAAATTATAAAAAAATCACAGTACGTTTGTACATAAGTGGAGAGGACTTAACATTTAAAGTTAACCGGAGAAACTGAACTTTCTAAAATGGAAAAAATTCAATTCCTCACCATTTTTTCCATAAAAGGAAATAATTTCACTTCTATCTTATTATCACACACCAAGTTATATCTGACATGTGTTTGCATGTTAAAATTCATTCCACAAAAAGTAACATCTCAACCAAAAGGTATCTAAGGTATCTTCGTAATCTATTGGTGTAACTTGCCCATGTAATAGAAAAGTTGACTTGGTAGTCCGAAAATAGGATGTCAATGAAACTTGCGGGTAGAGCTGGGACTTGAACCATGCTATTTATGGGCCATCCAAAACACGATGTTTTGGCATGGCCCAAAGCACGGCACGACACGAATACGAGGGCCGTACTGTGTTTAGGATCTCGGCACGATGGGCGGCACGGCACAAAATTTGAGCCGTGTTTGGACCGGCACGGCACGAAGATGGCCCATTGTATTGTTATCCATATATATTTTTTATTTTTAGAAACATTAAATAACTACTACTATATAAAAATCATAAAAATATATCTTTAACATATAAAATCATATCAATCATTATTTATAAAATGAGAAAATTAGAAGTATTTTCTATGGCCACATGGCGATAATGTTACCAACAATATCTAATGGCAAGAGTCATTAATCTATTAATTTTATAAATTTTTGTATATGGAGTAATAGTATATATATGAACATATAAACGGTCGCATAATACAAGCACATAATTTTAAGGGTTATGCTTAGACTGGCACGGCACGAACGCGGATCACCATGCCATGCCCGTGCTTGGGTCTAGGTAAAAGCTTGTCTTGCCGTGCGACGTACCTTGCGTGTGAATTCTAGACACGAAACGGCCCGCGGCACGTGAGGACCGGGCCGGCACGGCTTAAGTCCCACCTCTACTTGCGGATAATACGAGGTGTGTTTTTGTAGTCCATGGACGTAACTTGTTGATATCAGGATGCAAGTTGTTCTTAATGATAGGATGTGAGTTTGTGATTAATTGATAAGTATTATCATGATATTGTTGGACATGTTAATGTCAGAAACTTCCAACTTTACAATTTTTTTCATAGGCATCAAAGTTTTGCTGACAGTCTGCAGGAGAAAGGGATCCATCCTTAGTTAAAGTTGAACCGTTACACATGTCGTATTCGAACATCCAAAACTGAACACATACGAAGCAATGTGTAATCAAGGTTACAAAAGTTTAAATTAAAATACCATCAAAACGTAGGTTATTTACACGGTGGGATCGGAGGTCTGCATCATCTTTGTAGGCATGCGTACGGCGACGGTACGATCTGCAAGGGACAGCCACCAAGAGGCCTTAACTACTCGTATCTTCGTCATCGTTTCTTAGACAAGAAGAACGCGAATGCAGCACGCAGGAGAGTGTAACTAACTAACCACTTAAACCATCACGTACCGTGAACGGCCGCAATCTCTCTGGAGAATTATGAATGAATTAATAAAATGGCGCAAATAAATAATCACCCTGAACAAGAAGCGTTGAGACGCTTCTTTTCGTTGGAAAGCAATGCACCGGCCGGCCATTGCCGGTGGTTGAACTCCGGCCCCGGTCCGGATGAGGGCACACCGGCTCAGGTGACGCCGGCGATTCGGACAGATTCCCTTCTCGCTCCTCGTCTTCTCGGTTCTGTCCATCAATCTGATTCCGATCCGCTCGCCATTACCGCAGGGTTTGGTGGCGGCCCGGCGCCCGGCAGAGGGGGCGTCAGCCAATCCATCCGATTCGATTCGATTCGATTCAATGCACACCCGGCCCCCGACTGCAGCCACCGTCGCCGCTGCATGTCTGTGGGCCGCGCGCGCGCTGTTTTGCTTGGCGAAGCAGGCTGATTGATGAGCTGGCGGCCTGGCGACCTCTCGTCTCGTCGCCAATGGCTTGGCACACGCACGCATCATTCTCTGGCGGTGCAGAGCCCCTGCCGCCTGCCTGCTGCTGTGCTTGCATACTCCGTACAAAGATCAGAAAACAAATAATGAAAAGAAATAAACATAGGAGGAGGCACCATGGACACCTCTATCAAACGTGTCAAATCAGTAGCTAGTTAGAGCATCTCCGGCAGCCATTACTAGAAATATTAATATGTATCACGTACAATTTTCGCCGTCCTAGAGGTCTTTAAAAAATTTCTATGACGAATTTATGACGAAAGGTCATACGTCAAAAATGAAGCGTCAAGTTTGTTTGTCCAGGACGATAAACATATTTCGTCATCAAACACGCTTCTGTTCAATGACAAAAAAAGACTTGGCGCCTTATTTTTGTCCCAAAAGTTTGATCTACGTGGCACGGTCCATGCTGTCATCTGATGTGGATCGGTCAACGTGGCATGGTCCATGCTTGCATGTGCGGTGGCAGCGGACGTGGCGTCCCATGCGGCCAATTCCTAAAGCCGACGTGGCATCTTCTGAATGGCCCACGTGGCAATTTCTGGTTCAACCAGGTGGTTGAATATTGTTGGTCCACATGGCGTATTATGATTGGTCCACAAGACGTGTTCTGGTTGGTCCACGTGGCGCATTCTGGTTGGTCCACGTGGCACATTCTAGTTGGTCCACATGGTGCATTCTTATTGGTCCGCGTGTCGCATTCTGGTTGGTCCACGTGGCATATTCTGGTTGGTTCACGTGTCGCATCCTGGTTAGTCCATATGGCGCGTTCTTGTTGGTCCGCGTGGCGCATTCTTGTTGGTCCGCGTGTTTTCTGATATGTCTGTGGACCTACGTTGCCTTTTTAGCCGATGCCAGCACATGTTTGGTTTCAAGGCCCATTTGACACGGATCGTACAACCAGAACAAGCCCATTTGACACAGAAATTTTCATACAACCAGAACAAGCCCATTTCACATGGAAGTTAACACATATAAGTTCACCATACGAGGCCCATTTCATACAGAATTTCACAAATTTACACATACTTCACACTGAGAAGTTCACAAGTTCACAAAGTACATGACCATAGTAGATAACTAGCATAGTAGATAACCAGCATTCCTCTAACCCAACAGGTGATCAAGACTCAGAAGAGTTACTAGTGGCATTCAAGTTCAAGATCCTCCTAAGGAGCATGTTGTTCTCTTCATACTGCTTCTTCAACTCATCAAACTCCCTTTGGGTCTTTGCCTGCACTTCCTCTGCAGCTTTAGACTTCTTCTTCAGCTCATGGACTTCTTGATGGAGAATAGTGGAAGCTTCTTTTGCAGCCGCAAGTTCTTCCCTAAGCGCTTTTTCAGTCGAAGTCTCTGGTTTGTTTGAACTCATTGGTACACGAATATTCTTCAGAATTGAGCTATTTAAACTGTTCTGGGAGAGGACCTTGGAAAACCTCAACACTTGACATTGGTGGCTGTCCATCAGCAACATGTTCTCTCTGCATAGTTTCTATAGTAGACTGAAAAAACCATATCAAGCAACAACACTTGACATTAGCTCACTGATATAATGAAAAAGTTTAAAAATCTAAGGAAATAAAAAAGACTGATAGAAAGTTACAGGTAAATAAACTATGCATAGAGCTTCCTTATAGGCTTGCTGCTAGCAGTATAGAGGAACAACAAGAAACAACATAACACAACCCTCAACATGTCTTATCTGTATATGGCTTTATTTGGTACACTATACATGCTCACTGAAAATTTTTACTAATCTAAGCATGCTGACTGAAAAATTTTACATGAAAAAAAGAGATCAAGGCAGAAAGAATTCTACATGACTAAACAACAACAGAAATTGTACCAATCTCTCTTATCAATATTCATCTAAAAAAATCCAATCAACATTTCCTAAGGTACTACTTGCTGCAGGATAGATTCTAACATGATTATTATGCATGTTATGATATACAGTCATATCATCCTAACATGGTGGCACCAAAATTCAAGTATAAAGAAGAACTTTCAATATAGATACAGAAGAACTTTCAGTATAATAAAAGAAATCATGCAAAATCCATAAGGTATCTCCATTTTGACAAAATCAGAAAGAAGCTGCAGAAAGTTCTTCTGAACAATATACAGCTAATTAAGCTAATTGCTAGAAAAACATGTGAGGATAGCAGGGACTTACGACAGCTTGTTTCATGGATCACTCATAACCTTTTTGCGGCTGGTATGACATATCCTGAAGGCTTCAACTGCATCGAATTCTTCATCTAGTAGTTCACCACATGTTTCGCTAACTTCTGCTTCCTTGTTCTTTTTCTGAAAATGCATATTACACAAGTCCAATGAGCTCTATGATTGAAAGATTCATCATTTTCTGAATGATTGAGGCTTATTCTGACCTATGTAAGGTAGCAGCATATAGTTTTAATGCACATAGCACAAGGAAATAGTAGATAAATCACACAACTTGCTCCCATACATTATTATCTGTCAAGATGTTACATGACTTAAAACTGATCGTGTTAAAGCACATTTGTACCAAAGCATACTGCAGAAGAAAAGAAATAAGAATAGGGCCCGAACATGACTTACATAGGAGTGCAACTGTGCAACATAGCAGTGAGATCCTGTGGCATGAGGCAGCTTGACCTTACCATAGTTTACTTTGTTCTGATCACAGGTAGCCTATAATGGACACTTCAATTAAACTCCATCACTGTGACTAAATGTAAGGACTGTGATAAGATAGCATATACCTTAGTCTTTGGGTCTGACCACTTAGCAACAAGTCGACGCCACTACTCATTAGTCATATTAGGAACATGTGAAGTTGTTGAAATCTCATTAGCTGGGACGCCATTGAAGTAGGCCTGCTTCAGCAAGTATCGATTCCTCCGTATCCTAGACTGGAACACATTGATGCATGCATCTTTCGTTGGCTTATCACCGGTGTCAATGGCCAACCTCCCCTGGTTATGTGAATTGAAACCATTACTGAGTTAGACGAGGGCATAATAGAGTTGAATATAGTTAAAGAGTGTAAAACAATACACTTACAGCTAGCCTGCCCACAAACTCATCAAAATGTGCAGTATCCTTTTTGTATTCTTTCCAATATGGCACAGTTCTTTGTTGATCAAGTTGTCTCTGGTTATTATCTGCGCCAAATATAAAAGCAGGGGAAGATTGTGAATTAAATTTACAATTTTAAACAAAAAGTTTTCAAAATGTAATTCAAGAAAAACCACATACATGATTTCCTTTACTTCATTTCAAAGCTCTGTTCTTTTTTTATAATGAACAGGTCTACTTGTGGAATTGCAGCATGAATCAGAGAAAGGAAAGAAAAGCTTAGCTAAAAGAAAAAATCACTGCACTCAATCACTTTCCTTTATCCAAACAATTGTTGTATCTATTAGACTATAACAGCAGATCATCACATCATCCTGTTTGTTATTTGAGAGTTTCATTCACGGTTCCTGTTCTTGGATAGGGTTTTTACAGAACAAATTGTCATAGAAGAACAAGCATAAAAGTAGGAGCTGGATGCGCTGAATAAAGGGAAGACCCCATACCTGTGCCTAATACTGACGCCGACCAGGATCCCTCCACCGCGCCACACACCACCGGGACGCCTCCTCCGAGACGGTCCCCGCCGGGAACCAGGACGCAGCTCACGGCGTGGCTGCCGGAGTCCCACCACTCCGTGTGCCGCGACTGCTAGGATCTGACCACTACAAGCGCTGGGACGCCACCGCCAGCCCCGTTAAGGACGCCTCCCTACCGTCGTTGGGATGAACGCGCAACGGGATGAATAGCGCTGCATGCCGGGCCAAGTTACAGATCTGTGCCGCAAACGTGCCTTGCATAATTTCTATTTCTACAAAATAGTTCAACAACCTAACGCAAAAGTACCGTAGCATAGTGGTCAAGCTGTCCACTTGTCCGCCATTCGCCCATTGTTCGATTCCTTCCCTCTCTCTTTTTTGCGGTATTCAGTCATAATTTACTGAGAAAATCATTATTAAGAAAAATAAAGAAGTATTTGATCGCAATGGTAACTCATCAAAATTACAAGCTACAGGTCTAGATATTGAATCCTGATTGCTGCATATTTTTTAATGCAAATTTACCTATAGGGCCCACCATTTACACGTGGCTGCCATATATGAACATGTGGGGCCCCGAGTTAGACGTGGCTGTATGTGGACCCATTATATTTTTGGACCGAATCGCACCTCTGTGGGACCTGCTCTTACACGTGGCACATGCATAACCAATATTGAATGGATGACGAATATTATTCGTCGTGATACTAAAACATATAGCATCATAAATGAGTAACATGGATGGAGCATTATTCCGTGACAATATGGGGTGTTGTTCTATGATGTTTTGTTCATTTTCATCATAAATTCGTCGCTCCTGATGGCCATCACAAATGATCCATGACGAAACAAAAACTTTCGTCATAGATAAGCATTGTTCAATGATGGAAATCTAAAATGTCACCAGAAAAACGTCATAGATGTGAACATTTCTACTAGTGAGCATTTGTATATTTGGTGACCTAAAAATATACTTTTATGTATAAGAGAGAGAAAAATTTAGGTATCCAAAAGTTGTCTTGTCTAGCAGCATATGTATAAGTGAAGAAATTATAGCAATCTAACATTTGGATTGGTATATTTGGGTCAAGGATAGAAAAATTTAGGTCATAGCCTAAAATAGCAAACCATATAGGTATGTTGCTGGAGCACCATTTTGAAGTGTTTTTAGGTATTTTGGTAGTTTTTAGGTATAACACTCCCTTTAGGTAAGCTGCTGGAGATACTCTTAGTCCGAGAAAACAAATAAACAAAGTAAAAAAGACTAGAACACCCAAAACTAGCCTATTTAAAATTTGTAGTAATTTATTGGCTTTTATTTTAAATTGTTCATAATTAATATAGGTTAAATAAATTATTTATGAATATTAAAATCAAATATAAGTTGTAGAAATATTTTTGTTGCATTCATGCTGCTGCATTGTGTTTTGTTTGATAGTAAGTTAAATTGGAATTTAAATTCTGTTTAAATTCGAATTTAATTTGTATTTGTTTGAATCCTAGAAAAGTTAATTCAAGCCGAGTTCACTTTCACCCCCCAGAACTTTTTCCCTGGTTCGCTTTTGCACCCTCTACTTCCTTCCCGAGTCAACCCAACCCCCTCTCTTGCCCCCCCTCCCGCCCAACTCACCTTCCCCCTCTCCACCTGGGCCCGCCTCCTCGCTTGGCCCAACATCAAGCCAGCCTAGCAGCGCGTCCCGCCAGCCCGCACTCCCTCCCTCTCTCCCTCTCTCGGTGACACTAGGCCCCAAGCGTCAGAACCACCCCCTACCTCTCGCCCGCGCCCTCCTCCTTCCCCGGCGCGCATCACGCCGCTTCGCCCGGCCTTCTCGGCCGCACCGCGCCCGTGGCCTACCCAGGCACCTTCCCCGCACCTTTCTCCCCTGCTCCTTTCCTTTCTCGGCCGCTCCGAGCATGGCAAGTCGCCCCGCGCTTGGAAAGAGCGGATCGCCGGCCGTCACCGATCTCCTTGACGTGCGTGCCAATGTGGCCACCCCGGGCCTATATAAGCCACCCCCACGCACCCCCAGCTCACACCGACTCTCCACCGAGCCCCAAGTCCCCCCCAACTGCTTCTCGCCTCGCTCCGAGCCGCCACCGCCCTCTCCGCCGACCGCCATCGTCGGACCTGCCCCTCTGGCGCCGCTCCGGCCCAATTGACCCCACGAGAAGCTCTGCCAGGAGGTGAGCAATGCCCCGACCGACTCCCGCCCTTCGTTTTGCTTCGTGCCTCGCCTAATCGCTCCCCACCATTGCACAGAGCCACTGTGGCCGCCCCACCTCGACGTCCGCGCTCCTCACCGTCGGATCGACTGCTTCAACACCCTAGGTGAGCTCGCCATTTGCCCCTAGAGCCGTAGGTCCAACTCCCGTAGAAAATGGCGGCATGTAGCGCGAAATCAAGGCTACTCCAGCGTTGCTCCGCCGTCTGTCGGGCGGTGCCGCCGTCCCAGGGGCTGTCGCCGGCAACTCCCCCCCAAACTTCCCAGCCATCCGATTTGTTTCCAACCGCCGAGATTAAAATGCTCGATACCCCTTCGCGATTTAAATCTGAGCCGTCCAGATCAGATCCAAGGGCCGCGTACCGGTCAACCCTGGTCAGCCTGGCCATTTTATTAAAGAGCCCCTGCAAGATTAGAAATTAACTCGCGGTCCACCCCCTGTTGAAAATAATTACAGTTAGGTCCTGTATTTTATGAAAACCCCCCTACCCTTTTTAAAAATAGAACCCGCAGTCCTGCCATGCCCATTTTACGCGTTAGCCCTCGGGTTTTAACGCGTAATTACATATAGGTCCTCAGTTTTCTTCAAATAAGCCCCTAAAACTTTTAAAAACTTGTTAGTAGGTCCCTAGAACTTAGATTTGCCATATCTTTTTCGTTTTAG
This sequence comes from Echinochloa phyllopogon, assembly GCA_033239725.1. Taxonomy (NCBI): domain Eukaryota; kingdom Viridiplantae; phylum Streptophyta; class Magnoliopsida; order Poales; family Poaceae; genus Echinochloa; species Echinochloa phyllopogon. The sequence goes on along the minus strand of BTCW01000018.1, from coordinate 25,021,653 downwards.
CTCCGATTAGTGTGATTTTCACGCTCATGTGTTCGTAAGTGCTTTATTTGTGTTGTTTCTACTGTTTGGTGTACTGGTCTAATAGAATTATATTTGTTTGCATGTACTGGCTTGTGTGGATGCTTGTGTGGTGATTCGTGTCCAGTCGGTGAGCCGTTCGCTTTGGAGTTCGAGTTCGGTGAGAACTTCAAGGGACAAGACTCACAGCAGTAGCAGCCGCCTTTTGAGGAAGGCAAGTTATAGCACGGACAATCCTTGCTACCTAAACACACCTTTTATATTCATTTACTTTCATATGCATGTGTCTAAATTGATGTCCTATTAAGGTTGTACCTAGTTTGTAAACCCTGTTCCTTGTTTATCTTGGGTTTTTGCATATGGGTAGATTTTGCTATGCGCAGCTACTATCACCATTATTTAACTGTTAATTTTGACTTAATGGTTCACTTCAACAATTATGATAAAACTAGCTTTTTAGCAACATGGTTTAGGGAACTAGAGCAGGTGCTGTGTGCTTTGCTCTAGCGTCTCTCCATAAGGTCCGGTTCTTAAAGCGGCAACCCAGGAGACTGTCGCCACCGCTAGAAGTATTATGGCTCTAGTCTTGGTTAAGTATCTTGTACGTCTCTAGCTTGCCAGTGGTTACCGGTGGGGCCGACGGAGTTATGGGAAGTAAGGCGCGAGGTGTTTCTTGATTCCACCGAGGACGGTAGCCCCGTCGGCTATGTCTCATTAGGCACAGTCCCGTGTTGGGAGCCCCTGTGGTACGGGAGCTCCGCACGTTGCGCTCTTTATTTTTGTTGTTGGCATGAGTTGCCCGCGCTTCGGACGCCATTGACCCCCTCACGTTGCGCCCTGAGGTTCAGTCAATCTCGGTGCCTAGAGTCTCACCACCTTATTGTACCTTAGCGGCCACTGTCTTGTTAGGGTGTCTTGTGAAAGACCTCATAGTGTCTCTATGCAATCACACCTCGGAAGTGTTGATGTGTGTGGTTGGGTGCAAAGTTCTTTTAAACTTTTACGCAACTGGTGTGTAAAGGGCGAAACGTCTACAGAGTGTATAATCTATCATGATAGCCTTACTCAGGGTTACGAGCGGCTTGGATCCTTTTTGATTAGAAGATGATATTTAATGGGGTTGCAACAGGGATTTATCCACTTGTAGTAATTTGGTTAATGTTAAAATGAACCAACTAAAAGTGCTAATGCAGTTAAGCCGTGTCTAGCCTTATTTTGAGCCTTCATATACCGTCCTGTACTTGCTAAGTAAATGTTTACTTACACTTGTCATTTATTCAACAAAATCCCGGACGGGTAAACAGATTGGGTTGGGCATGAGTCTGCTGCTGAGTTTCCAGAAGATTTGCCGTACTACTGAGTTGTGATCTCCCAGTCAGAGTCCCTGTGGATTGCGGCTCCATTAGTTTGAGAGTTTATTAGTCTTCCGTTGTTATTGGTTAGTTTATTTATGAAACACTCTGATGTAAAACTTTATTTAATGAAGAATTTATTGAAGCATATGTTATCTGCTTATCATATTTGTTCGCTATATGCGTACTATGACTTCCTGGGCACACATATGGCCACATTCAGATTTTTGTGAAAATCTGGATGTGACATGTCTCGTTAAGTCTAACTGCAACGGAAGAAGAGCCAACCAATATGTTGTATTCATCTCAGTGAGCTTTACATATGTGCATGGGTTAGATATTCTAACCGTATTCCTATCTACTCCCTCCGGCCATAAAAACTTGCAATTGTAAAGTTTAAATTTTGTCCACAAAATAATGCAACTCTGGAGCACATCAATTAGCATGGGACCCACAGATGGAATGACTGAATAAAAAAAGAGCTAGCAGACGGGTGGAGTAGTCTCAAGAAAAAAAATACTCGGCGAAAAAAAAAAGTGTTCGCTCCTTCATGGGAAAAGAAAACAGTCGACCCTTCCTCTTTCTGTCGCCACCTAGCCACGAACGAGGACACAGATCGGGTGCAATGATAACTAGCACTGCAAGTTAAGCAGTAGCATCATCTCAGACGTTCAAGGGAGAAGCAATGGTCACGGTCAGAGCTCAAGTTTTCTCATTGCCTATACCAGCAACAAAATCCTCAGCCATACTGAACATGCCTTTTATTTTGACTGCAAGTCACTACTTCATTCAACAATAACTAAAAACATAGTATATCTGTTTTACTCTAAACTAGAAGCGCTTAACGCAAAAGCTTATACAAAAGTTAACACAAAAGCTTTACACAGGAGCATATACCAACACTCTCTGTTTTACTCCTATTTTCATATACAAAGCATGTACCACTCAAAACAAGAGTTTTATCATGCCTTCAGTACTTGGCCTGCATACAAAAATAATTCAGAGATGATGATTTCTTGATACAATTAAATATCAATAGTTCACCTAGACTTACATTTCAGTCCTACTAAAAGTGCCAATCATCTACCCCTCCAAAAGAGTGAGGATTACTGACACCTTGAATAAAACTTGAACTCTAAAAATGGAGATGAGTAATTAGCATGGTCAAATTTTGGAATCCATTTTAAGGTTAAAAAAATGTGTCAGTATACCATAAGAAGTTGATTAAAAGTATTAAGTGATTCATAGCCTTGATATTCAGTAGGTTCTATGTTTCTCTCATATGCCTGGTTTCGCACAAGACCTCCACTTTTTTCATGTTGCATAGATTTTCCTTTTTTTCTTCTTCTTTGTATTGCTCTCCTTCTTTGCATTGCTCTCCTTTGCATTGTTCCTCTTTTTCATCTGGAATTTGTCAACCCTATTTTTCTTTCATTTTGATCCACCCTTTTGCCTTTCTTTTTTCTTCAAACCAAATACATTTGCAAATTGTTCAGGTAAGCTGAATGGTGTTTCGACAGTAGACTTTTGAGGATCAATGTTAGGAGTGTCTCTAATTTTTTCTTCCACTTGCTTCATCACACTATGAAGTAACTCCTCCAAAAACAAGTAGCTTTCTTCAAAATCAGCAGCATGTGAAGCCAATGGAAGACATATTTGGCAGCGATGACTTGTTCGTGCAATTTGAAGATTGTGGTTGTGCTCAGCAAATAAGTCATGTACTAGTTGTGTACTAGTCATGACTCGGAGAACTAGTTGTGTACTATTAGGAGACTCCCCAAAGTATCCTATTGTAGTACTACTTGTTGTATACGACTAGGATCGTGTAACCGACTTATAACTCTGCTCCCCGAACATATAAGGCGGAGTAGGGATCCCATGGGCACCACCGATAGTTCAAGTGAGGTTTCTGGTTTCACAAGTTAAGACCAAAAGTGTTACATTTTTACAAATTATCAAAGTCCAATCGAAGTTAATAGAAACAAGTCTACTTTTGGGTTCTTTTGCTCTCATCTCCGGTTTCCGCATCAGCCTTGGCGTCAACCTCAGTGGCTGCATCTTGATATGCATCGCCTTCAATAGATTTTTCTGGGAACTATGTTCTAGTTCTTCCCGGACTTGTGGAGCAAGCCCGTCAACTTCTTCATCGTCATCTGCAGCAGCTGGCTGTTATCACAAACAACTCAAGTCAGACAAGACAAAAGCGAACCAAATATAAATCAAACGCATGACTACTTACTGGGCCTGGTGGGTTGATCTTCGAGCATTCTCCAACAACTATTGGTTTCTCCGTCACTCCAGTGAAAAAACGAGACAAGCGCATCAGCACTGTCTCATCAGATATCTCCTCTGGCGCCATCCTAGAAGGATCTGAGCTGCCAGTGTACTCGTAACCGAGTACTTCTCACCTCTGGAGTGTTTGCACCCTTCGCTTTAAAAAGCTAAAGGCAATTCTGACTCTAGATAATCCTTTATTCTTCAGAGATTTTATCCGCTTTAGTAAAACGGATACTTCTTCAGCCTCTTCAGCAGTTGGCTTCAAGTTCCAAGTTGAATGATCCCTTGGATACCAATTATCTTTTTTGCGGACAACTCTTTGAATGATTTCTTGCTGTAGCAAATTATAGTTACATTAGTCAAACTAGTAATGCAAATCACTCGTTATTGAACTGCAAAGTACTTACCAATAATGAACCAGTCGGACTTCCAAGTTCCGCAAGAGTCCTTCAGGGGCATATCAAACCATTGGTCCTTCATCCTCTAGCGAAACTGAATACCATCTCCACTGACTACTTCTATCCGAGTAGAACTAGGCTATGGCTTGATGTGGTATAGAGTTCAGAAGAGAGGAAGACTAGGCTCAATGCCTAAGAACGCTTCACAGGCGTGAACGAACACTGCCACGTGCGTAATCCCATTGGGATTAAGGTGGTGTAGTTGAAGCTTATAGAAATCAATGAGAGAGCGGAAGAACGGAGAAATTGGAAGATCGACCCCATGTTCACAAACAGAGATGAATAAATGAATCTCGTGGGTATCCTTAGTAGGAAATTGAAAATTTTTGCAAGATCTCCATTGCAAAGTATCTGCGAAAAGGAGAAAGCCTTGGGTTACTAGGTTTTGCAGATCTTCTACACCAACAGTGCAATCTGTCCAAGCATAGCCTGGGGATGGCGTATTCTTAGTGTTTGGCTTCGTGTTTGGATCAACAAGGGATTCCTTTGCCTTCACGACCTTCTTCTCCGCGGCTTTCGGCGGTTGCTCATCATTGGTTTTCTTCGTGGCGCTTTTCTTGTGACCTATGGCTGCTGAGCGGGTGAGGACTTTGGATTTCTCACACATTCACTACTAAGAGTGGATGTATAGGCTCAGAGGCTGCACGAGGCTTAGGGGCTACTGATTAGCTGGGTAGTTGCGCAAGCTCGGGGGCTGGAAGAAAGCTCAAGGTTTTAGCTTACAAGCACAAGTAAATGGATCCGGCTAATACCCACAATATTTATAATACTAAGGTAGGGTTACTGTGTCGCACAGTAATCTTCCGCGGCAGCACCTAATATTCCAGGATAGCGATCCGATTTATTTGGGATATTTTCCTTATCTCGACCAAGATTTGCGGCAGATTGGTTCTTTCAGATATCACTGGGATCTTTAAATCAAAGATATTTGATCTATAGCTCGGGGCTATAGGCGGATATTCAGGGATTTTATTCTCTTTGAAATTTACGTCTTAATTCGAGTGAAGACCTTCAACTAGTTTTAAAAAAACTACTCGAAGCTCGGGGGCTACACCCAATGGGTGCACCTACTCGGTGCACGCCATTTAACTACTCCGTATAAAGATAGAAGACTAATTTGAACCTTCGACTACTTGAGAAGTAGTCGGAGGCTCGGGGGCTACACCCATTGGGTGCATTAAAGATGCACTCCAATGGAAACTACTCAATTCTGAAGACAAGAGTGTCTTGGACTTCGCTCCAACTACTCGAGTCATCAAGAGATGAACCTTGAAGATGTTAAAGCAGATTCAAGACTTGAAGCAAAGGTGCAAGATGCTCGGGGGCTTGTGGGACCAGGAACCCTAGGGCCACTCATGTACGAGATTGAACTACTTGGTAGAGGAGTGTCTAGCCTGTGTATTCGATGAAGCAGTCGGCTATGGTGCAAGACGACGTAGTTGACTCGGAGAACTAGTTGTGTACTATTAGGAGACTCCCCAAAGTACCCTGTTGTAGTACTCCTTGTTGTATACGACTAGGATCTCATAACCGACTTGTAACTTTGCTCCCCAAACATATAAGGCAGAGCAGGGAACCCTCCAAAACAACTCAACTCATATACAAAGCAATCAAGCATACAGGACTTAAGGTATTACGCAATTTACGGCCCGAACCTGTCTAAATCTTTGTCTTGTGTGTGCATCATCGTTCCTATAACTCGGCGAGACCCACACTACTACTCTCTAAGATACCCCTAGACAGATACACCGGAGATAAATCTTTGACACTTGCTTCATCACACTATGTAGTAACTTCTCCAAAAACAAGTAGCTGTCTTCAAAATCAGCAGCATGTGAAGCCAATAGAAGAAATATTTGACATAGATGACTTGTTCATGTAGTTTGAAGAATGTGGTTGTGCTCAGCAAATAAGTCATGTACCCTATAAGTCCCATTTTCTCTTTCCAAAGTAATCCCCATGCGAACTCTGCAGCATGTTCTTGTGTGCGCTCTATTACGCTTGCCAACACTGAACTTTTTATTTTCAAGCCTACTAGTTGTTACTAATCCATCAAGCCCACTCTTGTTTGCATAACACTTTCGAACATCAAAACCCATCCTACCACCATATCTGACCCAAAAGTCCCAAGCTTCATCGACACTACTAAATGCCATGCCCATTTGAGGAATCCAAAAAGGAGTTATAGCCATTCTGCAATGTGAATAATGTGTCAATTCTGTAGCCTGACTACAACAATCAAAACTATTTGATTTCCAAATAATCATAAGAAATGTTTCAGATGTGGCACAAACCTTGTAGGCGATTCCTCGAGCACCTGCTGGGCGTCTTCCATGGCATCATCTACGTTGTTACTGGGCTGTTTGTTGGAGCACTCAGCACCACAGGAGGTCGCAATGGGGGGGATCTGTGCAACACTATCTTTCTTTGATGCAGGTGCCTTGCTTGTCACTAGTGCCGGTGCCGCGGTGCCCCAGGGGCGTTGGGATGAGACTGGTGGGCAACATCCACTCCGGCATGCACAGGGTGAGCAACGACGCCTCCACGAGCAGCAGGAGCAGCCACTAGAGGGGTGTTGACTCTTGTGATGCCATGGCCTGCTTGGCGGTGTCAGGGTGAATCAGAGGGAGGCATGACAAGGATGGCAAGGCATGTAGATGGAGGGGACAACACTGAAGGTTCCATGGCCATGGTGGGTCACCTCGGCAGGTCACCGGGCTCCCTCACGTTCGCCGCCGCTTCAGTCTCATGAAAAGAAGAAATGGCGCCAATCCAAGTCTGTTTCCCGCGTTGTTGGTGTTGGCACTCTTTTTGTCCTACAGATAAATCCGTAAGCGGACGGATATCGATGTAGCTTTCACCCATGAGTATTCCAAGGTATCAATTTCCATGAAGAACGAGAAGTGAACTAATTCTAAACTAAGTTGTCCTAGGGTGGTGAAATGGAGTGGATGACAACAAAGAGGAAGAAAGTGAAGCGATAGGAGGGTAGAGAAGGTACGAGTCTGATAGTAATGGTCCTTCTTGACTAACTGAGTAATTCAGGCAATATAGCTAAATACTTGCGTCGGGACACAAAACCAATGACACACAGAAAGGGATGAGAAGGGGTGTCATCAACTCTGCACTTGGGGGTCATACGGGCCAAGCCAGGCGTGATGGACTACGTAGGCTGTATTGGGCTGTCACCACCTAACGGCTACCGCCTCCATGCCAACTCGGAAGCACTCTTAGCTAACCTCAAGCCTAAGCACCACACTTACACTAGTCTGCTAGTACCTATCTCCTATAGAAAGATAGGCACATTCGACGATTTATGTCGAGCACATCTATCTGGGGGTATCCCAGGGAGTAGATTAGTGGGTCTCGCCAAGTTCTAGGAACGACAGTGCACGAACAACACAAAGATTTAGACAGGTTCGGGCCGCGAGTAGCATAATACCCTACGTCCTGTATGCTTGATTGTATTGTATGTGAATTGAGTTGTATGGTTTTGCCTGTAGGCTTCTGCCTTTAGGCCTCTGCCTTTAGGCTTGATCTACCGAGCTAGGGACCCCTGCCCTCTTTTATATATCCCAGGGGGCAAGGTTACATGGTAAGTATCCTAGTCGGTTACAATATGGGAGTCCTAGTAGGAATACATGAGTAGTTCTACTTGGAATAGGAGTTCTCCGAGTAGTTCTACTAGGACTCGATCTTCTATCTTGAGGGTACCCGGGGATGTATATCCGACAAGCCCCCGAGCATCTTGCACCTTTGCTTCAAGTCTTGAATCTGCTTTAACATCTTCGAGTAGTTGGAGCTAAGTCCAAGACGCTCAAGCCTTCTCTGTAGAGTAGTTTACATTGGAGTGCATCTTTAGATGCACCCAATGGGTGTAGCTCCCGAGCCTCCAACTACTTTTTAAGTTATCGGGGGTTCAAAAGCAGTCTTCTATCTTCATCTCGAGTAGTTCAATGGCGTGCACCGAGTAGGTGCACCCATTGGGTGTAGCCCCCGAGCTTCGAGTAGTTTTGTTAAAACTAGTCGAAGATCTTGAATAGATAAACAATTTGCACAAAAAATGTGTACCCCTTGAATGTAGCCCCCGAGCCTTGAAGCTAATGGTTTACATTCGGTCCAAGGGTCAAGAACATAGTCTTTGAGTTGTTGTAATATGCATGCACCGACTAGTTTAAAGTACCCGGCTGACATTGTATGGCCACGCCGTTTGAGTACCGACTAGCTTCAGTACTTGTCTTCATGTTTTGGCTTGTACTGTGTAGCCCCCAAGCTTCAAGTGACTAGTCGAAGTACTCAGCATGTGAGCACCGACTAGTAAAAGTACTCAAGTGGCTCCGTGGTCGTGTTATGAATATTCAACTGGTAACCTTGCAATTTAAATATATTGGATGAGTAGTATCTAATCAAAAAATATCCACAAAGGATAATAATAGCATTTGTAATGCATGTTTAAACTTGTTAAGATCATTGCTCTTGTTAGACCCCTAACTACTCGAGTAGTAGCCCTGTTACGTTTAAACACTTGGTCCCGCTTAACCATAGCCCGTAACGCGAGACTAGTGTCTTCTTTGATGTGTAGTTGCGTAGGTGTTGCAAAGGAACCGAAGTTTCACGAATTAAGGTGCATGCAACCGAGCGGTGTTTGGTCATTAAGAGTTGAGAGAAAAAATAAAGTAGTCGGTTAGGAGTTTTCTCCTGTAGGAGAGACCACACGAGGGTTTGTAACCCGTTGGCGGGATGTCAAGCGAGGTATTCTTTTAGAATAGTCGGCTCATGGCCAAGCATGTTTTTAAACAAGCTGGTAAAATTATTATAAAGAAAATAATTATTAAATAAGACTTAGCTTGATTCGCGGACGAGCGTCGACGAAGCCGTGGCGGTCGGTGATGGAGCCGCGATGTTTGTTGTTGAAGTCGACTAGTCGGAGTCGGATCCGACTAGTTGTTAATGGCGCGGTAGCCGATCTCGACTAGTTTTCTAGTCGAGATGAGTAGTCGAAGTAGTCGTCGCGCGCGATGTAGTGGTTGCCGATGAAACTGACTAGTCAGGATTGGTACCTGACTAGTTCTTGATCTTTGCATGATTTATCCTCGACTAATTTGGGATTCAACCGAGTAGTTGAGGCTGTCATCATTGGTGTGTTGGCATAGCAATGCATGGAGTATTTTTGCTGTCCGCATATGCTTCTGGTGCGTAAAGAGCTAATAGATCTCCCGGTGGCTTGTACGTGTGTGCAAAGCAAAAACTTACAAAAAATTCATGTAGAGTACTCGGAACTGGATAAGCCTTTCGTAATTAATTCTTGCTGATCAGCCGTGTCGGCGAAGCATGCACGTGCACAGCTGCCTGCAGCATACCCACGGGGAACTCCGTTTTCCTCACGGGCTCACCTGCTCCGTAGATTAGAGCGCAACACAATATTAAGGGATCGGACTTTTCCACACGGTAGATGCTGCATGACCCTGATAGACTCTCGGAGTTGCTGCCGTGCTGTTCAAGATTTATTTCTTTTCGAACTGGACTCGGTGATTGACTCCATATCCATCTCGAACTTCTGAACGGATGTCTGGCTGCCGCGCGCAGGTTATTATGATTGGAACTTGGTGTTCTGCGATTGAATCGGACTGCACCTTGGAACAGACACGTCACGCTTGATTGTTGATTGATCGAAACGCGCGGCGCCGAGTAGTTTGATCTTGGTGATTGTAGCCATTGATCCTGTCAACCAGAGTTGCATCACGTCTTCTTGTACGCGACGACGAGCCATGAGTTGAAATCGAAGTCGAGGTTGGAATCGAAGTTGAAGTACTCGCCGAGAGTTGTCTCTCCACGAGATCACGGAGCGCCTCTGGTGGAGACGCTGTCATCGAGAGTGGGCTCGGGTGATCCGCGAGGTGGCTCGTGAATTTTGCCATCGCCCAAGGCAATGAAGTTCCAGGCACCAATAACGAAGGTTGCGTCCTTCTCGACGCCGGAGTTTTTGAAGATTGATAACATCGCGCCTAATGTCGAGCTTCGGCGAGTAGGCCCCACGGTGGGTGCCAAGTGTCAATGATTTATGTCGAGCACGTCTATCTGGGGGTATCCCAGTGAGTAGATTAGTTGGTCTCGCCGAGTTCTAGGAACGACAGTGCACGAACAACACAAAGATCCATCGAGGCAGGAATGTGGGTGGCCCTGGGCTCTGCCGATTCCGCGAGCAGATCCATGAAGGCAGGAAGCTGGGAGGTGGCGATGGCACAGCGAAGGTGGGAGTCAGCGGTAGAAGGAAGCTGGGCACTCGTGAAGGCCGGATGGATGGGGGAGGAGGCCGGATGGATGGTGTCGACGATTTATGTCGAGCACGTCTATCTGGGGGTATCCCAGGGAGTAGATTAGTGGGTCTCGCCGAGTTCTAGGAACGACAGTGCATAAACAACACAAAGATTTAGACAGGTTCGGGCCGCGAGTAGCGTAATACCCTACGTCCTGTATGCTTGATTGTATTGTATGTGAATTGAGTTGTACCTGTAGGCTTCTGCCTTTAGGCCTCTGTCTTTAGGCCTCTGCCTTTAGGCTTGATCTACCGAGCTAGGGACCCCTACCCTCCTTTATATATCCCAAGGGGCAAGGTTACATGGCAAGTATCCTAGTCGGTTACAATATGGGAGTCCTAGTAGGAATACATGAGTAGTTCTACTTGGAATAGGAGTTCTCCGAGTAGTTCTACTAGGACTCGGTCTTCTATCTTGAGGGTACCCGGGGATGTATATCCGACAGATGGGTAAGGAGGCCAGATCAAAGAGGGAGAAGACTAGTTTCTTATGCGTGGCCGCCGCATCAGACGCACTGGCTTGCGCATCAACAACCAGGGCGAGGTCTACGTCCCTGACTCGGAGGATGCAGGCCCTGACATGGAGATGGATGACGCGGCTGCCGAGGGGCCTGCTTCCATGGTGGTGCCCGTGGGGTGGTCTTCTACTGTTGTGGCTGCAGCAGACATGGGTCCCACTATGGTGGTGCCTGCGAACGTGGCTTCGGGCGTGCAGCAGCTGATGACAGGGCTTGAAGCATGCAGGTGACGGCCGATGGGGCTCCAGGCGTGGAGCTTTCACCAGAAGTTCAAGCGCGACTGGAGGTGGTGCTTGCCGGCATCGATCCAGTCTACCATGCGTCTTCATCAGCCTCTACAAGGTTATGGTGCCTGCTTTCTTCAAATCAAACTAGTTCTCTTGTTGTAGATTGAATTGTGATGATGTAAGAAGTTTAGGTTGGATAATGCATGCTTCTGTGGGATGATGTAGTAATTTTGTGGGATGATGTAATTCTTCTGTGGGATGATAAAGTGCTTTTGCGGGATGCTGTATAACTTTTGTGTGATTATGTATAGGTCCCGTGGGATAATGTAGTTCTTATGCAGGATGATGAAGTGATACGATTCCTAGATGATGATAATTCTTTTTGTGTGATGTTGAATGCTTACGTGGGATGATGCACAGTTATGTGTGATTATCTGGCACTTGGATAATAAAGACTACATTTACCATTACAACAACAATACATTATCTTGTGCGTCACAGTATGTCGACGATTTATGTCAAGCATGTCTGCTAGGGGGTACCCCAGGAAGTAGATTTGTGGGTCTCGTCGAGTTCTAGGAACGGTAGTGCACGAACAACACAAAGATTTAGACAGGTTCGGGCCGCAAGTAGCGTAATACCCTACGTCATGTGTGATTGATTGTATTGCACATAAGTTGAGTTGTATGGTCTACCGAGCTAGGGACTCCTGCTCTCCTTTATATATCCTAGGGGGAAAGGTTACATGGTAGGTTCCTAGTCGGTTACAATATGGGAGTCCTAGTAGGAGTACATGAGTAGTTCTAAGTAGTTCTACTAGGACTCAATCTTCTGTCTTGAGGGTACCCGAGGATGCATATCCCACAAGCCTCCGAGTGCTTCATAGCCGAACAGCAATCATTCTTCGAAGTCTTCTAGTCTTTCGCCGTGTGCTTGTGGTTACTGAGAGGCTGTGGAGAGTTTCATAGGTCTTTATCGGATATACATCCCCGGGTACCCTCAAGATAGAAAACCGAGTCCTAGTAGAACTGTTGACGTAAAATCCGCACCTCACGCCAAGCACACAGCAAGCCGAATTAGCTAGCTTTACACGTAGCCCGAGCGTTTGAATCCGAAAACGTGCCAGTCAATTTTCCTGAAACTAACAAAGGGAGAAAAGATGTTTAGATAACACCTGGAACGTGCCGGGTGATACCAGACAGTTCCATATTTGCGGCTACGGAGCCAGTTTCGAACGACATATAGCTATAGAGAAGCTATCTGTCAGCAGTTAAAGCATCATTCGGCAATCGGCAAAGCATGCAGGAAGCGCACTGCCGAATGCGTGACGTAAGCATGACGAAAGATCGGTATTCGACTGAATAAACATTGTAACGTATATTCATAACCGATTAACGAGGAACAGAGCATGATAAATAAATAAAAGGGCGAAAACATGAGCATAATCTTATAATAAACAAGAATGCATAGACTAAAAGCACTAGTCTACCGCATGTCTAGGTACTTTCAACCCGTCGAGCATGAAACAAGCAAGTTAATCCACCGCATGATACGACTTGCTTGGAATCACACCACCAACCAAGAATAGATCAATCCACCGCATGATATACTCTAAACATGGAAGGCTAAAAGCATTCTTTATTTAAAACAAAACCATGGACATGTTTCACTCGTGGCGATACTGCCGAATACAGCTATATAGCTGAATCGGGTTCCGTGAAGAAGGAACATGCTTCGTTGATGATGATAGATCTATCAGATCGAATCGAATTCTAATCCACCGGATGATTAACTCTAAGACGACCCAAAAACCTGCATCTACCGCATGATACCCGGTTCTGTCAAGATCTACACAAGACCAACGAGCTTGAACCCGCGACACGTGGCAATCTAGATCGACTTCGAGTTCGGCTATGGAAACGCAGTGCATTACGAGCTAGAACCGAATCTAATCAACCTAGACTGGGCAAAAGAGTGTTGTAATGAATTAAACACAAAGGTAAAATCCAGAGCAACACATGGTAACTTAATGGATCTATTAGATCTTGCCAAAATCCAATAGAGCCGATAACTTGTTCCAAGCTAAAACTTAGCCCACCGCATGGCTCATGATCTAACAATGGAACCTTCCTGAACCAAAGCCTAAATCCACCGCATGATACTAGGCATGGTGCAGGGTTGCCAGTACTTACGGAGGTCGACGGATCGATGATTCCTCTCGAAGAACTCGACGACTCGACTAAAAGACTCGAAGTTGGCACGGGGCCGGTTTGTTGTATGATTGATTGAACGATCCTTTTACAATTACCATGGGTTTATATTTATACCCAGGTTTCGACACGACTCCTAATTGATTACGATTACATTATTTATTTCCTAAAAAAGATAAACGCCGGGGCACCGTATCCGTCTTGCATTCGAAGTTAAACCAGCCTTTTCCTTACACTTGATCCACGTCATCACGCACTCCCGAATGCCTCCTGCGGAACAGTTTTCTTGCCGAATGACAATGCGTTCCCGACCGCAGAACGTCTCTACCGAATGCTCTGGGGAAAAACTCCTTTGCCGAATGATATCTTTTCAACGAATCCGGCCCACATGTCAGCCTCTTCCTGGTGCCAATTTTTGGTGTCAACACATGCCCCTTCAATTTCGGGATAAAAGATAATTTTATCTCGGAATTGACCAGAAGCACTCAACATTCCCAAGTTAGTCCTGCTCGACACCCGCTTCTCCTTTTGAATCTTCAGAGCTCTCGCCCAGATCCGAACCCTGGGTTATCGACTTTCAAGATTCAATCTTCAAATGGCGAACCAAGATCTTGCCCTCCAGGTAAACTTCAATCCCCTCAAGCACATTCGGTATTCCTCTTTCGATTTGCATCTTAAATTTCTTCTCATCTCTTTCCATTCTTGATAGGCCCTAGCTGCCGAAATCCTTATCCCCGTTGAGGAAAAAGCTCCATCCTACTTCCTTGGCCCTGTAGGGAATTCAGATCCTTCCGAACTCATCGCGGCCGAATCTCAGAGGGTTCCTTTCAAGATTTCATTGACAAAACCTAATGAGTGGCAAGACGCCTTCAAGAACTGGCCTTTGCCCCCAATTGCCGGCTGGAGAAATTGGTACAAAAGGATATCTGATGACAAAAGCCCCCAAACACAGAACTGGGACCATCTGCGTATTTCTCATTGCCTGGAGCTGTCACTAGCCGAAACACCAAAGAACGAGAACCTTCTGATTGCAGCTTGCCACTTTTGGTCCAATGGTGCAAATGCTTTTCTCTTCGGTCATGGCCCAATGTCTCCCACTTTGGCCGATGTCTACATGATGGTCGGCCTGAACGTTACAGGAACTGTATATCCATATGACCACAAAGGTTCCTCCAAGCAGACAGGAGTAAAAACAGGGGTTGGATACAAGAGATACATCCAGAACCATATGTCCGATGGCCCTCTGACCGATGTCGAATATGTGGCTATGCAGATCAGTCTTCTGTGGCAAAGCCAATGAGCCAACCCTGAATCATATCGTGATGGCTGAAGAGCTGGCTGCCGGAAAACTCATTCCACTTGGGAAATACCTCCTGGGAAGTGTCTACCATATGCTCAATCAAACCACCCACCTGATGCATACCAGCAAGAAAATCCCCTGTGTCAATGGTCCTTGGTGGTTTGTCCAAATGTGGCTGCAGTTGTACATGCATCAAATCATCGCCATTGATCTCAACAGCCGAGACTTTCCTTCAATCAATTACAAAGAAGGAGAAACCCGGAGAACCAAAGGTTGTCAAACCTATGGAGAAGCTGCCTCCACTGTATCTATCAGCAAGAACATCGGTGAACTGTTTGAGCTCTTCTTCAAAGGCTTTGCTCATCCTCTTTGGTTCCCATATCTGGACAATGACAATCTCACTCTCCCTTGCGAATTCAGCTTTGAAACTGGATGCACTGATGTACAATCTATAGCGATCTTCAATGCCTTCATCCAGCCCTGCATCCTGCCAGCCGAATTCTGTGGAGGAAGGCTGGTTCAAAGCACTTACGAATATTATCAGCCAAACATGATGGCCAGACAGTTGGGATGTGGCCAAGTGCCCCCAAGGCTATTTCTT
The DNA here is from genome assembly GCA_033239725.1 of Echinochloa phyllopogon. Lineage (NCBI taxonomy): Eukaryota > Viridiplantae > Streptophyta > Magnoliopsida > Poales > Poaceae > Echinochloa > Echinochloa phyllopogon. Next base: position 25,006,376 of record BTCW01000018.1, on the reverse strand, counting down.
CACGAATTTCTCAAGCCTAGGGAGATTGTCAAGGATTCCACAGAGACAAGAAGGATTTTTACTTATAAATGCTGCGAAACTATCTATGCACCTGAGCCTTTTGTGCCAATAATATCTGCCCATCCTTCTTTCACTCTCTGGTGGCAAGAACTCCATGATCATATCTTCAACATGCCAATCCATCCCTTCTGCCTCGAGTTAATGCCTGATTATCAGCCAACTTCAGAGGTAATACGCTCATCCCTCATCTGTCTCAATAATATTAACCCCAATTGATTCTGATTCTGTCATCTTGCAGGATATAACACCTGCCCCTCTTGCCAGGGCGATCTTGTACAAAGCTGCAGGCCCAATATCTGCTTTGGGGCACCAATCTCCTACCTTGGCTCAACTGATGGCTAGACAGGCTTCTCTAGATCCAATACTTACTAGACCATCATCTGTCAAGAGAAAAACCCTTTCTTTAGCTGCTCCCTTAGTTGTATTGAAGAAAAGAATAAGCAGCAAAAAAGTTATCAAGGTCAGAGCCTTCTTTCTTTGACCATAATGCCATTGGTATTTTGCTCAGTTTTATCTCTTCTTGGTTTCAGGCCAGAGCATAGCAACTAGCAATCAGTGCAGATCTTGCCAATGCTTGTTTCAGGCCAGTTTTATCTCTTGCAGATCTTGACCGGTAAAATTCTACCACTTTATCCTCTTAACTTCTTTTTCATCGGCACTCATCCCTTGTTAACTGCAGAACAATCCTCAATGGATCCAATCTTGAAGAGCTCTTCTTCTCATCACGATTCATCTTTAGCTTTGCAACTTCTTCCTCAATCAGAAGCATTATCTTCACCAAGACATCTTCCAGCTTCTCCTCAGCAAGATACACAGAATCTTTCCATTGAGCCTGAGAGGCTTCTTTCTCCCATTCAGGAAGTCAGGAACGAGGTAAACATAATCATTCAACTTTCTCTACTCTTTTATTCAGCAGATTATTACTAATTCGGCAAGAACTATCTTTCAGGAGAAATCCATTTCATCATCCAGCTATTCTTTTGTTGTGGATGACTTGGTTGCCGAACAAGAGGAGGAAACATCTTCTGGCCAAACTCTGTCAGAAGAAAATCAAACAAAGCTGAAAGATATCCTTGCTTTGCTGCGCAAGAGTATCCAAGATCAAGTCAAAGATGCTGATCTCTTAAGGGATGTACTGGAATCCATTGACCAAGAACTCCCTGATGATATCAAAACTTCTTTGGAACCAGTTTCTTATTTGGATCAACAATACGCTGTAGTAAAGCAGGCTCTGAAAAACCAATCTTCTCAACCAGCTCTAGAACAGAGGAGATCCACAGCCAAACAATCTGTGAAAGACCTGCATACTCAAGCTCAGAACAGCAAAGAATTACTGACCAAATTGGAATCTGAACTTGAAAAGAAGAAGGTCAGAAAAGCTGCACTTGAAGCCGAATTGAGAGATCTATCGGCCGAAATTGAAGCTGATGAGAAGAAGATAGTTGAGCTTCCCAAATTAACAGAGAAGATACGAAAGGAAGCTTCAGCAGCTCTGAACGAAGAAAAACAACTCAAGGCAAAGCTTGCTGCTCTGGCTAGAACCCAAGAAGCTGACAAAAACTTATTAGAGAGCATTAGCAATATGATATCAGATGCTAAAAATGTAATCTCAAAGTACTTGGGCTTGTAATTGTAATAAATAGTTAATAACCGAATGCTCTATCAATCCTGTAACTTTGTCATTTCTTAACTCTGTTTTTCTCCATTGTGGATAACTCATTCGGCAAAGCTGATTGTAACAGTGTCAGACCCGAAAACGCTTCAAACACGACACAGCCGAATCTCATTCAGTCAAAACCGAATACGACTTCGGCAAGAATCCCAAACGACATGGAAATCGATCGGTTGGAGAATCCTTTCCACCTTCCGAACTCCTTGGGATATGCACCACGATCTCCGGCCACGATTTCTTCGTTAGTTCCATAAATAAGAACCTTGAGCGCTCCTAATCTTCCACCAAATCTTTCAACTCGAGCTCTCTGCTAGCCTGAGTCTCTTCCTCTTCCATCATAGTAACCTCCAAGAAACCCTGATGGCCAACAGCGGAAGACGCCCAGCCGCCGACGAATGAACTGGAGATTATCTCCAAACAGGCCGGGATCGCAGACCTAAAGTGGCAACACCAGCGCAAGCCGCTGCTCGAGACCATCGACGGTAACTTCTGTGATTCGCTTAACCTCAATCTGACCTTGAACTAACCTGCCGCTGCTTCGTAATCCTGCAGATCGTAATGCCGAACTCGATCGGCTGAAGACATTGGTCGAGTTTTTGGCGAACAAGGTGAATGCTCCTGGGGACACGCCAGAAGCCCGCCTTGGCGCGGTAGCAGGCCGCATTGATGAGGTGGCCCTGCACGGCATCCGTCTGGGCACTGCTGCAGGCCTGGTCGCCATGTCGACACACACCGGCACCGACTACTCCAGGCTACCGCCCGGCTTCGCCAACGGTGATCCAGAGGAGATCGACGATATTGACGCCTCCATAGATCGTCTTGATGCTCATGGCGCCGCCATTGCCGATTCCATCCATCCTCAGTCTGTTCTGAACAAGCTCTTTTATTAGTTTGTACTAGGGACTATGGAATTTCGTCAATAAAGCATTATCTTTTGCAATCCTTATGTGATGACTCTGTTAAACTCATTTTTTGTAATATATTTGCACTAAGGGCAATACACTCTGGTATTGGCCATTTCTTCTTCTGTCAATATTTTTGTTCTGAAGACGGCTCCTTCCCGAATGCCGGCTGTTTCAGTCGTTCTGACATTGAATATTTCAATCAGCGATCAATCTCAATACTAGGATAATATTTCTTCAAGTATCTCCCATTGATAGCAGCAGTAAACTTTTCTCCTAGTAAAGTTTTCAGGATATATGCATTTCCAGGCACGCATCTGACCACTTTGAAAGGACCTTCCCAATTTGGAGACCACTTACCGAATGCACTGTATTTAGTTCCAATCGGCAATATTGCTTTCCAAACCAAATCTCCTTCTGCAAATTGCTTGACTTTCACCTTCTTGTTGTAATATTTAGCAACTCGCATTTTATTTTTCTCAACATTTTCCAAGGCCCTGAGACGAATCATATGCAAATCTTCTAATTCGTCCATCATTAAATCATTATAATCTTTAGAACTTAAATCTTTTTGCAACTTTATCCTCCTTGAGTCTGACTGCATCTCCCATGGCAAGATAGCATGATGTCCATATACCAATTCATAAGGAGACGTCTGTGTAGCCCCATGTGGAGCCATTCGGTAAGCCCATAAAGCCTCATTTAATACCGAATGCCACTTTCTTGGCTTCTGATCAATCTTCTTCTGTATAATTTTAATCATAATCTTGTTAGAAGCCTCTGCCTGACCATTAGCTTGGGCATAATAAGGAGAAGAATTCAACAATTTGATGCCCATACTTTCAGCAAAATCTCTGAACTCTGAAGATGTAAATTGAGTCCCTTGATCTGTGGTGATTGTTTGAGGAATTCCAAATCTGTAAATGATATGTTCTTTAACAAATTCAACCATATTCTCTGACGTCACCTTCTTTAATGGAATCGCCTCAACCCACTTAGTAAAATAATCGGTCGCTAAAAGCACAAACTTATGCCCCTTGCTAGATGGAGGATTTATCTGGCCAATCAAATCTATTCCCCATACTCTCTAAATGTTTCCAAATCTCTGGCAATCTTGGCATCCCTTGTAATATTCAAAGCAGTCTTCTAGCATTGTGGGCCAATAGTACCCAGTTCTCCTAATAACCCATTTCATTCGGTAAGCCGATTGATGCGCTCCACACAGCCCATCATGCACTTCACTTATCAGCCTTTTTGCTTCTTCTTGACTCAAGCAATGTAACAGCACCCCATCCAAGGATTTATGATATAAATTATCATCAAGAAGAACAAACTTTAAAGCTTTATACCTGAGCTTTCTAGAAACCTTTCGGGATGGATTCTCCAGATAATCAACAATTTCTTTTCTCCAATCATCTTCTGCCAGATTACTCCCGAAAGCATATACATCATTGGCAAAAACTTCTTGAAGCTCTCTATAACCCGAAGCACTTTGAGCTAATCTGTTTGCCTCTCCATTGTCTTTCCTAGGAATATGCCGTAGAATTACTGACTGAAACTCCTTTAAGATTTGCTTGCATTCTTCATAGTAATTTCTTAAGATATCGTTTCTGCACTCATATTCGCCATTTAGTTGCCTTATGACTAATTCTGAATCTCCAAAAATTTCAACTGCAATGGCCTTTGCTTCTCTCAAGTATTGAAGTCCTCTGAGCAACGCCTCATACTCGGCTTGATTATTAGTGACAGTAGGTTGAATAGGAATAGCAAATTCAAATACCTCTCCTCTTGGCGAAATTAACAAAATACCTACTCCACCACCTTTGTCACATGAAGATCCATCGAAGAATAATACCCAAGGAGTAATTTCAAGCAAATTAGTTGATGAATCACGATGTTCAGTAATGAAGTCAGCAATAATCTGTCCTTTAACAGCTTTTGCCGATTCAAACCTTAACTCAAATTCAGACAAAGCTAAAATCCATTTGCCAATCCTTCCGTTCAAAATTGGCATAGACAACATGTGCTTTATCACATCAAATTTTGAATACACAATGCATTCGGCATGTAGCAAGTAGTGCCGAAATTTTGTACAGGAGTAGTAAACACATAAACAAAGTTTCTTGGTAGCCGAATACCTCGTTTCGGGATCAAGCAATTTCCGGCTAAGGTATGCAACTACCCTTTCCTTTCCCTCAAATTCTTGTATGAGGGCCGATCCAATAGTTTGGGCATCGGCCGCCACGTACAACTTAAAAGGCTTGTTTAGCTGTGGAGGTACCAATACTGGTGGTTCTTTCATGTATTCCTTGATCTCATCGAAAGCCTTTTGTTGTTCGTCACCCCATACAAACTTCTGATCCTTCTTGACTTTTAGCAGTGAAGAGAAAGGCAACACCTTTTGTGATAAGTTTGATATGAATCTTCTCACGAAATTGATCTTGCCAAGTAATGACTGTAATTCCTTAAGATTAGTTGGAGGAACAACTTCATCAATGGTTTTCATACTTCTCTTGCCAACTCCTATTCCTCCTTCATGCACCAGAAATCCCAGAAATTCTCCTGCCGAAACTCCAAGAGCACATTTATTCGGGTTCATCTTGAGCCCATGTTTCCTAGTGCACTCTAGAGTTTTCCTTATGTCGGCCAAATGTGATTCATGATCCAATGACTTAATCACAACATCATCAATATATATCTCCACAATCTTGCCGATCAACTCATGAAAAATATAATTCATGGCTCTCTGATAAGTTGCATCAGCATTCTTCAAACCAAACGTCATGACAATCCACTCAAACAACCCTATATGTCCTGGACATCTGAAAGCTGTTTTCGCTATATCTTCCAATGCCATAAAAATTTGATTGTACCCTGCATTACCATCCATGAAACTAATCACTTTATATCCAGCAGCAGCATCAACCAACGAGTCAGCAATAGACATTGGATATCCATCCATGGGTGTAGCTCTGTTCAGATCTCTAAAGTCTATGCAAACTCTCATCTTCCCATTTTTCTTGTACACAGGAACAATATTAGAGATCCATTCTGCATATCTGCATGGCCGAATAAAATTTGCTGCTATTAATCTTTCCACTTCTTTCTTCACATCGGTCAATACTTCATCTTTGTAGATTTTCCGGGGTGGTTGCTTGTAAGGTTTATAACCAGGCTTGATCGGCAATCGATGCTTAACAATGGAACGATCTAAACCAGGCATCTCCGAATAATCCCAAGCAAAGCAATCTTTGTATTCTTTTAACAACTCAATCAACTTTTCTCTGAAAACTGAATCCAAGCTAGCACTGATGAATATCGGCCTTGGTTTGTCACCATCTCCAATGTCTACTTCTTCTAATTTATCAGCCGACACAAATCCATGTCCTAGCTTCCCATCAGTCCCATCGATTGGATTATCCATTAAAAATTACTAAAAGAGCCGACTGCTTCGATCGGCTGTTGATTACTGCTGACTGGCTCAACATGACCTTCTCCCCAGTCCTTACCTGAGAAACAATCTATGCCTTGATATTCCCAGAAGGCTGGTTCCACATTAGCCATGCTAATTGAATCATCTGCTGGGACAATTTCCACTTCATCATCTATCCACTGAATAAGCTGTTGATGCATAGTAGATGGAATACAGCAATTCGCATGGATCCAATCCCTTCCAAGTAGCAAGCTGTATGCCCCTTTGCCTTCAATAACAAAGAAGGTTGTAAGCAGAATCTTAGACCCAATCATCAGATCTACATGTACACATCCTTTGGTGTCCGAAGGATTTCCAGCAAAGTCATTCAAAACTATGCTTGTTGGCGTTAAATCTCCAGGGCTCATGCCAAGTTTTCTGAATGTATTGTATGGCATCACATTAACAGCAGCTCCACCATCAACAAACATCTTCGTCAGTGGCTTTCCATTGACATATCCTCTTAAGTACAGTGGCTTCATGTGCCGATTCTGGACTGGCTTCTCGAAAATAGCTTGCTTAGTCAATACCAATTGTGCCATTAACCCACATTGCTCGGCTTCATCCACTTCTGGCAATATCTCTTCCTATACAATTTGATTAGCTGGAGCCATGAATTCATTCGGCAAGAAACATACCATGCATGTAGGAGCCGAATGACCCGATTCGTCAGGTTTGTCTTTTGGACGCCATATCGATTTCATCCTGGTTCCTGCCCGCTTCAACTCTTGATTCCTCAGGCGTTGGACTCTTCTCTTCTGGCTCTTTCTTAAACCAGGTGGACACCACTGTCCTTTCTGCCAGACGTACTCACGATCTTCTTCTTCATGATCAATCCACCTACGATCAGCATGTCTTTTCCTCGGTTGATCATCATTCTCATATATTTTTAGGCGCCGACCATCACTAGGATGTACCCTTCCAATTCTTTCGTGGACGGATCGACGACTGGCAACATTTTGCCTATGTTCGACATATCCATTATTGCATTTAGGACAGTTATTCCATGTGGGCAGCTTTAAACCCTCGTTCCAACAGTGTCTGAAGAAGACACAATCCCAATGTGCACGTTCTTGTTCTTGGACATATTCCTCTTGTTCTTCCCCATACCTTTTTTCTTCGTACCTCCTCTTCTCCTCCTCGTACTTACGTCTCTGGTAGCGCTCTTTTTCTTGCTGACGTTGCCACTTATTGAGGAGAATGCGCGATGTGACTCTGGGTTTAGAAGATTCCCCAATTTCAAATCGGCTATTCGGGAAGTGAGGCTTTTCCTTGCGAATCTGTTCGATCGTGATTTGCCGATTAGGATCGACTGAGCCATCCTGCTTCGCTTCCTTCGACGTCAGGACTTTCATCTTTCCCTTTTCTCCAGATTCGGCAACACTCACCATATTGATCGAGAACCCAATCATGTTCTGAGGAAACGGGTTACTGTCCAACTTCATCTTATTGTCGAATTTCAGATGCCCTTCTTGGATAGCTTTCTAAATCCTCACTCTAAAAACCCTGCATTCATTGATGGAATGAGAGTTTCTATCATGGAATCCACAGTACCTTTTATCTTTCACTCCATCAGGCCGAAGCATAGAATGCCCCTCTGGTAGCTTGATCCGGCCTTCTTTTACAAGATAGTCAAACAATTTATCTGCCTTAGTCACATCAAAATCATAGGTGCCTTTATTCTGTTTAATCCACCTCTGATTCACCATGACTGGTTCTTTGCCCCACACTATCTCTGCTGCAGCTATCTCCTCACTATCTTCATACTCATCTCCTTGATCTGCTCTTTCAAGGAATTGGTTATAGATGTCAGCTACATCATTGTGTTTAGCAAATCTGGCATCTTTCTTGAAACCATATGCCTGGTTGCTCATTAAGGCCAATCTGTGTGACAACTGGCCCAGATCATCGAACTCCATTCCGAATAGCTTTTCCCGAATGGCAGGCAGCATGCCAGCTACAGCCATACCAGCTAGCTGGTCATCAGGTATGTTCAGAGAAAAGCACATGCTCTTTGTTTCCCTAAATCTCCTGAGGAACTCCGTAGGTGTCTCATTATTCCTCTGCCTTAAACTGGTCAAATCAACCAACTTTTTCTCGGCACTGCCAATGTAGTAATGAGCATGGAATTTCTGCTCCAGGTCTTTCCAAGTACAAATTGACTGAGCAGGCAAAGAAGCAAACCATGTAAAAGCTGGACCCGTCAGCGACAAAGGAAAGTATCTAATTCTGAAAGCCTCATCTGCTGAAGCTTCTCCAAGCTGCATCAGATATCGAGCTATATGTTCCACAGTGCTAGTATCATCTTGTCCTGAGAACTTAGTGAACTCTGTGGGCACCTTGACTCTATTCGGCAATGATACCCTTTGGTACCATTCTGGGAAAGGAGACGAGTACATGTACCCCTGATTTTTAGGCTTTAGACCGAATTGATTTTGCAATACATCGGTCATCCTTTGCACCATGAGGTCAATATTGGTATCTTGATTCCCTGGTCTCCCAGCAGGCATGCCTGTAGTACCAACATACCCGGGATTCGGGAGAGCATCGATAGCATTGTAATCCATGAACTCTGAATATCCGTTCCCATACACATCCCTTTGCAGCCTGTTGTTCAGAGGGGATATCTTGTAAGCAGAAGCAGGTAGATCTCCCGTGGTGCCGAATGCCATATCACCATATGTACGAGGTTTCGGCAATGCATGCTGAAGCTCTTGCTGAATCGGCTGTCCACTCGCGTCTTTGGTTCCAGAAGCTTCAGTTTCTTCAGTACCTTTACCATGACATTTTGGGACCGATGTTTGAACATTGAAATATGTTGGGCCACCAAGTTGTCCATGCGCTTGCTCAAAAGGCTTATCCACGTGTTGACCAAAGATGTTGACCAGTATGAGCCGAAAATTGTTCAGGAATGCAGCATTATGATTGGTCATTGTTTCTCCTAAAGCCTTGTACAACAAGCCAGAGAACTTCTCCCTTTCTTCATCTTCAGTAAGATCAGATTGTCCAGGCAAAAGAACTCTTGGCAGATCTGACTTGAGAAACGGTGCACCACTCCTGTTCTTAGCAAAAGACAGCAAGCATTTCTTGATGAACTGATCTGCAGCAGTCTTCACCATTTGTTGATGTTCATCAGACAATTCTTCAAAAGTGACATCCAGAATGTCCCTTAATTCAGGCATCTTCGAAGCTTGTGGGTCCCACCGGGCGTGCCAAAAAGTGTGTTGATGTAAAATCCGCACCTCACGCCAAGCACACAGCAAGCCGAATTAGCTAGCTTTACACGTAGCCCGAGCGTTTGAATCCGAAAACGTGCCAGTCAATTTTCCTGAAACTAACAAAGGGAGAAAAGATGTTTAGATAACACCTGGAACGTGCCGGGTGATACCAGACAGTTCCATATTTGCGGCTACGGAGCCAGTTTCGAACGACATATAGCTATAGAGAAGCTATCTGTCAGCAGTTAAAGCATCATTCGGCAATCGGCAAAGCATGCAGGAAGCGCACTGCCGAATGCGTGACGTAAGCATGACGAAAGATCGGTATTCGACTGAATAAACATTGTAACGTATATTCATAACCGATTAACGAGGAACAGAGCATGATAAATAAATAAAAGGGCGAAAACATGAGCATAATCTTATAATAAACAAGAATGCATAGACTAAAAGCACTAGTCTACCGCATGTCTAGGTACTTTCAACCCGTCGAGCATGAAACAAGCAAGTTAATCCACCGCATGATACGACTTGCTTGGAATCACACCACCAACCAAGAATAGATCAATCCACCGCATGATATACTCTAAACATGGAAGGCTAAAAGCATTCTTTATTTAAAACAAAACCATGGACATGTTTCACTCGTGGCGATACTGCCGAATACAGCTATATAGCCGAATCGGGTTCCGTGAAGAAGGAACATGCTTCGTTGATGATGATAGATCTATCAGATCGAATCGAATTCTAATCCACCGGATGATTAACTCTAAGACGACCCAAAAACCTGCATCTACCGCATGATACCCAGTTCTGTCAAGATCTACACAAGACCAACGAACTTGAACCCGCGACACGTGGCAATCTAGATCGACTTCGAGTTCGGCTATGGAAACGCAGTGCATTACGAGCTAGAACCGAATCTAATCAACCTAGACTGGGCAAAAGAGTGTTGTAATGAATTAAACACAAAGGTAAAATCCAGAGCAACACATGGTAACTTAATGGATCTATTAGATCTTGCCAAAATCCAATAGAGCCGATAACTTGTTCCAAGCTAAAACTTAGCCCACCGCATGGCTCATGATCTAACAATGGAACCTTCCTGAACCAAAGCCTAAATCCACCGCATGATACTAGGCATGGTGCAGGGTTGCCAGTACTTACGGAGGTCGACGGATCGATGATTCCTCTCGAAGAACTCGACGACTCGACTAAAAGACTCGAAGTTGGCACGGGGCCGGTTTGTTGTATGATTGATTGAACGATCCTTTTACAATTACCATGGGTTTATATTTATACCCAGGTTTCGACACGACTCCTAATTGATTACGATTACATTATTTATTTCCTAAAAAAGATAAACGCCGGGGCACCGTATCCGTCTTGCATTCGAAGTTAAACCAGCCTTTTCCTTACACTTGATCCACGTCATCACGCACTCCCGAATGCCTCCTGCGGAACAGTTTTCTTGCCAAATGACAATGCGTTCCCGACCGCAAAACGTCTCTACCGAATGCTCTGGGGAAAAACTCCTTTGCCGAATGATATCTTTTCAACGAATCCGGCCCACATGTCAGCCTCTTCCTGGTGCCAATTTTTGGTGTCAACAAGAACTACTCGGAGAACTCCTATTCCAAGTAGGACTACTCATGTATTCCTACTAGGACTCCCATATTATAACCGACTAGGAAACTTACCATGTAACCCTGCCCCCTGGTATATATAAAGGAGGGCAGGGGTCCCTAGTTCGGTAGAGTTCTACAGAACCACCCAACGAGAAGAATACAATATACAAACCCCATACAGGACGTAGGGTATTACGCTACACTGGCGGCCCGAACCTATCTAAATCCTTGTGTGTTGTGTCTTCGCGTTAACCATCAAGTTCCAGGTCCGACGATCCCCACAAATCTACTCTCTGGGGTACCCCCAGGAAGACATGCTCGACATAAATCGTCGACACTTGGCGCCCACCGTGGGGCAAGATCGTAAGGATCAATAGGAGAGCTTGATGGACCAATCATCACCAAATTCAATCTACTAGGCGACTTGTTGATCCCAGAGTTCCAATTTCAAAGCAAGTCACCGCGTTCCATCAAGATAGAATCAATCTACGAGCCCCCGTCCGCACATCTGAAGAACTCGTCAAGTCGGATTCGGGAGCATAGAAGGCATCTGACGTACATCGATTCCTGAAAGCCATCCGCGTCAGGAGCAGGGCATTGTGTGTGGCTCACTGTCTGTCGTATATACATCCCCGGGTACCCTCAAGATAGAAGACCGAATCCTAGTAGAACTACTCGGAGAACTCCTATTCCAAGTAGAACTACTCATGTATTCCTACTAGGACTCCCATATTATAACTGACTAGGATACTTGCCATGTAACCTTGCCTCCTGGGATATATAAAGGAGGGCAGAGGTCCCTAGCTCGGTAGATCAGGCCAAAAGGCAGAGGCCTAAAGGCAGAAGCCTACATGCAAGAGAAGCCTACAGGCAAAACCATACAACTCAACTCACATACAATACAATCAAGCACACAGGACGTAGGGTATTACGTTACTCGTGGCCCGAACCTGTCTAAATCTTTGTGTTGTTCGTGCACTATCGTTCCTAGAACTCGGCGAGACCCACTAATCTACTCCCTGAGTGTTGGCGGTCGTTACAGCCCAAATCCGACCACCAATACACGGGAATAAACGAGGTTATATGCAACATTCCATGTACTTATGTTTTATTTCTAATAAAGTTCCACGAGTTTTGGTGAGTGAAACTTGTGCAGGTACAACTACGACAAATACGCGCTATTGGGGCCGAAAATGACCGAATCGGCCGAACGACTCCGTTCGGCCGGTTATCCCCCTTAGCCGTGCATGCCACTAGTAGTCGTCCACATCAACGAGCACCAAATGAACATGACAAACGATACATGGACGACACCAACTCATCCCGGAGCACCGCCACATCAACCTGGGCCCACACAGCACAAAGTACACCACCAGAGGCCAGCCCAGGGAGTCTACAGAGCAGAAGCGGTGCAGGGGGGCGGGCCTGGGCCTCCGGCCCAGTTCGGGCGAACTGGAGGGTTCGGCCGAACCTCCCCCAGCTACCAAACCGACCCTGGGGCTGCATCCTGGCCCTTGGTGGCCGAGGCGGTGCATCCCTCGGTTCGGGCGAACTGGGTAGTTCGGCCGAACCGAGGAATTCGGCCGAACCGCCTCTCTGCCGCCTCTGGTTGCCTTGGCGGCTACCCTGCCTACAACCGACCTTTGGAGCTATAAATAGAGGGTCGCACTTCACTTGTAAACACACACCAAGCCAAGGAGCTCATTTCCACTTTCATTCTAGTAGAGTTAGGATAGTTTAGTTGGGAGTTAGAGTTGAGTCGAGCTTTGCCTCGGAGGTTCCGGAGTCGTCTTCAGAAGCTCTGGTAATAGCTCTTGTATCTTTTACTTTTACTTTTATACGACATTGATTATCAATATAGTTATCTTTATCACTTTGCCTTTGTCATTACTTTATCCTAGTTGCAAATATATCTTGTTTAGACTATAGTCAGTTATAGTTCTAGTGCTTGTAGTCTTGTTTAAGTCTTTGTCTTGGCTGGTTCTTCGATCTTGCTTGATACTGGAGGTGAATTGTCACCAAGAGTATTGACAAGGTTGCTTGCTCTTGCTAGCAGAGTAAGTAGTCATTGCCTAGTGTAGGAGTGGTTCCTAGACTAGTCAGTGGCCTTAGTTTATTCCCGTCGCAACGGAGGTGGTTGCCGGGAGGTGGTGACAGCCCTTTCGGTCTTCTTAGCCCATCACGTTAGTTCCGGTCCGTAGGATTCCCCAGTTGGGAAATAGTGGCACCCCTTCTCATCCCTTTCTGTGTGTTCACCGGTTCCCTTGTCCCGAAACTAAGACATTAGAGTTATCCCAGATCTCCTAGTGCTGGTTCTGTAGCCACTATATCTCTAAGCTAGAGTGACATAGGTAGATAAAGAATCCTGGAGTCCTCTATCTCTTCTCGTTGTCCTCCCAGCTATCTATCTCTTCTCTCCCTTACCTGAGTATCCCTTGAGCTGTGTGTCCGGTATATCCACTCCTATCCAATACAGTTATCCCATGTCTTGTCTAGTCGTGTACCCTTCTCTGATAGTCTCGAATATCTGTTCACTAGTAATCTTGCCAAAGCTTCCCTGCGGAAATATAAATTACGATACCTCGGGATACTCCCAGGTGAAGTGCTACAACGGTGATTCTGTGCGCTTGCAGAATATTTCTATATTTTACTAAGCCATAAGGAAAACCACTGAAACACTCCTTACCCCAGTACCAGGATTCTCAATTCTGATATTGGATCGTAAGAAGTGCCAACAAGCATTGCTGGCGCCGTTGCCGGGGAAGTCTTTTGCTAGATTACTTTTGAACTTTTATCTTGAGCTATCTTAGTTGAGTACCGCTACTCAAGCGGGTTTATCCTTGCTCTGTTCGTTGGTCTTTGTGGAACAGAGCAGTGCATGACTGGTTTCCAACTACCGTCAAACTTCCAAGAAAATCCGGAGTCACTTGTGAGGAAAGTACGACCCCGTGTTGTACCTCCTCAGAAGCAACTCTTTCCGACGAATCCAGTCCTTCCCGTCGTTGACCAAGCTACATCGAGGATGGCAACCAAGACGATCCGTGAGTTCTCCGCTCCATCAAGCGAGAACGTACGTGTCGGACCAGCTCCGCCAGTCGGCGATGATAACTTCGAGCTGAAGCCAGCCCTCATCAACATGGTACAGGCTAGCCCATTCTGCGGCAAGCCACACGAAGATGCCAATGCTCATCTCCAGCATTTCCTGGAGATTTGCAACACCTTCACCATCCGCGGAGTAAGTATGGATGCCATTCGCCTTCGTTTATTTCCATTCTCATTATTAGGCAAGGCGAAACAATGGTTTTATGCTAACCGCGAAGCAATAGATACCTGGGATAAATGCACTAGCGCTTTCTTGCTAAAATTCTTTCCGGTTGGGAAAACCAACGCCCTCCGGAACAAAATAGCTAGTTTCCAGCAGCTAAAAGATGAAACAGTCCCGGAGGCATGGGATCGCCTCCAGGACTATATTTCTGCTTGTCCTCACCATGGTATGCAGAGTTGGTTCATAATCCAAACTTTCTATCACGGGCTGAGAAATTCTGCCCGTGAGTACCTGGATGCTGCTGCTGGAGGCTCGTTCTTCTCTCTTGAGGAGAGTCGTGCGAAGGCCCTCATAGAGAAGATGGTCGACAACCAAGGTTGGTCCGACGACCGGACTCAACCAAAGACCCGAGGAGTTCACCAAGTTGAAGCTCTGGACATGTTCGCTGCCAAGATGGACCTCCTGATGAAGAAACTGGAGGCCCCTGCTCAAGAAACGGTGCAAGCCATGGACGCTCGCATGACCTACGAAGTCTGTGGCAACACTGGCCATTCGGGGAATGACTGCCCCGAAACGCGAGAAGATGCCCACTACGTCAACAACTCCAACAACAACGGGTACCGACCGAACAACTACGGCAACCAAGGCTGGAATCCGCGCCCAAACCTCCCTTTTGAGAGGCCTCAACAAGGTAACAATTTCAATTCCAGCAATTTCAATAATCAGCTGTCTCTTAGAGATCTTGTGTTTGGCCAGATGAAAATAACTGAAAACATCAATAAAAAGCTTGCTGCTAATGATAAAACTCTGGAAAGCATAGACTCTAGGATGGAATCATTTTCTTCTGCTATGAAAAATCAACTGAGCTTCAATAAAATGATAGAAACTCAAGTCGCTCAGTTAGCTGCCACTGTTCCTGTCACTGAATCGGGGAAGATTCCGGGGCAACCCGAACCTTCCATCAAGACAGTGAATTCCATCACTACCAGGCATGGTAAGATGCCTCGCAGTGTCTTCCGAACTAACCATGCAGGGAAGGTCGCACGCATCCAAGTGCTGACACCAAGATGGACCTACCTGTCGAGAGCTGCAAAAAGGGCGATCATCAAGACCTCTCCGGACAGGAAGGAAGATCCCGGAGTGCCCATCATTCAGTGCGCGATCTGGAATCGTCGCATTGATGATGCACTCTATGATCTGGGGGCAAGCGTCAACATCATGTCTAAGGTATTATTTAAGAAATTATGCTACCCTACTTTGTCACCTACTACTGCCCAGGTACAGCTTGCGGACTCAACCATCTGCTACCCCGAGGGGGTGATCGAGAATGTACCGGTCCGGATCTGGGGACGATATGTCCCTGTGGACTTTGTTGTCCTCGACACGGGGAACGAGCATTCGTTTCCCCTTGTGTTGGGCTGACCATTCTTGAACACCACCCGGGCTAGGATCGATATGGATGCGAGAGAAATCTCGTTCCGTATCGACGGAAGGTTGACTTACTTCAAGTTTCAACCCCGGGAAGAGAAGAAGACAGAGCCACTCACACCGGAGCAGAGGAGCGCCGAGTGTTTCCTTAAGGCTCTCATTAATGGAGAGCTGGAAATACTCGGTGGTGAGCAGCTCAAGTGGAACGAGCCGACAAAACCGACAAGTGCAGAAGAAATGGATTTCCTCGTAAAGAAATACGAGGAAGACCAAGCCCTCTGGAATTCTCCAGAGACACCGATCCCACCGCCACCGACACTGAAGAAGAAGAACAAGAAAATGTGGTGGAAGAAGGTTGCATCATCCGAGTCATCCACTCCGGGACCGGACGATGACAAAAGCAACTGAAGACAGGAGAAGTCCCGCTCGCGGACTTAAAAGCTGAGCTCTCGCGGCGAGGAAAACCGGTATGTATCCCATATTTCCCTTCCAATTTTAAATTTCCAATTTCATTTGCATGTTTCCCTTTTCAAAATAAATGAACCACTTGAGTAATTAATTTGAGAGAGAGTAGAAAATTTTGCAAGCTTGGTTAGAAATAATTGGACACATGCTGAAATTTTACCTAGGGTGGATGTAATTGGTAACTTTTATCATTTTCATCGCTTCTAGAACATCTCCAATTATTTACCATCACCACCAACTAGCAACAAACATGTCTACCCCACTAAAAATGGCTGCATACTCACCAATTATCACAAACATGGCAGCATGGGGGTGACTCCACTAATTTCCATTTTGGTCATGTCACATTTCCATCTCACCTACCACTAAAATCCACTAAAAATGTCCTTGGGAATTGGTGGCCACACAAACTTGGAGTGGAAACAAAGGCATGTGAGTGTTGCACTCACATGGGAGTGCCCTGGCCACCAGGCCTGGTTCGGGCGAACCAGAGCCTTCGGGCGAACTGGCCAAGGCCCTCCCCTCGGCCTATAAATGCTGCCCTTGCTGCTTGCTTCTCCTTGCACCATTCACTCACTCTCCCATTCTGAAAATTTATGCTAGGAGCTCTCTCTCTTTCTCAAGTCCTTTGCTCTAGTGCTTGCTCAAGTTCCTCCCAAGATCTTGTTCAAGTTTTGGTTCACTTGCATCACTAGAAAATCCCAAAAATATTTTGCTTTTGTAATCTTTGTGCTGAATTTCTGGACGATTTTGTGGTGGTCACCGACACCCACAAGAACGACTAACCTTTTGTGGTGGTTTTCATCCCTGCAAGAACGACTAACTATCTCGAACGACTGACTTGATTTTCTTGTGCTAACCATACATATATTCAGTCCTTCGGGTAGTTGTCGTTTCACTAACTTTTTGCAGGAATCATGTTGAAGTTCTTCACTTCGCTCCGTCGTTCCGCCCGGCTAGGCCGACGATCGGACGATGCTGGGAGTTCCCCAGCTCCGTCTCGAGGCTCGAGCCGGATGGACACGGACGAGCACGGAGCAGCCGGCTGCCACGCCCCCAGCCAGGCAGCTCCTGAGCGAGAGTGACATCAAGCTTAGAACAGAAAGGGAGCGGAACACCTTCAACGAGCTTCGGCTGAAGGAGTTCGAGCACACCCGTGTGTTTGAGCAAGACTTGCTCAAGGACACGGGGATGGATGTAGAGTTCACGAAAATCTTCCAGGCCATTGGCTGGGAGAATTTCTGGCACATCAACGAAGAAGGTTCGTACCTTCTCACCCTTGAATTCCTCTCGACTTTGGTTTCTGAAACTGGGGGTATCTGTTTTCTATTCTTCAACCAAGAGTTCTTCTGCTCTTGGAGGGATTTTAGTTCGGGTCTCGGATTTTCAAACCGTTGTTCATTAGACCCAAACAAAGCGCTTAAAAGATTTGACCAGGTGGCATTTTGGAAAAAGATTTCGGGGGATACCAACTGTCATGCGCCACGCACGAACAGCATACATAACCCCACTTTGCGTTTCATGCATCGTTGGGTGTCTATGACGGTATTCCCCTGGGCAGATTTGCGCCCTGTCAACACCATCGAGTTGCGGGTTCTTTTTGCCATGGTCAAGCAGATTCCCTATTCACCTGTGAAAGACATGGTTGGTCACTGGCTGTCTCATATTTCTCGTGCGGGTAGCATGGCGATGACTTCTCTAGTCACTCGCCTCGCTAACCATCTAGGCGTCCTTCAAGGCGCCCGGCTCACGTACATCGAGACAGCGCGTTCCGTCGTGGATACCGAGCACTTCGTGCAGGCCCACATGATACGGCGGACACCTGACGCAACGCTGGCAATGATTTACCGTGGATATACAACTGAAGTGTCTTTGCCCTGTGCAGCACTAAGGTTGTATACCACGCCGAAACTAACTCTTCAGTTGAGGACCGAGTCGGACGATTCTCCACCTTGGAGAGAGCCCGCTCGGCACAGCGTTGCAGGTGACGGACCCGTCACGAGGGGACGAGCCAGGCGTGATGCTGGGCTCGCCACCTCACAGGAGCCGGAAGATGCACCACAAATGCCATACCGACACACTTCCGCTTTTGAGGCCACCTACGACATGTACACCGGCGCTGGGACGTCCGGAGCAGGAGGCTCCGGGCAGCATCAGGAGCCGAACTACTTCACCTCAGGACGCTGGGACCACGGCCAGGACACGGACTCTGAGTGGTCCGGGATCCGGTATGGAGGAGGATACGACAGTGCCTCCCAGCCATACTACCCCGGATACTCACAGTCCGCACGCTTCGACTACGGCCAGGAGTTGTCCTACATCTCCGACCGAGTCGAGCTCATCGACGACCGTACCCGAGAGATTCAAGACACGCTAGCCCGCCATTCTCAGTACCATCAAGAGAATAGCGGGATGGTGGCGTCTATCCAGCACGACGTCCACGAACAAGCGGAACAGCTGAGCCAGTACCTTTCAAGGCTCAACCCCTACCAATGAAAGTCCAAGCTTGGGGGAGGACCCCCACCAGGTATGTCCCGATTTATCCAGCACTTTGATCATTTAATTTCCCTTTCATTTCCCTTCATGATAGTTTGCATTTAAAAAAAATGAAAATACCAAAAATATTTCCCTTAAACAATATTTCCCTTGAATAAAATAACTCCCAACTATGCATGGAATGAATCATATGCCTCTCACCTTGGAAATGATGAATAGTTGCTCTGTCATTAATTTTGCAAGTACTTTGCTTCAACTAGTTGGTAGATTGTGCTTGAGTTATTTGGCATGAGTAAAAATGATCCTGAAAACCTTGTGGGAGCACATGCTTTATTCCAAGTCTAAGTTGTTGTGGGGATTGATATAGTGGGAGTTTGGTTAAATTCTATTCTGCTTTTAGTACGGGGAAAATCTCGGAAATTTATGCTTTCAAAATAAAACAAGTTCCTCATTGGTCAAAATACCTACCAGAGCCATATGATAAGCTTAGTTGAAAATCTCTACTCATATGCTGCTTGTTATCTTAGTGAGCTTTGTCAAATTGTTGTGACCTTTGAGTGAAGCTTTCATATTCTTAAAGATCGAGACCCACGTACACACACCACCTCTCACTTGCAATTCCTACACTGGGAGTTAGCAAAACCATGCCATCATCCATCCCACAAAAATAAACTTCATGTTCTTTTATTCCCTCTCCAAATATCTTTGAAGTAGAGGCATGGGCTATGCAAAAAAAAAGCATGCCAAGTGGCATGGCAAAAATATGAGAAAAAGAAAAGCATGCCAAAGAGGCATGGCAAAGACATGGGCTATGCAAAAAGAAAAGCATGCCAAAGAAGCATGGCAAAAATAAGAGAAAAAGAAAAGCATGCCAAAGAGCATGGCAAAGAGAAGGAGAAAAAGAAAAGCATGCCAAGTGGCATGGCAAAAATAAAAGAATAAAATATAGCCCATGTTCTCGAAAATAAATCAAGGAGAGGGAAATTCATCCAAGGAGTTCCACCATATTCCATTCCACCATTCTACCATATTCCATTCCACCATTCCACCATATTCCATTCCACCATTCCACCATATTCCACTCCATTCATATCCACACACTTGCACGTCTCGATCTTAAGATGTGATTTGTCTCCTCTGAGATCCGGTCTTTGACTTAGCAAAATATAAGATGCATGCATGCCTTCATCCTTTGTCCCTGAGCCACACAAAAAGCCATATTAGATGTTAGGATGAAAAAGAAGGCACAAGCCTTTGGTGAGGATTCAAATACACTTGAGTGATTGAGTGTGCCAATGAGGAACAATTTGTAGTTTTCAAAACTTATGAAAAACTCCGAGATGGGATCCTGAAAAGAGTAGAGTGGAATAAAACTGAGTTTAAACTGTTCGTCCTTTCAACCGCCCAAGATAAGGAGATTGCTATAAGCCCGATAGGTAAAAAGGTGATTTGAAACTTTGCCTATGATTTAAGTATTTTTGAAGACTAGTTGTTTATAAGCTACCTGCAAAAGAAATGACATTGTAGCAATTCCTGATCCACCAAGCCTAAGTTTATATCTTTGCTCGAGGACGAGCAAAGAGCTAAGCTTTGGGGAGCTTGTTGGCGGTCGTTACAGCCCAAATCCGATCACCAATACTCGGGAATAAACGAGGTTATATGCAACATTCCATGTACTTAGGTTTTATTTCTAATAAAGTTCCACGAGTTTTGGTGAGTGACACTTGTGCAGGTACAACTACGACAAATACGCGCTATTGGGGCCGAAAATGACCGAATCGGCCAAACGACTCCGTTCGGCCGGTTATCCCCCTTAGCCGTGCATGCCACCGGGAGTCGTCCACATCAACGAGCACCAAATGAACATGACAAACGATACATGGACGACACCAACTCATCCCGGAGCACCACCACATCAACCTGGGCCCACACAGCATGAAGTACACCACCAGAGGCCAGCCCAGGGAGTCCACAGAGCAGAGGCGGTGCAGGGGGGCGGGCCTGGGCCTCCGGCCCAGTTCGGGCGAACTGGAGGGTTCGGCCGAACCTCCCCCAGCTGCCAAACCGACCCTGGGGCTGCATCCTGGCCCTTGGTGGCCGAGGCGGTGCATCCCTCGGTTCGGGCGAACTGGGTAGTTCGGCCGAACCGAGGAATTCGGCCGAACCGCCTCTCTGCCGCCTCTGGTTGCCTTGGCGGCTACCCTGCCTACAACCGACCTTTGGAGCTATAAATAGAGGGTCGCACTTCACTTGTAAACACACACCAAGCCAAGGAGCTCATTTCCACTTTCATTCTAGTAGAGTTAGGATAGTTTAGTTGGGAGTTAGAGTTGAGTCGAGCTTTGCCTCGGAGGTTCCGGAGTCGTCTTCAGAAGCTCTGGTAATAGCTCTTGTATCTTTTACTTTTCCTTTTGTAAGACATTGAGTATCAATATAGTTATCTTTATCACTTTGCCTTTGTCATTTATATCTTGCTTCTACTTTATCCTAGTTGCAAATATATCTTGTTTAGACTATAGTCAGTTATAGTTCTAGTGCTTGTAGTCTTGTTTAAGTCTTTGTCTTGGCTGGTTCTTCGATCTTGCTTGATACTGGAGGTGAATTGTCACCAAGAGTATTGACAAGGTTGCTTGCTCTTGCTAGCAGAGTAAGTAGTCGTTGCCTAGTGTAGGAGTGGTTCCTAGACTAGTCAGTGGCCTTAGTTTATTCCCGTCGCAACGGAGGTGGTTGCCGGGAGGTGGTGACAGCCCTTTCGGTCTTCGTAGCCCATCACGTTAGTTCCGGTCCGTAGGATCCCCCAGTTGGGAAATAGTGGCACCCCTTCTCATCCCTTTCTGTGTGTTCACCGGTTCCCTTGTCCCGAAACTAAGACATTAGAGTTATCCCAGATCTCCTAGTGTTGGTTCTGTAGCCACTGTATCTCTAAGCTAGAGTGACATAGGTAGATAAAGAATCCTGGAGTCCTCTATCTCTTCTCATTGTCCTCCCAGCTATCTATCTCTTCTCTCCCTTACCTGAGTATCCCTTGAGCTGTGTGTCCGGTATATCCACTCCTATCCAATACAATTATCCCCTGTCTTGTCTAGTCGTGTACCCTTCTCTGATAGTCTCGAATATCTGTTCACTAGTAATCTTGCCAAAGCTTCCCTGCGGAAATATAAATTATGATACCTCGGGATACTCCCAGGTGAAGTGCTACAACGGTGATTCTGTGCGCTTGCAGAATATTTCTATATTTTACTAAGCCATAAGGAAAACCACTGAAACACTCCTTACCCCAGTACCAGGATTCTCAATGCTGATATTGGATCGTAAGAAGTGCCAACACTGGGATACCCCCAGATAGGCGTGCTCGACATAAATCGTCGACACTTGGCGCCCACCGTGGGGCTACCTGCCGCAAGTTCGCCATTAGGTGCGATGGGATCAAGCTTCAACACCTGCGGCATCGAGGAGGGCCCGACCATCGTCTTCGGCGCCTGGATCTTCATCGCCTTAGGCAACGGCAAGTCTGCAAGCCACCTTGCGGATCGCCCGGGCCCATACTGGATGACGGCGACTCCATCGGAGCCGCTCCGCGATCTCGTCGAGAACAAACTCTCGACAACCTCTTTGGCTTCGACTTCGACACCCTCGACTATTCGGCTCGACCCGAAACCACTCGAAGATGAGTCTTTCAAGCTCAGGAACTAGTCAGGGGCATGCCCCGACTAGTCAGCTTCACCAACGACTACTTCATCGCGCGCAATGACTACTTCAACTACTCGAGTACAACTACATCGACGATCGGCAACGCTAATTCACCGTCGACGGCTTCGACTACTCGAGTACGACTGCATTGACTCGTCGCGCAACTACTTAGACCACTCATCTCGACTAGAAAACTAGTCGTGATCGGCTACTGCGCCATCGACAACTAGTCCCTGACTAGTCGGCTTCATCGACAAGAACTTCATCGCGTCGTACGACTACTCGTCTCGACTAGTTAAAACTAGTCGAGATCGGCTGCATCGACTCGCCATGCGACTACTTCGACTACTTGTCTCGACTAGTTAAAACTAGTCGAGATCAGCCGCATCGACTCGCGCACGATGACTACTTCGACTGCTCAACTAGTCGAGAACATCTACCGCGCCATCAGCAACTAGTTGGATCCGACTCTGACTAATCGACTTCAACAACGACCGCCACGTCTTCGTCGACAAGTCATCCGTGAATCAAGCTAAGTCTTATTTAATAATCATTTTCTTCATAATAATTTTATCAGCTTGTTTAAACACATGCTACACCATCGTCGACTACTCTGAAAGAGTACACCCCTCAACAACAATAATTCTCGAGGGCTACACCCTCACATGACCTCTCGCCGATGGGTTACAAACCCTCACGCGACCTCTCCTGCATGAGAAAAGTCCTAACCGACTACTTTATTATTTCTCTGCACTCTTAACGACCAGAAACCGCTCGGTAGCATGCACCTTAATTCGTGAAACTTCGGCTTCTTTGCAACACCTACGTACCTAAAGGACTGGTTAAGCGAGACCAAGTGTTTAAACGTAACAGGGCTACTACTCGAGTGGTTGAGAGTCTAACAAGAGCAACGAGCAACAAGTTTGAAACATGCATTACAAATGCTATTATTTCCTCTTTATTGATCGGATACTACTCATCCTATGTATTTAAATTGCAGGGTTCATAGCTGAGTACTCACACTAGTGAGAGTTGGCACCAACTCGCCTCTTCATGACACCACGAAGCTGCTCGAGTATTTATACTAGTCGATGCTCACATGTTGAGTACTTCAACTAGTCGCTTGAAGCTCGGGGGCTGCACAGTACAAGCCAAGACATGAAGACAAGTACCGGAGCTAGTAGGTACTCAAACGGTGCGGCCTTACAATGCCACCCGAGTACTTTAAACTAGTCGATGCTTGCATATTACAACAACTCGAAGACTATGTTCTTGACCCTTGGACCGAATGCAAACCATTCGCTTCAAGGCTCGGGGGCTACACTCAAGGGGTACACATTTTTTGTGCCTATTGTTGATCCATTCAAGATCTTCGACTAGTTTTAACAAAACTACTCGAAGCTCGGGGCTACACCCAATGGGTGCACCTACTCGGTGAACGCCATTGAACTACTCGAGATGAAGATAGAATACTGCTTTTGAACCTCCGATTACTTAAAAAGTAGTCGGGGGCTCGGGGGCTACACCCATTGGGTGCATCTAAAGATGCACTCCAATATAAACTACTCTACAGAGAAGGCTTGAGCGTCTTGGACTTAGCTCCAACTACTCGAAGATGTTAAAGCAGATTCAAGACATGAAGCAAAGGTGCAAGATGCTCGGGGGCTTGTCGGATATACATCCCCGGGTACCCTCAAGATAGAAAACCGAGTCATAGTAGAACCTACTCGGAGAACTCCTATTCCAAGTAGAACTACTCATGTATTCCTACTAGGACTCCCATATTATAACCGACTAGGAAACTTACCATGTAACCCTGCCCCCTGGGATATATAAAGGAGGGCAGGGGTCCCTAGTTCGGTAGAGTTCTACAGAACCACCCAACGAGAAGAATACAATATACAAACCCCATACAGGACGTAGGGTATTACGCTACACTGGCAGCCCGAACCTGTCTAAATCCTTGTGTGTTGTGTCTTCGCGTTAACCATCAAGTTCCAGGTCCGACGATCCCCACAAATCTACTCTCTAGGGTACCCCCAGGCAGACGTGCTCGACATAAATCGTCGACAGTCTTCAATAAGTATGCTCACCGAAGGTGAAGCATATATGCTTAGCCCCTGAGCTTCGAGTTGTTTAGCATAATCAGGTTGAGGGTCTTGAAACAATCTTCAAGTCTTTGTTTTGAATAAATCAACAATAGGCACAAAAAATATGTACCCCTTGAGTATAGCCCCCGAGCCTCGAAGCGAATGGTTTACATTCGGTCTGAGGGTCAAGAACATAATTTTCAAAGGAGCTTTAGCTTCCATATAGATATCCAAATACCGACTGGTGCCCGTAGTTTGGTTAGTCATCAAGTTGTCATAATATGCAAGTACCGACTAGTTTAAAGTACTCGGCTGGCATTGTAAGGCCGCACCGTTTGAATACCAACTAGTTCCAGTACTCGTCTTCATATCTCGGCTTCTGCCGTGTAGCCCCCCGAGCTTCAAGTGATGTGAATCACTTGATATAGCAAGCAAAATTGTCTTGTAGTAGTGCTACTGGTTAAGTAGATGATGATGTGTGCTACTTATTAAGTAGTCTTTTGCGTCATGCGCGTTACACTAAGTACTTGTAGCATCGTAGCTCGTGGTCGTGATGATGTTGAATTAGTTTGCTGGAGCAAACTTAAGAAGTTTTGGTCTTGCTAAGACTTGGTATACTGCTAGCGCAAGTCCGGAGTACTACTTGTAGTAGTTTGGATTGTGTGTTTTACGCGAAAAGTACTTTTAGTACGTCAACTCATGGTCTG
Source organism: Echinochloa phyllopogon (assembly GCA_033239725.1). Lineage (NCBI taxonomy): Eukaryota > Viridiplantae > Streptophyta > Magnoliopsida > Poales > Poaceae > Echinochloa > Echinochloa phyllopogon. The sequence continues at coordinate 24,981,283 of BTCW01000018.1, read as the reverse complement.
AGCACGTCTGCTGTAACAGAAGTAGTTGTTTGAATGCTAATTATTAAGTAGTCTTTCATATGCTACTTGTTAAGTAGACTTTTGAATGCTATTGGTTAAGTAGTCTTTTGAACGCTACTGGGTAAGTAGTCATTTGAATGCTACTTGTTAAGTAGTCTTTTAAACGCTACTTGATAAGTAGTTGTTTGGATGCTACTTGTTAAGTAGTCTTTTCATATGCTACTTGTTAAGTAGACTTTTAAATGCTACTGGTTAATTAGTCTTTTGAACGCTACAGGTTAAGTAGTCTTTTGAACGCTACTAGGTAAGTAGTCATTTCAATGCTACCGGTTCAGTAGTCTTTTAAACGCTACTAGATAAGTAGTTATTTGGATGCTACTTGTTAAGTAGTCTTTTCATATGCTACTTGTTAAGTAGACTTTTGAATGCTACTAGTTAAGTAGTCTTTTGAACGCTACTGGATAAGTAGTTGTTTGAATGCTATTGGTTAAGTAGTCTTTTAAACGTGCTACTTGTTTAAAGTAGTCTTTGCTACTGTTTAAGTAGTCTTTTGAACGTACTAGTTGTTTAAAGTAGTCTTTGCTACTGTTTAAGTAGTCTTTTAGATAATGCTACTTGTTTTACTACTGTTTAAGTAGTATTTGCTACTATTTAAGTAGTCTTTGAAATGCTACTTTGTAAAGTAGGCTTTTAAATGCTACTTATAATGTAGTCTTTTTGATAATGCTAATTGTTTAAAGTAGTTTTTACTATTATTTAAGTAGTCTTTGCTATTGTTTAAGTAGTCGAAGTAGTCGTCGTGCTCGATGAAGCGGTTGTCGATGAAGCCGTGTAGTCGGGAGTTATCTCTGACTAGCTCTCGATCATGCCCGAGTCATCCACGACTATGTTGGGGTTGAAGTCGACTAGTCGGAGTCGATTCCGACTAGTTGTTGATGGCGCGGTAGCCAATTTCGATTAGATTTCTAGTCGAGATGAATAGTCGAAGTAGTTATTCGGCGGGTCGATGCGGCCGGATGTAGTCATAATAGTATCCACGGACGTCTTCCCCTATGCAGCAAGCAAAAATCTTGAAGCCTTGTTGGTAGCTTTTTGTGTGCACACAGATAATTCCATCAATTTTGATGTTCATCGGCACTCTGCTTTGTTTTTTTTCGAGGAAACAATGCTCCGCTTTGTCTCGATGCGTGTGCTGATCTGCTCCTTTATTGTTTTTGCGGCCGAGAGAACGTAGGAGATCAGTCCTCTGATCATTGAGCGGCGGTGCAGCTTTTCTTTTTTTTACTGAATCAAGTCAGCGGCAGTGGTGCACCAGACTAGTTGGAATCTGGGAATATACATGCGAGCCAAAGCCTTCAACGGTTTGAATAGAATTCGGTGGCTTCTAATCATGTTTTTTAAACAAGCTGATAAAATTATTATGTAGAAAATAATTATTAAATAAAAATTAGCTTAATTCGTGGACTGTCGTCGAAGCCGTAGCGGTCAACGATGGAGCCGCAACGGTTGTTGTTGAAATAGACTAGTCGGAGTTGATTTCGACTAGTTGTCGATGGCGTGGTAGCCGATCTCGACTAGTTTTTTAGCCGAGATGAGTAGTCGAAGTAGTCACGCGGTGAGTCGATGTAGCCGACTAGTCGAAGTAGTCACGCTCGCGTACATCTCCTCGTGTGCCGCAAATGAAGATCTTAAAGCCTATGGTAATCCTCGGTGTAGTTCTTGTGTACGCCTAGCAAGATTTGCATCAAATTGCTTTTCACGTAACTCTTGTGAGTCTTCACCGAGTTGTTTCCGGAAGCATGCAACAATTAAAGAAAAAGTCTTCTCGGACTTAGTGCCCGAGGCCTTTTTTTTAATCCGCTGGTGCATGCTACTCTTTAACTATGCGCTGTCTAATCTGCTGCCTGCCGATTTGCTCTCGTCTCCGGAACAGACACGATCGTGACAAAACAATTCAATATCCGGATCCGATTTGCACTCGATGATGATGGATTCGTGCCAGCGATTTCAGCCTTCGTTAGCAGGTCCTGATTGTCGAGCTCCTCGGCAATATCGTGCAGCGCCTCTGCATGAACTCGTTCCGCGTGCAAACAAGCTCAGTCGCCGATTTGTTGAAACGCGTCGCGCCGAGTAGATTGATGTTGTTGATTGATGATTCTCTCCCAATGATCGTTGCGATCTGCCGCTGATGTTAAAGTTGGATCCCATCGCGCCTAATGTTGAGCTTCGGCGAGCAGGCCCCACGGTGGGCGCCATGTGTCGACGATTTATGTCGAGCATGTCTGCTAGGGGTACCCTAAAAAGTAGATTCGTGGGTCTCGTCGAGTTCTAGGAACGATAGTGCACGAACAACACAAAGATTTAGACAGGTTCGGGCCGCGAGTAGCGTAATACCCTACGTCATGTGTGCTTGATTGTATTGCACGTAAGTTGAGTTGTATGGTCTACCGAGCTAGGGACCCCTGCTCTCCTTTATATATCCTAGGGGGCAAGGTTACATGGTAGGTTCCTAGTCGGTTACAATATGGGAGTCCTAGTAGGAGTACACGAGTAGTTCTGAATAGTTCTACTAGGACTCGATCTTCTGTCTTGAGGGTACCCGGGGATGCATATCTCACACAGTAGTAGTACATTACATTGAGCATCACAATAGCAGTACACACATGAGTAAAATGAGTCTATATACACACATGTCAACCAAAATGAGCAAAACTAGTCACCCAGAGACTCCTTCACACACTCATATAGTTGAAGGTCACAATTTAGGCATTTAGGAAGAATGTGCATGGCCTCCAGGCTATCTTTGTTCATGTGAGGGATCTTGTACTTGTTCCCTCCACCAGCCTTCATAACCTCAAGCAAGCAACCATGTAGTGTTAGTAAAGCATTTCTCAGATTATTTACATCGTAGGCCTCATATTCCTTCTCAACATTAGCAATTAACTAATCTATATTTCTAGAGGTTGATGTATATGTCAATAACTGAAGAGAAGCAAAAAAACCCAAGGTCCAGTACATTCATATCCGGGGAATTAGCAGGTTGGTTCATGAGGTGAATGTCAAGCCCAGTTTGGGCTACTGCATGTGCAAATTGTTCATCATCAACCGGGACATGAGTTCTTGCATTGTCCTGCTGAATCCAAATTATTTTCCCTGCATCTTCTTTAGGCCAACAAGCTACAATAGCTGGCGGCACTTTAGTGATCATATATGACTGTATAGTATGTCTGTCAACCTTCATTGTCTTGGTGACTAGTGTGCCTCTGGGTCTGTTATCACTTCTTCTTTGCGCTGGTTCCTACAAGTAATGACAGATATTTTAGATTAAAAAATTACATAATAATATCTAGTACTAGGAAATGAAGCATGTAGGGTATGCTACCTTTCTGATAAAAGGCCATATGGCTATCTTTCAATCAAATGTGCAATTGCCTTCATTGTCGTACCTTGGCTTGGCTACCGTTGTTAAGAACATCACCTCGTCAATGGAATTTATGTTGTGTACAATCCTATATGGGTCCTCCTCTTCTGGAAGGAGGTAGTAAGTCTTGTCCTTCCTTGTCGCATTGAACCACTTCTCATCTAGGTGGATGATGTTTTCCATTTCAATAAACTTCGGTGCATCAGTTTGCAATGTACGTGGATCCAACATTGAAAGACACCACCGTAGCCTTTCATTTTTATTTTCTTCCTTCCAATAAGGCTTTATTGTGCTCGAGTGCCGTCTTATTAAACCATCTTTGAACAATTTATGCATTGTGGATTTTTTTATACCTGCAGCTTCAGGTAAAGACCTTATGGTACTTCTTTTTTGCAAGGGAATTGCTGCTATGTGTGACAGGTCCACTTCAGCTTTTTTGTGACGACAATTCTTGGGCTTTCTTGAGCTAATATCAACTGGTAATCCATTTGCACAACATTGCTTCACTCACCGCCAAATACGCCATATTGCATGCCGATTGACATTGAACAATTCAGCAACTAATTTTGTATTGTTTTTCCTTAGTTTTCCACGGTTACTTCTCTCAAGCAATGCTTCGTATATTTGTTGTCTTTGAGTGGCAGTAAGATCTTTTGATCTACTGGTTCTGGTACTTTGATTTGCATATTCTTGTTCTGCATTGGTTGAGTCTTCCAACTCCATTTCATCAAATATGATGTCGCCATCCCCACCATAGACACCATACTCATGTAGCTCCTCCTCTAAGGCCTCAAAATCATCATCATTGACTACAAACTAATTTCGCATGTTAGCTATTGTGTACACAGGCACACTAAAAAATATATTGAACTATCTTTTCTAGTAACTCACGAGAGTCCATTACCTAGACAGATTCCTTATGTGTCATATATTTGGAAAAATTCTTCATCATTTGCAGGCTGCTCATTTAAGTCTGGCATGGCCACTCCTCCTATGGATCATCAAAGACAAGTCAAGTCAAGGTACTGAGTTTAGAACAACTATTCATATAAAATTCTAAGAATTATATTCAACAAGTAAGAAAGAGATTTTGAGTCATGAATAATTCATGGCTGATAAATTGTTGTTGCCCACCAGCAAACTCACCTCCATCATGATGTTGTTGCAAGAGCTCTTCATCGGCTACTGGTTCGTTGAGGTCTGGTAAGACCTGTCCTCCCTCAACTGGTTTATGTGGTTCACCAGCATAAGGCAAGAAAGTAAGCTATTGATTCCTGCTGTAATAATAAGTTAAGAGAGAGGTTGAGTCATGAGTTTTACCTGGACTGATAAGTTGTTGCCCTCCAGCAAAATATCCTCCATTGATATCATAGTGTTGTTGCAGAACCTCTTCATCTAGTGGTTTGTTGAGGTCTGGTAAGGCCTCTTCCTCATCTGGTGGTGCATTGTTCAAATCTAAAGCCATGGATGATGAATGGAAGAAGAAAAAGGACATTTAGGCTATGTTTATCATCCTTTTATAGGCCAGATAGAAGGAAGGCGGGAAAATGATGGGAGTTCAAATTTTGCACTCTGTTGTTAGCTGTAGAATTTTCCAGTTACTTCAAGTGACATGGTGCGCTGGGAACATGTCTTCCATTAAAACATTTTTTTGTAAATAGTGCTATGATTTGATGTTTGGAAGACCACCTATTCGATCATCGGTGCCATATTTGATTGGTTGTTGCCACAGATATCTTGTATGGACTACATACCTATAATAATATCTGGCTAACGATTATTATCTAGTTGGACAAAGTTAGTAAGGGTACGTGCGTCATTTTACCTATTTATTGGTTTGTGTGCAAAGTCCTAGAATTGCATGCTTTCATGGATGGAGGGAGTAGATGCTATGGCACATGAACATGCAAACGAGGATGAGGTCGCAGAGAGCGCGTCGCGCGCCAGCTGCTAAAGACGCGGCAGGCAGGAACAAACGGGTGCAGTGGCGATCAAGGCGCGGATGTTCCTGGAGACCCAGTCATAGCAGGCGCAGGCACATGTTTGCTAACAACCCCCCCCCCCCCCCCCCCCCCCCGCGCAGTCGCAGCGTCGGTGTCGCCGATGCAAAGACTGGAACGTAACGCCTAGAACACGAACGTCGGAGGCCCTTTCATCGTGACACCCGCGTAGTACTACCCGGTTGGAACATGAAGAACACGAAGATCACCAAGTGCAACATGTTCGCACACGAAGTGGATGTCGGGCTCAACATGCTTCGTTCGGCGATGATGTACCAGATTCCGAGACATGTAGACCGTGGAGATGTTGTCACAGTACGCCACCGTGACCTTGTCAATGCCGTAGTGGAGCTCGCCAAGAAGCCGTCGAAGCCAGATGCATTCCGCCATAGCACGGTAAAGCTAGTTGTCTTGGAACAAGGTGATGATGCCATCCTAGATGGCCGTGTGCAGTTGGGTTGGGCACCTTACCATATCTAGGACGTCCTGGGTCACCGAATTGTACAGCTAGCTGAGGACGCATTGATCGATCAAGACCCAGGTGGGATCTTAAAGTTGGGGGCGGGTTGGGGTGGAGCAACGATGTGGCCACGGAAGCCAAACTTGCCAATGGTGGCGTCAATGTAGCAATGCCACTGTGGGTAGTTAGGCTTGACAACATCGAGGACGACGGAAACATGGGACTTGATGTTGACCGTTTGGTGCGCCGTTGGGGAAGGAACAGGCGGAGCCATGGGGGTTGGATGGTCGGCAATGTCGTCGATGCGGTGGAGGAAGTATCAAAGATGGTATCGTGGATGAACGGATCAGATGCGAAGCCGAAGAGTGGGTTGAAGTCCATGGCACCGGGGAGTGTGGAGAGCAGAGAGCAATGGAAGGAGAGGGCGCGACAGGGTAGAATCTGGCCGCGCTAGCTGATACTCCCTCCGTCCACCTTTGATATGCATATAAGTGAGCAGCATAGAGACCAACGAGAAATTAATCTCTCCTAGCATGCAAAAGCTGATTGGCCCGATAAATGAATACATTGAATATGCTACGAGTACCAAATAGGCATGCCCAATCAGTCCAAGGCGTAACAGACTCCAACAACAAATACACATATCATTTTGGACTTCTTTTTCCCTCTAATACATATATCAAACTTGGACGGAGTGAGTACCATGTAACACAATGAGAGCCAACGAATCTTTTGCAGAAAAAAATCATTTTCTCTTGAGACGTGAGCATGGAATTTGGTGGCTAGATTGTTTACCGGAATAATGTATTTGGTAGCTTGAGCTAGCTCGTCGTGAGCTCGGCACAGTTTGAGAGCAGCTATCTCCGTTCCAAATTCTTCGCAGGTAGAAAAGGCTCTTTTAGTCCTGGATTCCAACCCTTTTAGTCCTGGTTATAGGAACCGGGACCAGGATTAAAGTGGTAGGACTTTAAACCCATGACCTCTTGCTTGCCTCGCACACAGTGCACTAACCACTCCACTTACACAACACATGTGATCTTGGATATAATGCTTTCTTTTTTATAATAAGCCGTAGAGGACCCTTTAGTCCGGATGGTGGCTCCAACCGGGACTAAAGACCCTTTAGTCCGGGTTGGGGGCTCCAACCAGAACTAAAAGTCACCCTTTTAGCCCCGGTTGGTGGCCACCAATCGGAACTAATGTTTGAGACCCTTTAGTCCCAGGTTGAGCCTCCAACCAAAACTAAAGGGTCATTGTCCGGTTGGTGGCTCTAACTGAGATTAAAGGTCCTTAGGGACCATGAAAAATACCAACCCGGGACTAATGCTACATTAATCTCGGTCCTAAATTTACTCGGAACAAAATGTGTTAGATGGAAAGTCTTTTCTCAACTAGTGATATAGACTAAATTGTTGAATAAATGAATGGTCAAACATAGTAGAAAAAGCCAACACTAAATTAATAATTTATAACAAAAAGAGTACACTATAGTTAGTTCTATTAGATAAGTGCCTACAAAAATTCAAAAAATACTAGAGAAATAGAGAGCCAATTGAGCAGGCAGTGCTGGTGTCATGTCCTCATCCGAATCTCATACAGAACGGAGAAATGGTTATCCAAATTATATGATATCAATATCCGTTAAAATGTAAATATGAATATACATATCCGCGTTCATTTTAAATGTGATAAGTAAATTTGATATATTCAAATTTGTTTTTAAATATCCGAATTCGCATCCATATTCAAAATAAATATGAATATGGATGGAATATCCGACATTATCTGTATCCGTATAGAATAAACACATTTTCAAACCATGCTATAAACATATTATTTTGATTTAGTTTCAAACTAATATATCATATATGTAAATTACTTTCAAATACGTTATTTGATTTATGTTATTAATATAATAATTTATACGCTTTATTTAATTATTTTTCATTAATTTTTTTAATAAGTTATTACTGTCTACATGAATTATATTTAATCTCTATTTATGTGTTTTATAATGATATTATTTTCCAAAACTATCTACTCCGTATGTTTAATTATAACAAGTATAAAGCAAATTGATACTTGTTAATTGCTATCGTATACGATAATTAAATATCTGAAATATCTGAATGCGTATGTTTTATAATCGTATCTAAGAACAACCAAATCCGTATTGGAAATAAAATATAGTAAAAGGGGCTATCCGTATCCCATTTCGCGTGAGTCCGATCATCCGATTTCATCATTGGTTTGTTCTGACATACGCATCATTCTCTGACAGTGTTGTAGGACTAGGAGGTAGTAGTACGTAGAAGAAAAACTGGGGAGCACTTCCAGTGGTTTGCTATGCATCCTTATTTTTTTTAATATATTTTGCCATAGTTCTCAACATATCTGAACCGAACTAAATAAGCCAGTGGTACGGTTCAACTAGTTGGATCGAGTAAAGAGTAAACCGCGGCTTTAACAAGTTTAATGTCTAGTTCAGCCTTAATAATTATACTCCCTCTGTCACAAAACTCCGAAACTAGACTTTTTTATTAACTCTTTTAACTCATCCGCAATGTTGTAGCAAAAACATTATAATAGCTACGGTGAATTACTTTTAAATGTTAGCACATTGATTTATTTTTTTTAATCATCATGTGAGGTCAGTTGTTGGCCAAAGATTACAATTTTGAAATATTAGATACACATGCGCTTTATATTTTAGGACGAAGGGAGCCTCTCATATTTATATTGACTGTTACCTTGGGATTGTTGGAGGTCTAGGCGTCTAGCAATAGATCGTGTAAAGTGATCGAGAATATTTTGCATTCATTAAGCTTTTTTGACCGGATGTTGTGTGATTGCTATGCGGTAGATGGAGAGTACATACAGAGAACCCCCGCAGGGATGGAGAGTGGATGGGTATATTTGGATGCCTCCCTAAAATAGAAGGTCAAATAAATGGACTGCTGGAGTACAATTTTTTTAGCTCTCTAAACAAGGGATATAAGCATATTTAAAGGATCTACTGGAGTTGCTCTTGTGGTTTGGCCTATAAGAAATATTGAACCTTTGTTGGGTTCGCTGAGGAAGACATTGATTTTTTTTTCCTCCTTTTATTTAACTAGCAAATACGTCCACGCGATATGTGTGTGCTACCTTTATTATGTGTGTTATTTTAGACTATTTGGTTGGTGAGTACGTAGGATGGGTAAAAAATTCTATGATGAGAAAAGTAATGCAAAAACGATAGAAAACATCGTTTTTGTATTGTTTGTGAAAACTTTTAGGCGAGTAAAAAATTCTATGGTAGCTCACCTGACACGTAAAGGTGGGTAAAAATTATTTAGATGAGAAATATTTTTAAAAGAACTTAATCCTTATAGTACATATACTGCCTCTGTTTTTATTCAATAGGCAGGGGTTTGTGTTACACTCTTGGACCAAATGCATTGTTTCCATACAATATGTCTTCAGCCTGGCCCAACATGGCCCGGATTACAACGGCAGTTATCAAATATTTCGGCCCATTCGTGTTGTCTCCATCTGAAGGCACCGAGATATGGCCCAAACACATGCGCATGGTCGGAAGGGAGAGTAGCTTTGGCCCACGACAGCTGCACTGGTTTTCAGGCACTGGTGTCCTCTGTGAAGGTGGCCTCGTATTTCAGGCACGACGTCGGTGCCGAGCGCCTCCCGGAAAGCTGTGGCGGGCGGCGGTCACCTGGCAACGAAACTTGTTGACAGTCACATTGGACATGCTAATCCACGGATTTCTCTCAATTCCCTGGGACGTCATCACTTTGTGCTTCAACCCCTTTCCCAATTATCAGACGAATCAATTTACTGAACACACATATTTCGTTTCAAAAGAATATTTAGCCTGTAGTAACAACGGAGTAAGTAGTCAAGATAGTGCGCTTACGGTCGTCGATATTCAACGTTCCTTAGCTTTGGATAAGGATGAAAACTAAAAAAGATCGTATTTAATCAATATTCTACCGTCGGTGATTATCAGATTTTCAAGTTCCTACGGGCATCATTCAGCCCGATACATTACTACATAAGCAAGTATGCCACTATGCATGCTTTATTGCTGTGTAACATATACGTGACTATGTAGGGCGGGATTAACATAAATTGTTAGTATTTGTCGTATAAAATAGGTCAGGATAGAGGATTATTGTCATGTTTTACAACTTGATGTGTTTACCGTTTTTTAAATATCGTTTTGATGGATTTCAATCATTTTTTATATTATCGGAATACCGACGCCGTTCTCATTTCCGATAATATTGTATTGCTTTCGTTTTCAAAAATAATAATATAAAAGTAAAAGTGGTGGAGCTTTCTTCGGATCGTTTTCATCCCTAGCTTTGGAGGTGGAGAATTCAGCAGCTTTCTGCTGCAATTGCTCGACAGGTCCTCCCCAATAATCATGCCTCTGCTTTCCTTCCATTGCAATGCAAGTCACACTAAGTACACACCTCATAGTCCTAGCCTAAGCTTTCATTCTCCTCTCTCCTGCATCCTGCATATATATATAAATCCCCGCACCCTCACGGCTTCTCACAGTAAGCTCGATCAACGTCGCGCACGCAGAGCCGGCGGCGGTGAGGTCGACGGAAAGAACGAGATGGCGGAGCATTACTGCTGCTCGTGGTGGGCCTCCGGCGCTCGCCGCCCGCTCCTCTCCTGCGCGGTCATTGCACTTCTCAGTTTCGTGGCCGCGGGGCCGGCCGAGCTCGCCGAGGGCGCCATCGTCTTCCACGTGGCGAACAGGTGCCCGTTCCCGGTGTGGCCGGCGTCGGCGCCCAACACCGGCCACCCGGTGCTTGCCGGCGGCGGTTTCCTCGTCCCGCCGGGCAGGTCGCGGCGCGTCGCCGCGCCGGCCACCTGGAACGGCCGCTTCTGGGCGCGCACCGGCTGCAACTTCACCGCGAACGGGAACGCCGGCGGTGGCGGCTGCCTCACCGGCGACTGCGAGGGCCGGCTGGCCTGCAACGGGTCCGTGGGCGCGCCGCCGGCGACGCTCGTGGAGGTGAGCCTGCACGCGGACCCCGGCAAGGGGAGCTCCTACGACGTGAGCCTGGTGGACGGGTACAACCTCCCCGTGGCCGTGTCCGCCAGGCCCGGCGCGGGCGGCGGAGCCGACCCCAAGAGGTGCGCCGCCATCGCCGGGTGCGGCAAGAACGTGAACGCGGTGTGCCCACCGGAGCTGCAGGTGACCGGCGGCTCGACGGCGTCGGTGGTGGCGTGCAAGAGCGCGTGCCTGGCGTTCGGGCTGGACGCCTTCTGCTGCCGCGGCGCGTACGCGACGCCGGCGGCGTGCCGCGGCAGCGTGTACTCGCGGCTGTTCAAGGACGCGTGCCCGGCGTACTACAGCTACGCGTACGACACCACCGCCGCCACGGCGAGCGGGTGCGACGCGCAGGAGTACGTCATCACCTTCTGCCCCAACAGGTGGGGAGACGAGCACGACGCCGGCGGCCGTGACGCCCAGATTTAAACGACGGCAGTCAGGATGGGTCGAGCATTTCTCGTCGACCTTTTATGTACTGTCTATGTCCTGCGTGTATTTATATTTCACATATATAATAAAGTAGAAACAATATTACCTAAGTCTCATGTAAGATTTTTCAGCATTAAAACTATTGCATTCTGGTTAGTATTTGTTGCGTTATCAAAGTGGCGCACAGTGCACATACCTGTGCTCAACTTTGCCACCATCGGCTGCATTGAACTCTCCCATTTTTTTTCGGGTGAATCTCCCTTTCGAAGATATAAAGATAATAAAAATAAAAGGCACATATTTAACCATCCTAATTCCCTTCAGTGCTAAGCATGGTTTTGTTGACTTTGTTTGCAATTTATGGTCCAAATTTTAATTGCTCCACACAAGGCACATACTATATATATATATATATATATATATATATATATATATATATATATATATATATTCAAGAAAGTGTAAACATCATAGGTATACACGATCAAAGGAATTTGCTTATGGATCAACAAATCACAACTCCAAAAGTCATTAGTTCACATATTTACGATTAACTTTAGAAAATCATGCATGTCATTATTCTCTTTTACTATCCAGAAACAGTACAATCAGCCGTGTGTAGAGTGTGGATCCTAGCTATATACTCTATAGTGTAGAGCGAATCGTATTTTTCACTGGACGAATCAGGATTCAGAAGAAATGCAGTAAATCTGAGGGGAGGTGATACCCGCCCCCAACCTACAAGCAGGCTGAGAAGATTTTGGAAAAAGGAATTCAGCTCGGTTTCCTTCTCCGGCCTCGTCCGTCTCGAATTCCAGCAAGAGCAACCGTACAAGTCGGTTGGTCGGTACGGACGGCGGCAGGCAGGCCGACGACGAATCAGTCTCGAAATCGCCGCCACATAAATATACAGGCGCCGCGACGGCCTCGAGCTCCTGCTATTATATCCAACGTACGACTCGCCGAGCTCGAAATTGTAGCTAATAAGCCGCCGGCGATCGATGATGGCCGCCGCAGCTGGCCTGCCGGAGGGGAGCCGGACCAAGCACGGGTTCCCGCGCGGCTACCGCTTCGTGCCGACGCCGCCGGAGCTCCTCTCCCTCCTCTCCGACGCCGTCGACGGGCGCGCGCTCCCCCCGCCGCTCGACGCCATCTTCCACGACGTCAAAATCCTCGACTACCACCCCGGCCAGCTCTACGGTCCGACCGATTAATTAATTCCCCCGGACCTCCTCCTCTTCTTCTTCAATCAATTTCTCTCTCATCTGACGCTGGATTCGATTCGACGCTTGCAGAGAGGTACAAGGACGACGCGGAGCACCGGTACATCTACTTCTTCAGCGAGCGGGAGTTCCAGAGGGCGGGGGCCGGCGGCGCCGCCATCCCGGAGCACAAGGACCAGAGGGAGCCGCGGCCGGTGCGGGTGGCAAGGGGCGGCGGGTGGAAGCCCTCGGGCGGCGGCCACGTGCTGCGCTGGCCCAAGAAGAGGGGCGGCTTCGTCGCCGGGAGGATGGTCACCATGGTGTTCTACGACCGCGACCGCGTCGACGGCGACGGCACCGGCGCCGTCAAGACCAACTGGGGGATGCACGAGTTCATCGTCCCCGTGCACAGGACCATGACCGCCATGCCCACCAAGTACACACGTGTCAGTGCCCCTCTCCTCTTCTTGCATGTCCTCCCTCCCACACGTATATATACCAGAATACACATATATATAAGTACTAGTCTAGTGTCTGACTTATACAAGGCTCAAAAGCTAACATATATATACACACGAAATCTTGACGAAATTAATCCGATTGTATATATCTTGGTGTTTCACGTACGTTCGCTTCAATTTGGTTCGCATGCAATGCAGTTCCACGACCTGGCCTTGTACCGCCTCTACATCCTCAAGAACGGCGACATGGAAAGCGAGGACGACGCCGGCCAGATGATGCCAAACGCTTATGAGCACCACCAAGTCCCGGCGTCCACGCCCACGTCGGTGCCGCCGTGCCAACTGATTCCGGCGTGGGGGATCTTCACCGGGAACCAGCCAATGTCCGCCGGCGCCTCCACCTCACAGATGCCGCCGCCGCAGTATTCCGCCGCCGACCATGCCCAGTACTACCACCAGCAGCACGCGTTCGGTGCTCCACAGGCGCACGACATGCCGGTGCTCGGCGCTGGGTTGCCCGCCGGTGACATGTGCCAGTTCATGATCCCGCCGGCGACGGTGCCCGTGTCGTCGGCCGCCGCGAACCCAGCGGCTCCCGCGGCGGCGCCTGACGGCGCCAGGCACGAGGCTGGTCACTCCAGGGCCCAGCTCTCGCCGTCACCGCCTCCAGCTGCCGCGACGAGCCCGGCGGCGGAGCAGCACGCCACCATCGCGACGGAGCCGGAGCACGCCGAGTTCGCGGACTGCGTCATGCCGATGATGGAGGAGGTGGTGGTGGCACCGGCCCCGCCGGAGGATGTCGCGCCGGCGGCTGAGGAGGATGTCGCGCCGGGGGCAGAGGAGGACGAGGAGAGCGTGGCCGGTGCGGCGGACGATTACCAGGGGCTCGACATGACGGGCTGGAACCTCGACTTCCAGGCGTTCGACGACGATTGCAGGTTCATGTTCACGATCGACGAGATCATGGCGCTGGGCGATGCGCCGGCGGAGGGGGAGACCAATTCACTTGCTCCTAGTTGTTGAGAGATACATCTTAACGTCTAGCAATCAAAGACTTAGTGTAATAGTGTTATTTATTATTACTTCAACGGTTTCGATCAATTAATTGTTATAGTAATTTTACTTATGTTCAGCATCCTTGTCTATTGAGGATTCGTGTTTTTAATTTTTTGCAAAGCTTGACCTGCATAGGTAGTTGGCAGCAAACCTGAGCAGACTGGAGATTCCCTAATGCTGTGGCTGGGGACAGTGGCATAGTACATCATACATGTGTTGGTCCAATGAATGTCCGTGCAATGGGCTGGATTGTAAAAGGTTTGCTTGCAACATGAACTGAAAAACACAAGATGCTCCCCACAAAAGAGTGAGCTTGTGACTCAAACCTTGGCAACAGGAGATTACAACCATGCAGGACACAAACTCAAAGCTGAACCAACAATCTCTACCTAGCCTCTTGTTTCTTTAAGTACTCCCTCCGTTTCAAATTTTTTGAATAAGACGAATGGTCAAACGAAAAAAAGTCAACAACGAATAGTAATTTGGAACGGAGGTAGTAGAAAGCAATTCGAAATACAGAAGCTCCAGAATTTCGTACATATCCTGCTCAAGGTTAGTTCCCGTCAGCGACTTTGTCAATGGGCTGAATATGCACGGCCCAACTCCATCGTGGCTAATCAAAACCATCACCAAAGACGATTCTCAACCACAGCTGCAACTATATCCTTCAGTGTTCCCTACAGAGTTCAAAATCTCAATTGCATTAGCCATACATTGTCACCAGACTTGATATTAATTATTTCAACTGGAAATTATCCAGAGTCATATACATGGCACTCATTTCACTATGGAACATATGCTAAAGTTTCATCTGACCATTTCCAGGAGTTTGGAAAACTAAAATCAACTGTAATCCACATTGTAATTGCTCAGCACTAATTTGGAGAAAAAACAGCATTGGCTTGAGACCATCAAATCTATTAGTAAAAACAGTCAGTGGGTCACACAAAGTGAATTTTCCATCTTACCTGAGAATGATCTTTCAGACCAAGAGAGATCACCAACGACCGGGCAGAGCCACTGCCACTACAAAAAAGAAGGTACAATGTTGTGTAAGTTCTCAATTTATACTATTTCTTTGTGTACCCAACAGTACAAAAATGATGTATCTATTGTCAACCAAAGGAACAGTTAACAGTGGTGTTAGAAATAATAATAACAAAAATTTTTGATACTAGATGCACAAAAGTACACAGACAAACAATTATAATCCAAGAGCCATTTTGCTGGAGAATATTTGCAAAGACGTCCAAGAACAGTATAAAAGAGGAGCTCCTTGCTGCTGACTATTTTCAAATGATTACCACTATTTACCACTTCAACTAATAGACAGGTACAATGGTCTGGCATGCATCATAGGGTCATAAATTACATGCAGTTTGCTAACAAGTAAATGTACATATGAAAAATGTTATTCAAAGATGTGGAGACTGGACAGAAACCAGATGGCAGATGTAGATGGTAAAGGAACCAAACCTTATGTGCTCAATAAGTTGTCGTGCACAAGCTAGTAGGAGCGGCTGCAGCAACAAAATTTTGTACAATCATTAAAGCATGCATGTCCAGACAATATTTGGATGACTGATGGTCTGGTCTATTGACCTTACCTCATCTCTCTTCCCAAAAAGAACAGACACGTTGTAGGTTGGGTCCGAGAAAACACTTTCCTCTTTCCTATTCAGGGGGATTAAAGCTTAATAAAAGTATATAATAGAAGTTTCAAGGTAAAAGGATTTACAAATGACTCCCTATATTCAGCATGTCATTTATAAGGCTAGCATTCTTAAGAAAGAAATCTCCAAGGATACTAACTTTCCACCTCAGTAGTAACTAGTAAGATATCATCTAGCATATCAAGGTAGTAATGAAGCCATTATCTTGCATAAAGATTTAGACATGTGAACAATCTGGAAGTTGTGGCCTGATGTGCATGTGGCTGCAGTGTTCTGCAGATTTTGCTATTACTAAAGGGTCAGATCAGTGAAAGTATTTTTGGAGGGAGCCTAACTCTTTCAAAAGCACAAAACAAAATTGTAATTTGAATACAATGTGAAAGAAATAGCATGGAGGAGGCTACTTATGCAGATCTGATGATGCAAATAACAGAAACGAATTCATCATGTCAGGAGAATGAATTTGCGTAAGAATAGAAAGCATACTTGGCAGCTAGTATGGTTCCCATGCAGCCAATTTGTGTCACAACCACCTGCGGATTTAACAAAGATGAACCTATTTGAGATGTGAGAATCAGGAGTCAGCTGAATAAGAACTGGGACCTGAAACTTACCAGAAAGGTATCTTCATATTTACTGACAACAATGTCTGTCTTATTGCCCTAGATAGAGAACGGAAAAAAGGAATAAATCAAGTTATCTTCATAATCAGAAAACTCCAACGAAGCAAATCATACTCTCTCCAATGCCAAATGATGTTGATAATTTTACAAAAGAAAATCTTATCAGGCCTTCACTCCACGGACAAGCTATCTTATTTTCTACTATATATAGTCATCGTATTGTCTAAAGTCTGACTCAAATTGGACACCCTATGAAAAAAATATTGCTGGGGCAAGACAGGTACCTTGATGTCTAACGAGAGGGACCGATGCTGCACGGGGAAGCGAGCACCCGATTGCACAGAGTTCATTGGCACCTCCATCCACCCAATCAGCAGATGAGGGATGCCGCTGCCGGTCTCCGGCAAAGGGCCGCGCCCAGCCCCCTGACCCTGCCTGCCGGCGCTTGGGGCACAAGCCGTCCGCCGGTCCGCGTCGTCCGGTCGCGCCTCGCCGCCCGCCTAGGGTTCGATTTGGGTTTTGGGGGGACGGACCTACGGGAGTAGAGAGGAATCGGGACTCCGGGGGAAGCGAGGGCGCCCGTGCGGCGGCGCGAGGAAGAAGGAAGGGTGTATGTTAGCTGTCGGGGCCCGACCGACGGCGGAGAAGGAAGGGGAAGAGCGGGCCCTTAAAGAGAAGATGGGCCGTATGGGACGGTTCCGGCCCAAGGTAATCTGTTTTCTCAGAAAGAAGGAAAGGAAAACGTCTGTTTTACATCCCTGGACACTAAGCCGAGTCCAGGATTCCTCCCTACACTCGAAAACCGGGTGAACTACCTCTTGGACTTAAAAAACTGTTTACTTTGCCTCCTTGCGGTGGTTTTAAGCGGTTTTCATGGTGATTTTACCTTTTTCAATTGAAAATAAATCTTATAAATACTTATTAAACCACAACAAATATTCCTAAGCTTCTAAAAATTATGAGAAAAATCTTAGGGATGGATTGAGATGTAAAAAAAATCTAAATAAAATATTTAAAACTAGTAAAAATGACTACAATTTTTTCTAAAATTTAAATTTAATTCTAGAAAAATGAAAATATATCCAAAAACTTAAACACACATAAAATTTTCTAAATGTATCTTGAATACTTTTCTCAATAAAAATATGGAATGAAGCCAATATGAATACATTCATTGTAAATGCATTCAACCATCATAAATGTAACATATATTAATGTTGAATGCATTTACGTATTTACAATAAGTGTATTTATGTCGGCTTCATCTTATGTTTTTATTGTGGAAAGTATTCAAGATGTAATTAGATATAGATTTAAATATTTTAATACATATATATTTTTAATTTTTTGTATATATTTTCTATTTTGCTGGAGCTAAATCTAAATTTTACAAAATTTTATAGATATTTCCACTAGTTTAAATATTTTATTTATATTTCTTGCATCCCATTCCATCTCTAAAATTTTTCTCAGAATTTTTAGAATTTTTCATGGTTTAATAACCTCATTAAGTATTTATAAGATTTATTTTCAATTGAAAAATATAAAACTACCTTGAAAACCGCTTACAACCCACGGCTAGGAGGCAAAGTGCACGGTTTTGAAAGTTGAGGAGGTAGTTCACCCGGCTTGTCTTAGTGTCCAGGGAGGTAAAACAGACTTTTTCCAGAAGGAAATGGCCGGCACAAAATGAACCTTGGGCCGCCCATTCCATATGGCCCGTTTGCCGGTTTGCAAAATCTTGTGGAAGCCAATTTAGACTGGCATAAAAAAGTAAGACATTTTAGCCAAAATTTTAATGTTTAGCCAGATGCATGCTTGTTTCTGTTTTTTAATCGGAATCTACACCACACAATACTCTGTATCTCTTATAAATTTAACTCCATTTTTTCAAACATAGTACTATAAACTCGATCTTTTACATCGATCAGGGTTTATAGATTTTTTTTTAATTTTAACCAATTTTTAAAGAATATTTTAAAAAAAACCTCCCAAACTTTATTTGCACCAGGTGACCCTTTTGGTCGCGCCAAGACGCGGGGCGCGACCAAACAAGGCTGCCACGCCAAGGCATGTGGCGCGGCAAGCATGCCACCGTGGCACAGCCCGCGGATGGCCGCCAGCCTGGCACGGGCTTTGTCGCGCCACATGCTCCGGCGCGACAGGCTTGTCGCGCCAGGCGGGGTGGCGCGACAGCCGCAACATACAGGCCCCGTCGCGGCCTCCCCTCTCTCTCCCCTCCCTTCTTCCTCCTCCAGCCCGAGGGCGCCCGCGAGAAGCTCCGCCGCTGCCGGCCATTGCGCCCCCAGATCCCCCCCAAATCCACCGTTTGGGGGGGGGAGTGGGGGGAATCGGTCCGCGCGTCATCCCGAAGGTATTCCCCCACTTTTTTCCATGTTTCACCATAGGATTTGGTAGATATGAAGTAGTTTTGGTGGGTTAGGGTTAGGATTGGATTTCAAAATTTCTACGAACTAGATGTTTTTTATGGATCGGATGCTTATTTGGTACGTAGTGAAGTCTCTGCCCGCGATTGTGACATGTAGAATTAGTTGCATGCTTTGATTGTTGAATGTTGCTCATGAATGTATAATGTATATGCATGAGGTAGTATAAATTATTTGTTTGTGTAATGTAGGTAGTGTTTTGTTGGTTTCAATTCATGTATATGATATTTGTGGTATATTGTTGTGTATTGTTTATGTAGATGGACCGTTTAGTTCGTTTATTTTATGGTGGGGTTGTGAAAGAGAGCGGAGAATTTGAGAATATGAACGAGGATATTGAGTTGTTTGATACCCGTCCAAGCTTGAGGGATGTACTTGACCGTGTGATATCAACGTATGGATGTGTGGAGGAGGAAGTAACATTGAGAGGTCGATTTGATTGTGGTAAAGCTCGGTCATATTATGTGATGATGACTTTGTCTTCGGAGTCTCATTAGAAGCAATACAAGGAAATAGTTGAGAATGCAAATGTGGTATGTCTAGAGGTGGTGGTTGACATATGTCATTTGGTTGGAAGTAATCGCAATGTCATGGTCGATCATGTAGTTGTTGAGAACCTAAGCCAACAGTCAACCATTTCACGTGATGCTCTTATGCCTACTCAACCTAATTCATCCTTGCCCAATCCTGGTTCCCCTCATTTTGATTTAGCGGTGGCTTCAAAGGATTTTGGAAATGATACTACGGAAACTCAACCTAATTCGTCCTCGGCTCTTCCTAGGTCCCCTCATTTTGATTTAGCGGTGGCTTTGGATGTTTTTGCAAATGATAGTTTTGAGCAAGAGGAACAAGATATTGACGATGATGAAATATCATTAGGATCGGAAGATGGTGATTTCGAAGAAGTGGAAGTAGATGAAGTGTGTGAAGAGGAAGTAGAAGATGATGTGGAAATAGAAGAATTAGACGAAGGTGCACCACAACCTTCATCCATGCAACATGATGATGACCGGTTTAAATATACGGAAAGAGAGTTGCAGTTGCTTAAGGAAGTTCACGTTGAACTCCCTTCGGTGGCAAATTCTAGGGACATAAGCATGTGTCACAAAGCCATATGTGACTCCGATTTCATGGAAGTGGGGGGGTGTTGTAGACATGGAGAACCCACAGATTCGCAAGGGAATGAAGTTTGATACGCTTGAAGAATTGAAGTTTTTCTTGGCTGACTATGCGGTTAGAGTTTTCAGGCTTTTCAGTGTTGTTCACTCGGACCGGAAGCTAAGATATGATGTTATGTGCAAGCAAGGGTGCATGTGGCGTGTTTGGTGTAGAGTAATGAGAAGAAGTGGACAATGGAGGATTAGTAGAGTGGTGCAACCTCACACTTGCCGCTCGGCCAAGCCGAAGCAAGAGCATGCGCAGTTGACAACAAGGTACCTTGGTCGCCGGATCCTTGGTATTATTCACACGGACAGCGACACGTCGGTGTCATCTCTTGTGGAATCCATTTTCGCCTTTAGTGCGTTTAGGGTGAAGTATTCCAAGGCTTGGCGTGCAAAGCAACACACTTTGTCTCCACGTGTCCTCACTGCTATGGCTCACTTCAATCCTGGCATTAGAAGGTTCCCTTACTCTTTGGGGTGATGCAGCCTGACAAGGGTATTTTCAAGCATGTTCTTCACAGGGTTTTCTGGTGCTTCCCGCAATGCTCCACCACTTTTCAATATTGTCGTCCTGTGATTCTTGTGGATGACACATTCTTGACTGGAAAGTACAAGAGCACATTGATGATGGCAGTTGCAGTAGACCCTAAAAGCCAGCTGGTCCCACTTGCTTTTGCATTGGCCGAGGGGGAGAACGATGGTAGCCGGTCATGGTTCATGTGTCTAGTTCATCGACATGTGTTGGGTCCATCGCGGCAAGTCTGTATGATATCTGATCGACATCATGGCCTGGTCAAGTGTGCCGGTGATCACATGGATGGGTACCTACCACTTGTCCATCGGTGGTGCATAAGACATTTTGCCGCAAATATGTGGCGTCGGCAAAAAACAAAGATGTTATAGGAAAGTTGAAAATATTGTGTTTGGTGCGAACGGTGCAGGAATTTGAGGAGAAGGAAGACTTAGTCAAAGATTTGAATGAGCCAGCAAATGAATGGTTGCAAAATGAAATGGAGGACATGGATAAGTGGGCACTTGCTTTCAATGAGGGGGGCCGGTGATACAAAATTATGACCACTAACAATTCAGAAGCATTGAACAATGTTTTCAAAGGAATCCGTAGTAGACCCGTAGCCGGAATCGTAGAGTACTCGTTCCACAAATGCAATGAGTACTTTGTGGATAGGTGGCAGAAGGCGCGTGCTTTGCTTGATAATGGTGATAGACTTGGTAAAATTGCCGAGGAACACTTGGCAGAAGCGGAAGAGCATTCTTTTCATCAAATTGGGGAGCGATATGGGCCCGAAAGAATAGTGTACTCTGTTAGAGGTGCTGGAGGCACAATAGTTGGCGGAGAGAGTCACGGAGGCCGCAATTATAGAGTAGTCCTCAAGGCTGGCGAGTGCTCATGCATTACTCCACAATTAGCACACCTACCATGTTCACATTTGATTACAGCTTGTAAGGCTAGAGGCTTTGATTTCAGTAGCCCCACGTACATGTCGCTGTTGTACATGAGAGAAAACACCATTAATATATGGGAACCAAGCTTTGAACCATATCTAGATCCTACACAATGGCCACTGTACAATGGTTTGGAAGATATCCCAGACAAAGATTTGATGAAGGTAGCAAAGGGAAGGAGGAGGACGGAACGATTGAAAGGCGATATGGATGCATCTCAAGGCCGGTTTGTTGCCGACTTTAGCCTCGGGGAATTTGATGCTTCGAAGACCGATAATCGATGCTCCAAGTGTCATAATTTTATTAAGAATTGTAAGTGCCGGAAGAAAAAGGGAAAAGGGAAAAAATCAAAGGGCAAAAAAAGTAGAAAAAGTTTAAGAAAAGAAAGTGTAGCGACAAAGGTATATAAGTCATGTATTGTTAGATAAATATATGTGCTTTTTTCAATATATGTAATGCATATGTGCTTTTCAATATTTGTAATGCATATGTGCTATTCAATATTTGTAATCCCTATGTGTATTTTTTCGTTGAACTAATAAATATTTGTCCAATTTGCAGGATGACGCACCCAGTTTACCCTCTCCTTGAGTTGGCTTACGACAACAAGCTTCGTGCACACTTCATCACCGACAACCATGAGGTTTGTTTAGTTTCATACCAATTTTTTTAATTTCACAAGTTATTCAATTTCGTATGAATTTCCCATTGGTTTCTCAACTTTGAGTCTTATGGACTTAAATTTTCACTTTGGCAGGAGTTGGCGGTGTTGCGGCCACGGGCACATAAGCTGCTCAGGTGGGATGAGTGGTATAGTTCCTTCATTGGCAGTGCCGGTTTTCTTGAGCTAGCCCGCTTGGTTGTTGGTGGTCCCCCACCGATGTATAATGCTCTGTTGACTGCTATGGTGATCGATGGCGTCCGGAGACCCACACCTTCCACCTACCCTGTGGGGAGATGACGGTCACCATGGAGGACGTCACCATATACTTGGCCTTCCGCTGGAGGGTCTTCCAGTGATCGCGATAATTGAGAGTGACAACTGGAGGGATATGGTTGAGCATCACATTGGTTTACGCCCTCCAGAGCCTCTAGAGGGTGTTAGAGACAAGAAGACCTCTGGTGTCAGCTCGGCATGGTTGAAGGCAAACTTCAACCACTGCCCACTGGGAGCAGATGAGGCTACAATTCAGCGCCATGCTCGTGTCTGGTTGTGGCACCTTGTCAGTGGATTCTTATTCCCAGATGCTTCGGGTAACACTATGTCTTGGGTGGTTCTTCCTATATTGGGCAAGGCTTGGGAGAACATTCGTGTTTACAGTTGGGGTTCAACGGTGCTTGCTTGGCTATATAGGCAGTTGTGTGATGACTGCAGACGTACTGGTGAAGATTCCAATGTTGGAGGATGCGTTTACCTGCTACAGGTTTGGATTTGGGAGCGCATCTCCGTTGGTCGACCACATCGTGGCCAGGTGGAGGTATATATCTTGTTGAGTCATCAATATTTGCATATAACTGTAATTATATTGTTTGCCTGAATTATAGAGTTGTTGTTTCCCTTGTTAGCCATGGCCGCATCAAGACGCAGGAGCGACGGTGGCATACCTTTGGAAGCAGGCTGTCGAAGTACGTGGTCCTCCGGTGAGGCGCTATAAGAGCTACATCAACGAGCTTGACTGCATCACACAAACTCAGGTAATACATTGACCTACATGTGACTATAATCACATATGCAGCTACATTGTAATTTTTTCTGCCAATATGTAGGTTGAGTGGCACCCATACGTTGAACTTCTCGACCACTTTGAGTGTAGCCAAATGTTCTTGAGGGACACCACGTTGTGGAGGGCCACAATCCCACTCATATTTTTCTATGTTTTGGAGATGCATTTGCCACAAAGGACGATGCGGCAATTTGGTAGGGCACAATTGACGCCTCCTCCTGAGTTATCCACTTCAAAAGCTTTGCACAAGTAAGTGGTATAAGATTTGAAACGAACAAACCGTACCAATTACCACTCCCTATGTGCTTGCACTAACCTATTTTTTTCCTTGTGGCATACAGGTTTGAAAGGAAGAAGCGGTACAAGGAGAAAGATTGGAGGGTTACCCATGCTTGGTGGATTCAAGAGTGGATGGACCTGGGCGAAGGATTGACCCCCAACAACAGGGCATTCTAGCGTGCAGGACCACATAAGGAGTACCTCAGATGGTACCATCGATCAACAAGGACCAAGCTAAAGCCTGCATGGACCGCTGAACCTATTGAAGACCCACCTTTCGATGACAATGACAATATCGTGGATGAGTACGATCTAATGACTAGGCAGGGTACTCAGCCTGAGCGTGCACCGTTGCAGGACTACATGGTAAGTTTATGGTCTTGCCCTCAACCACCTTACGTATGCCTCCATACGATACTTGGTTTGCTTGCATTGAAAACACATTTTCTATCTATGTGTAGGCACAGCAGCTAGCGAGGTTAGCCAATGAGGCCGGGGTTGCCATGTCCCATGCAAGTAGCTCCGCCAACAACGGTGGTGCGTTGCGTCAATTTGCGGAGGTTAGTGAGCATCTTCGGCCTTTTGACTTCTCCACAACTATAAATTTGTTAATTCTTCGTAATTTGTGCAGAGGGTACAACGGAGCTACCGCCGTATGGCGATGAAGCTCAACTGTTTGACTTTCCGCAGACGTGGCATATGCTCAAGGAGCTGGTGGTACTGTTTCTAGATCGAGCCGTCGCACTCCCGTCTTCCAAGGCGCTTCAGGCATGGAACGCACCCCTTCAAGGACCCGCTCGGCACCACCAGCAGCAGCACGTGCATCTACCTCCCGTGGCAAGGCCCCGGACTCCTCTGAGTCCAGTGAAGAAGGTGGTGACAACGGAAGATCTGACGACAATGACCCACCGTATGGTGAGGAGCTGCCGATGTCTCAAATGTTTGATGCACCTCCAGTCACCCAGACACAGGGACAGTCTAGTCAGGTATGTCACAAATCATCACCATTGTTAGTTATAGAAATGTGGATGAAATTGGTGAATGAAAATGGTTTATAACATTTTTATGTTTTAGGCAACTCCCACGGAGCGGGAACTCCGCCAACGCTGCCATGCCCGGGATCGTTCGGACCTTGGTAGTGGCAATATCTTGCCAACCGAGCCCGGGAGGGAGCGCCGCGCAAGGGACGTCTTCAGCCCGCCGGATCAACGCCGCCGTCGCCGTTGATGTGTTGTTTGTGTACTTCCTAGTTGACTTTCTAGTGGATTTATGTGAACTTTGTGTGCACTTTGTACAGATTATGTGAGGACTATGTGCCTAGTTTGTATGGATTATGTGAGGACTATGTTCCTATGGATTATGTGAGGACTATGTTCTATATGTTTATGTGCTAAGTTCTTAGCTATATGTATATCTTCATGTGCGACTGCGAGAGAGATCGAACGGAACCTGAACGTGAAAAATGATTTCACGTCATCGAAAACACGACGTTTGTATTTGATATCTTCGAAGGGTATGTATTCCCACCGCTACCAAATACATGTCCAAAACACATAGACATATACATATAGCTAAGGCTATATATATAGCTACCAAATTCATGCAGCAGAATTCCATGGAGAGACAGCAAAGGCTGCTGTGAGAACCTGCCTTGCCGCGCCACGTTGTCTGGCGCGGCAGGAGCATCCTGTCGCACCAATCTGCTCGGCGTGACAAGAGAGCTGTCGTGCCAATTGAAATGGCGCGACATGACTGAGTTGCCACACCGCTCGCGCGGCCGATTCGATTTGTGAACGAATCCATCCTGGTATGGCGCTGGCCTTAGCGCGACAGCTCCACCCTGTCACGCCAGCACGCTTGGCGTGACAGGGCCTGTCGCGGCAGGCGAGCTGGCGCGACAATAGTGAGTTGTCGCAGCCGCTCGGTCCTGCGCGATGACTCCATCCTGTCGCGCCACGATGCCTGGCGCGACAGGACCTGTCACGCCAAAGCTGGTGGCGTGACAGCTTACAACTGCCGTGCCAATTGTCGTGGCGCGACAGCCTGTCGCATTCGGCACTTTTGTTTTCCATACTACCTTTTGCTTTTGCAGTGCATTAACTTTTCAGAGTTGCTGAGAGCATCCAAGCATTAGAACCAACATAGCTTTTCAGTGCATAGGCTATAACTTCAACCTGACCCTTGCAGAGAATAGGCTTTTCAGTGTGCCATGTCCTAACATGCCACTACATGTGTTCTGAATGTTTGATTATCTACTGCACTAGTTCATTACGTTTGTATTTGTATTCCTTGCAAACACAATGCTAAATGCACCACTTCATGGGGAGTCTAGTACATGTCATCACAATTAAAAATACAACATTGTTCATGGCTTAACCACGAGAGAATGAAAAGTGCATTACATGCGAACAAGCACAATAGTCAAGTAGTCTTAAACATTGCTCATAACTACTTCTAAGGACATGCTACTGAGTACAACGAGGCCACTTTCCCTTCCTCAAAGCGTCAGGATTGTGCTCGAGTACTTCTTTCCCACGACGAACACGCCCAAGCTTCTTCTCCCTCTCCTCCCTTGCCTTCGCAGCACGCCTCCTTTCTAGCTCCTCTTCACGCTCCTTTCTTTCTGCCTCATGTTTGTGCCTCATATCCAACCTTTCATTTATCTCAGCATCCCACTTCTTCATTGAATCCCAAAACTTTTTGTCTTCCTTCTTAATCTCAGTGTCAATCCACTGCTCAAAATCGCATAGCGGCGGTGGAGTCTGAAAAATAAATAATCATTACATTGCTATTAGATGATGTATACGTATGGTTACAAAATAACTAACTTTACCAGATAGTTCTCACCATAATGCCAATGCGGACCATCTGCGGTGGTGGATCGAATGCAAAATTCGCACACATCCAGTACCTTTGCCTAAAAGTTTCCTCTTCCTCAGAAACGTCTACCTTTCAAGGATCACCACAAAAGCACATCGGCATCGGAACACCACTAGGTAACAGATACGGTTCGAAGGCATTGCAAGGCCATAGTTGAAAGGTATTTCCCCTATTTAACAAAACACATTTGCACTCAAGGTTATGTTTAAATTAACGACTAAACTAATAAAATCGGAGAATACAATGGATGGAGATTACCTTGCTTTCCCACTTCTACCAAGCCTAGGCATCTTAGGGTTCAATAACAAACATACACATATTAATCAACTAATAATTTCTAAACAAAGCATGAAATTCATGAACAATCAACTAATAACTTGTCACGGTAGGCGGTGACACTCATCCTTTCCTGCTTCAGTGCCAGAAACTCCTTCTTCTTCAGGGTCATCAGAGCTTCTGGCACATGGTGGGAGCGGAAGCTGCTGTGGAACTCCTACCAGGTGATCTGAGTACGGTCGATGTGAGCGTACTGGTACGAGTCCCACTAGTCCAATGCCGGTCCCTGGAGCTGTCCTCTGGCGTACAACACCTTCTCCCTGTCGTTGCACTGGGCGATGTCGAGCTGTCTCTCCACCGCCTTGAGCCAATCATCAGCCTGCAGGGGGTCGGTAGCCTTGCTGAAGGTAGGAGGACGTCCCTTCAGGAATTCACCCCTCTTGTCACGGGGCGGCATGTTGTGTTGCGGCGAATTCTGCTAATTCTGCTGCATCATTGCCATCGTCTGGGCCATCTGCTGCATCAGCTGGGTCTGCGTGAGCATCATCTGCTCAGTGGTTGGAGGTGGTGGTGGGAGTCCGCTGGCACCGGGGTTGCTCCTTGTGTTCACCATCTATCATCAATAAATAATTCTCATAAAAACTCCGATGGTTATGGCTTCAGAGGTTTACCAATTTATTATGATGAAGGTCTTAAATAGAAAAAGAGCAAGAGAAATGAATACCCCCCTCTATTTAATCACTAAAGTCCTTAAACCTTAGTCTTGCATCTAGATGGTAGTTGACTTGCGTCCACGCCCATCACAATCATTACAAAAATCCAAATCAAGCATATGCGTAATGACAATCATTTCAAGCACCTAAAGACATGATTCACACAAGACTCGACTGGATTTAAGTTTTAAAAAAGTGAAACTAGACGGCATATAACACATAATTATGGTGGTCTCCTAAGATTTGTCAACCGTTCTAGCTAGCCTGCGATCCTACAGTCAGCACGGCTCTGATACCAATCTGTCACACCCGGATTTTCACAAAAATCCGAATGCGGCCATATGTATGCCCAGGAAGTCATAGTACACATATATCGAACAAATATGATAAACAAAGAACATATGCTTGAACAAATTCTTCATTAAATAAAGTTTTACATCAGAGTGCTTCATAAATAATCTAACCAATAACAACGGAAGACTAATAAACTCTCAAACTAATGGAGTCGCAATCCACAGGGACTTTGACTGGGAGACCATAGCTCAGTAGTATGGTAAATCTTCGGGAAACTCAGCAGCAGACTCATGCCCAACCCAATCTGTTTACCCATCCGGGATTTTGTTGAATAAAATGACAAATGTAAGTAAACAATTACTTAGCAAGTATAGCACGGGTATGAAGGCTCAAAATAGGCTAGACACGGCTCAACTGCATTATCATTTTTAGTTGGTTCATTTTAACATTAACCAAATTAGTACAAGTGAATGAAACCCAGTTGTAACCCAATTAAATAAGTATAAGTGCCATTAATCATAAATAAACATCATCTTCTAATCAAAAAGGATCCAGGCCGCTCGTGACCCTGAGCAAGGCTATCATGATAGATTTACACTCTGCAGAGGTTTCGCCCTTTACCCACCAGTCGCGTAAAAGTTCAACAGAACTTTGCACCCAACCACGCACATCAACACTACCGAGGTGTGATTGCCTAGGGACGCTACGAGGTTTTTCACAAGACACCCTAACAAGACAGTGGCCGCTATGGTACAACACAGGTAGTATGGCCCTAGGCATCGAGATGGACGTACGCCTACGGAGTCACACCATAAGGGGGTCGATGGCGTCCAGAGCGCAGGCATCACACCCAACAATGCGCAACGTGTGGAGTTCCCCATCACAGGGACTCCCAACACGGGACTGTGCCTCACGGGGGCATAGCCGACGGATCACCCGCCCTCGGTGGATCAAACCATACACTCACGAGTGGTTCTCATAGTGCCGTCGGCCACTCCGGTAACCACCGACAAGCTAGAGACGTACAAGCTACTTGACCAAGACCAGAGCCATAATAGTTCTAGCGGTGGCGACCGGCTCCTGGGTTGCCGCTTTAAGAACCGGACCTTAGGGAGAGACACTGGAGCAAAGCACGCAGCACATGCAAACAAATAATAATCTATTAGAACAGTACACCAAACAATAGAAACAGTACATAAAAAGGTTCTAGAAATATTCTACGCTTCACTACGAACATATGAGCACGAAAATCACACTAATCGGAGCTAAAACGAAAAAGATATGGGTTTTCTAAGTTCTAGGGACCCGCTGACAATTTTTAAAAGGTTCAAGGGGCTTATTTGCGAAAAACTGAGGACCTATGCGTAATTACGCTTAAAAACCGAAGGTCTAACGCGCAAAAGACGCAGCTCAGGACCGCGGGTTCTATTTTTAAAAAGCTCAAGGGGTTTTTCATAAGAAACATGACCTAGATGTAATTATTTTGAAACTGAGGTGGACGACGGGTTGATTACTAAAAAGTGGAGGGGCTCTTTAGCAATTCTGCCGTGGCTGACCGTCATTTTAAAGTTTGACTAGGGGGTGGATTGGATCTGGGCCGCCGGATCAGGATCGAACGACCGGGATTTGGTGGGGGGTGTTGGGTCGCCGGCGGTGGACTGCTCGCGGCGGCGCCGCTCGCGCTCGAGGCAGGGGCTCGCCGGAGTAGGGCCTAGATCGAGCTAGGGTGCTCCATTTGTCCCGGTGTTTGGCCCTACGGGCTCAGGGAAGAATGGCGAGTACACTAGTGGTGACCAAGTCGTGGGAGGAGTGGTGGGGGCGATGCACGACGGCGCACGGCGGCCGGCGGCTCCGGCAAAGGTGGTTGGGGTTCTAGGGGGCGAGAGAGGGGGAGAAGAGGGGCTCAGTGTGGTCCTTACCCACGGGTGAAGCTCCTGGTGGGCCAATCCAACGCGTGGCGGGGCTGTGGCGGAGGATCGACGTCGGCCGGAGCTCGGGCGGCGGCGCAAGCGTCGGGGGAGTTGCTGGGGGCTTGGGGAGCTCGGGAGGGACTTGGTGGGGTTTAGCGGGTGCGGAGGGGCTGCTTAAATAGCCCCGGGGTGTCACATTAGGCAGGGGAGCGCGGGAATCGGGCGGCGGCGGCCGGCGATCGGGAACTTCCTTCGGGGGAGGATATTGCCTTGCATGCGCGGGCTATTGGGGGAAAGAAAGCGCAGGGATGGCTCAGGGAAGGAGCTGCGAGGGTCCACAGGCGCGGAGAGGGATTGGAAGGGCCGACCGAGGCGGCGGGGATCGCGCCGGGGAGGGAGGCGCGTCGGGCTATAGGTTGAAGAGGGACCCGGCAGGTGGGTCCCCCCGCGTAGTGAGAGGGAGAGAGGGGGAGCGCGAGGCGGACTGGCATGGGAGCTGGGCCGACGCGAAGCTGTTGTGGGCCGGCTCGGGTCGAGCGGGGCCCAGGTGGAGGTGGTGGCGAGCTGGGCCTGCGGGGGAGAAAAGGACAGAGCGGGCCGGGCGAGGGAGGATAGTGGGCTGAGCTGGTGGAAAAGAGGGAAGAGCAGAAATGAACCGAGGAAATTCTTCAAGGGGTGAAAACGAGCTGCGGGCCTAAGAACTTTTCTAGGGCTCCAAACAAGGTGATTCAAATTTGAATTTAAATAAATTTAAATTCTCGTTTGAATCACAAGCAATACAAAAATTAAATGCAGCAGCATGAATGCAACAAAAATATTTTTACAACTTATACTTGATTTTAATTTTCATAAATAATTCATTTAACCTATATTAAATATGAACAAATTAAACAAAAGCCAATTAATTACTAAAAATTTTAAATAGGCTATTTTTGGGTGTTACAATTGATTCCCCCACTTTTCCCCACCTAAAACGGTTGATTTGGAGAGGTTCTTAGGGCACAATGGCCGGCGGCGGCGGAGGAGCTCAGTAGCAGGCTCGGGCCGGAGGAGGAAGAAGGGAGGGGAGAGAGAGGGGAGGCCGCGGCGCGGCCTGTATGTTACAGCTGTCGCGCCACCCCGCCTGGCGCGACAAGGGCTTGTCGCGCCGGAGCATGTGACGCGACAGAGGCCGTGCCAGGCTGGCGGCCGTCCGCGGGTTGTGCCACGGTGGCATACTTGCTGCGCCACATGCCTTGACGCGGCAGTTTTGTTTGGTCGCGCCCCTTGTCTTGACGCGATCAAAAGGGTCACCTGGTGCAAATAAAGTTTTGGAGGTTTTTTTTAAATAGTCTTTAAAAATTAGTTAAAATTTTAAAAAAATCGGGTTTATAGAACGACTTCTTTTTTAGAACGGATGGAGTAAACGGGAATAAAACGGTCACAACATTGATATAGCAACCAGAGGCCTCCCTTTCATGTGTTTGTGTTTGGTCCAACCAATACCGCGCGAGCGCGAGCCGGAATTGGACGCACCAACATCGTCAATCAGCTGGCACCAACCCGCACGAGCCCGCACCGGCCGGTCAATGACGCCGACACGTCTCGCCACTTGGGTCCGACTCCGGCGGCTCTCGTTTAAATTGCTGTTGCTGGCGAGCCGACCGAAGAACGTACAGAGGCAAAGCGCGCGGTGGTCTCCTTCCTCATCGTCGGTGATGACGGCGGCGGCGTTGAGGGTGCTGGGCGGGGAGGTGAGCCCGTTCACGGCGCGAGCGCGGCTGGCGCTGGAGCTGCGTGGCGTGGCGTACGAGCTACTGGACGAGCCGCTCGGGCCCGCCAAGAGCAGCAGGCTCCTCGCCGCCAACCCCGTCTACGGCAAGATCCCCGTCCTGCTCCTCCCCGACGGCCGCGCCATCTGCGAGTCCGCCGTCATCGTCCAGTACGTCGACGACGTCGCCGGCGAGTCTGATGGCCTGCCGCCGCCGCCGCCGCTGCTGCCGGAGGACCCCTACGAGCGCGCCATGCACCGCTTCTGGACAGTCTTCATCGACGACAAGGTAACAAATAAAAGCTTGCTCTTAAATATATGTGCCGAGGCACACGGTTAGCACATTTGGCTACGCTTGCCTCACCGGAGACGGCATGGTGGTGTCTCTTGACATGGCAGTTTTGGCCGGCGCTGGACGCCGTCTCGCTGGGCCCGACGCCGGAAGCCCGCGCGCAGGCTGTGTCCGACGCCCGCGCGGCTCTACGGCTGCTGGAGGAGGCGTTCGAAGGCCGCAGCGCCGGCGCGGCGTTCTTCTCCGGGCACGACGCGGCGCCGGGGCTCCTGGACCTGGCCCTCGGCTGCTTCCTGCCGGCGCTCAGGGCCTGCGAGCGCCTCCACGGGCTCTCCCTGGTCGACGCGTCCGCCACGCCGCTGCTCGACGGCTGGAGCCACCGCTTCGCCGCGCTCCCGGCCGCCAGGCGCGTCCTGCCGGACACGGACAAGGTCGTGGAGTTCACGAGGTTCCTCCAGGCGAAGTTCGGGGTCGATCTATCCGAATGATAGACCGTCTCCGCCGTTGTTATCATCCGCCGCGTGTAATATACTACTATCTCACCTTATTTGAGTTCTTTCTGGGATTTGTGTACTTCTAGTCCTTTGTTATTTTCACTGCATTATGAATGAAATAAACCTGTCGATGCATATTTACAAATTGATTTTAGCAAAGTCGGTGAGTGAAGCTACAGCAAACATGTGTTAGCTAGACTTCTGTTGACAGTGCCGCTACAGTTAGCTCTTTCCGCTTTACATCAATAAGGTCATCCATTATAAACCATTCACTGCTGCAGGAAAAAAAACTCACCCATTCATTGATGGATACAAAAATCTCAAAGGTAAAGTTATTTGCAATCAATTCACCTAATTGATTGATTTGGGCACAACTATAACTCTTCTGCATTAACAAGTAATAACTACCAAAAAACTTCTCATTCGTCGATATACGTTAGTATCGGCCATTTTTGTAACCGGTACTGATAAAAGCAATTAGTACCGGTTACAGAGCACAGTGCCCGCGGGGACATGTTAGTACCGGTTAACCCGAGCCCCCTTCTACCTCCCCGAACCCGAGCCAAGCATTTGACCGAGCTCAAGCTTCTTCCTCCATGGTGTTTTAGAGGTGAGGTGATGCCTATTTTTCCTCAAGATGTGGGGATTTAACTCAAGTGCTCCAAAGGTTAGCAACTTGATGCTCTCTTATTTCATGGTCTTTGTGCTTTCTTTTATGTTTTGTAGTCAGATAAATTTGTGATTCTTAGAAAGAGAGATAATAAACACGATTTTTTGATTTATACATTAGTTATAGATATGTAGAGCTGGTAACTTGAATTTCGAAGAACGTTTATTGGATAGTCTCCATGTGGCAAATTAGAGTGATTTTTTTCAATTAATACCAAGTCGTATCATTATGTAAATATTTTTTAATTCGAGTTGTGAATATTTTTAATTCTTAATTCCGTTGAGTCTGTACAAATGGTCTTGATGGCGTTAATATTTTATTGTGAAATTTGGAAGATAATGTAGAGTATAGAATATGATGATAGAAATGAAATTAATACTTTGTAATACTAGTATTTAAAAATTTAGATTAATTTGTATAACATTTTATATTAGATGTTAAGGAATATGTGCAGTTTTTATGAAAAATAAAACTTTAATTGCAGATGAACCGACAATGGATGTACGGCAGTCGGAGCACCAGGCGTGGATTAATGGCGTGGAAGCTTTTCTCGATGCAGCAGAGACCAACTGGTCCCGGTTTATTGTGTTGTCTATGCTTTTTTTGGTAGAAATAACAATGAATACTAGAGAAGACACACTCTAATTGTCCATATATATGAAACGGTTTAATGTCGAACTATACTACGGTGAACCTGGAGTTGTGATGGGAGACAATGAAGAAGAAGATGATAAAAATGGCATTCCAAACTGGGCTCACTTATATGAAGCTGATGCCTTTGAAGATGAACCAATGGACGAGACTGAAGAGAATGCTGAAAAAGAGCAACCACCTGATGAACTAGGTCAAGTGTTGCTAGATGCACAAAAAAATAGTGAAACAACGAAGGAGTCAAATAAGTTCAAAAAGATGCTAGATGATCATAAAAAGTTGTTGTATCCAAGTTGCAAACAGGGGCACAAAAAGTTAGGTAGCACACTCGAGATGTTGCAATGGAAGGCAAAAAATTGTGTCAGCGATAAAGGATTTGGGGAGCTAATGAAAATCGTAAATAATATGCTTCCTGAGGATAACAAATTTCCGTCGACAATACAAAAAAGAAGTTGTTTGCCCTCTTGGATTGGAGGTACAAAAGATACACGCATATCCGAACGACAGTATCTTGTATCGTGGCATTCAGACTATCGAGGGAATTCGACATCTCCGAATATAACACTCCTACTTTGCACTTGTGAACATTTCAGTAACAGTAATATATAGAACATTAAGTTATTACATTGAAAGAAAAACCAAGAAGGAATCATTCAATTACATCACACATATTTGATAATTTGTGTGGACAAGACGATGCTTTGGATTCATATGTTGGATTGTGTTGCTATTTGTCTTATTCAAATATGAATAGAGAAGAACAAAAAGTCTAGTCTTTGTATTGTTTAATAGTGATTTTCACATGTAACAAAAAAACAATGTCCGCAGAAATCGCAACCTGATATCATATACTAACTCTATCCATGTTTGATCAGCGTATTTGGTTTTGACATAGTGAACAAGGATTAAATAAATCCCTCCAAACTAATTAGAGTATGCATGTGACTCTTAAATGCCATGCTCATTAAGTTGCAACTACCCCTATGGCCGCTGGGCCATCCTAAACTCAACTATTGGCGAATTAATGTTCCCCAGCGTTCACAACGAGGAAAAAAATGGCAGACTATGGCATAGATGTAGAGCAATTTTGGATTTCTTGAGTTTGTTTAGACGCAAATCAAATCTGGACGGAGGGAGTATCTGGGAAAAGGAGAAATAGCAATAGGCTATTAATTCTATTAATAGCGAGAACCGCAAGTGTTGAAACCCAGTATTAGTTTTCCTCCAATATTTCAGGTTGTGCATTTGGGTTGAGCGGAGCCAAAAACAAAACTAGCTCTATGAATTCACATCTAGGGAAGTAAGGAATGAGGTTTGTTTATTCTTATTTAAAAGGAAATTACAAATCATGCCAGATTCATGTTGCTGTCACTCTCGGATCTGATCACCACACATGAATAAACTGCCAACTGTGTTTTTTTATCATGACATTTTGCTGATTGTACAATTGGCCTTTGGTTTGCGCACAGTAAAGCTTTAGAGCATCTCCAAGAGACTAGCCAAATCGTTTTCTAAAGTTAAATTTAGCTATTGTTAGAGAAAAAAATGTTTCCAACAGACTCTGTAAATGACCCTCCAAATTTAGTGGCTCTCTATCCAACCTTATTCGTTAGCTATTTTTAGCTAGCCTACCTCACTAGCCATCTTTACAGAATCTGTTGGATTACTCCGTTAGTTGTTAGTCAAATCTATTTTTGAGAGTAACTAAATCAGTAAATTTGACTAGTCTTTTTAGCTAATCTCTTGAAGATGCTCTTACAGGAGCATACGAATATCATTCGCAGTTGAAGCTAACAGATCACATGCCTTCTTGTTCTTCAAGGTCATTTTAGCCCGGTGGTTATGACATTTCAATTAGTAAATACAGATAAGCATGACAACAGCGGCACTCCATTAAGTACGAGTACAGATCGTGACAAATCCATCTAATTGATATGCTACTGACTTAAATATCAAAACCGAGTATATTTCGTTTAAAGTTACTAATTTTGAGATAATTACTTCTCGCAAATCTCAGCCCTTTTGTCATGTTGGTCATCATAAAAAAAATGAGTATTGAAACACCGTTTTATGACTTTACAGAGGTGAGGGTGAAACATGGAAGATGCACAGAACATTTGAAAATTCAATCATATTTCTTCCAGACGCATGCAAAAGTTAATTAGCATAATAGCATCTGCTCATATTTCTTAGTGGCTACATCTACATATACCTGATATGTTAACATGTTATTTCTTCTGGCTCCAGACTTCCGGTTGCGGCGCGTGATAAAAAAAATCAGCCATGAAAACCGGAGGATTGGAAATCAATGCATTTATGCAAGGTACAGTATGTACTCTCCACATAGGCTGTTGATGCCAGTGCTGGCGGCCGGCTCTTAATCACTAATTGAGGACCAGGTGTGTCCGAGAACCAATGGATAGTCGCTTCTCAGTGTGATGAGTGATTGACAACGTTGAGTGGATTTACTCTTGGCCTAGTATTGCAGGTGTTGGATGCGACTTGATTTGCGTTGGTGCAGGTGAAGAACAAGCGCAAAAGGTCTTAGCCAGAGTGGCCTCCGAGGAGTGGAGAGACAAGTAGGCTGGGTTCGAGGGACCCGGTGGCCAGACGGGATCGAGTGCGGTCAGCATGGTGAAAGAAGAGCAAGACGAGGTCGTGGACTTGGAGCCAGTGCGAGGTTGTCACACGGTCCAGTTTGTATGGCCCAGTAGTGGCCCGTGAGTGTAGGATGTACGTGTTTAGTGCCACATTACTAGTTTAGCAAGGGTAGAGGCAACTTATAAGCCCTGTCTTCCAGCCATAGCACCTTTGGATTAACCCCTTTACATGAAGCGAGGACGAAAGTGTAAGCAGGGTGCTATGTGTACGCGTGCACGCCCCTCGGAAGGGCTGTGCGGGGCGGCTTTGGAGGGCGGGGTGTTACAAATGATGTCAGAGCCGACCCTCGCGGTTGCGTGTATGGGTCAGTGCGCGGGCATAGGGTGCATGGCGCGTGTGGCCCAGGTAGGGCATACGACATGAACTATGGCGCCGGCACTAGACGCACGGTCGTGCGCTGAGGGAGAACGTTCCTAGACATTTGCCTGTATGAGTGAGTTGTGCCGACGAGGACGTCAGGTTCTTTGAGGGGGGGTGTATGTCACACGGCCCAGTTTGTATGGCCTAGTAGTGGCCAGTGAGTGTAGGATGTACGTGTTTAGTGCCACATTGCTAGTTTAGCAAGGGTGGAGGCAACTTATAAGCCCTTGTCTTCCAGCCATAGCACCTTTGGGTTAACCCTTTTACATGAAGCGAGGACGAAAGTGTTGCTATGTGTACACGTGCACGCCCCTCAGAAGGGTTGTGCGGGGCGGCTTTGGAGGGCGGGGTGTTACAAAGGTAGCGGCTAACAACCGAAGCTTGTACGCGGGGTTTGGTGGTTGGGCCACAAAACCATTGGAGGAGGGTTTCTCGGTTTGGGCCTCAAAACTGAGCCCGAAGGCCCAACATGACGAAGACGGTGATCTGGGCGCATTCGGGAAGCTTCGAAGCGGTGGATACGCGGCGGGATCCTAAAACTTGCGTCAGAGGGAAGCAAGGCCGGATGGACGGCGTGCCCAGCCGGAGGAAATATCTAAGTCTTTCCAAAATTGCCCCTGAGGGGTATGTATCCTAGTTTTAGTAAGTAGGGGTAGTATGGTCTTTTGCCTCCACCAGTCGACTTAATATAAATAGGACGTAAGGTGGATGGCTAGGGTATTCCTTGGAACTGCTTCTCATTTTCTCTTCTCTAGGCTAGCCTGCGCTTCATGTCGATCTGAGCGGGTGGATGTCGGGAGGTTGCTAGCCTTGTATAGAATCTGACCTTTGCTTGTATGGAAGATTTAAAGTACTAGTTGAATGTCTTTGTTGTTTTCCGAGTTGTTCTTTTGTGATATTTTTTGTGCTTTTTGGTTCGATCCATGTTTGTCGAGTTCTAGGCCGTTTGGCTCTGGATTTCTTTGAGGGGATCATGGGTGAGTGCCTTGCACCTCTTTGTGGATGATCTTGCCCCCTCAAACGCCAGGAATCGGTCTCGACTCGATGATTTTGGGATGAACTCGTGAGTATGATGTTCTTCAGTTAGATACGCGATTACTCTTGTTTGAGAGCATTAGAGGTCGAGATTTTTGGGGTATAGCATCTCCTTGGAGTGCTTTTCATCTTCCCCAAGTTTTGTCTCAAGAGATCTAGTCGTTTGGAAGATCTAGCGTTGGCTTTGAGAGGGTTTTCTCGCGAGTTCCTATAGCTGTTCATTCTGTTTTTTCGTTGGGTTTCACGGATAGTCCGAGGGGTCCGGACAATCCGCATGTGATTGGCGGACGGTCCGTACCAGGTTGTTTGTTTGACAGGTTTTCGGCTAAGTCTCCTCACGGACAGTCTGTCCTGCATACCCGGACAGTCCGCCAGGTTCCTGGTCAATCCGCGATCTCTATGCGGACAGTCTATCGTGGCCAAGGCAGACAACAGTGTGTTTTGCTTTTTGAGTTAAGCTTCTGCTTTGTATCTCGTTCTAGCTTGTTCCTAGGGTTGGTAGATCCGCTGTGACTACGCTACCTTGAAAAGCTTGTGAGGAATCCTTGGATAGTGATTTTGGGACATAGGCCGAGTTTCGAGAAGAAATTTTATCGGCTCCCATTCACTCCCTCCGTATCTGATCGCCTATTCGATCCTTCACTAATGAAACCTAAAAAACTTTATGCCATGTCAGGGAGCTTATAGCAAGATGTTAAATTTAGTTATCATTAGACCAGTCTTAGTGCACAGTTTCACTACACATTTATTTAGACTAAAAACTAGGTAATTGTGTCAGAAGAGTTTCATGGTGATGAAACTCCTCCCACGTACCATAAAACTCTCCCTCCTCTCTCATTTGCCACATCATCACATTTAATACCATGAAACTCTCATAAAACCCCCCATTGAGACTGGCCTTCAGTCTCAGTGGGGTTTTATGGAGAGTTTCGTAACATTAAATATGCTGATATGGCATAGGAGAGAAGGAAGAGTTCTATGGGATGTGAGAAAAGTTTTATCACCATGAAACTCTTTTGACATAGTTATCTAGTTTCTATTCTAGTTAACTATGTAGTAAAACTGTTTAATGAAACTGGCCTTAGAAGCGACTAACGTTGAATAAATGCTATACCACGGTCCATGGAAGAGGCCTAGGGCCGCAGCGACGGCGCGACGTTCTTCTCCGGCGCTCAGGGCCTGGGAGCGCCTCATCGACCTCTCCCTCTGTTAGATTAATTGGGCCTTGGCCCATTTAAGTCTCAATTAATCAAAGAATTAAAGGTCCACTAATAAAGGCTAGCGAATTAAATCCCGGATGGAGAGTCAACGGGAATCCTAACCAACTTAAATGGTGGACCAACTGTGGACCACTTGTGAAGTTGGTAAAAGGAGAAGGGCGTGCCACATGCGCGCGCTCGCTCGCCTCGCCGGGCCGGGCCAGGCCGTGGCTGTGGCCGTGCCGAGCCGAGCCGAGTCGATCGAGTCGAGACGTGACGTGCCGAGCCGAGCCGAGCCGCTCTGCTGGTGCTGTGTGATGAACCTTTTGCCACAAATGACATTGATTGAGTTTTAAACGTTACCAGTAACTGCCGATTTGATGGTTGAGAGTAACTGGCGACATTTAATGGCATTATTGGGCTGACCAGTAACTAAAGGCATTATGGCCATTGCTGCCTCAAGCAGTGTCTAGGTTCATTCCCCCTCCTCCTCTACTCGCCTATATAAGAGGGGCTCTCTCCCTCGGCCAGATGACACTCTCTCTGACACTCTCAGGTACTCCTTTTAGGAGACCTCTCACTCTCTCCCTCTGTTGTTCTGCTGCTCTCTCGCATTCCCGATGCAAGCCTTGCGCGCACACT
Organism: Echinochloa phyllopogon; assembly: GCA_033239725.1. Lineage (NCBI taxonomy): Eukaryota > Viridiplantae > Streptophyta > Magnoliopsida > Poales > Poaceae > Echinochloa > Echinochloa phyllopogon. The sequence continues at coordinate 24,941,983 of BTCW01000018.1, read as the reverse complement.
GCTTGCGTGAGCAGAAGCCTCCGAACCCTCCCTGCCTTAAGATCCTGCTCGGGATAGGCGGGCGATAAGGTTTTTGGGGAGCGTACGAGTACGCGACTGTTCGCTGCTGCGAACGACTACTTCCTGGTGTCCGGCCTCATCAACCCGAACGACTACTTCCTGGTGGTCGGATTCGTCAACCAGAACGACTACTTCCTGGTGACCGTCTTCCTCACGCGAACGACTACGTCCCGGTGCCCGTTCGAGGGACTTCACTACAATGACTCGTCACTGCACCGAATCAGATCGACTACTTCGAGCAAGGCCAGTCGAGGATGGTTATCACTATTTCGAACAAGCCGCAACAGAACCAGACAAAGGCTAATCAAACGGCTCAGTTCAAGAAGAAGAAGAAACCGCTGACGGGGCATTGTTATTGTTGTGGTAGCCCGGACCACTTTGTTGCAAAGTGCCCACACCGCAAGGACAAGAACAATGACGGCAATGGCGGCAGTGCCAACATGGTTGTTAGTGAGACTGGTGGAACGTCGGGGTACGGTAATCTTTTACCTACAGTTCTTTCAGTATGTCATTCACCCGATTGGTGGATTGACACTGGTGCTAATATTCATGTTTGTGCTGACATCTCCTTGTTTTCTTTTTACCAGGCAGGCATGTCTTCCTCCGTGTTGATGGGGAACGGATCACATGCGCGTGTTCTTGGTGCTGGTTCGGTCGATCTGAAGCTTACTTCGGGAAAGACCGTTCGACTGAAAAACGTGCAGCATATCCCCACCATCCAAAAGAACTTAGTCAACGGGTCTCTTCTGTGTAGAGACGACTTTAAGTTAGTCTTTGAATCCAATAAATGTGTAATCTCTAAATTTGGAAGCTTTATTGAAAAAGGTTATGATAGCAGAGGCTTGTTCCGCTTTTCTTTGTCAGACAATTGTAATAAAGTTGTGAACCACGCTGCAAACGTTAATAATGAATCTAATGTTTGGCATTCGCGACTCTGTCATGTTAGTTTTGGTTGTATGATGCATCTTGCAAACCTGAGTTTAATTCCGAAATTCACCTTAGTCAAAAATTCTAAGTTTCATGTGTGTGTTGAATCAAAACAACCTCGCAAGCCTCATTTCACGGCTGAGGCGAGGAACTCGGCACCTCTAGACTTAATTCATTCTGATCTGTGCGAGATGAATGGCGTGTTGACAAAAGGTGGTAAAAAACACTTCATGACTTTAATAGATGATTCTACTAGATTTTGCTACATTTATTTATTGAAATCTAAAGATGAAGTGTTACAGTACTTTAAAATCTATAAAGCTGAGATAGAAAATCAACTTGAGAGAAAGATCAAAAGAGTTAGGTCTGATCGCGGTGGAGAGTATTTTTCTAATGTATTCACTACGTTCTGTGAGGAACATGGAATAATTCATGAGAGGACGCCTCCCTACTCACCTCAGTCAAATAGGGTAGCCGAAAGAAAGAACCGCACTCTGACTGACTTGGTTAATGCCATGTTGGATACAGCGGGACTTTCCAAGGAATGGTGGGGTGAGGCTATATTGACTGCATGTCATGTCATGTCCTGAATCGTGTTCCTATGAAGAACAAAGAGATAACACCATTCGAGGAATGGGAAAAGAAAAAACTAACCCATTCATACTTACGGACTTGGGGATGTTTGGCCAAAGTGAATGTGCTCATAACCAAGAAACGTAAATTGGGACCTAAAACTGTCGATTGTGTCTTTCTTGGTTATGCTTTCCGCAGTGTAGGTTATAGATTTTTAATAGTAAAATCTGGAGTACCTAACATGCATGTTGGTACAATTATGGAGTCCAGAGACGCTACATTCTTTGAGGACATTTTTCCTATGAAAGAGGAAGCTAGCACGTCTAGTCATGAACTGTCTATTAATAAAGAACCTAGAGAACCTGTTGTTTCGATAGAACACAATGAACACACACATGTGGAAAATCCTGAGGAGGATGACAGTGAATCTCTCAGAAGGAGCTAGAGACAGTGGACTGCAAAGTACTTTGCTGATGATTTCATTGTGTACCTCGTGGATGACACCCCTAGAACCATTGAAGAGGCATATTCCTCTCCAGATGCTGACTATTGGAAGGAAGCGGTTCAGAGTGAGATGGACTCTATTATGTCTAATGGTACTTGGGAGGTCGTGGAACATTCGTATGGGTGCAAACCTGTAGGATGCAAGTGGGTGTTCAAGAAAAAGCTTAGGCCTGATGGTACTGTTGAGAAGTACAAGGCAAGTGGCTAAGGGCTATATTCAGAAAGAAGGAGAGGACTTCTTTGACTGTTACTCGCCGGTTACCCGATTGACCACCATTCGAGTACTGCTCTCTCTGGCAGCTTCCCATAGTCTTCTCATTCATCAGATGGACGTTAAGACAGCTTTCCTAAATGGAGAGTTGGAGGAAGAGATCTACATGGATCAGCCAGAAGGTTTTGTAGTGGAAGGTCAAGAAGGAATGGTGTGTAAGTTGATAAAGCCTTTGTATGGCCTTAAGCAAGCTCCTAAGCAGTGGCATGAGAAGTTCGACAGAACTTTAACGTCAGTTGGCTTTGTTGTGAACGAAGCCGACAAGTGTGTGTACTATCGCTATGGTGGGGGCGAAGGAGTGATCTTGTGTCTGTATGTGGATGACATATTGATATTTGGGACAAGCCTTAATGTGATTAAGGAAGTCAAAGAGTTTTTGTCTCAGAGTTTTGAGATGAAAGATTTGGGAGAGGCTGATGTGATCCTAAATATTAAGCTAGTGAGAGAAGGTGATGGTGGGGTTGTTCTCACTCAATCCCACTATGTGGAGAAGGTATTGAGTCGTTTTGGCTATAATGATTGCAAGCCAGCTCCAACACCTTATGATGCTAGTAAAATATTACGAAAGAATAAAAGAATAATGGGAGATCAGCTGAGATACTCCCAGATCATTGGTTCACTGATGTACCTAGCCAGCGCTACGAGACCCGATATCGCGTTCGCTGTGAGCAAACTGAGCTGGTTTGTGTCAAATCCGGGAGATGCTCAATGGGAAGCTCTTGAACGGGTAATGCGTTTTCTGAAAGGTACTGTGGACTATGGAATTCACTATACTGGGTACCCTAGGGTACTGGAGGGTTACAGTGATTCAAACTGGATATCCGATGCAGATGAGATTAAAGCCACAAGTGGATATGTGTTCATACTTGGAGGTGGCGCTGTCTCCTGGAAGTCTTGCAAGCAGACCATCTTAACGAGGTCAACTATGGAGGCAGAACTCACTGCATTGGACACCGCCACTGTTGAGGCCGAATGGCTTCGTGATCTCCTTATAGATCTGCCGGTAGTTGAGAAACTGATACCGGCTATCCTCATGAACTGTGATAATCAAACTGTGATTGTCAAGGTGAACAGTTCAAAGGATAACATGAAGTCCTCTAGGCATGTAAAGAGGCGGCTGAAATCTGTCAGGAAAATGAGAAACTCCGGAGTGATAGCCTTCGACTACATCCAAACGGCTAAGAACCTGGCAGATCAATTCACAAAGGGTCTTTCACGTAACGTGATAGATAATGCATCCAGAGAATTGGGCTTGAGACCCATGTGTGTTACTCAGTAGTGGTAACTTGTCCTATGTGATCGGAGATCCCGTGAATTAGGATGGTGAAACAAGCTACTGTTTAACTGAGAGAAGAGAACCTTTGAAAAAGGCTCATTCCAATGGAGGTGCATTTCTCTTCTAAGTTTGTATGGCAGGGTGGTGAAAACCTTAATGTGATCCGAGTGGCTCAATGAGGGCAAAGATGTTGACCTACAGAACATCTCAAAGGATTGCACCTATATGGGTTCGATTACTAGTCACAATCTATGAGATAGAGTGATCTCTAGATACCCATGAAAGGCACGGAGTATGACTTATACGCTCCAACCCGAGGGGATGCTTACAGCAGCCTAGTACTGGCAAAGGGGCTCTAGTCAAGCTTGTTTGCACAAAACTGTCAATTCAAGGCATAGTCCATTGGTCAGTTGTGAACAAGTGTAGCTCTTGCCCCAGGTAGATGTTCAACTTAACAGTCCCCGCCATGAGGCCAGTATATCAAAACAACAGTTGAGTCGAGAGTATTTTCTTGTGTACCTTGAAATTCTTGGTGGGGATTGTTAGATTAATTGGGCCTTGGCCCATTTAAGTCTCAATTAATCAAAGAATTAAAGGTCCACTAATAAATGCTAGGGAATTAAATCCCGGATGGAGAGTCAACGGGAATCCTAACCAACTTAAATGGTGGACTAGCTGTGGACCACTTGTGAAGTTGGTAAAAAGGAGAAGGGCGTGCCACACGCGCGCGCGCTCGCTCGCCTCGCCGGGCCAGGCCGTGGCCGTGGCCGTGGCCGTGCCGTGTCGAGTCGAGTCGAGTCGTGATGTGCCGAGCCGCTCTGCGTGTGCTGTGTGATGAACCTTTTGCCACAAATGACATTGATTGAGTAACTGCCGATTTGATGGCTGAGAGTAACTGACGACGTTTAATGGCATTATTGGGCTGACCAGTAACTGAAGGCATTATGGCCATTGCTGCCTCAAGCAATGTCCAGGTTCATCCCTCCTCCTCCTCTAGTCGCCTATATAAGAGGGGCTCTCTCCCTCAGCCAGATGACACTCTCTCTGACACTCTCAGGTACTCCTTTCACGAGACCTCTCACTCTCTCCCTCTGTTGTTCTACTACTCTCTCGTATTCCCGACGCAAGCCTTACGCGCACACTGCTTGCGTGAGCAGAAGCCTCCGAACCCTCCCTGCCTTAAGATCCTGCTCAGGATAGGCAGGCAATAAGGTTTTTGGGGAGCGTACGAGTACGCGACTACTCGCTGCTGCGAACGACTACTTCCTGGTGTCCGGCCTCATCAACCCGAACGACTACATCCTGGTGGTCGGATTCGTCAACCAGAACGACTAATTCCTAGTGACCGTCTTCCTCACGCAAACGACTACGTCCCGGTGGTCGTTCGAGGGACTTCACTACAACGGCTCGTCACTGCACCGAATCAGATTGACTACTTCGAGCAAGGCCAGTTGAGGATGGTTATCACTATTCCTCCAGCTGGTGACGGCGCATCCGGTGCCTCCGGTACCGGCCCCGCCTTCGGGTACATCCTGAACATTGCTTTGTTCTGGTTTCGGTTTCTCATGCTGTTCATGTTATTTAGGAGATTTAACTTGAACACTCGCACATGTTTTGTTATCACTGGATCACTCACTGTTGTCATAAATTTGTTGCTAATTACTGGAATTAAAATATACCGAATGATGCCTAAATTTCTAACACCCTCCTCAATGCGTGCGTCCGCCACGCCGTGGAGCCACCGGTTCGCCGGGACATCCTGCCGGACACAGACAAGGTGGTCCTGTTCACGAGATTCCTCCAGACAAAGTTCGGGTTCTCGATGTGTCCAAATACAAATGATATATATAGCGTTCGGCCGTTGTTTGTGTAACATAACACCTACTGATCCTTACTATTTGATTTTCTATATTTTTAAAAAAGGAAATATATTTTAATATTCTAGCCTCTACATCAAACAATGCACATAGTTGTTCATTATTACACACTCGAGCGATCAAGCGGTTGAAGAAACAAACCAAAACCAAAACTAGATCCCACGGTTGGGAATTTACTAGAGAATTCTATTACAAAACTTCCAACCATTATTGACGAAAATCTCCATCATTGTGGTTTCAAGCATACGACAACCCCACTTTATGTTTGGACGATCCTCTTCCTTTTGCAATAGTGACCAAAAGTGAATCCAATGTATTCCTCTGAAAACCACGTGCATAGAAGTAAAAACTTGTGCTCTGTTAAAAACCACGTCGTTTCGGCTTAACCAAATTGCCCAACAAATGGTACATGCACCAACCAGAATTTTGTACCAAAGTCCCCTGAATCCAGTTACTAAAGAGATGGTGAATATCTAGAGGAGGGGGAGATTAAAGGAGACTTGTACACCTCTCCAAATATTTCTAGCGATATGGCAATCAAAGAAAAGATGTTGAATAGATTCATTTAAATTGCATGAGCAACATTTTAGACTTCCTTTCCATCGCCTTTTTGCTAGATTATCTGTGGTTAGGACTACACCTTTCAGCAAGTACCAAATGAAAATTTTAACTTTTACTGGCAACTTGAGTTTCCAAAGAACATGGTTATGTTGTACAACATTTGAGGCAGCCAACGCTCTATACATAGAGCGAACCGTAAAGTTTCCATTTTATTGTAGAGACCAAACAAATATGTCATTTTGGTCCATTAATTGAACATTCATAATTCTAAGCACCAGTTGATGCCAAGTTATTAAATTTTGTCCAACAAGGGACCTTCGGAAGGCCGCATTCAAAAGATCTTATCTAAGAACCGTTTTTACCGTGGCATTTTTCTTTCTAACAATATTGTAGAGATCAGGATATTGGTCTTTAAAGGTTGTATTTCCTAAATCTTATTTGAGAACCATCACCTAAGTTGAACCGTCCTAGTCTCAAAAAGTCATTTTTAACCCTCATGAGGCCTGACCAAAAATGAGAATTACCAGGCATATGTTCTAGTTGAGTTAGAGTTTTAAATCTCAAATATTTTTTTTCTAAGGAGCTCCTGCCAAATCCCATCTTCGTTTAGAAGCTTAAAAAGCCATTTACTTAAAAGGCATTTATTCTGTAAGCCGAGGTCCAAGATACCTAAACCCCCTTGGTCCTTTGGAGTACAAAGTACATCCCATTTAGTTAACAGATATTTCTTTTTCTGGTCATCGCTTTGCCAAAAGAATCTGGACCTATAATAGTCAAGCTTTTTGAGGATTCCTTTCAATACCTCAAAAAAAGACAACATAAACATTGATAAACTACTAAGGACTGAATTTATTAGTACCAGACGACCTCCAAGAGAAAGCATTTTCCCCTTCCACCGACTAAGTTTCTTTTGGAACCTTGCTTCTACTTCTTTCCAATCTAAGTTCCGAAGTTTTCTATGGTGCATTGGGATTCCAAGATTCGAAACGGGAATGAACCCATATTGCATCCAAAGATTTTCGAGTACTCCCTCTCCAACTCTTTAGAATCTCCATAGCATAACAGTTCACTTTTATGAAAATTAATCTTAAGGCCAGATAATTGCTCAAATACACATAGCACTAGCTTCATATTTTTGGCCTCTTCAAGATCATTATCCATAAAATTAATCATATTTTTTATTTTCTATATATGTATATGAAATTTTGTATTCCTTTCCTGCACTTGTTCTATTTTCACACGGCGTATATGCGGAATAAACTTATCGATGCATATATTTACAAATTTGATGGTAAGAATGTTGACAGACATTTGAAAACATAACGCATTACTTGTTTTGCTACAGGAAAACAGATCCGTGCTAGACTTGCACAGTGCAGCTACAGCGATAGTTCTTTCCTCTTCGTGAACAAGAAGCTCATCCAGCACGAATAATTCATTGCTGCAGGAAAAAAACATTTGTTTTATAGGTAAAAACTCTTAAAGACAAAGTTATTTGCCATCAATTCACCCAATCATGGTTTATGGGCAATAAAATCTCAAAGATAAACTTATTTGCAAACAGTTCATCCAATCATTAGCACTTGATTAGTTTGTGCAGAGGTATTCTTCTTCTACACGGCTGTGTTTCTTTGGGTGTGAAAAATTTTACACGCACATTTGACCACTAATTAAGGATATTAAATAAAGTCAGTTTACAAAACTATATACAGAACCTCCGGATTAATTCACGAGATCTATCAAATGAGGCATTTGACCGTATGATTAGAGAATGGTTACTGTAGCGTTACTGTAGTAAATCATGGGTTAATTAGACTCATTAGATCGTAACGCAAAGTTACACTCATTTTTAAAAAGATTTTACAAATAGATTTTATTTAATACTCCATGCACGTAAGATTCCTGGGTAAAAAAATTTTTGAGGAGCAAAGAAACACGGCCAAATGAGATTAGTAGTTCTGGTGATGCGGGGTACAGAGAGAAAGGCTGGCGTCACCACTACCTCTACATGTAGCTAGACTAGATCGACTCGAAACCTTAATTACCACTCGGATATGACAGATCTGCATTCTCACGCATCCTCAGTCACAACTCCAGATCGAGAGTCTGTTAGGGCGCGTCTGGTTCGCTGCATTTGGCCCGGCCTGGCTCGTGGGATGCAGGTCTGATGAGTTTGGTTGCCTGCATATGGTTCTGGGCCTGGCCCGATGCGTGCAAATGGCCCAACGGAGACGGGCTGCCAGGAAACGAAAATGAAATCCGTTTCCTCGCGGCCTGGCTCACGCGGAGCAAGAGCTAGCGCGCGGGGCCATAAAAATGGCTCGCTCGGTGCAGGCGCGCAAACGCGGGAAAGTCTAGGGTTACCGCCCCGTTTCGCGCCATCCGCCCTCTCTATATATATGCACCACCACCGTCCCTCCCTCCCTTCTCCCTCTGCCGTCTTCCGCTCTACTCCGTGCTTCCTGGTTTCCTCCGTCTTCCGCTCCGGTACTCTTGTAGGTGAGGATCCTTCCCCCCTCTTTCTCTTCCTCTTCCCCTCTTTCTCTTCCTCACCTGTGTCGTTCCCTTCCTCTCTTTCTCTTCCTTTGTGTAAGATTCATGGTGATGAAGCGGTGGTTTCGTAACCTCCCCCTGTTTCTCTTTATTTTGCACAGGTTTGGGGTCGATCTGTTGGGGGTTTGTGGCAGAGAGAGCAGGTAACCTCAAATCCCCTGTAGATCTGGTATTTTTTTCATGTTCCTGACTTGATTTTCCATAAGTTCTAATGGATCTCGTGATTTGTAGGGCTCGATCTGTGTTGCTGCTACCAGAAGGTACAAAGGCAAGTCCCTTTTCCTCCGAGCCTTTTCATTTCATGTTTCCTTTTTCACCTAACGTGGTAGTAATCGAGTTTCTTGTTGTGCAGATCTCCCTGTCTCCTCACTTGTCTTTTGAAGTTCAGTTCCCTCTGTCGTTGTTGCTCGAGCTCTCGTGGTAACGAGCACGATTTCCCCCTCATTTCCCTCCCCCGCCATTTCTTTTTTTGGATCTGTTGTGCCATGTTTATGCTTGACGTGTGTATGATGTTATTTGTGAATGTGATGAACTCGAGATTTAATTACTGAGCACATGCCCAAAGTCGATGATGGTCGTTTATAAGAAACTGAAGATATGTCTTCTAAGCATATGTTTCATAGTCAATGATGTTTGTTTTTAACTTGCTAAAAATGAGATAACTGAGCACATGTCCTTAGCTGATACTTTTTGTGTACATGCTGAAAATGTGATATCTGAGCACATGTGGTTGACTGTGTATTTTTGTTTTGAATAATATTGTTGTTGAACCTTGTGCTGTGATGTTTTATTTATCTTCTGAGCAATACTTTTTCTTTGTTTCACTAAAATAGATGGACTTCGCCGAGCAGAGACGCATGCTTATCATTAAGGCAGCTTCTTTTGTCACTATTGTTTATGCATACTTCATGACTAGGCTTCGGGTGGCACAAAATTCACGTCATGTTATAACCTATGCCCAATGAGCGCCATGGATGAGGAATGTCAAGCCAATCTAAACAAAATTTACAATTGTAATGATTTAGAATGTGTTGACATGCTGCGTATGCCTAGAGCTCCCTTTTTCAACTTATGTAACCTTCTAAGGGAAAGAAACTTGCTAAGGGATACTATACACAGTAGTGTTGAGGAGCAAGTTGCAATGTTCCTTCATGTTGTATGCCACAACCAAAGATTTAGGGTTATCCACCAAACATTTAGGAGGTCCAAGAAGACGGTCCATAGGTACTTTAGGGAGGTATTATATGCTATTGGTGAGCTTAGGGAGGAGATGATACGGCCGCCATCAAATGATACAGCACTTAAAATCGGAAATAGCCCAAGGTGGTACCCGTATTTTAAGGTAATAAAAATAAATTAAGGATGAACTCTAGTTCAATGCATTCATGTACAAAATATAATGATATTCTTGGTACAATGTAGGATTGTATTGGGGCAATAGATGGAACTCATGTTCATGCTAAAGTTCCAGCAGAGATTGCTGCAGCATTTAGGGGCAGGAAGCATTATACTACCCAAAATGTGCTTGCTGCAGTTGACTTTGACCTCAAGTTTACATATGTGTTAGCGGGATGGGAGGGATCTGCACATGATGCGCTGATTCTAGCTGATGCCATAGAAAGGGAGGATGGGTTACGGGTTCCTGCACGTACTTAACTTAATATTCTGTTATCCATACATAGTTGGTCATTGCACGTACAGAACTAGTAGAACTAATTGTACCTAAATATTTTTTAGGGAAATTTTACCTAGTCGATGCTGGGTATGCATGTCGCCCTGGATTTCTGCCCCCATACAGAGCTACTAGATACCACTTGAAAGAATATGGTGAAAGAATTTATCCAACCAATGCTAAAGAATTGTTCAACTTGAGACATTCAAGTCTAAGGGTGACTGTTGAGAGGGCTTTTGGGGCTTTAAAGGGTCGATTCCGTATTCTATTATTTCTGAGTGGTGCTTTTGGGGATTTAAAATTATATTTCTATTTCATGGCTGAGGCAATGGGCATATGCAATGATGATCAATTAGCATGCATTTATCTTCCTATTTTGTTTCTATTATTTCTGTTTCACTAACTGAGGCAATGGACATGTTATATCCTTTCACTAAGGCAATAATTCACTAATACATTTAGGGGATGGCTGAGGAGAATGTTCACGTTGTTGATGAAGTGGCCGAGGAAGTGCAGGCTGGTCCTGAGCAGCGTGCCAGGGGTGCAATGCGCTGGACCAGTGCCATGTCTTCCTTTGTCCTTCGTCGTATGTGCTAGCTGATCTCCACTGGGGTTAGAACTGACAAAGGTTTTAAGGAGGTTCACCTGAACCAAGTTGCCAAGGCTCTTCAGGAGTTCTCATGCAATGAGGTGACTGGTACTCAAGTTTACAACCACTTACGTAAGTGGAGGCAGAGGTCGATGAGGGTGTCCAAGCTTAGAGAGCTGATTGGTGCCAATTGGGACGAGGACTTATGCATGATAACCCTTGAGGATGAGCACTACAATGGGCACATCAAGGTGTGTGGGTTGTTTAGATCATTCATTGTTTCCTGATTCACCTTATCATTTATTGCTAACTATTATTTTCATGTTAACTAGGCGCACCCTAAAGATGCCGAGTTCTTAAACAAGCCCATAGAGAATTACAAGCAGATGCTGACCATCTTTGGCACTGGCCTAGCCACTGGCAAGTATGCTATGGGCTTTAATGAGGCTTTAGGCTCCCCATCTGATGCTGCTATCCCAGTGAAGGCAGAACCATTTGATGAGGAGAAGACTATCAATGCCATAAATGATGTTGCTAAGATCTGGGGTGAAGCATCCAAGGATGCCAAAGAGGCCACTAATGCTTCTGGGCCTAGCAACAAGAGGAAGAGGGCTGCTATCAGTGAGGATGAAATTGTGGTCTTGATGAGCATGACTGATGCAGTGAAGGATGTGGCATCTGCAATTCGTGAGACCAAAGTTGAGATTGTTAATCTTGATCTCTATGGTGCGTTGCTGTACATGCCTGGCTTCGTTGAGGAGGCTCTGATGTGTGCATTCTCTTATCTGGTGGACAACAAGCCTCAGGGTGATGCATTTGTGAAGATGACTGACCCCCACCGTGTGCTCTGGCTGAGGACTTTCCTTGCCAAGCACTACTACATGTATACCTCCCATGCTTACTGATTGATCCTTCTTTTGTGGAGTGAAGCTGCTCTTTTGCTGCTTCCTGCTTTTGTGCAGTTGGTGACTATTTTGTGCAGGACAGAGCTAACTGGAGCTGGAAACACTTGGCTCCATTTCTTTTGGTTTGGGACAACATAGCTGACCGTATATTAGCATGTTGGCCATGAATTATGTCTAGGTACTTGTAGGTCTATGTGGCACAAACTTGGGTGTGGTACAAGTGATATTAGGACATGCATTAGCTCTGTGATGATGTATCTGATCAGTCAATTACATTGCCTATGATGTGATGAACACTTGATCATGGTTGCAGTTATGACCATGGCTTTATTTCATGACCATTTGTCTTATTTCCTTTGCTGTTTTGTTTTCTTATTGATATCTGAACTTTCTATCCTAGCATGATCTGAGCTATATGTCCATTGCTTATGATGAACCTTGCATACTTGTTGAGTCTGAGCTATCTGCCCATTGCTATTGGTGTGAACCTTTCATACTTTGCTGAGCTATTCCATTGCCTATTATGTCAATTTCATACTTGATATTTCTGTAAGTTGCTGAGCACAACTCCATTGCCTATGATGCCTTACATCCATACTAGCTAGTTCTTTCTATGACATATACATGATTACTCATTTTTTCACTACATCTTTTAATTTACATATTTAGGTTGCCACTATGACTTGGTATGTTGTTTTTCTGTGGCCGGCAAACTGGAGTTTTTGCCACCTGGGAGGAATGCCATGCACAAGTAAATGGCTTCAAAGGAGGTTGTCACAAAGGTTACAAGTCAAAGGGTGAAGCTTTTGCAACTTACCATAAGCGCAACGGTGCTCAAGTCATCAAAAATGAAGAGCCTAATGACAAGAAGGCCATCATCAAGGAAAACAAAACGTTCATCTCAGGCAAAGATGTTATACCATTTTAGTTCAGTTTATCAGCATATTACTTTTAGCTTGTAACCATGTGTAATCATCTATCTATGAGTAGATAGGGTGTCCAAAAATTGAGGTGGTAACCTCACCGAATCTAGCCATGAGGTATTAAAACTCTTTTGGATGCAGCCAACCAAACAACTGCATATGTATCTTTGTTGTATAACTTGGAGCTAATTCAGGCAACCAAACAAGCGCTTTATATATCCTGTATGCGATGATGCAGTCAACCAAACATAGCCGTGTTGCATGCCTTTAGCCTGGTCCGACTGAGCCTGGCCGGTAGATGCGAGCCAGGTTCTGCTGGTCCTCAAACCAAACGCGCCCTTAGAGCAACTATAGCACATCCTCTGAACAAGCCTCCATCAAACAAGCCCCCACCTCAAACTTAGAGGGCCGAATAAAAAGGTTGTACTCCACGCCCTCTCCTTACCGCCATATTTTGGGGAGGCCTCCAAATCTATTCCCTCACCCTCCATTTCTGCGGGGTCGATAGGGAGCCCTCAATTCTTAGGAGCTATTACTGGAGTTGGATCAAGTTAGAGCAACTCCAGCAATAGCGCCTTCTTCAAGCCCCTACTTTTTTGAGTAGGGGCCAGCCCCAACTTTATGGGGCTATAATTTTGTGTTCAACTCCAGCAATAACCCCTAATTGAAGTCCTTAATCTTATGACGACAGATAAGGCCCACATGTCAGTGTCTATTTTTCTTTTCTTTGCATGACAGGTGGGACTCGCACTCTCTCTCCATCTCCATCTCCTTTCTTCCTCCTCTCTCTCCCATTCCTGCCCGGACCGCACCGCCCCGCCGCCCGCGCGCCGCCGTCGTCCAGCCTCCCGCACGTCGAGCCGCGCCGCCGTAGCTTTGCCGCCTTGGCTGCACCGACGTGGCCCCGCCGCCCTGGCCGCACCGCTGCCACCCGGTCGCGGGCCACGCGACCGCCGTCGTCGCCACCGCCCACGCGCTGCCCGTCGCCTGCACGCGCCGCCGCCACCGCCACCGTCCACGCGCTGCCTCGCCGCCCACGCCACGCGCCACCCTGCCACCCATGCCCGCGCGTGCCGCGCTGCCGCTGCCCACGCTCTGTGCCGCCCCACCGTCGCACGCTCGTTGCCCGCGCCACCGGCGCACCCTGCCCCAGGCCTCCCGCGCATCGCGCCGCCGCCCGTTCTCTGTCCACGCCTTGCCCTGGGAAGGAGAGAGAGAGAGAGAGAGAGAGAGGAGCAAAGCAAAATAAAAAGTAGGGACCTCCCTGCACACCCGTGGGAGAAGGGGCCGGAGGGGTGGATCTAGGGTCCTCCCTACTCTAGGGGCTTGAGTAGGGTTCCTGCTGGAGTGTGTTTTTTTGGCTCTTGGCCCCTACTTTTTGAGTTGGGGCTTGAGTAGGGGCTTTGCTGGAGTTGCTCTAAGGCTCTAAAAATAGAGGCAACCCCATTTAATATTTGAATGGTCTGATTTGAGGGCTATTGTTGGAGTTGCTCTTATACCATATATGTCCTGAGCCATATAAGGGTGCTGGCATGTCCATATTTTCAACTGGTGGCTTGGCATTTATCTTGCTCCAATATTCCATATTGCTATCGTCGCTTCTCCAAAAATTGGACGGGGAAGAGAGGGTTTTCTGATATATCTATAAACTATAGCATATATGCATCTCTATAAAGTATAGCAATGCATTTTCTAGAGAAAGGTTGAACATAGTTTGTGTTTTATACATATATGGCAAAAGATGGCCGTCAAAGCTGCAAGACTGTTGTCAGTCATTCAAGACTTGTATATGTAACGTTCATATCCAAGGACTAACTAATTATGGATCCAGCAAATTTCAAGCATATTCATGGACATCTTCCACTGGACAAAACCATTATATCATCATTCTACGTGCATGCATCATAATTTAGAAGCGATGATGAAATGCATCTTGAGCTCTTCCGGTCTAACAATTGATGGTAGACATATTGCAAGCCATTATTTTTATTGATTTCGCTGACAGCTGAGCATTGAGCATTGTACACAAAGTGCTAAAGATGCTATCATTTCAAATATCTTTACTTTTATGAAATTATTGTCTAGCCTCTAGCCTCATTACCTCCAGTAGTTCAGACTACCAAGGGACGACATGGCCCTTTTCAAACATAACAATCTTACTCTTCAGTTGTCAATATTTCAGTAATCTAGATCAGTATACGTTGTTAAATTTTAAGAAAAAACAAGAAAGAATCGCCAGAATACATCACATGTATTTAATTATTTTTGTGCACATGACAAAACTATATGGAATATTATGCTGAAATATGTTGCTATTTGTGTATGAATGGAGAAGAACAAAAGTCTATTGGATGCAATCATTAATCAATAGTGAGTTCACCCGTAAGAAATACCAATTTCCGCAGGATTCTGAATCTAATGTCATATGTGTACCAAAAAGAAAAATAGTAATGTGCTAACACCAGAAATATTTT
The DNA here is from genome assembly GCA_033239725.1 of Echinochloa phyllopogon. Lineage (NCBI taxonomy): Eukaryota > Viridiplantae > Streptophyta > Magnoliopsida > Poales > Poaceae > Echinochloa > Echinochloa phyllopogon. The sequence continues at coordinate 24,926,818 of BTCW01000018.1, read as the reverse complement.
GACCCTAGTGTTAGTTTTCCTCCAATATTCCAGGTTGTGCATTTGGGTTGAATGGAGGACTCTAGATAGTCAAACGACTCTCTAATCCCCCATTCTAGTTAATAAACCTCTCTTTTTACTCACAAAAAAAACTGCCTCCTGTGTTGCTTATCATGACATTGTGATGAATGCACAATTGGCCTTTGGCTTTCTGGTAATAGTTAGATTCGTATCGCGGGAAGGTTTGGAGTCCATCCGTGCGTTCAGCTCTCTATGCTCGCCGCGTGGCTACCGCGGACTGATGGCGCCCATCCGACGGCCCCGCCTAAATAAAAAATTTCCTCCTCGTGCTTCGTACGCGTCGTGCGCCGTGGGCCCCACCGAACGTCGGACTCTCCCAAACGAATCCCGCTGCTCCCTCTCTCCCACCTGCCCCCTTCTCTCTCGCTCGCCCCCGGCGCCGCCACTCCATTTCCCTTCGCGCTGCCCCGGCCCCTCCCCTCCCCTCCGTCCCAGCGCCACCGCACCCCGTCGGCTCCGCCGCCGCCCTTTCTCTTCCCCACCGGTGACTCGCGGCGGTCATCTACCGTGACGGCGGCGGACCGCCCTTCCTCTTCCCCACCGGTGGCCCGCCGCTACCGTCGCAGCAGTGCCGCCGCCGACTTCCTGGGGCCCAACGCGCGGATCTGCGCTGCGCTAGCAGATCCAGAGCGGTTTTTGGGACCCCTCCACGGCTGCGAGCGCGCGCGCCGGCGAGGGAGCCTGCAACGGCTCCACCGCTCCGCTCGCTGCGCAAAGTGCGTCGCGTGCGCCTCGCGCTCGCCTATATATCTCTCTCTCTCACTCACACGCTCGGAGAAGTGGGGAGAAAAACGCTCAGAGAAGTGGAGAAAATAGATCTAAGGGTGGCCGGAGCCGAGGAAGAAGGGCGGCACGCCGTTGTCCGCCGGCCGCTGCCGCGAGCAGCTGCTGCTCTCGCGCGTGAGCGGGCCGCTCCTGAGCTGCAGCGCCGGGAGGGAGTGAAATGAGCCTAGGGTTTTGCCCTCTCCGGTGTTTTGGGGCATTTAAAGGCAGATAGGATGAGCCACGGCCGTTGATCGCCGCGGACGGCCAGGATCGGCCGATCGTTCGCCTCCGCGTGGGCGCGCTCGCGGGCTGAATTGGTGGCCCGCCCGTTTGCGCCTGGGCCAACTTTCAGCCGGGCCGCGTCGTCGTCGCGTCGCGCTCGCGTGCTGGGCCAAGTCGCGCGCATGCTGAGCCGCGTGCTTCGCCGCGCGTTGGGCCACATCGCGAGCTGGCTACTTCCGCGTTGCGCTGCGCGCGCGTGCTGTTCGCGCTGAGTTTGTGGGCCGCTCTGATGTCTGCACATGCCCGCTCACCGGCCGCCCCGAAGTCCCCACGCGGCCGCAGTCCCGCCGCACTGCTGCTCCCCTCGCGTTGGCCGCAGGCGCAGCGTAGCGCGCCTCCCTGCCTAGTGCTTTATAGGAGCGCATACGAATGGCATTTGTAGATGAAGGCTTGAAGCTAGCAAATCATGCACATGCCTTCTTATTCTTCAAGATCATTTTAACCCGGTGCTTATGTTCAAATTTCATTTTTTGTCCTCCAAAATAACACAGATAAACATGACAACAGTGCCACTCTTTTAATTACTAGACAAGAAATCGTGACAAATCTTTTTTTAGATAATAGAAAATGTTCCGGCTTTGGCCCTTCCAATGGAAGAACTTCAGTCAAAATTTTTACAAACCATGGGCGGGCGGTGACCTCGCCATGGAACTCTCCCCGGAGAATTTCAATTGCAATGGTAGCCTCCACCGCGCGCTGCACAGCCGCAAACGTCACATCCACGATGCTGAGCTTGCATTGAAATCGAGAGAATCCCTCTCGACCTTCATCTTCTCCCACAAGCTGCGCCGCGCGCCGTCCAGGGTTAGGTATCCTTTGCTGAGCAGCTTATGGTCCGATTGGTTGGCTGTCCTCCGCAGCCTGGCTCGCACCACCGGTACATGCTCTGGCCGGCCAGGCTCCCAAGCGCAGGGATGTATTGATTGGTTCGCGTCGCTACACATGCAGGCTGATACAAAATTTTGATTGGTTTATTGTTCAACTGCATGCGCTATGTGCTTTTGTGAGTCTGTACACTGGACCAAGCAAGCGCGCCTGCATGAAGCGAGCCTAGCTCATAGGAAACGGTCGTTTCATGCGTTTCCCGCGAGCTAGGCCTGCGGCCTCTTTTTGCACGTCGTGAGCCTGGTTGAAATGCACATGCACGCAACCGATCAGCAGATGGCTGCATCTGGCGAGCCTGGCCAGGCCGTATGCGGCCAACCAATCGCACCCTTATTGTCCGGTCCTTGGTGATGATGATCATCCTTGATCTTGAGATCCATCTCGAGATATACGGCGTCTATCAGCGTGAGCCCTCGCTTCGGGCCAGTCAAGAAAAACAGGTCATCCTGCAGATAGAGAAGTTAACGTCATATATAGCAGATTAAAGCAACAGGTCATCTAGCAGGTTAGAAGCAAGCTAGGGTAGGCTATGTACCTCGGAGCATGGAAAATTTTCTCGGCGAAAAAAAATAAGAAAACCAATAAACGCATTTCTCGTTGTGGTCCGGTTTTTTTTCTTATCGGTCAAAATTTTCAGCCATTTCAAATTCACGTAAAAAAAATTAACCTGGCCTAAAACAGCTCACCCCACCACCTCCTAACCCTAAACGTTATCATTCCATTTCCTATATCCGTCAACCCTAAACACATTTAGATTGCGTGTCAACATTGTAACTTACTTTCTATAAAAATTGAGGATTTTTTCATAAATTTTGTCCGAAAGAAAAACGATAAATCCGATAGATTTTTGAGAAATCCCATAAACGTGTTTATCGATGACTACAGGTAAAAAAAACCTTGCCTCGGAGTTGAGGAGTTGGCGGTGGTTCCTATCGCGGCGGAAGAGATACACACTTGAGATCAAGGCTGTCCCTCGCAAGGATGTTGCCATCATACACATTGAGTCGCGTGGCAGGAAGCGCTTCTCGCCCTCTCTGCATGCAGCAGGCAGGAGCCTCCATGTCGATTGCAGCATCGGTCAAGATGAGGACGGTTCAACCACGGAACCAACCGCAGTCGATCTAAGGGTCCAAATAGTGTACAAAGGAGCACCGTATTATCCATCGTCGTGGGCCACCAACCGATGCGGCAGCCAGGCTCCGCCCCGTCCACGTCCACTGCCGTGCCACTCTCCGGTGGTACCGCTGGAATTTACGTGCCCAATGAGAATTTAGAAATTTCCAATAAAATCTTAAAGACTCATACGTGTATACGAAAGTGGTTTAAATGGTGCTATTCTTTGGTTTCGTATTACTGGTGGGGGTAGAGGATGACCCATACTCACAAAGTTCCCGGGTCGATTGGGTCGAGGAACGGGATCGAGGATCGAGGGTCGATGCTTTATAAAATTGTGGTACGGAGGGGTATACCTCTTTGAGATGAAAATTCACAACATGATACGTGAATCAAGGAGTATTGGGTCGATGACCCCGGAACGTGGTATAGAAGAGTCAAGGAAAACAAAGAAAAGGGAGAAAAGGATAAAAGAAAAGGGCTAGATGAGCTGTCCTAAAGCCCTCGCGTATATTCATTGCCCAATCTATGTTGTAACATCACGTCTGCCTCATGTTGAAGCTTCTCCATGACGACCTCCACGATCTTGACCAGAGTTTATGACCCTACGAGGTAGGGACGATGACCCATGGTGACCCCGACCCACGAATTGGGACGATGTTCCCGGGTCGTGGAACGTGGCACCGACCCCGTTTCCTGTTACTATGGGATGACCAATATAAATATAGAAGCTATCCTCACTCCATCAAGTGATGGTATGGGAGCGGAAAAAAGCCCACATGCACACGGCGAATGGGCACGCGCCACCCGCGTGAATGATCCGCCGAAATCACGCGCATCTGCGCTGGAAGCCTGGACTTGTGTCCAAAACCATCTGCGTTTGTTAACTATTATGTTAGAGTTTTACATGCTAGCTTTGATTCATGACATGCACGTGATTCGTAATTTAGTTAATCGATCGTTGATAATATTCAACAGTACAGCCAGGGAACTAGCACCCTTTGGAGGCTTATTGACGGAGGCGAGATAGAGGACGGCTAGGAGGCCGCGGAGGTCGAGGTTAAGCATGAGGAGGGCATATTGAAGGCCCAGAGCGCGAATGGATGTCGACGCTGGTGTCATCCCGGTGTCAGTGGTCAGCGAGGGTGACAACTGATGAGATAGGAGGACTCCAGGTGCTTTTGCGAATTTTGGATGCTACAATAAATGCCATATGATGTTTCAATTTAGTTTTTTTTTCAGTGTTGCATTGCCCTGTATATGTTCCGTAAATTGTGATATTGTAATTATGATTTTTGTGATGTTGCAATTCTGATTTCACAATGTTACACGAGGTGTTCTCAATGCTTTAAATAGCTGAATTACGATGTCTTGGTTCTTTCAAGAGAAAAAAAGAGATTCGGATGGATTGTTGCATGAAACATCGCCATCTATTGTTATAGAAATTATTTTTTTCTGAGAATTTTATAAGATCCGATGCTATTATTTTGATATATATTTTAATATTATAAAAATGTAATTTTTGATATTGCAGCTTTTAAATTTTCAGGTCGTGATGGACTATCCTACGGGAAATTGTGTTTTTGTGTATGGGCCAATATTTTTTCTGAAAAAGTGTAAAGGTCCAACTAACCAGAAGCACGCACACTGAGCCGGACTTGGACGCACCAATCCCCGCACGAGCCCGCGAGCGCACTGCACAAACCAGGCCAAAACACCGGCAGGTCAATGACACCGACACTGGTCAGCAGCTGCAGCTCTCGATCGATGTGTGCCCGGCCTCTAGCTCTCGTTCAAATTGCTGTCGCCGGCGAGCCGACCGAACAGAGCAAAAGCAGGGCGCGCGCATGGGAGGCCTTGTTTAGATGGCGATTTTGGGGCCCCAAAGTTTGCTGCGAGCGGGAATTCGGCCTGCTAAAGTCAGGGTGGATCTAAACGAGTTCGGCCAAATGTAGGCCCAATTCGGGCGGCTGCCAGGCCCGAGTCGGGTGCGGAGGGTACAGGTATAGGGAGGGCGTCGGCAACCCTAGGCGTGACTCATTATCCTCTCGCTCGACGCCGCCCGCTCCCCCTCGTGCGCTCTCGCCGCCGCCGCAGCAACAAAAAACCCGAGATCCCCTCCGCGTGCCTGCAGCCGCGAGCTCCTACGACCCAGATCGAGGGCCACCTCCCCCGGATCCAGCGTCGGCCAGGTCGTCCCCGGCGATGGACGGCCTCAACGGGCAAGGATCGGGCTCGGAGTCCATCCCCGGGAGCGTGCAGGGGTCGGAAGTGGGGCGTGCCACGAGGAACCTCTTCTCCCTGGCGTCACCGGGAGCAGGATCAGGGGAGTACAACCCGTACCCCGGCGCGCCTCCCCCCTCCGGATCCGGAGTCTTCCCCAACTTTGCCGCCGTGCCTCCGGCGTCCGGATCCGGGGGGTTTAACCCCTACGCCGCGCCGCATCCGCCGTCCGGATCCGGAGGGGGCTACCCCTACGCAGCGGGTGCGGCCGGATCCGGCGGGTTCAACCCCTTCGTCGCACCTCCGCCGGGATTCGGCGCCTCGACGTTCAACTCCTTCATGGGCATGCCCAACAGGTACGCGTCGCCGACGGCCTCCAACCTCGGCATGTCTTCCCTCGACCTAAACGCCGGTTCTGCCTTCTCCCACATGACCGACTACGACGCGTACCTGTGTTCGGGCGAGTTTGCTGGAGGAGGGAGCAGCAGCAGAGGCGCACCGTACGTTGGGACGATGTCGGCCGGCCGTGGTGACCTCCCGCTGCCTGTGTCTCGTCCTCGACGAAGGCAAGCCCGGGGTCGGGGTGGCCGGCGTGGTGGCGCAGCCCATGCTCAGGACGGCTCCGTCGACCTCACTGCAGATCCGGTAGATTTCCATGCCCCTAAACCAATTTCATGTTTTCTACCTCTGTTACCCTAACCATCTCAGCATACATTGTGTACATGTTTATGCATGCCATGTTCCATAACCATGTGCACAACTTGAGACGACCAGGGCCAACTGGACCCAAGCGGACACGAAGATTTTCTGTGACCTCTACTGCCACCAAATGGATGTCGGGTTATGCAAGAATGGGATCATGCACAAGGACGGCTGGAACGATGTGCAGCGCAAGTTTGTCATTGCAACTGGTAAGCTGCACAACAGCGACCAATTCGATTCACGCTTCAGGGAATTGAAGAAGCTATGGGTGTTCATCAACAAGTTGAAGAACCAGTTCACCGGCCTAGGACACAGAGAAGATGGTTCTGTGGTTGCCGAAGACGCGTGGTGGGTGGACACTGTCGCCGCTGAAAGGGTATGTCAACTATCGCCACTATAATAGATATACGTTCTCACATATTTGTCATAGCTCAAGCACTTGTGCGCTGGTGTTTTGTACTGCAGGGGAAGCAAGAATGGATGGACCTTAAGGACGGCTGGCCAACTTACCTCGAACAGATGGACCGTATGTTTGCCAAAGTTGCTGTCACCGGCAAGTCTGCTTTTGTTCCTGGTACAAGCCGCCAACTCAACTTCAGCTCCAGCAGCGAAGAAGAAGAAGGAGATGCCAGTGTGACTCCTGACAGCCTAGCTAGCCCACTGGTTGGATTGTCAACTCCACGCCGTCGTACCCCAGTCAGCAGCGGCAGCAAGCGGACAGCGTGCAGCACCCGGAGCACGACTTCTAGTCCAGGCAAGAAGCCGAAGAACGCAGCCCTGAAGAGTGTGGACAGGAACATGAGTAAGTTCAACTCCATGTTGGAGGATAGGAACCGTATGCTCAGTGACATATGGCAGCAGAAGAACCAGAAAGGTGAAGCGCGTTTGAGCAGGAGGGAAGAAGATGAAAAAAAGAAGGAAGAAGCCAAGGCTGCTAGGAGAGCCTCCAAGAATTTGGTTATGGAATCAGCGAAACAGTTGGGGGTCAAGGAAATGGAGAAGCACATGTGGCGTGGGGTGTTGAACATATTGAAAGATGAAGATGCCATTGAGACATTCCTCTTAGCACCCACTGAATGCAGGATGGTCATGATTGAGACATTTGCTGATATGGTCGAGAACTAGCTCCTTCCGTCCATGCATTTTCCGTATTTAACCAGTAGTTAGCATCATGCATAACTGGTAGCTTTTGCGTAGAGTTTGTATCTGTTGTAGTACCTTTTATTGTGTTTGAACTATGTCTTTAATGGTGGAGTCTGTGTGAAGTCTGTGAACCTAATGTTGAATGTTCAAGTGTGACATGTTGTGTTGTTTTCATCAAAATCTGCTGAGCTCTGTTTTGTTTTGTACAGAGGTACTGCGCAGGGTTGCAATGATGCCTTACTGTAACTTGCTGACTATATTTTGTTTGCCATGGACAGGTCAACAGTGCTGCCGTGCCACCTTCTCCTCATGCAAGCACGGACAGTGAGGGCACTGAGGACAGTGAGGCAGAGTCCGAGGAATGGTGGGAAGACTTTGTCCTTTCGGTAATCCAAGACGATGAAGACGCGCAACTCTTCTATGGTATGTATGCAACTGCTATACATGTGGACAAGTTTTGCAATAGAGGGCCATATAGGATGCCACCTTTGACTGGCCTTCAGTGGGTAGAAAACAAGCTTGGTAATGCAACCGCCTGCTACAACATGTTTAGGATGACACCCCCAATGTTTCATAGGCTGCATGATCTGTTGACATCCAGTTACGGCCTTACCTCATCTCCCAAGTCTACCTCTATTGAGGCTCTAGCCATGTTCCTTTAGATATGTGGTGCACCACAATCTGTTAGGCAAGCTGAGGACCGGTTCGAGAGATCCCTAGCCACAGTCCACAATCTTTTTCACAAAGTGCTCAAATGTCTCGTGCGCCTGGCAAGAGACATCATTAAACCTAGCGATCCCACTTTTACCGATATGCATCCAAGTCTTCACAATACTAGGTTCTACCCTGAATTCAAGGATGCGATAGGGGCAATCGATGGCACCCACATTCCAGTGGTCATGCCTCAGCATAAGCTTGTCCAGCACATGTGTCGGAAGGGAAAGACTACACAGAATGTCATGGCCGCTTGTGACTTCGATATGTGTTTCACATTTGTCCTCGCTGGATGGCCTGGGTCCGTGCATGACATGACTGTGTTTCACGATGCAATGTCAAGATACAAAGACAGTTTCCCAATGCTGCCTAGAGGTACTACCTGGTGCTGTTATCTATACTGCTATCTAAGTTTTCATTCGTTACTTACAGGTCCTCCATCGTGCAGGGAAGTTCTACCTTGTGGACTCGGGGTACGCAAACCGGACGGGCTATCTGACTCCTTACCGACAGACGATGTATCACATCCAAGACTTTCAAAACGCCGTCGAACAACCTAGAGGTATGAATGAGACGTTCAACTATGCCCATTCATCTCTTAGAAATGTTATAGAACGCGCGTTTGGAGTGTTGAAAATAAAGTGGCGCATATTGTTGAAAATCCCGGCCTATAAAGAGAAAACACAGACACATATAATCTGTGCATGCATGGCGTTGCACAACTTCATTAGGAAGGAGGGTGGATTTGATCATGACTTTGGTTTAGTTGACAGCAACATGAACTACGTCCCCGCAGAGGCCACTTTAGATCACCCGGCAACAGAGGCAGCGCCGGCAAGGGCAGACATGGCTAGAATGAATGCTTTCCGAGATAGAATTGCTGAACAGTTGTACAATAGGTACCATTCTTGAGTGCGGCTATGTAATTTGAGAGTGTCTGAGGACCATATCAGTTTTTTGTCTGTACTTGACTGTGTAGTAATGTCGGTGTACTTGACAATAAGTGTGTTTGTCAGCTGAGGACCACTGGATCCTCATGCTTGGGACAATATTTGCATTTGTTTCCTTTATTGAGTGAAAAAGTTCAATGATTGTTTACTGACGACCTCTAATTATTATTGTTGAGCGTATTTATGGTGCTCCATGATCAGATTGAAGACAGGAGGGATGACGTTGCCTAAAGCTACCTGCATGCACCAGCAGGTAGTCTGTTCATGACCCTTCCGTCTAATTACGTATTTGTACATGATTGTGTATGTTTTGGTTTTCATTAAACCACTCTCTGCTTATGTTGTTACATACAATAAAGTTTTTTATTATGAACTGCCATGTTATCCTATAACACCTCGACTTAAGTGGTACTACTGTTCTGCTTTGTTATTGCGTATAATTATGTGTAGGCTTATGATGTTTGATACCCTAAAGTTCTTGAATATCAACTGGCATGTATCACTAGAACAACATATATTAAGTGTTAGTTCGGTTCTGCTATTATATTGCTCATAATTTTGTTTCCAAACTACTTGTAGTCCTTGTGATATATGAGCAACAACAAGGGATTCAATGTGCATTATTTCTCATTTCAGGTAACAGCAATCGGAAATTGCCGGCTCCTTATCAGGTAGTTGTCTGTCTCATGTTTTACCCCTGCTCTTTATATAAACTAGCTTCATTCCATTTGCAGCTCATGTGATTGCAATGTCTTCAGTTCCCTATCTGTCCAGCTTCAATGTTATGATTGTTATACTTGTTTGAATGAGGCAGATGGTCAGATGTTGATGTCATGTGCTTGTGGATGTCCTTTGTGGATGGCCTTTTCATTTCATGTGCTTGAGCATATGCCTGTGGTTGTGATGTGAATGTGGATGACATGCAAGCTCCTTTATGTGATGTTCCTGTGTTCTGTTGTATGCTTCTCTGGATCATGAGCCTCCCTGGATGAATTTAGCTTGCATGTTTCTGGTGCAGTTGACATGTTTGTAACACCTGCCTGATCCATTGCCATGCATGTGCATGGACTTGTGCATGTCATTTACGTTGCCTTTATTGTGGTGTGAACACGATCCATTGCCATGCATGTGCATGGACTTGTGCATGTCATTTACGTTGCCTTTATTGTGGTGTGAACACGATCCATTGCCATGCATGTGCATGGACTTGTGCATGTCATTTACGTTGCCTTTATTGTGGTGTGAACACAGTTATAGCTAGACTGCTAGTGACCAAACTTGGAACCTGTACATGATGAATTTGGCAATGCACAGTTCAATGGCAGGGCACGTTCTGCCATTCTGACGACATACAGTATTCTCAACAGTAAATGGCGAATTTGGGGGTCCTCAATTCGCCATCTAAACAAGGGCTGAGACGGCAAACTCTAGATCACGTCGCGACTGGCGAGCCGGCCTGTGCTGATCTGATCTACTACACATTTGGCTACGCTTTGCTCATCGGAGACGGCATGCTTCTGTCTTCTTATTGACACTTTTGGCCGGCGTTGTCCGCCGTTTCGCTCGGCCCGAAACCATTCTATCATCATTCTAACGGCATGCATGAGTGAAGATGAAAAATGCATCATGAGCTCCCCAACCTAGCAATTGATGGTAGACAAATTGCAAGCTATTGTTTTTTTATTACTTTCGCTCGCAGCTAAGCATTGACCAGCTATATACAAAGTGCTAAACATGTGGTCATTTCAAACATCTTTACTTTTCTTATTAAATACTTGTTTAGCTTTGTCAAATCGAGCGGTTCATACTGTCTGCTTAGGACATGACCATTTCTGAACATAAGATGGCCTTTTCATCTTCATTTTTCAATATTTCAGTAGTCAAACAGTAAGTTGTTAATCTAGAAGAAAAATCAAGAAGGAAACACCAGATTACATCATGTATACTTAATCTTTTTGTGCACCAAAGTATGCGAATTCAAATTCTGGATTGTGTTGCTATTTGTACATGAATGAAGGAGAAAAGAGTACTGTGTGCAATCTTTAATTGTGATTTCACATCTAAGAAATAGACTCCCACACAAAAATCTCAATCTAGTGTCATACAAGTACCAAAAAGAAAAGTAGCAATGGGATGCCACTGCTATTGTTACCCAAGACAAATTTTTTGACCCCTAGTGTTAGTTTTCCTCCAATATTCCAGATTGTGCATTTGAGTCGAGAGGAGTAAAATAACCAGTAACTCTGCATAGAATGAGGACATGGAACTGATTCACATTGATTCACTTCTAAGGAATGAGGACATGGAATTGATTCACATTGATTCACTTCTAAGGAATGAGGTTATTTATTCTTATTTAAAGGGAGATACAAAGCCTCCAATATTCATGTGACTCATTCAGCAATCTGATGATCACACATGAATAAACTGCCTACTGTATTTCTTATCATGACATTGTGATGAATGTATGATTGGCCTTTGGCTTTCCAGTAATGCTTTAGAGGAGCATACGAATGGCATTTGCAGTTCAAGCTAGCAGCCAACAGGCCTTCTTATTCTTTAAGATCATTTTAACCTGGTGCTTATGTTCGCATTTCAAATCTTTTTTGTCATCCCACAGTACACACACAGATAAGCATGACAACAGTGCCACTACAAACCGTGACAAACCCATCTAATTGATATGCCATAGAATTAAATTTCAAAATCAAGTACTTCTGGTTTAGAACTAATAATTTTTCAGAGAACTACTTCCTGCCACAGCGTCTAACAAGTTGTAAAACACAATAGGCTACCATGATACGACATCTGTTGTCAAACTCGATCTCAAACACGGCTATACAGTAAGATTGGTGGTTATAAGCAAACTATGTAACCTGCTTTCCAGGGTGACAATCACAGGGGGCACAACAAAATGCGACGGCAGTACCATTCTAACAATACACAAGAATGGTCCAGACAGTTCCATCCAATGGCATGTAACGGAATAAGAACCACCATTGAATATATATCTAATTTACGACTACGTGTGAATGTTCTTACGTTCAGACAGAAAAGTTTACGTCTCCTAACTCCTGAATAAATTGGGTGAGTTGGCCGCCAAGACTACCATCAGACTGAGAACACCATGTCTACGGCCAGTACAGGTCTACGTGACAACCAATCTGAATGCTAACTTTGTACCTGAGAACCGCATCAGAAGAATGAAAAGTGTGAAACCTAACGCTAGCGGTCACCATGGCATGAAATCTGCAATGCGAGTTGTGACTAATGTCTATGGCACGGTGGTGGAGGCATGTTCCAGCGGTGGTGAAACTGCAGCTTTTTGCGCAAGACATGGCAAGCAAGACAGACTAGCACCAAGGAGTTTATGGCACTTGCACAGGGTGTGATAGTTCATGTACACTCTTTTACGGTGTTGAGGATGAGAAGATGGCTTCTGGAAGGACAACGTTGTATGAACTCCATCTCTGGCTTTGGTAAGAGGAAAAATGCTGTCCACATCATTCTGAAATACATGGAGAGCATTCAGCCACTTGGTAATTTGGCTCAGTACAGGAACCAAATCTTAAAGTGTGATGTGCATAAGTTTTACACTTTACATGAGAATAAGATTATCTTAAACTATAGATTTGAAAACAATCAACAAATTAAGACTAAAGCAGTAGAATTTTATTATTATTTTAGTTAAAATGAGATACTTGTTGCATTATCCAACTTACATTTAAATCAACAAGATTTCCTTCCATCTTATTGTCAAAGAAATGCTTAGATCCCTTTTCTGGTTCCAATTTACCAAGATGATGAAAGGTTGTAAGGGGATATGTGAATTATGCACAACAGACAAATAAGTCTAAGCCTGTGTGTGTATCAAGCATGTTTAAAAGGATTATGTAAAGGATCTTCCAAACATAATTCTGGTATTCTGCATGGTCAAATGGTAGATATGCCAGTACATTTAAATGATTTCAATTACCAGATGCGAGCAAAAGCTGTATTTTACTCATTTTCCAAACAACCTCAATGCAAGCGCATAAATATCTTTCTTCTTTGCTGATGTAGCTTCACTGACCAATTTCACCGCCTATAATTGAAAACCAACAGTATATTCAAAACAATATAAAATAGCCATTTTCTAGTCAGGTATCATCTGTGCAGTTAAAACATAAATTTCAACTATTTGCTTAAAAGCTTCAAAATGTAGTAATGGATTGAGTTGAATGTGTACCGCTGAAAGGGTATGTCCCTTTGCCATCAATTCTCTTAGTTCATGCTCAAGAAAATCCTCAGATGGAGTTTCATCAACTGAAATTAACTGGCCCTCTATGAGCATTGTGATTTCTCCCTTTGGCTGTCGAGTTGCAAAGGCTTCATTTGCTTCACCTAGAGTTCCACGCCAGAACTGCAAAATATATGCTAAGTTCAGCACAGCATATAGGGGGAGCATAAAAAGATAAAAAGAATGGGATGAATGTGGTCTACCACACTAGCCCCTGTGTAAAAAACAATGGCTTAAATACAGAGACCATTCGCAGCCTAGCATTCAGATAGAAAAGAGGGGGGGATGGATCCAACTGGATGCCAATAAATATGCGTGAAGCTGGAGATGTTCTGTGAGTACTGGATGACATATTTTCGAAGATTGTATGATCAACAAACAATGAGGGAAAGGAATGGACAAAGAACTGGATCAGGATTACCTCTTCGTGTAATTTTGTTATCTCCCTTGCAATAACACATGACCTGTATATCAACACAAATGAGGGCCAGAAAAATCAAAATATGTGAACCAAAATGCACAAGAGTTCTAATAGTTTTGTAGTAATCTGCTCATACATTGATTACTAGCCGCAACACGAAATTTCACATTACACATAAACACACAGAAGTGCGCTACACTGTGATTTCCATACACCATTTTCTAAGAAATAGAATTTCTAAAATATATAACCATGCAGGAGAGACAAAGAGTCAGTTACCTTGAATCACCGAAAGATGAAGCAGCATCGACAAGAAATTGATGAATACCATGGGGAGGAACATAGAATATTTGTGTAGCAGCTTCACGAGCAGATATCTCAAGCCTATCTCTTCTTGACCGAGCATGCTTTGGTAAAAACCCAACTAAAATAAAAAATTAGGGCTGACCCTTGTTTTTATTACACTTGATAAATAATCTGAATACAGTATCAGCATATTTTACCAAATGTGAATTCATTAGATGGCAAACCCGAGGCAGAAAGAGCAGCAATTGCAGCAGAGGGCCCAGGAATGGGAACAACAGGAATTTTCTCAGCTGCACATAGTCTAGCCTGTGAATCAGTACACCATGCTTAAAGTCTCACCAATTTAGGAGCAGCACTAGGCTTAGAAAGTAAGAAGTTGGTGTTGTTTATTAAAAATGTATTTAGTCTTCTCAACTAGAAAGTTTTGGTGTTACTTTTTGTTTCTTCTCCTGATGAGTGGATAGCAGTCAGAGATATTCTTCTACTGAATACTCGCATGCAAGATGCAACTTCCAAAATTATATGAGCTTAATCGGCTTACCAGTTCCATGCCGGGGTCACTAATGCCTGGAGTACCAGCATCACTTATCAATGCAACTGCTTCACCTTCATGAAGTCTCCTTAAGATACTGGGCTCTCTCTCGCGCTCATTGAACTTATGGAAACTAAGCTGCAAGTGTACAGTTTAACACTCAAGTTAAATGTTTCATATTAAATATGCAAGTACTCATAATTTACACATCAAAGCTAATAATGCGATTGACTCACAAGAGGTGTTTTGATGTTATAATGTTGAAGCAGCTTTCCAGAATGCCTTGTATCTTCAGATAATATCACATTAGCACATTTAAGGACGCGCAGTGCCCTGAAGGAAGAATCATCCAAGCTTAATGGCAGGAGCTTGTCTCAGGAAACGATCAATAACACAATGATTCTAGTATGTAGCATTTGGCTCCTAGTTAAAACATGCAGGACAGGGGTGTATTTCTTAGTGGGGATAACTCAAGATTCATACACAATAATAACTTAAAAGATGTTTCACTAAAATCAATTATTTCCAGTCTCCACCTCACATTAAAGTAAAAGAAATTTGAAAGAAAGACTAACCCTAACTGTGCTAGGAAACCGTTAGTTACTTTTCTTAACTATTGATGTAAGACGGGCATCTCTTTTATTAACAAACAAGGGGTCTCTGCTTGCCTCCTCATAAGCTTTACAAAGAGCTTGTTAGGGCTGTATACTCAAATCTTAAACAGCCTCAAATATGTTCCATTTCTTCTTTTAATAAATAATCTGTTCCATTTTTTGTTTTATCACCAGACAAGCTCATGTAAATTTCCTGACATATTGACATTCCTGTTAATACCAGAAAATTATTTCATAAGCAGAAGTTGTTTCAAGGCATAACCACATCTACTGGAATCTTTTCCATATAAGGAGTAGCAGGTCAGGCAAATATACCGTAAGGTGATATCTTCAAGATTCCCAATTGGCGTTGCCACAAGATACAGACCTGACTCAAGATTCTGCAGATTAAAATGAAGCAACATCAGAAAGGTGTCGCAAAAAGCAATGGAGAATGAAATCAGACATGCTTATATTCCCATGAAGCAAGTTAACGCCTGGAATGGCGAGAAAGGAGGGGTGGCAATGGGTAGCCTTAATTGCTCTATCCTACATCTTGAACATTTCCCAAACCAGTTAATCTAATTTTGAGAATATAATTGCTGCAGCCCTGCAGAGCACTCATACATGTCCGGTTCCTGGTCACAAATTAACTACACATTGATTGAGCCATAAAGCTACATTCAGAGAAATCATTATCTTAATGCGTCCCAAAGACTTCACTTAGAAGAAGAAAAAAACAGCATACATTGTGTCACACAGACACTAGCAAGAACAATCTAATTCCAATTTTGAAACTATAACGTGTCATAAAACAAACGTGCTTCGCTTTGACATGTAACTGCATAATGTATTAGGACTCAAGTAACAGATTCTAGCAAGGCAGTCATACCTAGCTTAGCTAAAAACAGTTTCAGAGTTCTGAAATTAGCAAAAATGTAGCAGCACCGAGCTGCACATGAAGACCACAAAGTCCACACTACTGAAACACTCCCCTACTGGAGCTACCCAAAGAACATCCGTACATACAACTAGGCATCCCTGGGTTGGGAGAGATCTCACCGCTTCCGGCGCTGGCGGCTCCGGCGAGTTGGTGGAGGCGGCGGTGGAGAGACGGCGACCGAGCTGAGCCGTGGCACCGGAAGCGAGGCGGAGAGGGGTTAGGAAGCAACGGCGATGGGGGACGTTTAGGGCTGGGGCGAGGGCCTGGAGACGGAGCAGCGACGCCATGGGAGGCGGCGGCGCGCGGAGCGGGGGGGGAGGCGGAGCGGAGCGGCCGCCGCGGCAGTTGCCTTGCAGTAACTCTGCACTCTGCAGCGAGAGGGTGGACGGGGGAGATGGCATGAGCAGTAGGCACCGTTGGATTCGATCCTGACGGCCGAGATGGCCTTTAGATAACATCAGACCACTCGTAATACTGCTAGAAATTCCTTATCAAAAAATAAAATACTACACCAGGAATTAAGAGCAAACTCCATTGCTCGAAATGAAACCAAGGTTCAAAAATTGTATATCGGTGTTTTATCTGAACTCGTAATGTGTGATCCATGCTATTCATTCAATTGTATTTTGCATGTGGCGCACGAAACGTTTTTAGCAAAATCCTACAATTGCCACATAAAAACGTTTTAAGCAAACATTATCCTCCAATGTCTGGAATGGAGAGAAAGGAGAGGTGGCAATGAGAAACGTTTTCAGGCCTAAAAAATAGTGAGTTTCTCAGTAAAAAAATTACTAGTTTATTTTGACGGGATTCCTTTTCTAAAATCAACAGGCAACTATAGCCTGTTGTTTTACCAGAGAGGCAGACACAAGTTATTATATGAACTGTGTGTTGTACACCCGTATATGATTTTGATGTCGTTTTGGATAAGATTTTAGTCAAATATCGAAAATATAAATCACGAATAACTTTTAGGTCATTGAGTTTGAAAATATGAAAACCATACGAATAGATTTATCTTAAAAAATATTTTTATAAAAGTATACAAATATTATTTTTTAATAAATGTTTTTGTAAAAATAAGAAGTCAAAGTTACGTTTTGGAGACCGTGTCGTTGTCCAAAACGACATCTAAATTATATACGGAGGGAATATTACCTCTGGACAAACATGGCACGTATAAGAAATAACAGGCCTTTTATTGGACTTAGCTCTCACCCTAGGGATATTAGTGAATTATCTGTTTTACGAAATAAGGCAGCTAGTTATTGCTAACATTGTATTCTTTTGTGGGAATTTTTTAGTTCCAGAATTGTATTCTTCATAGGACGAAGGATAGTAGTGTGAACAATGGTAGAGGATTTTGATGCAATTTTTAATAGGCAAATTTTCATTTTTACCGCTGGATTTTTAATTTTGGTATTTAAATGGGGCTTAGAAAGATTGGTTAAGGGAAACAATAGTTCATACACTTTAAGTCATTCTAGTTTGTTCCAAATCATTTTTTAAGTTTGACTAAATTTATATAAACAATATAAATATTTATGAAATCAAACAACTATATTAGTTTTATTATTAAATATATTTTTTATAATATATCTATGTATTGTAAAAAATAATTAAACTTTTCACTAGTAATTATGAAAAACGGTCTTGTTGCTATTAATTAAGAGAAATTTCCATATTGTGATTGAAAGATGCACTGTATGTTTGGTTTTTTTGGATCTGACAAAATATAATGCATATGCATTGGGACCCGAAAAATAATATCAATTGATAATTTGATTGGCTCTACGTGCTTCTCTATAATTTTACATTGGTGTGAGTGTTGCTTTAATTAGACGAGTCTCGTTAGAAGCTGAAGGTGCACTATTGGTGGGACCAAATTTAAAAAGAACACTTATTTTAGGATGTATGGAGGGCAGCCTCAACCCTTCAACTAGGATGGTTTTTATAGCATTAAATAGGGTGACACATAGGACTATTGGCTTATGTGGCGCTACATTAAATAGGAGAGAGGGGAAAAGAGTAAGACACTGGGTCTCATGCAAGACTCAGTTTCTATACGAGAACCTATGCACAGGACACTATTAAGTTTGGGTTGGGAGATGATAGTATCTTCATTATAGATAAAAAATAATATGATTGGTGGAGAATAGAGATGATGCATTTATTGAGGACCCACACTAAGAAATCATGGGTTGGAGAACACAATGTCTAAAGTAGTGTCTTGCTAACATGGCATCATGGACACTATCTATGGACATCATGGGTTAGGACTGCCCTTATGCAACCATGACTATTTTTCTACATGTTAGCTGCTGTTTTTTGTGATCCATATTATGATGTTTTTAAGACCATTTATATGTATATATAGAATAATAATACATAGTTTGTCGACGAACTATGAATCACGAATGGAATTAGAAAAGGAAGACAACTGTGTGAGAGAAACGGAGAAGCGACAAAACGGTAGCTGCAATGAGAGTCAAATGTTGCCCTTCGTTTTCCAACGGGAGTTAGAAATTGAGGTGAGCTTCGATGAAGCTATGCAACCGACCAGGCCAACATCAAGTGGCACTCATTATCCGTGCGCCACGACTTCTCGCCGAACCAGGGAGTACGGCAAAGAATAAAAACTTGTGGCCTCAGATGCTCAATTAACTAATGCAGGAGTTTTTATTTAAAAATAACTAATGCTGGAGTCAACGGCAATTGACAATGTCAATTATACGCGCCGTGTGGGGGCTGTTTCATGCCAGCGCTACCTCTAGCTTTAAATGTCTAAGCCGGCCGGCATGGCGCAGATGAGCACCGGCGGCGCCGGAGAGCACCACCTCCGCATGCCGGCGGCTCACGGCGCCGGTGATCATCAGGTCATCAAGGGAGCGGCGGCGCCACCGGAGAGGCAGCTGAACGGCTTCGTCCGCTCCGTGGCGCTGATCGAAAGGGTGGGCAACGCGCTCGGCACGCTGGCCTTCACTTGGGCGACCGTCGTCCTGCTCGGCGGGTATCCGACGGTGCTCCGTCCAAAGGACGACTTTTGGTTTGCGACAACCATAGTTTTCCTTGAAGCCGCGAGGTACGTAGTAGTACTACCACTGCTCTCCCTAGATATATAATTGACATCTATAGACATAATTGGAACTGAAGTGAACTTAGAGTGGACCACAGGAAAAGTTTTAATGACCCAGGCATATACCTACTTTGAGAATCTAAAGACATATTTTGCTTCAGAAAGAAAGAATCTATATAGACCTAGTTGACAATTATTCATGAAAAGTTCAAGGACCATGTTTTCTGTATTCACAATATAAAGTATTGATTATGTACTAGTTATAGATTTTGACTTTGTACATGTCGAATATTGCTAAGATTCTCTTTTAATCATACATGCATTTACTGATTTTTATTCGTTGTTGACTTTTTTCATGATCTTTGACCATTCGTCTTATTCAAAAATTTTGTCCAAATATATAAACCAGTAAGTTATACTTAAGTATATACGATGATAAAGCAAGTCACATATAAAACAAATGATACTTATGCAATTTTTTAAATAAGACAAATGGTCAAACGTTAAACGAAAAAGTCAACAACGAATAGTAATTTGGAACGGAGGTAGTACCTAGCTACATGTCACTATAAAGAAAAATGACCAATTACTGAAACCGTATGTCGATCACTTCAGTTTTTTTTTCTAGCTGAAGAGTGGAGTTTTGAACTTTCGATACTCCCTTTGTTTTTTTATATTCGACACTGGTTAGATTATATTTGAGCTAACCACTACCAACAACATGGTGCATGTATACCTGGGATAGCACTTAGAGAAAGCATTGTTTGGACAAAGCTGACCTTTCTTTAAGTTGATTGAAGAATGTATAAGTATTTTTATTAATCATTTTTACTAATTTGGTGAAACTACTGTTTGTGATCCGCTTTATCTTTTTATCATTCCAATTTTATCATAATTTAACCTACAAAAAACTTAAGACCCCTTAGATGAATACATTACTGCTGATGGGTCATCACTCACTACCAGAACCAAAGCTTATAATGCACACGGCAAAGGCTTTGCCGTGTGTTGTCCACGGCAAAGCCCTGACGGCAGATAGCCCCGACAGATAGCCCCGGCGGCGAAGCGGGCTTTGCCGTGTGCCATATTTCAGACACACTGTAAAGGCTTAGACATGGCGTGCTGTCCATTGACAGTGCCCGTCTCTTTCTTTTTTTTCAACACTTTGCCGTGTGCCACCTGGCACACGGCAAAGATTCAAACTTTGCCATGTGCCAAGCCACCTGACACACGGCAAAGATTCAAACTTTACCGTGTGCCAAGCCCCCTGGCACACGGCAAACCTTTGGTCACTTTGCCGTATGCCAGCCCGTGGCACACGGCAGAAATGATCACTTTGCCGTGTGACAACACGGTAAAGTGACCAATATATCCCTATTTTTTCTATATTTTCGCATATAAAAATCCTCAAAAATCACACAAACATCGCAGGCATACATATATATCATATCGAGCATCACAAGCAAAGCATATAGATAAATAGTCCACAAGTGCATGAATTCACAAATACGTTTATTACAAGTTCACAAATGTAAAGCAACAAGTTCACACATGCAAAGTTTGATTGCTGGGTCGAACAGCAGTAGAGGTAGGAACATCGACGCGCCCCTAGCATATTTGATGCTGCCGATTGATTCTTCAGAAAAGAGAATAGATTGTATGTGAGGCAAGAATCAAGTTCTATGAAGTTATAATCTAAACATTCGAAATTTCAGCGAGCTATCTAAGTTATAATCTCAACATTAAAAATTTCATCGAGCTCTCTAAGTTATAATCGAAACATTCAAAATTTCAACGAACTCTCTAAGTTATAATCTAAAGATTTAAAATTTCATCGATGTCTCTAAGTTATAATCTAAACATTCAAAATTTCGACGAACTCTCCAAGTTATAATCTCAACATTCAAAATTTTATCGAACTCTCTAAGTTATAATCGAAACATTCAAAATTTCAACGAACTCTCTAAGTTATAATCTAAAGATTCAAAATTTCATCGAGCTCTCTAAGTTATAATCTAAACATTCAAAATTTCAATGAACTCTCTAAGTTATAATCTCAACATTAAAAATTTTATCGAACTCTCTAAGTTATAATCTAATCATTCAAAATTTCAACGAACTCTCTAAATGACTCTACGTCTCTATGTTATCTAAGTCTCTAATAATTGAAATGAATCTAAAAGGTTGTCAAGTGGCTCACATGAGGAGTTGCTGGAACCGGTGCCGAAGCCGGAGGGAATATGATCGCTGGCAGAGGTTGACCATCCGAACGGAAAGAGATTGAATGTAGTTGTACATCTGGGACATCTGCTGATCAACATTGGCGTGGATTCTTGATGCCTCTTCCGCTTGTAGCCTCCTCTCTTCGACAATCGCCGCCTTGTGTGCCGCCGCTTGCGCCGCCATCTGGGCCTACACTTTCTCATTCCAATGTCACAAAGCAAAGCAAGCATATGTAGAAATTGAATGAACGATGAATAAATCAGAAATAACCTGAAGTTCCTGCACTTGGAGCTATGTCGTGGATAGCCGTGGGCGTACAACTAGGCTACTACTCGTGCTCCTTGCTCGAACTTGGGCGAGAGTAGGAGTGTTGGCTGTGTCTAGAGTGTCGTCACCTATATAGTATTGGACATGCTTCTTGCCTCCTCCCACCCTCATGATGATCTCTCCATCAAGGTCACAGTGGCTCGGATCTGACTCTGGCCCATGGACCTGCTTTCCCATCTCTATGTACGTGGTGATGCGGGTGTGGATGTAGGGATTGTACGTTGTACACCGAGGCCAGGTCGTCTGGATTGTAGGTGACCTCAGACGCCTTGCCCTTGTGGGCCAAAGCCCATCCCATGAATTGCGAGCACTCAGTGCCTTCATGTGTCTCGGACTACGAAAAAATCAAGTTAATTACAAACTATCAAGAATTGAGCGTTAGAATAAAAAAAATGACAAACGGCATACCCATCTAGTCCTGTACTTGGTGTTGCTACGACTTCCTTGATGGTGTGCTGGACCTGGCATCAGCAAACACCTCTCTCAACCAGCGGTGTGCTTCTCCTCCCATTCGGGTGTGAACCAGTTGTCCACTATGCGTTCCAAGCACACGAAATCATATCTCACCACCACGCAGGCACCTACACGTGATCAAGTGTATGACATGAAAGATTAACAAATTAAGTGATGAACTTAATCTGAGAATAAACCTAATATACCGCCAAGTATTGCTCTTTGGTCAGCTTCAATTTTCTTGCTTCAACTTTTGGGATCTTTTGGCGAAGGAAGTTAACGTCGTAGTTTATGATAGCCTGGACTTGCGCCTCGTAATGCATGTCCTTCACCAACTTCACGCATCGGTTGTGAGCCACAACCGCCGCCTCTTCCTCGAATCCTTCTGACCACCTATAAAAATCCTACATATCAACAATATGTATCCACTCATTATTTACATAAATGTTCAATGAATACAATGTATTGAGAAGTTTAGTGCGAATGAAGACTTACCCACAACTCGCCCTTCACCCGCTCCACCTTGTTCTAAAAGGGCTTGTTTTCCCAATCAAGATAATCGGGGGTGGCGACGTAGTGGCTCCACGTCCAGGCCGGCTCGTGCCTTCCACCAATGTGGGCCAGGCCTGGGAAGTGCTCCCTGCACAAACTCATGATGTTGTTGACCTTGCGAGTGTGAGCACCTCCAGTGACTACTATCCAATTCCTGCCAAAAGTGATTAAGATAAAACATTAGTTTCTATTGTGAGTTTTAGGTTATGAAATGAAAAAAACAGTGATAACAAGTAAAGTTACGCACAATGGCCCAGAGGGTTGAATCATCGGATGTTGCGCTAGAGGGATCGACCTATCCTGGAGTCGTGTGGGACCTCGTTTCCATATAGTCGGCGTACCCTTGTCGAATCCTCCTCCCCATCCTCCTCCTCCCTCTCCCCCTCCTCCTCCCGTTCCTCCTCCTCCTCCTCCTCCTCCTCCTCCTGCGGCCGTGGCTGCTCTACACGCTGACTCCTCCCTTGGCCCTTGGGGCCACCCTTCCCTCGACCCTTGCCTCGGGTCCCCCTAGCGACCGACCCCACAAGGATCATCGGCACATGGTGGCTTTCTTCGGAAAACCGATGCGCATGCGCGTTGAAGCCCAGTGCCTACCATATTTGTTCAATCACCTGCAATTAAAAACATTAAACCAATTAGCATGTATATACAAAACGTAATTAAAAACATAAGAAACATAAACAACACATGTATTAGAAACTAGCATGAAATTATAAATAAAAAGTCATACATGTATTAGAAATAATCATCTTGATCGGGATTAGCCGAATCAAAAGTCTCATCATCACTATCATGCATGTTGAGATAATCAGGCCCGTGCTCCAAATGAGGAACGTCGTCGTCATAAAGCCCTAATTGTAATTTCCCAAGTAATTCTAAATCCTTAGCACTGTAGACCTCATCTCCAGTGTCATCTTCATCAATCATTTCATTAATGTATACTTCCATTTTGATCGCTCCAGTTAAGTCTTCTTGGAAGAATTCTCTGTCATATGTGTTTGGGTCTATGTTGTAATCTTCATTGTTTGGGACATGTAGTTTGTCATGAGGTGATAGTTTGTAGACAACATCCCAACCCACAAGATGTTCGTCAGTTTTGCATGGGTACGATAGATAATAAACTTGTGTGGCCTGTTGAGCCACAAAATAGACATCGTCTCCTGGATAGACGGATGACTGTCGAATTTTGACTAGTCCAAGATTAGGAGTCCGTCGCACTTCGTTAGGATCAAACCAATGACATTTGAATATGACGAGCTTAAGACATGTGGAACCATCGAACGTGAGTTCGTATATTTCTTCAATTCTTCCATAATACTCGACCCCATCGAGGGCTGTCGTACAAACTCCAGAATTTGTGGTTTTTCGATTGGGCCGAGTCTGCTCGTGCCTTTTCGTGTCAAAGCGATATCCATTCACGTCATAGCCAGAAAAGCCGGAAAATGACATGACCCTATAGGCACAACCATTGGCAACTTGTCTCAGCTCGAGACTCATGTTCGGATCATTTTGGCCCTACAAGTAGAAGCATGATATTATTCGCTAAAAAGAATAACTGTACCTTTAGTTTAAACCAAGTACGACTTTCAGAATGACCATACCTTCTGTTTAAACCAAGTAATAAAATCAAGCAATCAACGTCCCGCGCCCTTTTTAAGAAGGGTATCGAATTGTTGCGGGGTCGCTGCCCTTTTTCCCAGCCAGAATTGATGAGTAAATTCCCCGTACAAACAAGATCGAGAGGGTTGGATGCAGAATAGTGAAAATACGATAGCAATAATTGAGAACTAGTTTTTTTTGCACTTACTCAATGTACGGCTCCATTTCTAAAAGGTTTGTCAACACATACATCATGATAGTGCGCAACTCTGCATGTTGCAAGGTCTTAGGAGTTGCACCACTTGCACTTTCGAGTTGCCCTCTGAAGAGGCTGAGATTCGATTCATCTTCAATGGCATTGTAACAACGGGGGGGGGGGGGGGGTGGATTATGCACATTAGGAAGGGTGTCAGCGTAGTATTTTGTTGTGGAGTTTGACTCCTCTTTAGTACAGTATGCCTCTGTAATGGAAGCCTCAATTTTGCATTTGTTTTTACATTTGGTTCGAATGACCTTTTGTTGTCTCTCAATTGAATAGCACCAACGGCCGTGCACAAGCCCCCCCATTCGTGACTCATACGGAAGGTGCAAAATCATATGCTGCATTGGATTGAAAAACCTTGGTGGAAAGATCTTCTCCAACATACAAAGCAACATAGGTGCCAATTTTTTCATTTCTGCAACCACGACACGAGATAACTCCTTAGCACAAAGGATGCGTAATAAATTGCTTAACTCTGCTAGCACTAGCCACACATGTTCAGGGAGATAGCCTCGAACCATCACCGGAAGAAGCCACTCAATCCATATGTGATAGTCATGACTCTTTAGCCCATTGATTCACATAGTAGTTAAGTTCACCCCTCCTCTCGGAGAACGTTAAAGTTTGGAACCATTTTAGTACTTCCATCCGTTGGCCTTTTTTCAGGACAAATTCAGCTGGTGGCTTTTTCATTTTCTTACTGTCTTTGGGAGGCGGAATGACGAGCTTTGGTCTATTGCATAACCTAGCTTGATCCACTCTAGCCTTAACATTGTCTTTTGTCTTATCAGGAATGTCCATGATTGTACCCTAGAATGCCTCGGTGACATTCTTTTCAGTGTGCATCATATCAATGTTATGTGGAAGAAGAAGGTCATGCATGTAAGGAAGCCTCCACAAGCCCGACTTCGGAGTCCAGGCATGTTCCTCACCATATGCGACAAAACCACCACCTTCTTTGTTGACCCTGAGC
The DNA here is from genome assembly GCA_033239725.1 of Echinochloa phyllopogon. NCBI lineage: Eukaryota > Viridiplantae > Streptophyta > Magnoliopsida > Poales > Poaceae > Echinochloa > Echinochloa phyllopogon. The sequence goes on along the minus strand of BTCW01000018.1, from coordinate 24,901,442 downwards.
GTGTCTAACTGCGCACGAATCTCAACACCTGTCAACATCTGTGGTGGAGGGTCTTCAACCACGACACCCTTTGTAAAGTTCTTGATGTCTCGTCTGAATTGATGGTCAATAGGAAGGAATTTTGGTGTTTGTCGAACGAACAATACTTGCCACCCTTCGTCAACCAGAAGAACTTGAGAGTTGTCTTGCATACTGGACATGGAAACTTCTCATGGACACACCAGCCGTAGAATAGTCCATGCGTCGGCAAGTCATGCAGGGAGTAAATGTACCACACTCGCATTTTGAAGTTAGTCTTTGTAGCTCAGTCGTATGTCCATACCCCTTCCTCCCAAGCACGAAGCAGATCGTCAATCAAATGATCCATGTACACACTCATATTACCACCCGGGTATCCAGGAATTATCAACGACAAGAATATGTTCCGTCATTGAAACATGATGTCGGGGGGAAGATTGAGGGGATAACGAACATAAGCCAACAAATGTATGGGGAAGCCGTCGTTCCATAAGGATTGAACCCATCAGTTTCTAGTGCAACACATACATTACGAGGATCCACCGCTATCTCATGATAACACTTGTCAAAATGTCTCCATCCTTCAGCATTGGCTGGATGTACCATATTCTTAGGACGGTATAGTTTGCCTTCTTTGTGCTATGTCATTTGTTTTGCGCATTCCTCGGTCATGTAAAACAGTTGGATTCTAGGTATGGGGGCGGAGGTACCGTAGGATTTTCACGGGGATTTCGAGCTGTCTCTTTTGACCATCACTAGAGTCTACCTCCAGGTACCTAGAGGCTTTACATTTAGGACAATATTTTGCATCAACATGGTCATTCCTAAACAAGATGTATCCGTTCGTGCAAGCATGTATCTGCTCGTATGGCATCTTAAGTTCACGAAGGAGTTTTTGTGCCTCATACAAGTTGCGTGGCAGATTGTGACCACCCGGAAGCAGACTGCCAAAAACTGTCACCATATTATCAAAGCCATCTTGACTAATGTCAAGCTGAGACTTTAAGACCATTATACGTCCGATGGCATCCAGTTGAGAAACATCGGTGTGCTCATTAAATGTTTTCTGTGCCGATGACAACATGTCGTAATAAGCCTTTGCGGTTGCCTCTGGAGGATCCTCCCTAACATTACTAGGCCCTTCATCAAAGTGTGCTTGATGAAAGTCATCTAGCATGTCTCCGCACCTGGCATCAGCATCATAACCCTCGATGCTTTGTCTCACGACCTCTTCTCTTGCACTATGAGCTTCACCATGGCAGATCCACCATGTATAGTTTGCCACAAACCCATTGCTAGAAATGTGTTTACCCATAGTGAACTCTGTGAGATATCTTGTTTGCGCATTTGCTGCAGGGACATAGTGCTTTACTCTGTCCTTTGTCAAATGCATTTTTCAAGAAATCTGCAACCTTGTGAATGAATTCATCGGTCCAGTCACATTTACCCTTCCAGCCCGTGTACATCCACTCACGGTCGTCCATCCTTTACCATACAAGTAAGTGATATAAAAATTAATGGCATCTATACGATGTCTATCATGCTCTAATAGGTAAAGATAGGTCCTAATCCCACTCGAGGATGTGTAGATGGGTTTATTTTCCATGGTCTGCTTCAATCCGTGACAGAGATTGTGTATCCAGAGAGAGAACAACAGAGAGGTGATGCCGAAACTCTATTGCGGATCGGAGCAGACCATGGAAACTAAACCCATCTACACATCCTCGGGGTGTCCAAAATATGTGGACAATTTGAAACGGATATGGTCATACATATGCAAAGGTATGCATATTTTCAACCGTATCTCTTTCGAACGGGAGACACATTGGTTACGTGAGCTAAGGACATGAAAAGGAAACGGAGCCATTTTGCATGTGCTCACCTAGTATCTCGACGGCGGCAAGACGGGGCCTGGCGGTGAGACAGGGGCCGAGGAGTCCTCCAGGGCAACGGCGTTGCGGCCTCCCCCTCCTCCTCCTCCTTCTCCTTCAGCGACGATCGTGGAAACGTGGGCTTTCCAGTGCAAATAGATTAATGGTTAGTATCACATGAAAATTTGGGCAAAATTTTGGCAGCACCTCCCCTGTGCGGTGAGGTTTCCAAAACCTGTAACAAAAACCATGACATGAAGGCCGGACTACACATAGGTTCTCTTCCCACGGCTCGATTGCCGGACATGTAGCATCCAACATCTCTCACAAATTTTGCTCGCCTAGAGGCTCAATGGCAGCGATAAGTGGTCCGGTGGCAAAGGCTAGCGACGGAAGCAGCTGGCGGTGTCCGATTTCTGCAAAAACATTTAACACAAAATTTTTTAAAAAAAATCGAAAGCACCTGCCCTGCACGAAGAGGTTTCCACAACCTGCAACAATTAACCAACGACACGATGGCCGACAACCACAACCACATGCCAAGGGCACGATGACCGACACTCATATATTGAAATTATCGATTTAGCATACGGACACACACCAAATTATCAACTAACAATTCTAAGATATATTTGAAGTAAACTATATATGAAAACACCTAGAAAATGGCACAATATATTCTAAACTACATATGAAAACATCTAGAAATTCTAATAATTCCAAACTATATATGAAAACACCTAGAAAATCCAACAACTAAACTAACAATTTTTATACGTGAGGTGTACGTCGTCGAGCTGGGGCGCAGCGGCACTCCCGCGGGCAGGGAAGGCCGAGCACGGCAGCACGGCCTCCTCCTCCTCCTCCTCCTCCTCCTCCTCCCCTCCTTCTCCTCGCGCAAGAGGACGCGCACGCGGCAAGGGTTGGGACCGCCTACGGGACGCGGCGCGGGGGAGTACGCGGGGTGCCACTACTAGAGAAATCATCATCTGCCCGGCACATATGCCGCGGCACCCTAAAGACCCGATGCTAAAGGTGCATTAGCACCGGGTCCAAAATTCAGGTGCCCTCGGGGACCCTTTAGCACCTTTTAGCACCGGTTTAGGTACCAACCGGTGCTAAAGGCCGCCAGGTGCTAAAGTGGGTACGCGCAAGTCAAGAGGTGCTGAGTTTGAATCCCTGCAGCGACGCACATATTTTTTTGGTGAATGAGCACCTTTAGAACCGGGTATCCGGTGCTAAGGGCTTTCCCAACCGGTGCTAAAGCACCCTTTTCTACCGGTGCGCGCGGGCATGGGAGAGGGCGCAGCGGGGCGGGGCGGGTTGAGGTGGGGCAGGCGCCGGCCGGGCGGGGCACGGGACAGGCGGGGCGCCGGCCGGGGATGGGCGGCGTGGGTGGCGGGGCAGGCGCCTGGCGGGAGGGGCGTGGGTGGCGGCGCGGGGTGGCGGCAGGCCGGGCGGCGTGGGTGGCGGTGTGTGTGTGTGTGCGCGCGCGCGCGTGGATGGGGCGTTTTCTTTTTTTAGGGCAATCGACTGTTTGCCGTGTGCCGTAGATCTGGGGCACGACAAAGGTTTGCCGTGTGCCACATCGACGGCACACGACAAACAGTTCGGCCAACGGGCAGGGCCAATGGCTGACGTGTGGGCCCTCTTGTTTGTCGTCTACCTCCGATCTGGGCACACATCAAACAACTGCTTTGCCGCGTGCCTAGGTTAGTGGCACACGACAAATCTTGTTTGCTTTTAGTATAATTTTCACCCTATATAGTTAAACTTCAGTAACAATGATATTATTTTTCACTTTATTCTATAGTTATTTTATGTGTTCGAAGCAATAAGATTTTTCACTTAGTTTCATTTATTTTTTCATGTAATTCAAACTCACATTCAATTTATATTAATTAAAATTATATAATTGCAGTTAATCAATTAAAATTATCAAATGGATTCCAAAAGTTACCAAAACTAAACATGAAGTAAACTATGTTGTGTATTGTCTATAGAAAAAACTTTTAAGTCAACATTATTGCATCTAAAAGTGTAACAATGCACTTCTCAGTTCTATGGATCTTCGGGAAACCTTCAGCTTGTAAGCGATGTAGTAACAAAAATGTGCGAAAGCTACTCAAATTTTTTCCACACACTCCATGTATGACAACATGATATATTGTCAAATCTCATGATATTTTCAGACTTCGTTTGAATTTTATAGAATTTAAACAACATTCGGCGCCACGTTTGTGCTATTGTCTCGTGAACACGATTTTCAAAATTTTGTTTCAACTAAAGGATAAGGCCTCACATTGAACTCAATATCATGAATATCAATTTTCTACTCACTTTAGTCTATTATTTCGTGCACCTGCAGTTCAAATTTGACTTACACGAAAAAATCTTTGAATGAAAAAAATTCTAAATATAGCATATACATCGAGCATTGTACCAAATTGAGGCATGGTGTACCAATCAATGTATGTGTTTAGGAGAAAATTTTGGAGGTTAGAATTTGTAATTTTTTTTACTTTGCCGTGTGCCAAGTGAAGGCACACGACAAAGGCAGGTGTTTGCCGTGTGCCTGCACCTGGCCCACGGCAAAAGCGAATGTTTGCCGTGTGCTTGGCAGCGGGCACACAGCAAAGCTGGCCGGGCCAGCCGTGGCCACACGCCGGCCGGGCGCACGTGATTTTTTTTCTTTTTTTATAATGTTTGTCGTGTGCCTGGTTGTGCGGCACACGGCAAACCTCGAACCCTTTTTTTGCCCAACGTGTGAGTGGTAAGGGGAGGGAAGTTGTTTTTTTACAAGTTTTCCGTGTGCCTGGATGCATGGCACACGGCAGACACCAAACCTTTTTTTGAGAAAGTTTGCGTGGTTTTTTTTGGCAACGTATGCTGTGTGTCTAGATGCGGGGCACATGGTAAAAACCTTTTTTTTGAAAAACTTTGACCTAACAGCCGTGAACACGCCGGCGTACGTTTTAGTGTTCGTCGTGTGCGGAGAATGAAGGTACACGACAAAGATGTTGTTTGCCGTGTGTTCTTCCACTGGCACACGGCAAACCCTATCGATGCCGTGTGCCTTCACTTTGCCGTGTGCTGGTGGTGCTGCACACGGCAAACAGCCCATTTGCTGTGTGTCCGATATATTACACACGATAAATATTTGGGCACACGGTGAATTATGGATTTCCGGTACTGACTGGCCAATCTGCCCCACACTGAAAAGAAACAAAAAAAAAACAGTGTGATGGGGTACGTGGAATTGAAATAAGGAGACAGGAGGCAATCTCTTTGAGTTTTCCTGGTCTGGCTACATTCATCTGTGGAGTGTTCAAGGATCAATAGTCTAGGGCTGTTGTATTCCAAAAAATTGCCCCATATTAAGTTTGTCAATCACATCATACCTTTTGTTTAATTTCACTCAACTTTACTTCAGGATGTTCAGCCGCAACAATAGACTGGATTACCAATTGTTCTTCCATACCAGAGGTGCTGTTAGACCTCTTGGATGGAATGGGTTGATCATCATCGTATGCCTTTCTAATGTTCTGAACTATCTGGGCATTATAATCTCGAAGAAATTTCCGCATGCTCCTCATCCAGGGTTAAAACGATATTCGTCAAGCGAGATTATGGAATTAAGGATCCTGCTGATTGGCGTGCTTATCCTGACTGCTGCACTTGGTCGGTTTCCATCTCTAGGATCTCTGAAACTACTAGCCAACGAATCACTGCGACGTGCCACATCTCTATGGAGTCCCATAGTTGCAATCATATTGTTGGCTCCCTCTATACTATATCGCTACCGTCACGGCTCAGTGGTCGTCAAGGCCAATTTCAGAAACACAATGGCCAGGTGGATAGTGTTCCTTCTATTGTTTCTAGTTGTGGTTCTCCTTACAATCAGCCGTCTGCATTTTCTAACGATCACCAAACAAGTAGATCGAGCTCTGGGCAGCAAACAAGTGTTCTGGCGTCGAATGATTATGAACTTGTGCATGATTTCTGCTCTTCTGATGATAGCGCTCGTGCATGACGATCCATTATACCGAAGTTTGCTGATATCGTATGAGATATATGCTGTCCTGGTCGTGTCATTTGGCAACTTACAGATTCCAGTTGCCGGCTTGCGTGTCATGCTTGCACTATTGCGTCTTATTCAGCATAACTACAATGGTGATGGTGAGGATCCTAACATGGAAAACCTTGGGGACAAGACAAACCTTGCGCCATCTCTAAACATCTTCTATGTCATGGTGCTCGGTCAAGGAATACTTTATCTTGTGGCCTGCATGCTCGACATTTTCTCATTCATCCCTCGGAGATCTCTTGCCCGTCGTGCTGGATTCAGAGGCCAGCGGGGATTGGAATCTATCAATCTGTACCACGGGTATGTCCTGGAGAAATGCATGGAAAGGGATGTGCTTGCTCCAAAGAACATCAGCCTTTGCAGCTTTGCCATTGATTCCCTGAACTCGGACTCACACAAGATGCAGCTCCATGGGGTCCAGGTAATGCACATCCTATTACAGAAGGACCTAATAACCAGGACACAACTCCTCGCAAAGCTAACCACTTCTACAAGAACAATAGCAAGATTATTCAGAATGCTGGACTGGATGAGTCCAAGGGACGCTATTATCAGATTATTTGCCGCGAAGGTCGGTGCTGAGCTTGGAAAGAGTCTCCGAGTTGTCACTATTCCAGGGACAATTCAGGTTGTATCTGCACTTCTTGATTATGGTGACAACCAAAATAGAGAAAAAGGGAACCCACTCATGGACACAGATGGCGAACAAGAAGGAATACATGGTCATGATCCAACTCTGAATCCTTCCACTGAAACCCAAGAGGAAGGCCAGGATGCTGCTCAGGACACTGCTAGCAGCATGCTGGAAAAACAGGTCTGCTCAACCCGGCAAGTTGGCACTCCGGGAGAAAACTCCTTCATATTCAGATGCTGGCAATGGATATCGAAATTCTGGTCAATTCCTGATGAGGAGCCACCGGCAGAGGCAGACCAGGATCTCCTCCCTGCACTGGGCATGTCAATTCTCAGTAGCCTTACTTGTTGTGACCAAGACAACTGTGAGGCGATCAGCAGAGCAACGGGACTCATCCCCAAGATCATAGGATTCACAAGTTACTGCAGAAGTGATAGAACTTATACCAATGCTCAACAGGAGGTCCTGATGAGGTCATCACTGAAGCTGCTTCACAGGCTGACAAGCATTGCTGGGGAAATAGGCGTAGTACTACGGCACAAGGTATCGAAGCATCCCTTCCTACTGAGAAACCTTGCAGATATCCTAGGAGACAGCTTGAGCAACCAAGAATCTAGGAAGTTGGTGGCAGGAATCCTCAGAAACCTTGCCGTTGATGCAAACACAAGGCAAGAAATTGGACGCATCCAAGTGATCATTACAAGGTTGATGAATGCATTTCTCATTTCAGATGGACCTTTGAGTACTTATTCTGATGGGTTGCTACGGAAGGTCGCAGGGAAAGCACTAGCAGTGTTGGCAGTGGATAATGTCAACAACTGCTTGGTCATGTTAAGGGAAACAGACTATGAACTCGTTAAGGAACTCACAGGTATGATTCATATTGACAAGTACAGATGTGTGGCAGCAAGTCTATTACGGAGCATGTGCCTGCACGCTCAACCTGAACTGAAAGACTCAGAACTGAAAGACCTATCTTACTCCTTGAGAGAGGTGAGCCCCGGCCTACTAATGCAAGCTACCAGTTCAATGTCATATGTGAACAGCATAATTTACAATTGACCTATATATGTAATTGAAATATTTATTTACTTAATTAATTAATTATGTTTATTCATTAGGATACTTGGTCGCGTTAGAGTGGCCTAGAAAACTTGAGAGTTGTGACTGCCTAACTTTGGATAAGAGCAGTAAGATCTAATTTAGATGGTTATACATGGTAAGAAAAGATTTAGCTTTTCAGGGTATCAAGGATGTTTGATGGGGTATGGAGTATTTTACAATGAGCACAATTGAGCAAATGGATGGGAACATTTTAAATTAACACTTGACTAAATAGTGTAGGTATTGTTTGTCAAATTACAAGAAGTATCTATTTTCAACGCAGGTGTTGGAAAGAGTAATGGACGCAGAAGGGGCAGAACTAGAGATCCTCATCGGCTTCAGTTCGCAGATATGCAAAACCATTCCTGAAGACTTTATCCGAGAACTAGAATACGGTCAGATTAAGGAAAGATTCCTAAAGCGGCTCATCGACATGCTGAATGGAAACATAAAACCCAGTGCTAATTGCCCAGGGATCAGGAGGGTGATACTCGAGCAAGCCATAAACATGATGGAATGTGACTTACGCTACGCAAGCTGCTTCAACGATCGCCGTATGTTGGACTCACTATCGATAGTGGAAGAGACAGCCTCGGAGTTTGAAAACTACAACCTCTTCCTAGGCGACGCAGGGTTCATGGAGGCCCCGGAGCCTCTGTCCTCTCTTGTGGCAAGAGCTAAACAGTTGCTGGCCGCCACCATCCATTCAACTCGGCAAGAATAATGTGCATATTTCGTGTCTTTGATTCATGTGCTCTGGTGAGACCAGGACCTGGAGAATTAGATAAGGTTGGTATGATTGATAGAGCAATAGTACAATGGGGTAATTTTGGTTACGAAGATACAATGTCGAAGTCTTTCTGAAATGCCAGATGTATGTTAGTGACCTCCACGGCCAAACGGAATGGTAGATGGCTATAACTTATTATGTTTTGATGGTTAATATCTGCACTTAAATCTTTTGATGGTATATAGTATATATCTAAATGTTGGATCTTTTGATGCTATATGTTCGTGTGCATTGCTATTAGTGAGACGAATTTTTCCAAGATTGTTCGTGTGCATTGCTATTTTGCTAATCAACTAAATTCTGTATTACTTGTGTATATTGGAATAGGGTCGCTTTAGTTTTACGTGGGTTGTTCAATTCGTCTCACTAGTGCTACTTATGTTGAATCAGTGAGGAAGTAGAAGCTCAGATGGTTGCACGATTTGAAGCCAAGCTTGCTGAGAAATATCCCAAGTTCATGGAGTGTCACACCCGGTTTTAGAAAACAAACCAAGTGTACACCGTATGTGTGCCAGGATCAAGTTTCACACATACAGTAAACCAGAAAGTGAATAAAAGATACATCATCACGTAAAATAAATACAAATGACTTACGAGTCTATCAGAGTTATACAGCAAATCCTAGAAACGAATGCTCCAAACTTCACAGGCAATCGACTGGGGGTTGCGTACGCCTAGAACTCAGCACCATCTTCATCAACTTAACACAAGTTCTTCTTCTGAGCAACAATTAGCAAGGTTGAGTACACTTATAGTTGGTACTCAGTAAGGCCACAAGAAATAACCAGAATACAAATTAATTATCAACTTTAAGTAAATTAATCATGTGAGGATCCAGACCACTCTTAACCGTGAGTACGGCTGATATATCAGTTTTACACTCTGCAGAGGTTGTACACTTTCACCATAAGCTGCGTAAAAGTTCAAAAGAACTTTAAACCCAACCATGTTGTGCGGATCAGGCACGCATCACACTACCGAGGTGTGACTGCATAGGGACGCTACGAGGCCTTTACAAAGATTCCCTAATAAGTGCAGTCCGCTAAGGTTTCAAAATCCAAGCAAAACATAACCCTCCCTAATGAGGTCTGTCTCTTAGCTAAGCCCATAGCTCAAGAGGACCGGGTTATACCTCATCGAAGTCTCCCCCACTTGCTCTTTCGGTAAGATATGCACAAACTAGAGTCTCTAATTATTCAGCCAAGGCCAGAGCCCATTGGCACTCATGGTTGTACTGTTTTCCTGGGTGGTCACTCCACGTTCCAATTGAATCATTATGATAATGTAATTAAAGCATAGATAGAAAGATGGTTAGGTACACTTGCCTTTCTCCAAAGTAAATACCACTGCTCAGAGTCTTCAACTCTTGCACTTGTTCATTTAATCTTCGAAGCTCTCGAACCGCGTTCCTTTTTCTCATAGCAATCATCGAGCACAACCATACAAACACGCAACTATACAAACAAACAAACAAGAACAACTAAGAACAATACACCAATCAAAGGAAAAGCTTTAAAAGAGCGCATTAAAGGATAGAGCTCGAGGCTACGGTCACGCAAGCGCAAGAAACGGCTGAAAACTGAGCTTCGATTGAAAAGATACTGCTATCGGAAGATTTAGATTATGAAAGGCACAAAAGACTATATGCTTGATTAATTTTTAATTAGATAAAATCATAGATACATGTTATTCTCTACGTTAGAATTAATTCAATTATGTTTTGAATTTATAAAACACCAAAGTAAAACTTAATCATATTTTATTTATAATTGTTTATGTATAAATTATATCAAATTAAACATTAACTTGAAATAAAACATGTGAGAACATTTAATTGAATCATAAGTATGTCGAGTTGAGCTATCAAAAATTAATTTAGAAAGCACATTTATGTTAGTGTTAACCACATTAATATTTATTATGAAAGCTCAAAATTTTAACTCTAAGTTGTTTTTAATTAGAAAAGATAGCTTTAATTAAACATTAATCAAATTAACATCACTTTATGAAAAAACGAGATAAAACTTAATCAGATTTTAATTACAAATATGCAAATACATATTATTCTAGTTAAAACATTAAGTTAAAATAAAATATGTGAGCATCTAGAGGAATAAAACTAACGATTCAAGTTTTACTTAATTGTCATCAATTAAAAACACATTTGCTTTGGGATTAGCCATATTAACATTAATTATAAAATATCGAGGTGCAACTCTAATTACATTTTAATTAGAAAATCTATTTATCATAAATATTATCAAGATTAATATTTGTTTATGAAAATCCGACATATAACCTAGTCAAATTTTAATTAGAAGACCAATTAGATAAATATTAATCAGTTTGACATTAGTATGAAAATCCAAAGTATAAACCTTAATTAGATTAATAAAACACATTCAGATAACATTTAATCAACTTAATATTAAATAAAAATTTAGAAACATGTGACATGGTAAATAATAGTAATAGATCGTAGTTTGAGTTGATATGATGCTAACGCAACGAAAACGGATTAAATCAGAGCTAAAACGTGAAATTTATCGCGAAAACGAAGTTACAGGGACCATACGTGATTATCTGTAACATTCAGAGGTTAGCAAAGGGTTTTCGCAAGGGATAGAGAACATGCGCCGCGAAAAGGTGAAAAGCTAGGGTTGGATATGTAAAAGAGTCTTGGGTGGGATTTATGTGCATGAATCTAATAGCTTCAGGGGTTTTCCAAAAGATGGCCAAGACACAAGAATACATCTCTAGTTTACGCGATTCTTCAGGGACCTAAGCTCAAAACAGCCATCTCCTTCCTCCGGCCGGAAGGAGCTTCGGCGGCGGCTCTGCTCATCGGCGTCGCCGACGATTGGGTGGGGCTAAGGCTCCAGCGAGGGGCGAAACAGAGAGAGGAGACAAAGGGGAACGCGTTGGTGCGCTTACCAGCGGAGGAGATGGATAGGATTCGGCCCGCGGCAGAGTTGTCGGCCGGCGGTGAGGTGCCCGCGCGGTCGAGCTCATTCGGCGAAAATTCGGCGACTAAGACAGGTGGCGGAGGTACGGTTCGACGCGTAGGAGCTCGTGGTGGCCTCGGATTGCCCCGACGGTCAACACAGGCGACGAATCGCCGGCAATGGCGGCCGGCGGCGCTCAGCTCGGCTCCTACCAGCGGCGGCGCAACGCTTGGCGCTGGGGTGGGGCAGAGGGGATGGCGGCGGTGGAAGCTAGGGCTTGCAGGTCGGCGGATTTTATATGGGTGCCGAGGCCGAGGAGTCTGTGGCGCGCATGCCAAGGACGACCGGCGCGGCTGCTGGGCCTGGTGGGCCGGATTAGCCCTGCACCTGGCCTCACCCGCTCGACCCGAGGGAAAGGAGGAAGTGGCCCAACGGCGGGGAAAGAGAAGGGGGAAGCAGGCCGGGCTGGTGGTGTTGGACTGGGCTCGGTGGGATTCGGCCCGGAGAGTATTTAGGGTTTTCTTCTTTTTTTATTTCCATAATATTATTTTCCCGTGCAAAGATTAATCCAGAATATTCCAGATAAATCATTTAAGCCACGAAAAATACTCTAAAAATTCCAAAAATCTCGGGAAAAATCTCAGATATAGAGTTGGACATGAGGAACCCAAATAATGTATTTGGAGCTCATGAAAAGAATTTAGCAGGCTCCCAAAAATTGGAAAATGCTCTAGGTCATTAGGAATAAACCCTAAAAGAAATTTAGAAAATTCCTATTGGACTTCTAAACGCAATTTTTGAAAACTTGCATACATTATCATCACCTATATTTATTTAAATTTAATTTGGAAAACCAAATTTTCCTATACTAAATTCCCTATAAACAGGCAGAGCTTATTCTTGGAGTAACATGCAGCAGGATCCTCTCCTAGAGAAAATTGATTGGGTCTTTACATCTTCTTCCTGGGCTCTGTCCTACCCTAACACATCAGTGCAAGTTCTCAGCAGGCCTGTTTCAGATCACTCACCCTTTGTGGTTAAAATCAGTACAAGTATCCCAAAAGCTAAGCTCTTCAGATTTGAAAATTACTGGTTGGAGTTTGCTGATTTTCTTTCTGTTGTGGAGCTCAACTGGAACACATCACCCTACTTTGCTAATGCAGCACAAACCTTGAATGCTAAATTCAGACAGGTAAGAGCTGGGTTAAAATCCTGGAGCAAGGAACATTCAAATCTTAGTAGGCTGATCAACAACAATAATTATGTCTTGGCCCTGCTGGATGGCCTAGAAGATCAGAGACCTCTCTGCTCCATTGAAAGTGCTTTCAGAAGATTGATTAAACAGAATCTGAATAAACTGCTGGAAGCAAAAAGACTTTACTGGAAGCAAAGAAACACAGCTAGATGGGTGAAATTTGGGGATGAGAATACTAAACTTTTTCAAGCAATGGCCACTTATGCACAAAGAAAGAAATATATATCTTGCTTGTCTAAAGATGATGGCTCCATTATCTTTGACCATGATCAAAAGGCTGCATACTTATGGTCCTCATATAAGAACGGGCTGGGTATATCGGAATTTTCTGGCATTTTATATGAACTTGCGGAATTAATTCAATTGGCTGATCTACCTGTGTTAGATGGCCCATTCTCTATGGAAGAAATCCTTGCTGTCCTCAGAGAAATGCCTCCTGATCATGCTCCTGGGCCTGATGGCTTTAATGGGGCCTTCTTCAAAAAATGTTGGCCTATAATCAAGGATGATGTAATCAGGTTATGCCAAGACTTTGCTGCAGGGAACCTGAACTTGGAGAGTATTAATGGATGTCTGATCACTCTCATACCCAAGAAGGATAATGCACAATCTGTCAATGATTACAGGCCAATTTCTTTGTTGAACACTTCTATGAAATTCCTCACAAAGCTCATAGCAAACAGATTGCAAAGGGTCATACTCAAAGTGGTGCACACAAACCAATATGGTTTCATTAAGGCAAGGACTATCCAGGACTGCTTAGCTTGGGCTTTTCAATTTTTGCATATCTGCCACAAGTCTAAAAGACAAATAGTGCTTCTAAAATTGGATTTTGAAAAAGCCTTCGACAAAATTGAACATGAGGTCATTCTCCAAGTAATGAAGTACAAAGGCTTTTCTGACAAATGGATTTCTTGGATCAGATCAATTTTAACCTTAGGCTCCTCTTCAGTTCTGCTCAATGGAATCCCTGGCAAGCCATTCCAATGTAAGAGGGGGTTAGGCAGGGTGACCCCCTTTCCCCTCTGCTGTTTGTTTTAGGGGCTGACCTCCTGCAATCAATCCTAAATGCTGAAGCTCTACTGGGTAATCTTGATCATCCTTTGGGTCCAGACTTTGGTGGTGACTTTCCAGTGATCCAATATGCTGATGACACCCTAGTAATCCTGCTTGCAGACATTGCTCAGTTACTGCATTTGAAAGAAATTCTTGAGACATTTGCCCTCTCCACTGGTTTAAGGGTTAACTTTGATAAATCCTTCTTAATCCCAATAAATGTGGAAGAAAGTGGTTGGTCTGCCCTGACTAATGCCCTTGGATGCCAGCTTGGTCAAATGCCATTCACTTATCTTGGACTACCTCTTGGCACTACCAGACCATCTGTGCAGGACTTCACTCCTATGCTCACTAGGATGGAGACACACCTCATGGGGATTTTTAGGCACCTCTCTTTTGCTGGAAGAATGATTTTAGTCAACTCTGTCTATTCAGCCATGCCTACCTTCTATCTTTACTCCCTAAAGCTTCCTGCTGAGGTTCTGAAACAAGTTGATAACTACAGAAAACATGTGCTATGGCATGGTGGCGACCTAAGCAAGAAAGGTGGTTATTTGGTGGCCTAGAAACATGCTTCTAGAGCCAAGGAAGATGGTGGACTTGGCATTATAAACCTGAGAACACAGAATGAGGCTCTTTTACTGAAATTCCTTCACAAATTTTACAATAAGTTGGACCTACCCTGGGTTCATTTAACCTGGCAGCAGCTTTACCGAAATGGCACTCCACCTCATGAGAGATCTGGGATTGGCTCCTTTTGGTGGAGGGATATTATGTCCCTTGTACAAAAGTTCTTTATGATTGCAACCTGTAAGGTAAATAGTGGATCTTCAGTGGCCATCTGGAACGATCTCTGGGATCTTGGAGTTCTTAAATGGAAATATCCACAGCTTTTCTCCTTTGCTAAGCAGAAGAAATGTTCAATTAAGCAATTTACTGAATGGGACGAGGGAATAGTCTTCTATTTGCCTCTTTCGAACTTGGCACTCTACTAATTACTGGAGCTGAAAACATCCATCCAAGGTTTGAACTTAAATGCCACGCAAAATGATGATTGGGTCTACATTTGGGGCTCTGGAAATTTCTCAAGCAAAAATGCTTACACGAGTCTCCAAGGTACTTATCCGGCCTCCCTGCTCTTCAAATGGATGTGGAAGTCTAGGGTCCAAAACAAGCACAAGTTCTTTTTCTGGTTATTTCTCAAGGATAGACTGAATACCAGGAATATCCTACGCCGAAAGCATATGCATCTTCAGTCCTACAATTGTGTAATGTGCATTGAAAATTTAGAGGAAAATGTCCGGCATTTGTTTTTTGAATGTCCATTCAGTGATGCATGTTGGACCTTCCTAGGAGTGCAATGGGACTTGTCATTGGATTTCCAGCAAATGGTACTTACAGCAAGACAAAGATTTCAGTCGGTGATCTTTAGGGAAATTTTCATTATAGGTTGCTGGGCTATTTGGTGTCACAGAAACAACATCATCTTCGAAAATGATCCACTCTCTTTTGCTAGCTGGCGGTGACTCTTCCTCAAGGAGATGATGGCGGTAACCCTTCGGGCCAAACCGCAAGTGAGTGACAAGATCAGTGTTTGGTTGAATAGTCTGTAATCTCTCTTTTTCTTTGCTTGGGCCTGGGGCCTTGTAAACTGTATATAATTATTTTGTCCATATATATATAAAAAAAAGAGGGGTAGGGGCCTCCCCTGCCGATTCCCGTAAAAAAAATTCCCTATAAATTATATAATGCTTGAGAAAAATTTTAGAAATTTGAGAAAATTATTGTTTTAATTAGGCTAATTGTTCACATTCTAAAATTTGAAATTTTCGGGTGTGACATGGAGGAACTGCAGTCCGAGCTCACAGAGTGCTTACAAAGGGCATGGTAAAGATTGTCTCTGGCGTCAAGGATGTGTACAAGAAGCAGTTGGATCAAGTTATAGGAGCGATGGTTAGTGCTTTCGTCGATGGATCTAATGGAGTTCGTGGACCAGGCCTGCACGCAACTGCCGACTCCGACGACTTATGGACTGGCCCAACATATTAAGAAGGAAAAAGTATGTTCTACACCTGGACACTAAGCCGAGTCCATCATTCCTCCCTAGACTCGAAAATCGGATAAACTACCTCCTCAACTTTCAAAATCGTCCACTTTACCTCCTAGCCGTGGTTTTAAGCGGTTTTCAAGGTGATTTTATATTTTTCAAGTAAAAATAAATCTTATAAATACTTAATGAGGTTATTAAACCATGAAAAATATTCCTAAGCTTCTAAAAATTCTGAGAAAAATTCTAGAGATGGAATGGGACGCAAGAAATATAAATAAAATATTTAAACTAGTGAAAATATCTATAAAATTTTCTAAAACTTAGATTTAGCTCCAGCAAAATAGAAAATATATATAAAAAATTAAATATATATATTAAAATATTTAAATATATACCTAATTGCATCTTGAATACTTTCCACAATAAAAATATAAGATGAAGCCGACATGAATACACTTATCGTAAATGCACAAATGCATTCAACATTAATATTTGTTACATTTATGATGGTTGAATACATTGACGATGAATGTATTCATACTGGCTTCATTTCATGTTTTTATTGAGAAAAGTATTTAAGATACATTTAGAAAATTTTATGAGTATTTAAGTTTTTGGATATATTTCCATTTTACTAGAATTAAATTTAAATTTTAAAAAAAAATTGTAGTCATTTTCACTAGTTTTAAATATTTTATTAAGATTTTTTGCATCTCAATCCATCTCTAGGATTTTTCTCATAATTTTTAGAAGCTTAGGAATATTTTTTATGGTTTAATAAGTATTTCAAGATTTATTTTCAATTGAAAAAGGCAAAACCACCTTGAAAACCGTTTAAAACCAAGGCGAGGAGGCAAAGTGAACGGCTTTGAAAGTTGAGGGAGGTAGTTTACCCGGTTTTCAAGGCTAGGGAGGAATGCTGGACTCGGATTAGTGTCCAGGGAGGTAAAACGGTCTTTTTAATAGAACCGGCCCGACGGACGGGCATGTGGTTTGCGTGGCGGGCCATATGCTTCCGAAGCCCATTTTCCTTGGGCTCGTCTACTCGCCCCGCAAAGTCTGAAATTGCAACCCTGCCCTGCGCTGAGTGCGTGCCCAGTTCGTGGCAAGTCCTCTGTTACTTTACCAGACTGACTGTTGGGACCTGTTCTCAGCATATCCCCTGCCTCGTTTCTTTACTGCAATGTCGCCCAAAAATTCATCCGACAAACGTAGTATGAAAAACTACTGCTGTTTAGATTCATTACCAACATAGAAATCTTCATCTTCAGGGCTACTCCACTTTGCCAAATGAGATTTTGTGGGAATTTTATTTGCTGAAACTTAAGTGCAAAATTGAAAAGAATGGACAGACACTTTGCCATTTGCAGACAAAGTCCAAACGCTGAATGCTTTGGATCTGTTTGTTGCCTCTGGGTTTAGTGTTTGTCCTTGCTTCCAAATTTCAGGGCTACTGCTGCCTGTATATAACTTGCTTTTTTTTGAGAATTTGTATATAACTTGCTTAATGGATAGTGGTTTCTTTTTTCTTGTGACATGGATTGCTTGCTACAGCCATAGTTTTGATCATACTCTGCTCATGTCTTGCAGCTGCATTCCTTGTGGGCCTGTATATGGCAGATCCTGCCTGTTTAGATGGCTGGTTCAAAGCAGACATGCGACAGCTAAGGTACTTGGCATTATGATAATGATTTCTCAGTTTTAGGGACAACTTGGCGTCATGGGACTATGGGAGTTTATGGAGAGTGCGCTGAAAGCGATAGCTCAGAGGATGAAGTGATAACTAGGATGGAAGAAAAGGTAGCTCGGACTCGGAGGGATGAAGTGATAGCTTGGATCGAACAAGAGATAGTTGGGACAACACTTGAGCCTTGACCATAAGATCAGGGATTGTCTGGCAAACGTTTGCGACATGGAGAAATCGACAGCTCGTTCCAACAGAGTGATCATGGTGCTAATCGTGGTGATTTTGGTGCACCTGTGCAAGATGATACTTTCCATGATGCGGTAATCTTGTATCCTGCAGCTTAGCTGTTGCACAACTGCTTGGTGCCTTAGTGTATTCTATATGGTACTACCTCCGTTCCAAATTACTATTTATTGTTGACTTTTTTCTATGATATTTAACCATTCATCTTATTCAAAAAATTTTTCTAAATATACAAACCAATAAGTTATACTTGAAGTATATACGATGATAAAGCAAGTCACATGTAAAATAAATGATACTTGTAAAATTTTTTGAATTAGATGAATGGTCAAACGTTAAACGAAAAAGTCAACAACGAATAGTAATTTGGAACGCAGCTAGCTAGCAGCGGAATGTGGGTGAATAGAATTCAATGCTTAGGCATTATGTTTGTGGATGAGGATAAACTGCTTAACCAGCTTTTGGTGATTTTGTGTGTGAGCTCTAGTGATACCTCGTTCTAAGTCCTGATGTAATGCATGGAATGTAGCGTAGCAACAAATGCCTTTTTTTTCTCTCATGAACTCATGTATTAGGTGCGCAAATTACACTATGGTGATCTAATAGATTATCGTGTCAAGTTGTCAACCACAAGAGATGAAGTGATAGCGCTGATGGAAAAGAATAGCTCGGATGACCCATGCCCATGAGATTAGAATTAGTCTAGCAAAAACTTACGAGACCGGGAAAGCGACAAATCAATAGCTCGCTTTGTTCACGGCGAACATGACGCTTTCTGTCGGCGAGTGCAATGTTCCTGTGCAAGATCCTAGTTATGAAGCTGTGGTAGTTTTGTGTCCTGTAATTCAGCTACTGTAGAACTGTCCGGTGTAGTGATCTGACAGATGGAATATTGGACGACGACTTGTGCTATGCAACATAGCTGACTATGCTGTATTCTGAGTACGAGCTGTAGTGTGATATACAGATTGTCAGGTTAACCACAAAACGTTCTGTTGCTCAAACTTGGGAGTCGAAAAACCAGACCACCTCCAAAGTTCCAACGAATCAAGAATGATAAAGCTTTATGGAATAATGGCTCCTCGGAAGATCTCACATTCTCACACGCATGTTGATGGGACGACGCATGACACATGGAGACGCATCATAAAAAGTGCTCCTATCCAAAACATACTTATTCATTAGATCAGGGATAAGTCATCATCTCCCAGGGGATGGTGACGAGTTTTGACTCGGTGTTCTAATACAACCATGGAGACAGAAAAATATGGCACGGGGTCGTGCAGACACCAAAGCATGTGCATGCATGGGCACCCAAACAGAGTCAAGGACAGGTCAGGCCACTCAAAATTTCCATGAACTTTCAAAGCAAGGTTGATGATGAGCTAAAGAAAAAGAAGCCGTTGTTAGGTACCGCTAACAGTTGATGCTTTTATCACTCAACAGTGTCTAAATCGATTCTGTATGACTGTATGTCTGCCTTCAAACCGTTTTGGACCTTTCCAACTCCATAAGATGATACGCTGACCGCTCTAAATTCTCCTGTTAGAAAAAAGTTATTAAGTACAGTATATGAGGGAAACATCTGTTGATTGTTTTAGATGTCCAAACTAATTAACTAAAGACTGTACAGTACTACAGTGTGGCTGCACAAAATCTAGAGGCCTTGTCCAAGTCTTTCCATTTACTGAATGAAACATTTGTAGTTAGCCTATAAGACTCCGTAGATGCCACATTGTTGTTCGCGATTGATGATTGCCTGTATTGCCACCCCCACTGCATGCATATCTGTCGGCAGAGTTAGCCAGCAGCTCAACTATGGTATGTACTCTGTGCACGCACGCTAGCTGGATTTTGACAAGCGCACGTGTAGGCGACTGACGAAGCAATCTTGGAAGCCATCTTTCCATGATCGGAAAGATTCGTAACGACGACGACACGAGAATCGATGCAGATCAGGCTACACGGTGGCCCCACTGCCTGAAAATTAGCCAACCTACTACTCTACTCCTGGAGGTCGCCTGATCCGTTAATTTACACATGGTTAGTTAATTATTGCTGCGGTAACCATGGTAGAAAAAGCTGAAAGTCCAAGCCATAACCGATGCTGGTAGCTAGAGATGATGCAGGTCTGAAGTTCTAGCCTGCGCATTCCTCCTAATGCACAGTATTTTATCTGAAACATTGCTTGCTGGAAGATGCAGAGCACCATTTCTGATAGAAGGTGAACCAATTGGTGGGGAAAAGCTGAAATAGTGTTCGATTTGCAAGTTCCGACATAACACGCCACTGGAAAAGTACAAGCAGAGAAGAACGGAAGCACTTACTGCAAACAAGGAGGCAGCAACGTCTCCAATACAATACAGGTTCAGACTTCAGATCAGCAGCACCATCCATCTTCTTCCCCGACTCCGGTGACGGCCGGAGCCGTTGGGGGGAATGAAGCCTGGTCCGAGACCGTCCGAGACGGCGGCGGCCCACGCCGCCTGCTGTCCGGTCTCGCGCCAGACGACATTCCCCTCAACGAGATGATCGCGAGAAGACGGAGGAGGAAGAGGGCTGAGCTTTCTTTATACAAGCTCTGCTGCCTGCAGCAAATGATGCTGCCTTGTGGAGGGCAATGGCGTCAAGTCCACAAGCAAGCCCCTTTCTGGCTTAGCTTCTTTGCTGCTTTCACACTGCATCTTGCAGTGCCTGAACAAACCAAATCTTTGCCTGCACATCATAATACAATGTCAAAGAGGATATATGCCAGGGGATTGAGACATTTAGCCAAGGTCATGGATTCTAATATGGGCATACATTTACTCGCAAATCGCAATCATGACCAATTTATGCTCAGCTAATGATGGTTATGCGAAAACATGGCGCCAAGATTCCGTAGATAGTCAACTAAACCGATAGAATTGTGGACAGAAAAGTCAATTATCCATGGTGACATTTGAGCCATCATCATTACGCTTATTCCCGGCTATGATTAAGCATAATATTGAGTCGCTGGAGGAAAAAGGATTAGTAAAATAGTTTGTTCTTTCAGGAGTGCTTGACCCTGACATCAGTTTAATTATTTTTATTCCACAGCAAAGGCCAAAGGGGTTCTTTACATATACGTAGTATTAGCTTTGTATTGCCTTGCCGGGCTGTTTTGATTCCAAGCTTAGCACTTAAGAAACTACTGGCCGTGAGGTGCCCTGCTACAGCAAAAGAGCATTTTTCCGAGGCTGTGGTTGTGGATGACAGGCGGTTTATCAGAAATTAAAAACAGTCTTGTTCTGCTCTCTATTTTTCTATAACTGTTCTGCTCTTTATTTATTACCATCCGAGGTAAATGATTTCTTTTCTTCACCTTTTTTTTATCTCGTAAAAGGGTTGCGACTAATTTGTTTTTCTTTTCTGTCGAAAGTAGATCATGGCAGAACTTCACTGTCAGGGTTTTTTATGGCTTCCAGCTTCCTATTGACGGGGAAATCAAAGATCTTTACCCCACTTAGAAGAACTTTATTGGATATTTCTAAAACCTAGGAATGACCCGCACATGGGAAACTACTCCAACAGCAAAAGGATCTTTTGTGAGGCTGTTGAAGGTGTCTTATTTTGTGCTCGTTTTGGCATTCATGAACAAAAAAAATATATTTTCTTCACCTATTTTCTTTTTCCCCAATTTTATGTTATTAGATTTTTTTGGAAGAGTTAAGTGTATGGCTTTTTGATTGACAGGGACTCCCCAGTCCCAAGCGCTGCTTTTAATAAGATTTCAGCAACTTTACTAAAATGTATTTTTTTAGAAACTAACCAAACTATATATATCATCAAATCTAGAAGTACCATTGACTTTCAGTTTTATATTTTTCACCCAAAAATCAAGAGAAATATCAACTATAATAAAATGATTTTTTTATATTACAAAACCACTTGATTCAAAATGCACTGCGAGATTGAAAATGACTAGCTTAGCTGTTGGGCTTGCAGTATATTTAGCGGATATGCAAATGAATGAATAAACGAGGAAATCAAAATCAATGAAGTGGGCCGCTGCTAGGCTGGATATCCCAAACCCTCGACGAGGTCCAAGAGAATCGAACAGGCCCAGCAAATCACGAAAGCCCAGAGCAGCTTCGGGCCCAGCCCATCGTAGACACACACAAGGCGCAAACAGCCGCTGGTGTGAACAGAAGAAAACGACGAGGAAAAAGAATGTTTTACCTCCTGGACACTAAGCTGACTCCAGCATTCCTTCTAGACTTAAAAATCGGGTGAACTACCTCCCTCAATTTTTAAAATCGTTCACTTTATCTCCTTGCCATGGTTTTAAGCGGTTTTTAAGGTGGTTTTGAATTTTTTAATTGAAAATAAATCTTAAAATACTTATTAAATCACAAAAATATTCCTAAGCTTCTAAACATTACGAGAAAAATCCTAGAGATGGATTGAGATGCAAAAAAAATCTTAATAAAATATTTAAAACTAGTGAAAATGACTACAAAATTTTCTAAAATTTAAATTTACTTCTAGTAAAATGGAAATATATCCAAAAAGTTAAACACTCATAAAATTTTATAAATGTATCTTGAATACTTTTCTCAATAAAAACATGAAATGAAGCCAGTATGAATACGTTCATCGTAAATGCATTCAACCATCATAAATGTAACATATATTAATGTTGAGAGTGTATTCATGTCGGCTTCATCTTATGTTTTTATTGTGGAAAGTATTCAAGATGCAATTAGATATAGATTTAAATATTTTAATATATATATATATATTTATTTTTTTGTATATATTTTCTATTTACTGGAGCTAAATCTAAATTTTAGAAAATTTTATAGATATTTTCACTAGTTTAAATATTTTATTTATATTTCTTGCGTCCCATTTCATCTCTAGAATTTTTCTCAGAATTGTTAGAAGCTTAGAAATATTTTTCATGGTTTAATAATCTCATTAAGTATTTATAAGATTTATTTTCAATTGAAAAATACAAAACCACCTTAAAAACGGTTTAAAACCACGGCTAGGAGGTAAAATGGACGGTTTTGAAAGTTGAGAAAGGTAGTTCATCCGGTTTTCGAGTATAGGGAGGAATGCTGGACTCGGCTCAGTGTCCAGGGAGGTAGAACGGACTTTTCCCAATCGACGTAGTCTCTGCTGCTGCTAAACCCCCTTCTCTCGCCGCTCTCCACCAACTTTAAAACCCCTTTCTCTCTCCTCCCTTGATCCCCTCACGTGCTCCACGGCTCCTCGCCGTCGCCGCCATTGCCGCCTCCACCGCGCCTCCGCCGCCCCGCCGGTCCCCCCTTCCTACGAGGAGGTATGGATGAGCTCTATCTCCCCCGACCTGTCCTGTCTACCGTGCGCGCGTCCCCGGGTATCGCGCCCTCTGGTCGGGTTGGGTGGCGGCGCGGCCTCGGTCCCCGCGGTCGGTGCTAGGAGCGGGGAATCCATCTCTAGGGTTGGGGGAAGGAACTTGGGGTTGGATTGAGGGAGAGCAGAGCAAGACCTGAGCGTTTGGGGGTGCAAAACGGCGTACTTGATCTAATCGCAAGCTATGTCTGCTGGATTTGTTCTTTTTTTCTTCCCGGTTTATCTCTTAAGTATTGCTGCTCATATGATGCTTGCGTAGGGTTTCCTTTCCCCACTCAAGGAATGCGGTTATGGTCTGGATGGTGAAGGCTGCTGATTGAGAGCAGTATCAGACATTGCTGGCTTATGTGCTTGCCATTCGAGTGTCAAATTCAGTTATATTATATTTGGGGCGAATCATTTTTCGAGCCTATTATGTTCTTTTGGTGTGTGGTATCTATTGTGTATCAGCAGAAAACTGGAAATGCTCCGGTTGTTCAACATTGCCTATTGTTATTGCTTTCAATCATACTATCAGCAAATACGCCACTGACATTTAATTACAATATTCTGCTCTCTGCTACCCATTAGGATGTAATAACAGTATTATTACTTCTGATGGGTGTTGATTTGGCCTGTGTTGTCTATATGTTTTGATGCTTCAGTGCTGGTGGCATGCCTAAGATGCAGTCAAGTTCCAAGGAGCAAGAGGTTCATAAAGTGGCCAGCAAATCCCATGAACAGAATGTATTGAAACAAGGCGCTGTTGATGACGATGAACCTGGTGATACCACTTCCTCTGCTGGTGAAAACAGGTATCCTGGTTGGCCTGGAACCAGTGTCTTCAGGATGCTGATTCCTTCACATAAAGTCGGTGCAATAATTGGCCACAAAGGTGAGAGAGTTAGAAGGTTGTGTGAGGAAACAAGAGCTTGCGTCCGAATTATAGGTGGCCATCTTTGTGCGGCAGAGCAAGCTGTAAGTTGTCAACCTCACAGTTACCTCATAATTGATTTAGGTTTTCTCTGGTTTCCAAACAGGACCTTAAAGATTTTTTTGTTTCTTGTTCATTGGTATACTTTTTTCTTGTATTTTTGGGCTGCATTATATTGCTCTTTTATCTTGTAGGAAAGAATATGTTCGTTTTTCTTTGGAAACCATAATGGTTTTCATCCTTGTATGTGGGTAGTTACAACTTGCAGCTATCGGTTGCAGACAAAACCTTTGGGCTTAGTTAGTACAATAGATAAACAAATGCTCCATGGTTTCATTAAATTTGTAGGCCCTGTCAAACTTCGACTAACTATCAATGTAGAGTCCACATGGATCCTATATTTACTTCATGTTATCCTGGTTAAAGGCAGGTCATTTTGTTGGCACAGTTTGTCAACCCAGTGTCACCCTTTTGGCCTTTTCTATCTTAATAATGTTATGTTGCGCCATTAATTATTTATACATTTTTCACTTCCTTAATGTAACAACCCAGTCCTCCACGAGTACCCAGGAGCATTTGTCACGAACTAAGAAAAAAAATCTATCAGGTAATTTTAATAGAAACTCATCAAAACAGTATGGCTTGGGCACAATTCTTGTACCATATATTCCTTTTTTGGCGTCTGTCAACTCCCATGGCTCTTAAAAGAGCATGATTTATGTTTTTTGAAAATTTAGGTTCACACCATTGTCTCAGTTGCCATTGCCTTCATAATTATCCATTCTATCCCACTTGTTCTTGAAGTTCTTTGATTCATGATACAACCATCACAGAGAATTATCTCCCATTAATTTTTTGCTGAGCTGGCAGCAAATACATTTCAAAATTCCTTCATGTTTTGGTTCGGTGTAGAGAGTTGTCCTAAAACTTGCTCTCATTATTGTTGGAAGGTAATCATTTTTGGAAAGGAGCAACCTGACGAGCCACTACCTCCGGCCATGGATGCACTACTAAGAGTATATCAGCAAACAATTAACGGCGATGCCTTAGATGTGGGATCCAATAGTACAATTGTGACACGGATTCTTACACCAAATGAACAGGCAGCAAGCCTTTTTGGTGAGCAGGGTGCAATGATAAGTTCAATCATGCAAGCTTCTCACACCAACATCCGAATCCTTGGTAACTTTGATTTGATGTACCTCTCAGCTCATTTTTCACTACTATTCCTTTTTGCTGATATCAGTGATTGTCATAGAAGTGCATCATTATCTTCAGATGGTTGCTCTGTGTTGTGAGAATATGAGTAATATGTTTGTAAGCAACAGGATTTGGTGCTTAATGAGGATATGAGTAATCTGTAAGCAACATGATTTTGTGCGTAATGAAGTACAAAGTTAGTCCTGTTTCTGCCCAAATTTGCTCTTGTGAAGCTCATGTTTAGCATAAATTGTGCTTTGCTCTCATCACAGAAGTACACCCTCCATTGTCATTGCATGATTGCATCTTTTCTCAAATACTCAAACATGGTTGCAGTCAATATTAGACTGTAGATGACCTTCAAAAAAATATTAGACTGTAGATGCACTTCTGAAATGAAGTGTTTCTGTAGCAACGGTTTGTGATGCATATATGTGTTATATGTTGTCAGTGTCAATATATCATATGCTCAGAAAATGTTAGTCTACATTCAAAGAATTCTGGTGAAGTACAAACCATGCTGGAACGTTTTAACTCCTTAATCGTCATGCACCTTTTTTCTTACTTTTTAACTTATTCCTTCGAGTTTTCTCTAGTAATATCAACTTTAATAAATTTCAGATCTTGATTCATTAGTGCAACAGACACAAAACAGTTTCAACATTTATTTATCAAAATCACATCTGTTGATGTAGCATGGTTTTCATCATCCACCTTTGAACTGAAGTAGGTTTCACTGTCGCTCTTGTGTTCCGTATTAAATTTATAAGTTTCAACTTGCTATTGGCCTAGATTACATTGTACCTTTTCCATTTGGAAACACCATGACAGACACTTTGAGTGTGTTATTATTGCAATTGGTATTGTTGGGGTTGTCAGTCCAGCCGTCAGTATTATTTAGTCTCTACCTCATTCATTACATGGTTTGACTGTTTAGATGGTGACCTGCCGCCTGTTGCACTGGAGGAAGATAAGGTTATTGAAATACGGGGACTGCCTGCAGGAGTGCATAAGGCTTTGGAACTTGTTGCTTCTCATCTGAGGAAGTATCTGGTTGATCGAAGTGTCATCCCATTGTTCGATCGTCATGTAAGTTGCTAGTTTTTTGAACATTAGTTGCTTAGCAGCCATAGTGAAATGAGGCAGCATTTTGACCCTTACCAACATTTGATTTCCATGACTTATTCTTCAGGTCCCTATGTCAATATTGCACTCGGACATGCCTCTTTGCCACTACATTGACCACCCTGACAGCCCTGTGTATGCAGTTAGTCCAGGCTATCACTCTGTATGCACTGAAGATTTTCAACGTGAACCATGGATTGACACTTCCTATTCGAGGGTTAGACATCCTATGGAAAATCTTCTACATGCTGATACATTTGAACACAAATGGGATGAATCTACATCTTTCAGGCGATATCGATCAGTTACACCACCTAACCATGCTAGAAATGCATATGGCCCAGAATCATCTTCACCTATGGAGGCATATCAATCAGCTCCAATGGAATTACGTTCGCACTGCAACCTCATATATGGATGGCATGCAACTCCATGTAGTCCAACAGCTTCTGATGAAAGAGTACGCTCCCTTATATCTGTGTATGGACAACAAGCACATCCACGGAGACAGACATATCAATCAACTGAAATGGGTAAACATCCACGCTTCGGAAAATCTTTTCATGGAAGTGAAGCTCATCCAAGCAGGGTATCTCCATCAGATGCTAATGAACTACCTCCAAATCCTGGTATTTCTGCATGTGGACGAGAAGCATCTCCACCCTTCAGGATGCATCCATCAACTATTGTGGAAAATCTTCTACACTGTCGTGTATCTGCATGTGGGCCAGAAGCACCAGCATATCAGGCTCCACCTTCATCAACCAATCGGTCTGCAGCAGTTGCTTCTCAGGTTTGTATGGTTACCAAAGGTGTCTTATTTGTATGCTTGATCACATGTTTTGATTGTCCTGCTAAAACTGATTAGTATCTGTTTTGGATGGTGGTTATTTGATAGGTTAAGAAGAAGATGCAAGTTCCGATATTCTATGCTGAAGCTGTCATTGGCCCATCTGGTGAAAGAATTCAATACATTCGTCGTACCAGCAGGTCGAGCATTTTCCTAAATGATTCTGAGGAGGGCATAATGTCTATTGAAATCACTGGAAGTGCTGCAGTAGATGTTCTAACTGCAGAGCAGCTAATTAAGGTATTCTAAAAGATTTCACTACACATCTGAGATAATATATTATCCTTTTCTTAGTACTTTACGTGGTTATTATGCTGAGCAAATAATTTTATTAAAATTGCCCGGTTGACTCCTCTGGTTGCATATACAAAGCATAGAGTTCTCCGTTTGCTGGTTGAATGTTCGCACCTGTTGGGTAAGAATCTGCCTCTTTGTGCAACGGATGCCATTCTGGTTTTGTTCAAATGATCAACATCAGTCTAATTGCATTGGCAGAAAGGCTGAAAGCTATTATCCTGGTGATGTGGTGTTCCTTTTCTTTGAAGGAGTCACGCATCAGGTCATTAGACCAATACCCTCAGCTGTACTTATATCTAGTGGTTTGATGCTGAACTATTCCATTTGAGAATACCATGTCATCAAAATGCCTCCCTGCTAGTTGTTATATTTAGATGTACTACTATGAGTATTTCAATGGTAAACTGATGTTAATATTGGCACAGTAAATGGCCAGCTATTACCATGTGACTAGTGTAAAAATAGTGTCGGCTCCAATTTACATATTCTGCATCCCATCTTGTTTTCTGCAGTAGTACTACTTTTAAGCCGATGCTTTATAATGTATTAGTTCATGGCTATCTGTGTTGCAAACATCGTTTTTTCACTCTCTTGATTTTTTTTTTCTGTTTTCTAGAACTTCATGGCTGAAGCAGCTGCCGCCTCCCCTGGTCATAGTTTCGACTTCATTCCATCATATCTTCCAGCATCCAGATCTCCCCAATCTGATGTTCTTACTACTGAGAAAAGCAGAGTGTCCAGTTTGCCAGAACCACGCCTGCAAATGATATACTGAAAGCTCCCGATAGTTTTATTTCTGCACATACCACCAAAGAAACCCGAACCTTGATACCAGCAACAGAGGAAATACCGAGACAGTAAATTCAGAAGAAGTTTTGATATTTATCCCAAGATGATTCTAGTGTTATGATTTTTGAACCTGATAATTTCATCTGATTCTTTGTAGACCGTTTTGTTGTAGCGTTGATCCATTCCTTGGGTTAAAACTGGAGCCTGAGCTGTTGGTTCAAAAGAAAAAAAACAGCTGGACCCTGAACTTATGGTATATGGAAGCGAATTTTTGGTTAATTGGGCACAGTTGATGTACAAGATGTGTGCCGAGATGTTTGAAGTTTGAACTGTTGCATTGCAACAACTCAAATTCGTCCTAATCTTTGCTCTTCGAAATCTGTATCATTCGTTGTTTCTGTGTTAGGGCATGTGCAACAGTTAAACAACAGCCGTCTATAGGACTCCACGTAAGAAAAATGAGCTGACAGGAAAGGGTGTGATGCTGTCTGCTATCTCGTCTACTGTTTTGGTCAGTGTACAAAACAATACTCCTCACCAGAGTATATATTAAATATCACATAGATAACAAAATAGACATCCATTGTAATGTCTATTTAGCTGTCTGTGTGTATCATAGACAACAACTGTCTAAATTGTTGTACATGCCCTTAGCCGCTCTAGTGTCATTTGCTACTTATATTGCTATTTATAGGTATGAATATTGATTGCTGCTGCTACAATGCTTGGGATTACAGTGCTTCACAAAAGGCTGCTACAACCAATGTTCAGAAAGTCCGGGGAATGGGATCTTGCCTCGTTGTAGATGTGCATATATACATTTTTTGCTAATAGCATGAGAAATAAACCTTTCAAATATGAATAAGGCGAGACCTAAGGCCTTGTTTGGATCATAAGGACTAAAGTTTAGTGCCTCAAATAAGTGACAATTAGTAGCATTAAACATAAACTAATTATAAAACTAATTGCATAAGTCATATCTACTCCACGAGACGACCTAACAAGCCTAATTAACCCGTAATTAGTACATAATTATCAAATTATTACTGTAGCATTATATTGTCTAATCATGGACTAATTAGGCTTAATAGATTCGTATTGTAAATTAGTCCTCGCTTATATAATGCATTTTGTAATTAATCTATATTTAATACTCTAATTAGCATTCTTTTATTCGATGTGATGGACTACACCCATCAATATACACGCCAAATTTTCTGTGTTGGTGTTTGTTTGGCGCTGCATCCCAAAACGAGGGGCCGCGCTGAAACCTCTCACCCGACGCTGTTAGGCATGCAGTTATTGGAGAGGGAAAAGAAAACACCGTGTTTGGAGGCAGCCTCGTTGCAAGGCAGGCAGACGCATTCGGCTCCTCCCTCCCTCTCTCTCTCTCTCCTCTCTTCGTTCCCGCGTGGAGAGGGAGAGAGGGGAGCGCCACCGTCGCCGCCGCCTCCTCTTCCCTGCCAAGAATCCAAAATTTCCTACGGATTTCCCCCCAATCTTCTCGTGGATTTCCCACACATTCCTTCGCTTTCGTGGATAAGAGGTTCGCGCACCTCATAATCTGTTTCCCTCATTTTCGTGGATAAGAGTGTGGCATGTTGATGAATTTGAATTGGTCGTTTGGGTTTTTTGTTTCCATTTTGTGGAACTCGTTCTGAATATATCCAATTAAATGATGCACAAATGCTCTTTTTTATTTGTTCTTTTTGCTGCAAAAAGGAAGTCTCGATTTTGTTATCAATGCCGAGTGAACGAAATGCGGGGATGTGGAATGCCATTGTTATGTAATCGAGTTGTTTTTGCAGGGGAAGTTTCCTTTTCTTCGCTACAGAAGGTGGAAAATTTGCTCTCCCCGCATTGGAATCCCACTTCTCTCTGTGCAATCAGACATTGATATATTTGGGTCTGCGAGAGGGTTGCATCGTTGTGGTTCCTGCATTGGTAACACGGATTCGCATCCGTTCTGCTTTCTCAAGGCATTGGTCTGACAGAGATCCAGTATTTCTTTTCCCCATTGACTCCGCTGCCTGATTCACTGAACAAAGCATCATCACCTGCATGTGAAATTTTGATGTAAACTGATCAGACATGGCTGCGAAAACCGGCTCAGGATCACAGGACTTCTGGCACCGGTTCTGGCCTATGCTGTCCTACGCCTGTGGCGAGCTCTGTGTGATCATACTGCTATATGTGGCTACTCTGGCATCATACGCAGCGACAAGGCTGTCACACATCTGCAGGCTCAAGGCTCCTTGCATCCTCTGCACGAGGCTGGACCATGCCCTCCATGGAAAGGCATGGTTCTCTCCAGATTTGGTTTGCACCGCGCATCGCTCGGAGATCTCATCTTTGGCTTACTGCAAGAGACATGACCGGCTTGCACGCTCTGATGCTCTCTGCAAAGCATGCCTCCTTGCATGCTCAGCGGTAGCTGCCAGCGAGGAGGTTAACTCTTGCTCCAGATCGAGGTCAAGAAGGTCGTGTTCTTGCTGTTCAGAGCTATTCAAGAATACCCGCAATGCGCAGAAGCAAACAGCCAATGCTGTTGAGGCTTGGGATACTGTATGCGGTTCGGAGGAGATTAATCCAAGGAGCCAAGTTTATGCAAGTGACAACATTGCTGCCATGACACCCATTGTTCCTGAACAAGCCCCGGCAGATCATTCAAAAGACAAGAGTATGCGTAGCTATCTAAACTGTTTTACTTCAGTTTTATTGTAACTGAATATTTTTATATTATAACTAACTGTATCATATCTCTTCATGTAGTTTTTGTGGTGGGTATTGAGGAAGTCAATGAATCAGATGGTTCACCAGGCTCAGATGGGCAATCTAGAAAGGACAGTGGCTCTTCTGTGAATGGTGGGACAGCAAAGCCGGCAACCTTCAGATCTGCTGCACCGACACGCATTGCTGTCGACCGCAACAGCAGTGTAAAAAATGCGTTCACTGCTAGGGTGAACTTGACATCACCTCGGCCATCAGAAATCATCTCTGCCAGGGACAGCAATTCAACAACTCAGCAAGAAGTGAGGGCACTCCTTTCTCAGATTTCTTCTGTTAGGAGCCTCGACAGTTCTTCGAGTGAAGGGACTCCTAGTCCTGGTACCAATGTTCAGACTGAAGAAAGCAATCCTACGAGCAAGAAACCGTCTCTTGAGAGGAATTATTCTGTGCTTGAACCTGCGGACGGGAGCCTCACCGACGATGTTGAAGGGGAAAATTCTCTTGAGAATGTAAAGAAGCAGCTCGAGCTCAACAAGAAGTCAATGGCTGTTCTTTACAAAGAGCTTGAGGAAGAGCGGAGTGCTTCAGCGGTTGCGGCTAGCCAGACGATGGCCATGATTAATAGATTGCAGGAGGAGAAGGCTGCAATGCAGATGGAAGCACTGCAATACCTAAGGATGATGGAAGAGCAGGCTGACCACGACCACGAAGCAATACAGAATCTACATGATTTGCTGACAGAGAGGGAGAAAGAATTACTTGACATGGATGCTGAGCTTGCAAACTGCCGGAGGCTCCTGCAGAACGAGCCATACGATGGTGCGAGGTTTGATGCCACTGATACAATGAACAACACGATAGATGACAGAAATTTGGCATTTGGATTCATGAATGGCATGGATTTTGTGACGAGCACCATGTCGCATTTCGAAGATGAAAAGACATACATTTTGGAATCCTTGATCAGATTGGAGGAAAATCTCAGCATTTCCGCAAACAGACTTACTTCTGATGATGCCAAAACTAGTCAAGAGGACATATTGTTCCAAGATCATACAAGAGCTGATGGTCAGTGCAGGGAGAATTCTCAGTTGAATGGTCAGGAACACAATGATAAATGTTCATATTCTCCTTCACACAATGACGAAATGAGTGGTGTAGCAAGTCTTAAGCATGAAATTTCACTATTGAATACAAGACTGGGGGCACTTGAGGCTGATCAGGAATTTCTCAAGCAGGTATTGAGTTCCCTCCAATGTGGCAGTGATGGACTGCGGTGTATACAGGAGATAACTAGCCATTTAGCAGAGTTGCGAAGAGTTGTGGCTCAATGAAGTAAAACGGTTTTGCCTTGAGTTCAAGTGTTCAACCCTATTTGGTCATGAGGTACAGACTATTCTTGTCATCATTTAATATCAGGGAGGTGACTCTTGGAGTATGTTCTGAATTATGAAGACACTTTACAGCATTGCTTATATGATGAGAACCTAGAGCCTTCATCATCTACCATACACAAAATTCTGAACTATTTTGTTCATGGTGGACTCTAATGTTTACAATTCCTAAATATCCAAACTAATGTGTAGGTGCAGTTTACTGTAATTTGGCAAATGGTAGGACCACAGGTTTTGCCCATAAATCTTCCAGAACTCAGAGAAACTGACCCCAGTTTATTCCAATACCTTTTGCAGATCTTCTCATGAAGAGATGTACAGGCTACCTGTGGTGCTTCCAGTGAATGCCATCCATCTTAAATCTTTTGGAGTCTTGAAGATGGACAACATTGCAGCAGGTGCACCAGTGTTCTGCACTTCGGATCTGGCTCAATGTGGGAGAGAAGGCATACCTAACCAAAATTTTCCATGTCTTGCACCTGATTTGAGTTTTCAATCAACCTAGCTGGCTCATTGTTGCAGATTACTGAGACAGATTAAACATCTCTTGTATGTGATATGGTGATTGTTGAAATTAGGAGCAAGTCTGTAACGGTAGATGTAACCAACCTTGGTGGTTCTTGACAAGAGGAGTTAAATTGTTTACATGATACATGCAGCTCATGTAAAATCAGCGAGTATCCCCTTATTCCGGGATGCAAGGTATCATGCCCATCGAAATTCATCGTCTCCAATGATTTTAATGTCTCAAGTCCTGCGCCAAATTTGATATCAAGTAGATCTAGTTGATTCATCTCTTTTTTCTTCACGGGTAGATTTATCCGTGCATTGACATTTATCTATCTGACCATGCATCTGCCACTACTAATATCCTGTTCTTTTCTTTCCGGAAAAAAAATCCTGTTCTTTTTTTTGTGAGGTATTATTTATTAATACTCGATTCATCTCTGCATTGACATTTGTCAAGTGACCATGCATCATCTACCACTATCAATATCCTGTTCCTTTCTCTTTCGTGAGGTATCAATACTCTGTTATGAAACGAAACCTGTATAAGTTGGATTTTTCTGAAATTGATCATACTACCATTCCGGATTCTCGATCTAATAGGAAACCTTACACTTTTGAATAAGTCGAGGCTTTCCGAGGTTTGTTTTTGTACTATCTGTCCAATCTAGCAGGTCTTCGTCTTCACGCCTTCGGACCTTGCAGCTTCGTCGGGTAAAACGGAAAACATGGAGTGCCACCGGCGGCGTATGCACCACGCCAGTTAGAGACACATGGACATCTACATAGTCCATTGTTTAAAGGGTTATTTGGTTCTGTACCATTACAATTATCGAAAGTTGGAAATATAATACTACTATTCGTCTATTTGGAGATGTACCATTATAACTTCACGTTTCGCTGAAAAACGCCATGGTCTACGTCTCCCGGCCATTTGGGCCCACTGTCAGGCGCGTATGTACATCTCTCTTTTCCGTATGGTCGATTTTGCCCCTGGTTCAACTGAGAAAACGTCTGCTCGTGGCCCCCATCTCCCAGTCATCCCCTCGCACTCACTCTGCCTCTCACTCTCACCTCCTCTCGAAGCGCCGACGCGGCGGCGACCCCAACCCTAACCCTAGCCGCCGCCGGTGAGCTCCCGCCCGCGGCCGCCACCCACTCCGCTGCCGCCTGCGCCCGCCACCCACTCCGCTGCCGCCCGCGCCCCCCTCTGCTCCTGGAGCCCGCGCCCGAGCTCTCCACGCCGTGGTTGCAGCATGGCCGGGCAGTGGTCTGGAAGCCCGATGAAGGTAGCTTCGACGGGCTCGAGCTTCATGGGCAGTAGTAGAAGGGAGTGCCCAGATTGCCATGTTCCTTTGGTTCGGATCCAGAGCAAGCAGGCGAAGACAAAGGATGAGTGGTTTTTGGTGTGCCCATACAACGTGAAGGTTAGGATTCTTGACATTGATGCTCCCTGTGTCTGTGTTTGTGTTTGTTGATGGCCCTAATTGGATTCCATTTTGGTGTGCAGGGTGATCCAACTACTTGTGGCTTCATCTGCTCTGAGTTGCAATATGAGGCGCTGCAGCGGGCTGGTAAGGGAGCATCAGGAGCTGGCTATGCTGAATTGAAGGAAGAACTGCTAGAGCTGAAGCAAACAGTCAAGGATGTTGCAGATGATCTGTGGAAATTGAAGCAGCAGGGTCCAGAAGCAAAGGGTGTGGTGGAGACTAGGAAATGTCAGGTTGTGCTTGATGGTTCAGTGTTGTATCCAATTTTTTTTTGGCTTTTTAGGTGTTCTGGTAGGTGTCTTTGTTGGTAGATTGTTGAATTGAAGTGAACCAAGTGGTATGTACCAGCTAATGTATGTGTCTTTCTCTGAATGCAACGCAATGGAATGAACAATTTCTCTGTTATGTTGATCTCTGTGTGAAATCTGGGAAGTTTGAGAACCAGGGGATACAAGAGCTAACAAGTGCATATCAGAACCAATTTGTAAACAATCAAAAAAAACAAACAATCTGGGAGCCACAATACCATATTAGAACCACACAATATCATATCAGAACCACATAATACCATAGCAGATAGTTCACAACTAGGTAGTTCAGGATCAGATAAGTCACAAGTGCAAACAAGTAGTTCTAACAACCATATTCAGGTA
This sequence comes from Echinochloa phyllopogon, assembly GCA_033239725.1. NCBI lineage: Eukaryota > Viridiplantae > Streptophyta > Magnoliopsida > Poales > Poaceae > Echinochloa > Echinochloa phyllopogon. The sequence goes on along the minus strand of BTCW01000018.1, from coordinate 24,866,390 downwards.
GTTCACAACCAGATAGCTGCTAACAAGTGCATACAAGTTCTAATTTCATATTACAAAAGCAGAAGCTGCTAACAAGTGCTAGGTCTCATAGACCAGCCTCCTAAGGCTACTGACAACAGCAGCAGGTGGGTCCGCTGCAGCTTTCTTCAGCTTCTTCTTGATGGGTGTCTTCTTCTTCTTGGGTGTGCCCTTCATTTTCTTCTTCTGCACTTTCTTGGCTTGGGAGGGACCAGCTTCTTCTTTTGTTGGAGCTTGTTTCTTCTTCTGAACTTTCTGTTTCTTGGCTTGGGAGGGACCAACTTCATCTGCTGCAGCTTGTTTCCTACATGTTTTCATGGCAGATTAGTGCAGAACAAAAATGTGATTTAGTTAGTGCACATGATGGAAGGAACAAAAAAAGTACCTTTTTCCAGCCTTGCTCCTTGGTGGAGCTCTCTCACCATCTTCTCCAATCTCTGCAAGTTTGCAAGTTTTTGCAAAGTGACCAAAATCTCCACATCTGTTGCATCTGACCTTCTTTTTTGATGCCTTTTTCTCCAAACAACCTCTATGCCTCTGCACTTTTGGTCTTCTTGCTCCTCTGCTTAGCAATGGTGGGTACACTTTGAACCCAAGGTCGACAACAGGCCATTCTTTCCTATCTGGCAAAGGTTCAATTCTGTCCTCATAGGCTGCCTTGAACTTAGCCACTGAGTAATAGTCATGTACAAAATCTTTAATCAGGAGCCCTCTGTTTCTGAGGATCCATGCCAAAGCATGTTTGCAGGGCTTCCCTGTCACCTGCCACTCCCTGCAGGAGTAGTTTTTGTTATGCAAGTCAATTGTTCTCCTTTTCTGATTGTTCCAGTCATCCAAGACTGTCACTTCTGCAATATCTTCATCACTAACAGACACCTTAACCACTCTGAGGTTTTTGCTGATCAAGTTAAGCTCCTTCATCACATTTGGGAGTATTTCTTCTGTCCACTGCCTAGCTAGAATCTTTCTAGTGTATCTCTTCTCCATGATGAGTTCTCTGATTCTGTCAACTAATTCATGCAGTAGCAGACCTTTGAACTTCTTTACTTGTGCATTAAAACTCTCACTAACATTATTTGTCAAGTAATCACACTTGTTGTTTTCTGAAAATCCACACCTGTACCAGATTCTACTATGGTTCTGTTCTAGATACTCAATGGCATCAAGTGCAAACTCAAAAATTTTCTTCATGTGCCACTGAAACAAACCTTGTGTGTAGCTTCTAGCTGCAGGGTACAGATGATCAGTGAAGACATCACCAGAATATTTCTTCAAGAAATTCTGATACAGATGCCTCATGCACTCCCTATTTTCAGCATGTGGGAAGACAGCCCCCACTGCAGTCTCTAATCCTTTACATGCATCTGAACATATAACTAGATTTGGGACATCTCCTAGGACCTCGTGCAGATGCTCCATAAACCAGATCCAATTTTCTTCAGTTTTAGAGTCAAAAATTGCATAAGCTATATGGTACAACTAATTGTGTCCATCTACACCAGTAGCTGAAGCTAACTGACCCCTGTATTTACCATGCAAAACTGAAGCATCTATGCCAATAAAGGGTCTGCACCCAGCTACAAATCCATCAATACATGGTTTAAGAGCAACAAAAATCCTCCTAAACCTATTTTTCTTGCCAATCTTCTCTACCTCTATCTGAACATAGCTACCAGGTGATACTTTCTCAAGTTGAGCAGCCCAATTGAAAAGCAGTTGAAAACTGTCCTCATATTTACCATGGATCTGTTCTAAAGCTACTTTCATACCTGACCATGCCTTAGAGTACTTCAACTGAATACCATAGTCAGACTCCAATTTCTCCTTGCAGTGTGTTGGACCTTTTTTTGGATTATTCTTCAGCCAGTCTGCCAACCTATCTGCACACCAACCCTGGGTGGCCATCTTGGTTGTTCTGAGTTTAGTGGTAGCACAATTGTGGTCTGCAGGCAGCCTTTTGATCTGCACAAACAAGTTCAATAGGACAGGACATTAGTTGCATAAACAAATTCTTAGAACAAATTGGAAAAGAACTATAATGATGGCAAAATAGACATTAGTGGCCTTACCTCTATTGTCTTGTGATCAAAAATCCTGGAAGCATGGATGCGCCAAGGACACCCCTTTGCTTTACACTTAGCAATAAATCTTGTCTTGTCAGTTACCAGACCAGCAAACTCAAAGCTTGTCTTAACTGCATGATGCCTGATAGCCTTCCTGAATGAAACAATGTCAGGAAATCGAGCTCCCTCCGCAATCTTGGGATTTTCTGGATCATGAATTACATGAACCTCATGTGGATCTGCATCATCAATCTCTGCCTCAAGAGGAACACCTCTTTCAGCAGCAAAATCATCATTAGCACATGGTGGTTCAGAGTGAGAAGTGTTAGCCTGTGCATTGTTAGCAGCCTCTGCATTGTTAGGGAACTGATGAGGAGGTACTGGCATATACATCAATTCATCATCGACACCCACATACTCCTCGTCATTGTCAAACATGTCTGGCTCCCTGTCAGGCTCTAGTTCAGGCTCTACAGCATCATCTGGTGCTCCATTTGTCTCAACAGCAGCAGGAGTAGGCTCTACACCTTGGTTATCAACAGGGGGAATCACCTCGATAGGCTCTAGGCAGTCAAACTCATCAACATCAGCAACAGTTCTTTCAAAAACTCCTACAACAACTTGGCAATGCATCTGATCCTTGTACATTTGAAACAACTCATGCATCTGTAAGTCATTAAGTAGCCTGACATCTTCACCCATCCTTTTGTCAAAGAACCACACACAGGGACTATGGCTAGCTGACCAATTGAACTGATTCGACAGGCTTTGCATCAGCAACTGAAACGTGAACGATCCTACCTCCACATCCCATTTAATTAGACTACCCTTCGTGTAAATTTTCCTACCATCACTATCTGTAGTACAGAAACCTTCAACTTTAATCTCTAGGGAGAACAACCGAACCCTAGCACCATGGATTCGCAAAAAAAAAAGACACTAGGGTCAGCGCAAATCCTCGACCTACTCGCATCGGCACACGGTCTGATTCAAGACAAGACATTGAAGTTCGAGATCCATACCTCTCGTCGCAGCCCTCCATATCCGTTGCGTCAGCCATTGCGCTCACTGGAACACCATCGTCAAGTCGCTGGAGAGGCTCCACTTCGGCATCAGGGGACTGGGTCGGCAGCGGCTAGGGTTAGGGTTCAGGTCGCCGCCGTCGGCGTTTCGAGGGGAGGTGAGGGAGAGACAGAGTGAGTGCGAGGGGATGACTATGAGATGGGGGCCAGGCGTTTTCTCAGTTGAACCAGGGGCAAAATCGACCATATGAAAAAGAGAGATGTACATACGCGCCTGACAGTGGGCCCAAATGCCCGGGAGACGTAGACCATGGCGTTTTTCAGTGAAACGTGAAGTTGTAATGGTACATCTCCAAATAGACGAATAGTAGTGTTATATTTCCAACTTTCGATAATTGTAACGGTACAGAACCAAATTACCCTTGTTTAAAAGAAGGTGTTATATTATTTCAAATGAAACCGGTATGTAGGTAAGCATATGGGGGAAAGGGGGTGCATTGTGATCCGGGTTTCTGAGGCAGGGTTGGGTGGTGACAAAACATGTACAGTGACTTGGTTTGCCTTTTGGCACTGTAGTTTAGGCAGGCCAGCAGCTTGGATGCATGCGAGTATGGAGTACCGTATATTTGACTATTTTTTGTTGGAGCAGTTGGTTGTTAGTGTCGTAGTATGGAACTGTGGGCATAGGCTACAACATATTTTACCAAAGGCTAGAAAAGACTTGACTGCATTCATTTTTGCAAGACTTTCAATCCAAATCAAAGAAAAACTAATAATAGAATCTGACACCAAAGAATCGAAAAATGATACGACAGATCCGACATCAATTAACACAAATAAGAAAAAAAAAGTCAATACAAACAATTTTGGAATAGTCTTTTGCATCAAAAAATGCGCTTGGTGAGGGGGCAAGATGCTCCTCCCCATACCCGTCGGCACCTTTTGCTGACGACAGCAGTTGACTTTACACACTGATCACATAGACTTAAAGAAGCTAATAATCCACCAGCATCGTGACACATGCGCCACGAATCTAAAAATGCTGAGATCCTACGGTTGATCTGGCACATGTCGCATGTGGCACCAAAGTTGCTGGTAAAAGATAGTCGACGCTGTTGAATTCTTGTGATCATGTGAGGCTGACATCTGGTCCCGCACGTTGTTGAGATATTACTGGCTGCGTTCCGATTCCCCAGTTCTCCAAAGAAAACAAGAGAATTCCCCTTCCTCTGTCCTCATTAATTAGTCAATTTAAGATATGACAACTCGGGGAACGACAGGCCTTTGCCCCTTCAGTATCACCACCACCACCTGTGGCTTGAAATGCCACACATCTCTGCCGCCTCCTGTGCTCGTCTCAAGGTAGGTGAAGAGTCGTAGCGGTGGCTTCGCACATGTCGTCACCGGCGAGAGGTGACGGTGGTGGCGCGCCGGAGGAGGATCAGGGGGCAGCCGGTGAGGCATGCGTGGAGCAGGGAGGGAGAGGCACGTGGCGGCACGCGGCGTTCCACGTGGCGACGACGATCGCCACGCCGGCGGCCTACGCCCCCTTGCCCTTCGCCGTTGCCTCCCTTGGCTGGCCTCTTGGTGAGCAGTAGCTTCAGTCATTCATCAGTACGCTACAGTAGCGAAAGATCCTGCTGCTCGAGCTCTGAAATTTCTTCTTCTTAGAAAGCTGAAATTTCGTGCTCTGATCAGTGTAATAGGACTTTTCTTCGATGTATGCAACCTTGCTTGTAAATGATTCAGCGGCCAATTGTTCTTGATAGCACAGGTGTTTGCAGCTTGGTTATTGGGACAATGGTTACATGGTGCTCAAGCTTGGCTGTGGCCTCGCTGTGGCAGTGGAATGGAGAGAAGCACACCAGCTACAGGCTACTTGCAAAGAGCATCTTTGGTCAGTAACATTTTTTGCCCCATCAAGCAGCGCTTCTGTACCTGACAATATTTTCACTGCAGGAACTTTCTGAAAAAGCAATAGTGATGATACCATTAATCTCTCACAGAAAAGTTCTTCCTGATTGTTGTAGTTTGGTTTCTCATTAGTGGACTCCTTTTCAATCAAAATAAGCTGTTAGTGGTGCTGCAACTGAATGGTTTAAACTGTGATTTGGTTGAAGGTCCCTGGGGATACTGGTATGTCTCATTGTTCCAGCAGGTGGCATCAGTGGGAAACAACATTGCAATCCAGATCGCAGCCGGAAGCAGCCTGAAGGCTGTGTACAAGCACTACTACAGTGCTGAGGATGGTGCAATGACGCTGCAGCAGTTCATCATTCTCTTCGGCGCATTCGAGCTGCTCCTCTCCCAGCTACCTGACATCCATTCGCTCCGATGGGTCAATGCTATCTGCACTGCAAGCACCATTGGATTTGCAGGGACAACCATAGGTGTCACAATCTATGACGGTAACAATTTCAGTGCATTTGCAGTCTGCGGGAATGTCTAAAATTACTTACTGTATACAGAAGAATGAACAGCAGTCTCTCCACTGCAGGGTATCGGATCGACAGAAAGGAAGTCGGTTACAGTCCTCAAGGAAACACTGCAGCTAAGATCTTCAGAGCTTTCAATGCACTGGGCACCATAGCATTCTCCTTTGGTGACGCCATGCTGCCAGAAATTCAGGTGCACAGCTGATGTTCAATTGAAATTCATGTAGTAGGGTGAAGTAACCTCTCATTCTCAAAAACTTTTCACGGATACTCAGAGCACCGTGCGTGAACCGGTGAGGGCAAACATGTACAAAGGCGTTTCAGCAGCATACACGATCATCGTCGTGTCCTACTGGACTCTGGCATTCAGTGGCTACTGGGCATTCGGTTCCCAAGTCCAGCCTTACATCCTGTCCTCCCTGACTGCTCCAAGATGGGCAATTGTAATGGCAAACCTGTTTGCCGTCATTCAGATAGCAGGTTGCTTTCAGGTAAACACCTGATACTTCCATTCCATCTGCAATTTGGTGCCAAAGACATCAAGTAACTGTACTTCTACGCCAAGATATACTGCAGGCCGACGTTTGCGCACTTCGAAGAACGGGTTGCGGTGAAGAGCAGGAACTGCAGACCCTTTCTGTGGCGGCTGATGTACACTTCCGCATACATGGCCGTGATCACCCTCATCTCCGCAGCAATGCCATTCTTTGGGGACTTTGTATCAATCTGTGGAGCAGTTGGGTTCACCCCTCTGGACTTTGTGCTGCCTGCGTTGGCAATTCTCAAGACGAGTAAGCTGCCTGATAATCTAGGATTGCAGTACGCTGTGAAGGTGATCAGCTTGGCTGTCGCCGTCTTGTTCTCGATCATAGGCGCCCTTGCATGCATCGGTGCCATCAGATCGATCACCCTCGATGTCAAAACCTACAAATTCTTCCATGATATGTGATGATAGTTTTGTAGCATCAAGTTGCCTTGTGCATCAATTCATGTGATGTAGCCCCCAATGGGCATTACTTTTACCTAGGGCCATAGCTCTACAAAGAGAGCATCACAACAAAGTGTACCGCTCATAACAACAGTGAAGATTTGATCTATACAAGACCATTACATCTACATTAGCTCCAAAACGAATACGGAAAGCAGATTAAAAAGGAAATAAATGAAAGAAAGATGAAAAGGTGTTTGAAATGGCCAAGACAGACACCAAACCAGTTGTCTCCTAAAGGGGGTACTAGCTTATTTAATGATGCAGCACAACTAATCTCAGCTAAAATCCTTTAATCTTCTCTTCAGCACATCCAAGGACTTCTTTCGGGCGCTCTGCACTGTGGCTCGGCTTGAAAGGCTACCAAACAAGCTGTCTGGCGCATCCTTGAACTTGTCGCAAATGATTGCCACCTTCTTGTGGTCCAAGGAACCATAGTTCTTCTCTCTGGTTACAGGATTCATGAAGCTCTCAGGCTGGTTGCTGAGCAGAAGATTGATTAGCTGCCTTATTTCGACTAGGCAATCTTCGAAACTTGTATCCTTTCTCCGGTCTGACAATCCAATGCCGTGATATGTATCGTCTGCAAACCCCTCCAACATTTTCAGGTCAATGTCAATACCAGCTACTGAGTTTGCATTGAACCTTTTGACTCTGTCACTAAGAAGTATTGTTATTATAGAGTCTGCAATGTGGCTTAGTGCACCGGAGACAATCTTGTAAAGGGCATCTCTTGGTACAATCTGCTTCCCAGAAGATACCACCTCATGAAGATAGAGAATGACTTCGTTCATGTAGTCATTTGCATGTTCTGGAGCTTCCTCCACAGTCCAGTTGATGCTAGTCAACTGCAACATAAACTCATCAACCTTGGAATTCACCAAAGTAATTAATCCATTGTATGCTGCGTTCTGGGAGGCTTTGAGCACAGCTTTAGCAGTCAAACCAGAATGGGGCTTCTCAAGAAGACGCCTAGGGACACCACAAAGTTGAGCAGCATGGGAAAGGAACATATCACATGACCGCTCAAGAACTGCAATATTTCCTGCAATGTGCACCATCTGTTGAAATTCCAGGGAGCTACCATGTATAAGGTTCAGAAGACCATCATTTAACACCTCAATTAAGAACTTGTCTAAGTGACTCTTCACCACATCATAGTTCATGCTGCTACCATATGACAAGTATCTGACCAAGTCCTCGATGAAAGAACGCACAATACGGCAAGCACTGGGAACAGAAGAGGAAAATGGAGCAACATATGGCAAATCTGGTACTACATCAATGGGTTCAAGTTGAAGTTCTGCAACATTCATATCATATTCATTTTGCTTCTTTATTTTCATCCGCTCATATGAGTCCTTAGACAAGACATCCTTTATCTGCTTACGGCAATCAGAGATAAGCAGCTCAAGATACTTGTCCCTAGTTTTGCCAAGAATTTCAACCAATGATGTAACTTGGTATCCATATTTCCTCATGGTTGCACCCAAAAGACTGACATAACCTGTTACCTTCAGGTGATGGTTGGCAGTATCCATGAGAGAGAACTGTTGCTCTAAGATCAATGTGACCTTAGAGATAGCTGTTTCCCACATTTTCTCCACCTGACTCTCAGATAGAAGTCCATCTGCAGTTCGAAGAACACGGTCCTCAATAATAAAAAAGCCAGCTATCTGAGCAAGGAAAGGTTGATGGGAGTCAACAAAGGGTTGGGATGTAGAAATCTGCAAGTCCAAATCGAGTTGCATGAGCCTATTGTTAAAGTAATATTCTCGAAACTTCTCCCCAAGACCAAGGCCAATGTGGATATGGTGCGTTCTGTACACCGGTGCAAGATCAAATTCTAGCATTGCTTCCTCATCCATATTCTCCACATCCAAGGCATAAGCATGTTCATTGAACCCAACACGGCTACATTCCTCTGCTTCCATCTGTCGGGCAGACATCCCCTCATCTTTCTGACGAGCCAGGGAGGCCTGGTCTATTGCGGCCTGCCCAATCTCCTTTCCTTTCCTCATATACACAAGCCACTCATTGAACTCACTACAAACTTTCTTCTCGATGTACAGCTTTATCATAGGAATTTGTTTCTGAATGACCTTTTTCAGAAGTTTCAGAGGAATATTTTGCATGTAGTCCTTCTCAATCAACTCCAAAGTTTTCAATGCAGAATGTAACTTGGCTTCTGCAATGTCCCTGTTGCATATCTTGCACAGGCTGGTGACTTGCAGACAGATCTTCAATGTAGCCAGGGCCTCCCTGACATTTCTATTTACAGAATACAACTCAAGAAGCTCGTCAAGCTTCAGCAGCAAGGCGCTAGCAACCTCTTGCAACCGCAGGTTCTCATCAGACAATGTGCCCTTAAGCTCATCAGCGTCAACCAACACACCACGAAGTTCGTCGACCGCAAGGATGAATTCCTCATAGTGAAGTCTACAGATCTCTTCAGTCTCAACCTCCTTCATCTTCACAATGTTCCTGAGGCTGTGCAAGAGGGCTTCTGGCTTCCCAGATTCAAAAGCGTGCCGCACAATCGGACCCAAATCCTCATTGTTGGCAATAAAGGCTGCAAGGCCCAAACCCAAACCACCATCCCCATTTTCTACAGCACCCCTCTTCTTTGTCTGAGCAGTCATGGCTCAACTGCAAACAAAAATAGAAAGATGTTTCAACTTTTGAGAACATTGGCTCTAGATGTTGCGAATGCTTAAATAGGAACAACACACAACCAGTGGGAGGGTGAAACCAAAATCATGAATTAGGTTTGCGTTACATGTTAGGAAAATATTTGCTCCAGTACCGCCAAACGCCACACTAAGTCCCTGTAAGTCTACGTAACAGAACCACAGCCAACCTAAAAGCTAAAAAAGCACAGACACTTCTATGAAGGAACTGTTGATGGTATCTTGGTTTGAATTCGCTGTTAAAAATCTCGTAGTATCGACAACCCAGTCAGCACCTATGTCACAGGGAACGTGCCACGTTCCTCCTCCCGGGAAGGCGGGAACAATTCCGTTCCCACCTTCTTAAAACCTCTCAAGTAGAGTTTCTCGACCTTATCGACCCGGGAACTTTGTGATACTGGTCAGCACGTGTGAGCGCAGAGTGCAGCATAGATGGAACCAAATCTCACCGCAAGCTGAGCAGAGCGGCAAGATCAGAGCAAGCCACTACAAGTAATAGCCTCCCCTTGGAAAGGAAACACGCCGACACTAAGATTTCCCCCAAATTTCCATTTGGGAGACCGTCCTGGACGGAGGAGTCAGCCGTGGAGTTCCTACGCCACATGAGACCCAGAGACCGGTACCTGCCCACGGCCGTCCACCGCATCCGGGCGCGAGGCGCGAGCACTCGCAGCGCGGATGCACGCGCACACCCGCGTGGCCTCCGATGGCAAGGCCGTCGGGGCGCCCCAAAACGAAAGGCGAACCCCGCTGAAGCGCGGTGGCACAGAGAGAGGCCGAGGAGGGAGAAGGATAAGAATCAGCGGGAACCCCTCACCTGACCCCACGAGGTGCAGCCCGAGATCGGGGGAGGACCGGCGCGGAGTCCCTGCGACGCGAGCGCGATTGGCGGACGGCTGCGGCGTCCTGTGAGAGAAACAGAGAGGGTGGTATGAGAGAGGAGGGCAGAGGGGCACATCTAGAGAGCCGAGGTGGGAACGGCGGAGGAGGCCGAGTAGAGGACGGGGAGCGACGGCCCGTACCTGGGATCCGTCGCCGGCGGCGGGGAGACGCGGCCGGCGGGCGGCGCCGCGGAGTGAGAGAGAGATTAGAGAGGTTTTCGATGTGTCGTTTTGGCGTGGTTTTGAGTAATGTTCCCGTTGGAGAAAACGGAAACAGAGAGAGTAGGGCTCCAAAGCTGGGCGGCGGTACGCCCAATGCAACCGGCCGGCGTATGACGTGTGATTGGTTTTTCTATTTCTTCGACTGCGTCTTTTGTGGCGTAACATGTGATTTTGGTTGGCTCTATCTATAAGTTCATCCTCTAACCGTTTCAATTTTTTGCGGACAACTTTATTACATACAAAAAATTACAATATTTTAGGAGAGTTTGTTTTCTTGGAAACATTTTCTGAAAAGTTTTCAAACGGGTAAGCAAATTCGTTTCGTAGAAAGTCAGTGGAAAGTCTTGGAAAATGTTTTTAAAAGGGAAGGTTGGGAAGTCTGAAGTGTGTTTTTTTTCTGCCAAACAGACATGTGCATGTAATATCTTATAGTGAAAGATTACATGCGCAAGAAAAAAAATGAAGAATATGTTGATTTATTTGTGATTTTTTTTTATGAAAGAAGTGTTCAAAATGATCCATTATCATGCATTGGCAAGGATACTAGTTCCTAGTGGAGTGAGGGGCACGTTTGGTTTCCCATCGTGCACTGTCACCTACTACTCCTCACCTCGTTGCCTCTTGAGCATGTCGCCCCAACCCCAACAACTATAAGGACGGTGCAACAATAAGATATCCACCACCTTTCCTCCTTTGCCTCTCTTCCCCTTCATCCTTTTGTGGCTTGTTGCAGGGTGTCATGATGTATGCCACGATACATGGAGGGCATCTGTGTAATGACATGCCTTTGTATTTGAGAGATTGTTCTTACAAATGACACAAACGACACTATAGGTTCCTCAATAGGGCAGACTGTACTGAATGGTGTGGGGGTGGAGGAGTCAACCATGGAGTTCCTCCACCGACAAGACATAGATTGGCACCTGTCGATGGCCACCTACCCGCATAAGCACACATATATCTACATGACCTTTGATGGCAAAACCACTGTGGTGCACACAATACAAAAGGACGAGAGTCTCGCTGAAGCGCGATAGCACCGAGAGGGGATGAGGGGGTGGGGGGGGGAGAGATTATGTGGAACCCTTACTTGAACCAAAAGACTTGCCAGATGTTTTTAATGTGCCATAGAGTGCTTTGTAATGGCTAGTTTAGTATAGTTTGTGCATATTTCCATTGAAGAAAATGAAAGGGCATTTTCCTTTCTTATAATCTACCACAAGGGGATTGAATCGGAAAAATATGCTCCAACAAATTTAGAAAATGATTCCCTTTTCCCTATAATTTCTCCAATTGAGAAAAACTACCTCATTCTCTCCTTTGAAAGGGATTCACCCCTCTCCCCTCTCCCCTTTCCTTCCCCTTTCTCTTCTCTCTCCTATGCCTGCCGCCCTAATGTCATGACAACCTAAACACCATCTGTCCATCCCAGAGACAGTCGTTACGCTCCTATTTCACCGGTGTCGTTCCTCCACCTGCATAGATGCGTCCACCCATCTCTCTACCCGTCACGACAAGGACAATGGCTTCTGCTCCATTTAAGAATGCCATGGCTATTGTCTACCCCGACTGAGGAGCCACTAGTTGTCTCTCACGAGCCATGGGGAACTGAGCCCAGCCTCCGCCTACCATTGCCCCCTAGGCTCATAGGCACCACTTTCTCTGGTCGGATGAATCAAAAGAGAGGAGAGGAAAGGGAAAACTAGATTGGCTCACTACATATGGACTAGGAGATGAAAGTAAAAATAGGAGTTGTGGTAGCACCTCTCCCTAATATATTGAAATTGTGAAAGAAAATTCCACTATAAGTAGATAAGAGGGAAAGGGGATCTGTTGGAGTTTCTCAAAATGGTTTTTTCCAGTGGATTCCTTCAAATGCGTCCTCGTGGTGCAACAATTCTCTCTCGCTTGTGCTAGTTTTCCTCCACGCTAACATTTACTATATCCTCTTTTGTTCTCTGCCCTCTCAACATCTCTTTTCCTTTCAATAATTGAAGAGTAAATTGCATCCACCACACAACAACTTGTATTGTTGTATCATTTTAGTCTAACAAGTTGTAAAACATGCAAATGGATGCATGAACTTGTTACATGTGTGCATATATGATCCCATATACACTATCGAGCTTGTTATGCCATTGTTGCAGGCAGGGGTGGATCCATAGTGCAAACAATGGTGTCCTGTGACACCAATGACTTTGGGTAGCAACTAGTGTAACTCTACTTTTATCATAGAAGATGATCTTAAATATTTAGCAAAATTATTCTTTAGTGTCATCAATGGATTAATTTCTTGGATCCACCCCATGATGTAGGCCACATGTATGATCACATATGCTTCTTCCCTTGTATCATGTATAAGTTCCATAGAATTGGAATCGCAAATTAAATTATAGGTGCAACAACATTGTTCTTTTGTGATAAGTATACGACTCAAGTAATTATGATGTCTTTTGTAGAAGCTAGTGTGGATAGTTGTCAATAAACACATACGTTGAATATTTCCTCACCATACAGTCCATGTATGCTGCTACCATGTCAAAATATACTTGGTGGCATATATTGGACCGTACGTGCACACATTTGGCAAGTTCATGTATCCGATTGCATGTTTTACAACTTGTTGGATCAAAGTGATACAATCATACAAATTGTTTGATTGAGCAATTAATCTTAATTCAATCCATTTCTTCTTCTTTTATCAATTCTATCTTTTGTTTTCTTTTTTCCATGAGAAGATATCGAGTTTTTTTTAGCAAACTTATTTGGATAACTTTTTATATAAAATTACAATATTTGTAGAAAACATCACGCTAGAAAATTCTAGAAAACATTTCCTAAAATATTTAATTAAAACGTGTTCTTGAAAAGATTAGACATCATTTTGATAGTCTAGTGAAAAGTTTTGGGAAAAGTTTTCAAGAATAGAAAGTTGTTAAGGAGAAAAGTTGCCCCAAAAGGAGAGTTATGAGGTTAGGAGCATGGGGGGGTTTTCATCGTCGAAGCAAGCGTGCACACTTGTCCTGACCTCTGGATGGATTTGGTCATAACAATTACCTAGTTTCTTGATGGGCTGGCCCATAAAGACATTGAAACAAAATATAAATAAAATTTATATTTGAAGTGGACAAAATATGCATGAAATGTATTTATTCTCTCAAGTACCATTTCTAGCAATAGTTCCAATATACATTACATTCTCTTTATTTTCATAAATCTATAACTTGACTTAATAGACATTAGCTTCGCCGTCCTCATAGACATTGTTGTCGACCTCGGAAACTCCACCGTGTTCCTATCCACATTGTACACTTCCTTATAGGTAGATTCATATCGCTGAATGAATTGCTTCCCTGGAAAGCATCTGCATGACATACAATGCCTATTGCGTTGTGGCGCATGTTACCTGGGGCTGTCTTCCTGCATTGTCCCACCACTGGCTGCCCATGTGTTCACCTCCAACATAGGTCCACTGCCATCTATGCGGCGTACCTCTGCATCGTCGGTGCCAGCGACAAAATCGATGAGTTTGTAGTCCATAGTTCCACACGCATCATGAAGCTCCCAACCTTCCTTCACTCACCTTGCTTCTCAACACCTAACATGCTTTTCCAAATTTATTTGTAGGTTTTTATTTTTTTCACGCACAGTTAACTAGATTTGGTTTTCCTTATCTTTTTACTACACATGAATACGAAATTCACTTCGACCGCTGTAGACTTAATCAATAGTCTCCACATACTTTTTATGCCTTTTGCCAGATATGCATGTCACTATGCAGTGATACCACCTTTTAACATTCCTAAAATCAAATGACTTTTTTTTTGTTCCGCAAAATAAAAACAATCTTATGTGTTGTTGTTTGCACATGTAGTTGTTGTTAGGAAAAGTCCAAATTACTACCCTCAAGTATGAAAAAAACCATATAACTCCCTAAAGTATGTTTTGGTTCATTTTACGTCCATAACTATCTCAGTCGGTCCAATTGAACCTTTGCAAGAATTGTATTTTTTGGTTCTCCATGCACAAGTGGTGTTTTAAGTTAAAATTTTGTGGGATGATAGAGAGCCACATATAGTAATTTTGAAACATATAATATAATTTTTTAGCCTTGTTTTCCATAAAATTTTGTATCGATATGTTTAATTTGTTATTAAATATCATAGCCTTCGAAATAATGATAAAAAATAATAATATTTTAAAATATAATTTGTGATTCCCTCATCATAACATAAATTTTAAACTTAAAACAATATTTATGCATAGAGAAACAAAAAATAAAAATTGTATAAAGGGGTAGATTGGACAGATTGAGATAGCTGTAGGTCTAAAATGAACCCAAACATACTTTAGAGAGTTATCCGAATTTTATCCATACTTGAGGTTAGTAATTTGGACTTTACTATTATTATTATTATTAAATGGAAATCCCAAATTACTACCTGCGCAAATTACTACCCTCTAGTATGAACAAAGTTTGGATAACCCCCTAAAGTATATTTTGGTTCATTTTACACCCACAACTATCCCGATCGGTCCAATCTACCTCTTTATAAGAATTGTCTTTTTTGTTTCTTCATGCACAAGTGGTTTTTTAAATTAAAATTTTGTTGGATGATAGAGAGCCATATATAGTACTATCTCTATTTCAAATTGTAGTTCGTTTGACTCTTTTGACTCTAAGTTTGACCGCTAGTCTTATTCAAAAAATTTAGGGGACGGTCCAGTGGGACGCTACCCACCAGGGTTCAAATCCTGGTGCTCGCACCTTTTCTTGGGATTTTCCCAAGATTTACCGACGCTATGCATTAAGTGGTAAGCGGCGTTCCCGTCGACAATGAGGCGCCAATGGTGACTTCGGGAATCTCCAGATCTACCGGGTGCTCAGTCCTTCGGAGGTACTTATAGGGGTAGGATTTGCGTACGTGTATTTATAGGGGTGAGTGTGCATATGTGTGTGAGCGTCTGCGTTGTACTGTGTAATTCTAAAAAAAAGTAGTCAGTGGACAAATGCACAATTCTTACTTTTGGAATTGCTGGCTTAAGGTCTCAAATAAAGTTAGGCCCATGCACCAATGTACTTGTTGACACAAAAATCGACTGATGACTTCTGTGCTCTAAACTAAAGACTCCTAGTCGTTTACGACTTATTACAAACTTGACGCAAAAGAAATAAACTACAATATTTACGAAACGGACCCAGATAGGACTCGCTCTTGGATGACATCATCATCAAAGGAACTTTCAACGCCGACTCCTTCAGTTTCCTTATGCTTCAGTTTCTATCGGCTTTACGACTCAGAATTGGCATCGGCTTCTTCACCCTGTGTCATCATTGGCATTGGCTTTAACCATCTGCACTTCATTGGCTTCAAACTGGCACATGCAAAATTTCGGTGTTAACAGTATTGAAGCGACCCAAGATGAAAATTCATTCCACAACAATCTTGGGCCGGATTCTGGTGAAATATGTCATGCACAAGATAAAGTGAATAATATATCGATTTAACTTTGAATCCTTTTTGGAAAGAGAATCAAATTGAGCAACTATCATGCATAAGAAATTTAATAGGTGCTCTAGAACGGACGGCTCTTCATCCCTAGTTAGATGCCATATGCAGCTCCACCTCCTGCCCCGCACGTTCGCTCCCCATAGTGGCTACAACAATGGTAGTGGCGAGGATATCCACCTACTTTGATTTGCTCCTTCTTTCCGCTCTCTTACCTCCCTTTTTTCAAATATGATGCGGGGCGACACGACGCTGCCCGCGACACATGGGTAGGTGTTTTGGTGTTGCTGGCATGCTCTCTCATCTTGGTGTGATGATCTCTGTGTGAACATAGTTTTCACCAATAGTTTATTTTGGACCATATTGTGGCACCATACATGGTTCAATGTTATTTAGGATTAGCTTTGATTGTTCTTGATAAACTTGCAATAAATTTGATGAATAGGAATGAAACTTAATGTATGGACTTGTAATATACTTGATCTATTGTGCAAGTGATATGTATAGTGGTCATGCGATACTTATATATTATTGTGCTATTAAAATAATGCTAGAATTAAATATCCTTTTAATCTCAAAATTCATATCACTGCTGGTTTTAATCTACTAGTTTATACCATAAACTGGCGGTGATGATCCAATTTTCACCGCCTTTGTACAAACCAATTGTGAAAAATCTAATTATCACTTCGAACCTTTATCAAGCACCACCCCAAAACCGGCAGGTGACGGGGGGTTATGGAACCGGTAGTGGAGGGCCTAATTGGCATAAGTGGCTGTGCTTCCTATTCAGGTGATGCCATAAGGGCTTCATGTGATTTTTAGATATCATGGTGGTTGTGATTGACATAGCCTGGAAACAAATGTCGCACAATTCTCTTACGTGGATATGATGTCGTATAGAACAAATTCGCTAGTTCATTCCAGTTTAGAGGTCAAGAAATCTAGAAATATTACTCATGTCTAATATGAAGTTTTTAGAATTTTATATTTTACTTATTTGGTTCATTAATTATTTTATAATTATTAATCATGTTTTTGACATTAACAAAATCAGAGAAGGATTCTGAAGAATTCAAAAGGTTCCAAAATTGCACTGAGATAACATATGCCGTACAAGACTTTTATTCAAATGAAACCTTTCTATTTACAATATGATTACTTATACAGGGATATTCTGGATCTTACAGCTACACTAATTTCAATTCTAAGCATCTACTAACTTACAATTGCATGCCTCTCGCCTACCATTATTCTACCCATATTTACACCTAAACATACAAATGTCCACCAAATGAAACCCTCTAAACAGGCTCAAAGATAACCTTGGAAACATGTCTATCGATCACATGTTGTGGGCAATGAATAGCATAGTAGGAGCTTCTAAGAACATCCCATAAGGTTTGCATGGTCTTGCTGTAACAGGTTTTCTCATCTGATCTTTGGAGGAGAGATTGAGCGAGCTCTTGCATATTCAACTGGATTTCCTTGTCAATGCAATTTATCGTTGCTTCGTTCTTCTCGGTATCCTGTATGTTATATCATTAGTTCAACATGTTGACATGCATAAATAAGTATTTTTTTAAGCTTCTGTTTTTGAGCTACTGAATGTATGGCTTGGTGGTCTGTACAAATTATCATAGTGTTTACTTAATCTGAACCGGTGGCTGTATATCAAGGAGTTCACCAAAAATATTGTATATGAACAAATTTATTCTCAGTATTCCATTATTGGACATATACCAGATAGAAAAGGAAAAACATTTTGGAAAATATATTTAATAGTTACTGGAAACATAAATTAATTCATCAGTTCTTAGTTGGAAATATGAACTGAGGCAGGATTACTTTTACATGTGACAAATAAAATGGAACTAGAACAATATATGAAATTTTAATTTGCGCTTAAATGGCAGGAGAATAAGTTTTTTTTTCTCTATATGAGTTTGCGTTGAAGAAGGGTGCAAATAATTTTCTAGTGTAGCCATTTTAAAGATCAGAACTCACAGTTTAGAAGTCATGTGTTGGTGAACGTAGTCATTATATTTTAAGGTTCTGAACTCATTAAGCCATGGAAAGGTGGAAAGAAACATATACAAGTGACTGACCCAATCCCTAACTTGAGTCATATGCCGTCTGATTCATTAAATTAGTTTTCTAAGGGAACAATCATTAATTATACATATAGCTAAATAAATAGTGTAAAATATAAATACACCGTGGTACATAATTTACCTGGGATAGTAACACCTTGTGGTTAAGACTGTCACAAATAGTGCATGTGAGTTGAATAAACCGATCACTATCCCTGTTGTTTATGACAGATACAGCCTCACCAATTCGTCCAGCACAAATCTCAATAATTTGAACTAAGAGCAAATGCGTCTGCCTGTCATGAACCATATATCTTGGTTCTATACCACTGGATTTGTTACATTTGTTGTCTTCTTTATTTGCCTTTTCCATCATCCATTCGGTCCACTAGAAGTGGAGACAAAGACATAAGAATTATTGTTGAGAACATAACGTTATAATGTGATTAAGCACAACTAAGGATTGCGTTATAACTTACTGCAAGAGTCAGGAGACTGCGTATGAACCTTGCTCCTTTGTGAATTGGTTGTGCTTCTTGTGCCAATAAGTCAATAAGTCGCCGAAGTGCCCTCTCAAGAATAGCATCATTAGGATTTGTTGTAAGCCTGAATGCACCATTATTGTTAGGGAAACTAATCTTCTCTCAATTTTATATACTATTACATAGTAGTCGCCACAATTAATTTTGGAAGATAAATGTTAAAAGGAAACATATGTAGCAAATGTATTACTCTCAAGTATAAGTATTATATTGAGTTTTAACAATCAAATTGGTCACTTTAAAACACCAGATATTAAAAATCATAAAATCCATATAAGAAATATATATCTACTCCCTCCGTTCCAAATTACAATTCGGTTTGGCTTTTTTGAATACTTAGATTTTACTATGTAACTAGACATACCATATATATATAGGTGCATAGCAAAATCTATGTATCGAGGAAAGCCAAATTGAATTGTAATTTGGAACGAAGGGAGTATATTAAAAAAGTATATATCTATGTTAATCTTATGGAACTTTATTGAGGTCATAGTTTTTGAAACATTCCTGATAGATTATTAAAAACTACACGGTATGCCATATTGGCCACCAAAGTATATAGCAAAGGCAATCCACATAGGTTGATGGGTATGTCTACCAAGGTTGAAAAGGAAGATTAAATGGCTATCAATGCTGATGCTAACATGGATTAACGCTTTTGCAATATAAGTAATGCAAATACTCCTAGTATGCATTCATGCAATAAATGAGAAGCGTGTTAGAATTGAGAGAATAGCACACATCCTGAGTATCAAGGATCAACTGTACAATTCAGTCTTACAGATAGCCCATGTCAGGTAGATCATGTAGCTATACAAACTCTAAATTTTATTGTAACCATTATTGATATTTTGTAATTATAGTGGAGATAATCTGTTCTTATAGTCCATTTGCTTCTCAGTTTTCTTACTAATTAAGAAATTAAACACCAACGTTAGTTTGTATATAAGTCATGATGCCACATGATCATTCGTAGATGGATATAATAGCCAACTAATTTAAGGTGTAGTACTCACCATGATACATGACTTTCTTCATAGAGACACTGCACGAAACATTCCAATCTTTTCTTGTCTGACAAAATGTTACGGATATGTGTAGAAATAGCGTTGGCAAGCAATGATGTTCTAGCCCATGCAAGTCGCTGAGCAGAATGGCTTGGTTCAAAAATGCATGACACAGCTAAAAAATAAGCTCTCAAAACTTCTTGTGGTGCCACTCCAAAAGTCTCAAGACGATTCTCACTGTACCACCTAAATATAGTGCCAAAATATGTCAATGAAATCAAAGTTAATCTTGGAAAAATGAGATTCATGGAAATGACTAATATGAACTTATAGTGTTTACATTTGAAGCCCATGGCACTCAAGCTGATGTAGAACTTGGCAATTGTTAAAATCCTTTCTCGCCAACTCAAGATATACGTCGTTATTCACAAGAGGCATCCTGCCAAAAGCCATTGGTAGGTAAAATATATCTCTCCACTAAGAAAATGTAGCATATTCTATGGACTAATTTTTGGCTCTAAAGTACAAAGTACAAAACAGTACCTGTAGAGGGTCTTCCCAATCCAAACATCGTCTTTACCACCATATTGATCTAGATAGGTTCTTGCCTCTACACGAGGCAAGCTTGCATACCAAGGAAAGTCTAGTGCATATTGTACCTATCAATCAGTATAAGCATATTTAGGGGCATAATAGGTGCATCATGGTCATTCTAGTCGACAAATAGTATGCTTTTGTTTTCATAAAAAATAGTATGCTTTTGGATGCCCTCATCCTCTTTTTCATCTTGCTTGGCTTGATTTGATTTTTTTGTTAACATATTTGGCTAAAAGAAGAATGTTGCTTTATAGAATTGCTGATCCAAATGCGAATAAAAACAGGCTAATCATAAATCAATATTGTTAATAATCCCCGGTCTAGCACTATTGGTTTTTATAGATGTGACCATCTCATACTAAAACTAGTCCAAATAGGAGAACGATGAAACTAATCCAAACACTGTACCAGTATACCTTCATGTTATGGGAAACATATGGAATACTCGAAGTTATAGAAATAACAAAAATGAGGTACTAGTACCAACTGTTCCAGTAATGCTGTGTATTAAACCAAGATTTTAGCATAAAGCACCAATTTTAACTTTCAACTCTTTTCATTTTTCAATCGATCTGTGATCATCGAATGAAGAATGAATTGGATTACCTCGCCTGGTAGATCCTTTGCAATGATCCATTTATCATGGAGCATGCCTTGTGCTTCTCTTTGTCTGAGAAACTCGTATGAGAAAATCCTAGCACGGTGCAATACATCCTCCCCTTGAAAACCTAACTGAGAGGCTCTGTTAAGATTATACATCCCAGTGACGGCTTGAGTTGATTGCCCCACAAAACAAAAGAACTCTCCGTCCTTCTCAAAATTCTTAAACACACCTACGGAACACAACAATTATGTCTGAGACATAACAACTTAATGAAACTTATAGATCATTTCTCTCAGACGCCAAGGTCAATGAAACAGGGATTAATAGAGTTAAATATTTGCCACATTTATAGCATATCTTGCATTACTTCAGTAGTTAGCATTAGTTGGCCGGTCCACCAGAAACCTCTTATCTATTTGATGATTAGCCTATTTGGGTCTGCACTCAACTAAATATATATAATTCTGAGATATTTTAATAATTAAAGGAATGGCTTTTATACTTGGGGAGACATTGTATCCATGTAGCCGTAGTAGACGAAAAGCCATAGCTGTGTCATCCACATCTTTTACATTAGAGTTCCTAGCCCAGCAAATCCCTTCTTCAGTCCAGTGCCTACACCATGAGAAGATAATTAATCATAATGTGCTCTCTGAAACAAAGTGTTGCGATGATATATGTTCAAATGGAAAAAACAGTAATACTACTGATAAAAGGGATAGCAGAAGCAAAAACCTGTTAACATAGTCCATGCATTGTTTAATCTCTCGTTGGAAGTAACGGGATATCCCGAGACGCTCTAATCGATCAACGACCCAGATGTGCTCAAAAAGATCGACTGGATAGACATTGGGGACTGAAATGGCGATGGCAAAAATTTTAGATGAGACACAATACTGTCAAATCCTGTGAACAGTCATCTATATATGCTATGTCATGGACCACTTACCTCCTCCGTTGAACTTTTTCACTATCCTGTCGATATATTCGAAGCACTTCTTGTTACCAGTTTGCATAAGTGCATATGCAGTAGCTGAAGGAGAATACAAAAAGGATCCATCACTTGATTGGAGATTTAGAAGCTTTGCCCAGTCCAGATCAGGCATTCCTTCAAGGCTATGCAGAATTGACGTAGGAACTCTATGCATCATGTCCTTGGGGATCCTAAATACAGCACCAAAAAGAATTAGAAGGAAACTTTAGTAGAATTTTCCAAGGAAAAGAACAGCCTTAGTGTGAGTACCTCTTAAGCTTTGTTTCCCTGTTAGAATATATGCTCTGTAAAGCCGGATGATCATATGGAAAGTCAATGCCCAAGTTCCTAGCTGTCTGAATGAGAGAAGGGAATGCAATTTCGAAGCCGATGGGCATTGACTCTTGCTCCTCCTCTGCTAACCTCCACATATTCTCATGGAGAAAAGATAGCCCTAGAAACAAACAACAAATGTGCATATAAATCAAGCAGCATGCATTTATCAAGATCAGTCTCATCTGGGTTTACATATGGAACTAACTGCGCGTACGTCTCTCATTTTATAATACCTGTCTTGCATTTTTCAGGCTCCAGAGACCATTTCGTCAGTGCAATGACACATGCAAGGGTGTTTGTCATGCGGTCATAGGCAGAGAACAAGGCCGAATCGCCCCAGGAGCCGTCAGGCAGCTGGTTGTCGATGATCCAACGGACGGTGGCTGGGAACTGGGGCCCTCTCCCGTCCAGCTTCGGCACCAGTGCAACCCACGCCGTGTCATACGCAGAGGTGCTGATCTCCCCGTCATTCATTGATCTTAGCATCGCCCTCACTTGATCGATGAGTGGCTGCAACTGCAAGTCTGTCCCATCAGCCTGATGGAAATTGCCAACAACATTTCAGAAATTAAAGTATAGCGAGCAACCAGTTATCCAAATCACTATTTCCCAGTTAACAAATGTCAAAGAAAGAACACCTATGAAAAGGAGACGTACCGCAGGGATCACCTGGTAGTCATCAAGATCCTGTGGTTTCCCAGGCCATTTTGTGATTTTGATCTCGTTTTCGATGTGGGCGGTTTGAAACGCTGCAGGGGCTGAGAATTTCAGTTAGTTTCCTTTCATACTTTACTCGAAAAAAAAGTTTCCTTCAAACTCTACAAGAACGTGGAAAGCTAATTATAAGTATTCAGTATGAGGCATCAAAGGATTATGAACTTGGTTATAACATTTGAGCATCAGCAGTACTCCACCAATATTTACTCCTTTTACACAATATACACAGCTTCGCGCCGTACACTAGACAGAAAACCATGGCTGTCAAATTCTCAATTCTGTTGATCGATTTTACGAATTCAAATCAAACTAAAGGGCATGGTCCTACGATTATAATCAATTGATTATTCATTTCTACGATTTTTATATTTACGCGATTATATGATTGCTATCTTCCGTAAAGATATCTGATTCGACATAGGATCTACAAATTTTGACAACCTTGACAGAAACCCAATGATCAAAAGGTATGTTGGCCTGATGCAACAAACCAAACTTTAATTACCTTTCCCAATTTATTAATGTTCCATCTCTACAATTTAGTCCCTCAACTTTTGTGATGAAATTTCTGTGTCAAAGTTTTTGAATTATACGGATCAGATTCTCTGTTCTGCGAGTACATTATCTTGGCAAAAAGATACCTCTGCGGTCCAATCTAATCCTTTCCTTGGAGAGTTAGTTGCAAGCACCAAATCTACGATATTCTCCATCAGATATTTGATCCCTGTATTCATAAACAAGTTGATCCACTAGCTACTTGGCTAAAAGGAACAACGGGGTACAAAGAGAACAAGATCCCCTAGCATATACATGATACATCGATCCATACATAGGAACCTTTGTGATTGAGTGAAGGTTCACTAGCTAAGGATTTGGGCTCAAGAAACAAACAGCACAATTCTGACAGTTACCATAGGATCAATCATACATCAAGAATCTTAACTTATCAGTCAAGTGTTGAACAGCACAGTATTGACAATGATCGACAATCCATTAACAGTTCAAGCATCCAAAGACACAGCTAGTATCTTATCATGTTGCCAGACCTGACTCTAGCTTATATGGCTATAAGATGGAGCTTGAGCTGCAGTGCTGCCAGCGACATACATCTTGGAGTAATTTGGCAGTTTGAGCTACCTTATGGACTTGCCTTTTTTATTTTTATTTTTCAAAAAGGAGAACATTATTGTGGACGTAATGAAAATTTAGATTCATTATTGTGAACTTTAGTAAGATATCTTTATAGATACCGCCAGAATATCACAAATTCTTGTTACCTTAATTAGTAGCAATCTGGTTAGTAATCAGATATTTTCATTTTGGGGAAACTATTTTCCAGTGTCTTAGAAAAGTGACTTAATTGTATGCTTTTGTTAGGATATTGATAAGTTACGCATTCAACTAAAAAGCAGGTGATCATAAAGATCAAAGCTCAGACATCTTTTTTCATTTGAACATGCATGATGCATATGGTAACCATGCTTGCTATTAAGTGTTCACTTCCTTACTAACTACTACTTTCTCCATCCTAAAGTATAATACATTAATTATGTCTGTGTATCTGGATCTGCATGTATTTGAATACATACGTGTCAAAAATCCAAATACATGATCATAATGCCTTATATTATTTCAGATTCAGAACGAAGTGAGTAGGCAGTGAACCATAGTATTTAAGCAGTGATCAAGCAGTTACTATAGTTGGGAAACAAACAAGCCAAGCAAAGCAAAAGCTGGGAAAAGCGAGAGTTCCTTTGTATCCGGATAAATACCTGTCTAGATACCTTATATGAGTAGGCATCAGTCAACAGCCGTATTTAAGCGAGGAAAACAAACAAGGCAAGCAAAACAAAAGCCGGCAAAAGCGCGCGAGCGTTACTAAGCGTTTTCCCCGGTGTCATGACATCGATCTAGCTAGTAATATACGTAACTTGTTCCCTGAACTTTGAAGAAGCGGCAGCAGTTTCAGGCTCCAGTGCTTGACCTGCCTGCTTAATTAAGATATGCACCACACAATGCCACCGCGAGCAGCGAGGCCCCTGTAAACAAAGCCCTCAAAGCCGCAAAGCAAAAACAAAGCACAGCCCTTTTTTCCTTTTGTTTTAGCAAAAGAAGAAGCCAGTAGCACTGCAAAGCGACAAGCGCAGGTGCTGCATCAGAACACACAGGAGCGCAGGGAGAGGCAGAGGCGAGGCCACCGGCGCATCGCCGGGGAGTCAAATAGATACCTTTAGCACTGGATACGTTGTCGGCCTGCGTTGTCGTGGTCTGGGCCGCCTGCGCCCTCCACCGGGCCCCCGTCGCACGGCCCGCCGCAGCGCCTGCTTTGCCCCGGATACGGCATGGACCTGATTGATGAGCTGCGGCTGAGACTGAAAAAGCAAAAGGAGCGGTGGTGGGATTGGGGATGATGAGTTCAGAGTTCAGGCTTGAAAGAGATACAGTAGAAAGGGAAAGGTAAAATTGAAACTCTGGGCTCCCACGCCCCGGCCTGCTGCTACAGGAGATTGAGCAGGAGGGGAGATGGCCGGCCTCTTTGGTTGGTTGCTTGCCGACCTTATTAGACGAACCAACCAAACCTTTGTTTCTTTTGAAAAAAAAATAGAAAGACGAGCCGAACTCAAAATGTTGGTATTCTTAGATTATTATTATTATCACAAAAACCGATATGAGATTGTGCCAATTTTATTGACATAGAAGAGAAAACTCTACTAAACTTTGACGAAAACAGAGCTAGTCTGTTTGGATGGTAGCCATGCCAACGGTCCATTAATAATTATCTAATGTTAGATTCCCGACGTGGAGGCGGAGCTCGATCACCTCACCTTTGCCAAGGAGGGAACACGATGGTGATCCCGGCAGCAGGAGGAACTCTGCCATGGCGCCGCCTCACAGAGCAATGCTTGTTATCCCACTGGCCTGGCCGGCGCAATACGATGAGTGTTTATTGCTCTTGGCACCTCTCCGGCCGACGAGGCAGGATAAGGATGATGACCAAGAGGAAACGGCCGTGCCGGGGGGGAGGCCGGGTGATGGATAGATGTTTAGGGTGGCAGGCAGGAGGTTAGAGGCAAACGCTGGCTATTAATAGGCGGAGCA
The DNA here is from genome assembly GCA_033239725.1 of Echinochloa phyllopogon. Classification (NCBI taxonomy): domain Eukaryota; kingdom Viridiplantae; phylum Streptophyta; class Magnoliopsida; order Poales; family Poaceae; genus Echinochloa; species Echinochloa phyllopogon. Next base: position 24,840,590 of record BTCW01000018.1, on the reverse strand, counting down.
ATTATGGCAAGTGGTCATTGAATTGGGCCGGGGGAGGAAGCAGAGAGATTGAAGAGAGTGCTGTGCAAGGGGGGTTGTTAGGACGGAGAAGAAGGGAATGATTCTCGTGCGGGGAGGCGCCGGCTAGTGGACAGAATTGGAGGGGATGAATACGTTTCCTTGCGTTGGGAACGGGTGGCATTCGTCGCCCCGTCACGCGCGAGATACTCCCGGCGCAATCCGTCCACGGCGGTGCCATACATACATATATATATACATATATGTAAATATGTTATATATGTAATTAAATAGCAGCACGATCAAAACTGGGCTTTTCCTTTTTGTTTTATGGGACGATGCTTGGCGAGTAGTACATATATATACATACATACACACACAGAAGCTAAGGGGCCGGGGGATCTTCGATTAATAAAAAATAATTGGAGCATTGCAACTGTGGGAAAGCCAGCTTTTGATGCAAAAGCGAGAGCCAGCAACGAATGCATTTCCAAGCTCGGTCTCTCTCCTATCCTTGGCCGATCGATATGATCCTCCTCGGCGAGGTGTCGATCGCCGCCGGCCAGGGAGAAGAGAGAAGGCAGCTTGTTTGTTGGGATGTTTTGTGTGTTCCGTGACTGCGCAGTTTGTTGGGATGTGTTCAGTCGATCGATCAGCCTCCAGCAATGGGTACTCGATCGGGGGCTTCGTTGGGTGCAGGTGCAGCAAAGGCGGTGATGGTGTTGGTGGCTAGGCTTTGTGCTCAAGTAGTCCTGCAGAGTCGGCATGGAATAACTATGGGGAGCGAACTCAACGCTGGGGTGAAGCTTTGCCTGACCCTTGTATCAAGGCCAGAGATACAGATGTTCCTGGGTATCTGAATCTCTTTCCCCACTTGGGGGCGTGGCCGGGATGTTCTACTCCTTCCTACTATGTGAGATTATGCAACGGAGATTTTTTATGTTCCTTGTTCTTCTTTTTTTTGTCGTTTTTCTAGTGCGAATACATATTGAAGTATGTGTGTCGATCTATAGATAAATTATGATCTAATTTTGAGAATGTCTAGAACTGACGATATATATATACACTATCAAATATGCTCGTGCTTGCTACGGGTGAAGCAGACTTCATTAATGAAGGCGTGCTTGCACCGCCTCAACGGACACTACACTTGGAAATGACGGCGGATCGACGGCGGAGATGCGAGTGATATGAGACGACAAATGGGTGCGCGAGGCGGTGCAAGACAACGAGGGAAGATAATGTATTGTGGGTTGATTAATATCAGTATGTTGCTACGGGTGAAGGGGACTTCGTAAGCGAAGGCGAGTGGGAGCCATGGATGCAGCCGATTTCGCATAGATGAGAAGCATGACAAAGAGATATCATAGGTAGATGCTACGTCTGGTAGGGCGATGAGTCAACACGATAAGGATGCGAGTGACATGACAAGACGAAGAGGTGCGTGCGATGGTGTGGGACGGCGAGAGGAGATGAGGCACTACTTCTAGATTAATATTCATACGTTGCTACTGGTAAAGGAGACTTTACGATTGAAAATGTACGAGAGCCATGGACGCCGCTAATTTGGTATCTTGGTAGGAGCATAATAAAAGGTGACATCCTCGGTAGACGTTGCAAGAACAACGGTGGAACGACGAGGATTTGAGCGATGTGAGAAGATGGGGTGCGTGCAATGATGCGGGACGAAGAGATGAGACGAGATACTGCGTGATGGTAGATGGGACATCATGATGTTTTTATTGGATTGATTTATATTAAAGATATTGTAACATATTAAAAGACGTTGAATTGATTTATATTAAAGATATTGTAACATATTAAAAGACGTTGAATTGATTTATATAAATATTAGGGAAGATTTTATAAAATTATAATACAACGGCGACTCAATTTTTGTTTTAGTATTAAATAGAGATCATTCAGAAAAAGCCGGACGCCCGCGCGCAGCGGAAGCGGTTACAACTTGCAAGCTGCACCGGCGCCGTGGTGATACAGCGAGACGTCGCGGCCGGCCGGCGTCACGTGGCGTGTGGCCCGTACGTCCGTCTCATGCAGGAACACCGTCACGTGGACGCCAGGTCGATCAGGTAGTGCTTATGCATGCAGGTTCACTCCAAAGTTGCACCTAATGCTGATTATTAATTTAAGCAGTCCTAGCTGGAATATGCCGGATTGCTGGATGACATACTGCTTCCTCCATATATGATTTAGATGTTATTTTGGACAACGAAACAATTTCTAAAACGTAACTTTGACTTTTTATTTTTACAAAATATTTATAAAAAAATAATATATGTATACTTTTATAGAAATATTTTTTAAGACAAATCTATTCATATAGTTTTCACATTTTCAAACCCAGCAATTTAAAAGTTATTCGCGATTTATATTCCCAATATTTGACTAAAATGTTGTCCAAAACGACATCTAAATTATATATGAAGTGAGTACATGTGTTATGTGTTAGTTGACTACTCCTTGCCAGCATATGGCCGGTTTCCTCGCTCTCTCCCTCTCCTCCTTTCCGACTAGTGAGTAGGATGCATGCGTGCATCCATGAAGGTGAAGAAAACACAATTCGATTCACCTGAATTTCTAGATACTGACAATTTATAGTATTAGAGTGTACCTGCCTGTTGCTAAACACCTAAAAATACTCCAAATATTTCTTTTGAAAAAGGATGGTGTATGCATGTTCTTCAATTCAGGTGCTACGAGGAGTCGAGGACGACAAATTACACCCCCAGGTGCCGGGGTGAGTATGCATTTGAGCGTGTATTGCATTTTTTCTCCAAAAAACCTAAAACAGCACCGCCAATAGATAATGGCAAACGAAGCTACAACGTCCCTGTTTTCTGGGTTATTTAACTTTTTGCCACCCTTACTGATGTAACTTAATCACGTGCCACTTATATGTGGGCCCAGCTGAGTCACTGACAGGGCATTTGGCTTGCCATTCATGTCATAAGGATAGCAAAAGGTTAAATAGACCTGTTTTTTTTCTTTCCTTTGGTACTGTTTCCTTTTTAAAGCTTGGCTCTTAAATTAAAATTCATCCAAAAAGATACACGACGGCCCCTAAATTTTGTAAGAAATGGAGTAGTGAAGAGGGTAAATTAACCGTAAGGGCAAACATAGAGAAGATGCATCTAGAGTAGTAAAAACCTTTAAAAGAGAGTAAGAGGCGCATTCCACATGTGGCTATTTTCTCCTAATAAGAAACAAATAGCCTTTCCCATATATAGTTGCTTGTGCCGACGTACGTGGGTGGGTGTAGTGTCTCCGAAACGTAATTTTGACTTCTTACTTTTACAAAAAAATATTTAGTAAAAAAATAATATATGTATATTTTTATTAAAAATATTTTAAGACAAATCTTATCAACTTAACAACTTAAAAGTTATTCATGATTTATATTCTCAATGTTTGACTAAAATCTTATCCAAAACAATATCTAAATCCTATACAGAGGGAGTACATAACTACTCTCAATTGGATGACAAAAGCACAGCTAGATAGGGCATAATTAAGATGCGAGTTAGGTTGCGGGCACGCATTAATTTCAGTTCCAATTATTAATTCTTGTACTTATCTATACTATAAAGATCCAAAACTTCGACGACTGATGGACCCACAAATCATTGAAACATTACCCCACCTACTCCTGATGCGAGTTAGGCTTTTTTCGTCAAACTTTTGACGAACGACAGGCGCACCCGTCATTGAAACACGACCCTTCTAGCGACCCCACCTGTTAGGCCTTTTTTTCATCAAACTCTATGCCTCTCTCGTCCGTAGTATGGAATCGAGTTCGTAACCAACATGATATCCGGCCAACTATCTATTATGCAATGTTATTTTCTATTAAATGTGCGTGTCACATGTACGTTTTTGCTAGTAAAAAAAATGGCAGGACACATGCGTGTTAGGTTGCTGTTGTATTTGTGTGCATTATTGTGTTGAGCTCGATCATATGGCTCGTACGTACACCTTGTGAACATGCATGTAAAGGTCGTAAGCAACTAAGTGCAATGGATATGGAGCATGGGTTCTGGTGCAAACGTACGAGAGTCGTCGCCGACAGCATTGTGCAACCGTAAGAACTAAGCCCTGGTTTTAGTTTTCAAAAAGCAACCCTAAAGTTCACTATGCAAAAAAAGATTTTCATCACATCAAAATATCGGCCCATGCATGAAGTACTAAATGTAGATGAAATCAAAACTAACTTCACAGTTTTATTTTACTCCGCGAGACGAACATTTTGAGCCTAATTAATCAATTTTTGGATAATTTTTTACACATACAAACGAAATGCTACAGTGGCGCAATGATTACGAAGTGACCCAAACTCCCAAATCTCCACCCCTATTTTACATCTAACAAGGTTATTTTGATGTCGTGGTTGCTTATATCAAGGTGACCGGTGGGTACGCGTAGTGGGCGTCTGACATCGCAGTTGTGGCATTTTGCATGTGATTTGATCTATAATTTATAAAAAAAATGAAACATTGTGTGGTCTCTCTCAAACAAAATAAGCACTTGCTCTTTCACAAAAAAAAAGCACTTGCTGTTTCTTCTTTTGTAATGAACAAGATGAACACACAGCATCTCGTGTGGGAAGTGCAAAGGATCGAAAGATGCTACTTCCAAATTTGTCTTAGATTGGAGCGAGGAAGGCTAATGTTAAGACTGAACTTACTCCATTTATCTTTATAAGGCGTGACTTGACTTGGTATGGTCTTCAATTATACTTTGACCATTCATTTATCGTATATTATATTATTTATTGTTATAAACTTATAATAATTGGAGAGTATATTATAAATCTAATCGTATCAGGTTTGCATTATAAAAGTTTATTATTGGTCAAAGATTGTAAAGTTAGAATATTTACATTCGTGCACTCCTTACAAATATTAACGGAGGGAGTAAGTATTAGACAACATGTAATTATATTGTTGATTGGCGTGAAGGTTGTCTATTAGGACAAGTCAGGATAATAATGTGCACTATCAGATAGACTTTTATATGTATCGGCTCATACGGTCCAAAGTGAACCGATGCGTTAATTCTATTCACAACAGTGGCTTTGGCCAATAAGTAGTACACCGGCACATATACTAAACAAACATACCGGTGTGGTAGAGTACAGTTCTTAACTGGTTAAAATAAATTCATATTTTTGCTGCTGCAATATTGGACTGACATATTTCTATGTTTAATTGTGACGGCGTAACATTTTACCGAGTAGACCGTTCAACAGTCTACACATGTGAAGTTGAAGCGCTAGCCACTCAACTTTTCCGATGCAGGGGTGTGAATTTGAGATGGACGGAACTTAAAACGTTTCATCTAATAGCCAAATTAAAGGCATGTGTCGTATAGATCATATTCTTGTTCACCTAGTCTCTTTGCTATACACGCGATTGTACTCTCCATCTCTCCAAGCCTCTCCACATGCGAACGCTGCTCCTTAGCTCTCAACCTCCTTCTCTGAAATGGCAATCCTAGATGTGCTGCGGCATGCCAGCTGGCAGAGATCGTGTAGTTGTACATGTCATGACGTGTACTCCTCCTAGTGACTAGGGTTGTGGCCGGAACGGCGACCAAGATAGTCATCGTGGCGTACATTGAAAGGGAGAGCTATGAGCCTTTTGTCACAACGACTATCTGCTTAGCCAAGAAGCTCGGGAGGTACAACGCCTTCACCATCACCAAGGACGATGAGGCCAATGGAACAGAAGGCCGTTCGTGAAGCTTCATCATAGTGCCGATGTCACAAGCTCCATGGCCACTACTGAAGGTGGTAGAAACCATGGAACTCCAAAACCAGGATCCAAAACCAGGATTTATTGACCATCCAACTATTAAAACCGTTCATGTTTGGTTGATGGTTTTGCTTATGTGTACGATATGTGACGGTGGGGCTCACATGTCAACAACTTCTCCATGCCCTCCCTCTTTTTTTCTCTCTCCCATCATGGCCAATCCGCAGCCGCCGCCCATTTTGCTGGTGGTCGACGGCAGCATGGTAGTTTTGGGCGTAAACAGAGAGAGAAAGAGAAAGAAGTTGCTGACACGTGAAACTCACTGCCATATGTCGTACACGTAAGTAAAACCACTGGAGGGCCAAACTTGAACGGTTTTGATAGTTTAATGGTCAATGATTCCTAGTTTTAGAGTTTGATGGTCGAAGCCAAACTGTGGCTATAGTTGGATGGTCAAAAATGAACTTCTCCCTAATATTTTCAATGATTACTGCATCATCGAGAGGGCAAACCATCCTTGGGAACCATGTTAATTTATATTGGTGTATGTGTTTAAATTATTTGGATGTGTGGTACATGGTATAAACAATCTATACCAGTGTAAATAATAATATTTGTTTTTAATATTATCTAATCTATGTTAATATCTCTGTTATGTTTGTTTTTTCAACCTTTTTCAATTTTGTGTTAAAAATCAAAAGGAGTATTCTAATTGGTCATTTACAGGACCGATAGAACGTACAATATTCTAACTGGCTACTTATGGGACCAACTAAAATACGAGTACAATCTAAGCGGCTCGTAATTCACTTTATTAGACTATGTGTGAATTCAGAAAGTCCAACCACTATATTTTGATTTACGTGTCCAATTTGCTTTCCACTCAGGATCAACCAGTATCATTTCAAAAGCGCACTATACATTTTGACGTTCAAATTACTTGGTACTGAAGAGGCTCTCCATTCTGTCTCAAGAACAATTTATTTTAGCTATTTTTATGGAATAGTTTAAGTTAATGTTATCAAATAATTTTGTATAGATTGAGTTTTTGTTTTGTTTATTTTTTGGAAAAAGTATTATTATAACCAGTGTAATATTACACCAGTTAGAATATTATATTATGTTCTAAGCGGTTAAATATTGGGCCGATTAGAATAGTATATATGGTTGAGCTGCGGGGTAACCTAAATCCTAATCTTTTTTTCGACTCTCCTCCGTTGTCGCCGCCACCGCCTCACCCCTCCTCCGTTCGCCCCCTCTCTTCTCCCCCTCCACCCTCACCCTCCTCCGTTCCCCTTCCCCCTCGCTCTCCTCCGCTCGGTTTCCCCCACTTACCCTGTCGGACTTTAAAACCCGCAATCTACAAGAGAATACCCGAGTGGTAAATTTGTATGCAAAGGGATCACATGGTTAACAAGCTCGAGGTAACACAAGAGGCAAGACTTACATAGGTTTGGGCTACACGGAGGTATAATACCATATGTTTTGTGTTCTTGGTGGTTTGTATTACTTGTGTTCGACAAAGCTTCAGTAAGCTAAAGCTATGGCGAACTTGGTGGATACAACTGGGGATAGAATCTCTTGTCTCGTGTCCCCGAAGGGATGGCCTAGGCCACCTTATATAGGCTGACAGCCTAGGGTTTACAAGTCAGTTTAATCCAAAACCTACCTGATTAAATTAAGTAAATCAATCCAACTACACTACAACAAATACTCCTGGATATCTGCGCACAATACGCCTGCTGGGTTATACTCCTTGACAACCTACATGTCATCATCAAACTTGTTCAACAAGTCAGCAGTTCCTTGTGAGTCACTTTGGGGTCGGCCCACAACCCTGTCAGAAGTAGGCCCAGGCCGACTGTCACCCCTACTAGTGATGGCCTGGGGATACCCATATCCCACACACCCTCCCGTCGCTTGGCCTCCTGATCTGTTTGACGTCAACCATGGTGCCCACGGCAGAGGATGAGGCCAAGGTGGTCGTGGCCGTGGTGGTCATGATGCACTGCCTCAAAGAGGCCGCGATAGTTGCAACAGTGGTGTGTGAGGCCATCCCCCGCACCTTGGTAGCTGCCGACGCCAGATTGTGATGGCAACCGAGATCGAGTCCCGAGCCAGATCTATCATAGCTGCGACATCCTTGGCTATGGTGCACGCTGATTTGGAGAGACCTCACATCCACTGTCGTTGCCAACCGTTCGACCATGACCTTGGTCATCGTGGTAGGGAAGGCGGAGGTGTGGCCAGTGCCATTGTTGCAATATAAGCGTTGTCTCTGATCTACTCAGCAAAGTAAGTACCACAAGTATGATGAACGAATTTCCCTTTTGCCTATAAGTGCTAATTTCCCCTAGTTAGGATGATGAACCGCATTGCCATGTTTCCCTAGTTAGCATGATAAACTGCTAGTATGTTAAGTTTGTTTAAAGTGCATATAGTCATATTTATGTTTATATTATTGCAGAACATCTAGTTATATTTATATGCTTTTTAAACTGTTATTCATATCTATATTGGTAACTGACAGTACTTTCAGCAGTGCTATGTTCATGTTGTGTATGTTCAGTTTTTCTCATGTCCAAGACATGAAGACAAACGGTAGTAATATACCAATTTTATGAACACCTAGTACATACACATACTTCTTTCTTATCTGCATATGTTCCGTATGCAATTCATTCACAACAATGCATGCCTACTCATGGATCTGATTGGATATAAATAATGGGTAATCATTTTTTTGGCCAGCTTGACAACATTCTCACCAGTGCTAAACTACCTGATACGAATAGTTAACACAATACTAACGGTTTAATCTATCACAATTACGATTAGAACCAAGTAACATAAAGGTGCGAAGAAGACACCGGTAGAAATAGTAAACTATACGTACGAGCACTTAATCGGTCCAGTAAGAATATTAAGATCAAACATACCGTCGCTTAACTAACCGATTAGAATAGTAACGTTATTTCATATTTACATTGGCTCCATAAGACTGGTCCCATCCTCTATACGAATAAGGTTTTCACGCCGGCGCATATGAGAATCCTTGTAGTAGTGATGCTGGGTTCTTGTTTAGGTAACATTTAAGGATATGCATTGCATATGCCCTCAACATCTACTAGCGGAAGGAAACAAATTATTTTGTGGCCATAGTTGCTTGTGTGTGTCGAGGTGGCGGGATGCAAAATAGTATGAAATAAAACAATAATGTAGTATCTCGTGGAATAAAATAGGACAAATACATTAGTGCCGTTTAATAGGTGATGGTCTCATGCATTAACGCGTAATCTTGATACAGTTTAATGGATAATCTATACAATAGGCCGTTGTTTTGGTTGTCTTGTAGTAATACAATATCCTTAAATTATGGGTAAAAAAAAGAAAAGTTAAGTTGAATGGCAACAGTAACTCACACAGTGCTGGTAGAGTGGTTTCATAATACTATATTTTAGCTTATAGGATATTTGTTTCACGAAACAACCAATTCTTTCTCTTAACTCCCTCTGTCTCATCCGCATCATAAAAAATCTTACATGATACTGCATAAAACGAACTATTAGCGCTGACATACAGCAATTTTCTTGTCAAGAAGTGACTGTTCATTTCTCTTCTTTCTTTACGGAGGAGAGATGAACACGTACAGCGCATCTCGTGTGTCAACTGCAAGGAAAGATGCTCCCCATCAGAACTCACTTAAGGACACGGAACATCACGTAGGGCTATATACTAAATTTTAACTATTTCTTGGAAGATAAACAAAGGTAGGACGTACGCGTGCCTATTATATATGTACGATGTTTCTCGTCTACTCATGGCCATCTGCGCGCGTAAGGCCAAATTACACAGCGCAGCATGCATGCTGCACAGTGTTCTGGTCCCAAGCATAAACGACAGCGCCGTCAGCGTGAGTGCGTCAGATTCCAAAGCGCTGATGAACGAACATAATATGAGCAACGTCAGATTCCAAAATTTGGCTGCCAATAAGAGCACCAAGCATGTGGCTTCTGATTTCTGAACCCAGGCTCAGCAAATGCTCCATTTGTCACGACATGACACGGCTTTCGGTATCTGACTCCGGCTAAAACAAACATACATGTAGTTTGGCTGTTGGAGATTGATCTCTAATTAGAAATTTATTTTGTACTAGTCTATCAACGTGTGCAACCATATGGGCTAGTAATTTGAAGAGAAATAAGTATTAGAAATTTACTTTTGCAAAAAAAGAAATATCTATCTATCTATCTATACTATAAGGATCCAGTAGAATTGAAAACGCTTCTCACCTAAAAAAATTCTACCCACCCCTCACGGAGGACCTACGTGTCGGGTCCAACGGTGAAAACTACGTGGAAAGTTTTTAAAAAAACGATGTTTGTATAGAGTTTTTACCGTTTTAGTCATTACTTTTCTCACCATTAAATTTCTTTACCCACCCCACGTACCCACCAACCAAATAGTTTAAAATAAGGAAAAAAATTTAGAACAAGAGTCCTGCATAGAACCCGGCGTGCAGGACCTCCTCCGTCGAGGTTACCTGTTGTATACCCATCTGACCCATAGTATTTTATTTAGAAAAGACGGTAAGGGAGCAGTAGTCTCGTACTCGAGTTCAGGAGCATCACGTCTACAAGCAGACTAGCAAAAGAGGAAACACAGAAACAGGAGATCTGACCGATTTGATTGAGTTCATCATATATGCGTCTGCCCCCCATGCATGGATGCTATCTTGATGCTCGATCAAGACCTATGTACCATGCAAAAAATCATTTGACCACGGGTGATGGATACTGCGGGCAGGGTAACAAATTTTGACAACGATGCAAACTAACCATGCATTCTCCTCGTACGGATTTTTCTGGGCACGGATGCTAGGGATCATCTTGTTATTCGACGAGTGGACGAGGAGTCTATATGTGGATTGCTTTTGCTTCTGCAGACTGCAAATTATGGAATAGCTACCATCGGAGGTACGTGTTGAATGCATCACTATATTGACAAGCGGAATCAAATTATTAATGGAGCCCACGAGAACTCACGAGCAACAATATATTGCATTGCATCAGATCACGCATGCTCAGATTGAAATTGAAGAACTACGGGGCCTCAGCGTCGAACACCTGCCGCTCGCTCGCACGTGGCGGCCAGGGCGAGACAGGCCACCGTGGCCGCGAAGCTCACGGCCACAACGGCGGCGCCGTTCTTCTTGGTGTCGACCTTATCTGCTACGTCACCCTCCGGTGCGTCGGCAGGGGCCAAGTCGGACGAGTCCGCCGGTGGCGCGGGGGGCGGGGAGTGCAAAGGGGACTTGGCCTTCTTCTTCTTGCCGGCGGCCTTGGGGGAGGGCGCGGGCGCGGGGATTTGGGAGCGGGCACGTCAGCGGCCGGTCCGGGCGCCAATGCCGGGGACGGCGCGCCACCAAATAGCTCCGGCGGGAGCAACACGTCAATGTTTAAATTTACTTGTCTGCTTATTCCAAAACCTCCTAGGTGCAATCTCATTGCGTAGAATCATGATGTTCGTCGGCGACGGCATTGGGAAGACGGTCATCAAAGCTAGCCGCAACGTCGTGGACGGCTACACCACCTTCTGCTCCACCACGGTCGGTTAGTATACATAATCACTCTCTTAGTACACCCGCGCTTGATTACATTCTGAATGCTCCTACCGCATTGCATCGGTCGTGCATTGGTCCAGCCGCATCTGACATCAAATCATTAGCCCAAAGCAATGTCCATGATGATTGCAAAGTAACCGTTCGCATTGACAAACAGTGTTGTAGGTTGAGTACCTATTAGCTCGTGTAAACTGTAGGTTGTGATCTTGCGTCTTGATTTTCCTGTGGTCATCACTGTTGTGATTTCCCACCGCCGCCGACGCTCTCTACGCTGGATGTAGTTGTAATGCTGCGGTACCATTTTTTTCTTTGTAGTTACCAATGCAGATTGTGAATGATAGAGGTCGCAAGAGAACGAATATGCGTATGGAACATATTGATCCAACAGAACTAAAGCGTGTTAATTTTGAAGTGTGTGATGTTAAATTAGTGGTCACGTAATAAAAATAAGTCTATTGTCGTATGTGCATTTTGTAATAAATACAAAATTATTTTTGAAAGATTTTTTGTGAATATATAGTTTAGTTTACTATGTTTCTAAAAATTACTATATTTCTAGAAACACGCGCGTGTCACGCGTGCATGACTACTAGTATTAGAAATTTACTAAAAAATAGAGCCTATATCTAATATCGAAATTGCTTACCTTGCAATCTTGCATATGTGTACAGTCTTTATCCAGTTGTGAGTTGTGGTAGTTTTTAGTTAGCAATTACATACACAACACCCATGCATATGTATACTCTCTTGTTTTGAGTTGCCATAGACTTTAGTTAGCAATTATATATACACTTTTATTCATATTTATAACTTTTCTTCATTTTGTGTTGCATCTCTATCTGTGTTTACACTAGTAGAGCAGTGACTTTTTATCCACTTTAGTACCGGATGAAATTGGGACCGAGACTAATGTGAGCATTAGTCCGGCTCCCAACGGCACGGGTGGCAGGGGGCCTTTAGTCCCGATTGGGGGCTTCGCCCGGGACTAAAAGGGACCCTTTAAGTCCCAGACCAAGCCCTGGTCCCTACCCCACTAGCCCTTGGAAGGGTCCTTTAGTCCTGGTTGGGGGCTACAACCGGGACTAAAAGGGCCCCTATAGTCCTGGTTGTGGCCTCCAATCGGGATTAAAGACGCCCCACATTAAAAGTGCTTCTCCCTCCCCCAGCTCGTGGCCGAGCCAGATGCGCATGAACACAAGTCTCCTGAGTTCATGGCGAGGCCAGGCTTGGGGGAGGGAGGTCATGCCATATGCTTTAGAAATAGAGAAATCGAAGATTATAGAAGTAGAGACAAATGAACAATCTTTTTTATTTATATATTATTTATTAGAGATTTAATTTGTTGTTAGTTGTATTATGAGATATAACTTGAGGCAAATGAACAATCTCTAATTATTTTAGAGATATAATATAGCTAGTAATAAAATTTATTTTCCTTGCTTAGTTAAATGGATGTACTAATGCTTTAGTTTTTATATAATTATTATAATAGCTAGGTGCTTATTTTTCTTGGTTAGCTAATAAAATTTATTTTCCTTGCTTAGTTAAATGGATCTACTAATGATTTAGTTTTTATATAATTATCATAATAGCTAGTTGCTTATTTTTCTTGGTTAGCTAATAATATTTATATTTTCTTGATTAGTTAAATGGATGCCCTAATGCTTAAGTTTTTATATAATTATCATAATAGCTAGTTGCTTATTTTTCTTGGTTAGCTAATAATATTTATATTTTTTGCAGATGGAGAACCGACAATGGATGTACAATGCCGACCGACGCTCGAAAGAATTTATTACAAACCTGCATTATTTTCTAGATGTGGCTGAGACAAACAAGAATGAGAAGGGTTTTATGTGTTGTCCATGCCACAAATGCAAAAACGAAAGGAATTACCATTCTAAAGATACCCCACATGACCACATTCTTGCACATGGTTTTATGGACAAGTATGTTGTTTGGACAAAGCATGGAGAAAAGGGAATTTATATGGAAGACGGAGAAGAAGAGGAGGACACCGACTCTATATTTCATGGTGCCTTTGCTTATGATACTCAAGTGGATGAGGCAGAAGAAGATATAGGTGATAATGATGATGATGCCAGTGAGCCTGTTGATGATCTTGGTAAGGCTATCCGCGATGCGCAGGAGGCCGCCGAAAGTGAAAAGGAGTGGATGATGTTCCAGCGCATGCTAGAGGACCACAAGAAATTGTTGTACCCGGGTTGCAAAGATGTCAACAACCTACAAAGATAAGCAACTTGTTTACCCCCTAGGATTGGAAGTGCGGAAGATACATGCATGTCCTCATGACTCCATCCTGTACCCCGACAAGGAATACGAGGCATTGAATGCATGTCCGATATGCGGTGCATTGAGATATAAGATCAGAAGAGACAATCCTGGTGAAGTAGAGGGGGAGTGTCCCGTTAAAAAGATTCCCGCCAAGGTGATGTGGTACTCTCCTATAATCTCACGATTGAAATGTCTCTTTAGAAACAAAGAGCATGCTATGATGATGCGATGACACAAAGAAGATCGCAAGCAAGAAGGGATGTTAAGGCATCCCACCGATGGGTCCCAGTGGAGAAACATCGATCGAACTTTCAAAGACTTTGCAAAAGATGCACGAAACATAAAATTTGCTTTGAGTACAGACGACATGAATCCTTTTGGTGAAATGAGCAGCAACCATAGCACTAGGCCCGTGACTCTATATATGTATAATCTTCCTCCATGGCTCTGCATGAAGCGATAGTTTATTATGATGCATGTTCTTATCTAAGGGCCAAAGCAACATGGCAATGACATTAATGTGTATCTAAGGCCATTGGTTGAAGAACTTCTGTTGTTATGGAGCGAACAAGGTGTGCGTATGTGGGATGAGCACTTAGAAGACGATTTTAACCTACGAGCCCTGTTGTTCGTAACCACCAATGATTGGCCGGCTCTTAGTAACCTCTCAGGACAAACAAACAAGGGATACACGGCATGCACACATTGTTTAAATAAAACTGGTAGCATGTATCTAAAACATTGCAAAAAGGTTGTGTACATGGGGCATCTTCGATTTCTTCCTATGAAACATCCAGTAAAAAAGAAGGGTAAGCATTTTGGATATGGTAAAAGACCACCACCCTAAGCTAGTGCATCTTAACGGTGATGACGTATTTGATATGGTAAAGGATGTAAAGGTTGTCTTTGGAAAGGGACCCGATAGCCAACAAGTTCCAAATGAAGACGGAAGGGCAGCCATGTGGAAGAAGCAGTCCATATTTTGGGAACTGCTATATTGGAAAATCTTGGAGGTCCGCAATGCAATTGACGTGATGCACCTAATGAAGAATCTTTGTATGAACTTGCTTGGATTTCTAAGAACGTACGGGCAGACCAAAGACACGCTAGAAACAGGGCTGGAACTGAAACGAATGGCAAAACGATCTGGCCTACATCCGGAGAAGAGGGACAAAGGACATCATTACTTAAATCCCGCAAGCTATACTCTTAGCAAAGAAGAGAAGGACAACATGATTGAATACATGAACGGTATCAAGGTCCCATCTGGCTAGTGCTCGAATATAAAAGGAATAGTACATATGGTAGAGGACAAATTCATGATCCTAAAGTCTCACGACTGTCATGTGTTGATGAAACAACTTCTCCCTATTGCATTGAGGGGGGTCTTGCCCGAGAATGTCCAACTAGCCATTGTAAAGCTCTGTGCATTCCTCAATGCAATTTCTTAAAAGGTAATCTGTCCAGAGAATCTCATAACACTAAAGAATGATGTGGTAGCTTTGAATCGATATTTCCTCCATCATTCTTTAATATCATGACGCATCTCCTAGTTCACCTTGTTAAGGAAATTTCTATTCTCGATCCAGTATTCTTACACAATATGTTTCCATTTGAGAGATTCATGGGTGTACTAAAGAAATACGTTCATAATCATGCTCGGCCGGAAGGAAGCATCTCCAAGGGCTATGGGACAGAGGAGGTCATTGAGTTTTGTGTTGACTTTATTGACAACCTTAAACCGATTGGTGTTCCTAAATCTCGTTATGAGGGTAGACTAAGTGGAAAGGGCACAATGGGAAAGAAAGAAATCTTACCTTCATACGATGATTTATTCAAAAAGGCACACTACAAGATTCTTCATCAATCCTCCTTTGTTGATCCGTACATCAAGAAACACAAGGAGGCGTTATCCTCCGAATTCCCGGAGAAGTCTGAGGCATGGATTACACGTCATCACATGGATACCTTCGGCGGTTGGTTGCGGAAACATCTACTCCGTAAGGAGGACATAGATCCATAGCTAGCTTGGATGGCTAGGGGACTATCTTAGATAATCTTAACATATAAAGGGTACGAGATTAAAGGCAATACATTTTACATGATAGCCCAAGATATGAAGATTAGCAACCAAACCAGTGGTGTACGTATATATGTCATAGACAGTAGTGGGAAGAAGGAGATACATTATGGTTTCATTGAAGAGATATGGGAACTGAACTATGGACCTTTTTTGAAGGTGCTTCTGTTTCATTGCCAATGGGTGAAGCTAACTGGGGTAACAATAGACAAGTACGGAATGATAATAGTGGACCTCAACAATCATGGGTACACAGACAAACCATTCGTCCTAGTAGCGGATGTGGCTCAGGTTTTCTATGTCAAGGACATGTCTAGCAGGCCAAAAAAGATAAACAAGGAAACAGACAAGTCACAAAATGAGCCAAAGCGACACATAGTTCTATCAGGGAAAAGAAACATCGTTGGAATCAAGGGAAAGTCAGACATGTCAGAGGATTATGATGAGTTTGTCGAGATTCTGCCATTCGCAGTGACTATTGACTCATGCATTCTATTAGCCAATGAAGATGCCTTGTACTTACACTTCGATTATAATCATGGGACATTCGTAATGAAGCAGTAGTTGAGGATGTCGATTGATGTATTCAAACAACCATTATGCAAGACACGAGGCATGTACTATTCAATTATGTAAGACTGACATGTACTAAGTTAATGTAGAATTTATTGCTTATATTCTTAGCTGTCTATTTAATTTTTAGATATTTATTGGATTTACTGGTTAATTTTTAGAGTTACTATTTAATTTATAGATATTTCCTAGATTTACTAATTATTTTAAGGAATTATGTAGCTATTTCTTCAATTTATTAGTTATATTTTGGATTTCAGATATTTATTGGATTTACTGGTTACTTTTAAATATTTATTTAATTTATCTGTTAATTTTTAGAGTTACTATATAATTTCCAGATATTTATTGGATTTACTGGTTATTTTTAGATATTTATTGAATTTATTGGTTCATTTATAGAGTTACTATTTAATTTATAGATATTTATTAGATTTACTGGTTATTTTGAGGATTTATATAATTTATTACTTAATTTGTAGCTATTTGTTCCATTTATTAGCTATGTTTTGGATTGCAGATATTTATTAGATTTACTTGTTATTTTTAAATATTTATTGAATTTATTGGTTATTTTTTAGAGTTACTATTTAATTTCTAGATATTTATTAGATTTGCTCGTTATTTTTAGATATTTATTGAATGTGTTGGTTAATTTTAGAGTTCCTATTTAATTTATAGATATTTATTAGATTTACTATTTAATTTATAGAAACTATAAAAAACAGTGGTTACTTAATAATTTAATTATTAATAAAACAAATGAAATAAAGAAACAACACCCCTTTAAAAAACGAATGCCCTTGTTCACACGCGAAACGAAAAAACCACCCCTGCAAGGGGTGCATTTTCATTCCCCGCGCAAAGTGGGCCTTTAGGCCCGGTCGAAGATACGGCCCGCCCGCCCGAGACTAAAGGGGTGCTGCACTCGGGTAGTTGGAGCGCAGTGTAGGGTCGCAATCACTTTCGCCAACCTACAATTGATCCAGTGTCGCAATAGCAATTGGTTTAGTCTCAAGATTGCAATTGTAGGATCTCTGCATTCTATATACAAAATGCACCTTATTGCATTTTAGCCTTATATATGATGTTTATATTTGTGTTTGTGTTATTTTCTAATTAAGTTATATATTATTTTGATTTTAGGACGTCGATCAATGCCATTTAACAATCGTCGTTCTTTGGATCATTTGTCCACCTCGACAACGTCGTTTTCATCTGTTGACTCACGTCCCGCCTCGACAATGTAAATTTGTGTTTTACATTTGGTATTTGTATATTCAAATGCTAATATTAACTTCTTTATTTTATGTTTGTAATTCATGCTATGTATATGTATAAACTTGTATATAAATTAACTTGTGTGACTTGTGTATGTATATATATACTTCGTAGATTTCATTCATTAAATGTTTTGTTTCTAATTAGTTTTTATATATATATATATATAGAAACCACTAGTGACTTGCTTATTTCTCATAGCTAACCCTATAGTCTATAGTTAATTACGTTTAAGTCCCTGATAGTTTTCGAATCCATTTAAAAATGCTAGAAATTAGCAAATTAAGTGCAAATTTCATACACACGCATACATACATACTTAGTAGATTTCGTTCATTAAATGTTTTGTTTCTAATAAGTTAGTATATATAGAAATCACTTGTGACTTTGCTAATTTATCATAGCTAACCCTATAGTCTGTAGTTAATTACGTTTAAGTCCGTGGTAGTCTTAGAATCCGTTCAAAAATGCTAGAAATTAGCAAATTAAGTGAAAATTTCATATGCACGCACACATACATACTTAGAAGATTTTCTTCCATTTAATGTTTTGTTTCTAAGTTAATATATACAGAAATCACTACCGAGTTTGCTAATTTCTCATAGCTAACCCTATAGTCTATAGTTACATATGTGTCCCTCGTAGTTTTAGAATCTGATTAAAAATGCTAGAAATTAGCAAATTAAGTGCAAATTTCATACGCACACACGCATACATACTTAGAAGATTTTTTTCATTTAATGTTTTGTTTCTAAGTTAATATATATAGAAATCACTACCGAGTTTGCTAATTTCTCATAGCTAACCCTATAGTCTATAGTTATTACGTTTAAGTCCCTGGTAGTTTTAGAATCTGTTTAAAAATGCTAGAAATTAGTAAATTAAGTGCAAATTTCATACACACGCACACATACATACTTAGTAGATTTCTTTCATTAAATATTTTGTTTTCTAAGTTAATATATATAGAAATCTCATAATTAGTTGATTTTATTCATTAAATCTCTATATTTCATGCATTATTTAATATATATATGAATTAATGTCTATATTTCATGCACTATTTAAGATGGACCCGCACGAGCGCGAGGACGAAGAATTCTTATTCAACATGATTGCGGGAGGAATTTAAGGTCCCTCTTGTGAGGGCGAAGGAGTTCTAGAACCCGAGGTAGCAGCAGTCACGAACATGTATCTCAATGAGTCCGGTGAAGGAATCGAGCTGCCTCACAATGAAGACCGCGAAGTCACTAATGAAGGAGAGGTATAGAAATTAAGGTTTTATTTCATGTATATATATGAATTAATGTCTATAGTTCATTACTATAGGAATTAATTAATGCATATTTTCAATTTAGGCCTCTACTTTGGGCATTACAAAAAAGAAGCGAGGACCAAAAAAAAGATAGACCCGGATAGCCATTACATTATCACTGAGGTGAATGATTAGGACGAACCAATAGCTTCGGGCAAAGCAGTCAGGAAGATTATCAATCAGTGCGGATGTCTTGTTACGGACCACATCCCAATCAGCATCCAAAAATGGAAAGCAACCTGCCATGGTAATGAAAGTGTAGTCCCTCAAAGAGAAAATGATTAGCTTTGGTTGGAGCTAATAAAGCATTTTGAAGTTTTGAAAGAACATCAAGCTTAGGTCAAGGAGTGGGCTATGAAGAAGATAGCCACATAATTTCAGACCATCTAGAAAAATCTATGCAACGAATATATCAAAAAGGGCAAGACGCCGGTTTTAACGAGCACGCTGGCCAAGTTGAGAGATCATTGGGACACATTTGTGGAGTACAAGACGTTGGAACTTAGTATGCAAAAGGTTCAATGCAACGTCGATAACGCATCACACAAGAAGTATCATCATCATCTAGGGCAAGGCGGATATAAGGGTGCAATCTCGAAATGGGAAAGGATGGAGCATGACCTGATCGCGAGAGGTATCATGCTCGCCACAATGAATTGGCTGGAGCGTTCAAGGACCTGGTTCTACGCTCATGGCGGCCGGTTGGATCCACAAACCGGGGAAACCATTTTTGGGGAACGTATACAAGAGGCAGCACGCCAACTAGAACAGGTGATAGAAGCAGTTGCCCAAGGTAGATTCCAGCCTGACAGAGAAAAGGATGAGCTCACTTACGCTCTACAAAATCCAGAGCACTCTAGATGAACGCGAGGCAAAGGCATGATTCCCTAGAAGTACGGGTTCGCTGACGATGCCGACAGTTACAGAAGTTGGTCTAAAAGAAGGAATGAGGAGCAAACTAATGTCCAGAATCTACGAGAACGACTATTCTCGATAGAATCGCATATGGCAGGGATAGTTGAACATCAAGTGGCCCTAGCACTTAGCCAATAGCAGCAGCTGCAGCTGCTGCTGCAACCACAAGGATCAGCAGGGCATAATGTCGATATTCGTGGCTCTGTCCATGTTCAAAGCAGTTGTGCATCCACGGAGCTCCCTATAGATGATGCTGAACAAATCTCCACCATTCAGGAAGCCCCTGTTGCCGACGTTGAGATTGAGCATCACCTCATGGACCTAATTTAAAAGCGGACATCTTGTGAGTTGCATATTCCATCAAAGAAATAACGACACTATGTTGTGCCAACCAAAGGAGACGACAACTTCCATGGATAGGAGATTCCGCCTGGCTATACTAGGGGGGGGGGGTTGAGAAGGTTGTCAATGACTACGGGAAGCTAGATCTCGATATTCCTAGATGTGACGGCGAGAGGACACTACAAGAGGTCCTCAATTGCATAATCTTGTGGGAGAAGCGCATGATTATAATTTTAGGGCAGGCTAACCCTCCCAAGGATTTGCCAAGGGAGCCATTCACAGCCCCTTCAAGGGCCCCCAGCAGGGATCCACTGTCTCCGTCAGCTACATTCAAACACTCACCATCGCCAACCCCTTCTACTTGGCAGCCGTCGCCGTCACCACTAGCTCTGCCGCAAAAAAAGTGGAAGCAACCGGCTACGCAGCAGGCAAAGGTAATTTATTATATTTTTTATATTTACTGTTTAATTTCATATATTTGTTACCTATTTATTTCTAGCTATTTATTGCATTTATCATATTATTACCACCTAATTTGTAGCTAGTATGTGTAATGTAATAGAAAAAAATAAAATGTCAAGCAAAGGAGCCGCCAAAGAAGCCAGCAAAGAAGCAAACAAAGGAGCCACCTAAGAAACCCTATGACCTTACTTATGAAGAATGCCAGCAAATAACTAAGGTCACAGTTGAAGAACATTTCAAAAAGAGGGAGCCTGAGAAGAAGATTCCGATAGATCTGAAGATATCTCAATTCTTTATTGGAATGTCAGCAGCAAAAAAGAAGAAAATATTGCCCCCAGACTACGACCGCTCCATCATGAAGTCCTTCGAAAAGATGAAGCGTAGTGGGGCCACTAGCACAGTCCTTCAGCTTGGAATGCAAAAGAAACAATCGATTCCACCGCTCGTCGTACTTTCAACAGTGCAACGAGGGCTCATTGACTTATGTAAAGACACGAGAATTATGAGGGTTTAGATCCGAGCAGAGGAAAAACAACCTGCATCAAAGGATGACGACTTCATACCTGCATAGCAGTGGTAGCCTGGACAACCTCTAGTCAGACCTAAATTGGTCGAAGAGCTGTCAACACAGATGTACAGGCTACATTAATGGTACATGGAAGAGACAGCAAAAGAAAGGGAAATGTTCGGTATGAAAGTTAGAGATGAAGATTATTACCGGGGGGGGGGGGGGGTGGGGAGGACTTGATATGGTTGGAATTCAAAGAGTTATTCCAATTGTACAACCAATACGCACTTGACATCTCTTTCCTCAACGCCTAGGTTTTGTAAGTGTCTATGGATATTCGATAAATATATACATGGTCATGTATCCGAGTTCTTTTATAACGACATTTTATTTTGTCTCATGTAGAATGGAGAAGGAAGAATGCAGAAAAAAGGGATATTATCACATAGGCTTCATGGATCTCGTGGTTGTGAACACAACCAATCTACGTGACGATTGCAAGGGGGTACGAATAACTTATGCAAGTTCTTAAGTGTTGACTATTATAAGGCAATAATATTGCTGCCTTTCAACTTTGCGTGAGTGCTTCGTTACAAGTATCCCCATAATGACCATCCTGCTTATTAACTTAGTCTAACTAGTTTCATCAACATGCAGGAACCACCGGATACTATTCATGATAATTCCTGGCATGAGCTTGGCTATAGTAATGGACTCAATGAGAAAACCAAGACAAGACTACCAAGATTTCATTGACACGTTCAATGAGGCTTGGGCAAAGTGACGCACGCTTCAGAGGGGCAGCTTCAAGGAAACCCTGGCAATCAAGACTGACTTTCTGGTATGTCACTACGTATAAATTTTTATTTGATGACTTAGCATTTATAGATTTGATGACTAACCATGCATATATTTGACGGCATATTTTTCCTAAAGTGTTTGAGGTAGGCACAGGGCAACAACCTCTGTGGATACTATGACGTGAGTTCATGCGTAGCCTTGTAGGTGACCAGCTCACAATTAGTCAATGGGAAAATAAAGTACGTATACAACTAATACATTTTAGTTTTCTATATATTATTTGTATGTTGTTCATACATTCATATCTTTTAGAAAAATAAAATATTTATTCGAGTTTCATAATATTTTCTTAGGTAATGTGGATGAGAGATCAACTAATAGCGACTGAAAGGCTCCGTACTATTCAAGAGGCTCTTTGCGGATTCACCCACCAGGAGATTGTCCTTCCCAGTAGTAAATTCCATTTTGATGGAAGACCATTGGATCACTTTTTCCAATATAAGAAAGAATACTTTTAATGTTGTCCTCGGAGATAATTTGTAATAATATATATATATATATATATGTTTCACCTCATTTTGTAATTATGTATATATGTATATAAGTTTTACTTGTATAGTATAGTAATTATATATACGTATTTATATAGTATATATGTAATTATATAGTATAGTATCTCGAATATATACGGACATATAATAGTAGTGTTCAATACATAGGCGGATTAGTAAATAAAAAAGAAATAATAAAGAATAAACAATATATAAATAAAAGAGAAAACAACATATAAAAGAAAACAAAAATAAAAAGGGTGTGCGGCGCCAGCTGGCGCCACCCCCTTTAGTCCCGGGCGCTGCAACCGGCACTAAAGGCCAGGACTTTTAGTCCCGGTTGCAAAACCGGGACTAAAGCCCCTTTGCTCCCGGGATTAAGGCCCCTTTGCATCCCGGACTAATGGAGAGTTTTCCACTAGTGTTAATTGAATCCTTAGCTTGAGTAATGAGTTTGACATGAAAATCGGTATACCGCTTCCTGCATACATGTATACACATGGTCTATATAGTGGAAAACATCATACATGTATATTATAATTTAGTATTTTCTATATTAGCAATGACATAAAAAGATAATTTAGAATCATATGTTGGTGTACTTTAGGATTTTGTAGTGGCATGTAGGTAGATAAATATTAGGCGGCTGCTTTAGTTTAATTTTCATGATGAGAGATGTTGATAATTTAGACATAGATTTAGGGTGTTATCTTAGACTATTTTCATAATGATACAGGTGGTAATTTTTTTATAGAAAGTATAACAGATGCAATGACTATTATTATCAATTAATGATGATGATTGGAGTCTTCTAAATTCGTGGCCAAATGTTTCTATTTTTCGTGAGAATTTTTAGAATTTATTATTTGTGTTCTAAAATCTAAAGTATGTCAGGATGCAAGTGGGTCGTCTTTGGTTGACCCAGACACCGACCCATACTACCCAAATATTTATTAATTGGTTTTAGATCGACCCAAATTAATTTAACTTATGTAACCAGTGGCACCAGTTTTGACCCAATAGGTCCGAATACACGGTCTTACATCGTTTGCTTTGAAAGCTCAGAAGAGACTAGATTTTCATATATTTGCTTTGACTGAATTTTGTTGTAAATGGCTTGATATGATGATATGTTATTTTGTGCAAATTTGTGTGATGAGATCCATATGTGAGTCCCACGTCGAAAGTTGGATCCTAAAATAAAACCTCGCGTTCACACAATGAAATTTCAGCGGATTTAACTGAAATTTGTTGCAAATGGCTCAAAACGACTGTCGGCTACTTTGTGCAAAATTATGTGATGAGATCCATATGTGGGTCCCACGTTGAAAGCCGGACCCTAAAACTTAAACCTCGCGTTCACACTATAAAATTTTAGCAAATTTGACTAAAATTTGTCGGATATGTCTCAGAATAAGAGTTAGTTACTCCGTATAAATTGGTTGAGCTATATCAATATATGAGCCCCATATCAGAAGACATATCTTTATTATGAGTACTAATTAGGAAAAAATGGTTTCAATATTTAAGTTGAAATCGATTAGTTTGGTTTGTTTAGAAGAGACAAGCTTAATGGTTTGGTTTGGATTTGATCGAATGTTAAGTGGGTGGGATTGGATTGATTTGTAAATATGCTAGAATTAGTATGGATGTGTGTGGATTTGGTTCGGTTCGTATACCATTGTCAGCTTGACGCATAACCGGTTTCAAGCGGCGCGAGATCGGCAGCGAACAAGATGGCTAGCTAGAATATCTGGGCTAGCGCAGCTATCCGACACGGCGACACCGGGAATGGCTTCACCTCGTACCTTAGCAACATCAGCAAATTTAATATTATAAAATTCTTCACATACAACATATTTGATGGTAGGTGAGATGGTTATTTTTAATGTAACCCATGAAGGCCCCTTTCTCGGGTGGTAGTTTCAACCAGGACTAGAAACTCTTTAGTCTGAGTTGATAGATCCAACCGGGACTAAAAGTCACCCTTTTAGTCCGACTAAAGTCTTCAACCGGGACTAATGCTTGAGATCTTTTAGTCCCGAATTTAGCCTACAACAAATTTAACCCTTTAGTCCCGGGTACTTGGAGACCTCCAAAAATACCAACCGGGACTGATCACTAGTAGAAAAATGAGATTTAGTCACCGTTGCCAACCCACTTTAGTCCTGGTTTTGACAACCGGAACAAGGAGCCAAGGAGATGGACAAGGGAACACAGGCGCATGCAACATTGGTTGCAAAAGAAAAAGGTACATGCAACATTGCAACTGCCGGAACTGCGCGGATGATAGTTCAATGTCAAATTAACCTGTCCTGCTTCATCGAAAAAAAATGATTAGCCCTTGAAAGTGTCAAAACAGTTGTGGCAGCTGTACATGTGGCTCTGGTAGGTGTACACAACACATTTGATGGTAGTGATATATTTTCTCTTTATTATAAATCTTTCTGTATGCATATTCTTTGTACGTGCCGATGTGAAGATCGCATTCCTGTCGGGACAGGATTGTTACCATAGAGCCAATGCAAATATGGGTGTGTCATTCATGTTGTTATCGAAACAGACACAAATACATAACTATTCTAATGGGTTTGTTAAACGTCTATACGTATCACTAGTAGAGAAAGGAGTTTCCATCCTTTCATTTATCTCGGTAGACAATAAACTCGAGACCAATACTAGTATTAATCTCGGGTCTAACTTTTATGATAGTGGAAAGGCATTTTGCCCCGGTTGGTAACATCAACCAGAACTAAAAGATGTCACTTTTAGTCCGGGGTGGTGTTACCGCACCACCCAGGACTAAAAGGTAAAAGGTCCTATCAATTAGGACTAGAGGGTCCTCTAGTGGCTATAATAAAGTGAAAACTTTCTACATGGAGTGACATGTATTTGTGTAGGTGGGGTGGTAAGAGCGCTACACACATGGCAAAAGATTCTAGGTTTGAATCCCACAAATCACAATATTTTTTTGACTGCTTAGAATCTTTAGTCTGGATGATGGGAACCGGGCCTAAAGGGGATCTCTAGTCGGATTCCTTGTCCCCGTGGTGGATTAACCCGCTACTTTTATGCTAATTATTCATATTAGAGTAATTTAGCACCGTTGAGAATACTGTCGAGCAGCAAAAAATGTTTAGCCATTAATCATGTCCAATCAGATTCATGAGTACACGTGTATTGTTATTAACGAACTGCATGCACAACATATACACATTAAAAAAATAAACATTGGTGCGTGCTAAATGTTTATAACAACAATATATTACTTTCATCACCATTTTGAACATGATAAAAGCTCAACATATATTACTTCCAGAATGTCCTCTGGCTAGTGGCTACCATGGCGCAACATCACCGGCTGCCATTTTTAACGAGGAGAGAGGAGCGCGTGTGAAAACTAGTAGAACGGAGAGACTGGCCGAGAGCGAGTGCAAGCTAATGCGAGAAGACCAGATGAGAATGGTTACTACTATATGTATTTATACTACAACACGGTCTCAATCGGTTACATGAAGCACTTGAACTTCCAGCCCTATCCATTTCACACCCTTGCACCGGCGATGTCAATAGATAGAGGACTTCAACTTCGAGATTACACGTGTTGATTTTTCAACGATCTAATTGACGAAAAATTAAATCAACACGATAAACTAAAGAAACTTGTCGGTTCAAATACGTACCATCTCAAATACTTATTTATTTATCTGGTTGTAGAAATAGGGCCCGTATATTTAGTTATAATAAGCACCGGTTTGTTTAATTAGCATATACATTGGCTGAATCGACTGGTATGAATGCACTAATGCACTGGTTTACTTTGGGCTCATAAGTATGCAATGGGACCATACGTATAAGGGTCTCTAATAGTGTAGGAGACGCTGCCTCTAGCTGTTGAAAGTCACTCACTCGGAGTAGTAAGCCGCATGAATGGAATACTCATCTAAATGCGGCTTGAAGTAAAGAGAGCCGTATATATGCATGCCAAATACTTTCAAGGAGTTAAGAAATTGAAATTCAACTTGAAATAGAGAGCCTTCATATTTATATGTAATTCTTGTGACATGAAGTAGACGTTCCTCCATGAATGGAGAATAATTTCGTAATATTGGGAAATCCCACAAAAGTTTCGAAGGGCTGGAACTATGTGAGGACTTTAAAGATCTCTCATCAAGAATTTTGATATATCGAATTTGGGTATGTCGTCCTTGTCGGAAAAAAAAGTTTGGCTATGTGACTATGTGAGGGGCAAGTTTGGATTTCATTTTTGTCACACAAGATCTCTTGAAAGACAGTCATCACTTCTAGAACTACCCCCTTCAAGCTATCTTTGGCAATGCATGATCCTGAGAAAAGAGAGACGGTAGTGATTGAGTGGTCACACCTCTCTCATGGTCGGCAGCCGACAGCTGCTAGCATGCTTGTCTGTGACCTTGATTGAACGCAAATGCAAGATCTAGCATACCAAGAGAATTATTACCTCTAATCCATCTATCCATATAGCTCCTCTCACAATGCCCTAAATATAGTCTATTATGGACCAATGAAACTTTTTACCTATACTATTGTGTGCCTATATATATAAACTATATTTATAATGATCATAATCGAAGTACAATAGAATCTTTAATTACACCGCATATCTAATTAATTCATTTGCTGATGTGCACAGGTCCAAAGAAATAGCTCGGCGAGGAGGATAAAATGTTGGAGGCAGAAGACACGCGTGAGTCATGGGAGTAGCGTAGTCAACCCAGAAGCTGTAGGACACAAAATTTCATATTGCAACTACACTCGGTCGCATATACTGTTAGGGTGCATTTGGTTGGGCTTTCAACTGGCTTTTGCTTTCAAAAAAGCCAAAAGCTGAACCAAATGGGTTGGCTGTCATCTAAAGTCACATCCAAAAGCAGCTTTTGCCTAGTACCCTACTCTCACCTGCTTTTAGGTCGTGAAATTACCCACCATGCCACTGGTTAAGTAAAAAACGGTTTGTTCTATTCTCCAGTGACCCTCCCTTTTCCGTCGCACTTCCGTCTCCCCCGCCGCCACCCGTCCTCTCCCGACGCCTCCCACCTCCCGGCCGTCGCGCCCCCGCCGCCACCCGCTTCCTCCCCGGTCGCCGTCGGCCGCCTCCTGCCCGGTTGAGGCCGCCCCGGCCGTTCGTGCCGCGCGTGCTCCCATCGGGGGCACTTCTTCAGACCATCTGCGGCTCGCCCATCTCGTCACCCAGAAGCGCACTGGCCGCCCCCCGCCGCCCCTAGGGTCGCCGGCCACCGCTCTGAAGTCCGCCGGCCACCTTGCCTCCGCAACGACCGCGGAGTTGCTTGTTATTGTGGTTTCATTCGACGAGTGAAGGAAGCGACGAGCCCACCTGTCAAGCTCGGAGCCCATGTCGATGGCCATGCCCTTGAGCTGGCCGAGCACGCCGTTGAGGTCATCGAGGGCGTCGTGCTTCTTCTGCTTCTCGATCTGCCAGGCTCACGGACATGGCGGCCGGTCAGAATCAATCTGTTTCTTTCTGTTGGAATGAACGTCGCGTTAGCGAGCAGAGCAAATACCAAAAGGGATACTGCAGAAGCTAGACTTTTATCGATCCATATTTTTTTGGCAAGGAAACAATCACAAGAAAAAATATAGACTAGCTAGGTGGAATATCCTATGTACACCTAAAGAACAAGGGGTATGGGCATTTTAAACTAAGAAATTCAGAACAAGTGTCTACTCAGTAAATGGCTTTTTCTTCTAATTAATGAGGATGGGGCATGGTAACAAATTCTTCGAAATAAATATTTATGTACTAGAACAATTACTCAAGTGGAGAAAAAACCTGGAGACTCTCAATTCTGGACAGGTCTGATGAATGTCAAAATTCAAAATCTGAATTTCGGAAATTTCAGACTTCAAAATGGCAATCAAATCAGATTCTGGGAAGATAAGTGACCAGGTATGAACACTTTAAAAGATCAATATCCTAATCTATACAATATAGTTAGGAGAAAAGACGCTACAGTTGGAGATATCTTGAGCACAATTCCTTTAAACATCTCTTTTCGAAGAAGTCTAGTTGCACATAATCTCAATTCTTGGAATAGCCTTGTCCTAAGAATTGCAGACATACATTTAAATGATCAGCCGGATATCTTGAGATGGTCCCTAAATGCAAATTGCATGTTCTCGGTTAGATCAATGTATAATGCAATTTTGAACTCAAACAATGGGCCTCGTAATAGTTTACTTTGGAAGATCAAAATACATTTAAAGGTTAAAATATTCCTTTGGTTTTTGTATAGGGGCGTTATTCTTACTAAAGACAATCTAGTTAAAAGAAATTGGCACGGAAACGAGACATGTTGTTTTTGTAATAATTATGAAACTATATAACATCTTTTTTTCGATTGCGTTCTTGCTAAGTTTGTCTGGAGAATGATACATTTAGCCTTTGGTCTCACCCCCCTTTAAACGTATTTCATATGTTTGGTACTTGGTTGAACAATTTGCCAAAGGACAAAAAACCTCTTGTTTTGGTGGGAGGAGGCGCAAGGTTTTGGGCCATCTGGTTAAGCCGAAATGATATAGTATTTGACAAAGCACCGACTTGTTCTTTTATGCAGGTTATTTACAGGGGTTCACACTGGACACGAACATGGTCGATCTTCCAAAAGGAGGAGGAAAGGGGATTTATGCAACATGCATGCCGCTATTTGGAGTCTCTAACAATGGAGATTTTTGCCATGAATGGGTGGAGGTTTAGCAATAGATTAAGTTTATGATGAACTTCTTAGTTTTATCTCAGCCATTTTCTCTCTTGGTTGTTGAGTGTGTTAACTATGTGGACGATGGAGTCAACCACTTAGTTCAAACTTGTAATAATTATTGGCCTCGTACATCTTACGATGTAGTAGCCAAGATAGTTTCATTTACTTGATAAAATAGATTTCTCTTTATCAAAAAAAAAAAGCGAGCAGAGCACTCACGAACCTGAACTTTGTCCATGGTGCTGTTGGCCTCGCCGTAGTGGCGATTGGTGTTCTTGCCTCAGGGACTCACCGTAGTCATCTGAACCATTCCATTTCGAAGTTGCCAAGAACAGCATAATGAGAATCAACAAGAACCCACACACATGCATGCATGATTTGGGCACTGTTAGAGTGCCGGTTTATAATTTTTCTACTATTGTATTATGTAGATGGATGATAAATTGAAAGCTATAGTCAAGAAAGGGCAAGAGGGGCTACTCTTGCATTTATGTGGACTAATCATTTTATTAAAGATGAAAACTTACAATTTATTTTTTTACTTTGCTTAAATAGTTATATTTACGTGAACTAGTGAACAAATTATTTTGTTACTAGCAATTTTCATATAAACATGTCTTCAGGCATCTAAGGGTATTACAGCCTACAGTTTGACAGCACATCTAACCAAACGTTCTTCTGCTTTTGCCACAGCTGCTTTTCTACAGCCCACAGCCCACAACAACTTTTTCAAAAGCCACAGCTCAAACAAACACACCATTATTATTGTTGTTATGATGATTTAGTGTTACTTCTTTAGGGCAAGTTTGTTTGAGCTGCAGCTTTTGGAGTTTTTTTTGAAAAGCTGTTGTAGGCTTTTGGTTCTAAAAATCCAATATTAGCTTTCACAAGATATTTTTAGCTTTCTAAGTGCATGGAACTAAAAAAACTCACAAAACTGAGAGCTTCTATTATAAACTCAGTTTCTTTTAAGCTTTTGGCTTTCCGGAAACTGCTTGAGAAGTTCACTGTTTGTACGAGGCTCTAGCTTTTAAGGCTAAAAACTGCACAAAAGCTCAAACAAATAGGCCCTTAGCCTATAGGCTTCTTCACGAATATAAGAGGTAGCCATCATGATATAGTGGTAGCCTTGTAGGAAAAAGTTGTTGTTTACCAATATCCTAGAGTCACCAACATTGCAAATGTGAGAAGGATAGATCCTCCCTAGATACTCTGTCTACCTCAACTTTGTGAAGAAACATCATGTCTTTGATGTCGTTTCTAATATTATTATCATATAATAGATTCAGGTCGGCACGCGGCCGGCCTAATTTCTCTCCGAGCCGACTCGAGTTTTCTCACAATTATAGAAACAACAGAGGGAGATGTTCCGGAGGGGTCATGTCACTAATTAATCCGTGCCGACAGTGGCCGTGACTGTAACACTGTAGCTTGTAGGCATAGCTTTCGGCTGCTTTAAGGCGACCCGGCTTTGAATTAATCAACCTCGTCACTGAACTGTGCAACCTTCACTTTGCTGTTCATCCCCTGCAGGTCTACGAATAGGACGTCATCCTTTTCCGGTGCAAATATGAAGCAAATTAAATGAAACGTCACAGCTTATCCAGCCAGTCCTTTAAGCGAGCCGACTTTAGAGAAAAAAATATTGTTTCCAAGGTGCATTCGTCGACCACGTATGAAGATTATGTTGCGAAGATATGTGCCCCAACCATGGGACAGCCTTTTTTGGCACCCATAATACACGTACCTACTTTGGAACGGATATATGCGCCCAAGATGGTATATATGGTCCATAGCTTCGACACGAGAACCCCCGGGATATATATCAAATGACATACGATTTGCTCTTCTAGCTACTTTCTCACCAATGGTCCAGCGCGCGTCAATAGTCGCATGGCCTCTCATTTCATTCTGACGTAATTCGATCGAATATGCTGGACGAATTGAATGGCCTATATCTCTTTGATTTTGTCCTGCATTCAGACATGAGAGTCCGTAGCATATATGGGAATGACAGTTGCTGTTGATCCGACTACTTAGAAGTGAAGATCAGTGTAATAAAGAGCAGCACAAGTTATTGTTGCTAAGAGTCCGTAGCATATATATATATATATATATATATGGGAATTAAAACACTCTCGAGCTTCTTTGGATCTTCTTGAAAAAGCTGACAACGACCACTTTGATTATTCTCTGAAAAGGAAACACTTTCCGATCTGCATTTTGCAACACACTTATGGCTCTAAAATTATTTAGGCTGTAACTATCAGAAGCATTCTTTTTTTCAACATTTGGCAGTTTGCTTGTCTCGTGAGTGGTTTTCTCTGTTCGCATTGACGAAGAGTTCAAAAGTGAACGATCTTGACATTTTGTGGTTAATTACAGATCACTGAATGGTTGCAGAGTTGATGGATGGAAAGCAAACTAAAATGATAGGTTGCAAAGTGGATTTTTTTTTTCAGAACACTTTTATAGTACCCATATCTATGAATATGGCCCTTCATTTCTTTTTTGTTCAAAGGCCATATCAGTGCTAGTTACCACAACGTATATATGTAGCTTCCTTGGACGAGTTCATCGCTAGGATGATCTCGTGGAAATACTGAGACTTTAGGAGGCGATGGCCCTCTCACGAGCCGCAATCAGAAATGCTAACTAACCCAAGCTATTGTTGTGGCCACCATTGCATCCTTACTGAACATTGGAAACTGAAATTTCCATGTGTGATGGGTAATTTTTTTGGTGGTGCCACAAAGGCTCGCAGGGAAATTTCTATGCGTGTCAGGTAAACACTACTACACTATGATCTTCCATGACATTTCATTTGTCAAAAAACCTAAAAGTTATGCCATCTATCATGCATATCTCGAATCGTAATTTATGACAAAAAATAACTTTTCATAATATATCTTTAGCGACTGTTATTCTTCCATTATTAATTTATTGAGGTTTCTTTTCGTCATTATTGAGCCAAGAAAAAAATCACAAATCATGGTTTTGATGATTGTGCAGCTGCCACGTAGGACATGAACATCCTAATAATCCAGTTTGGTGCATGCCAAATTTTAGAATTTTTTAAGAATATTTAAGTGTTGTAAAAATTCAGGAATTTTTAAGTAACTAAAATACTAAATTATAAAGTTCATTTGTGTTTAAATTAGAGTAAAGTCCATTTTACTCCTTAATATTGTCACGAAATTTAAAAGACTCTCCTACCTCGAAAACAAGGACGTTATACACCCAAGCTCTTTAAAATTGGACAAATTACCCACCTTAGAACACTTTAAAGTGGTTTTGGTATTTTTTTAGTTCAAAAATAAATAAATACAAACAAGACAGGTTTTTAAATTATTGTCTTTACGCCTCCAAATAATATTGAGAAAAATCCTAGTAATACATTGGGTACCGATATACACATTTGTATCTTACTGTGCTCTGAAAACATACCAATATATCAATACACTAAAAGAACATTAAATGTAAAAATAGCTAATCAATGTTATTTACCTCAAAAAAGAATAAAACGATCGCTTCCTCAAAAGTTATTAAGCTTGTTTATGAGCGTAAAATAGAGAGAGAACCCCTTAAAGCTAAGGAATATTTCTCCTTCAATTCACTTTTTTCTACTGTCCAGGAACCGACCTTGGAAGTCGGTTGTGATGACTGACGTCAATGTCACATCCGCCTCTTGTCCTCGCGTCAAATCCACGTCCTCCTCTTTTGCAAAAAAAAAGAGAAAAATAGAAAAGAAAAAGGAAAAGAAGAACCGTATCCTCTTCGTATCAAGAAAAAAAAAATTCGCACACTCTTGCAAAAAACCGCGCAGAACATCTTGGCGCGCACAACACAACCGAGCGCTTTCATAAAAAATAAAATAAAAAACGCAGCCGAGCGCCTGCCGTGCAAAACTAGTGCGGTGGCCCTCCTCCCTGCGCGCGCGCGTTCTCGTCGACACGAGAAAAGCGGCCTGTGCTAGTCGGCCGTTGCCGGCCTGGCAGCAACAGACCCAAGGAACCCGACTGCCCGAGGCCTGGGCTGCTTTCCCAGGCAGCAGACTGTCATCCAGTCCAAACAGGCCCATTCACCTTCACTGGTGATGGGTGAAGAAGCAAAGCCCAGCAGGCAGTGACGGCATCTTTTCTTGGGAATGGCCTCAGCGTGGCATAAGCATTTGAACCTTCTCGGCTTTAAATCTTGAGTAAATTACACCATGGTTGTATCACTTTGGTCCACCAAGTAGCAAAACACGCAGAAAGATGCACAAAGTTGTCAATTGTGTGTATATGCAGTCATTTGTAGATGTATTTTTCAACCCTGACAAATAATGTGGGGTTTTATGCACATAAACTCCTATCTTTTGTTTCCATTCTTTTAAATTTTGTGTAACAAATAAATGCTCCCTTCTCGGTCCACTTTGTCTAATAATTTTTTTCAGCAACAGATGGCACGTTGCTAGTACGTGGCATCTAGATATGAGTCAAATTTCACTGTCTGCTAAGCCAACGACATATTTTGTCTACGTGACGGATCCCGCATAATTTGATAACCAGCGATCTTATCCTCAACCAGTGAACATAGATGGCCAACTTGCAAAAAAAAAGAAGCCGTGCACGTCGTGTGGTAAAAACATAGATGAGAAAGGAACAAAACAAATATGGGTTTATGTGCAAAGTGATACAATCAAACAAATTTTATAACATTAGATAAATATGGGTTTATGTGTACATATAAATATGGGTTTATGTGTACATACGACCGTACGTGCACACATTTTACAAGTTTGTGTATCTATTTGTGCATTTTACTATTTAGTATACTAAGGTGATACAACCAAACAAGTAAATGTATAGTGGGTGTAATTAACACTTAAATCTTTAGGGTCTCAACTCTGATGATTAGGCATAATCATTTGATGATTAGGCAAATTATGTGATCCAACATGGGACAATCTAATTTGACATGCAGCTGCTGCGAGGGGAGACACCCTGGTAATCAGGGCTCAGCAATTAACCTTGGAAAAAAAAAGATAGCAACATCGATCTCTACTTCTCCCGTGTGTACTTCCACGTGTTGCAACAGTAATGCGATATGAAATAGTTGATCCTTGTCACAATACATCTTCGCTCTTCATTAGCTGCAATCGTGGATTCATCCCGTCCCAAATGCTAACCCTATACAGGCATCGCCGGCGTCATTCCCACGGTTAGATATTGACTAGGTCTGGATGCGCCGCCTCTGAAAATGCATGCAAGGCAAGCTACATCAGATCAGAACAAGACAAATGATGTAGAATGGAAACATTGGTATTGATTCAATTGCAAGTTGAGAAAAACATATTAAAAATATATAAACAAATCACATTATAATTTAAAAAATACAATGGGACAGAAAACTCTTATCAGCAAAACTACAAGAGCAAAGTTCTAACACGTTTTGGAAGGATGTTGACGAGGTAGAGAATTACAATGAACAACAATCTATTACCGTCCCCTTTAAAACAAAGACAACCATGCCATACGTTATATTTTTTAAATTATACTTCTGTGTTCCAGATGCTTACCTCATTATGCAAAATGAGTGCTATCTACTTCTGACTTACAGCCTCGTCTGTAGTCTTCGCCTGAAGTTGTTAGATGAAAAGGTAAGCAGCAAACACAAAAAATACTAGAAGCATCAAACAATTCTTGAGAACCTGCGCTTTAGGCATATTTCCAACAATGTAAGGATAGATTTAAGGCAGAATCAACATACCTCAGCTGCAGTATCTCTCTGGACCTTCCTAGTCGGGTTCCTCATTGTGACAATTTCTTCAGCAGTTGTTGGATGAACACCAACAGTGGCATCAAAATTCTGCTTTGTCAACCCAGCCTTAACAGCAATTGCAATACCCTGTGTAAATAATACACATCCATAATGAACTAACTAAAGGATGAAAATGAATATGTGAATCAATACAAAAGAAAATCACACACAAACCTGAATA
Source organism: Echinochloa phyllopogon (assembly GCA_033239725.1). NCBI lineage: Eukaryota > Viridiplantae > Streptophyta > Magnoliopsida > Poales > Poaceae > Echinochloa > Echinochloa phyllopogon. Next base: position 24,805,335 of record BTCW01000018.1, on the reverse strand, counting down.
ATCTCAGGTGCGTCTTCACCACACATGTGCACTCCAAGGACTTTGTTTGTTTTAGCACACACAATAACTTTTATATACACGCGATCAGGTAGCCCAGAAAGAGTGGCCCTGAGAGGTTTGAAATTTGATGTGTAGACATCAACATCTCCATATGTTTCAATAGCCTGCAAGCGTAAGGTTTTACTCCAAATTTATCATAAATTTCCAAAAAAAGCATTATGGTCAAAATATACAAGTGTGAATTCTATTACCTTCTCTTCAGTAAGGCCAACTTGTCCAATTGGCGGTTGCGAAAACACAGCAGACGGCACAGCACTGTCAAAATGCATAATGCAAAAGGTAAAAATTTATTGCAAAATTTATAGCCAAAAGTTTGTTTGCATGACTGACATTCAGAACAAAGGGTAGGGTCATGTGGGGTTTCATGCAGAACTAACATGAAATATCTTGTATAAAAACGTACCTGTAGTCTGCTTTGGTAGTTTCATTGCCAAAAATGGTCCTCGCTATTGCCCCAGCTTCCATCAATGCAACTGGTGTCAGGTTCAGCCTATTAGTGACATCTCCCACAGCCCAGATTGAATCAACTGAGGTCCGAGAATACTCGTCAACCTAGAATTACAAATGTATTCCACGAATTCCAAATGTTATTTAATGATTATCAACAGTCAGGGTAGTCTAGATCCATGGAGAATGCACAAGCTTGCTCTCATTACATTACATACATACCACAATAGCACCATGCTCATCCATTTTGACCCCAACATCTTCCAGTCCCAAATTCTACAAACATATGGTTGGTGTCAAGACACATGCATAGACACTACATGTATACCAAGAAATGATTAAGGGAAGTGGAAATGGCATGGTAAAATGATATTAACCTTTGTGTTTGGCTTTCGACCTGTTGCAAACATAACATGTGAGAACCCACCGATAGTTTCTTTGTTTGTCTTCAGAGACAGCAGGCCGTCATCTGATTTAGTTACTGCTTGAGGAGTTTGCTCTATATGAAATTTGACACCCCTCAAAGACATCTGTTCGGCAAGAAAATCCCTGACCTAAACATCCACAATGTTAGATATATAGAGTTGTATATGGTCTTGTATTGTATTACTTGTACTTCAAGCTGTATCCGGCCTATATAATGAAAGGTCACCTCCCATCTTGGGTGTGTGGTGTTTGCCCAATATTCTACATGGTATAGAGCCTAACCCTAGGCCTGCCTTTTCTCCCCTCCCCCACCTCGAGAATCGTTTACCCGTGAACAGTACCCGCAACCCTAACCCTAGCACGCGCAGCCTCTCCCCTAGCTGTGCGCCCCTCCCCTCCTCCGCTGCCCTACCACACCATCGACGCCGCCGTCTCTGTGGCCGCGTCCCTGCCTTGCGCCCGCCTCCCTGGCCGACGCATCGCCTCACAGATTGCATCTATGAATGTCCTGCGTCACCCATGCGGACTCCTCCGACGACGACAATGACTCTGCTTCATCCGTCGGTCTCTCCGTTCTATTCGGCGGCTGTACCTCTGGCGACGATCTCGACGACGCCATGGCCGCCAACTACGCCTCCATCAACATCCAGACTCATGTTCCCCTCAAGCTGGAGCTTCGTTCCCCCACCTACACCAAGTGGAGCACCTTCTTTGAGTCGCTGTGTGGAAAGTTTGGGCTTCTTGCACACATCGACGGCACGCCTCCTCCCGATCCACGGACCGACGAGTGGAGCAGGGCTGATTTCTGCGTCCGCAGCTGGCTGTACGGCTCAGTTGCAGATGCGGTCCTCGACTTCGCCATGGCGCCCAATCAGACTGCCCATGCTCTATGGGTGGCCATCGCTGCTCACTTCCAGGCGAACCAGGCTCCTCGCGCTATCTTCCTAAGTCATGCTTTCCACACCATGAGTCAGGGAGATTGTTCGGTCGAAGACTACGGGAACGAGATGAAGAAGGCTGATGATGCCCTCCGTGATGTCGGGCAGGCCGTGTCGGGGCCTACTCTCCTCTTCAATCTGCTCCGCGGAGTCAACCCCAAGTTCAGCACCGCTGCCGACATGATTGCCGCCACCCTCGACATGAACTTCACAACCGCACTTGATCAGCTCAAGTTGAAGGAGCTGCGCCTGGAGAACGAAGCGAAGGTCGAGGCCACCAACGCTCTTGTTGCCTCCTCTTCTTCTGACCGTAGCGGCTACAACTGTCATTCCTCGACGCCTCCGAAGCCTCAGCAGCAACTGCCGCAGGGCAGCAGCGGCCCCAACGGCGGTCAGCGGCGCCGCAAGAACAACGGCAGGCGGAACAACAGCGGCGGACAGCAGCCTCGCGCCTCCTTCCCTACTGGCCCGTGGATTTGCATTAATCCGCAGGCTCTTCAGGGGGCGCCGGGCTTTGGCGGCGGCGGCGGCGGGCACTGGCGCGGCGGACCAGGCCTCCTTGGCCATGGTCCGCGGGCCAATGCCGCCTTCGGCTCCTTCCCTCAGGCGCCGGCTCAGTTCCCCTCATGGGACTCGGCCGGATTGGTGGCGGCGCTTCAGCAGATAGCCAGTCAGGGCAATGCCTGGGTGATGGACACTGGCGCATCTACGCACATGCACTCCTCGGATGGTATACTCCTCTCCCGTCTCCCAGCTGCTTATTCTTCGATTACTATAGGCAATGGTGCACGTATTCCTGTCACGTCTAGAGGTTCCTCCATCCTTAAAATCGATACGTCTAATTTCGCGTTAAACAACGTCCTTGTCGCCCCATCACTTGTGCATAATCTTCTTTCTGTTCGTCAGTTCACCCGCGACAATAGTTGTTCCGTTGAATTTGACGCCTCTGGTTTTTCTGTTAAGGAACTCAGGACGGGACGCGTGATTATTCGCTGCAATAGTGTTGGCGACCTCTACACCATCCCCTCAGCCGTCCCTGCATCTGCCCCTGCCATGCTCGCCGCCTCCTCCTCCTTGTGGCATCGTCGTCTCGGTCATCCCGGTCCAGCAGTCATAGCATCACTTAGGAAAAACAATTTGATTTCCTGTAATAAATTAGATCACTCACTTTGTCATGCCTGTCAGATTGGCAAACACGTGCGTCTCCCGTTTAGTACATCTATGTCTAAAACTGCTTCTCCTTTTGAGATTGTTCACTGTGATGTCTGGACCTCTCCGATTGCGAGTGTTTCTGGCTGCAAATACTATCTAGTGCTTTTGGATGATTTTACGCACTATTGCTGGACGTACCCGCTTAAGAGCAAATCCGAGGTGCATCAACATATTGTTGATTTTATTGCTTTTGCTCGTACTCAGTTTAGTCTTCATGTTAAATGCTTTCAAGCTGATAATGGCACCGAGTTTGTTAACCACGCTATGCATAGTACTCTTGCTACGCACGGCATTGTTTTTCATCTCTCCTGCCCATACACCTCGGCACAAAACGGCAAGGCTGAACGTGTACTTCGTACGCTTAACAATTCCGTGCGCACACTGCTTCTTCAAGCCTCCGTGCCGCCAGCCTATTGGGCTGAGGCGCTATCTGCAGCCACCTACCTCATGAACCGACGACCATCCTCTGCCATAAACCATGAGCTTCCTTACTACCGTCTTTACGGTTCCCCGCCAGATTATGAGCATCTTCGTGAAGATTTTTTGGCTGTTTGTGTTATCCTAACCTGCAGGCCACGTCACCACATAAGCTTGCGCCTCGCTCGGCGGCTTGCGTGTTCGTTGGTTATCCTTCCTCACATAAGGGGTATCGCTGTCTGGACATCTCCATGCGACGGATCATTATATCTAGGCATGTCGTTTTCGATGAGTCGGTGTTTCCGTTCGCGAGAGTCTCGCCTCCACCCTCCTCCAGCTCGTTTGATTTCCTCTTAGATGTCGACATGGATATTGCACCTTGTTCTACTAATCATGCAGCTGGTGGTTCTTCTGCGGCTGCTCCGTCCTCGTTGGACGTAGAGCGACCGCGTTCTTCTCCTGGTGGGAGTGGTTCTGTGCCCCCATCAGGACCTTCGGAGTCTTCTCGTACGGGCGGGAGTATACCCTTTACGGTTGCTCCGTCCTCCTTGGACGTTGAGCAACCGCGTTCTGGTGGGAGTGGTTCCGTGCCCCCATCAGGACCGTCAGGGTCTTCTAGTACGGGCGGGAGCTCGCCCGCACCCTCGGCTGCATCAGCACCTGCGCCCGTCGCGCCGTCGGCACCGGCGCCTGTGTCGGCACCCGCGCCTGCGCCCGTGCCGACGCCAGCGCCCACTCCGACACCGGCGCCGGAACCTGCCCCTGCAACTGCGCCCGTGCCGGCACCCGCGTCCGCACCTGCACCTGCGTCGGCTCCTGTGCCGGTACCTTCTGACGGCCCTCTGTTCGGGCGATTTGGACGGGTTTACAGTCGCCGTCCGCTTCCTCCACCGCCGCCCAGTCCTGAGCACTTTCATGCTCCGCAACCAAGTCCTGCTCTACGTCGTTTGACACGTCTTCAGTCTGGTACAATACAGCCTGTTAATTATCGGAATCTTACAGCTACTTCTACAGTTGCTTCTCCTGTTCCGAGTAATTATCGCAGTGCGCTTGCTGATCCGAACTGGCGCGCTGCTATGGCTGATGAGTACCAAGCTTTGGTGGATAACGGCACATGGCGCCTGGTGCCTCGTCCTCCCGGTATTAATGTTGTGACTGGACGGTGGCTTTGGAAAGTTAAGTATAATTCTGATGGTACTCTTTCCAAGCATAAGGCTCGCTGGGTTGCTCGGGGGTTTAATAGAAGGCTGGTCTTGATTATGATGAGACCTTCAGCCCGGTTGTTAAACAGGGCACGATTCAGACTGTGTTGAGTATTGCGGCTTCTCGTCAGTGGCCTATTCATCAGTTGGATGTGAAGAATGCTTTTCTTCATGGATATCTCGACGAAACGGTTTATTGTGAGCAGCCCCCTGGTTTTGTTGATCCTACACATCCTGATTATGTTTGTCTCCTTCAGAAGTCTTTGTATGGACTGAAGCAGGCTCCTCGTGCTTGGAATAAGCGGTTTGCGACATATCTTTGTTCCCAGGATTTCGTTTCATCAGCTATGGATACTTCTTTGTTTGTCTATCGCAATGGTGACGACATGGCCTATCTTCTTCTCTATGTGGATGATATTGTCTTGACTGCTTCTTCTACCGCTTTGCTTCAGCACATTATTGACCGTCTGCACAGTGAGTTTGCTATGACAGATTTGGGGGGTCTTCATGACTTCTTCAGATAGGCTGTTCCTTTCTCAGCAGCAATATGCTTTGGAGATTCTTCGACGAACTGGTATGAGTGACTGTCACTGTACGACGACACCTGTTGATACTAAGGCCAAGTTGTCTACCTCAGATGGCGCACCTGTTGCTGATGCGTCTGCCTACCGGAGTCTAGCTGGTGCTCTCCAGTATCTCACCTTGACGCGACCAGATCTTGCTTATGCTGTTCAGCTGGTCTGTCTGTTCATGCATGATCCTCGTGAGTCTCATCTGGCGTTTCTGAAGCGCATCCTACGTTATGTTAAGGGTACCTTGTCCTATGGTCTTCGGATTGGCACTGGTCCGATTGACTCTCTTAAGGCGTACTCTGATGCTGATTGGGCTGGCTGCCCTGACTCTCGACGTTCTACCTCTGGATATTGTGTCTTTCTCGGCAATACATTGGTCTCTTGGTAGTCCAAGCGTCAGACTACAGTTTCCCGTTCCAGTGCAGAGGCAGAATATCGTGATGTTGCTCATGCAGTTGCTGAGTGCTGCTGGTTGCGACAGCTTCTTCAAGAGCTTCATGTCCCTCTCTCAACGGCTACGCTCATCTTCTGTGACAATGTCAGTGCAGTTTATATGGCTGCCAATCCGGTTCATCATCGACGAACGAAGCACATTGAGATTGATATTCATTTCGTCCGCGAGAAGGTGGCTTTGGGTGAAGTCCGTGCTCTCCATGTTCCTTCATCGCGTCAGTTTGTTGATATTATGACTAAGGGTCTTCCTGTACAGTTATTTACCGACTTTAGGTCCAGGTGTTTGTCCACCTGCGACTGCGGGCGGGTGTTAGATATATAGAGTTGTATATGGACTTGTATTGTATTACTTGTACTCCAAGCCGTATCCGGCCTATATAATGAAAGGTCACCCCCCATCTTGGGTGTGTGGTGTTTGCCCAATATTCTACACACAAGAAGGTAGGGTATAATCCAATGCATAGAACTTTAATTCAGATATCCCATTTAAATAGCACTTCAGTTTTGATATCCAAGGTTTTCATCTTATGGATACTTTCTCACCTCCTCATCAAAGCCTCTCAGTACTTTCTTTTGTCCGATAAAAACATGGACATCACTCTTCAAGCCATTGAAGATACCAGCAAACTCCAAAGAAATATATCCACCTCCAACTATTGCAATCTTCTCAGGTCTGGAAGGCAAATCCAATGCTGCATCAGAATCAATGACATGGTCTATTCCTGGGATGTTTGGTTTGGATGGTCGGCCGCCGACAGCTATAAGTATGTTTTTGGCAGTGTAAAGCTTGCCATCCACTCTGACAGTATGTGGGTCAACAATCTGCATAATTTAAACAGATTCTACATCAAATGCCGTCAATTCCTGAATGAGTCCTTTCAACAGAAGTTATGCACACAAACTTAATCTGATTTAAAAAATAAATTCTCAACCTTTCCACGGCCTTCAATTATAGTAACACCCGAATTCTTGAGTGTATTTGTCTGAATCCCCACAAGTCGCTGCAACTCTACATTCTTGTTGGTTATCAGAGTTCTCCAGTCATGCTTTGGATCAGTCTCATACATCCATCCAAAGCCACGGCTCTCTTCAAACTCATGAGAATACTTGGATGCATACACCAACAGTTTCTTCGGAACGCAGCCACGAAGCACACATCTGAAATACAAACAAATTAACGTCTTACATGAAAAGGTTTGAGTCTCGACACAAAAATGAGTTAAAAATAGTTGAAGGAAAGGGCAATCAGTTATTACACTATTATGAACACTGCTTGTAGAAACAGCTACTAGGGGCATATTTTCAAGGAGTGAAATGAAACCAAATACCCAGTAAAAATTCAATCAACAGGAGCCTAATAGCAGTAATCACGTCATGCTAGCTAAATCATTACTCCATATCAGTAATCAATACTCCACCGCAGCCAATAAAATGCATTGTCTGTGTCCCTTATGAACCTGCCATTGATAACTGGTGTACGCCAAAACGACTAGAGCAGATACACATTCTTCATTTTGCTCATAGCATACAGCTATAATAATATCTCTAAATGCAAATACAATGATGTTAATAGCTTCTGAAGACATGCGCTCGAGTACTAAACAGGTAGTGATCAACTGATCGTTGATCAATGTGAGCAGAAAAATACAAGGAACAGCATTGCTTAAGTTGTGTTTTACCATCATCTCCACTGAACCTAAAATAACGATCGCAGAGCAACCCATTCATTGAGCTAAGTGTATCGGGCACAAACGCATCAGGCATAAGTGCATAACAACCATTCGCATTGAAAACACTACTGATTACAGATTTACAGAGTGGGAGAGGGCGTCGGCTTACGTGCCACCGACGCCGCCGAGGGCGTCGGACGCGACGGTGGCGAAGGGCATCTCACACACGGCGGCGCGGGCGCCGTAGAGGGCCGAGGCGACGCGCGACGCCCGCATGCCCCCGCTCCCCGCGCCAATGGTGAAGAGGTCGTAGTCGTACTCCCTCTCGGCCGCACCGGAGGCGGCGCCGTTATTCCCTCCGGCGGCCGCGGAGGCGGAGATGGAGAGCGCGCGGCAGAGGTGGACTCCCGGGGACGCGGCGGCGGCGAGGGGGAGCGGGAGGAGGCGGCCGCGGCGGGAGGCGTGGAGGAGGAGCGGGTGGCGCGGGGAGACCGCACGGGCTAGGCTCCGGACCGCTGCCACGGCGGAGGAGGAGGCGGGTTGGAGAGTCGCCGCCGCCATTGGTGATAGGGTCCGTCCTCTCCATTACCGGCGGCGTGGGCAGGCGAAATCAAACCGAAATGCTCTCTTCGGCCGCGGGCCGCCTTTTGCAGCTTCGACTTCGAGGCGCAGCCTGGGCCCAGCCGCTTTGCTTCGGTGAGGCGTGAGGTGGCATCCAGCGGAACAACTATCTATTGCGCGCGCGATGGATAGCGTTCTGTCGCCAGCGTCCACGCGGACGGCTCTTTATTATTTTGCTGCGGCCCAGTTTGCTTTTAATTGTTTTGCTGCAGCCTAGTGTGCTGTTTTCGGCCCAACAACAGCTTGGATATTGTGTCCGTGGTTCACGAGCTAACCGTGGCCCAACAACAGTTTGGTTGTAGTCCATCCTATTCTTTTTTTCATTCTTTTATTTACGTTATTATTATTATTATTATTATTATTATTATTATTATTATATTATTATCTTCTTTTTCTATTTTCTTTCTTTGTCTTTTCTTTTTTATTTCTATTTTTCCCTTTTAACTATTCACTTGAACTAAATTATGTACAATACTTCATTTTTATGTTTATTTTTTATTTTCCCTTTTGGCTTCCAACCCTTTGTATAATTTTTTATTCTATAATATTTGAATTTATTTATTATGATTGGTTATATTCTTTATTATGATTTCTAACCTATTCTAGTGTTTATTTTACTTTTATCAAAAACTCACGTGCGACACGCACGTTTATTGATGACACATAGGTATTAAAACAATGTCACTTGACTAGGCCAAGGTAAACATACTAGTCACACGAAGCGCTTTTAAATATACTTTATATTCGCACTCTCATTTATAGAGAGCTTTAGGTATTCTCAAATCCAGAGGCAAATTATTCTTGTACACGTGAACATAATTTGTTTGTCTATAAGAATAATTTTTCTGTAAGGTGGACACATTTGTTTGCCATATAGAACAATTTGTTTGTGCGTGGAGATATTTTGTTCGCTTTATAGATCAATTTATTTACGATTTTAAATTCTTTGTTTGCTTTATAGACTGAATTGTTCGCCCTTAAGAATAATTTGGTCGCCATATAGAATAATGTGTTCGTGTGTGGAGTTATTTTGTTTACTATACAGATCAATTTATTAGCAATGTTAAATTATTTGTTCGCCTCGTAGACTGAATTGTTTGCACTTAAGAATATTTTGTTCACCATATAGAATAATTTATTCGCATGTGGAATTATTTTGTTAGCTTTGTAGATTAATTTGTTCACGATATTAAATTATCGGTTTGCGATGTAGATGGAACTGTTCGCCCTTAAGAATAATTTGTTCGCCATATTGAATAATGTCTTCGTGTGTGGAGTTATTTTTTTACTTTATAGATCAATTTATTAGCAATATTAAATTATTTGTTCGCTTCATAAACTGAATTGTTCGTGCTTAAGAATAATTTGTTCGCCATATAGAATAATTTGTTCACACGTGTAATTATTTTGTTCGCTTTGTAAATTAATTTGTTCGCGATATTAAATTATTGGTTCACCATGTAGATTGAGTTGTTTGCCCTTAAGAATAAACTGTTCTTCACTTGAATATGTTTGTTCTGCATGCAGAATATTTTATTTGTTTACAAGGGTCATTTTATTCACTTTTTTGGTGATATTAAATTATTTGTTCATTCTAAGTTGTTCAACTATAAGAATATTTTGTTCGCTATTTGGACTTGGTTGTTCTTGATGTACAATAATTTGTTCACATGTGGAGCCATTTTTTCACTTTGTATGTTAATTTGTTCGTGTTGTATCATAAAAATGTTCTAGCATCATAAAAAAATGTGCGTAAAATTTTTTATTTTAAATATAGTCAAGTGAGATCTTGTTTTGTAGATCACGTAGTAAGAAATATAATGGTGTAATCGAAATTTTATTTGGACGTTCGCTTTATGGTTTATAGTTTTTTAAGTTTGAAACCGTTTGCATGTAAGCTGACCTTAGCGATTCATCTTTTCTCGCATTTACCACCGATTTTGACTAGTAGTATAGTTGCAATAAATATACTTGTGCACCTAATACAGCCCGTGCACCGTTGAGAAGCTGGGCCGCAAAACAATAATTTAAACATTAAGCACATATTACTAATTAAGTGCCCTGGGGAATCTTTCGGGCGATAGATGCGCGCGCGCGATGGCTAGACGCGCCCGGCATCCAGCGTCTGGGGTATTTTAAAAATATAAGAACTATTAAGTTATGCTTCCTCAGTCCGGACGCGTAAGTTTACTCTTGGAAGCGTATCCAAGCCCGCCACGAGCAACCCGCGGAAGCGTAACGAGATGGGCCGGAAAAGGCCGAAATGCTACGGACCGTGGACTAGCATTTCGGCCTGATGACTCCTGATGACTCTATTCAAAGATCTTGTACGCAAGTTATTCTTTGAATAACCTCAAGAATTCAGCGGAACAATAAGAACCATTTTTCATACTTTCTGACTGTCTGTCGTGGAACTTCTTAAGCACCTTAGTACTCATGCTTATGAAGTTATAACCCACCTTGTAATGGAGGAACCTGGAGTAAATTTAGATCAAGTTTCTTAACAACGGTGATCGGACCTTCAAAGGGCAAACTCTGAGCCAAACTTGTTCGTCAATATAATAGACAGCTCTCCTACTTGTTAGCTTTTTTACAAAGAAAAGGTGCACTGGTTCTTGGATTTTTTTTTAAAAAAACGTATGAGAGCTGCATTTCATTGTACCATAATGGTTCTTTTCTCTAAGTTACCTTAAACAATTGTAATTTTTATTGTTATCACATTCTGATGTACCACTCTAGTGTGCCGATGTTTAGATAACTTTTTAATTAATGAAGTATGGACTGTAGACATGACTTTCCATATGGGATCTCGGAAGTAAAAATGTCGGATCACCATTCTAAACACTACACAATCTCGATCCATAATCATGTCTGCAACCAGACATGTGTCAACACGCACAGGCACTAGTAGCACAATACGCAACAGCATGTAGCAGACACGCAGAAACCATAAGGCGGGCACGGATTATTCTCTGATCCCTCAACACCAACCACAAAATCAACACAAGTACACAGGCTAGCAGTTGATCAGATATTGGCAACAGACCTTTGCAGTGCAGGACACGGGGAAGAGGGGCACAGGAAGCTGCCATCCATTGCAAAGATTGAGGTCGTGATCCCCTGATGCTAAGCTCCGAAGGCTGTAACTGCTCCATGGAGCAACAACCCAAGAGCAAGAGAACCATAGGCGCGCTGGAATGGAATATTTTAACCCTACATGGTTGTACAAATCATGCAGAAAGCAAGAAAAGGGTAAGCCGCTTTATCAGGTAATTGCAGCTTATAAATTGGTCCTTGACCACCGAAAGAAGCTACTGCCCCAGATGTCAAGCACGCTAGTACACACAACAAATCACCAAAAAGAAAATTAACAGGCTGCACGTGGCACCACATGCGGGATCAGATCAGCAACAGCAGTTAGCACTTTGGATGCAATCCACCTTTTCCATAGCACAACCTTGCAACCGGACCATTACACAATCACCCCCATTAACAAAGGATAAAGCATCAAGTAGAAAGGAGGGCACGATAGCTACTTATCTAGGTATCATGGATGCTCTTCCAAGAACAAGAGCCGATGAGTTCATCCGCAATAGGCAGGTGAACGATTTGCAGGAGCAGTCGATGGGCACGTGCAGGTTACAACCCCGCAGCTTACTAGGAGGGGTCGTCGCAGTGGGGATGGGCTGTTGAGTCTGCCAGAAAGGAGCAGGCTCTAGAGGTGCCTAGGCGGCATGGGAGGAAAGCAGCAGTGGCGGTGTAAAGCAGGATCCACACCTTTTGCTGTGAGTTCTGCTTCAGTCTGCTGCCCACCATATGTTTTCCTGTCATAGGCATACCTGGTTCCATCCATCGATGGCAATCTCTTCCCCTGCAATAACCAAACACAGCAATGTGACATTTCTGAGAGATGAATCTTGATGGCAAGAAATGTTACTATCAAATAGAAACCATTTATCATACTGAAATGCGCATAACTGAGGCCACGTGCGTTGAACAAAGGGGAACAAACATTCATCTCTTGAAGAAAAGTCAGTGGTTCATGATCGATTTGGATAAACGAGCCACCAGAAGCAGCCATTGATTCGGATGCAAAGATAAACAAAAACTATATATCTATAGGCAGTAACTTCAAGATTACATAAACATATCCCAGATCAATTTGGATAAAGAAATCAGGACCACAGTACCAACAAATTAGTGCAGAGATCTGCAGACTTCTGCTGGCAGAAAGAAGGTATAACAGTAAAAAAAGGCTCCATATTTGGTTGGACTGAAACAGCCTAGAAGGAAAATCTAATGTACCACCGTGCAGATAGACCAAGACACTAACAGGACTTAAAACATGTGCAAGTGCCAGCCAGTGCGTTTGTACAAGAGAGTTTCTGGCTACTGTTGAACACTCTACAATGTCTATATAATGACATCAACCTCAGCCCAAGTTAGGGAGAGCTACAGCCTTGCTCCATCTCAGTAACTACACCACAGAAAGCTCACTGGGGAACCCGTCATGTTGTATTAGACAAAAGACAAAGTCGACCAGGTTAGCACATTATATGCATTAACATTCTTGCTTTGTCTATTAATTTGCAATAATAACAGTACCTAATGCACCGGGCATCACTTGGTTACATCAATGCATCTTTTCTGGATATTTTTTATTTATTTTTGTAACACTAAATATAGCCAATAGAGTGGATGTCAATAGTCAACATTCAAAAACACCACTTCATCACATGCCAAACATGATACAGTGCACATATGATGATACCTCAGGAATAAATTGTTAGGGGTATATGCATGATAATGCATCATTTAATAGCATACTTACAACTACAACCCACATGAAACCAGTCACAATTAACTCAATCATGATAATTTATCACATTAGTCTTTGTGATATTATCACAAGATTCTCCTTGGCAGATCTGATGTAACACCCTAAAATTCATCACATTTAAATTGTAGCAACCCTCTGAATTTTCTAGGATTTATTAAGGCTTAAATAAATTTTCTAGAATTTAATTGGAATTTCTAGCCTTTTATAAATTTAAATATCACATTAAATAATTATTTTAGTCAAAATAAGTTTTTGTTGCATTCATGCTGGTGCATATATTTTTGGTTGCTAGTAAATCAATTTGGAATTTAAATTCTGTTTAAATTCGAATTTGATTTGCTTTTGTTTGAGTTTTAGAAAAGTTAAAATAGCCGAGTTCGTTTTTGCCCCTCGAACTCTTGGCCCAGTCCAAGTTTGCCCCCTCTACTTCTTTCCTTTCTCACCCGAGCCGGCCCATTTCTCTCCCCGCGCTCTTTTCTTTTCCCCGGCCCGTTCCACTTACGGCCCAGCTCCGGCCCGCTCTTTTTCTCCCCGCCGCTCTCTCTCTCACTCTCGCTGACGTGTGGGGCCCGGGTGTCGGGTCCGTCTTCCCCGAGCCGGACTCGGCTCCGAGTTCGACTTGGCCGCGCCGCCGAGTCCGTTCCGCCGCCGCACCGAGTCCTGTCGTGGCATGCACGCCGAGGTCGGTTCCCGGGCCTATAAAAGCGCCGCCGCCCTTGCTGGTTCCCCAATCGAAGTCCTTCGAGCCCTCAAACCCTAGCCGCCCGAGCTGCCATAGCCACCGCTCGCCATTGCCGGCAATTCGCCACCGTCGTTGCTCGTGGTGGGAGACCAAGACCGCCAGGAGCTTCTCCTCGTCTTTGCGCATCGATTCCGCCGCTTCTCGTTGAGGTTCGGCCGCCGGATTCCCTGGTTCGTGTGAAGCCGAGCACCGCCGTCCGCCGTCGATCGTCGCCGGCCGCCGTCGTTGCTTTCCCCTCGTCGAGATCCAGCTCAGTATGTTCGCCATCCTCCTCTCTCCCTCCCGACCAAGTCTCGCCGTCTTTGGTGCACCGTAGCGTCGAATCGCGCTCACTCCGGCGATGATCCGCCGCGGAAACGGGCGGCGCCGCCGTCCCGGCCGTCGCCGGCGTTTACCCCCTCGGCCGATCCGTTTCCGACCGCTAGATCAAGATCCAACGACCCGTATTAGATCCCGCCCCGAGTCAAACAGTCGCGTAACGGTCAGCGTGGCTATTTTGCTAAAGAGCCCCTGAGGTTTTTGAAAATCAACCCGCGGTCCTAGTTAGTTCAAAAATAATTCCAAATAGGTCCTTTTTCTTCTGTTTTAGCCCCTGCAAGTTTTAAAATTATGCCCGAGGTCCTGTGTTGGTCTTTTTACTCGTAAGCCCTCGAGTTTTTATATAAAATTATGTTTTAGCCCTTGGTTTTTCGCAGTTAAGCCCCTGGAAGTTTTAAAACTTTGCCAGCAAGTCCCTGAACCTTAGAAAAGCCATATCTTTTACGTTTTAACTCCGATTTTAGTGATTCTCGCGCTCACGCGTTCGTTGTGATGAGTAGATTAGTTTTGTGCTGTTGTTTTCTTCTGTTGGAATTGTTTGGTGTAATGTTTCTTATTTGTTGTATTGTTTCCTTGTATGTGAATGTGTGATGCGATTAGGAAACGACAAGTTTGAGGATTTCTCTGAAGAACCAACTGTTGGAGAAGGATTTGAGCAGCAACCGAGTTGGGAAGAAGGCAAGTGTATTATGTCATGCAAATGTCCTAATAATTATTAATTTCACCACCCATGCATGTGTCTTAATTTGATGGGTTCCTATTTAAGGATTTGCCTAGCCACTATATTTTTCCCATCCCTGAAACTGGGTTACTTAATTAATTTGGATGGTAGATGATGCTTAGCTTGCTCAACTGGGATTGGTTAAATGAACCCCTACTCTGTGTTCCATTACTACCTTTTTAATCAATTAATGGACAAGATCATATCTTTTTAATTGGAACATGGAGAACCACCCAGGAAAACAGTACAACCATGAGTGCCATGTGGCTCTGGCTTTGACTGACTAATTAGGTGCTCTGGTTTATGGTAGCTTTACCCGAAAGGGGCATGGGGGGTGGCGGTTGACGGGGTATAGCTCGGTCCTCTTGAGCTGTGGGCTTTGGTAAGAGACAGACCTCATTAGGGAGGGTTATGCTTTGCTTCTGAACCGGAAACCTTAGCGGGCTATCATTTATTAGAGTGCTTTTGTAAAGGTCTCATAGTGAAACCCAGTATTCGGTCCACGTGGTGTGGGAAGGGTACAATGCTTCGGCAATGGGAATCACGGCTTATGGTGAAAGTGTACAACCTCTGCAGAGTGTAAAACTGTTATAACAGCCGTGCTCATGGTCAAGAGCGGCCTGGACCCTTACATGATAATCATACTTGAACATGATCTAAATCGTGGTTACTTGAATATGTTGGGAATATGACATTCATTAATTTGTGGGTAGTATATACTTTCATTTGCTAGTAAATAGTTGCTTAATAAAACTTGACCAACTAAAAGTGCTTACTGCAGTATGGTCAGCCAACCTTTTTGCCTCAGCCTTGTATGTCATATTACATTTGCTGAGTACGTTATGTGCTCATACTTGTTGTTTTTCTTTCCTTTATTGCATCTACTACACCCGGAATGCTGCTCAGATTGGGAGAATTTTGAGGATTTCACTACTGATTTTGAGGAGTTCTAGGCGAGTCTCCCCCAGTCAATGCCTGTGGAGTTGGAGTCATTTTTGCTTCGTTAGATGAACGTTTATTTAAGTCTTCCGCTATGACATTTGAGTCAACTCTGATATTTTAATAAATGCACTATAATACTCTTTCGTTATGCATGGTTATGGATATTCACTTATGACGTCTACCATATGTGTGTAAACTGATCCTGGCGCACATATGAGATGCACCTGGTTTTGCCTTTAAAACCGGGTGTGTCATCTGACTTTTAAGGGAAATGTAAAATATCATATCTTGGAACATGTAACCCCATACAGTTTTGGCTGCCTTGCATTCTTAATAAGTACTGGAGCTTGGAGGTTAAATTCAGGCAATGGCACACAAGGCAAACTAACAGAGGCGAGCAGAATATTATTTAAAAAATAAAAAAGGAAAAGGAGCTGAGAATAAGAATTTTCAAATGGCATTAAATTTCTACATTTACTCAGGTTATTTACCACTAGTTCACCTAATCAAGTACATATATATGCACTAGCTTTAGGGTTATCTAGTTTCAGTGTTCTGATTGGTTCAGTATTTCACCATTACCTTGGCAAAAGAGAGGAATGCAGATGAACTTAAAAAGATAAGATTTTGATCACATAAGTCTCAAAAATGACGATTTGCAGGTAGCATGCACACTGCCATTCATGGCTAGCAAAGATGTGCCATGATTTAGTTTGGTTTAAAAGTGTGGTAGAGATGTTTGCTTTCGTGCTAAGTGTGTGATTTGGATCTTTGTAATGATTGAACTTAATTGTGGAGTGATGACCACAATTGAGTAATTATTAAATAAATAAATTTAGTTAGTTTGGGTTTATCTTGGTCGCTGATCTTAGCCCTTTACTATCACTTTATCCAAATAATGGTAATCCTCATATAAATCATGTTATGCGACAATCTATTTTCGCTGCTGCATGATATCCTGGTACTGTCCGAATTGTTTCTGGAGCTTCAGAACTCCGTTTGACATAAATCCAGTTGGGTTGGATTAAGGACTTGATAAAATAGGTTCTGGGAATTTTTCGTGATTTTTGGAGATTCTGGCAGAGAGATATAATGGTTTTATTGGCGTAACCAGAAGCTGTCCCGTGGTCCTGACATAGCTGTCTTGTTTATTTTATATCTCGAGCCACAAAATTCCAATTGAGGTCATTCAAGTTGGGTTAGTTTCAGAATTTGATGGTCTACGTTAAGACAAAAGATCATGATTTTTGGATACACAGAATGAGAGTTACAACTATTTAATTAGGACGAACAGAATCTGTTTTCAGAATTTGATTTGCCCGTCATTGGCAACTAGTTCTACATTAACTCTTATCTGTTCATGATTTGAGTTATATCTTTTTACCACCCTCTGAACCTCATGTTCTAACTACCAGATGGTAAACACCAGGTCTGGAAGTGGAGTGGATCAACCACCTATGAATCGTCAAGGACGTGCCAACCCCAATCCAAATCCTCCGCCGAATCAAGCATCTGTAGCAATGGATCAGATCCTCGCCAACCAGACTCAGATTCTCCAGGGCATGGCTAATACCTTGGCAGTCATGCAAGCACAGAACAACAACAATAACAATAACAACAACAACCAGCAGAGAGACAAGCACCGGGAGTTCATGAGTCACAAACCTCCTACCTACTCCCACTCTGCAGATCCACTTGATGCTGATGATTGGCTGAAGACTGTTGAGAAGAAGCTGGATATGGCTCAGTGCAATGACAGGGAGAAGGTCCTGTATGCCTCAGGACGCTTGGAAGGATCAGCTTCAGATTGGTGGGATGCTTATCTTGCTGCTCATGCCACCCCTGATGCTATCACCTGGCAGGAGTTTAGGACCAACTTCAGGAGCCACCATATTCCTGCTGGTGTCATGAAGCTGAAGAAGAAGGAGTTCCTCTCACTTAAGCAAGGTGGGATGACCGTCAGTGAGTACCGGGATAAGTTCATTCAGTTGTCCTGTTACGCCCCAGATGAGGTGAAGGATGATGAGCAGAAGCAGGAGCGATTTCTGGAAGGATTGATCCCGCCACTCCAATATCAACTCATGTCTCATACCTTCCCAACATTTCAGAAGCTGCTGGATAAGGCTATTGGTTTGGAGAGCAAGCGCCGTGAGTTGGGAGAGCAGAAGAGGAAGTTCATGGCCTCAGGACAGTCAAGCAGTAACACCCGCCCTCGTTTCCAGCCGCCTCAGCAGAACATGCCCGTTCGTTTTGGTGGGCAAGGGAGTAACTTTGTGCAGAGTCAGGGTCAGCGGTCAGCACCTCCACCTCAGCGTCCAGCATTTCAGCAGAACCGCCAAACCACCCCGACTCAGACTCCAGTGAAGACCCCTGCACCAGGCAGTGCTCCTACTCCTCGTACCTGCTACATTTGTGGAGATCCCAGCCACTTTGCCCACAACTGTCCTAAGAGGAATGCTCAGACCCCACAGCGCCAGAGTGGCAGTGCACCCATGCAGAATACCCCTCAGCAGCAGAACAGGAATGTGAACGCGACGCCCCAGAGCAACAAGGGCCAGCAGAATCAGATGCGGGGCAAGGTGAACCATGTTGCTGCAGAGTCCGCGCAGGAGGCCCAAGATGTGGTACTTGGTATGTTCCTCGTTAACTCAGCCCCTGCATCGATTTTATTCGACTCTGGAGCATCTCATTCTTTTATTACTGCTCAGTACGTAGCTAAGTATAATATATCTATGGTCCCTATGAGAAATTCCATGCTAGTTAGCTCTCCCGGTGGAAACATGAAAGCCAATTTTATCTGTCCCCGAGTAAACCTGAAAATAGTTGGGGTAGACTTTCCTGCTGATTTGATAGTCCTGAACTCTGAGGGAATTGATGTCATACTTGGAATGGGATGGTTAGCTGCTTTTGATGCGGTGATTCGGTGTGCCAAGAGGTCCGTGTTGTTGACTAGCCCTCAGGGAGAGAAGATTGAATTCGGAGCCACCCAACCCTCAGTTTTAACTTACTCAGTGAATCAGGCCGGCGGTGTTTCTTTGGAGGATATCAGAGTTGTTTGTGAGTTTCCGGATGTCTTCCCAGATGATTTGCCAGGTATGCCACCCGAACGAGACATTGAGTTTATTATTGAGCTTTTACCTGGTACTGCTCCTATTTCTAAAAGACCCTATAGAATGGCTGTTAATGAACTAGAAGAACTTAAGAAACAACTTAAGGAATTGTTGGATAAAGGTTACATTCGTCCTAGTTCTTCACCTTGGGGAGCACCTGTAATTTTTGTGGGTAAAAAGGATGGTACTCTGAGGATGTGTGTGGATTATCGTTCATTGAATGAGGTAATCATCAAGAATAAGTATCCATTGCCCATAATTGAAGACTTATTTGATCAGTTGAGAGGAGCTAAGGTTTTCTCCAAGATTGACTTGAGATCTGGCTACCATCAGTTGAGGATCAGGCGTTCCGACATTCCTAAGACAGCATTCACCACCAGGTATGGATTGTATGAGTATACTGTGATGTCGTTTGGATTGACAAATGCACCCGCCTACTTTATGTACCTGATGAATAAGGTGTTCATGGAGTACTTGGATAAGTTTGTGGTGGTGTTTATTGATGATATTCTGGTTTACTCTAAGAATGAGGAGGAACATGAGGAGCATTTGAGGTTGGTGTTGCAGACTCTTAGAGAGAACCAGTTGTATGCCAAGTTTAGTAAATGTGAGTTTTGGTTGAATCAAGTGTCGTTTCTTGGTCATGTTGTTACTGATGGAGGTATTGCAGTGGATCCAAGTACAGTCAAGGATGTGTTGGATTGGGAACCTCCTACCACAATCTCTAAGATCAGAAGCTTTCTGGGATTGGCTGGATATTACAGGAGATTCATTGAAGACTTTTCTAAAATAGCGAAACCTCTTACTTCGCTATTAGAGAAGGGCAAGGAGTTTGTTTGGTCAGAAGCGTGTCAGGCCAGCTTTGAAGAATTGAGAAGGAAGTTGACTACAGCCCCAGTGCTTGCTATGCCAGATATTCACAAGAACTTTGATATATATTGTGATGCTTCTCATAGGGGTCTTGGGTGTGTGCTCATGCAGGAAGGCAGAGTTATAGCCTATGCATCCAGGCAGTTGAGGAAACACGAGCTGAACTACCCTACTCATGATCTGGAGCTTGTAGCTGTTGTCCATGCCTTGAAGATCTGGAGGCACTATATTCTAGGTAACAGATGTGAGCTGTATACTGATCACAAAAGCCTGAAGTACATATTTACTCAGAAGGATCTGAATTTGAGGCAGAGAAGATGGTTGGAGTTGATCAAGGATTATGATTTGGGAATCAACTATCATCCTGGCAAGGCTAATTTGGTTGCTGATGCGTTGAGTAGGAAGTCACAAGTAAATGCAATGTTTGGTCGCCAGTTACCAGCCGAGTTGCTTGCAGAAATGGAAAAGCTGAACTTGGGATTCCTGAATCAGACAGAAGGTGTGACCATGAAAGTTGAGTCTACACTAGAGCAGGACATTCGGAAGGGTCAGCTTGCTGATGAGAAGATAAAGGAAATCAAGGAAACCATGTTAGCGGGGAAAGCTCCCGACTTCACCGAAGATGATCAAGGTACAATTTGGTTTAGAAAAAGGATATGTGTACCGGATATCGAGTCTCTCAGAGAGCAGATATTGAGAGAAGCTCATGATTCTGCATATTCTATTCATCTTGGAAGCACCAAGATGTACCAGGATCTGAAGCAAAGGTATTGGTGGTATGGACTAAAAAGAGATGTGACTGCCCATGTGGCATTGTGCGATGTTTGTCAGAAAGTCAAAGCTGAACACCAGAGACCAGCCGGTTTGCTTCAGCCACTCAAGGTACCTGAATGGAAGTGGGAAGAAATCAGTTTGGATTTCATTGTTGGATTACCCCGCACTCGAGGAGGATATGATTCTATATGGGTTATTGTGGACAAATTAACTAAGGTAGCTCACTTTATACCCGTTCACACTACTTATACCAGCGCTAAGTTAGCAGAGTTATACATGTCCAGAATTGTTTGTCTCCATGGTGTACCTAAAAAGATAGTGTTTGATAGAGGTACTCAGTTTACATCGAGATTCTGGCAGAAGTTGCATGAGTCTATGGATACAAAGTTGAATTTCAGTTCTGCGTATCATCCTCAGACAGATGGTCAGACAGAGAGGACTAACCAGATTTTGGAGGATATGTTGAGAGCTTGTGCTCCGAAGCTTGGAGGTAGTTGGGACAAGAGTCTTCCATATGCAGAGTTCTCATATAACAACAGTTATCAGGCAAGTCTAAAGATGGCACCGCTCGAAGCGCTTTATGGTAGAAAGTGCAGAACACCTTTGTATTGGAGTGAAACAGGTGAAAGTCAGTTGTTTGGTCCAGAGATACTGCAGGAAGCAGAAAGACAAGTTCAGATTATTAGAGAGAATTTAAGAACGGCTCAGTCCAGGCAGAAGAGCTATGCAGACACAAGGAGACGAGAATTAACTTTCGAAGTAGGTGATTATGTGTATCTGAAAGTCTCTCCTATTCGAGGCTTGAGAAGGTTTAAGGTGAAAGGTAAATTATCTCCTCGTTTCATTGGACCTTTCAAGATTGTTGATAGAAAAGGTGAGGTTGCTTATCAACTAGAGTTGCCAGCCAGACTGTCAGATGTGCATGATGTGTTCCATATCTCTCAGTTGAAAAAGTGTCTTCGAGTTCCTGAGGAAGAATTACCTTTGGATGAGTTGGATGTGCAAGATGATTTGACTTATAAGGAATACCCAGCTAAGATTTTGGAAACTGCTAAGAGAGTTACTAGGAGTAAGGTGATTAAGATGTGTAAAGTTCACTGGAGTCATCACGCGGAAAGCGAGGCAACTTGGGAAAGAGAGGATGAGTTGATGGCAGAGTTCCCTCAGATTTTCTCTAATCCATCCGAATCTCGAGGACAAGATTCTCTTTAAGGGGGTAGGTTTGTAACACCCTAAAATTCATCACATTTAAATTGTAGCAACCCTCTGAATTTTCTAGGATTTATTAAGGCTTGAATAAATTTTCTAGAATTTAATTGGAATTTCTAGCCTTTTATCAATTTAAATATCATATTAAATAATTATTTTAGTCAAAATAAGTTTTTGTTGCATTCATGCTGGTGCATATATTTTTGGTTGCTAGTAAATCAATTCGGAATTTAAATTCTGTTTAAATTCGAATTTGATTTGCTTTTGTTTGAGTTTTAGAAAAGTTGAAATAGCCGAGTTCGTTTTTGCCCCTCGAACTCTTGGCCCAGTCCAAGTTTGCCCCCTCTACTTCTTTCCTTTCTCACCCGAGCCGGCCCATTTCTCTCCCCGCGCTCTTTTCTTTTCCCCGGCCCGTTCCACTTACGGCCCAGCTCCGGCCCGCTCTTTTTCTCCCCGCCGCTCTCTCTCTCACTCTCGCTGACGTGTGGGGCCCGGGTGTCGGGTCCGTCTTCCCCGAGCCGGACTCGGCTCCGAGTTCGACTTGGCCGCGCCGCCGAGTCCGTTCCGCCGCCGCACCGAGTCCTGTCGTGGCATGCACGCCGAGGTCGGTTCCCGGGCCTATAAAAGCGCCGCCGCCCTTGCTGGTTCCCCAATCGAAGTCCTTCGAGCCCTCAAACCCTAGCCGCCCGAGCTGCCATAGCCACCGCTCGCCATTGCCGGCAATTCGCCACCGTCGTTGCTCGTGGTGGGAGACCAAGACCGCCAGGAGCTTCTCCTCGTCTTTGCGCATCGATTCCGCCGCTTCTCGTTGAGGTTCGGCCGCCGGATTCCCTGGTTCGTGTGAAGCCGAGCACCGCCGTCCGCCGTCGATCGTCGCCGGCCGCCGTCGTTGCTTTCCCCTCGTCGAGATCCAGCTCAGTATGTTCGCCATCCTCCTCTCTCCCTCCCGACCAAGTCTCGCCGTCTTTGGTGCACCGTAGCGTCGAATCGCGCTCACTCCGGCGATGATCCGCCGCGGAAACGGGCGGCGCCGCCGTCCCGGCCGTCGCCGGCGTTTACCCCCTCGGCCGATCCGTTTCCGACCGCTAGATCAAGATCCAACGACCCGTATTAGATCCCGCCCCGAGTCAAACAGTCGCGTAACGGTCAGCGTGGCTATTTTGCTAAAGAGCCCCTGAGGTTTTTGAAAATCAACCCGCGGTCCTAGTTAGTTCAAAAATAATTCCAAATAGGTCCTTTTTCTTCTGTTTTAGCCCCTGCAAGTTTTAAAATTATGCCCGAGGTCCTGTGTTGGTCTTTTTACTCGTAAGCCCTCGAGTTTTTATATAAAATTATGTTTTAGCCCTTGGTTTTTCGCAGTTAAGCCCCTGGAAGTTTTAAAACTTTGCCAGCAAGTCCCTGAACCTTAGAAAAGCCATATCTTTTACGTTTTAACTCCGATTTTAGTGATTCTCGCGCTCACGCGTTCGTTGTGATGAGTAGATTAGTTTTGTGCTGTTGTTTTCTTCTGTTGGAATTGTTTGGTGTAATGTTTCTTATTTGTTGTATTGTTTCCTTGTATGTGAATGTGTGATGCGATTAGGAAACGACAAGTTTGAGGATTTCTCTGAAGAACCAACTGTTGGAGAAGGATTTGAGCAGCAACCGAGTTGGGAAGAAGGCAAGTGTATTATGTCATGCAAATGTCCTAATAATTATTAATTTCACCACCCATGCATGTGTCTTAATTTGATGGGTTCCTATTTAAGGATTTGCCTAGCCACTATATTTTTCCCATCCCTGAAACTGGGTTACTTAATTAATTTGGATGGTAGATGATGCTTAGCTTGCTCAACTGGGATTGGTTAAATGAACCCCTACTCTGTGTTCCATTACTACCTTTTTAATCAATTAATGGACAAGATCATATCTTTTTAATTGGAACATGGAGAACCACCCAGGAAAACAGTACAACCATGAGTGCCATGTGGCTCTGGCTTTGACTGACTAATTAGGTGCTCTGGTTTATGGTAGCTTTACCCGAAAGGGGCATGGGGGGTGGCGGTTGACGGGGTATAGCTCGGTCCTCTTGAGCTGTGGGCTTTGGTAAGAGACAGACCTCATTAGGGAGGGTTATGCTTTGCTTCTGAACCGGAAACCTTAGCGGGCTATCATTTATTAGAGTGCTTTTGTAAAGGTCTCATAGTGAAACCCAGTATTCGGTCCACGTGGTGTGGGAAGGGTACAATGCTTCGGCAATGGGAATCACGGCTTATGGTGAAAGTGTACAACCTCTGCAGAGTGTAAAACTGTTATAACAGCCGTGCTCATGGTCAAGAGCGGCCTGGACCCTTACATGATAATCATACTTGAACATGATCTAAATCGTGGTTACTTGAATATGTTGGGAATATGACATTCATTAATTTGTGGGTAGTATATACTTTCATTTGCTAGTAAATAGTTGCTTAATAAAACTTGACCAACTAAAAGTGCTTACTGCAGTATGGTCAGCCAACCTTTTTGCCTCAGCCTTGTATGTCATATTACATTTGCTGAGTACGTTATGTGCTCATACTTGTTGTTTTTCTTTCCTTTATTGCATCTACTACACCCGGAATGCTGCTCAGATTGGGAGAATTTTGAGGATTTCACTACTGATTTTGAGGAGTTCTAGGCGAGTCTCCCCCAGTCAATGCCTGTGGAGTTGGAGTCATTTTTGCTTCGTTAGATGAACGTTTATTTAAGTCTTCCGCTATGACATTTGAGTCAACTCTGATATTTTAATAAATGCACTATAATACTCTTTCGTTATGCATGGTTATGGATATTCACTTATGACGTCTACCATATGTGTGTAAACTGATCCTGGCGCACATATGAGATGCACCTGGTTTTGCCTTTAAAACCGGGTGTGTCATCTGACTTTTAAGGGAAATGTAAAATATCATATCTTGGAACATGTAACCCCATACAGTTTTGGCTGCCTTGCATTCTTAATAAGTACTGGAGCTTGGAGGTTAAATTCAGGCAATGGCACACAAGGCAAACTAACAGAGGCGAGCAGAATATTATTTAAAAAATAAAAAAGGAAAAGGAGCTGAGAATAAGAATTTTCAAATGGCATTAAATTTCTACATTTACTCAGGTTATTTACCACTAGTTCACCTAATCAAGTACATATATATGCACTAGCTTTAGGGTTATCTAGTTTCAGTGTTCTGATTGGTTCAGTATTTCACCATTACCTTGGCAAAAGAGAGGAATGCAAATGAACTTAAAAAGATAAGATTTTGATCACATAAGTCTCAAAAATGACGATTTGCAGGTAGCATGCACACTGCCGTTCATGGCTAGCAAAGATGTGCCATGAGACAGCCTTTGAAATTTGCAGGTAAGATATTCACCACTAGATGAGCAAAATGTCTTGGTGTTTGACAATGCAGGAAAGATATACTTGGAACAAGGCATCGCCATCTTACACAATTACATGAATTACTAAGATTACAAGATGTGCCATGAGACAGCCTTTGAAATTTGCAGGTAGCATGCACACTGCCGTTCAGGCTAGCAAAGAAGCACCCTAAACTTGTACCTCCTTGGGTTAATTGCTTGATGCCATTTATTAACTTTGAACAGTGTTGTGTTCAAATGTACAAGTCCATATAAAATCTGAAACATCTATAGCATTTCTTAACCAGTATTGGAAAAGAATTACTCCCTCCGAATTGGTAAAGGAAGCCGTTTAGGACAAGGTGAGTCAAACTTTGGGAATATAAATCATGAATAACTTTTAAGTTGTTGAGCTTGAAATTATAAAAGCTATATGAATAGATTGATTTTGAAAAATACTTTCATAAAAGTATACATGTATCACTTTTCCACAAATATTTTTATAGAAATAAGACGTCAAAGTTGTGTTTTGAAGACTGTGTCACTGTCCTAAACGGCTTCCTTTACCGGTATGGAGGGAGTACAGCCTTCTATTTTAAAATTTTGGGTGAAACAGATAGATCATAAGACGAATGGTTTTTTGTTTTTAAAAAATACATCCAAATATCAAGCGGGCACTCTATGCAGTAAAGCGAAGGGTAATTATTTTGATTTAATACATAACTTTAAGAAGCATATAAGTCTGCACAATGCCTGAAATTCTACCAGTGTCAGAATGATTTGGATGTCTATTTGCAATATTTAAGAGAAAAAGAACCATAAAACTCGTCAAATGGCCAATCAAGTTCTTGCTTTGAAGAGTAAGTTGACCCAACCAACATAATGGGAATAGCTACATAAATTGCTACCACAATGGGAATAACCAAAGCTTAAAAAAAAACTCCGACCACGGGATGAGACTCCACCCGGGCTTTGTTCTAAGAAGGTGCCGTGCTTCGAACCCGGGTCGGGACGGAAGTTTCAACGACTTCTGGAGTTCAACGCTCTAACCGGTCCACCGCGAGAAGTTAGGCAAGAATAACCAAGGTTTGAGACAATATAATCCCTCAACAACATAAATTGGAACCTTCAACTTTAGATGTTATAGTTTTTCTACCATATGGTATTAGGTTAATCGGTGATGGTTGTTACTTGCTAAAAACCTCTAACAGGAAGAGTCAAAATGTTTGCTTGTTTAGAGAAACTAACAAACTGGACACAAACTGAAAATAGCTTTCGTCCAGTGAACTGTTTTCAGCAATTCTAAGGAGCAACTTTGTTTTGATTATCCAGCTAGAAATAAAGACGCAGTTAGATCAGCAATTGCACAGATCTAAATAGAAGAAAACCAAATATCAGAGCTCTTCCTAGTCAATAATAAATACCAGTGAGCTACAAAAAATGCTTTCTGGATTTGTAGCGTATTCTTGTGGAAATATCCAACAACAAACAAGAGATGAACCTCACTTGCCCGAGTTGTAATTACTAAATACAGCAAGCTCAAATTTAGGCAAAAAAAAAGGAACAGTAGCGCTTACTTGAAATACTCCAGAATGACTCAAACTACATCCTATGACTTACTAAAGTTAATTTTCAAGATGATGGTTCTATAAATACCTTGACTGTTCCAAGAGTAGTAGTGAAATCTTTCCGTTGCAACATATTTGGTATATAATTGCAGCCACAATTAGGTCCTGCAAATGTTCAAATGATAATTTTTGGGTTGCAACAAAATGCAGTGAACTGAACTCCGAATTGCCCATGTGCAAATGCTGTATCTTGTTTCTGCAAGCAATCCTATAATGATAGGCGTTATATAAAGAGGAGAACAAAAGAATGAACTCACTAATGAAGATTTTTAGGACGAAAATGGTCAGGATAGCTAAATGCAATCAACCATAGTGACCATAATTGATGCAAGAGATGCTACACGAGGTATCAAACTAAAGTATTATTATTTGGGCTCTTGCATGACCTCTCAACTCTCGAGGGTCTGAAACCAACTCTTATATAGGAAAGAAGCAGGCTCCAGGATCCAGTAGTAGCTTATAGAGCCCCACTGATATGAAACAATGACGACACCGACATTATTAGTGGAGTTGGTTTACACGTATGCATTTAATGTGGACCTATGTAAAGAAATGGACATCACAAAACTTGACAATCAAATGCCATTGTTTAAGAAAGCATACAAATAGATGGATATAGACATAATTCGTCAGTCATAAAGACACCAGAAAGAAATATGATGATGGAAAATTCAGGTAAGAACACACGCACGTCAGTGCAAAGCAGGTGAAAGTTGTTGAGCTGGTAGGTGCTAATTGATTATATCAGAGGGTAACTAGGACTGGCATAATTTGAAATTTGGAGGACATTTTCAGCTGTTAGCATGCTGCAACAACTCAAGCAAAATAGTTGGAATGAATAAAAAGAGTAATGGTTTGATACCATGACATAAACTGCAACATATCACCAGCTTGCACACATTCTTTGTAAAATACACTGGGCTAACACCAACGGATACGAATTGTTGGAAACTTCTGGACATCTGTATGGTATTACAAGGTTCATGACCATGCCATCATACACCAATATTTTAACACAACAAAATAACAACAATTTTATATATGCATTTGAACACAGATCAACAAAACCACAAAGAGTGCACTGTTGTTATGCAGTCCAGAAAAAAATTGGTTCAAGTAAACACAAATATGAAATTTGTGGACCGTAAAATGCAGTGTAGGCATGCTATGATCAAACTAAGGATTTTTTTTAATGCTTGGATGCCATAATGTACATCATAACTCGTATTTCAAAGTAAGTCAATTGCGAAGCACTATTAGGAAAGAATAGCATAGCACAGCATATCTTGAATCTGAAAATGAAACAAATTGAAACCAATGCCATGCCACAACACAATCCCCCCCCCCCACTAGAAAAAAAATAATGCTGCATAAGCATCCCATCCACGTGTAGCACAATTCAAAGTTTCTAACCCAAAATGAATACGGCCATCACAGGAGAATATGCATTGATCCAATCTATTTAATTTTGTCCAATCTTTCATGGACCCCAACATCACAACTAACACTGATTCATTTACCTAATACCCAAAGTCAGATGGCAAATGAATGACAATTTTAATGTGCATTTGGACAGAGCAACATATAAACAAATTTCAGGATCATCACAGAATCTAGAATTCTGATCAATTTATACCTAATAGCATGCTTGTACAATGCAATACTACTTGAGTGGTTGAGTAGTGCAATATCCCACAAACACATTGTGCGCTTATAAGGAATACTCCCCACATTTGCACAATAGTTGTATCCCACAGTTACAGTCAATAGCTTAACTGCTTAAGTAGTCATCATTTACTGTTTGTCTGGCCTTGATCCTAAAGTAGTCTGGTAATTCCAGCCTGCCACACTTGCCTATTTTAGCCATTATAGTCTAACACAAGCCTGAACACAGAGACAACATTACCCACACCAAATTACTAGAACGAGAATGACCTGCCCAGCACTAGCAGCCCATGGAGCTGTTAAATCAATAGAAACATTGGCCATTGCTCAAAATCCATTCACTGCTGACAAACACATAAAAAACTTGGTAGCAGTGGCTGTCAAGCCATTTCTCTGAAGCATAACAAAAATTGGCATTATTTACAGCTTGGCTCTGCTACACTGAAACCGTATGGCACCACTAAGATGACTAATACCATTACAGGATAATATGGACCTTGCTAAACTTAGGTTCAGTCTATTTAAATGTGCTCAATCTTTCATGGACCCCCAACATCACAACTAACACTAATTTAGTTATTCACTTACCTAATCCCCAGAGCCAAGTGACAAATGACCTACAATTTTTATGTGCTTTTGACAAAGCAACATTTGTATAAATAAGTTTTAAGGATCGTTCACGGGCTATGATCATTCCAGAAATTTGATCCACACTTATCATGCTGAAACTGGTAGAGAGTAAACAAAACTGACGACTGCATCCATATTCTGTTAGTGTATTATCCGTGAAATACAGACTTCCAAACCTGAGTATAAGGAATACTCCCCACAGTTACACTCAAGAGTGTCCTAGTGTCCTATGTACTCCCTAAACTATGCTTATAGTAACAAGTTGTCCCACCGCACATCCAATTTTTGCGATTCCAGACTGGCACAAACTAGACAAAATTCCCGCAACAATGTGCTAAACAGAGGCAACATCCCAAGCACTAGCAACCCATGGAGCTGCCTGATCAGTAGAGTAACTGACCATGGCTTAAAATCAATTCAGTATTGATGAACATATCGAATGCGTGATAACAGCGGCTGACACGACATCTGTTTCAAAAAGCAATGCCAACGATTTACAGCTCGACTCTGCCCATAACCAAATGCCTGCCTCAACCTCGACATAAACAACATGCCTGAACAAACCAAGCTTGGACACGCAGCAGAGCTCCCCCTCATCATAAACAACATGCCTGAACAAATCAAACTTAGACAGGCACCAGAACTCTCGATTCGGGAAGCAAGCAATGCAGCATTTCCCGCGGCATCACAGCACACGCAAGCGCTGGACCAGCAGGATCTCACTCACCAAATCTGCGATCTGATGACATCGCCGCCCCAACAGCACCACAGCCTACCGCCTAGCAGCGCGGACGCGCCAAACAATCGCAATAGAAAAAACCAGTGCCGGAACGGAACCTCCTGTTCCGCACCGACCCCGAGCGCGGGCGGAGAGCCCCCAGTGGCCCGGATCGACCGACGGGTGGGACCTCGAAGCGCCGCATGGCGACGGCGAGGAGGAGGAAATTGGGGGAGGCGGACACGGAGCGGCGAAACCCTAATCCAGCTCCGCTCCGCCGGGAACGCAGACACGCAGCTATGTGCAGTGGCAGCACTGCGGGTGCGAGGGAGAAACAGGCGCGGCGCTCCCTTCCGGGTTTCCCGCGCGAAAAGCCGGACGGAATTATGCTTTTACCCCCACCTACCCACGCTTGGTCCCAATACATTGCTACACGTCAGCGGTCATCTCATGCAGTGACACGATTTTTGCTGATGTGGAGGAGAGAGAGCGAGGTGAGAGAATGAGGTCGTTGCTTCGCGAAACAACCGCCTCATGAGCTAAAATTTAGGACTATGATACAATTCTCTCACCATTGTACGAGTTTTGCTGTCATGCAACCAATAATATTTCTTTATTTTTTTCATAAATTAAGGGATTTTGTATTGCTACGAGATAACTAAAACAACAATCTATTGTATAGGTTGTCTCAAAATTACGTGTCAATGCATTAGTCCGCCTATTGGGCATTTGGTTGTCTGCGTATGGTTGAGCCAGGCTCACGAGATGCAGAATCTTTTGTTTGCTTGTCTGCATCTATACTCTGGTATGGCTCGTCAGATGCAAGATCACTATCTTAGCCTGACTCCAGGGAAACAAGAAAATTGACTGTTTCTTCCGTGTCAGGCTCACTGAATACAGACGATTAGTTATTTAATGACGTTACTAGTATATAATTAGCATATGATAATTGATATTAACATATATTAAGTGATATTATAGAGTAATATGATAAAATAAGAGATTTAAGAGAATAGTTTACATATAAAATACCATAATGATGATTATTTATTATTTTTTCTCACGCGACACATCTCATCTCAACCAAGTTGAACGCATGCAGGCAAACATCAAACATGAAGATGTTGCATGAGCCCAGCCTATCCCACGAGAGCCTAGTTCCAACGTGCGAGCGCTGAGCTTATCCATGAACCAAACATGCCCTAAATGTACTCCTGCTGCCAGGGCCCGGACATCTGATAGGCCAGAAAAAAAATCGGACAATGATGTGGAGTAATAAGAGCCAAGCATTTCTCCTCGGCTCTTCCCTACCGATCTGACTCTTGCCGCTCGTTAACAAGCCTTGTGCTCCGATGAGGCCTAGCGCTGGCGAGCTCCCCCCTCCCCCGGCCCTAGCTGTTGAGGAGCTCCGCCCCAGGTCGGCGCGCAACCTCTGCCATTGGCTGTGGGGAGCGGCGGCCCGCACCCATGGTCGCACCGATGGCGAGCTCCACTCCTGTCCATAGTTGCGCTCCCAAACGGCGGCGGTAAGCCCCGTGGAGGTGGAGCTCCGGGCGGCGGCCATGGCGGAGGAGAAGCTCCCTACGGCAAAGCCCGTCGGGTGGCGCATGAGGCCGGCGGCGAGCCCCACATGAACGGCGGCGGCGTGAGCTTTGGGGCAGCGGCGCATGTGGTTGGCAGCGACACGAGCTCTAGTGTTGCAGTAGAATTTTTCCAATGTTACAGCTGCATGATTTTGATGTTGCAATAGCCTTCTTTTGATGTTTCACGAATTTGTTTGGATGTTTCATAAAACATACCTCTGATGTTGCGGTGAGAATTTGTACTCCCCTAGCCAGTCAGACATTCGATTGCGTTCGTGTTCCCGATATTGCAATTGATTTTTCATGTTGCAAACATATATTCTTAATGTTACAAATATTATTCTTAGATATTGCAAAAAAGATCACGTTGCATATGATATACACATGTTGTTAAGATCACCTCCGTGTTGCATGCAACATTATAGGTCCCGGTCTCAATTTCCAGTGGCCCTGAAATAATTCCGGTCTCAATTTCCAATCGCCTCAAGGTTGCATGCACAATCGCGACACCTAAATTTGCTTTGCAACATTCGCTGAAGCACTTGTAACATTATTCCACGGGGAGTAAACACCAATGAAAGGGACTGCGCATTGCTTGGAACATTCAAATCTCTTGTGGAAACTGCAACATACAGATAACACACTTGCAACATGCGTATTAGATATCACTACCAGAATGCTTCACATCCGCCCGCCTCCTCCGCCTCGACCATTTTTGGACCCGGTGCTGATGGGGCTTCAGCACCGGGTCCAACGGCTAGGAGCGGGGGCGGCACGAAGATGTGTCAGGGCGAAGACATTAGCACCGGGTCGTGGCAAGACCCGGTGCTAATGCGCCCCCTTTAGCACCGGGTGCAGCCAGCAACCGGTGCTAATGTGCCGAGGCCATTTCGCATCGGTTGCTGGCTGCACCTGGTGCTAAAGGGTGCACATTAGCACCGGGTCTTGCCACGACCCGGTGCTAATGTCTTTTGTATATAGCACCTTCCTCCTCCCCCGGCCGAGCCAACTGAACACTTAGGCGCTGTGTTCATGCTGCTCGGCCGTGGGAGGGGAGGTGCTGCCCAATTTTTTTTCAAAATTTGTGAAGATTCTACTCATCTAAGGAGCACTACAAGGTACACTCTTTCATTCTCTAATGTTTTATTTAGCTTGTAATCCTTCTATGATTTAGAAATAAAGGGATTTGTGAATCAAAGTAAAGCTAGCTAGAGAGAGCTTGTGTTCTTGGAGGAGAGAGAGGAGAGAGCTTGAGTTCATGGTGGAGAGAGTGTTCATGTTGTGTTTTAAATGGAGAGAGAAGGCAAGCTAGTTAGTATTTTGTTTTATATGACTTGTGAATAGTTATAAGGCTTATGTATTTTATTTATTAGAGAGGTTTATTTATTAAAAGTTGGAATAGTTATTTATTAATTTAATGAAATATATATTATTAGTTATTTATTAAAAGGTAGAATAGTTATTTATTTATTTAATGGAAGGTATATTTATTTATTTAATGAATATAGTAATGTAGTTTTAGAAATTTATTTATATAATGGAATATATATTATAATTTGTATTTATTTATATATTAAATTTTTTTATCTTTAAATTGTATTGTATATTTGTTATTTGTTAATAATGCAGATGAATAGACAATGGATGTACGGGGACCCCCACGCTCAGGCGTTCCGTGATGGCCTTAGGACGTTTCTCGATGCCGCCGAGGCTAACAGGACGCCGTCCGGTTTCATGTTCTGCCCATGCACCCATTGTAAAAATATACAATCGTACAAACAAAGAGGTTGTCTTCAGGTGCATTTGATGAGGCATGGTTTCATGAGGAATTATTCTGTTTGGACAAAGCACGGTGAAAGAGGAATTCTAATGGATGAAGATGAAGAAGACGAGGCCGATGACGACATTCCGTTATTGGCTCAATACTACGGTTCCTTTGCATATGCTGCAATGGGTGATGCCGATGAGGAAGATGTTGCTCGGGAAGGCGATGCTCATTGAATTCTGTGTTGACTTTGTCGACGATCTTATGCCGATTGGTGTGCCCGAATCACATCACGAGGGGAGACTTGGTGGAAAGGGCACACTAGGGAGAAGATCGATGGTGATCAAGGACGTTGAGACATTTCGTAAAGCGCACCTCACAGTTTTGCAACAATCAACCTTAGTTGCTCCGTACATCGAGGAGCACATGCAGATTCTCAGGGACGAAAACTCAACAAAGTCTGCGGCCTTCATTCAGCGTCTGCACAATAGTACTTTCGCTGATTGGTTGCGAAGACGTCTTATGGGTGTCGAGGGCATTGATGCGCAGCTAGCTTTTGTAGCTAGAGGTCCATCGAGCACGATCTTGACATTCCAAGGATACGACATCAATGGGTATACATTTTACACAAGAGCCCAGGACAAGAAAAGCACAAACCAAAACAGTGGTGTCCCGATCGACGCGACAGACACCAATGGCAATACAAACTCATACTATGGAATCATAGAGGAGATATGGGAACTAGCGTCATATAGTTCTTCCTGGAAAGAGAAAAATCGTAGGAGTTGAGGACAAGACGGATGAAGATTATGATATGCTCGATGGCCGGCCTCCATTCTCAGTGGCTGATGACCCAAGCATCCTGTTAGCGGCGGAGGAGACACCGTATCAATGGCGTGATCACAATCAAGGAACATTTGTAAAGAGGAAGTTTATTAGTGTCCGAGTAAACGATGATGCCATGTAATTTAATTGCACTATGTTCCACCCAATTTGTAATGACTATATTTGCATTTATGTTCCACCTATGTTCTAAGATTTTCTATTGATTTATAAGATTTTTTTATTAATTCTAGCATTTTATATTGATTTTCTAGTAATTTATAAGATTTTCTAGTAATTTATAAGATTTTCTAGTAATTTATAAGATTTTCTAGTAATTTATAAGATTTTCTATTAATTTATAAGATTTTCTAGCATTTTATATTGATTTTCTAGTAATTTATAAGATTTTCTAGTAATTTATAAGACTTTATATTAATTTATAAGATTTTCTAGCATTTTATATTGATTTTCTAGTAATTTATAAGATTTTCTTATTTAATATATATTTTTAATAGGTATTAATAACTGAATTACAACAAGTATTAATAACTATATATTAAAAACTATATTTATAAGATTCCCAAATAGTAGCCACCGGTGCTAAAGGCTGGTTTGGAAACTGGCGCCAAACGAATATTTGGGGCCTTTAGCACCGGGTTGATCTAAAATCCGGTGCTAAAGGCCCCCAATTTTCGTTTGGCGCCAGTTACGGCATTTAGCACCGGGTGGTGGGAAGACCCGGTGCTAAAGGGGGGGCCTTTAGCACCGGGTGCTGTATAGACCCGGTGCTAAAGGGCCTTTAGCACCGGGTCGTGGCTGCACCCGGTGCTAAAGGCCCCCACCAATTTTCGTTTGGCGCCAGTTACGGCCTTTAGCACCGGGTGTAGAAGACCCGGTGCTAAAGGGCCTTTAGCACCGGGTGGTGGGAAGACCCGGTGCTAAAGGGGGGGCCTTTAGCACCGGGTGCTGTACAGACCCGGTGCTAAAGGGCCTTTAGCACCGGGTCGTGGCTGCACCCGGTGCTAAAGACGGGGGACCTATATAGGCCGGGGACTTCTCTCCCCTCCCTCACTTCGCCCTCATCTCCTCACAGATCGAAACAGCCGCCTCGTCTTCTCAGCCGCAGCCGCCCGTCGTCCCCGCCGCCGTCGTCGTCCCCGCGCCCACGCCGCCGCCGCCCGTGGTCCCCTCGCCCACGCCGCCGCCGCCCGTCGTCCCCGCCGCCGTCGTCGTCCCCACGCCCGTCGTCCCCGCGCCCACGCCGCCGCCACCCGTGGTCCCCGCGCCCACGCCGCCGCCGCCCATCGTCCCCGCCGCCGTCGTCGTCCCCGCGCCCGTCGTCCCCGCGCCGGCGCCCCTCGTCCCCGCGCCGCCGTCGCCCGCCGCCCGTCACGGTGAGCCCTCTATGAAGCCGGCCTTCGTGCCGTGCGTGCATGTTTGTGAGCCGGCCTTCGTGCCGTGTGTACGTGTTTGTGTGTGCAGGTACCCGTTCGGCCATGCACATTTGCTTAGCGAACGTGTTCGGCCATGCGCATTTGGTTAGCGAACGCGTTCGCTAACCCATACATTGGAAATGCATTGTATTAAAATATTAGAAATATATATGCTTCATATGTATTGAAAATATTAGAAAATATTAGAAATTTATTTTATTGGAAATGCGTTGTATTGGAAATATTAGAAATATATATGCTTTATATGTATTGGAAATTTATTTTATTGAAATGCATTGTATTGAAATATTTACATTTAAATGTATATTGGAACTTTTATATCGGAAATTCTATGCTTCATTTAAATGTATATATGCTTCATTTAAATGTATATTGGAAATTCTATGTATATTAGAAATATATGTGCTTCATTTAAATGTATATTGGAAATTTTATATCGGAAATTCTATGCTTCATTTAAATGTATATTGGAAATGTTATATGTTTGTATAATGTATACTATCGAAAATTTTTATTATCGGAAATTCTATCGCGTACCCGAACCCCTTAGCGAATCCGTTTTTCGCGCACCGACCCCCTTAGCGAACCCGTTCGCGTCACGCACCCGAACCCTTAACAAACCACTTCGCGTCGCGTACCCGAACCCACCGCGCACCCGAACCCCTTAGCGAATCCGTTTTTCGCGCACCGACCCCCTTAGCGAACCCGTTCGCGTCACGCACCCGAACCCTTAACAAACCACTTCGCGTCGCGTGCCCGAACCCTTAGCGAATCAATTCACACCGCGCACCCGAACCCCTTGGCGAATCCGTTTTTCACGCACCGACCCCCTTAGCGAAAATGTTAGAAATATTGGGAATATGTATGCTTTGTATATATTTCTTATCAATTATTTTTAATTCTATAGATGGCGGACAACAACAACCCCGTCCCACCCATGCAAGAGGACAACAACAACCCTGTCCCACCCATGCAAGAGGACAACGACACGTTCTTTGCGAATCAACTTTTTAATATTGTAACCCAACCAATGTCCATAGATGATGTGTTGGGGATCATTGGAAGGGACGACAATATCCAGGGCGACAATGTTGCAAGGGCCGAAAATGTTGAAGGGGCCGCCAATGTCCAGGGCGAACGTGTCCAGGGCAGCACTATTGAAGGGGCCGGTAACGAGCCCTCGTCTAGTCAGGTGTGTATATAGATAACATAAATTTGTACTGTACATGTCAATTATGTATATCATCTCTATATCATCTCGTATATATGTAATTTGTGTAGGCCGCCTCTGCTTCTACAAGTCGAGCTAAGAAATCAAAACGATCGACCACAAAGAAGTTGAAGGATGTCAAGTTGCACATCACTCGAGTGGAGGATGACGGGGAGCCAGTTGAGCCCCCAAAAGTGGCCAAGAAATTTGTATCTCAGTGCGGGGTAATTGTACGGGACAATGTGCCCATTAGTATCAGAAAATGGAAGTCCACGGACCCCACTGAGGAGTACGTGCTCCCCGATACAGAGAAGGAGATGCTATGGAGGGAATTAAAGGCAATATTCGACTGGCCTAGCACTCATGAAGCAGAACTGAGGGATTGGACAATGAAGAAGATGGCAGTTCTGTTTCAGGATTTCAAGAAGAAGTTGTACTCGCAATTTCTCAAAACCGGAGAGGCCCTGGATCCTGAGAAGTATAAGAAGATCACTGATGACGAGTGGGAAGCATTCCTTGAGTACAAAACCTCCGAAGAGGGTGCAACGGCTAGTGCTAGAAACGCTGGAAACGCCGCAAATAAGAAGTACTCTCATAAGATGGGTTCGGGAGGTTACAAGGCAAGCATCGCTAAATGGGAGAAGATGGAAGAAGATCTATATGCTAGAGGCATCACTCCAGCGACACATGACTGGCCCACAAGGACCAAGCATTGGTACTATGGTCATGGAGGCACCCTAAGCCCAATCGACGGCTCCTTAGTTTTTCCTGAGGACTTGCGAGAACTAGCTCAGCGTCTCCTCGATATCCTCAGGGCATCTGAGAGGGGAGAATTTGTTGCTGATAGAGACAGAGATGAGCTAACCTATGCCTTAGGGAACAAGGAGCATCCTGGACGGACGCGCGGCGTAGGCACAAGCATCTCATGGAAGAAAGGTTTCCAAGAGCACGCCGCCACCTATAGGAGCCGTTCGAGGAAGAAGGCCGAATATGAGCAGAGGGTGAGGGACCTAGAGCAAACGGTTGCCGCCCAGGGCTCAAAGCTCCAAGAAATGGAGTCAGAGATGGAGCGACAGATGAAGGTAGCATGGCTGCAGATACAACAAGCCACAGGCGGGACCGGTTCCACAGAGCATGAACCTCTCCAACAAGCCGCAGGCGGGACCGGTTCCACAGAGCATGCACCTCTCCAAGATGCGGCCCTTATTAGCCCTCCACAACAATATCAAAGCAGTCACGCTTCCACACAGGCCGCCGAAGCGGTCCGTTACCCCGTGGATGAAATAACTCAACGAACCGCGTGCGAGCTTGTCGTTAGGCAGAAAAACTTAGCTGTGGTGGTACGTATGCGACCTTAGTTCGTACTGCATACATTTCACCGTAAATACCATTCATTTACTAACTTTCTTTGTGACTACTAAATTATCAGGTCGCATACGGTATGACCAAACGTGTGGAAGAAGGGCAAAAATGGCACTGCAATGACATTCCACATGGTTACGTACCTGTTGAGGTGTAGCAAATCGTCACCAACTGGGAAGACTTGGAAGTTGACATCCCCGGAGGCGACGGAGAAACAAAACTCGGTCAGTGTTCTCACTGCATCATTCTATGGAGCAAGGCAGACGTCGTCATTCCCGGTACACCTGCAGCTACCAACAAGCCTCCGTCACCTCCACCGTCTCCAAGAGATCCACCGGATCATGACGATTCTCCGGGAGCTCCTGATGCAAGCCCGTCTCCTCCGCCGAAGAGGTCTCCGTCTCCTCCACCGCGGAGGTCTCCGCCCCCTCCGCCGAAGAGGGGACACCGCACTAAAGCCTCTGCCCCCACTACACCAGGGAAGAAGGCGCGGAAAACCAGAGAGAAGCCCGCACCAGAGAAAAGAGCGGGTGAGAAGACTCTAGAGGAGCTCGAAGCCTCGGTCAAAGCAGACACAAAGAGGCAAATGGCCGAGTGGAGGAAAAAACCAGAGCCGGAGCCGAAGCTTGATCCCACTATCGTCAAGTCATTCCTCGGTAATTTGAGCAAGGGTCAACAGAAGGAAGTAATAGTAACAGACTATGACCGCTCATTACTGAAATCTCGCCGGAAGCGGAAGACTGCAGATAAGGAGGCGGGCCCATCCAAAAAGGTTCCTCAGCTCGGCGAGCAACCTCAGCGGCCCTTGGGTCCATTGCCATCTCTGGACGAGATTAACGTGCAACGAGTAATGGCCGAGACTGGACTATCCAGAGCGCAAATCCTAGGGGAAGAAGAGGTGCCTGTAAACACAACGTTGAAGTGGCCGTTTAAGCTTGGCGAGCCTATGGTCCCTCCTGAAATGGAGAGCAAGCTATAGACGAAGATGCGCCGATTCCATGAGTGGTACTTGGAAGAATCAAGAAGGAATAAACGGCGCATGATCAAAGTAGGCGTGAAGGACCATGATTTCTACAATGGTGACGATGATTGGGTCTGGCTGAGGTTTAAGGATATATATGAGCTGTACCACCGCGACGCCATGGACGTGGATTTGATCACCTGTTGGACACTGTAAGTACTTTGTTGTTGCTTATAATTCACAGTTTGAAAACAATAATTCCAATCTATGCTGACGCGAGCTTTATTTATTGCTTAACATATGCAGAATGGAGATTCAAAAATGTCGGAGATCCTCAATATATGACGTTGGTTTCGTGGATCCTTGAAGGATAAGTGAAGAAATGATATTGATGAATCCTGAGGAAACATATGGAAACCTGTACAAGTATATTAAGAAACAAAATTACTGCGACTCCATACTAATCCCGTACAACATCGAGTGAGTACATACACAGGCTTCTTCTTATACTGTCTGTGTACTATTTCATTTCTGATTATAATGTATACATGTATACAGATTCCACTGGTTCCTAATAATATTGTGTCCTGACTGGGGTGTCGTGAACGTCTTTGATTCATTGCACACTCCAAAAGAAAAACTACAGAACATCATGGACATGATGACAATGTGATGTATATTCTCCCCTACTTAATTCACCCCTTACACTCGCAATGACTTAACACAGACTTAACACAATTTTTTTGTTCGCAGGGCCTGGAATCAATTTCGTCAAGAACACCCGGGTATTCAACATGAAACACTAAAATGGAACATTGGCTTTCCGGTAAGCAAGTAATTTGTACATGTAGGCCTCGGCTAATATATTATATGAATTTTACTTAATTTCTTTTGGTCGACAGTGTGCCAAACAGGGGAAGGGAAATAATTTATGTGCATACTATGTTTGCGATTACATGTGGAATTGGAGACATAAAAAGCTTACACAACACGATATTATGGTACGTAATAATAAACACATTTCCATTATTATTAAGTGCACAATTATTGTCTCCAACTCGGCGGATTAAATATCTTTCAATTATTTGTAAATTATAGATGTTTAGCCTGAAGGAAGAGTCTCTAGAGCTAGAAAGAATTGACGCAATTGCAGAACAGCTCGTCGGATGGATCTGGGACGAGGTCGTCAATCCCCGAGGAGAATTCCACATGCCAGTACTGGAGGACGTGTCGGACAGTTCAACAAGTCGTCAATCTTAATTAAGTAGAAAATACAGTTTAAATATATATAACTCGAGTTGACATGCATGAATATCTACTTTTGTAATATATATGTCTTCTATTTTGATGAAATGTCAGCTAATATGAATATAGAGTCGGCCGAATACGCATTAGAATACACGTATTAGAATATATACGTATATACACGTATATAGACGTGCATGCATGGCTACTGAAAAAAACAAAAAAAAAGAAATTCGGGGCCTTTAGCACCGGTTGCAGACAGCAACCGGTGCTAAAGGCAGGCCGTTTAGCACCGGGTTGTGTCTGGAACCGGTGCTAAAGGCCCTGCTAAAGGCGCTGCGGGGCAGGCCCTTTAGCACCGGGTCGTGGCTGCACCCGGTGCTAAAGGGGTACCCCTTTAGCCTCTGTTTAGTTGCACCGGGTGGGAAACCCGGTACTAAAGGGCTTTCCCACCCGGTGCATATGTTGATCATTCTGGTAGTGTATATGCAACGTCACAACATTATGATTCTTATTGCAGAATCCACATAAAATATTTATAACATTAATTTGAAATACCTAAAACATTAGAAACATAGGCTTGGAACATGCAGCAAACCTGGCCGGAAGAGCACTGCATAGGGGATCTGGCGATAGGAAAACAACGGAGGAAGGAGGAGGAGAAGGGAGCGTCGCTTGCTAGAGGCCGGATCAGTCGCTCGCCCCTGGCCGCGGGGCGAGCAGCGGCCAGAGCAGCCCGCCCACCCTAAGCAGCAGGGGAGCGGCGGCCGGCGTGGCTCATTGTAGGCCGTGGGGGAGCGGATCTCAGACGGCAGGCCGGTGGAGCAGCTTCTCCCCGGCGGCAACCGTCTGCGTGGAGCAGCGGCGGCCAGAGTCCGGCCGTGCCCCGGCGAGCAGCCGCACGACAGAGAGATAGAGAACTGAGAAATGCCGGAAAATCGTCCGCCATGACCACCGCCTAAAGCATCTCCGCCATTGCTGTCGTTTAGAGCTCCTCTGCAGTAGCCTGGAGCTGCCCCACCACGACGCACACCCGGAGCCCCTCCTCCACGACTGCCCGACCTTCCCTCACCATGGCCGCCGCCCAAAGCTCCTCCTCCGCTTCCACCCGGCCCTCCCCGCCATGGGCGGCGCCCAAAGCTCCTCCTGTAGGTGAAGGCTACGATGGTCTTGCCATGGAGGTCTGGCTCTCGGGTGCAGGAGCGCGACGATGACCGCCACGTGGAGGAGCGATGACAGAGGCGGAGGGGGTGGCGTGCCACCTCCGGCGAAATACCGAGGACGGGAGGCAGAATAGGGAGGAGGCGGCGGCAGTCTGTGTCGGGGAGAGGGCGGCGGCGGCGTGCATTGGGGAGAGGGCGTTCGATTTTTTTGCAGACGTTAGCCGTTGGATGCGCGGGAGGGAGATGGACAGCGGATATGAGCATCCGATGGACGGAGAGGGCGTCGGACGCATGATCCCAAGCATTACCGATTAATCTAATATTAGTATAAGATTTGAATGGCCGTGAACATAAAAGCAAAACACTAATCACCAACTCCCGTCACCCCGAGGACTTGATAATATTTGAATGGCGGGGCCGTGAGATTATTAACGGAAAAGCTACGAGAGCATTAACCATACCATTCGTGATAATATTAAAATTCAAAAAAATTATAACACTGACACTTAACTTTCGTAACGTTTAAAAAATAACTATAATTATTTTTTAAACAACATGTGCAATATCCTAAGACCATAATAAAAAATTAAAAATATGCATTTCTTTCTAGCACATAATGGAAACATCTGTAACATATAATATCTGCCTCGAACTCAATGAAACAAATAGAATTAGTCAATTAAACTAAGAATGTGCAAATGACAAATCAACATTTGAAACATCTAAAATAACTGTATGCAACATCTCAAAGCAATCATTGCAAATTCACGTTATACATCAAACATCCTGAAATAACTTGTTAACACCAAAATTTGGCGTATACATCAAACATCCTGAAATAACTTGTTAACACCAAAATTTGGTATACGTCAGGATGAAACCGATACAGATACAGATGGTTAAGCCGATGCCAATGCTGACACGATTCAACGTCGTAAAGCCAATGGATACTGTGAAGCATAAGGGGAGTCGGCGTTGAAGGTTTCTTTGATGAAATGATGAAGTCATGCAAGACCCAGTCCTATCCGGATCCGTTTTGTAAATATATCTTTTGCGTCAAGTTTGTAATAAGTCGTAATCGACTAGAAATCTTTAATTTAGAGTATAAATTATGTACCGATGGAGATGAAAAAAATTGTACACACACCAATCAATACAAGTTCTTTTCTCGCCATCACGCCAAAATTTAGGAATAGGAATAACATAGCTTTTCTCAGTGAGTTCTTCGAACAAATAAGGTTGCATCATCTTTAACATCCAGTTTGCTTGTAGGTACCGTTAGTTATCGAATAATTTAGATTCAACTCGTATCTTACGCTTATATTTGGATCTATCTTGTTCGAAGTTGCCAGATCTTGCTTCATATTGCTTGTAAGGTTGCATCTATTGATCTCTTGCTAGTATTTGTTAACAAAATCTACCCATTATCACACTTTTGGTTCGAAGTGTATCGGCTTAGAGTATTCATTGTGAAAGTCACCTATAAGGCACAATAATGCAAAATCTGTTAAAAATAATATAAACCGTAAGTTTTAAATGATAGTTTTATCTAGATGTCTACTGCTAATTTCTAGATTGATTTCTTACTTAGATTCATCGGTTCAGTGTTTATTAAATATATTGCCCTGTTGTTATTGCTACCCTGGTTAGGTCCGATCCGATAATAACGACAATAGTTTAGCTCTCATTGTTTCAATGGATTTATCTATGAAAGATATTAAGAAATCACTAGAAGTCTTTAGGATGGAATCGATTCTCAAAAGTCGATGAAGTCGTGCTATTCTTTTCATTTGTTTATCTTCATGATTCGGAAATTATAGCCGACCGTAAAAATCACATCAGGACATTTCGAAAAATCACCCGATGTGAGCATATAAAAAGTTACCTGTAACCAAGGTACTAACCACAACCAGATAAGCAGACACAAACTAACCTACCGGAACCTCATCTTCATTATCGTCAAGATAAACATGGCAGTCCCCCAACCACTTCGGGGAACTCCACCAACCTGAATACATGGTAGTCCCCCGACCGCTCGAGGGACGCTACCGACCTGCGACACGTGGTAGTGCCCCGGCCGCTCGGGGGACGCTGCCAACCCACGCACATGGCATTTCCCTGACCGTCAGGGGGCTCGTACTCTAGGACATGTGGCGCCTACCAGACCGTTCGGGAGGGCCAGACTCACTCCCCCTGCCCCCACGCATGGCAAGCCTGCAATCGCTCGGGGGTGGTCAAACCGCGCAACCAGCCATCGAATCCAAGCCAAGAATTCGAGGGTGCCGCTCTGGATCCTCTGCTGTTCCTGCAGGAATGGCCCAGGAACATCGAGATGATGGCCACGATCAAGCTTACCGCATCAAGACCAAGGCGGTGACGATTGCGTCTTGCATACGTCAGAGGACGATATATTGATGCAGTCCTTTGTCGTCGTATACGACGTGGTCGTTGCCATCGTCGGTGAAGCTTCTTGCCAAATTATTTGTCAGAGAACGCGAGATGTCCTTCTTGTATACGATGTGGCTGCGGCGAGTTGATGCAGACCATGTTAACGAAGACCTTGACGATGTAGCCGAATAAAAAAACTAATATAATCTATATTATATGATATTTTGGATACCCGCAAAAAAAATATGATATTTTGGAGGCTAGCTAGCTAATTGATGCGGTACCCTAGGGAGACTAAAGATTTGTCTCCCCGGGCGGCGCGAGCGGAAGATGTGGAATGTCCCGAGAATTGAGCGACGTTGATCTTATGGTTGTGATACCTCTAGGACCGCTTAGATTTTTATTATATAGTTCAGGCTCATATACGGGTCATATAAGATTACATTTGGGGTCCTACTCAAACAACATGTTCTAGTTCTATTCTAATACAACTCATACTCTAACAAAGTTCACATATAAGGGCAAAAGCTACGTGAGTAAACCTCAAATAATGCAGTCTTATATGGGCAGTTTTCCTCACCAGGGTTATTTTTTACGAGGAAGTTACTGAGTGATTAGTTTTGCAGTGCCAAGCTTATTAAATACATATAATTATATGGTTTATAGTTTTAGTATGCCTGAACTCTCTTAGGTGTAGTTATAGTATACATTGAGGTTTCTTTCTCTCCATGTTATAATTAATATACTTGGATATATGTTATGCTTATTTAAATTAATTCTGTGGTGATGTGTATGGTCCTATCGCTAATTGTTTAGCCATATCATTATTATCTTTATTAGAGCATCTCCAAGAGACTCTGTATTGTGTTAGCTAAATATGAAGATTATAGCCCATTTGTAAAAATAGAAAGTCATCTAATTCAATGGGGTAATCCAACAGATTCTGTAAAGATGGCTAGTGAGGTAGGCTAGCTAAAAGTAGCTAGTGAATGAGGTGAGATGGAGAGCCACTAAATTTGGAGGGTCATTTACAGAGTCTGTTGGAAATATTTTTTCTCTAACAATAACAATAGTTAAATTTAACTTTAGAAAATGATTTGGCTAGTCTCTTGGAGATGCTCTTAAAAATGTGTATTTATTTATATCATCTATCTATACTATAAAGAATGAGAGATTTTGTTTCCAACCTGGCCCCCGCCTGTCATGCACGCTAGCCACTTGCGAAGCCGCGTGTCTGTAGTGTCAAAAATCCGAATTTCTTCTTTGCTTGTATCGTGATGCATGTTGCCTTGGGCGGTCTTTAGAAAAAAAATGTTGCCTTGGGTGCCTCCTGCCTTGTGGTATGGGCCAGTT
Source organism: Echinochloa phyllopogon (assembly GCA_033239725.1). Classification (NCBI taxonomy): domain Eukaryota; kingdom Viridiplantae; phylum Streptophyta; class Magnoliopsida; order Poales; family Poaceae; genus Echinochloa; species Echinochloa phyllopogon. The sequence goes on along the minus strand of BTCW01000018.1, from coordinate 24,760,469 downwards.
GATAAAATGCCTAAAATTTGACGAAAATGCAGTTGCTCTTTATATTTATTTTTATACCAATATATATGTCTACTATGAAAATAGACCTATTTCATGGTTGTGAATGGAAATGCTCAACCCCGTGGCGTGCGCCGGGGCCGTGGTAGCGCGCGGCGGCCGGCGGAATCGCCGCGCGCTGCACGCGCCAGCACGTAGAACAGATCCTCTGACATTATACCGTTTATCTCAGAGGGACGTCAAACAGCCAGGACCCTTCATCGCGCAACCGACGGCAGGAATGGAAACGTACTCGGAAAAAGTCCATTTTACGTCCCTCGTGTTCGACAGAAGTTCGTTTTTCATCCTCGACGTGAAAAACCAAGAATCTTGCATCCCTCAACTCTTCAAAACCGTGTATTTTACGTCCTTCGACGGTTTCGACGGCAGCTTCGCTGACGTGACGCGCTGACATAGCGTGCTTAAAATGGCTGAAATTTTGAAAAATCATATAAAATCGTAAAAAAATGATAAAAAGATAAATCCAATTTTTTAGCTTCCTCATGAGCATCTTTACACAGTTGAGTCATTTATTTACATGTTTGATATTATTTTCTAGTCGAAATAAAATAGGCAAGAAAATATGCCATAGAACTTGTAAAATGCATAGTAAATATTTGAAAAATTATAAAATAGTAAATACAACTTCTGTGTGTCTCTAGTGAGTGTGTACATCTATCAGAGTTGTTTTCTTTACATATTAGATGTTTTTATATGGTATAATAGGATTATGTTTAGCATATGCACAAACATAATCTTACTCTACCGTATAAAAACTTCTAATATATGAACAAACTACTCTACTAGATGTACACACTCACCAGAGGCACACATGAGTTATATTTACTATTTTATAATTTTTTAAATATTTACTATGTATTTTACAAGTTCTATGGCATCTTTTCTTGCCTATTTTATTTCGACTAGAAAATAATATCAAACATGTAAATAAATGACTCCGCTGTGTAAATATGCTCACGAGGAAGCTAAAAAATTGGATTTATATTTTTTATCATTTTATCATTTTATATGATTTTTCAAAGTTTCAGCCATTTTAAGCACGTCATGTCAGCGTGCCACGTCAGCGAAACCGCCGCCACGTCAGCGAAATTGCCGTCGAAACCGTCGAGGGACGTAAAATGCACGGTTTTGAAGAGTTGAGGATGTAAGATTCCTGATTTTTCATGTTTAGGATGAAAAACGAACTTCTACCAAACGTAAGGGACGTAAAATAGACTTTTTCCAACGTATTCACATCATGCTCCGCTGCTATCCTTCGGCCCAAAACAGACCCAATATGGCCCAGTCCAACGCGAGGGTAAACGAGTTCCCTCACAGTTGGTTCTGTCGCCGCCGCCTCACCGGTCGCCGGCCGCCTCGATTCTCCATGGCTACTCGCCGTTCTCCGCGTCCCCAGCGCGGATGCCGGTGAGCAGCCCCGGGCAAGTGCTCTTCTCCTTCCAAGTCCTTCTCCACCATCTGTTGCCCCAGCGTCCTCTCTTAGGCCTTGTTCGGTTAATCTCTTTGTGGAAGGGAATAGAGGTGATTGAGGGGATATCCCCAACTGACCTGTAGGGGAACAAAACCCCCTAAATCCCTTCCTATTGGAGATTAACCGAATAAGCCCTTAAGCGGCAGCGCAGCCATCCTCGACATCGAGCGAGGTTTGCTCGACGGCGACGGCATCCACAGCGTAGCCATCCCTCCAATTCTTGTTTGCTCCCATATTATATATTCACTGTAGATCTACTCATGTGGAGTCCAACAAAATTGGATTTTCTATTTTACGATTTTTTTATGATTTACTATGATTTTTTAAAGATTCAGCAAAATAAAAAAGGGAAAAAAAGACAAAACGCTATTATTGTAGCAAACCACCGTCCAAAACAGATTCAGAGGTGATTTGTCCGGTTTTAGAAAGTTGAGGGGTAAAAAAAACCAACTTTATAGGTTGTGGGTATAGATGTCCAGAAAGCCTGCGGCCCGGCAGCCCGCACGAAAGCCCGTAATTTTGGCCCGGCCCAAACCCGGCCCGGCCCGGCCATCTCCGGGCCCGTGCTGGCCCGGCCCGGCCAGCGTGCCCGGGCGTGGGCCGCCACCCTAGCACGCCGGGCGGCCCGGCCCGGCACGGAGATTAACCCCCAGCCAGCCAGGCCAGCCCACCACTCCCACCAGACCACCAGCCCACCACACCAGCGGCCACCCCACGAAATACCCCCCATCCCCTAAACCCTACCCCGGCCCCCACCCCCCTCCACTCGCTCACTCCCCCCTCAGCCGCCGCCCCTCCGGCGCCCGCCCCTCCGCCACGCCGCTGCCCAGCGCCCGCTCCTCTGGCCTTCCCCTCCGCCGCGGCACGCCAGCGCCACCTCGCCCGTCCCCTCCTCCACCCTGCTGCCCCTGCCCTGCGGCGGAGTGCCGGCGGCGGAGGCCGGCGCGGGCGCCATCCCTGCGCTCGGCGGAGTGCCCGCGGCGAAGGCCGGCCCGGTCGCCATCCCTGCCCGCGGCGGAGGCCGGTGCGGCCGCCGTCCCTGCTCTCTCTCTCGTCTCGCACTCTCGGTCTCCGGCTCTCCTCTCCGTCGGCGCTGCCGCAGCGCCCGCTACCCCCTCCTCTCCTCCACAGCCGGCAGTGGCGCGAGCGGCGGCGCGCAGGCCGACGGGAGCGCGGGCGACGGGCCGGCGGCGCGCGGGCCGGCAGGATTCCCTCCCTCCCGTCGGCGCGTTCGTGGGCCGGCTGGAGCTGCCTTCGTGGGTCGCCGGCGGCCCGGCCCGGGACATAGTGCCGGGCTATTACGGGCCAGCCCGGCACGAAATGAGCCCGCAGGCCCGGGCTTGGGCCGTCGGCTGGCACGGCCCGGCACGGCGGGACATAGGGCCGGGCCAGGCCCGGCACGGTGAAGAACGGGCCAGGGCGGGCCCGGGCCAGGGCGGGCCCGGGCCAGGGCCGGGCTGGGCGGCCCGTTTGGACATCTATAGTTGTGGGTGACGCATTCCACCGGTGGGGGTGAAGTAGACTTTTTCTATGGTAAAACCATGCACTGCACGGATTTCGTTCCCAGCACGCACGATGGGTGGGCTTAAAACGAAATTTGCGACAAAAGGGGGTTCAGAGTTAAATAAAGGATATGCGAAAAGATCCCAATCCAACCAATGGTGGTTTTGACCACGGCCTTCATCACCTGTGCCAAATTCCACTGCCGCTCCTCCATTGCGGCTGCGAAGTTACTCCTCGTCTCGGCCTCTCCACCTCGCGGCCGCCGCGGACCACCGCTGCGGCACCGGTCAGTTCTCTGAAAGAAAAATCCGCTTCTGTTTGCCTTCTTCATATTCTCAGAGTCAGGGTTAGACTAGTGGTGTTCTTAGATTGATGTATGTTTTCAGCCATTCTTGCTTCTTGGTCTGGCAGCAATCCGAGTTTGGGGCTGTGGTGTCGACGATTTTTGTTTATACTTCATCGGTTATTCTAGCATGCGGGGTTTTGCACTCACGAATTGCGATGGCAGCGGCAGTGTGAAATTATCGTCAGTTTAGTCTTGATTTCTGCTGATGGGAGCAATCAGAATAATTTAAAAACTAGAAAACTGCGTGTGAAGTTTAGGTATGTAATGGATTGGTGGGTGCTTTTACTATTCAGTTTTCTGCTTGCTTCAGCTAGCAGTTCCTGTGTAGTGGATAGAGCACGAGGAATCTTGTTCATGATTGCTGAAGTGTTGCTGACTTGTTGGTCGTGCTAAGACAATGACTCCTATTCGACAGGAATAAGTCTCGTATGATAATATACAATATTTGAGCGGTCACTGAAGAATTGTCTGGATTACTCTATTCATTTTGTTCATGTGGCTGATAAAGAACTAATCTCTTTGACTACACAGAATTGGCAAGGTCTCACTGCGCTCAATAGCTATGGCCACCAAACAAGCCTCAGAAGCAGAGGCTGACAAAGGATTGCCTTTAGGGATGGATGCAACCATGGTCGATGAGTATGCCTCCCAGTCGAAGTTGTTGCAAGAATTCGTTAAGATCCCCACTTTGGGCAAGGCTTGGATCTTCAGCTCCAAGGATGGTATGCACTGCTGTTGCTGCCCTTTTTTTCTTTCGAAATTGAGGTGTCTTATTGTTTGTTTGGGGTTCTGCAGAAAACACATCAAGAGCAGTTGTTTCGATCGGCCAAACAGATCTTTTGGCCAATAAGAGGAGAAAATTCCTTTTGAATTCTCACATTTCAAAGAGCGCCTCAAAGTCCGTCGATTTCCACTGGTCTCCCTTCCCAACTGAAATAAGTGGAGTTTCAGCAGTAATTCCATCGCCATCTGGAGAAAAACTTCTTCTAGTACGCAATTCTGAGGATGACTCCCCTACAAAATTAGAGATTTGGGGGCCCTGCCAATTAGAGAATGAGATACATATTGCAAAATCTGTTCATGGATCACTCTATAACGATGAATGGTGAATTCCTCAATCCTTTTTCTTTTCTTTTTTGGTAGAGGAAGGGATGGAGGTATGCATTTCTTTGCTTTACCTTTGCAACTTTGGCTTGTGCTAAATGCTGCTTTGATGCAGGTTTGAAGGGATATCATGGAACCAGGAAGAAACTTCCATAGCTTATGTTGCCGAGGAGCCTCCTCAACCAAAGCCAGTGTTCAATGATTCTGGATTCAAGAAGGAAGGGTCATCCGAAAAGGACTGCAAGAGCTGGAAAGGACAAGGGGATTGGGAGGAAACTTGGGGAGAAACCTATTCGAAGAAAAGGATACCTGCACTGTTTGTCGTCAACATATCCAGGTATGTTTGTGGGTTGTGGCCACCCTGAAGAGGTAGTTTATAAATATCATGTCTTAATGAGGAATAGTATGCCTCTTGCAGAGGCGAAGTTCGACCTGTTAAGGGAATACCAAGATCATTAAGTGTTGGTCAAGTGATTTGGGCCCCATCATCTTCATATAGCTTGGTTTTTGTTGCATGGTCATCTGACAATGGTTTTCAAGAGACTTCAAGGAAGCTTGGTATTAAATATTGCTACAACAGACCTTGTGCTCTGTATGCTGCTCCTGATCCTTTCAAGGAAGAAGCTGAGAAACCATCAATCGAGTAAGAATTTCAGTCCCCTTAACCTCAATATAATTATCGAAATATATTTTCAATAAGAAGTGGACAATGGCAATACATGTTTTCTCTTCATTAATCCAAATTATAAAGCGGTAAATTCTAAACATATTGTTGATATGGTAAATCTAGGGATAGCCCGAAGAACCTATTCGTCGTCTTCCCTTGGAGGCTCTGACTACTTTTAGGGTTTTTCCTGCTTGTCTTGATTGATACAACTCCTCTCATTATATATAGAGGTTGACTTGACCCATAACACTAGACTCCCAATCCGGTACTATTATCTTTGACTAATCCCGCTATTGTTCATGGTACCATTCACGGGCTGGGCCGCCTCCAGCCGGCCCACTGGCCATAACACTTCACCACCCCTCAAAGACAGCTCGTCCTCGAGCTGGGATAATGCGCAAAACAGAGACACCTAACTCAAACGACGACTTGACACGACACGACTCGACACATGATTAAGCCTTTTACATCTCGACTTAACCATGCTGTAGCTTCAAGGTGGATGCGCCTCCCTTACGAACGGCAGGTCGTCGAGCTGGGCGCGGACGATGGAAGCGCAGCAAGATGGATACGCCTCCCTTGCTGCGGCGACGAGGCTGCGCACGGCGTGAAAGACGTGGCGAATCCAGGCGCGGGGGTGGTGGGCGCGGACAAAGCCCAGGATGAGGCCACACCTGGCGTCGAGGCCGAAGATGAGGCCCATGGCGCAGGGATATGCGCGACCGAGCTGCACGAGCAGAACACCGGGGCCGCTTGTGGAATAGCGGACGAAGAATCCCAGCCCGGAGACGAAGCCGCGCGTGGCGCGGGACACGGGGCCAGTAACTGGGCGACGGGCGCCGGCGTAGACGGGCTGCGCGAGGCGCGGTAGACGTCGGGGTCGCCGAAGAGGTTGCCGCAGAAGTTGCCAGGACAGGCGCCGCGGGTGACGGAGACGAGGACACCGGCGTGGGGGCGGATGCCGGGGCCGATTGCGTCGGCGCCGGCGAGGGAGACGGCTCCCGCGGAAGAGGAAATTGGCCCTTGCGCGCGTGGTCGTCGGGGCGGCGGAGATGCGTACTTGCGTGGCGGCGCGCGGGCACCACGTATGTAGTGGGCGCAGGGCCGACCGGAGCCATGCGCAGCTGGGCTCCGCCAGGCGCATGTGAGGAAGAAGCCACGGAAACGGGCGCCGTCGAGATAGGTGCCGCGGGAGTCGCCACGACGAGTGCCGCAGAAGGCGCTGCGAAGGACGAGGCCGTGCGTGGCGCAGCTGGGAACGTCAGGACTGGTGGAGCTGTTGCCGTAGACGAGGCCGCGGTCGTTGGCGGAGACGAGGGCGCCGGCGCAGGGGCGGGCGCCGCAGATGGCGTGAGAACGGGCATCGCGAAGCGCTTGGTGATGCTGTCCGCGAATTCCGACCAAGACGACTCGCCATGGTCCTTCTCCAGGCGGACGTACCACTGTTTGGCGGCGCCTTCCATCCTGAAAGAAGCTACGAAGACCTTCATAGTCTCGTGTAATTGCCTTGCATCGAAGCACTGATCGCAATGGCTCAACCACTGCAATGGATCAGAACTCCCATCAAAGGCTGGGATCTGGAATATGGAGAATCCCATAGTGGCTGGATTGGATTAGGGGTGGGATCTGGGCGGCGGAAGCAGATGCGATCCAAGAAAGCTGGCTCTGAATACCAAATGATATGGTAAATCTAGGAATAGCCCGAAGAACCTATTCGTCGCCCTCCCTTGGAGGCTCTGACTACTTGTAGGGTTCTTCTTGCTTGTCTTGATTGATACAACTCCTCTCATTATATACAGAGGTTGACTTGACCCCTAACACTAGACTCCCAATCCGATACTATTATCTTTGACTAATCCCGCTACTGTTCATGGTACTGTTCACGCCGGGTACTGTTCACGGGCTGGGCCGCCTCCAGCCGGCCCACTGGCCATAACAATTGTACACAACATGATTGATGGTATATGTTGTTGTATTTTCTGATGTCATATTTCTATTATTGTCATAGGGGCAATAAGGGTGAAACTACAACTATGATCAAATTAACAGCAGAGCCGAGCAGTGCCGTTTTCCCACGGTTCAGGTAGTAATACTTCATTTGTTTTGTTCAATTTCACTATTAGGCTTAGGTTAATCATGTCAGCTAGATATATCAGAAGCGACATCTACACTATTTTTGTTGATATTCTTGAAATTATGACTACCATTTTGTATTAGATTTGTTTACACTGTCACCTGGCATGGTTACTGGTTGCAATGATAAACCTATTTGTTCCCCTCTGTCACAAACTGATTGACTGTTCATATTGTCTGGTGTAGTTTTCTGTGTTCTTAGAAAAAAAAATCCTTAACTTAAACAGTCAGAACCTACCTATGGTTTAGTTTTATAGTTAAGTGGTTTATTGTTTCCCTCATTTTCAAGACCCTGGAAGCAGTAGTGAATCTTGCGTCTTTCTGCAGGACCTAAGTTTATTGTACATTTATACCAAAAGGAACTGTCTTGATTGTATTTATTTTTTATGCATGTCCACTGACACTACCTTGTGATGCCAAATAATGGAACTTTTTATTTTATAGTCCGGATGGGAAGTATCTTGTGTTCATCTCAACGAAAAGTGCTGTAGATAGTGGAGCACACAATGCCACAAATTCAATCCATAGAATTGAGTGGCCTACTGATGAGAAACTGGATGGGAGCCTTGATGTTGCTGATGTGGTATGGGATCTTTTTTTTTAACTATGGTTTTCATCTAATGCTCAGGTCCATGGTTCGGAATTTATCTCATGTTGTTTATTAATACGGTGCACCAAAACACCTGAACGTGCCGTATCAGTTTCTTGGTACGCATTTTACTGTGACACATCATATCACTTTTGAGTGAAGATTTGTATTGGGCCCATTGAAGTGTCAACATTCCTCGAAACATGACTAGAGAGCAAAATAAGAGTTTAAGTAATGCTTTGTTTCTTCTTGTGGGCACTTTCTTGGATAACGATGCAAATGTTGTCTGATATCATATGCTTAATGCTTTACATTTTGTAATTTGGTATATTCTGAGAAAATGTTAACTATTATGTAGGTTCCCATTGTGATGTGCCCCAAAGATAACTGTTTCCCTGGGCTGTACTGCGTTGGCTTACTTAGGGACCCATGGCTTACTGATGGACGGACTATGATTCTATCTTCTGTTTGGGGAAGTAGGGAAGTGATACTTTCTGTAAATGTTGTGAGGTGATTGCAAACATCTGTTTGTCCTCTGATAGACCGATATATGTAGCGTCAATTGCTATTTAATCGTTAATTATTTTTTGGCAGCTGTGAAGTTTTAAGAGTTAGTCCCCAGGATTCAGATTACTCATGGAATGTTCTTGCACTTGACAAGAATAACATTCTTGCAGGTAACCCCATTCTCGTATATTGTTACTGAATAATTACATAGTTATGTTACTTTGTGAGATAACTTTCCATGTTTGTGTACTTTTTTCATCTTTCCCAGTTTCCAGCAGCCTTATTACACTCCCTCAAATATACTACGGTATTAAGGTTTCCCAGACTGAAAGCCATTGGGAGTGGCAGGAAGTTTCAACTCCTTTTCCGAAGCCATCTGATGAGGTTTTGCTAAAAAAAAGCACTGAACGTTATTGGTTTATGGTGTAGAGTGAGTAGTTAATAATTGTGATGTATTTTTGACAGATCAGCTCCATATTAGCTGAGCATAAGTTCAGCATACTCAAAGTTCCGATTAGCAACCCTTCTGACAAACTTGCAAATGGTACGGGAACAACTCAAGTGTACTTTTTCCTCTTAAATATTAATATTTGCAGCATCTGTTTTCTAATTAGGTTTTCCTTTCTGAACTTGTTAGTTTCTTCCGTTATGAAGCATTTCTGCATTCGTCACTAGGCTCTGTTATTTTCCTTGAATCAATACATTGCCACCCTAGTAAGCTGGCACTCACTCTTCGGATTTCTTTGTAAGGCACCCAAACATCTAGATTTAAAATTTATAATATTTGACCTATAATTTGGTCAACAATTTACATGTGCTACTATTGGATTCATGTTTGAAAGTATTTTTACATGGTTATGATTTGTAGTTATTGACAAAAATAGATATTGTAAAAGAAATTGCCTGTCAAAATTCAATTTTAGAGACTACACCAGGTCAAAAATAAACTTTGTATTAAATCAAGGCAGTCAGCCATGTACAAAATGAATTTATACAAAGACAGCTCTTATAGCTTTAATTTGAGAAGCTCTTATAGATTATGATAGCGCACCATCCTACTCTACCACTATTATTCTTCACCAATTTATTCAAATAATTTCTGCAGACTTTTTACTAATATAGTTTCTCTTTCTCTCCGTGTATTTTTGTTTCTGTTCAGGGGCTAAGCTGCCTTTTGAGGCTATGTTTGTGTCACATAAGGATTCTGCAAGTAATCCAACAATTGTTGTTCTTCATGGTGGACCACACTCAGTTTACCCATCAAGCTACTCGAAATCCTTGGCTTTTCTTTTTTCACAGGGATATAATCTTCTTGTTGTGAACTACAGGTGCATTTATCTCGCTAGTACTTTATCTGTTCTACATGATGTATAATTTGATCATTATCTTTGTTTCTTAATATTTCCATGGGAAATGCACCCTTTTTTACCCTAACATCATGTGTGCTTTTCTGTTTCTTAGGGGTTCATTAGGCTTTGGGGAAGAAGCACTGCAATCCCTTCCTGGAAATATTGGTTCTCAGGTGCAATCTCATTGCTTTTTTTTATGTTTGAAGATTTGGAGATTATTCTTGCGATGTGCCAAAATTTATCATTAACCATTTCCTTCTGTGCAAACTTACAAGCAGGATGTCAGTGATGTATTGACGGCTTTGGACCTTGTCACAAAGAGAGGACTAATAGATCAGTCTAGAGTCGTTGTAGTTGGAGGTTCACATGGAGGTTTCTTGACCACTCATTTGATTGGACAGGTTCTTTGATTGCCCTTGTTCTTTTGTATTCTCTGGTTATGCAGTTACTGTTGTGTTTAGAGTTCATATATATAATAATCATGATGATTATTAGCCTTTCGAATTTGAACAACAGTAACTTAAGTGTAATGCCTAGTTTTGAGAAATGTATTACCCGCCTATGATTTTGCAAGCAAGACTATACTGTAAGAAGTATCCACGGTGATGAAGCTGGGCACCACGAATGATTATCATTTAACTAAATTACCGTAACTCTGCCACTACTGTAATTGACTAAACAAATTAATGCTCTGATTACTTTATGGAAAAACTAGCCGTAAAACGGTAGGTTCAGGCATATGTCCCAGTGAAATGCTCTGATGCTGGGGAGGAGCTTTGTTGTGGCCAAAGGTGGCCATGGCAAACCCCCCTGCTGTTGGAAATTCTCTTAAGTAAACAGTAAATTACTTCTTGTCTGGTAATAAAAACACTAAATTGAGTGAGTTTTGGGCTTGGTTTCTAAACTTGGCCTCCTCTGGAATCGTGTCGAGGCTGCACCACTGCTTTGATGTATGCCAGTATTCAGAAAACTAGAGCTTGAAACCACCACTTTCCATGAGCAATTGAATTGTGATGGTACAATAGTTTGATATGCTTTGCTGTCTCATGATTATAAAGTTTGCCTGACAATATCCATACATTACTACCTTGCTACTTAATCTTTAGGAGTTCAGTCTTGATGTTTGTGTATTTTTTTCTTGCAAAAAAAGACATAAATTGGTACTGTCTCCAAGGATCACTTAGAATTTTCTTTTATGCAGTTCATATTCTAGGATATGAAGAGCTCAAGGGCATAGACATGTACATGACATGACATGATTTATTTATCAAGTTTCTTGGGTATAACACATTGTTGACATTGACTGCAGGCTCCAGATACATTTGTTGCAGCAGCTGCTCGAAACCCAGTATGTAACTTAGCATTGATGGTGGGTACCACTGACATCCCTGATTGGTGCTTTGTCGAGATTTATGGAAAAGAAGGGAAAAAGTACTTCTCAGAATCTCCCTCAGTAGATGATCTTTGTCAATTCCACCAGAAGTCACCAATATCACATATTTCAAAGGTACATGTGGATTCTGATTTTTATACCAGAACAGTTTCTTATATCTATGCTTGAGAGAAGATTAGGTTCCCACATGCAAATGGAAGGTACTCTGTGGATGCTACGAGTAGTGATTTGCTTAACAAGTTTGTCAATCCACAGGTCAAAACACCTACTCTCTTTCTCCTTGGAGCGCAAGATCTCAGGGTTCCTGTTTCTAATGGCCTGCAGGTATCTCCTCCTTGTCCTTCTGTACTTATGTATGGGTGAAAGGAGGTCTCTTTCATATTTCTAGCATGTCAAGATATTTATCGGTTGGATTTCCTTTTCCGTTTTTTTAACACCCAGAGGAATAAAAAATCAGTTTAGGTATATAAGCTGTTACTGTTACAGGGTTGCTATTACTGTTTGACAATGAGGATTTTTTCTCTCGTGTTGTTTAGCTATATAAGCTGCTTCTATTTGGCATCATTTCCCCCTGTATATGCTTTTCTTTCTGCTTATCTATTGTTGCAATTTTTTGCAGTATGCAAGGGCTTTAAAGGAGAGGGGAATTGAATCGAAAACTATTGTCTTCCCAGAAGATATCCACGGAATCGACAAGTTAGTTACATTTTAGTTTTATTTTTTATTCCTTGATTACCAAACAGATGTCTAGTCACTTTTTAGTTTTATTTTTTATTCCTTGAGTACCACACAGATGCCTTACAAGTTACAACATCTGAGGTCTGACTAAATCACTCACTCCATCGTGCAGGCCTCAGTCTGATTTCGAAAGCTTCCTCAACATAGGGGTTTGGTTCAAGAAGCACACGAGCAAATAAATATTGGTTCTCTCCTATTACATTCGTGATGTACCTTTTCATTGACCCCAAATGCTTGTAACTGGGTCAAAGCATCTGAAAGCATGGCTCACTTTCCCAATCTGATGTTACCAAGATGGAAAAATTCAAGACAGAATTTTGTCCGTTCTAGTGTGGATTCTGGAATATCAGACTTCTAATAGCTAGTTTAGATAATAAGCTTCGAATAGCTACACCAAATGAAGCACATATGCTAGCGTGAAAAAGCGGTTGCTTTTGAATTGTAATGAGAGAAGAATTATATGACCCTTGCATACTAAAGACTCATGGAAATAGTGGAATCACCTATGGTATCTACTTTTCATTGTCAATATATAAATATCTGAGTAAGATCGCAATCCAAGTCGCATCAAGCTACCTTGTTAATCCTCGAGACTTCAGTTTCTAGCAAAATGGCATGTTCATGTTTAACGTGATATGTTGTTAGCTGCACCAATAATGTGAACTAAAGGACAAGACGAAAAAGTTGGGAGGGCATTTTGTCACCTCGTGCATTCTTTCTGAGTGGTGGATGCAGATCTGACGCTACCTTGTTGTTTGATTCCCTTTGTCTTTCTTCCTCTGGTGTGGCACGTGGTCATTAAAGGCGTGTTTGTTTCAGCTTTTGGTGCCATCTGATTAAATGTTATGATAGAAAGGGTCTTTACAGATGGACTGCTGGACTCAACTACTCCCATGGTGTTGCTACTTCACAGCAAAAGCATAAAGTTCTAGGTAAGCACTCTCTCTTCGGGCTCTCTCTCCCCGAAAGGCTGCTATGAATTCTTATGTATGTTTGCTTTGATGTCATGGACTCACTCAATTTTGTCGCTCAAGAGTCGCTTCCTTCTGTACTTGGCTTGGCCTACCCATCTGCTTACTCTAGTTCAAGATGAGCTCATGTGTACTGTGATAGCTGATACGTTTCGCCTAGTGAGTACAATTAGTTGATCTCCAAATCAGCTAAATTTTGTACTCACGCAGTAGGTGAAATCGAGGACAGGTGCAATACAGGAAGCCGTATTTAGTTATGTCTCGCTCAGACACTATAACCTGCTCTCAACAATTGCCGTCTTAGATATTTCAGGCTTTCATGACTTTTCTTGAATTCTTCGTACATTGAAAATGCCAGTTTTTTAATTTGATTCATGAAGAAGTGGAACTAGTCTTTGTTGTTTGAAATTAAGTCAGTTCATAAGCTTAATACTGCCAATCTTTTCAAAAGCGGCTACGTAGGCAGTTGAAGTTGTAACCAAAGAAGAGTTCGGTGAGATTGAGTAGTGTGTAGCCTCATGTATTGACAGAAAAATAACATTTTTTCTTTGTGAAATTGCAGATTTAGCTTAGCAGTAAATTGTGTCTCTCCAGTCAGTCATAAAAGTGTGCAAGCTTGAGAGAGAGAATCCACTCAGAATGGATGTGACGACCTCTAAAGAATATGCCTCCCAATCCAAGTTACTGCAAGATTTCACCAAGGTCCCGAGCATTGACAGTGCTTGGGTTCTCAAAACCAACAACAGTATGATCACAGTCTTCTCATTATACTTTCTTTCTCCATAAGCATAAAAAAGTGTTTCCTTTATGACTGCAGAAGACATATCCACAGCAATGTTCTCCATTAGCCAGCCAGACCTACCGGCGAACAGCACCAGAAAATACACTATGTATTCACATATTACAAGAACTGGTACCGACTCTCTGGATTTCCAATGGTCTCCTTTCCCCACAGAAATGATCGGAGTGTCGATCGTCGTCCCATCCCCTTCGGGATCGAAACTTCTTGTAGTGCGAAATGGCGAGAAAGGTTGCCCTACTAAGCTTGAAATTGTTGATCAATCACATGTGGAGAAGGAGATACATGTAGGTCAGTCTATGCATGGTCCACTTTATAGCGATGAATGGTGAGGAAAAACTGAAATTAAAACATAGTGCATTTACACCTGCCCTTTCTTTCCATGACTACAGTGAGATGACAGAATAGTACTATTCTTGTTGCTGCAGGTTTCATGGTATCTCCTGGAATCAAGAAGAGAACTTGATAGCATACATTGCTGAAGCTCCACCGCAACCAAGACCAGCTTTCAATGATTCTGGATATAGAAAGGAAGATTCTTCTGAGGAAGACTGTAATACCTGGAAAGGACGAGGGGATTGGGAAGAGGATTGGGGTGAAAGATACTCCAAGAAAGGGAGACCCACATTGTTTGTTCTTGACATTGCCAGGTCTGCCCCCTGCCTATTAATCAGCATATAATAGTTTGTAGACGCTAGTGGCTAGTCCCTACATCCAACAGTATGACTTATCAAGCCTAAGATCCGCTATTGTAATTTGGTGTATGCAGTGGAGAAGTGAGAGCAGCTAAAGGCATTGCAACATCATTGAGTGCTGGCCAAGTTGTTTGGGCTCCACCATCTTCAAGTGGCAGTCAAAAGTATTTGGTTTTCGTTGGATGGTTAGAGCACAATGGGTTTCAAAACACTGCTAGAAAACTAGGTATCAAGTACTGTTCTAACAGGCCATGTGCTCTTTATGCAATTGCTAGCCCTTTTGAAGGACCAGAGGTTGACAATAAACCAGTCTGGTAAGCATCTACCTTAGGATCACAAATCTGTAGTCTATACTTTGTACATTTTTCAGTCTTCTAATCAATTATAACTGCTGTGACTGATGAGATAGAGAGAGAATACCTTTGATTCTGCCCTTGCCGGTAGTTCTGTAGTTGGTATTATCTTGAAGGCAAATTTTGCTCCTTGACATCCACCTTTTTTCAAATTGGCCAAAACACACCGCAAAGACGAAATTGGCCCAGTACCATTACAAAATCGTGATTGTTTGCTGCAACACACCGCGACGATTAAATTAAGAATATATCTGAATTGGGGAGAGAGAAGGTGGGGGGAAATGTCCATTTTGCCCTCCAGGAAGTGGAGCCCGCAAGTCAGCTCGTTTTCTTCCTCTCACTCCTGGTAGTGTCTTCCTCATCACCGGCGGCCTGCTCCACATGATGCTCGACATGTCTTCCTCCCCTCCCCTACGAGATCTCCTCCCCCGCAGTCTCCTCTCCCCACCCGCTCTCCTGCCCCCTCCCCTGCGCCGCCCCCTCCTCTCCCCACCGCCGCCCCGTCACCTGCCCTCCCTTGCTCCCTCCGCCGCCCCCTGCCCTCCCAAACCGTCGGCTCCTCCACACCCCCTTCGCCGGCGCCCCCTCCGCTCCCTCTCCCTAACTCGTCGAGGCTCCAACGGCGCCGGCACCACCTCCGCGCCCCTCCTCCCTCCCTGGCCCGACCTCCAACAACGGCGGTGGGGCGGCCAGTAGCGACGCGGGAGGTAGGAGGCAGCGGGAGCTGGAGGCCGGGCCGTGCGGGCCGGCGGCAGCGCGGAAGGTCACCGAGATGGGCAGGCCGGTGCTCGTCGTGGACGTGGCAGTGGTGGCGTTGCGGTGGTCGACATCGGTGATGTGGCCCCATCGGTCGAGTAGGTCCACGATGATTGGGATGTCGTGGCGGCGCCTCCTCCCTCCGCCCGCCGGCCTCCATCCGCCTCCCCTCAGCCGCAGCCGCGCCCGTCGCCGACCTCGCCGCCTCCCGCATGCGCGAGGCTGAGCTGCACACGCTCTACCTCCTCCGCTCCCAGCGCTACAGCCTCCTCAGCTTCTTCAACTGCACTGCCTTGGGACGAGAGGTTCCTGGCTGACGGAGAGGGCGAGGGCATGGTTCCTGGCCGGCAGCGAGGGCGAGAGCCACGCCGCGCCACTCCCTCGCTCGTCCACGGGAAGAAGATAGAGCTGACATAGGGGCCCCAATTCACTCAAGGGCAAAATGATCTTTTCCTGCCTCTTCTCTCTCATCAAATCAGAGAAATTGTTATTATATTCGTCGCGGTGTGTTGCAGCAAACGATCACGATTTTGTTATGGTACTGGGCCAATTTCATCGTTTACGGTGTGTTTTGGCCAATTCGAAGAAAGTTGGATGTCCAGGAGCAAAATTTGCCTATCTTGAAATAGTGTTGGTTGTAATATGTTATGTTCCTGTACCAGTGATGGTAAATCAGACTCCGCAGCAGCAGCACACAACTTAACAGCAAGAATTAGTAGCGCTTTCTTTCCACGGTTCAGGTATGCTTGTATTAGTATATTCATCCACATTTTGCTATCGGATCCCCTAACTTTTATCTGAAAGTACAAATTATTGTGAACAGCCGGGATGGAAAAATCCTAGTCTTCCTATCTGCAAAACAGGCTGTAAATACTGGAGCACATAATGCAACAAATTCTCTGCATAAGATCAACTGGCCTTCTGATTGGAAAATGGATAATGAACTTAATATTACAGAAGTGGTATGCCCATCTGTTTATCTTGATTTGTTCTTCACCTAGTTCTGCAGCCCATTCAGCTTTTGAACTGTTCCAGGTGCCTGTTGTAATGTGCCCTGAAGATGGTTGTTTTCCGGGTCTTTATTGTTCATCCATTTTGTCCAATCCTTGGCTTTCTGATGGATGCATGATGATACTAACATCTGCTTGGAGAAGTACCGAAGTGATATTATCAATAGATGTTTTAAGGTAAATCGATGGTTGTAGGCGTAAGCTTGTTTCGGAACTTGAAAATATCACTTCGGCACCCTATTTATCTCATTCCAGTGGAAAAGTAACAAGAATTACTCCAGAAGACTCGATTTACTCATGGAGTGCTCTTGCAATAGATGGTGGCAATGTTCTTTCTGGTAATTGTAGTTGTAAACTGGTATTAAACTCATGCAGCAAACTGATTCTAGTATTGAAACATTGTTTTTTGTTTCTTATTTGTTTGCCGTATAGTGTCAAGTAGTCCCATCGACCCTCCTGACATCAGGTACGGACGCCAAGTAACACCAGAGGGTCAAGCATGTAGATGGACTTGGGATGAAGTTGGTAGCCCATTGATGACAGTCAGCAATAAGGTTAGCTTTGCAGTTGGTGTGAAGTAGCATATATATGTTTTTTTCTTCAGGTGTTTTAAGAGCACAATTGTCTCCATGAATTCTCATCAAAACATTGGCTTCCGCTGCAGGTTAAGTCCTTGTTATCGCATCACGGTGTCACTATACTTAAAATTCCTGTCGTTAACCCCACTGATGACCTCTCTGATGGTATGTATAATCCTGAGAACTAGAGATGATGTATGCTAGGCCGTGATATTTTTTATCCAGATAGAACTTTCCTGTTCTATAGGTGGCAAACTTCCATTTGAGGCCATTTTTGTGTCCTACAAGGATAGTTTGCACAGTCCAACTGTTGTAATCCTCCATGGCGGCCCACACGCAGTGTCTGTGTCAAGCTATGTGAAGTCATCAGCATTTCTTGCTTCACTTGGATTCAACCTGCTAATCGTAAATTATCGGTATGCTTCTTGGAACTTCTCCGCACCTATTTAGCTATGCATGTCAACATGTCATCACACGGTTATCTGAAATAAAGAGGTACGCCGGGTTTTGGAGAGGAGGCTTTACAATCGCTTCCTGGAAAAGTTGGATCTCAGGTATGTTTTCCAGTTAAATTCAGAGCATTTGTTCTTCATGATTCTTTTCCAAGTTTCTAAGCTATCTGCAGGATGTCCAAGACTGTCTGACAGCCATAGATTACGTCATCAATGAAAAGCTAATAGACGCGTCTAAAGTAGCTGTTGCTGGGATTTCACACGGTGGATTCTTGACAACTCATCTGATTGGCCAGGTTAGCCTCCTAATCGATTTCAGAGTCAATGCAATAGATACTAGCTAGTTGCTACTATTTCTGTTCTTGTTCCTAGTGTAATTCGCAATTTGGCTGCAGGCTCCAGATAGATTTGTGGCGGGAGCTGCTCGAAATCCTGTGTGCAACCTGTCTTTGATGATTGGCACCACTGACATCCCAGACTGGTGTTACATGGTGGCCTGCGGAACTGAAGCGAAGCAATATGCCTCTGAATCCCCTTCGCCGGACCATCTTCGCCTCTTCTATCAGAAATCGCCAATTGCTCATATCTCAAAAGTATGAATATTCTCCTGTCCCAACTATCAGGTCAGTTACTGTATCATATTTTTGCTGGTATGGTTCATGGAACTTTGCTGATTATGCAGGTGAAAGCGCCCCTTCTTATGCTTCTTGGAGGAGCTGATCTTCGAGTACCAGTTTCCAATGGCCTGCAGGTACACGAATTGGTGACATGTTTGTTTGTTTTTTTTTGATTTATCTACAACTACAAATTGATCTCAATCTCATGCGATGCTGTAAAATAATTTATGTACTCATCCCTGCCCTGTCGTCTTGGTTTCGCTGATGCCTCTTGTTTATGCACCTGTTTGATTTCTGATGATTTCAGTACGCAAGGGCCCTGAGAGAAAGCGGTGGCCAGGTCAAAATTATGATGTTCCCAGAGGACATACACGAGATCATCATGTAAGCTAATGGAATCCCCTTCATCGTGAAGCGCGCTTCACTTTGACCATCCCTTTCCCCTTTTGATTTGGTGTGTTCTCTGCAGACCGCAGTCCGATTTCGAAAGCTTCCTCAATATCGGAGTATGGTTCAATAAACATCTGAAATAGCAGCGGCGCCAAGTAGAGTCTGGTGGTCCATTCGGTTGAAAAACTATGGGTTGTTCGTGTACTTCAAATGGTTTTTGGAGCAGTGCTCGTTTGGGAAGACAACAAAATTTCTCCTGAAATATGATGATTTGTATCGGCCTCTTATGTAGGGGTCTCCGGTTCCTTTCAAATTTGGAAAAAAACGTGATGAATTAAATCTCAGCTCCAAACACTTTATATGCTATTCACTTACGAGGTACACAAATTATGATTAAGATGGCTTATGGCACCTCTCTAAGGCCCTCCGCAGTGTGTGCTTGGAGTGACACCCCAATCTTCTCTCTCCATTTTGGGCATAACTCTGCACACTATGGCTAGGGATGCCCATTCCAAGCGGTACTTGAAAAAGCTGGAGCGAGGTAAGTGCTTCGGTGCCCGGTTTTTAAATAAACATATATATATATATATATATATATATATATATATATATATATATATATATATATATATATATATATATATATATTGTGCTCAACTATAGCAAACGTAGGTAGTAGCGAGCTGAACTTTCACACAACGGCTACTACATAAATAATGGTCAGAAACAATGACAATATATATTTCAAATTTCTCGCCATCGAGTCAATATATATAAGTGTCGTGGTGTGTGCTTGCATACATAACTATCACTCCTCCCTTTGTAGACATGGAGAACCCATCTTCATCTTTTACAAATATCCTCAATTATGCAATCAGAAGTGTAGGTCCACAAAATCTCATTAGTCAACAACTCCATTTTCCTTCGACCCAATACCCCATGAATTTCCCGCCGCCACAATTTCCTCCTAATTCCACCCTCAGTATGCGCACATATTCAACCCTTATGGAGGTCAATCAAGCCACTCACAATTCCCATTCACACATGGAAGCTATCAAGGTACTTACTCGGGCATGGGACATCAGCCACAGGGAGATGGTCAAGCACCAGGAGTTGGATCCATGGCCTTCCTGCAAGGTAATTGAGGCACTGATTCGCGAGGAGATGAGAGAGCCCGGTTGGTTCAGCTTCTCCGGTATCCCAAGGGCAGTGCAACACATTGATCCTAATTACACATGAGATTGGAGTGAGAGGAGTGTGAGCAGCCCCGAAGAAAACCAAAAGAAAGAAGGGTGTGTATTAGGGAGAGGAGGAAAACCTTCGGTTAGCTAGTGCTTGGCTGAAGTGTTTCAATGATCCAATTTAGGGAGTTAATAGAAGGGGGATAGGTATTGGAAGGATGTTGCAGAAGAGTACAATTTGCATGCACCTAAAGAGCGAAGAACGGCCAGTCAATGCAAAAACCATTGGAACAGAAACATCCCTTTCATTACCAAGTTCAATACATGTTATGACAAGGCAAGAAGAGAGCATGCTAGTGGTGAATCTGATGAGCTAAGTCATGAAAAGGGATAGTGAAAAGTACAAAGGAGTTGTCAAGAAAAACAAGATTTTTGCACTAGAGTACTGGTAGAGAGCAGTGAAGGATCAACTCAAGTGGAGCAAAGCTTACTTAATTGAAGAAATGGTAAACAAGAGAAGTAGACTGAATGAATCTAGAGCTTACACTTCTTCAAATCAAGACAGTGAAGATGCAGACCCTGCAGTGAAGTCTAATATAGAACATGCTGCATATTTAATAAGATGGGAAATATATCTGCTGTTAGGAACTAGCTGTTATGACAATATAGCTGTTCGGACAAACTAGCCGTTGTGAACTCCGTTCTATAAACAGGAACCCTTCACCCCACACCATTTCAACCACCAGAAAGTTTCCTACTCTGCCAGCCAGCAAATCAGCATCTCCACAAAGGTACCCATGGAACCAAATCCCCCCTTGTAAACCCTTGAAGATTCCGATAGTGATGCTGAAGTGGACAAATTCTTTTGGGACTTTATAAATGATCCAATTGAGGCTCAAATTGAGGCACAAATTAGAGCTCAGATTGAGGCACAATCGAGAGGTACGTCTACTCAATACCGAAGGTTTCGTAGAAGGCACATAGAAAGAGATCGTGGAGCTGCTAGGGATCGATTAATGTCTGATTACTTCATAGAAAACCTAATATACAATGATTTCCAGTTCCGATGGAGATATAGGATGAAGCGACACCTATTTCTACATATTGTGCAGACCCTTAGTTCTTGGTCTCCTTATTTTCACCAAAGGAGTGATGCATTTGGGAAGGTGGGATTTTAACCATTGCACAAATGCACAGTTGCCATGCAGATGTTAGCGTATGTCCACCTGCTGATACGTCGGATGGAAATCTAAGAATTGCTGAAACAACAATTATTGAGTGCATGAATGCATTATGTAGAGGGGTGAATGAGTGTTTTGGTCCTACGTATCTCTATCTCTATTTTCTAATACTAAAGTAAGGATTGATTCAGCAGTACGTCATAATTTTGTAAAAAACACCCTTAATCTTTATCCTAATATAAAACATGAAGGACTCTGCCAAAATCCGTCCGTATGTCCTAACAGATGGGCCCACTGTTAACTATAAATCTCTGTTTACCATGCTCGCACTCGACTTCCTCGACGGCTTCGAATACAGCAAGAACCCAACATGGCATGAACACGAATCGATATGGACAAGGTAAGAACACATACAGATTAATATATTAATATATATATATATATATCACCGGAGCTGCCGCTCGATTCGCAGGCAACCATGGCCCAAGGGGATGGAAGTGAGCTTGATTGGCCGGCACCTCACCGAGCTCAAGCTAGAGCTGGTCGCCGCCGCCGCCGCCGATGCTGCAACCTGATTGCGCAGAGGCGAGGTTGCTGTTTTGCTAGGCAACAATGAAGAAGATGCAGACGGGTGGGCAGCCGGCAGGGAAAGGACTCACAGCCCGCAGCTGCGGTGGCACGGCTGCTGGGCGGCGCCGATGAGGAGATAGCCAGCAGCGCTCAGGCGAGGCCGCGTCGCTGCTGGGCGGCGCTGAGAAGGAAAGATCCAGTAGCACTCAACCGACAAGGGCAGCGCCGGGAGAGCTGCAGAGAAACAAATTGTGTCTTTGGACCCCCAGGGGTCGGCGCCATGAATCATGGCACCGAGGTAACACGTCTCGGCGCCACGAATCATGGTGCCGAGGTGCCAGCAGGGAGAGTTGAGGTGGTGGAGGCGGCGCCTACATGGCACAGGGCTCGGCGCCATGTTTGGTGGCACCAAGCTCGGCGCCACAGATCTTGGCGCCGAGCTTGGCGCCACCAACCATAGCGTCGAGCTCCAATTCAAAACGGCCGTAGCAGCTCTCCTGCCCGACTCACGATGCATCTGTGCTTCCTTACTCTCGGTTTTTCTTTCCTCCCCAACCTGCCCAACCTCCGCAATTGACATATTGGACCGTGGAAACTTGGATTTGTTCCATAGATCTCTGAGAGCAAGGTATCCTCTCTCATCTCCTAGATATGGTCTGTATTTTACGTATTTTGCAACCCTAGATATGGAAATGGTAAGAAGATGATTAATATGTGTATGTTTGTTATTGAACCATAGGATGCCTAGGCCTGGTAGAGGTGGTAAAGCAAGGTAATCTCCATCCATAGTATTAAAGTCTCCGATTTTGTTAGTAGATTTGTTAATTTGACGTAATCATAACCCTGGGTGCAAATGTGTTTTGTTGAATAGGGGAAATATCTTTCAACAACGGCCTCGCAATGGCTTCGAACCTTATCCATTACCTAGTGGTGTTCCTGTGTTGATGTGCTTTTGCGGTGATCCTTGCAAGGTTGACGTTTCTGAGGAAGAGGAAACTTTTAGGCAAAGGTACTGGATGTGTGCGAACTTTGTGTTCGATCCAACACCGCAGCAGATCCGCATTGGCATGATGGTGAGAACTTAGTGGTCAAATTAGTTTATTTTGATTCGTTACATCATGTAATAGCAATGTAACGAATATTCTCCACCACTGCTATGTGATTTTGAGCAGCGGATCGACACTGAGATTAAGAAGAAAGACAAGGACTTTTGGGATGGAACGAAGCAGTGGGATGCAGAGATAAATGAAAGGTTGGAGATTATGCGCAAACAAGAGGCGAAAAAAAGGAGCGTGAAGAGGAGCTAGAAAGGAGGCGTGCTGCGAAGGCAAGGGAGGAGAGGGAGAAGAAGTTGGAGCGTGCTCGTCGTGCGAAAGAAGCATTGGAGGAGAATCCTGACGCTTTGAGGAAGGGAAAGTGGCCTCGTTGCACTTATTAGCACTCTACATTTGTGTGTGTTAGCAAGTAGTTATGAGCAATGTTTTAGAGTATTTGACTATTGTGCTTGTTCTCATGTAATGCACTTTTAATTCTCTCGTGGTTAATCCATGAACAATGTTGCACTTTGCATTATGTTGACATGTACTAGACTATTTTGTCAAGCGGTGCATTTTTTATTGTTGTCACACCCGGATTTTCACAAAAACCCGAATGCAGCCATATGTGTGTCCAGGAAGTCATAGTACACATATAGCGAATAAATATGATAAACAAAGAACATATGCTGGAATAAATTCTTCGTTAAATAAAATGTTTACATCAGAGTGCTTCATAAATGATCTAAACAATAACAGCGGAAGACTAATAAAACTCTCAACTAATGGAGCCGCAATCCATAGGGACTCTGACTGGGAGATCACAACTCAGTAGTACGGTATATCTTCGGAAAACTCAACAGCAGACTCATGCCTATCCCAATCTGTTTACCCATCCGGGATTTTGTTGAATAAAATAATAAGTGTAAGTAAACAATTACTTAGCAAGTATAGCACGGGTATGAAGGCTCAAAATAGGCTAGACACGGCTTAACTGCATTAGCATTTTTAGTTGGTTCATTTTATTATTAACCAAATTACTACAAGTGAATGATACCCGGTTGCAACCCAATTAATAAAGTATAAGTGACATTACACATAAATAAACATCATCTTCTAATCAAAAAGGATCCAGGTCGCTCGTGACCCTGAGCAAGGCTATCATGATAGATTTTACACTCTGCAGAGGTTTCGCCCTTTACCCACCAGTCGCGTAAAAGTTCAAAAGAACTTTGCACCCAACCACGCACATCAACACTTCCGAGGTGTGACTGCATAGGGTTGCTACGAGGTTTTTCACAAGACACCCTAACAAGATAGTGGCCGCTAAGGTACAATAAGGTGGTGAGACTCTAGGCACCGAGATCGACGTACGCCTACGGAGTCACACCATAGGGGGGTCGATGGCGTCCAGAGCGCGGGCATCGCACCCAACAATGCGCAACGTGCGGAGTTCCCCATCGCAGGGACTCCCAACACGGGACTGGGTCTAACGACACCTAGCCGACGGGGCTACCGTCCTCGGTGGAATCAAGAAACACCTTGCGCCTTACTTCCCACAACGTCGTCGGCCCCACCGGTAACCACTGGCAAGCTAGAGACGTACAAGTTACTTAACCAAGACCAGAGCCATAATAGTTCTAGCGGTGGCGACAGGCTCCTGGGTTGCCGCTTTAAGAACCGGACCTTACGGAGAGACACTGGAGCAAAGCACACAGCACATGCCCCAGCTCTCTAAACCATGTTGCTAAAAAGCAAGTTTATCATTAATGTTAAAGTGAACCATTAAGTCAAAATTAACAGTTAAATAAAGGTGACAGTAGTTGCACATAGCAAAATCTACCCATATGCATAAACCCAAGGTAATCAAAGGATAGGAGTAAACAAAATAGGTACAACCTTAATAGGACCGAAAATTAGACACATGCATATGAAAGTAAATGTATGTATAAAGTGTGTTTAGGTAGTAAGGATTGTCCGTGCTATAACTTGCCTTCCTCGAAGGGCGGTTGCTGCTGCTGCTGTTGTGGGTCCTGCTCCGGAAAGTCTCCCACGAACTTGAACTCCAAAGCGTATGGCTCACCGACTGGACACGAATCACCATACAAGCGAGCACGCAAACCAATACATGCAAACAAATAATATTCTATTAGAACAGTACACCAAACAGTAGAAACAGTACAAAAAAAGGTTTTAGAAATAATCTACGCTTCACTACGAACACATGAGCATGAAAATCACACTAATCGGAGCTAAAACGAAAAAGATATGGCTTTTCTAAGTTCTAGGGAACTACTAGCAAGTTTTAAAAGTTTCCAGGGGCTTATTTTAAAGAAACCAGGGACCTATACGTAATTACGCGTTAAAACCCGAGGGCTAACGCGTAAAACCGACTAAAAGGACGGCGGGTTATAATTTTCAAAAGCTTAGGGGGCTAAACGAAGAAAACTGGACCTAACTGCAATTATTTTTAAACTACGATGGACTGCGGGTTCTATATTAAAAAGTGGAGGGGCTTTTCTGCAATTTGACCAGGGCTGACCGGTACTTCTTGGTTTGACCTGGGTGTGGGACGCGTGTGAGCCGTCGGATCGAATCTGGACGGCTCAGGCGCGTTGGGGAAGATGGGGGCGTCGGCGGCAGACCGCTCGCGGCGGCGCCGCTCGTGTCCGCGGCGGGGGCTCGCCGGAGTAGGGCCTAGATCGAGGTAGGATGCTCCATTTGCCATAGGCTTTGGCTCTACGTGCTCGGGAGGGTATGGCGAATCCGCCAATGTAGCTCAAGTCGAGGGGAAAGGCGGCGGGGGTGGCATACGACGGCGAGCAGTGGGGGCGGACGCCGGCGAGCAAGGACGGCGGGTTTTGGAGCGCGGGAACGAGCAAGAAAATGGCCGGGGACGATGCTCACCTTCACACGATGCTCCTGGCGAGGTTTAATCGGAGGGAGAAATGCCGGAGCGGGCGGTCGACGGCGGCCGGCGCTCGGGCGGGAGGCAATGGCGGTGGTGTTGCGTAGAGGGGGCGCCGAGGGGGTTGGGGCTCGATTTGGAGGCGGTGTGGTAATCATGGGGTCTTGGGGCGCTTATTAAGGCCGGAGGCGGCCACAATTGGCAGGGGAGCGCGGAGATCGGCGGCGGCAGCCGGAGATCGAAAGTTTCCGTCGGGGGACCGACGCGGGGAAGGAAAGGCGACGAGGGGGAAGGTTCGGCGAAGCTTCGCGCGGGTCGGGCGGTCCACGACGCGCAGGAGGTGGCCCGGGTGCGGGGCCAAGACGGCCGGCGGGGAATGCGCCGGGGAGAGAGGAGTGTCGGGCGAGAGGAGGGGAAAGGTCTGATGCGTGGGACCGGGCGTCAGTGAGAGAGAAGAGAGGAGGAGGCTCGGCTGGGCCGGCGCGCGGCGCTGGGCCGAGAGAGAGGAACGGGCCAGGGGGAAAGGAGAGGGGGCTGGGCCTCGGGGAAAAAGAAGGAGGGGCCGGGCTGAGTTTGGGGAGAAGTAGAGGGAGGGAAAGTGAGCCGAGGGAAAAGTTCAGGGAGGTAAAGTGAACTCGACTGAGAATAACTTTTCTAGGGCTTCAAACAAGGCGATTCAAATTTGAATTTAAATAAATTTAAATTCTCGTTTGAACCACAAGCAATACAAAAATAAATGCATCAGCATGAATGCAACAAAAATGTTTCTACCACTTATATTTGATTTTAATATTAATAAATAATTTATTTAACCTATATTAATCATGAACAATTAATATAAAAGCCAATTAATTACTAAAAATTTTAAATAGGCTATTTTTGGGTGTTACAATTGTGCTCTCCATGAATACGAATTAAAAACTAACGAAATAGTACATTACATAATCGAAAATGCAGAACACATGTAGTGGTTCGTGAGGACCCATACCAAACAAGGGTAAATATGTCATGTACTAAACCTAACATGCCTCAGGTAATTTAAACCAACAACAAGAACATGGATGTAACACATGACTACGATAGGTAACTCCTAGTAGTGTCCCCACATAGCAAACTGTGTTGCACCTTCTCCATAGTATCCTCCCATTGTAGGCGGGGGCCGCGGAGGAGACTCTGGCGGCAGAGATCCATCCTTCTTGTGACATGCGCAACTGCAATCTGGGTCCGTGCACAATGCCTCCTCTGAACCGTCACCATTGGTGTTGTCATCCTTGTTACCGCTGCTCATGTTCATTTCTAGATCGAATATACGATTCTGTAGGTAGTAGATGTACTCCAGATGTGGATGAATAGGAGGAGGATCGACCCACCTAACAAAATCACAGTTTTCTGGGGCCTTGGTGGACTATAACAAAATAATTATCATAAGTTGTAGAAAGCAATATGAAAATAAATAAAAAACCATATTTACCCATGCTCGTGGGCATTCGAAGAAACGACGACCTCCATCAGTCCCCTCGGCTATCATTTGCAATAAGCAATCCTCCCCATGCATGCATTTCGGCCAATCTTCTTTGCGGTTATCATATCCTCTCAGGGGGCACTCTCTACCGAAATCACTTTTTCTCTAAACTGGAAACTCATACATTGCCTCCCCAAACTGATCTGGACCAATACACCCTTCCCAAACAATGGGAGGTCCCTTCCTCCCCCCCTTCCTCTCCCACAGCTGAAACCCTTCCCCCTAGACGAGCCTCCAGACATCACTACTCCTGTGAATGTGTGGCTCTTCAATGTGTGTGTATATAGGCTGAGCCACATTCATTAGTCATTGTGTGTAGGCGTTAATGCATCTGAAAAGGCTACGATAGATGACTGAAAAGGCTATATTGAAGGACACTGAAAAGGCTATTTTGAAGGACAATGAAAAGGCTACGTGGAATCTAGACTTTCTGTCATTTCATTTATTTGCAGCATCATTGTTTTATCATGACGTTATCCAATATTTATCAATGTAAACATAAGTCCTTTGTTTTTTTGTATTTAATTAGTTTACTTATAAGCCATTATTACTAGCTCAGGTGTTTTGAAAAATTCAGCTAAGATTTTGGAAGCAGAAATTCTCACTGCATATTCGCACCAGATGAACACAGGTGCCGCAAAAATGGAAGGAATGGACATATACACATCACCACTCGTCAATGGTCCATCCACCATCAGATCACCTCTCCAAAAATATGTCAATGACCTAGTACTACTCCATTCATCTTCTCTTCTAATTCAAACTATCTTCAGATTCACTAGTTTATAGAAAAGAATAATGACATTTATGGAACCAAATTAGTATTATGGAATACATGACCTCCCAATGTTTTTTCTTTGAGCAAGTATCACGGGTGGACATCAATTTGAAAAATACAGAACTCCCCAAACAAGATAAATAATCTAAAGAATTCACGGGAAAATCCGATAGACTTTCCCCTGTTTTTTGACCATTCAGAGCACCACCCACAAACATAATCACATAAGCATAGTCACATATGACATAATCACATAACCATCCAGAACTCCACAAACATAAGCATATAATCTAAATAAATCACGGAAAAAATCCGGTAGAGTTTCCCTTGTTTTTTGACCATATAGAACTCCACGAACATAGTCACATAAGCATAGTCACATATCACAGAATCACATAAGCACATAACCATATCCATAATATCCATACAAGCAACCAATAAATAAAGTCGTCACAAACCACCGCATCATAGTCCTGATGGTCCATAATGTCCATTTATACATACCAACCAATGCGGAAACGTTGAATCAACCAATCTTCACTACCTCCTAGTTTTACCCTTACCACCTAAGGCGTCGGTGCCTGGAGTGTAGGGCTCACGTCGATGGTGAATCCGACGTGGTGAACTCTGTGAAGGTTGAGTCGTAGGAGCCTCGTGCAGCTGAGAGGGACCTATCTCCTCGGCTCTATCAAGGTGGGCACCAAAGCTGTCAAAAGTATCTCTTATTGACCGCGACGAGCTCTGTCCCCCCGAAGCCTGCAGTGGTGTCACCTAGGTGTGTGTGTGTGTGGCTCATGCACGTCCGTCGTCACGTTCGACCTGCAACCACAACGACCAGCAGCACGACGTAGCCGACGAGCTAGTCTTTGCAGATAAACATAAAGTCAATGTATCTGGTTCAATGAGAGTTACTACTTACTACCCTTACAAATTGAAAATGTACTCCAAGGAAGTTGTTCAGTGTCGTCCAATCCACTCCTGCCCTTGTCCACTTCTCACGCTCCCTCATCAACCCTTGCAGCCATTATCTGCCATGTTCATTAGTTGCTGTTTTTAGTTGCTCCAACTTCTCCTCAAAAGAACTGCACCTCAAGCCGTCGAGCAACTTCCTCGAATAGAGTTAAACTGACAATGTAATACAGAAAAATATAACAGCTACACTTGAAAAAGGTGGAGAATTATTTCCAAATAACAAAACCGACAAGGAGCTGACAATTAACCGACAAATATTTGTCTTTATGATTTCACAATTGCCTAAGTGGAAATGCTGCAAAATATGGTCTCAACCACCGATATTAGATCCAAAATTTACACAATTGAGTTAAACTCTAACATCTTTGCATCATTGTTTCCTTGTAAAACATTGGTGCCATCTTTCTGACAAATTTAAAAACGAACTTATAGTACATTATACACAGCTTTCAATACAAAACAGAAGTATCCTACAATGCAGTAGATATCCTAAACCTCGTGCTTTCTGACTAACCTCGTGCTTATTGTACTGTCTCAAAACAGGAAGAAGCAGTTCATCAGCTTTCTCCTTGCCCCACCCAAACCTTTCCCAACACAACCTGTTCCTCTAGGTATGATAAATGAAGCAGTAAGATAGTCAATTCTAGCTAACGTATCTCTGATAAATGAAGCAATTCTCTAATGTTCGAATGGAATTTGACAATCATGAAAGGAGCTGTGAGCACGTACCGAAGAACAGCAGCAGCGGGAGTAGTAGCGGGAGGCGGGCCCAAGCGCCGGCGGGAGAAGGAGCTCCACGCGGGCGGGAGGCGGATCCAAGCGGCGGCGCTGGGGCGCCTGGCGGAGCTCGGACGTCGGAGCCCCAAGCGCCGGCGCGATGGGGGGAGGCGGGGCCCCAAACGTGCGGGCAGGCGGCGGCCGACGGCGCCGCCCGCGCGGAGGGACAGCGCGCGGGCGGGCGGCGCCCCACGGTGGCGGCGGGGGCGGCGCCCAATGGTGGCGGCGGGTGCGGCGCAAGGGGAGAGTGCGCGGGCGGCCAGCGGCAAACGGCGGAGGCGGCGGCGGCTGGCGGCGCAAGGGAGAGCGAGCGAGAGAGAGAGAGAGAGAGCAGGTGCGGTTGTTTTGTTTTGAATCTCGGCGCCACGATTTACTGCGCCGAGCCCTGTGCCACGTAGGCGCCGCCTCCGCCGCCTCATCTTCCCCTGCTGGCACCTCAGCGTCATGAATCATAGTACCGAGACGTGTATATTCGGCGTCATGAATCATGGTGCCGAACCCTGGGGTCCAAAAATGCAATTTATTTCTACAGGGGTCTAATTGAGAAATTGTTTCAAAAAAGGGCTAAAATGCAAAAAAGATGGGGCCGAAGGTGGTGCCCAAGCAGCTAAGGGGGTGTTTGGTTCCTAGTGCTAAAGCCCAAAAATGCTAAAATTAGAACTAAAAGTCGTAAAGAATCAAACACCAAGGACTAAAATGGCCTAAAATAGGGCACTAGTTCTAGCACCAAATTTGGTGCTAAAATGAACTAAAATTTCATCTTTCCACCCACTGTCCCCTCCTCGTTATGGCGCTAAACTGGATGAGGCTAGTTTGAGGATAGAATAGGAATTGCACACTGTATTAATAATAGTTTAGTGTCTTTTAGCACTTGGAACCAACAAACTGTGGTACTAAATTTAGTACCTCCATTTTAATACCTCCATTTTAGGATTAAAGTTTTAGGACTAAGTAACAAAACACCCCCTAAGCTGGTTTGGGCAACGCTTGGTGCTCTGCTCATGGGCTCATGGCCCAATAGACATTAACTTGCCACGGTGTTTATCTGCTTGAAGTTCTTCCTTTTACATGAGTTTATCTGTTTCTGTCTGCATAGGCGCATGAACGCTAGGACCGAAAAAAAAATAAAATAAAAAGAGACGGTTTAGTGCTTGCGTTGAAAAGCTGGTACGCTTTTTGAGACACCTGTGGTTATCACTCGTAGTTGGATGTCCATGGTGCCACTTCCATGGCAGCCAAAGCGGGTGATTTTTATTATTTGGGTGCCATAACACCAGCTAATGCTATGTAAACAACTCTATGCCTCCCTAATAATAAATAAAAAAATAAAAAATAAAAAACCTAAAAAGTTATTCAATGCTTATGAATATTTGGAAAAATCCTATACGCACTCTGAAAATAGCGAGGACTACAGTACAGAATTAAACATGTACCCTCGAAAGAGGGGGTGTGCTGCTTGAAATGTATGAGTACCTTTTCTGGGTACTCATTCAAATCTTTGTCGCATTGCTTAAAAAAATTCACTCGCGTTCTTAAAAGGTACATGATTAAATTTTCTTAAACTATGGGCAATATATATTTATGTGGTCCACCTGTAGAAGCAACGCA
Source organism: Echinochloa phyllopogon (assembly GCA_033239725.1). Taxonomy (NCBI): domain Eukaryota; kingdom Viridiplantae; phylum Streptophyta; class Magnoliopsida; order Poales; family Poaceae; genus Echinochloa; species Echinochloa phyllopogon. The sequence goes on along the minus strand of BTCW01000018.1, from coordinate 24,729,460 downwards.
TGGGCATATTTACTGGTCTAAGAGAACCAACTAGAAAGGACATCCAAAGGTTACTTTGTATAGGTCCAGCTCGTAGTTTTCCAGGTACTCCCTCCGTATCACAATTAGATGACGTTTTGGACAAGATTTGGGTCAAACCTTGGGAATATAAATCATGAATAACTTTTAAGCCATTGAGTTTAGAAATGTGAAAATCATATCAATAGATTTGTCTTGAAAATTACTTTCATAAAAGTATACATATATAACTTTCTAATAAATATTTATTATAGAAAATATGAGTCAAAGTTATGCTTTGGAGACCGTGTTGCTGTCCTAAACGTCATCTAATTGTGATACGGTGGGAGTATGTTGGGAAGTGTAGATCGCATGCATTGGCAATGGAGAAACTGTCTGGTGGCATTGAAGGGGCAGTACACTTGTGGAGATCAAGCTGGGCCCACTGTCATGTTGGAAGTTGTTGCCTCACATGACCTTTGGATATGTCATGTATTTTTTAGGGTTACCGGGACAAGCAATGACATTAATGTCCTTTATAGATCCACTCTTTTCACTGAATTAGTACAGGGGAGAGCTCCATAGTTTCAATTTACAGCTAATGACAATGAGTAAATATGAGATACTAGCTACCAGATGGTATTTATCCCGAATAGGCAATATTTGTAAAAACAATACATTTGCCTCGAAGCAACAAGGACAAATTATTTGCAGAATGACAGGAGAGAGCAAGAAAAGATGTGGAACGTGCATTTGGTGTTCTACATGCTCGCTTTGCCATTCTACGAAGCCCGGCACATATATGGCAGCTGGAATCACTTGCTGAGATCATATATGCATGTATTATATTGCACAACATTATTGTAGAAGATGAAAGAGATACTTGCAGAGTTCGTTACGATGCTGATTATGACGAAGACTATGATGAGGGTAACCGCTAAATTGTGGACATGGGCCAATTCATGGGTGTACTAGGGCTCTAGAGATAGAATAAGATATCCGGGATAGAGATATACATTGCATCGTCGTCTTAAAGTGGACTTAGTTGAGCATATATTTTAGCGCTTTGGAGGGGGTCAAGCCTAATTTAGTTTTAATTTCATAAAAATGTTTGTACTGATACGCACGCACTCTATCAATTGATATGTACCAGGTTTATTTTATATTTCTTATCTAATCTCAAGTATTTCATGTTTTTCTGTTGAGATTCTACGTATAAATACTTTCCCGTATACTCAAGATTAAGCAATCATTTAGACATCGAAACAATCTCTACAAGAAAGATTTTAGTACCGATAGCAAATCGATCGTACCTATGGTGATGCGCCCATGCCCTCTTGGCGGCAGCGCTCCGCGGACGCATAGCCATGGCGCCGTGCTGCCTCCACACAGCTGCCGCTGTCCAGGCAGCCACCTGCTCCATGGCGTTGTCGTCCTCCGCGTGGCCTGCCCAACTCTGCTCTGCCTCCTTCCGTTGCAACCAAATTCAGATATGGAAAAAGAGATGTTGATTTGTTTGGAAGATGAGAAATCGGCATGGGATTTCTCTCAGCGGTGCTCATGAGCGGAGAGAGGGAAGGGGAGAACTCCTAGGGCGTCTGTGGTTTTTGCCAGTGTCAGCCCCACCAAATCGTTGGCTAGCCAATTTTTTGGTCCATGAATCTACCGCCGGTGTTTTGGCCAATGTTGGCATGAAAATGAACTGGATCGTTGTAGGCTCATCAAAGTTTGGCTACAAGCCTACAATCCAAACAGCACGTAAGGATTCGTCAATGACCAAAAAAAAAATGGCAAGGCTGCCATGGAACCCATTTTTTTTTAGCACCGCTATCAGGTTGTGGAGGGCGCTGGAAAATGAAGAATCGATGATGAGTAATGATGTTTGATATGGGTTTCTTCAAGAGCTGCGTCCTCACTCTATTATTGTATGGATACAATCAGTGCCCCCAAGGTTAAGCCCCAAATATGTGAAATAATGGTTGATCCTACTGGATACAATCAAGAGAACATGCTAAGCTAACAATTCATCACTGCACGGCGCAATTAGCGAGTCAACAACTGTAACAGATACAGAACAATTTTACAAAATGCAACAATGTCCGGTGAACCTGAGCCAGTCTAGCTCTTGGTTGAGGCTTGTGCAAGCTGCGATGCAATTTTGCTCGAGAAGAAATTCTCAAGCCTGCATGACCAAACGGAACAAAATCATTAGTTTACTTGCTGGACTTCAAAATCGACTTTTAATATTTCCCCAAACCCTCTGCCAGCTAGTGTCAAACAATATCAGTGAGATCTAAGCTAAACTTTATTGTCATTTAGAACATCGAAAGCGTGGTTGATTATATCATGTCATAATGTGAACATGATAAAACGGTAAACTAGAAAATATCTGTAAAGATAACGGCAACCCAACTCCCAAATTAAAGGCCAGGAGCATAAACGCCCCTGGCTGCAAGAACAAAGAACTCACCGTGTGGCACATTTGTAGTAGATAGTATCAGGAGAGTTGTAGGTTCTTGCATTGTTGAACATTCTCTTCATGTCGGCAACAAACATTTCTAAGGTCACATAATACTGCTCTGACTCAACTCTTCTCGACATTGTCCTCAAATCTGCAAACATGCATGTGTTTTAAACACTGTTTGACTTACATAACATGCCACTTTGCTTGATAAAGGCAGGTCAAGAAAAGAACTGTAGCCCTTGTTCAAACCCACCAATGGGATCTTTGATAATGTCATAATAGTCTGGAACATCACGTGAATCCACAGGCTCTTTGAATGGCCAAGCATCAGGATGTTCATTCATACCCTGCAACATGTTTATCCGAATTGGAATTAAAAAATATATATATATATAATTTGAAATATGCTTTTTCTCAGTTTATACCACAAGAAATATGCTTTTTCTCTTTTTGCTGTTTTTATCTTTGAGATTCCAGATTGCAAAAATCTATAGTTGGTAAATCAAGGTACATGTCTACAGTTTGTTCAGTGCATCAATTAGTATGAACTACACTAGGTAACTTGCACCATCTGCTAAGATTTGTGCAGATAAAAGACTTGCCTTCAACAATATCCGCATAAGGTTAGTAAGCTGTTGTCTGTATGTATTATAATCTGGGGAGAATGCTGAACGTGATTTAGAATGGCCCCACTGATCAGGTGTCCACCCAGCTTCTCCTGTCACATTAATGACTCAAATCAGACTTGCATTGTTGCTAAATCTACAGAAAAGGCAGAATCTGTTGCTAATGACAGACAGCTTTTTCTTAAAAAAGAAGATATTGTATGCTTGTCAACGGTATCAACTGCTAATTAACACTAATGCAATCATATGTTCGGAAGACCTTTTGAATATATCACCTGCAGCATACAGATATTCAACATGCAGCATGTTCATAGAAGTGCGTATTAACAAAATGAGCATACTCCAACTAACAAATTAAGAGCATCCTAGTCCCAACTATCAAAACCTGACCCTAGAAAGTGAACAATGTAAAACAAGTTTGCATAGAACAGAAACTTACTCAGACCAGCGATATCTTCTGGTTTCGTCAGTCTTCTAGGAATACCGGCTTCTTTCTACAAAGAAAGAAATGTAATTCTTGAACATGTTTGACTGACCTGACTAACTGAAAGTCTGCCTAGCAGGGTAAGGCACAGCATCGGAAACATAAATAATATCTTAAAAATCTTCACTGTGAATTTGTCCTATCTAGCATAAACCCCCCCAAAAAAAGGGCAGCCCGGTGCACGTAGCTCCCGCTTGCGCAGGGTCCGGGGAAGGGTCCGACCACTTTGGGTCTATTGTACGCAGCCTTTCCCTGCATTTCTGCAAGAGGCTGTTTCCAAGACTCGAACCCGTGACCTCATGGTCACAAGGCAACAGCTTTACCGCTGCGCCAAGGCTCCCCTTCCTAGCATAAACCCAAAGAGAACAAAAAATTATATTTCCAGAAGTTGACTAATAATAAGAAGCGTGGTGCAGGCAAGCCTCATTCATACCAAGGCGTACCTGTGATTTCCTAAAAAATAATTCAGAGATGATAAATCAAATTATTCCTACAAGTTATTCCCTCTATAGAAGAGCAAAATCTATTGAATCTCTATGTACCTAGCACCCTGGCACTTCACCCTGCCAAGTTCCTTGAAAGCAGAGACATAAAGAGAGGCTATTTAGATGAAAAACACCCCAAAATAGTAAAGCCTGCAAGAAAAAAAAAACTAACCTTCTGAAAATCAAGTCCTGCATAAACAATATGGCAGTTAGAAAGCTCTCTGATCTTCTCATCAATGGCCTGCGGAGTACAGTGAACTGTCAAAATAATGGTGGACTTGTAAATCATGAACTGGCCACATCCTGTTCATGGTTGGGGCAGCCTTTAGCCTGTTACTTTACCTGCCTTTGACGCCGAATCATTGTTGCCAGATCAATGTATGGTAACTTTTGGTCAATTTTACACTCCATCAATATTCCTCCATCATAATCTTTAATGTACCTAGAACCAGCAAACTGTTAAGCTTAGGTAAAACCCTAAAAAAAACTTTGTTCACATTGAAAAAAAAGACACGGTGCATATCAGGCTTACCCTTGCCATATTTCTTTGTCCAATGTGATCTCCTTTGTGAAACCCTAAAGATTGCCAATAAGAAAGTCAGAGAAAAAGGCAAACCATTTGTTCCATACAGTTTTTCACCAAGTACGAAAACAATGACGTGGACATTATACCTAAGAGAATAATCTATACCTGAGAAAGAAATCACTTGCAGATAAATTGAGATGCTAAAGTTCAAATTTGATGTAACTTCATAACAATTGGGCACAATGTTGATCAGAACCTTCAATCCAACCCATCTCTCAACAACCTTCTAAAGCATCAAGATGTCTTTTTACTAGTTCTAATTATATCTATTTTGCAAGGTTAAGGTGTATTCATACATGCTGTGAGAAGTTTTTCAGTTAATGCCATGTGCAAACAAAAAAGTGAAAGAAATATATTATGTACAAGAAAAAGGTTAGACAGCCATACCTGCTTAACAAAATAGCCAACAGCATTGTTATCTGCATAGGTTAAAAAATGTGTGAGGTCATCATCGTCTCGTGCATGCTGCTTCAAATGATTCATTAATCTCGTTCCATAGCCTTTAACTTGCTCATCAGCTGTTATAGCACAAAATGCTATTTCTCCAAACCTCTGGCTACAATTTTCCAAAAGAAAATAAATTAGTATAATAGTTTTTAATGTACAATTAGGACACTATCCTATGCAGCAACAGATGTAACATGGTGCACAACATGAATAATAGAATAAATGCAGGATAAGAAAAAACATACACATACACACGCATCTCCATCCATTTTAACTTGCCAGCTGTTTTAAGATCATCAAACAGTGCATTCCATGAATGAGTGCGATTTTACATCCAGTATCTTAATTGCAGGCCAATATTAGCTCATAAAATGAATTGGTGTCAGTTGCGTTTGTTTTCAGCTGTAAAGAATTATTAAATCTTCAAATAGAGAGAAATAGCACATATGAAATATGAAGCATTGACCATTAAGCACAATAAATATGCAATATCAACAAAACAAATGTTATCACTATAAACTACTAAAGTGGCAGCATTACCTTTTATAAGGGCGATACGTAATGCCTCCCACGACAATATTGTTCCTGATAACCATCATTGACTTGTGAGTTCTGCGAAACACGAGACAAGTCAATACCACTAGAAATTTTATCTTATTCCCATTTCCCAGAAAGAAAGCCACAAAGATTGTGTAAGTTCTAAACCATAGGCACATTGGATTGGTTATTACCTATCCATGACAAGGCGCACAATATATTCTTTGGGCATATTAGGAAGCTGCCGGGCGAAGATGTTCTTCAAACCTACCAACCTGGGGAGGACAAAGCTAGATGTTCTTCAATAAAAGCTAGTGGTGTGCAGCCAAAGGCAAACAGAGTTCTAAGAAGTAATACACACCATATCATGTGTTCATCAACACCATCGTTAGAATAACAGAGAAATTTCAGCCTTCCTGAGTCTTCCTGCAGAACAAATTCAACTACCTCAGCCACATTCTAATCAATACTATCAGAGGGAGGGCAAAAGTACATAAAATCAAGTAAAAAGAAGACTGTACTTCACGCTTGAGACCCTCCTCGCGGGCGCTGTACGCGCCACTGGTCTGGAGGTTATCAGTGAACAGCCCCTTGGGGTCCTCCTTGCCGTCGCCGGTGGCCGCAGAGCCGGGCTCCGGCTTGGGTCCCGCCCCCGCCGCGGTGGCAGCAGCGGCGGCTCCGGCAGACACGGACGAGAAATCTGGCTTCGGGGGCCGACCGGAGGCGGATCCCCCACCCGGAGCACCGTCGAGGCGCGCAGCCGTGAACGTGTGGAGAGAGTCGTCGTCGTCGTCGTCAGAGTGGGAGGAGGATGGGGATGACGGGCGGGAGGGCGAGGAAGGGGCCGTCGAGGGGGACGACGGCGCGGTGGTGTCGTCGTCCTCGTCGGCGGTGGCGTCGGAGAGCGACGACGGCGGGAGCTTGCGCTTGCGGTGGGAGGCCCCGCCGCCGGATGTGGCGCCGGAGTGGGACGGCGACGGCGCCGCGAGGCCGTCCATGTGGGGGAGGGGAGGATCTAGAAGCTTCCGGGGGGTTAGGGTTTTGGTGGAGATCTGGGAGCGGAAAGTTTCCGAGAGGCGTTCCGCTGCTCGCAGTGAGTTGAAGATGTGCTGCTGGGTCTCTTGAGCAACGTAACAAATTATATGGATACAGATGTACTTTCTCCGTTCTTAAATGTATTATACTCCCTCCGTTCTTAAATAAATGTACTATACTCCCTCCGTTCTTAAATATTAGTCGCTTGAAAACCGGAAATGAGAGGGGAGGCACAGATTCTCAACGACAAATAAATCAGGATAGAGGGAGTACTTCTCAGATGAAACGTAACAAATGGTATTGTTGTTCTCACTATAAACGAGTAGTAGCAGAAGAACGCTCCCGGCTCTGGTTACCTCACTAGCATGTGGGACCGCAGAGGATGGGCCTTCTCACTACTATGGGCCATTGGGCCTCCGTGATGCAGAAGATACGGCCTAAACCTTGCAAGGACTAATCGAGATCGACTTGGATCGGATGCCTTCCGGAAGTTTTTTTTGGCACAGTGGCTTTCACTGCTTTAAGATTCGTGCAGGCGTAATGGACCGCACAATTCTCTCCGCTTTCTCTTCCTCTCTCGTGCTTGTCGTCATCGTCGTCGCTCACCGGCTCGTCGTCACGCGCGGTCGTTCGAAGACGGCCTCGGCTCGGGGGTGGCGGGTGGTGGGCGGAGCGGCACGACGGTGAGGTCGCCGCCGGCCGCTAGTGGTGGTGGAGGCGGCGAAGGTTAGGGTCTGGGGCTTCCGTGGGGGTGGGGCCTCCAATGGCCGCCGGCCTTAGAGAAGAAAGGGGGTGGGGACGGCGGGTGCGGCTCGGCCGGCGGCGGAGGCGACGCGGCGCGGGAGCGCCGCCGGCCGAGTGAGAAAGGACGGCCGGTGGGCGGTGAACGGCGGCGGGGGCGGCAACGGCCATCGGGTTAGGAAGGGCGAGGAGGCAGGGCGACGGCGGGCGGTGGGCAGACGTCGCGGCGGTGCGGTAGCCGTCGGCCGAGGCGGAGGACGAGGGGGCGGGGGCGGCGGCGCGCGAGGAAGAAGGAGGCGGTGGTGGGAGCGGTGAGGGCCATTGGATTAGGAAGGGGGGTCGACGCAGTGGAGGCGGACGATGGGCGGAAGGCGCGGCGGCGGCAGCCGCCGGCCTGGGCGGCGGAGGCGGCGGCGGGGGTGGAGGTTGGCCGGGAAAGAAGGAGGCGACAATGGGAATGGGTGGTAACGGGCCTTGTTGGGCCCTAAGCTCGCGCCCCTATCTGGCTTCCAAGCCCCCGACTTGGATGGCCTGCCTGTTGCTCCGCGAGATCATTTACTCCACTCTGCCCGACCACATGTGCCCCTCGTCCATGTTATTTTTTGACCCCTACCTAAATTTTTATTGATGCACAAGAGAACAGCACAACAAAGGATACATACTGCAGATGCAAAGAAGAAAAAAAATAAGGGAGCATAGCTCAATAGAAAGAATAAAACAAAAGACCCAGCACAACTCAAAAACTCCTTAATGATAAAGAGGGAGAAGAATGAAAAGAAAAGAATAAGAACTTCAGCTGGTTGACAACATGGAACCCGCCAACTGCGTCCTTGTCGACCAGGAATGACCATGTTAAGACTTCTACAAATAATGAGGACCTAATCAGGCAGAAGGATGAAGAGTGATTCAACGGCCATGGCTATGACGACGCGGGCGGCATCCTCGAGCTCATCGAGCCATTGTAACACCCCAAGCTGCTACAGACGTTTGGCATCAAGCAACAGATCTTGCTCTACGACTCGCCTAGCACCGGGAAGATGGGTCCGCCGCCGCCGTCGACGCCACCGGCCGCCGCCGGCCGTCGACGCCACTGGTCGCCGTCAGAGATGGAGAGGGAGAGGCGAGCCGAGGCGGCAGATGGAGCTGGATGACGGCTCGTGGCGTCGCTCCGCGCAGCTGGAACTGGCGGAGGTGTCGACGAGAGTGCCAGATCCATCGACAGCAGCGCTCCAGTCATCTACCGACGATGGCGTCCGATCCGGTGGCACCGGGATTAGATCCGGCTATGCACCGGCCGGATCTAGCAGAGGCGCGGGGCTGAGCTCCGGCGATGCATCGACGACGACACGCGTGGGGCGAAGGTGCTGACGCGGGTGCTGCCGTGCGCGGGCGGCGCACCCGTGGCCACCCGCGACCCGGAGCGGTGGCGTCCGAGGCAGGAAGAGGAAGGCCGACGGCGGCGGCGCATCGCCCCGGTTCCGCGGCGTGCGGCGGTGGCCCTGGGGCAAGCACGTGGTGGAGATCCGTGGCGGCGGGTGCAGGTGTCGCTCGGTCGCGACGACGCGGCCGCCGTCCACGAGGTCATCGAGTGCCTCCACAGCCGCCGCCGGCGTCCAAGAACACATCCTCGTCCGCCACCTCCTACGGCTCTAGCGAGGAGTTCCATGCCGCGGCAGTGTCCCCGACCTCTGTCTTCCGCTCGTGTCCGCCGTGCGCCGTGTCTGCAAGTACCGCAAGGAGCACATGCTCGAGGGGACGGCTGCCGGCGGCGCGGGGTACGAGGTGACGAGGTACATCTATGTGGCGCTGGCGGTGCTGTTACCCATGCCCGCCATCATCCGCCGTAGTCCGCGGGCGGCGCGTGGGTCGGCTACGTCGCAGTGTCCACCGATGAGATGACCCCGCGTCTCGGGCGGCGCGACGTTGACGCCGGCGTAGTCAAGGTTGGCATGCCTCGACGCGCGCCACCCGCGCCCCGATGTCAAGGTCAAGTCCGTCTTCCTCAACCTCTACACCTCGGCGGTGGCGACGTCGGCGTCGGTGGCGGGTGGCGCCGCGGCGACCACTAGCACCACCAGCTGCCCCTCATCACGTCGTGCCCGGGGGACGAGGACGTCAGCGTCACCATCGCCGGCCACAGCATGGGCGGCGCCCTCGCACTGCTCCTCGGCTACGACCTCGTCGAGCTCGGCCTCAACCACCGCCGCCCCGCCGCCGGCCACCGCACTCGGGTCCCTGTGTCCGTCTTCTCCTTCGGCTGATGTCGGTGCTGGACCGGGCACTGGCAGACGAGGACGTGGTCCGGGAGGTGGGGATAAGATCCTCGGTGAGTGGATAAGAGTGCTTTTTTTTCTTTTGAGTAACGGAAGAATCAAGATGCACATGGAAGGACTACAGCTACTCATGGAAGGAGTAAAACTCGAAATCTGTATATCATGACTTGCTTTTGTTCAACTTAATTGGTGATTATCTAAGATTTGCCTACGTTCGTTCTTTTACTTCCGTGCGTGTCTTTTTTCTAAACCCTTAGGTGGTGTTTGGATCTAGGTGATAAAGTTTAGCGCTTTAAATAAGTGATAATTAGATGTATTAAATATAAACTATTTATAAAACTAATTACATAAGTCATGTCTATTTCGCGAGACGAACCTAACAAGTCTAATTTTGCTATAATTAATACATAATTATCATACGTTTACTGTAGCATTACATTGTCTAATCATGGTGTAATTAGGCTTAATAGATTCGTCTCGTAAATTACTCATCGTTTATGTAATGAGTTTTTAAATTAATCTATATTTAATACTCCTAATTAACATATTTATATCTGATGTGACGGCGCTAAAGTTTAGCGCGTAGGAAACAAACAGGGCCTTAGTCTCATCACTGTTATAATTGACATATGCATAGGCAAAATCAAGAATTCAAGTTCTTATCATTAGTAGTAGCAAACATTTTGTGGGAGGTTCAATGGGCAAAACAAGCTGTACTTATTTTAGTTGGTACCAGTACCTATTCCAAGTAGGTATTGATACAGTGACGACGAGAAAAAATTATGTGTACTTTTTTTATGCTAAATCTGAGTTGGTATAAACTAAAACTTGTATACTTAGATCTTCCAACTAGTATATTGGTACCGATTTCTTTATTTTTGTCTTTTTAAAAGTAATTGGTTGACCAACTACGACAAAAAATTTTATTTAGAAACATTTTAGTTTCCAATATAGTACATCTTTGAATTTAATTGTTTGAAAGTATAAATCGTATTTTGAATGAAGACTAAATTTAGAGTACAATATGGTACCATCATAAGAAGTGGTACATGTTAACCCATGTAAAAAATATTTGTTTGAGCAATTATGTCCAAAAAGAATTGTGAGCATTTTAATCCTAAAAAGATTAAGATCCTATAAGAATGCACTTGTCATTCAGAAGTTTGAAATTATGAATTAAATATAAGTTCAAAATCTTAGTGATTGAATTAAATATGGAGATGTTCTTCCACCGCCGATTAAAAAATCAGCAAGTACAGTGGTTAAATGATAACGTTGACAAGCACGAGTAATATTAAAAAAATAGGGTAGGGTCGAATCCTACTGGTCTAATAGTTTGAGAATAAAAAAAGAAGCTGGACCATATTCTATTCAACCCCACGGCTCAGTACAGAACCAACACCTCGAGTACAGCTTCAAACAATCTTTCAAATATACACTTAGTTATATTTACATATGCCAGGCATACAAACATGTACTCTCATGTCGTGAAGGTGTACTCAATCTTTAACGAGGTATATAGACGATTTACAACCGGCGGTCAACCTTTAAACAGTGCCTCAAACACTGAGCCGTTCAGCTTTATGTCTTGTAGCATTGTTCTCGCCTCTTCCTGACCACACAATATATTATATAAAAAGCGGCGCACTCATCCACTTGCCCACGCCACTCATCCACTTCAGTCCACTTGCACGTCTTCGAGCAGAGCAACAACCAGCTTTCTGTCATGTCACCTGAACGGCGGTACAGAAAGATTCTTCAGCCTCAGTTGTATACCGATAGGAAATAAAACATGTACATTGAAAATACATGTGGATGAGACAAAGCCGCACGAATCTCGACACGAACCAAGCGTAATGATAGAGTCTCACACGATGGACGGGTCACACATTGATTTTTCGGGAGATGAGCTTGGCCACGCCGCAACACTCTTAAATTCTTCTATTCCGGTTGACATGCAAAGCAATAGATCAAAGGTCTAACAGAGGCCGACCAGGAGTTTGGAGAGGAGTAGCTAGCCATTGTGGAAGTGCATGAAAAATCTGTTGTGATGTGATACAAATTCATTGCACAATGATTAGTCCCACCTCGGCAACGCAACCAAGCACGGGCGCGTGAGCCGACTATATATATATATGTAAGCCATATGTAGATGATAGGGTAAGACAGATAAGACATCTTAGATGAGCCATGTATCATCTGATGAGGACATCACTCCTATAGATACTCACAACAATCCTCCATTGATCGTTCAAGGTCCAATCACTAGAGCTCGTCCGCGACAATTGAATTTAGAGGTGAGCTCGTTCCTAAGTACTTCTCTATGTGATTATGAGAATAGATTGCTACCTAATGATTATATTGTAATTAGGAATCATGGAGAGGACCAGAGGATAATTGGAGAAGGGCTTCAAGGTGGAGAGGACCAGCAAGGGCATCCAAGTCAAGATAGAGGCCCAAATCAATTCGACTTCGAGTCCACCTCGGAGTTTAGGAGTAGTCAGCGCTAAATCGGACGCCCAGGTCGCATACGGGCTCAGATTTGGACGTTCTTTATATGTTTGGAAAGCTAAGAAGATAATCTTTGCAATGGCACTAATTTCATATCAAAATTCTTCCGGAGTCATCGGGAAACAATGAAACAAGTTGACATCCAGAATCTGTTTCGGCGTTGCTTCGTCATATTTTGGTCTTTGGGCCGTGTATCGTGTTGAGCCCAATAGGGGCACGTCCAGGGGGGTCGACCACGACCCTAGACTCTTTAAAACAGTAGCCACCGCCCAAGTTAGGGTTTGGGTTTTGCTTAGATCAATTCTGTCAAGAATAGTGTCGCCGCTCGTCGGTTTGTGAGACCCCAACTTCGTGAGTTTAATCATACATCGGCAATTGTGTTGCAATCTTTCTCGTTTTTGCTTCTGTTCTTCGATTCGCAGGCAAGGATTAGCCTTCTGGGCGAGGTCAACCGTGCAATGCTGGTTGATAACCTGAGGAGACGTGGTGCTGCGATTGCGGGGTTCGTAACGTGTGGTTCGGAAGCCGGATTGATTTGAGTCACGACTCCACCAAATCGAGAGTTATCAGAACCTTTCGGAAGATCGGGAAACCCTAGTTCCCATCATCATCCCTACTTATAAACTCTCCTCAACAATGATCATCTTCCATGGGTTTTTTCCCGTAAGGGTTTTTTTCCACGTTAAATCGTGTCTCGTGTTCGATCTTGTTTTTTGCATTATTTGCTAACAAGTGGTATCAGAGCTTGGTGCGAGATCACGTGAAAAAAATAATTAGAGTTTCGTCCCTGTTTATCGTGCGCCGCCAACCGGATCAATCTGCGATTGGCTACCTCGTGCAAGACTCGTCGACGTGGAGTTTAAGACGGAATCTGATTCCGTATTTGCCAGAGGCTGCAGAACAATCCACGAGAAGCTACCAGAAGGTTTTTCTCAGCTTTGCTGAACGTACACGGAGTTGTACACAACGCTGCAGGTTATTGCTAGATTTACACAGTAACATACCTAGATTATTACTGCAAATTATTTTCTTCTGGTTATTTCTTTCATATGGCTTCTTTGATATATGATATGATTTCCGCTGCTGAGACATATTGAGATTTTGAGGATATATTGAGATTATTATTGGATGACTTTGAGTCAATTCTTCTTGATGTTTTGACAACATCGTTCATGTCATGTCACCCTAGTGGTTTCTTTTACTCCTATGGAGTTGGTTAATTTAAAGTGAAGGTTTTGCTCTGAATTGAGTTTGAGGTGGATGATTCTAAGTGCAACAGAGGAGGTTTGTTTGAATAGATACTACAACGTTTTGTATTACGGGAGCAGTACGTTTATTGTTGTCTTTGCTCATATTGAGGGGTTTAGTTCAAAGGTTTAACTCCTTTTGTTGCACATTTATGCCTACATCTGAACCGTGTTTGAATGGAGCGGTAATTGACCATGTCATGGAATTTAGTTTCTTCTACAATTGGCAAGTTTATGGTACGTGAAGGATACACATGCTAGTTGCTCTTGCAAGAGTGTTGTTTTGGCAAAGTTTAGTGTTCCTGATGGAGCATATATTATTCCATGAGATGAGTTTTTCACTGGATATTTATTTAATATCATGGGTGATATTGCGATTTTGTGTCGTTTGATGATTGAGCGTTATTGCAATTTGCTTTTGAGGTCAGTTGCACAGAGTCAGACTTTTGCTGGGATTATGAATTTGATGAAGACCCAGATTGTTGGTCTGTTTTGTTTATAGCTGTGTGTGTTTGAACCTATTGGTTATTTGCTCAATTTTTACTTCCTATGAAGTGTTGGGAGAATACTCAAGTGATCTTACTCATTGGTTAGTCCGGTGGATATTGGCATTCAAGATTTGAATATGGAGGTTTATTATTCGTCTACAGGAGGGAATTTGTCTCAAGGTGGAGTTTGTTGTGATGTGATACAAATTCATTGCACAAGGTTTAGTCCCACCTCGGCAAGGTAACCAAGCACGGGCGCGTGAGTTGACTATATATATGTAAGCCCTATATAGATGGTAGGGTAAGACAGATAAGACATCTTAGATGTGTAGGGTCGAGATGGCGGACTAGAGGGTGGGTGAATAGTCCTTTCTAAAACATAACGCACCGGCTAACCGAAACAAATGCGGAATTAAAACTATTGGTCTAGCCAAGACTTCACCCCTCTATCTATGTTCAATGACACCTTATAAAAGATCCTAAACAAGCAACTAAGGTGTCGGGCTAGCACGAGCTCACCTAATTAATTCTAGGAGCAAGGTCACACAAACCTATGCCACTAGTACTTCACACACCGGGGAGCTCCTACACAACTAGTAAGCAAAAGCACAAAGATACTAAGCTCACTAGTAATGCTCAATGGTCAAGACTACACAAGTCTAATCCAAAGGCTCAGTTTACTTAGCTACACAAACTAAGCAAAGAGATTAATTAAGCTACACAAGCTAATTAGTCACAAGATCACTACTTTAAGCTACACAAGCAAGAAGACAACTAGAAAGCTACACAAGCCAACTAATTATGAGAGCAACCTCACAAGCACAAGATATATATATATATATATATATATATATATATATATATAAGGAAGTAAATACAATACTTGTGATCAAGAAGTGCAAACCACCGAGAAGAGTAGACAATGTTGACACGATGATTTTTATCCCGAGGTTCACTTGTTTGCCACCAAGCTAATCCTCGTTGTGTCGACCAACACCTCGATGGTTCTTGGGCAAAGCTCTCAAGCCGCCGGCCACTCCGGGCACTCCAAGACACCACTCGCAAGTGAAGTAACTCAATGACACGCTTCACTAGAGTTGCTCTTCATGATCCCCGCGGGGTGAGCACAATCCCCCTCACAAATCCTTCTCCGGAGCACCGCACAGTCTCCTTGCGTGCTTCAACGGAGCCTCAATCCACCAAGCCGTCTAGGAGGTGGCAACCTCCAAGAGTAACAAGCAAACCGACTTGCAACACGAACACCTAGTGCCACTCAATGCAATCTCTCAAAGCAATGCACTAGACTCGCAATAGATTCGCAATCTAGCATGAACAAGTGAGTTAGTGGACTCCCAAGGCAAGCACTACCATGGGAAACACATTCCCAAGGTGCTCAACCTTCTCCAAGACCCGGGCACCCTCCTATTTATAAAGGAAGGGAGAAAACTAGCCGTTATGGTCAAACAGCGCAACTGGCGGACCGTCTGCAGTACAACTGGCGGACCGTCCGCCTCAGATCTCAACGGCTATAAAATGTGTCAGAGATGACCGTTAGAGCTCTGGCGGACCGTCTGTCCATCAGGCGTGGACCGTCCGCCCCACACTAAAATCAGCCGGCCAAACTCGAACTTTTGCCCGCGGACCGTCCGCCTCACAAAAGTCCTCTCAAACGCTCGGAAACACCTCTGTGTAAACAGTCCGTGAAAACGGTCCGCCTCACAAAATTTTGCCTGCGGACCATCCGCCACATCACGCCGGACAGTCTGCCTCACAAAATTCTTCGCATTGAAGAACAACTGCGGACAGTCTGGACCCCCCGGACGGTCCACCACCAGATAGGCGGACCCTTTTTTTAGCACAACCGAAGCTCGGTAAAACGGCCATAACTTTTTGCTCCGATGTCCAAATTAGGTGATCTTGGACTCTATGGAAAGCTCATTCAGAGGGCTATCCAACCCAACTGAAATATTGACCCAAAACACTTTGGATCAAAGAAGAATTGCAAACCAAGATCACGTCAAGCCATAACCATCATCCAAACCTTCAACCATTTGCAAATGTGCCAACCCCATAAGAGCACCACCTTATGTATGAGTGAGTTAGCATTTTCACAAACATTTCTTAAAGGGTTTTCCACTCTTTTTACCACGCCACTCGATTTTAGCAACAACACAATGTTAGATCGTTTAAGAGATCGACAGAGTGGGTCCTCTCACAGATTATGGGTCACAGACTGTCCGACCGCCAGCACAGACTGTCCGATCTTTCTGTCAGAACAAAGTTCCTTATGATTTTCAACAACGCCCATTTCCAAGGTTAGTCGCCACTCATCTAAATGCAAACCATGCAAGTTATTGATCAAGTGGCACTAGATGACCGGTATGCAAACAAGTTTGCCCCTCTTGATAGTACGGCCATCTATCCTAAACCCGATCATAAACTTCTCTACTCACCTATGACCGGTTAAATGAAATGACTATTGGTTATACCTTTGCCTTGCGCATTCCATTCCATCTTCTCCAATGTTGATGCAACACATGCACCAATGTCATCACAAATGATATGATCCACTTCATATCATCATGCGACGTATTGGTTCATCGATCTTGACTTCACTTGCTCTTCACCGTTGCATCGGTCCATCGGCGCCAAGTCATTGCTCAAGCATCCCACCATGCGGTCCAGCGCTTAGCCTCTGACTTGCCCTTCACACTTGCAACCGGTCCATCAAACCAAGTCTTGTCTTGATCTTCTCCTCTCAGTCACATGACTCCATGTCATGTCACATGACTCCATGTCATGTCTCATATGCAATGAGCTCCTTCATCACATAATTACTTGTGGACTAATCACCTGTGTATTTCACTTAAACACATATTAGTCCACCTAAGTTGTCACTCAATTACCAAAACCAAACAAGGACCTTCGAGATGAGCCATGTATCATCCCTACTTGTAAATTCTCCTCAACAGTGATCGTCTTCCATGGTTTTTTTTCTATAAGGGTTTTTTTCACGTTAAATCGTGTGTCATATTCGATCTTGTTTTTCGCATTATTTGCTAACAAAATCAAGTCATTTATTCATTCATCACTCCAACATAACCAGCCAACGGGGTCCAAATTTATTCATTCTTAGCATGCGTGATGTTTGAACATGTATATATTCATTTTGGTGAGAGACACAAGCTAAGGTTTTATTAGTTGTGACGTATCCAATTTCAAAACAGCTCAATCAGTATTTGAGAATTTTAGTAATGATCAATAATTATTTTTTTATTTAATATGTATATTTTTTTATCCCGTGAACATGACAACTCACGGGCCTATTTGTTAATTCAACCTTAAATATATCTGAACCAAAGGAAAAGCCTTTGAGGGGTTCAGCATGCTTCATGTTTGCTCCGTCCATCTAAAAAAAGAATTCTCTCTTCCCAAAAAGTCAATTAGTTTTAAATTAATTAGATTTATATAAATATATTAACATTTATGATTTCAAATACGTAAAGTCTAAAGCACGTTCGGCCGCGCGAACGTGCATCGCGTGACCTAGCTTCTCTGGTCCCGGCGCCACCAGTTTCGGGGCCGGGGTTGCCGAGGAAGATCCGGCGCCGGTGGATCTAGAGGAGGGGTTTGGGGCGGCAGTAGGCTCGGCAGTGGCGACGGCCGCCGGGTGGCGAGGGCACCACAGGGCGGGGCGGTAGAGGACCCTCGGTTGGCAGTGCCGGCGGTTGGGGCGGAGGAAGTGACGGAGAAGATGATGGTCAGCGGGTTAGCGTCACCCGCGGTGGTGGGCGACGGCGGAGGCGGCGGGGCGCCGGCGGGGCGCCGCTGGAGCCGGGGGTAGGGGCAGAGGAGGCGGCGGAAGAGTTGACGGTGATGGATTAGTGTTGGCCACGGCGGCGGAGGCCGCCGGAGCCGGGGGAGGAGGCGGCGGCGTGGGCTCGAAGCAGCGGCGACGCGTCGCGCTTTCCTTCCACGTGACCCGTCGTGGGTTAGACTTGTCCTTTCAAATAAGCTTAGTATGAAAATATATCTTGTAATTCAATCTATATCTATCTATACTATAAAGATCCAGTAGAATTGAAAACACTTCTCACCCAAAAAAATCCTACTCACCCCTCACAGAGTACCCACATGTCAGGTCCAACGGTGGAAACGACGTGAAAAGTTTTTCAAAAACGATGTTTCTAGAGAGTTTTTGCCATTTTAGGCACTACTTTGTCACCATAAAATTTCTTTACCCACCCCGTATACCCACCAAGGTATACCCACCACCTAAAATCATATGCCTTACGTAGATGTCGTAACCAATTTAATCTGTCTCCCATGAGTTAATCATTGTCCGTAAACCGTAAACACTTTTCCTAATTGTTTTGACATCGGTTTCCTTGCGCATGTAAGCTGCACAGCAATAATCAATCACGTTTATTCCTAGCAGGCTGTCAGCAACGTGGCATGGACAAGGCCCAATCAAGGCGTACATGCAGCAGCGAAAATCAACGCCGCCGCCGGTGGAGCTCGCCGCCTGATCGGAATAATGGTTGGACTATGTTCAGTATGTTCAGGTTCAACGCAATGGAGATGCTGGAGAGGAACAGGACGGCCGCATCATATTCGCCTGGGACTCGATCGCTCGGATTGCCGGAACCAGTGGGAGTCCATGGTGTGCATGTCGGCCGGCGCGCACGTGTACAAGCAATCCGGGAAGCCGATCAGCAGACACAAGGGCTACCTCTCCATGGTTTTCGCCGACTACAACTAAGCATATCCAACTCGCATACGTGTCTCTGATCTTCGCGTGCGACGGGTCAATCCTGCTGGACGACACGCCCTTCTTCACCGGTGAGAAGACGGCCTCGACCAACGCCAACTCCGTCCGCGGCTTCGACGTCATCGGCCGCCGTCAACACCGCCTACTACAGGGGCAACGTCGTCTCCTGCAGCGACATCATCACCGTCGCAGCACATGACTCCGTCGTCGCGGTCCGTTCTCTCCCCTCCTAGCTCCATTAAATGCAGCTAGTAATATAGTTAGCCGCGCATGCATCCGTCGTTAATTATCCTTTGCATGCATGCAGCTGGGAGGCCCGTCGTACGACGTGCCGTTGGGTCACTGTGAGTTTGCGACGCGCGCACGGCGAGCCAGGTGGAGGCGAACAACAGCATCCCGGCGCCAACATTCAACCTCGACCGCCTCGCCCGAGTGCTCAAAGGTCCGGTCATCGCTGCAGATGACATTCTGCTTCCGCGCACTCGACTCGGCGCTGCCAGATTGCCAACCAAACAACACTTTCACAAGCTTTGCTCACCGCGCTTCAAAAGCCGCCTACACGGATGCTGCCACTAGTCAAGACGGGGGTGGCACCAGCAGCGATGGGAAGCAGCAAAGCAGCGGGGAAGGAGGATGTGCACCAGCTAAGGATTCTGGAAAAATGCTATATGCAGTATAGGTTCTTGAATGCCCGGGCGGAGGTGATGGCGATGGCAAAGAGTGCAGCAACTGAGGTGATCAATGTTTAAGTTGCAGCTCGGCCTTTTGTCACCACTGTATTTTGGATTGGATGATTGTTATCTTCTTAGTTCTTCATTATATTTTTTTTGAAAAAGTCTATTTTTGACCATCCAACTCTTGGCTCAGTTTGGTTTTGACCATCGAACTCCAAAACCGGGTATCTTTGACCATCCAACTATCAAAACCGTTCAAATTTGGCCATCGGGGCGGTTTTGATGAGTGGTTTTAATTTTTTATTTACAATTTAGTCCTTAGATCTTAAAATGATTATTACTTTTTGCTCGTACCTCCGATTTTGGTGATTCTTATGGTCACACGTTCATAATAATGAGCTTTATTTTTAAAATAGTCTTTATACTATTTTATCACTATTTAATATATTATTTTTATGTTATTGTATAAAAACACCAATATAAAAAAAGTAAAACAAAACGTTAGAAAATATTATGTCCATGACTTTAAAAGATAAAGTTCATCGTTACAAACGCGTGACCATAAGAATCACTTAAATCGGATATAAAAGAAAAAATAGTAATCATTTGAAGCTCCAAGTACTAAACTGTAAATAAAATAGTTCTTGGATCTTAAAATGATTAGTATTTTTTTCTCATATATCCGATTTAAGTGATTCTTATGGTCATGTGTTCTTAATGATGAGTTTTATCTTTTAAAGTCATGGACATATTATTTTCTAACCATTTGTTTGCTTTTGTTATATTAGTGTTTTTACACAACAATATAAAATTAATATAATACATAGTGATAAAATAGTATAAAGTCTATTTTAAAATATAAAGCTCACCGTTATGAACGTGTGAGCGTAAGAATCACCTAAATCAAAAGTACAGACAAAAAGTAATAATGATTTTAGGATTTAAGGACTAAATTGTAAATAAAAAAATTAAAACCACCCATCAAAACCGCCTTGATGGACAAACTTGAACGGTTTTGATAGTTGGATGGCCAAAGATATCCGGTTTTGGAGTTCGATGACCAAAACCAAACCGAGGCAAGAGTTGGATGGTCAAAAATGGACTTTTTTCTATTTTTTTATCAGTTTATGAGTCAAACTGAGCTTATAGATCTTCGCCACGAAACTACGGTAGATCGATTAGTTTTATCGAAGTTACCGTATTTACATACCTAGGACTTGTAGATGCATGAAATCATTAGAAAATTAGTGCGGTGTGGTTTTCCTGGGCAGTGAAACTGTGAAAGTAGATTATATTATATGTATTAGTAATTTTAATATTTATGCTTTACACCATGCTATGTCTATCTTATTATTTTTCCTGCAGTTAGAGGCATCTTCAAGGATGTTAGCCTCGGTTCTAACCAACGTGGTATTTTTATCAATGATTGGAGTCGATGGAAAAGATAAGTTTAAATTATCTTGACCTCAGTTTACTCTTTACCAAGTTATCGGTTAATTTGTCAAAAATTGACTTAAGCTCACCCTCAAATTAATTCTTGTTTACTATATTTTCTAATACACGCGCGTATCGCGCGTGCACTCTTCTACTAGTATATTACAAGGATACAACAGAATTAGAAACACTTTTCACCCAAAATTTTTCTATTTACTCTTCATTGAGGACCAACATATTTTGCGCTTTTTGAAGGGTTCTCATTGTTTCCTCTATTATTGTTTTCACCGGTCCTTATCCACGTCCCAACTCGACGTGGTTACGCTATGGCCTTACTAATTTGATTTGACGTGGAAGAACGTCGCGAGCTAGAGCATCACTGGTTTATGGTGCAGCGATTTGATGTATAGGCGGTTTGGTGTGGGTGTGGTCGGAGGTGGTGGCTTGTCCGTGTGGAGATTGTGGTGGAGTACGGCGACGTACAGGCGGTTCAGGTCGCCGTGATCTAAAATCCCCAGCACTACTAACTAGGGTGGATGGAGCTTGTCGAGGATAGCTCGGGTAGGGAGCGCGGAGCGGCGAGGGATTTGGATTTGGTGGCGTGGAGGCCGACGAATTTCGCCTGGGAACTGCTCTACTCAGTTCATGGTTGGAACGAGCAGAAGAAAGAACAGAGAAATGTGGACGAGGATGGGGTCTTGGTCATGGTCAAGGCGATGTGGTTGAGATGGCGGGTTGCATGGGACAGAGCTGAGCTGGTGTGCCCACCTGTGGCTGTGGTCGTGTGGCATCAAGCACGGAGGCAACGGCGCGTGTCGATGACCCTAAACCCTAAAGCATAACTCGACTTTAATCCTTGTATCAAAGTTGCAGCTGATATATAGGGCTACAAAGTTTAGTAAAGATATTTGGTCAAATTCAAAGTGGTTTGAAACATAAAGGAGCTCAAAGTTTGGAGAAAAACATGAGTTTATTGTAAGTTAGGAACAGATAAATTTATTTGGTTTAGGCTACTTTGGCTGCCAAAATTAAATTGATTAGGCTTTGATTCACGACTACAAATAGCCCAACCCGGTAGAGCAAACATTAAGCCACAAAGTTTGGCCAAACCCCGTACATAGCGTTTAACAAAACTCAAAGATATAGTTGATGAAAAACCATTGAACCAAAGGTTCAGTTAAATGGATGCAAACACTGTTTGACCGAACTTTGACCAAGATTTTGAAACACTTAAACTTGGAATCATTCGACAAGGTTTATACATATCCTAAAACTATATAGTAAGGACTTTCCATTTTTCCCAAAACATATATATGTTGTTTAGATAAATTTATTTTAATTACCTCACAAACATTGCATGATTAAACCATTATCCATACGAGAAAATTCAAAATTAAATCATAATTTCACATGTCATGTACATGTTCCCTAATAATCATGTTTATAAGTAGAAACACATTTCAATCATTAATACAAACATTTTGTATCTTTATACCGTATATAGATGCACCCCACTAATAGTTATTAACTCTATTTCTCTTAACATGTAAGCTATCATGTCACATAGTAACCCATTATATCAGTTGCCACGTCACCATCCACTATGACCATCTATCTATGTCTTTCACCGATTTTCTATGACTAATAGCATCCATGCATGCAATTTATTAGTCTTTGTGAGTATAATGCTATAAAATTCTCACAGTACAAATACATGGATTATCAATCATTTAAGAGAGGTTCTCTCTTAACAAAATGAACAGGTTTTCATGTAGAATGTTGCTATGCAATCACCTTAGTGTCTCTACATTCGAATTTCACCTTAAAATCATAATATTATCATTTGCAAAACAATATTACCATGCAATCACCTTACTGTTTCTACTTTAATTTTCCCTTAAAAATTTATTTAAGAAATTCCCACAGCAGCGCGTGGGGTATCACCTAATTTAATGTGTTATTGTATGGTAGTGGAAATTAGAAAATGTTGTAGAGAGCAGGGATCGATATAGATGTGCTATTCTCGATATTGTACACAATATTGTTTGTGTTTTTTTAATAGTACCCCACATACTCTTTATGATATTGCTCTAGGTACTGTTCGTGTTTTTAGGAAAAGACTACCTAGGGTGCTTGACTTTTTTTTACCTACTGTGGCAATGTCTATATCTATGTATAAACTTTGTATACTTCTGGTCCTAGTTATTTGAACCGGACCGGACCGGCGGTTCATCCGAAAAAAAACAGAAACTTGCGGTTCCGGACTGCCTAAAAGATCGGTGAGCAATTGAACCGGAGAATATCTGGCTGGACCAGCGGTTTTCATGTTAAACCGGGCCGGTCCGGTCCGCCTAAAAGACCGGTGAGCAATTAAACCGGAGAATCCCTGCCCACCGGGCTATCCAGTGAGCACGCCCACCACTGCACCACCGTTTGCTTTGTGTTATATGGTAAAACTTATATCTATTTGAACCGCTTTGAACCGACGGTTTAATGGTTCAAACCAATGAACCAGTGAACCGAGCAGTTGAACGGTTCGATCTCCACTCCGGTCCTAATAACTAGGCTTCTGGTACCATGTTTTTTACTTTAGTTTCTTCAAATAACCATAAGTTTGCAAGTTGATCCAATGGAATTATTGATTAATAATTGCATATCTTTTATTTTTATCTAAAACATGGAGCAATGTATATAGCATATGCAAACAAGAAAGTTATCGTGTGGCACTTTGGAGGGCCAATGCAACTCAAATGTAGTTAATTTGGGTTTGGATGTTATCAAATTCGATTTTTGAGTTTTAATTTGATTTGATAGATACAATTTTTAACCGCATGTTGCACTTTTTCGCTGTTACTTCATGTTAACTCCAGTTTAAGGTTTAAGCCATTTAGCCCATCTTTTTCATGTATAATAAAAATAAAAACCACCAAAACAATTGGCTTAAATGCTTCATATCGACACCAAAACAAACTTTTTGCAACATAACAAAAAGTGGCCTGGTCACGGTCTTCCATCTTCAAATTAAGCGACGCAAATAAATAACAATGACAGCGAGATACTATAGTGTTGGATTGTGCACCATGTCAGAACCCAAACAGATAGAAAAATCAAGACCCCTTTCGATCATACTCTAAATTAAAACCGGACAGGAGATAACCCATCATGATTGTTTTTGTTTCATTTCTCCCAGCTCACGATCGACTCGACGCCGTGCTCGTACACTTCCACGGCCATCTCTGCGTACCCATGCGCGGCGTACTGCTCGCGGATGCGAGCCCACTCCGCGTAGAGGATTTCATTCAGGTGCTCGACGGCCTCGGCGTTGATGCGGCGCACATTATCCATGATCTTGACAAGCTCCAGGCCAGCGTGACCGCCGTACCCGGACAGTGATCCTCTTACAAGTGAGGGGGGATCACGGGAGGCCACGGCGCGATCGGCGCTACTGCAGAAACTGTTATAAGTATCCGTCAAAAACACCGGTCAGCTTAGGTAACTACGTGGCCGGTACTAACTACAAGGACTGGGCTGCCCCGTACTAAATGACACCGTTTAGTGCCGGTCGGCAGGGACGGAGCTAGGGGTTGGGCGCCACGGTCCACCCTAAAATTTTGGTTGAACAATTCTCTAGTAGATTATTTACATGATTGTTTTGAATCTAGCTAATTTATTTGTTTTCTATAAGACTTACATTGAGTTTCATTATATATATTTTAGAATTGTTTATTTTAAGATGTTTGTAACATGTTTTTACGTGATTGTACTGTATTTGATAAATTATATATATACTTATATGTTGATATATATTATATTTATATAGTGTAAAACTGTAAAAAATATATGTTGGATTGAACCACCCAAGCGTCGAGTCCTAGCTCCGCCACTGCTGGTCGATAACACCAATTCGAACCCATGATCTTCAGCCCCGCGCGTTCCTTCCTTACCATTCCATCTCTACATCACTTGTGACTAAGTGTAATCAGTTGTGACTAAGTGTAAGATGCTTTTCTTTTGAAGTAACCTAGAGAACACTTTAATTCTGGTAACTTTAATACTGGTAACACGAGCCGGTACTATAATTAGTACTTAAACCATGCCGAGGTGAGAGGGCCATCTTCAGCCTTCAGGTAAGTGATGTTTCTTCAATCCTGCCAATCAGTCGATGCACACTTCTCATGTATTCATACAAATGCATTTGTTTCAATGATGTTTTCATGTCCTTTTCAATGTATTTAATTATCCCAAAATCTAGAACGAGAGCCCTCTCATTTTAGGCTTACCGAGAGAGCCTCTCGATCAGGAATAGCCAACGTGGCTGGAACCACAAATCATCCAAAAAATGAAAGAAGAGAAGAATCGAAAAAGTAACAAATCATAGGATTATGGTTAGGGGTTGTCGGGGGAGGGTTTCATAGCCGGCCGGCCTGCCGGCGGTGGCGGATCAAGGGCGGCGATGGCGCCGCCGGCCGAGGCAGTGGGGGACAACCGGTGGGCGGGGTCGGAGCGGGGGCAGCTCGGTGACGCCCGGCGGATCCGGCGGCGGAAGCCACCGGAGACGAAGGAGGAGGGCGGGGTGGGGGCGCTCACCGGAGACGAAGAAGATAACCATGACGACGACCGCATCTTCTCATATCTGGGCGAAGGGGAGGAGGAGAGGTAGGGAGGAAGGGAGGAGGGTGGTCGGGGGGGGGGGGGGTGTGGCCCTCGCCGGCGAGGGGGAGGTCGGCGGTGCGGTGCGGAGCATGCGGATGTCGCGAGAGCGTCGGGAGGCTGCGGGTGTGTTGAGGAGGTCGGGAGGAGATGCGGTGGGGTGGATAAGGCAGAGGGGTCTCCACCGAGCGCTAACGGGAGACCGCCTAGTCGCCTCCTTTAATTATTTACTCATTCTAAGTAAAAATCGGTTGCCTGAAAGTAGAATCTTTATGAAAAACTAGACCAGCCTAGGAGAAGCTAGGTGGCTTTATGTTAGGAAGAAATGAGCACCTAAATTCAAATCGAAGAGAGTTCGGACTTGAATACTCTAGTCGCAAATCCACACCCTCAGTCAAATTGTTAAGCTCCTTGCAGCCTCTATATCCAAAAGCAAGCCTACTTCTTGGACCTGTTTACCTAATCTTATGTCTAGTTCACATGTGATCCATTGAAACGGTCCAACTTAGAAGCTGTTCTTTCGTTTTCTCCCTTCGCAGCAACTGACAACAGCATAGTCAATCAAAGATTTAAAGTTAAGCCCCACAACCAGCAAACTGCAAAACTAGACCATACAAGAAATGCCTTTTTTTCCTTGTACCTTTGCCAAGATCCAAACCGAGATAGTGATGTATTTGGCCTTAAAATCAATTTTCTATGAACTAGTTCGCCTGCCATTCGGTCTTCTGGAAGTGCCCCATCAAGATTTGCGTGCAAGCTATTAGTAGTTACTTTTCTGACGCTAGCTGTTGCTGCATTTTCAACATCAAGTTGGACGATTTACTTTTTACTGCAAGTTGGAAAAGCAAAAAAAAAACAAATATTACTGTGTCCTCTGTACATTCCCTGTACCCAATTTTAAATCAAATATTATTGCGCCCTCTGTATCCGTTGACTGCAAGAATATTCAGTTTCAGCTTCCTCGCTCCCACCTAGAAGCTGACATTCAGATGACCAGACGAGAGCAAAGTCCACTCAACCTTCATCATTTATTTTCAGTTTGAAAAAAAACACACTAATTTAACGAAACTAGTCACCAGAAAATTATAAATACATCCTTTTGCAGCTCCACCTCCCGGGCACCAAGCCGTGTGAACTGGCTCTCCACCACAAAAAGCTACCAATGGGCTCCTCCAAGCTCCTTGCAGCCTTTCTTCTCCCAGTTGCTCTCCTTGGCCCATCAATGACCACAGCAGCAAACTCCAACCTCTTCCGGGAGTACATCGGCGCCATCTTCAACGGCGTCCAGTTCAGCGACGTGCCCATCAACCCTGCCGTCCAGTTCGACTTCATCCTCGCCTTCGTCATCGACTACACCACCACCACCAGCCCCCCTTCTCCGACCAACGGCCAGTTCGAAATCTTCTGGCAGAACACTGTCCTCACGGCCAACGCGGTGGCCGACATCAAGCAGAGCAACCCCAACGCGAGGGTCGCCGTCAGCCTCGGCGGCGCCACCGTGAGCGGCACCCCGGTGCTCTTCAGCCCCGACTCCGTCGACTCCTGGGTCCAGAACGCCGTCTCCTCCCTCACCACCATCATCCAGGACTACAACCTCGACGGCATCGACATCGACTACGAGCAGTTCCAGGGCGACGAGGCCACCTTCGCCGCGTGCATCGGCCAGCTGGTGACGACGCTCAAGAACAACGGGGTGATCAAGTTCGCGTCCATCGCGCCGTTCGATGATTCCGCCGTGCAGAGCCATTACCAGGCGCTGTGGGCGAGCTATGCGGGCGTGATCGACTACATCAACTTCCAGTTCTACGCCTACGATCCGAGCATCACTGCGGATCAGTATGTCAGCCACTTCGATGATCAGATTGTCAACTACCCCGGAGGCAACATCCTGGCCAGCTTCAGCACCGAGCCGACGAGACCCACGGCGTCCATTGATACGGCACTTAGCGCCTGCCAGACTCTGCAGTCGCAGGGGAAACTCTACGGTATCTTCATCTGGGTTGCAGATGATTCCAAGAGCCAAGGGTTCAAGTACGAGACGCAAGCGCAGGAATTGCTGGCCAACGCCAGCGGCTAGTAACACTCTTTTCACTGCTTTGCAGCTAGTAGTTTTCTTCAAGGCTTCAGCTGCAACAGTATGGAATAAAATGTCGTAGTTTATTGGAATTGGAATAAGAATCTAGAATAAAATCTCAATTGTAATGAGCTCTTCCTGTGACTCCTTCGTTAGGATAGTGGAT
This sequence comes from Echinochloa phyllopogon, assembly GCA_033239725.1. Classification (NCBI taxonomy): domain Eukaryota; kingdom Viridiplantae; phylum Streptophyta; class Magnoliopsida; order Poales; family Poaceae; genus Echinochloa; species Echinochloa phyllopogon. The sequence continues at coordinate 24,701,770 of BTCW01000018.1, read as the reverse complement.
ATTCCATTATGCAAGAATTTGGGTCTACAACAGCTCTGAATTTGGATACACAGGCAATGCTCCTCTGCCTTTTATTTCCCTCTGTCAAAGTTCTAAGTGCTACTTGCTAGGCTATCCATCTGTTCAGAATCAGTAATAGAACAATATAAAGTCATCAGCCCTTTTTTTTGCCTTGAGTTCTATTTCTTGTTTTGCCAGGTCCAAATTGGCTATCAGGTTTTCAATTCAAAACCAGAGGTTCTTTTTGGTTCAGGGTCTCCATTTTGTCGGTATCGGTGGGTTCCGCTAGATCCACTTATCCCCAATAAAAATGAATTTTGAATATTCAGAAATTTGATTTAATTTTCTTTAAACTTCACCGCTATATTGGTGCCATATTTTTAAAAGGAGGGTGAAGATAGAGCTGATAACCAGAGATTATTGGCAAAATTGACCCTGTCGGTGACACTCTTTGTGACGGGACTGACCCTGCCCACGCATGAGAGACTTGTACCATTTGGGGTGGAGACTAATACTCCCTCCATTCTTAAATATACGATGTTTAGGATAAATAAATTAGTTTATTTTTAAATTAAATAGTTTGTCTTAACGATATATATTCGAGAACGGAGGTAGTATTAATTTGCGATAGCTACTAAGAAAAACAACAAAGCCTTTAGCCCCACAAGTTGGCGTCGGCTTTCATTTAATGAATGAATCTGTTCTTTACGTAGTGGATGAAACCGTTCTGAGGGCTCTATTCAGAAAAGTGTTCCTTCTGCCAATCAGTATCCGCTACTACATCAGATTTCCACTGAATGCATATCTTCTCAAATCTATATAAAATGCAGTGTTTGTCTCGGTATGGCTGTCATGTCCTTTTCAGTGTATTTTTTTCCATGTTCAGTCAAAGTTGGTAGCCTCAGGCCAGAATATCCATCCAAATCGCAGGCCTAACTGATCTTTTAGACCTACCTACTCTTATATTTCGGTTCATGGGCAATCCTTTGAAACAGTCTAACATAGCAGCTGTCCTTTCGTTTTCTCCTCTTACTGTAATTGCAGAGAAAGTGAGACCCACATGGCCACAACCAGAAACTGCACTACTGGCTAGATCAAACAAGATTGTTTCCATGTATCTTTGCCCAACTCCTATGCCAAGATAGTGATGTATCTTGACCTCTGAAGTCAACTGTATGTACCTAGCCTACCATTGTATCTGTATCTTCTGGAAAACATCAAGTCGGAGAGACTTTGTCGTTGTACCAACTGCAAGATTTGTTTTGCAAGACACGTTGGAGGATCAAAAACAGGAGGACACCTAATATTTGCTCCAACGTTAGAAGCTTGGGTTATGCATGTTTCTCTTTGTCCATCTTTTCTTCTAGAGTTACTACTTCGTCCGTATCTGATCCATTGACTGCGTGCGTATGCGCAAATCATGGGTCAGCTAATGAGGAGCACATCCAGTTTGGCTTTCAGCTTCCTCCAATCCAATCGAGAAGTTGACATCTCTGGCCTCATCTCCTACATTTCAGACTTAATAAGAGAATATAGTCCATTCAACGTTCAACGTCATTTATTTTCTATTCGAAAGAGTAAAGATGCTGATCTTGATTGACATTTGCTTGCTGACCCAACACCTATTATAAATAGTTCCTGTTTGAAAATTGAAGGATTTACTGCGCAAGTAGATCAAACATGAACTATTTTTTCCCTGTACCTTTGCCAGATCCTAAGCCGAGATAGTGATTTATTTTGACCATTTATTTTGACCTCTGAAGTCAACTGCAAGTTGGGTTATGTACCAAGCCTCTCATTGTATCTTTTGGTTCTAGAAAACATCATGTTAGAGAGACTTTGTTTTGTACCAGCTGCAAGATTTGTTTGCAGGCCATGCTTGAAGATCAAAAACTGCAGCGCACACCTAACATTTGCTCCGACGTTAGAAGCTTCCGTTGTGTTTGTTTCTCTTTGTCCATCTTTTCTGCTAGCATTACCGCTTCCGCCGTATCCATTGACTGCGTGTGTATGCGCAAATCAAGGGTTAGCTATTGAGGAGCACCTTTTTTTTACACTTACTGAGGAGCATATTCAGTTTCGCTTGCTTTCAGCTTCCTCCAATCCAATCTGGTAGTTGACATCTATGGCCTCATCTCCTACATTTGAGACCTAGTAAGAGAATAGTCCATTCAACGTTCAACGTCATTTATCATTTTCTGTTTGAAAGAGTAAATATACTGATCCCCGTTGACATATGCTTGCTGACCGTAGCAGATACGTACTATAAGTACTACATGCTTTTGCACCAGCATTTGCAACCAACCAGTGCAAGCCAATTCTCCTCTGTAAATGTTCAAAATGGCCTCCTCGAAGCTCATCGCAGCAGTTTTCCTTTCCCTCCTCTCCCTCCATGCTCCAATGACCACAGCAGCAAACTCCAACCTCTTCAGAGACTACATCGGCGCCATCTTCAATGGCGTCAAGTTCACCGACGTTCCCATCAACCCCAAGGTCCGGTTCGACTTCATCCTCGCCTTCGTCATCGACTACACCACCGCCACAAACCCTCCTACTCCGACCGACGGCCAGTTCAACATCTTCTGGCAGAACTCCGTCCTCACCGCCTCCGCGGTGGCAGCCATCAAGCAGAGCAACCCCAACGTGAGGGTCGCCGTCAGCCTCGGCGGCGCCACCGTGAACGACCAGCCGGTGTTCTTCAACATCACCTCCGTCGACTCCTGGGTGGCGAACGCCGTCTCCTCCCTGACCACCATAATCCAGCAGTACAACCTGGACGGCATCGACATCGACTACGAGCAATTCCAGGTCGACCCGGAGACCTTCGCCGAGTGCATCGGCAAGCTGGTGACGACGCTCAAGAGCACCGGGGTGATCAAGTTCGCGTCGATCGCGCCGTACGACAACGCCGACGTGCAGAGCCATTACCAGGCTCTGTGGAGGAGCTACGGGGGCGTCATCGACTACATCAATTTCCAGTTCTACGCGTACAGCGCGAGCACGACGGAGGCGCAGTACGTCAGCCACTTCAATGATCAGATTGTCAACTACCCCGGAGGCAACATCCTGGCCAGCTTCACCACGGCGACGACGACGACGTCGGTGCCGATCAACACGTCGCTGAACGCATGCCAGACGCTGCAGTCGCAGGGGAAGCTCTACGGTATCTTCATCTGGGCTGCTGATCATTCCAGGAGCCAGGGGTTCAGATACGACACACAAGCGCAGGCACTGCTCGCCAATGCTGGCAACTACTAGCTGCCTTCACTGTGTTCCTGTTTGATTCTTCTTCAGGTGCAATAAAATGGAATAAAGTGCCGTAGATTAATATTGCTGTTTGAGCAAGAATGGAGGATGGAATTTCAATTGTACGGCAGAAGTTGTCCATTCTGGGGAATTCAATTAATCTGGGCCACCTTGCTAGCAGCTCTGAATATTTAGTTTGTAGGCTTTGTTTCCTTTGCCTTCACTTTTCCAAAATCATTAATTGTTTCCAAGTGGGTCTTTTGTGTCTGCACATTTCTCAGGCTGCTCATATTTGTTCAGGACTGCTCACTCATGTAGGTGGTTCGTTTGATTCTTTCAGCCATTTAATTTGCTGAGTTCATTGGTTTTTGCCAGGTCCAAACCAGTTGCCAGATCAGGTTTGAATTCCAAAACCTGATGGCATTGTTTTTCACTGTTGATTGATGTTCCTATTTTCTTCTATTTTGTTCAATTTTTCCACTTTTTCAGTAGACATGCTGATGCATGGTGCGATGGCTTTGCCGGGGACTTTCTCTAGTAGCCATTTCTTTTCATCCTGTCTGGTTATTATATGGCATCTTTGTGGAGTCCCGCATGGGTGTTTGTTTTCTTCTTCTAAGAGCGAGTATAATAAGTTAATATGAGCAGGCTAAATAAATTATCACATCAGATTTTTGATGCGGTGGAGGAGAGAGATGAGAGGAGAGACACAAATTAAAGCGGGTCATAAGTTTACAACTTGCTCGGAGTGGGCTAGAATACGGATCCCAACAAGTGCGGTGAGAGAATGAGAGAGGAAAGATGACTTAGGTATTGATGATGTAGTCCACGTATATAGCCAACTATTATATCAGTGGGCTATTAGCTTGGCTTAAGATGACATGGCAAACTCATATAGCCAGCAACCGGTGTTGATGACACCGTTTTTTCAAATGTGATTGGTCAAAACACAGTCAAAAGAAAGAAGGACTGACGAAGCAAAAGGTGATGGCCGCTGCGGTTTTAGCCAATGGAATATATGTGGCTATTAAAATGGAGATTATGGTCGATGCAATTGTCAGTGCCAAGGAACCGGGGTCCCTATCGGGCTGGACTAAAGAAGAAAAAAGAAGGCCCAGTACAAGATTAGTGCCCAACTGCAGGGGCGGGTGCAACAAGGCTCGGGCCCAAGCCTCATGACTCTTAGGGGGTTGAGGCTTCCTTACAGGAGAAGGCGGCGCCAGGGCGATCGAGGCACCTGCCCCACCGCACCCTAACACGGCCCAAGAATGACGCACCTTCCTCGTAAAAATATCATGATTATGGGGAGGTGTAAGCTCAGGAGGCCCTGCCACCATCCCAGTATAGGCCCTCTCGTTTAGGGCGAGGGCCCGTCACATCACATGGTGTGCGGCTCAAGGGAGCCCCGTCCCATGGACTGCCTGCCGTGACATGGGGGCAACCGCCCAAGCAGCCCGGGCTGCGACAAGCAGCCACGAAGCACCCCAGCACCCCGAGATTGTCCCGAGGTGGTGGAATGCGGTCTCCAAGACATGGTGGCGCCGCTTTCACACTAAGGCATTGTTTGGATATGCAGTTTTATAAAAATCAGTTCCCGTAAAATCTTCTTTTCCGTAACTGCCTCTAAAATTTTGTTTGGATCCCGCAACTACCTACGGTGCGAGGAAAACTCAGTTTTCACAAAAACGAAAAACACGTATTAGTAAAAACGGCTTCCACATGTTTTTAGGGAAATTGGTTTTCGATAGCCACGAACTTTTCCACTCGCGCGGGAAACATTGTTTCGGTGCCGCGCTTTCGCGCCTGTGGATGTTACCGCCTAAGCAGGATATAAAGAGCACCAGGTAGGTTTAAGGCATAATTAATCAATCGTCATTGGAGCAAGTCGTTGGCCGCCGCCGGGAGTTGCCGTCTCGTCGTTGACCGCCGCCGGGAGTCGCCGTCCCTCTCTCAAACTCCACCAATCACTGGATTTCAGATCAACGCCAAGCCGTTGCATTGATCTAAGGTAATATTTTCTTCGTATGTATAAATTCAATGGCAAAGTAATTGGATTATCTTTGAGTAGATAATACATCTAGTTTGTTGCCTGCATAGAAATGTAACACATCGTTAGATATTAGGCTATGCGATAGATGTAGACACGAAATGTTGCAATAGTTAACTTTGCTGATACGTCATGCGTGCCATATCAGAACTTTATTATCACCACAGTTATCTAAACCAAGTTGTGAACTAGCAGAAGCTTGTATTTGTTTCATGTGCGCTGAATAGTTTTACTACAATACGTTGAATTATTAGTAGTATCTACATCAGAGAACAAAGTCTTGGAACAAATGGTCAGTGACATTTTACTTGTGATTCCTATATTTTTTGTATTGTTCTTTTACAAATAGTAGTGTTTATATTTAATAGGATGTTTAGAGTGATATGTCACCGTCTTATATTGGTTCCTTATAGAAAATATGGAGGGCCATGTGGACAAAAAAGTTAAGCAAGAACACACAGAAAAAAACTCTATAAAGAGGCATATATGGAAAGCTAGCGAGGATAAATCCCTCCTCAACATATTGAAAGACCAAACCCTGAATGGTGGGAAAGAAGGTACCACGTACACAAAGACAGCATGGCGTGAAATCTTAGCTTCCTTCAATAGTGCCAGAGTTGAGAAACTTGAACTGCAGCAGTTAGAAAATCGTCACAAGTACTTCAGGGCCTGCTATACTACCATGAACAAACTTCTTAACTACAGTGGATTTGGTTGGGATGATGATGACAAAATGATAAAAGCTACCAAGGCAAAATGGGAGGAGCTCATTGAGGTACGTTGTAATCTAAGAAATTTTCTATACCGTGAGTTTGATAAATTCTAAAGTTCATTCATTATTTTAACCAAAAATTAACATATTGCAGAAAGACAATACGGTTCAAGAATACCGTGAGAAGGTGTGGCCTAGTTGGCCAGATCTTCAGGAGATATGTGCAACTTCAATGGCACAAGGGACCTGTGCTGCATCAAGCAAAGGGAAAGGCGCAAACTTGTCAGGCAAGGTTAATATAATTGATCTGAATGAGGAAGCTGATGTGCCGGAAAACCAATTCACTGACAAACATGTTAGTCAAGTGGTTACTCCAAAAAATTCTAATCAGGATCTGAAGGTGACAGGGAAAAAGATTATTAAGCCATCTAATGCAAATGGAAATAAACCTCAAGATAATCCTAGAGGACAAAAGCGCACAACTGATGATGCCGTAAATGCAATAGGTAGTCTAGCTGATGCTACTTCCAAAATAGTTGAGATGAAAAAAAGAGCAGCCCTACAAGAAGAAGCATATTCAGTGAAAGCGTGTATGGAAATACTAAAGAGTATGAGTGATGTTGACCCGAGCAAGAAAGTAAAGGCTGCAGCAACATTTACAAATGTTGAACAAAGGGGAGTCTTCGTTGAGATGGATGAGGAGATGCGGAGTCTATGGATACAGGGACTTTTGATTTAGGAGTTAAAAACTTAGTTTATAAATTATGAAATTTAGATTACATTTGGCTTATTGATGCAGACTCTATGCATTTGTTTTTCTATTTGTGTAGGAACATTATGTAATCATTTTGATTTCCAAATGATTGATATATTTTTGTTTTCCAAATGATTGGTCTATTTTTGTTTCATAATCAGTTCGCTTTCATGCCAAGTAATATTTTTTTCTAATGTACTAACTATTGTACGTTATGCAGGGCTCCATGAACTCATCACAAGGGTCAGATGATGATTTTTCTGATTCGGAGCAATTAGTTATTAACAATATCGCTGTTGTATCCTTGTTTCGTGATGTGTTCTTCACTAGACTTTTCAAAAGTAGTCGAAACACTTCAGATTTAAGTGGTGCCGATCGCACACGACAACTACTTGAAGGGCATCCAGTCAGATTTTTCGATCAACTACGTGTTGATAAGCATACTTTCTTCTTGCTAAGGAACGAACTGTGTGAAAAAAAATTACTTCATGATACATTACGGATGGGTGTGGATGAACAACTAGTGATGTTCTTATATACTATTGGTCACAGTGTTAGAAATCGTGTCATCCAGGATTTATATCAACATTCGGGTGAAACAATCAGTCGACATTTTAACAACGTTTTAGATGCAATAATTGGTTTGCAAGATATTTACATAACAGACCCACCCAATGAAGTACCCATTAGAATTAGAGCTGATCCAAAGTACTACCCATATTTCAAGGTAAACTTTCTATCCTATAAGCTTCGTCATTTCTTATTTTGCTACTTGTCTTAATGAATCATTCTTTGAAGAACTGTATTGGAGCAATTGACGGCACCCACATTGAGGCCAAAATCAAGTTTGAAGAGCAAACACCCTACAGAAATAGGCATGGATTTCCATCTCAAATGTTATGGCAGTAGTGTCATTCGACATGACATTCACATATGTGGTTGCTGGGTGGGAAGGTTCTGCATCAGACCAAGCCGTGCTCAGATGGGCTGTTACTAGTGGAGGTTTTGTTATACCAGAAGGTAAAATGAAAGCTATGTGAACTGTCATAATGCCCATCTATTCCTATAATAATATTGACTAACTAACACATGTACTTATTTTGCAGGTAAATACTATCTAGTCGACTCAGGCTATGCAAATACACCAAAATTTCTTGCACCCTACCGTGGGGATCACTATCATATTGATTCTTTCCGTGGAAGTAATCAGCACTATAAAGGTGAAAAAGATTTGTTCAATCATCGACATGCACAGCTACGGAATGTGGTAGAACGTACATTTGGAGTTTTGAAAGCTCGTTTTCCAATTTTAAAGGTTAAAGGAGGAATTTCCTATCCATATTGATGAGGACATGACACCCATACATATGTCCATTAGGGGTGCATGAGGTGGAGAAGAATGAGACCAACATGATTTTCCAAGTCAAGAAGAAGGCACAACGCTAATCCGATTCGAGTCCCCAAGGTGGTGGCCCAAAGAAACTCAAGTTCGAGTCCACCTCGGAGTTCAGGAGCAGCCCGCACTAAATTCGTCACCCAGGTCGCATACGGGCTCGGTGTTTGACGTTCTACATGTGCTTGGAAAGCTAAGGAGATAAGCTTTCCAATGGCACCGGTTCCACCTCAAAATTCGTTCTGAGTCATCGGAAATCGTCGAAACAATTGGACGTCCAGAATCTGCCAGGGTGCTGCGCCGCCATCTTTTGGGCTGTTGGCCCGTGTATCATGTTGGGGTCCATTATGGACGTGGTTAGGGGGTTATGCACGCCCCAACCCTCATATAATCAGTAGCCGCCGCCACATTAGGGTTTGGGTTTTGCTTAGATTAATCTGTCGAGAACAGTTTTGCCGTTATCGGTTCGTAGAACCCCAACTTTTGATTTTAATCATACATTTGCAGTGTCACTTTCTTTGAGAGCTGCTTCTTTCGAGTTCTTGCTTGTGTTCTTCGTTTCGCAGGCAGGGATTAGTCTTCTTGGCGAGGTCAATCGGGTTGTGACACGGTTGATAACCAGATGAGTCGTTGTGCTAAGATTACAGGGTTCGAGTTTGCTGACTTGAAGCCGGATCGGTGTGTTGCGCTCCGCCCAAAATGAGTTATCCTTTACCTGACGGAAGATTGGGAAACCCTAGTTCCCATTACATATGAGACCCAAGTAAAAATTGTTATGGCTTGCTGCATAATCCATAACTTCATACGGAAGTCTACACAGAATGATGAGTTGTTTGGGATGTATGAGGACATGGGCATACAGGAGAACGGTGACATTGGTGATGAACAAGTAAGAAGTCAACCAAATATACGACATGATGAACGAGTTGCTGGCGAGCGTGTCCGTGCAAGTATTGCTCAGCAGCTATGGACTAACCATCAACAACATACTGCACATCCATCTCATGGTGATTAGTCACGATTTTATCACCTTATTTTTTTATTATTCATGTTTTAGTCTTCAAAGTTTGATTTATCAACTAGAAATAAGTATCAAGGCACTGCTCAGCTTGTAGGACATGCCGAACTGTATCTTTACAAGAAACCAAATGTTACCCTTTTTACTTTTTTCGGTAACTAGATAAGACATTCTTTCGTATCAGGATATGCAAGTGCAGATTCAGTGCAGAAGCACTCTTGCTGTCTTCCAAGATTTGAGGCAGGAATCTCGATAGTTAATCAATCATATAGACTATATTGACGCATAGATAGACAAATAAACAATTCACCCAAGGCAGGAAAGGATAATTAGCTGCAAGTAATAACCGGAACAAGAAAATAAGCGACCAAGCAAACTGACCTGTACATAGGCTAGGAGGAACGATGAGGTTGACTAGATACAGAAAGGTAGAAGCTTGGGTAGCGAGGGCAGGAGGCTCCCATGGCAGAGGAAGCAACTATAGCTCATTCTGAGATCCATCGGCACTCCCTGGAGAGGTGGCCCAATATCTGAATCCCACTGCCTTCCTTCCCCTCGCCGCTGCCGCAAAGTCGCTGATGCATCACCGGCGTGAATCGCGGCGGAGCCTGGGACTGCCTGATTTGGTCGCCGGCGTGAGTTGCAGCGGAGCCTGGAACTGCCTGATTTGGTCGCCGGCGTGAGTCACCGGGAGTTGGGACTGCCTGATTTGGTCGCCGGCGTGAATCGCGGCGTAGCCTGGGACTGCCTGATTTGGTTGCCGGCGTGAGTCGCAGCGGAGCCTGGAACTGCCTGATTTGGTCGCCGACGTGAGTCGCGGGGAGCTGGGACTGCTTGATTTGGTCACCGGCGTGAGTGGCGGCGGAGCCTGGGACTGTCTGATTTGGTCGTCGGAATAATTGAACTAGCGCCGGCGAAGAGTTAATGAAATGGGGAAAAGTGAGAGTGAGAGAGGTCAGAGAAGAGGTAAAAGATGTTTTTAACTAACCAAACATGGTTTTATTCAAACGTAATAATACGGCACCGTAATGCAAACATAATTTCCGTAAAACTCACGGTAACTAACTAACCTAAAACTAGTTTTCCTAAAAACTTAATTAAAACTCATTTTACTAAAATAAATTTATACTTTGCGGATCCAAACAACCACTAAAGGCAGGAAATCTTTCCCCACCCCAAGGGAAGGGCTATAAATAGAATAGGAAAACAACATGTAAAGGGATTGGATCCCAGTGATTAAGAACAATACACTCCACTCACATGACGTAGGATGTTACGCTCTAGGGCGGCCCGAACCTATCTAAATCTCCTTGTCATTTTCCATTCCCCAAAGTAAGAACCTGAGTCCATCGGGTGTTACACCCCTGGCCGAATATCTAAACAGGGCTCCCTCGAATCCCTGTTCGTGATACTCACCCACCGTCAACAGCTTCAAGACGATGTGGCGTCGTAGCCGATGGAATGCAAAGTTTGGTCTACACGTGACAGTATGCAGCCGTGTAGAGTTCGATTTGTTTTAGGGGTGTTTAGGCATTAATATTTTCTTTTGGGTCAAGTTTTGTAAAGTCATAATCGACAAGGAGTCTCTAGTATTAAGATATAAATTAATTAATAATGCCAACAATAATTTATTTAAATGGGATGTGAATATGATTTTTTAATTAATGTAAAATAAAAAGGACAAGAAATATATTTGAAATTTGATAGTAAATATACATTTCAAAACAGGCGGGAACATTCGAAAATTGAAACCCGGTGTGTGCTCACGGATTTATCTGTAATGGTGGGTGTGGAGCGACCAGCATAGATGCACCACCGCATGCACTAGTAGAGAGTTCCTAGTGGGTGAGGAAACCGCCAGCACAGATGCCATTTGACCGCCAGCATAAAACTTTTTTGTACTAGTGTGACACAAGCAAGCACACGCACACAGGTTGATGCACATGCACGTCTAGCTTGCCCAAACACAACACACGCACTCACACAGTCAAACGTCCACACATCCACACGTTAACACAAATTAAACACACACGCGCACACACACACACGGTTTATAGTTGCACATGCACGTCCAGCACATCTAACACACACATGCACATGTCTACACGTTCACTCAAAAACATGCACATCAATAGATACACGCTAGCAAAAAAAATCTAATTTAATACCACCATACATGGAAGTTAGATCTAAATCTAGCACAAAGATATTTATCATATTTTTCTATTTTTAATCAATTAATCTATTATTTTCTAAGAGGTACATGCAAGTTCTAAGATGAGTCTAAATAAATATAGCTGTTGATCTTGTATGTAATAAACATGGATCTAAAAAATATTAAAGAACAATTTGAAATTCATAATCAATATCAGTATTCATAAAACACAAGTTGTATAGTTAGTAGATGATATCAAGATTTACAGAATTGACTATTTATCTATTTTGTTTTTCAACATATATATAAATAATTTGAAATTGATCCATCAGTTTGTTTAGCTTTATGTGTACTATTTACGAATTTTTGAAAAAGAATTTGAGACATTATAAATCTTATTTAATTTTACCATTTGGATGCTAGATCCCCCTGGATACATAATCCACACTCAAACATTCAGTGTGAAGTTCTCGTGTAAATTGAATTAGTGTCTCTGTAGTTTGTTCTTAAATATTGGAATTTAGTAATATGATGTCATGCATTAATCCTTGTTAGAACTATCATTTTGAAAAATAATAATTCCAGAGAGTACTAGTAGGCTAAACACCAGCACAAAATTTCCAAAACTTAAAGAAATTTTAAAATATGTACAAATACATGTAAAAAACTTCAGTCAACATTTAGAACCTGAAATTAATATTGTTGTTATTATTGAGTTTATGGTTGTATTTATAGATATGATATTTTAGTGTTTGTTGGTGTTTACAAGGTAGTTAAGTATATAAGCCTTGAAACTTGAAGTATAATACTTTAAAAGAAAGAGCAAGAGTCCTCATAGGGGAGAATAATAAAATCGAAATATGTTTATAATAATTAAGAAGTGCAATTGTAAATGATGATTTTGGTAGATATATTTCGATTGTACAATTTTCTTTAACTTTTTCTTATGAGTGAAGAAGTCTAAACAGGATATGTAATTAAGTATTATGTTTACTCATCTCTTGTGTTGAAATATTAAAGTATCTAAATGGTTATATAAGTAAATTAGGTATTTTTGATACACTATGAAACTGTAACAAGAAACAAGTATATCTCAAAATAATGAAAAGCATTCATATACAACATTTCAAAAAATAAGGTAGAAATAGAGTTCATTTCTGTGATGCCCGACCTGCATATCGGTATTCATTTTTTATTGTGATATAGATTTTCTTTGGTTGTGTGTTGTGATTGTTTTGGTGTCGCTACCGAGAGTTTTGTTATGTTGCTGGTCTTCTTTTCATTTGTTTTTTATGTACTTCTTTATTATTATTATTATTATTATTATTATTATTATTATTATTATTATTATTATTATTATTATTATTATTATTATTATTATTATTATATGTCCCATGAAATTTTGCTGGTTGTTTTTCATTGTCCCAAAGAGGCACGATGCTAGCATGTAAGCATGACTTGGTGAAGCCAAAACAAATGCAAAATATATGAAAGTACAATGTCTCTGGCCGACAAGATGATTGTTAATTACAAACCCTACTTGGCCCACCTATGTTTGTTTGATTCAGGAACATAAGTTGTCATCTAAGGCCAAAACATGTGTTGATTCTAGTAAAGAAATAATTGTCCCTTTCTTCAGTGTGTGCTAAAGCTGGTAACAGTTTGAAAACCAAACTAAATCCAAACTAGTCCATATCAATTATTAGCAGACTTATTCAACCCCTGTCTACCATCTAAACGACATGGTGTGACTAGTCGTGTGTCCAATACCCAAGGGGCATTTTGCCACTCTAGACTATTTGCAATCCCCCTCTCATGGGCTTGTGTACCACTCTGAGCCACTGACAATGGTTCTAGATAGAAATTCATATGCCACTCACCCCTTATATTATCCCTCACCAGTAGAGAAAGGGCTTTCCATCATTTTCATTTGTCTTGGTAGACAATAGAACCGGGACTAATAATAGTATTAGTCTCAGTTCTAACTTTTATGGGGATGGGAGGCGCTTTTGTCCCAGTTGGTAACACCAACCAAGACTTAAAAGGTCACTTTTAGTCCCAGTTAGTGTTACTAAGCCGGACTAAAGGTCTCGAGGCATTAGTCTCAGTTGCCAGCCGGGATAAAAGGCCCTTTAGTCCCGGTTGGAGTTACCAACCCGGTACTAAAGGGTCCTCTACGGGCTATAATAAAAGGAAAACACTCCCAGATAGTCACATGTGCTGTGTAGATGGGGTGTTAAGGGCGCTGTGCATGAGTCAAGAGGTCTTGGGTTCGAATCCTTGTCCTAGTTGCCAAAACCGAGACTAAATGGGGTTGACAACCGTGACAAATGCTCATTTTTCCACTAGCGCCTGTTGTGCTAACTTCTTCTCAGCACACACTGCTCTGGGCATGCAAAAGACATGATCACAATCTGATTGTTACACCCTGCTCAGCAAAGCCACACCACATGACCCCATCTCTCTTTTCAAATGGGCTCCGTAATTCAGCCTCATCTCTTGTTTTCAATTTTCTAATAACATGTGTTTTCTAATTTAAAAAAGGAAAAAAATTCTGACCATGACTAGGCCAGCACCCGAACCGGCGATAAGGTGGATAAAAGAGGGTGAGGGGGTTCCCATATCTACTCCATGTTAGTAGATATGTGAGTTTAACTTAAATAACATTGATTTGTACCTCATATTAATGGACAAAAAAGTTTAGGGATTCCAATGTGCATTTTGGGACTTCGCAAACCTAGATGGCACTTGTTCCCAAGTTCATGTACCACCTGTACATTATATTCTTAAGTAGCCATGCTGATGCATGAATGCCTTTGTTGGTGACTTTCGCCAGGACTTATGTTTAATGTTGAGTTTTTTCTTCAACCTCCCTTTTTCTCTGGACGGCCGCTAGGAAAAATCTGAAAGTATGTACAAATTCCATCCGAGATAATAACGTAATTACCTGTATGTGCATTGATAAATGTCGTCCAAAATTCAGAACCTTGGCATCAATACAGGACAGGTGTAGTTGAAATAAATACAGGACCAAGCCCTACCTAGTGCATCCTATATATTCATTTCATTCAGGAACATAACTCGACATCTCTAAGGCTGAAACTTGTGCTGATTCCAGTAAAGAAATTTGTGTCCCCCTTTTTGTGGTGTGACTTCTCCAGTCAAATACCTAGGGAGCATTTTGTCACTATGGCAACTCTGAGTCTCACTAACAATGGGCCAGAATGGTGATTCATATGCCACTTGCCCCCTTAAGTTAAATAATATTTTTGCTAACCTACTTGTTATCTCCTCACCGTTGTGACTACTCAAATCCAATACGTAAGGAACATTTTTGTTAGATATTGTGTCGAATATTTGTACGAGTCCGGTTACAACGGGACTTGGAGTTGTATTTAGCAGTATATGGTAGAGGGAGTTGTATTTAGCAGTATAGGGTAGAGTTCGTGACAAACTCTGTAACCTCGGCCTCCTCATAAATATGAGAGGGGGGCTGCTGTTGTAACCATGACGACATAGCGACAGGCTTGCAGGGGGGAGGCGGCACGTTGCCGGGGCCCCGAAGCGACCGGTGTTGCGGTTGGGGAGGAGCGCCCGTATTCATGCCCCGGGGATGTAGGCACATGGCCGAACCTCGTTAACAAAGATCGTGTCTCCGATGTCGTCTATGATCTTGCAAGTTCGTCTCGGTAGATTCAATCGGCGCTTCGGCTGGAGGAGATTAGCGGGCGGCTCGTCGCCGTGAGGGCTAATTTTCTAACAATTGGTATCAAGAGCTTTGGTTTGATTGGATCTAGAGGCTACGTGGAAGATCACCTGGAGATATGAGGGTTTCCAGCTGGATGTTATCATCAAGGAGGTGCTACGGTCGGAGGTTGATTGTTGGGCATGCAATCCAAGTAGCGTTGGCAGCAGGCATGACGTTTCGTTAATCGTCATGGGAGCTATGACGCATGGATCGAGGCTTGCGGAGCAGCGACGAGAAGGCCGCGTTCACGTAGTTTGGCGTGGCGTAGATATCGTGATTTGTGGCGGACCGTGATGGAGTCAGACTACTCATGACGCATGGAGAGACCGGCTCCAGGAAGACCCAAACATGCTGGCGCGTGCAGGTGTTGGAGTCCAGAGTACATGCGTGTGAATAGATCGGCCAAGTATACGTGCAAAGGAAAATCCGGTAGCTGCAATCAGACCCGTGGAGGACCGTGATAGTGTACAAGACCAAGAAGAAAAATAAAAGGAAAGGAATGCACGTGGGTTTCATGCATGCTAATATATCGTTAGGCATACATGTGTGGTGCGTGGTTTTCTTATTATTTTTCTTCAAGTGGAGATGAACACATGGTGGTCAGAAAAGAGGGATTGGTTGCAGTACGGAGGATCGAGAGTGCGGCTTTTCGATGGTAACAGCTGGGTTCGGAAAGACAGTCTACGAGGAGGGTGGACAGTCTGGCGATCGGCGAGCCACGTCGGTCGGATCAGTGTATAAGCGATGAGGAGTGTTATGCTGGAGCGTAGCAGAGTTGTGCGCACAACGGAGCTACAGGGCACGGCAAAGGCGTTGCGGAAGCTGATGGAAAATTGCAACTGGCGAAGGAGGAGAGATAGTGGTCGACGGACCAGACCTCAGGCCGGTGTTGCGGGCTCGTTGGCAACGAGCGGAGGCTATCGACAGTGTTCAGTTGTGGCGCGCAAGGCAACTGATAGGAGTTCGATGGCGGTCCAGTGGGTGCTCAGGAGCGGCGGAGTCAGATGGTTGGCTGGCATGGTCGAGGTGTGGAGCAGTTCACTGGTGGGCCGAATAGTTCGCGGGGCACAAGGCGGGCACTTCAGGATGGCTGGCGGAGAGTTCACTTGGAGGGTGAACATACCGTGGTGCACGGCAGAGAGGCTAACGGCGACAGGCTAGTCAGACCGCGGGTCAGAGATGATGACGGGATCAGCGACGATGACATAGGAGCGTGACGGCTGATGTGTTGTTGTTCTCTGTGGCGTGGCGACACGCGGCGTGAGCTCAGTATGCAGGTTTGCATGGGATGAGCTTGTGCGCTTCCAAATCAGCAAAGGGCGTGAATCGATTCGAGTGGCACGTGCGGGGTTCTGAAGCGGGATCGAATGACGCGAAGAAGCTTCAAGGGCTGAACTGGAAGGAAGTATAGATTGTGGATATCTGTACTTGCAACTGGAGTAATCTGGTTGGTCAAGGCTGCAGGAAACTACGGTGTAAGATGTCAGGCGTAGTATGGCAGCGGAAACGAAGAGCAAGGCTGATGTGGCAAATTCCAATATTTGACTCGGATAGCGACAGTGAGGTTCTCAGTATCATATGATGATAGGAAGAGAAGAGTGCACAGTTGCAGGTGGAGTCATGGAGATTAGAATTGCAGGGATAACAGTGTTTCTTCGGGCGGTGAGTTTGAAGAGTCAAGATCATCGGGCAGCTC
The DNA here is from genome assembly GCA_033239725.1 of Echinochloa phyllopogon. Taxonomy (NCBI): domain Eukaryota; kingdom Viridiplantae; phylum Streptophyta; class Magnoliopsida; order Poales; family Poaceae; genus Echinochloa; species Echinochloa phyllopogon. Next base: position 24,685,001 of record BTCW01000018.1, on the reverse strand, counting down.
GTGTTGAGCGGCAAAGGCAACAACTCAAGTCTGGTGTACATGGAGGTTCGCACATGACAGCTTCGAGACGGCGGAATATTCGCCAAGGTGGAGTTTGTTAGATATTGTGTCGAATATTTGTACGAGTCTGGTTACAACGAGACTTGGAGTTGTATTTAGCAGTATAGGGTAGAGTTCGTGACAAACTCTGTAACCTCGGCCTCCTCATAAATATGAGAGGGGGGCTGCTGTTGTAACCATGACGACATAGCGACAGGCTCGCAGGGGGGAGGCGGCACGTTGCCGGGGCCCCGAAGCGACCGGAGTTGCGGTTGGGGAGGAGCGCCCGTAGTCATGCCCCGGGGATGTAGGCACATGGCCGAACCTTGTTAACAAAGATCGTGTCTCCGATGTCGTCTATGATCTTGCAAGTTCGTCTCGGTAGATTCAATCGGCGCTTCCGCTGGAGGAGATTAGCGGGCGGCTCGTCGCCGTGAGGGCTAATTTTCTAACAATTTTGTCACTCTGGCAACTCCGAGTCACTAACTGTGGGGCCAGGACATCGACTCATATTCCAGTTGCCCCCTTAAGTTAAATAATTTTTTTTGTAACCAACTTATTATCGGCTCGGTGTCGTGACTACTCAAGCCCAATACCTCTGGATTGTTTGGTAGAGAGCTTGTACACAAGAGCACTAATAAGCTTGGAAGAGCATCCATATGAATCATCACAAGAGTGTCCATATTAATATTCACAGTAATATCCATATTAAATTACTAATCCACACACAAGACATGCTAGAAAATAAGATTAATAAGACACCTAACATCCCGCCATGAATTAGGTAAACTATAATCTTCATTGATAATAATAGGCATTAGATATCTTATGTAATGCAAAAAATAACAACCTCTGCCATTATAAGAAAATAGTACAAAAATAATCCCCTAAATCTATATCTGAATTACATATCTTTTGCCATTACGAAGAATACCTTAAGTACCATTGTGATGTACAGTATTGGACTAGTTCCCATAATGAGAGGTATTGTATAAATTTATTGGGCAACAGAAGCATAGGCACATTGTTTTGCGTTGGTCCATGCTTCACCAATAAAAGCCATACGTATATGACAAGCACAACCCGAGTTGTATTGCCTTTCTTTCTTTTCTTAATACTGGTCTTATATTGTACGTATAGCTAGGACCACAGCACATGTCCTCTCATTATTCAAGCGTGTGGTGCTCCCAAATCCCATCCCAATGTCCAATCCAACAAACTGCAGGCCGGTACCAATATGCAATGACAAGAAGATCGATCGATCAATTGAAATTAATCTCAAAGTTCGTTGTTCATAAAGCTTTACATATGACAAACCATCCATGGCAAATCTTAACGAAATCATCATGCAAGCCCTAACTAATAATTAATATCATCGTCGACCCTGCAGGCAAATAACGTACGGCCCTGCTTCTTCTTCTTCTTCTTACTTGATTGATCTTGCTTAACGTACAACTCACCTGAGACCATCGCGCGTGTATGCATCATGTAGAGTTTATTAACTATTTCAGCCAACCGGAGCCGAGACCTTGTACTTGGCCCCGTCCGGGAACGTGTAGGTGGCCTCGTCGACGGGCGACACCTTGGGCACCTGGATGGGCATGACGTCGAGCTCCGGCGTCCACGGGTTCCCCTCCTCCCCTCCTTCCACCGTCCTGAGCGCCTTCCACACGGCGCTGTTGCACTTGAACCCTGACCCGAAGGCGATCTGCCACACCCTGTCCCCCTTCCTGATCCTCCCCTTGGCCTCGCTGTAGGCGAGCTCGTACCAGAGCGAGCTGCTGGACGTGTTCCCGAACCGGCACAGCGTCATCCTCGACGGCTCCATGTGCCAGGCGCTGAGCTTGAGGCTGCGCTCCAGCTCGTCCAGCACCCCGCGGCCCCCGGCGTGGATGCAGAAGTGCTCGAACGCGAGCCTGAAGTCCGGGAGGTAGGCGCGGACGTTGGCGCGGAAGACGCGGGTGAGCACGACGGTGGCCAGGAACCGGAGCTGCTCGGACATGGGCAGGACGAGGGGCCCCAGGGTGGTGATGTTGGTGCGGAGGGCCTCGCCGGCGACGACCATGAGCTCCTTGGAGAGGGACACGCCGACGCAGCCGGCGTCGTCCTCCTCCTGGGTCACGCAGCCGAAGCTCTGGTCGTGGGCGCCGCGGTGGGTGCGGACCGTGTGGATCAGCTGGTACTTGGCGCGGCGGCGGTCGGAGCGGCGGTTCGAGAGGAGGATGGCGGCGCCGCCCACGCGGAACAGGGTGTTGGTCACCAGCATCGGGCGGTTGTTGCCCATGTACGCGTTCAGGGTGATGTTCTCCGTGCTCACCACCAGCGCGTACGTGTCCGGGTGCACCTGTACGTATGCATTGCATTGCATCGAAATTATATAAAAGATATATCCGTTTCGAGGTTGAATGCTCAGTCAACATACGGAGCCGCCAAATCGCCACACAGCAGCACCTACACCTACACGCTAGTAGCTACCAGTAGGTTTTCCATTGACCATCATAGCCTGCAGACACTGCACGCATGAGCCCTTGTCAGTCCATTATTTACTGCTACCTCATGCGACTGCATGCATACAGGAGCTGGGGTAACAACGGAACCGAGAGCTTGGGGCCGGGCGGGCTGGGACAGCACCAACACTGAACCAGGCATCCGTGCCTCTGCTGCGTTAATTCGAAGCAGTGGTGTAGTTATTATTGCTGTCGCTGCGACGACGACGCAATGAGGAACTGTACAGTACACCGCAACGAACCGGCCAACGACTAGTCACTCTATACATAGGCGGAGGCGAAGAAAAGAAAGAGAGAGCAATGGCGCCGACCACGACCAGCTAGCTGCGGCAGAGCTCCATTCCCAGGCTTCACGCGGTTCCGTTTCCACCGGCCGGCCTGGACCAACGCAACGCGGCAGCAAATGATGCTAGCTAGGTCATGCAGGGAGCAGGGCCATGTTCTTCCTGATCCGACCTTAATTTGACCGGCATGCATATATAGCTAATCGCGGACAGGTGAAACTCTCTGTACACTACGGAAAACCGGGAATATACCGAGTGTCCAGCCCTTTGCCGAGTGCATTCTGTCGGGCACTCGGCAAAGAAAGACTTTGCCGAGTGCCCTTGGCAAGGCACTCGGCATAGAGGGGACACTCGGCAAAGAGGTGTTTTGCCGAGTGTCAGGCCAGCGACACTCGGCAAATCATAGCTTTGCCGAGTGTCAAGCCGGAGACACTCGGCAAAGAAGGCGCACGTGCTCGTCACGCGACACGCCCGTCAACGGCCGTCCGCGGCCGTCCGTAGCCGTTTGGGCGGCCCCTGGTTTGCCGAGTGTCGGGTCAAAGACACTCGGCAAAGAGCACCTTTGCCGAGTGTCAGGTCAGAGACACTCGGCAAAGGTGCGGCACGTGTCCAGCACGTGCCGCGCGCGCCCACGATCGTTGGCGGCCGTTTGAATCGTCACAGCTTTGCCGAGTGTCCTCCATCCGACACTCGGCAAAGAGTATATAGTATCCTCGGTGAGCCGGCTTCGCCCCCTATTCTCGGTACTTAATATTGTATATATATATATATATACACGTTCGGAAATAGCTCTTCACAATTTTCCACTGGCTTAAGATGATAATTTTCGTAATTTCATATTTTTCTTGTTGTGTAGTGATTTCGCAAGTTTTGTTATGCTCTTTTTTTAAAAAAAACAGTAGAGGTTGATTTTTGTAAAAAAAAGAAAAGATCAAATAAAAGCCTTACACATATGTGTTCATTTCATTGTAAAGCAAAGCTGACAGTGCAAACATAACATATGTTTCGTTTCACTATAGATTCTTGTTCACTGTACTGTCAGCTTGACCTGAACCACAAATAGGTGGGCTTTCGGTTGTTCAAGTCACTTGTTCCATTTTTTTTCATTATATATTTTAATTATTTGTGTTTTGAGCTGACATTTGATATTCGAGGATGATACAAAAAGAAGTTTCATAATAATATTTGTTGCTATATGTTAACAATATGTTATGACAAAAATCTATGGTTAATAAAGTTATTTATTTGGAGATCGTGTCTAAAACATCACTCGTTTTGGAGAGGAAGCAATGGGGCCTGTTTGGTCGAATGCCAAAATTTTGGCGTACCAAAGTTTTGGCATCCAATTTTTTTTGCCACTATTTGGTTTCCTACCAAAGTTTAACACTATCTCACACTAAATCTACCAAAATATTGGTAAGTTCTCTATCCAGATTTTGGTTTGCCAAGCCAAAATTTTGGAAGTAAACCAAGCAGGCCCCTACTACTAAACAAGGAGGGGAACGGATTCCTAAAGGTTAAATTGTTCTCTGGCTGAAGAGGGAACACTGAAGGGGCCTACACATTGCTGCTCTTGTCTGTGATCTCACGTTGCTTGCTTTGATCGTTGTCAGCTACCATATTTATGGGTTCAGAACAAGCAAAGGGCCCGGCTGCGGTCCAGCTTCGGCCATGATGCCAAACCACTGTCAGCGCTGCTGTGCTGTACTTACTTATGGAATGAATCGATATGTGTTGTCACGCCAAAGAAATCAATTAAGAATCTAGTGAAAAACGAAGGATCGATATAGTGTTCTCCAGGGAAATATCAAATATGGGAATAAAACGTGTACGTGTCAACCATGTGCAAGAATAAATTATGTACGATGTTGTGTGGGTGGCTGTACAGTAGTTCTTATTCTACCCGCGTCCTTAAATTTGCTGTACATAGATTTATTACTAGTACACATTCCACGTCTACTGCTGGCCGGCAGTGCCTGATCGAATAATAATGCCGATCGATGCAGTAATTTCTTCGGAAAGATGCATCCAGTGCGGTGATTTTCGTTTTACTTGGTGATTTTGGCTTAGCTGGCATACATGCATTTAGCGTGATGCATGATTTAATTAGATTCTCAAATCTAGATACCCGGCTGGAGTATTTGTACAACAACAGAACATGCTCGACCTGCTAGATTGTTTGGCCGTACGTCCAAGCTGGCCATTCATTCGTTGGTCGCCAAGAATTATGGCCTCGGTTTTCGTGCGTGGGTGCATGCATATGCATGCAAGGAGGATCATTAAAAGAATGAATTCAAGGCGGGTACGTGTGTTGGTGTGGGGTGCCGGCCAGAAGTGAAGCAGAAAGCGAGATCGAAGAGACACACTGTGCCTTTGGTAATTATTGGTACCTGGAGCAGCCTCTTGGAGAGGTCGATGGCGATGATGCCTGCGCTGCAGCCCATGCCGCTGAGGTTGTGGCTGACGACGTCGTCCCTCATGCCGTACCTGTTGACGATGAGCGAGGTGAACGACGGCGTGGTGCTGAGCAGGCTGGAGTTGAAGATGAGCACCCCCACGTCGGCGGCGGCGACCCCCGCCCGCCGGAGCACGTCCTCCACGACGCCGAAGATGACGGCGTGCGACTCCTCCCTCGCCGTGCGGAGGCACATGTCCACGGGCACGCTGATCAGCGACGCCGGGAAGTGGGTCCGCTCCCCGAGCCCCGACCGCTCCAGCATCCGCTTCTGGAACGCCATGCTCTCCTCGCTGAACCGCCCGCACCGCCCGAAGTGGGCGATCGTCTTGGCGCGGGAGGCCTCGTGCTCCTCGCCGGCGACGTAGCCGGAGAGGTCCACGAGGTACACGGGCCTGGGCCGGGACACGGCGTACGCCCACGCCGCCGCCGCCGCCGCCCAGCACGCCACCGCCAGCGCTGGCGCGCTCACGCCCAGGGAGGAGAGCTCGCGCAGGAGGCCGTTCGCCGGGGACGGGAGCGACGCCGACAGGCGCGGGGCCGCGGCGAGGAGGGCGGCGCCGGCGACGAGGAGAGGGATGTGGCCGATGACGCTGCGGAACGCCATCTTGGGGCCCTGCGTCAGCGGCGACGGCGCACCGATGAGCACCTCTTCCCTGCTGCTACCCATTTGTTGTTATTATTTTGTTACTAGCTTGCTTTGCTATAACACACACGTACTGGCACACCACCACCACGTCTAGCTAGCTAGCGAGAGCTGCTCCAATGGAGTGAACAATGGAGAGTGCGGATTTATAGGCTTGGAGAGCTCGAATCGAAGCTGGGGTTAATGGCGAGCAGCAGCAGGTAGGTGATGGGCCGGGGGGAGGGCACTGCCAAGTTGCCAGCGCAATAATTGTGGCGATGCGTGTAGAGCTGCACAGCAGCAGCGAGCGGAGCGGCATTGGTCTCACAGCTGAGCAGCATGCATGCATATGCTGGCTGTGTGTACGACCTTGCGCCATACATGCATGTGTCTTGGCGATTGCAAGGAGGAGGAAGAGGAGTAGGTGGCAGCGAATTCATTGTTCAGTGGAAAGTAGGGATTGGGATTGAATTCTTGTCCTCTCCTGGGTCACATCTTTTACAGCGACGCTGCTCAACTGCTAATCCAGTGCTGGGGCAGCCAGGCCCAGGCTCAGCTCCATCGTTGATTTCTTTTCCCCTGGTTTTTGCAGTCATATTTCTTTTTTTGTGGACATCTACACAGTAAAGTATGTGTTTGTTCACAAGATACGCGGATCGAGTACTAAGTATATATATAAGATCAAATGCGATAAATCTAGCTTGCTTCAATACGCGACCATGCATGTTACTGTAACTTGTAGTAATGATTAATGCGCACTGTTCAACACAGTATGGCGTTCGTATGGAACAGATATATACGTACATGGACGTTATTGCGTTGATGCATGCATGTTCAAAAAGTCCGATTCAAACGGAAGGATGCACGCTGGGAGGCTGCAGGTACTCTCTCTCTTGTTCAATCTTGAGCTTCAGGCTGGTGTGTTTTTCAGTTTTCAGTGGATGCAATGGATCGACTACAGTACTAGCTGGGTAGCACATGCGCTAAACCAGGCTTTCAATTGCATTGCAGACTTTTTAGTCCGATCCCCATTCATACCCTCGCTCGATCTCTCACCATTGTTGATAAGCATGCATGTTCGATCTAGAGTGCTAGCTAGACGATGCACGGAGGATCGGAGCGCGGTGCAAAGACAATCTAGCGCGCGTTGAAGTACAAGTGATCGAATTGTCCGTTTTTTTCTCCTCTATTCTTCTCTTTGCCCACCGTCACCGTGCTATTGTACAACGATATATCTGTTGTAATTTGGAACTGCTAGCTTGGAGAACGTACCGGAGAAATATAGCGAGATCAAGTTCCAGCTATCTGTTGTCCGTTATACGCAGTTAGTTGGACGAAAACCTCTAAATAAAGGTGTGCGCTCTTAATCCGTCGATATATAGTATTTATTATTATGCTATTCTCTTGCTATATATATATATATATATATATATATATATATATATATATATATATATGTAATACTCCCTCCGTATCACATTTAGAAGTCGTTTTGAACAAGGTTTGAGTCAAACATTGGGAATATAAATCATGAATAACTTTTAAGTCGTTGAGTTTGGAAGTGTAAAAACTATATGAATAGATTTTTCTTAAAAATATTTTTATAAAAGTATACATATATTATTTTTTAATAAATATTTTTGTAAAAATAAGATGTCAAAGTTACATTTTGAAGACCGTGTCGTTGTCCAAAACGACCTCTAAATGTGATACGGAGGGAGTATACAGTACTTGTTAGTATAGTGGTCATTCGTCGCATGTGATGGCACCAGTTGCCTTTGCTCGATCGTCTTTTCGCACGGATATTATGCACAGTAGTGGCTGCCACAACTGATCAAACAGTAATGCATGCACCTGCTGCCATATGTCACAGTAGCCTGCACAGATCGATAAATCTCTGTACGTATTATTACTGCATACGCTGCTGCTCGCTCTGCAGACAGAACTTGATAAGACAATTAAATGTATATATGTATGAATGAATTTAGTGAATGTTTGCTCGCATTAATCGCCACCCATCCATATCAGGCCCCATTTTCGAATGAACGAGGGATTTATTTTTGTTGGATTTTCCTGCCATATTTGTCTTGATTCCTACGTATATGCTTTTGCTTTGTGCCCAAGTATTACGTTTCAAACAGGCTATAAAAGCATTTACATATCTTTAGAGGAGTGGTTTTGTCAAGCTCCAATGTACGAGGACATATAACACTATTTCTTAATATCCTTGATACAAGTGCAAACAAAAGTCTAATTAGATCATTAAAGAAACAGCATGCTACTACGTTATATATGGTGCACCGGGGCCACGAGTGTTCAACATAGGTGGATAAGGTAGCTCGCGGGGCCAGACCCTTGGATCGAAAATTGGAGTATGGAACAGCTGGATAACAACCATGCATGAAAGTACAACATATACAGTATGGTGTGAAGGAAGAACGTTTTGCACGCATGTAATGTCGTGTATATCCCCTCTAGCCTTAAACAACACGCTGCTGTAAACTTTCTTGGTCTCTGATGGCTCCGTGGGGCATCTCTCTCCTTCTTGGCCATAGAAAAATAGATATTATTTTGAAGCATCTACATATTTTATTTTTATTAATTGAAGTCTCCACACAAAATCCTCACGAGACGTATTAGAAAAAAACATAAATTTATGAAATTTTTACAAGAAGCCAAACATCTAACCATCCATTCTGAAGGTGACTAAACAATTTTTTACAGAAGTAGTCATTGAACCTAATTTGCCTCTAAATTACCCATATATATTTTTATAAAAAATAGCCCCTTACCCACCTATGTCATTATAAAAAGAATCTAAAGTGAATTTCATACATTTTCCATTACTAAAGTTACTAAAAGTAAACCCATAAATCGGCCCATATATATATATATATATATATATATATATATATATATATATATATATATATATATATATATATATATATATATATATATATATAGGCTTCTAAATTACCAATTTTAATCACTAATACTATATAAAAAACTATATCAAGGTTCATATTTTACATAATTTTCTTATATTTTGAATGAAGTATTATAAGATGTCTATATTGATAGTTTAATTTTAGGCAATCCAATTTCTCTAATAGTTCCTTCATAGATGTCACACCCGGATTTACACAAAACCCGAATGTGGCTATATGAGTGCCCAGGAAGTCCACAGACACATATAGCGAACAAATATGGTAAAAAAAAATCAGAGTACAATGCTTTATTTCTCATCATAAAGTAGCGATTACATCAGAGTGCTTCAAAAATAAATCATGGACAGCGGAAGACTAATACATCTCTCTAGCGTAGCCGCAATCCCACAGGGACTCTGACTGGGAGAACGCCAACTCAGAAATACGGCAAATCCTCTGGAAACTCCACAGCATAATCAGCCTGACTCCAATCTGTTACCCGTCCGGGATTTTGCCCAAAAATAGTAATAACAGCAAGTGTAAGTAATGGGAATTACTTAGCAAGTATAGCACGGGTTATGAAGGCTCAAAAAGGCTAGACTCGGCTTAACTGCATTAGCATTTTTAGTTGGTTCGTTTTATCATTGCCCAAGTTACTACATGTGAATGAACACCCGGTTGTAACCCAATTAATAGTGTAAGTGACATTAAGCAGTAATAAATATCAAGTTCTAATCAAAAAGGATCCAGGCCGCTCATGACCCTGAGCAAGGCTATCATGATAGATCGTACACTCTGCAGAGGTTTCGCCCTTTACCCACCAGTCGCGTAAAAGTTCAAGGGAACTTTGCACCCAACCACGCACATCAACACTTCCGAGGTGTGACTGCATAGGGACGCTACGAGGCTTTCACAAGACACCCTAACAAGATAGTAGCCGCTGGAGTACTACAAGGTGGTGAGTCCTTAGGCACCGAGATCGACGTACGCCCACGGAGTCACACCATGAGGGGGTCGATGGCGTCCAGAGCGCGGGTATCCACCCCAACAATGCGCGACGCGCGGAGTTCTCAATCGCTGAGACTCCCAACACAGGACTGGGTCTAACGAGACCTAGCCGACGGGGCTACCGTCCTCGGTGAAATCGGGAAAACACCCCGTGCCTTGCCTCCCACAACGCCGCTGGCCCCTCGGTAACCACTATCAAGCTAGAGCCGTACAAGCTACTCGTCCAAGACCAGAGCCATTATAGTTCCGGCGGTGGCGACAGGCTCCTGGGTTGCCGCTTTAAGAACCGGTCCTTAGAGGGAGACACTAGAGCAAAGCACTCAGCACATGCTCTAGCTCCCTAATCCATGTTGCTAAAAAGCAAGTTTTAACATTAAAGTTGAAGTGGACCATTAATACAAGTTTAACAGTTAAATGATGGTGACAGTAGCTGCGCCTAGCCAAATACTACCCATATGCAAGAACCCTTAGGAATACAAGGACAGGGAAATAAATGCTAGGAATAACCTTAATGGCAAATAATATTAGACTCATGCGTATGTAATGAACAGTGTATTAAAAGTGAGATAGGTAGCAAGGATTGGCCGTGCTATAACTTGCCTTCCTCGGAGTACGGCTGCTGCTGCGAGTCCTGCTCTGGCACGTCCTCAACGTACACGAAGTCCAAAGCTACGGGCTCGCCGACTGGACACGAACATCACGCACGCATTCCAACACAATCATCACATGCAAGCAAAAGTAATTCTATTAGAACAGTATACCAAACAGTGAAAACAGTACAAAAACAGGAGCTAGAAATATTCTACGCTTCGCTACGAACACATGAGCGCGAAAATCACGCAAATCGGAGCTAAAACGTGAAAGTTATAGCGTTTCTAAGGTTCGGGGGCTTGCTGGCAAAGTTTTAAAATTTCCAGGGGCTAAAACGAATAAAACAGGACCTATGTGTAATTATTTTTGAATTGAAAAGGACCGCGGGTTAATTTTGATAAAACACAGGGGCTCTTTGGCAAACCTGCCAGAGTTGACCGGTACTGACTCAGTCAGACGCGTGGCAGCCGTTGGATCTGATCTGGATGGCTGAGATTTAAAACGCGAAGGGGTATCGGCCGATCTAATCTCGGCCGTTGATCTTGGATCGGATGGCCCTGGCGCTCGGGCTCGCCAGGGACGACGAAGCCGCGGCGGCGCCGCTCGGGCCGGCGGCGGACCTCGCCGGAATCGGCCATAACTCGAGCTGTGGTGCACGGATTACGACGGGATCTGTTCCTATGGCTTCAGGAGAACATGGCGAGTGCATCTAGGGGGGTCTAGTCGGCCATTGGCCGGCGAGAGGGTCGGGCGGCGGTGCGCGGCGGAGTAGAGCTCCGGTGAGCCGCGGGGGGTGCGTTTTGGGTGCATTCAAGGGCGGGTTTTTGGCTCTGGAGCATCAGAGAACGACGGCGAGTGGATCTGAGGTGTTCAAGCGAAGCTATGTGCAGCGAACAGGTGTGAACGACGGCGACCGGCGGACGGAGCTCGTCGGCGACCGTGGGAACGAGTGCTACGGTGCTCTAACGCCGAAATTGAAGGGCTGGGGAGCAGTGTTACCTCCCAAGGATGCTCCTGGCGCGAAGAATCGGTCGGGGAGGTGGTGGAGCGACGAGTCGACGGCGAGCGGCGGTCGGTGGCATCGGTGCTCGCCGGCGATGGTGCTCCGGAGCGCGAGGGCGGGCGTGGAGTAGCTCGGCGCGTTCCACGTGGCTTGGTGAAGACCGTCCGAGGCTCGGGTGGCGTGGAGGGGCACCGGAGCGGCGTAATCGCCGGCGTGGGCTCTCGGGCGCGACGAGCGGCGGCGCTGCGTGCAGGTAGAGGGGCGGCGCTGCTAGGGTTGGTCGAGGGGTGAGAGGAGCGGGGCGAGGGCTCAGGCCGAGTTAAAAAGACGCGTGGGGGAAAAGGAAACCTCGGCGCGCAGCGAATCCGGCGAGCGCCATCACCGGCGTCCGGGAAAGGAAAGGGAGGAGGAGGAAGAAGGGAAGGTGACGTCAGCACTGGCGTCAGCGACTGGCGAGCGGGGCCGGGCGGTCAGCGAGAGCGGGGGAGGTGCGAGGCGCGCGGGCGAGCTGGCTGGGCCGAACTGGGCCGCGGGGGAGGAATTGGGCCGGGAAAAGAAAAAGGAGAGGAGGAGCTGGGCTGGACTGGAGAAAAGAAGAGGGGGCATAAGCGAACCGAGAAAGAGTTCAGGGAGCAAAAACGAACTATGGGCCTAACAACTTTTCTAGAGCTCCAAACAAAGTGATTCAAATTTGAATTTAAATATATTTAAATTCTTGTTTGAATCACAAGCAATACAAAAATAAATGCAGCAGCATGAATGCAACAATAAATGTTTCTATCACTTATATTTGATTTTAATTTTTATAGAATTATTATTTAGCCTTTATAAAATAGGTGAAAGCATCAAATAATTAATTAAATGCCAAAAATTTTAAATTGAGCATTTTTGGGTGTTACAAACCTACCCCCCTTAAGGTGAATCTCGTCCTCGAGATTCGGATGTAGAAGCGAAGAGCTGTGGGTACTCGGCCTTGAGATCTTCTTCCCGCTCCCAAGTCGCTTCATCTGCTGAATGCCGGCTCCACTGCACCTTGCACATCCGAATGGCCTTGTTCCTCAGCACTCTTTCTGACACCTCCAGGATCCTGATCGGATACTCCTCGTATGTGAGGTCCTCCTGAACATTCAACTCATCAATCGGGATCTGCTCTTCTGGCACCCGCAAGCACTTCTTCAACTGGGACACATGGAACACATCGTGTACTCCGGCTAGTCTCTCAGGCAGGTCTAGCCGATATGCCACTTCGCCCATCCGTTCCTGTATCCTGAACGGTCCGATGTAACGAGGCGCCAACTTGCCTTTGACATTGAACCGCTTTACACCTCTCGTGGGTGACACCTTGAGGTACACAAAATCATCAACTCTGAAGCTGAGGTCCCTCCATCTGACATCGGCGTAACTCTTCTGTCTGGACTGGGCCACTTTCAGGTTCTCTCTGATCACCTGCACCTGCCGCTCTGCATCTCTGAGTATCTCTGGACCAAAGACCTGACTCTCTCCAGTCTGATTCCAGAACAATGGGGTCCGGCACTTCCTGCCATACAATGCCTCGAACGGTGCCATCTGTAGACTCTTCTGGTAGCTGTTATTGTAGGAGAACTCTGCATACGGCAAACTCTTATCCCAGCTAACACCGTACTGCAATGCACAAGCCCTCAACATATCCTCCAGTATCTGATTGGTCCGCTCTGTCTGACCATCTGTCTGTGGGTGATAAGCTGAGCTGAAGTGCAGCTTCGTGTCCATGGACTCATGTAACTTCCGCCAGAAGTGTGAGGTGAACTGAGTACCACGATCTGACACAATCTTCTTCGGCACCCCGTGTAAGCACACAATCCGCTCCATGTACAACTCTGCTAGTCTGGCGCCTGTGTAGGTGGTCTTCACTGGCAGAAAGTGGGCCACCTTGGTCAAACGATCAACAATCACCCAAATAGAGTCAAATCCTCTCTGAGTGCGGGGCAGACCAGTGATGAAGTCCATGCCGACTTCTTCCCATTTCCACTCCGGGATCTTCAACGGCTGAAGCAATCCAGCTGGTCTCTGATGTTCTGCCTTGACTCGCTGACATGTGTCGCACAATGCCACGTGGGTCGCCACATCACGTTTCAATCCGTACCACCAGTATCTCTCCTTGATGTCCTGATACATCTTAGTGCTGCCTGGGTGGATCGAATAAGCTGAGTCATGTGCCTCTCTCAGAATCATCTCTCTGATCTGCGCTATATCTGGCACACATATCCTCTTCCCATGCCATAGAGTTCCCTGATCATCAACTCTGAATCCAGGGGCCTTTCCCAGTGCAACATTCCCCACAATCTCTCTGGTCTTCTCATCCTGCAGCTGACCTCTCCGGATCTCCTGCTCGAGTGTGGGCTCCACTGCCATCTCTGTGATGCTGGTGACGAATCCCAGACTCATCTTCTCAAACTCTCGGCTGAGTTCTTCAGGCAAACAATGACCAGTGATCCTGTTCACATAGCTTCTCCTGCTCAGAGCATCTGCCACCAAGTTGGCCTTCCCTGGGTGGTAATGAATCTCCAGATCATAATCCTTGATCAGCTCTAACCATCTGTGTTGTCTCATGTTCAGATCTGACTGAGTGAAGACATACTTGAGGCTCTTATGATCAGTGTAGATGTCACACCTGTGCCCAATCAAGTAATGTCTCCAGATCTTCAGGGCGTGTACCACAGCTGCCAACTCCAAGTCGTGCGTCGGATAGTTCTGCTCATGCTTCCTCAGCTGCCGGGACGCATAAGACACGACTCTTCCCTCCTGCATAAGGACGCAACCCAGTCCTAGATGGGATGCATCGCAGTAGATGGAGAAACTCTTAGCCAAATCCGGCAATACTAGCACTGGGGCTGTAGTCAACCTCTTCTTCAACTCTTCGAAGCTGACCTGGCACGCCTCTGTCCACACAAACGGGGCATTCTTCTGAAGCAAAGCAGTCAACGGCTTAGCAATCCTGGAGAATCCTTCAATGAACCGTCTGTAGTATCCGGCCATCCCAAGGAAACTCCTGATCTCGCTCACATCTCGTGGTGGATTCCAGCTCAACACATCGCTGACTTTCTTCGGATCAACTGCCACTCCTCCATTGGACAACACATGTCCCAGAAATGCCACTTCCTTCAGCCAGAACTCACACTTGCTCAACTTGGCATACAACTGATGTTCCCGAAGTCTCTGCAGCACCAATCTCAGATATTCTTCATGTTCCTCCTCAGTCTTGGAGAAGATCAGAATGTCATCAATGAATACCACCACGAACTTGTCCAGATAATCCATGAACACGCTGTTCATCAGGTACATGAAGTATGCATGAGCGTTGGTCAATCCAAAAGACATGACCAAGAACTCATACAACCCGTACCGAGTAGTGAAAGCGGTCTTAGGAATATCTGACTGTCGGATCCTCATCTGATAATAACCCGACCGGAGATCTATCTTGGAGAACACACAAGCTCCTCTCAGCTGATCGAACAGATCATCAATCCTCGGCAGCGGGTACTTGTTCTTGATGGTCACTTCGTTGAGGGCTCGATAGTCCACACACAACCTCTGTGTACCATCCTTCTTGTTGACGAACAATACCCGTGCTCCCCACGGCGAAGAACTCGGACGAATGTACCCCTTGGCCAATAATTCGTCCAACTCCTGCTTGAGCTTCTCCAGCTCCTTCGCTCCCATCCTATACGGCCTCTTGGCTATAGGTGCAGTGCCAGGTTTTAGTTCAATAACGAATTCAACATCTCGTTCTGGAGGCATACCTGGCAACTCGTCAGGGAACACATCCGGGAACTGGCTCACCACTCTGATATCCTCGGTCGTTGTCCCTTCAGCTTGATTGGCTTGGCCTTGCTCTGAGGAACTGGCCGCCTGGTACTCCACCTTGTCCCCGGACTCTGCTGTCAGCTGGATGGTCCTCGTAGCACGCCTGATCACTGCATCATACCTGGTCATCCAGCTCATACCCAGGATCATATCAAATCCAAGGGTCTCCAAGACTATCGGGCGTGCCTCGAAATCTACCCCCCTTATGGTGAGGGTGATACTGGGGCAGCGTAAAGTGGCGCGTTGCTCCCCCCCTGGTGAGCTTACTAGCATAGCACTCCTCATGGGCAGCAATGACACTAGGTTCTTTTTTACAAAAGCAGCGGATATGAAAGCATGCGAAGCTCCAGAATCAAATAAAACAGTGGCGGGGGTCGAATTGACGAGGAACGTACCCATGACAACATCAGTGGCTGTCTCTGCTGTCTCTGCACCGGTGTGGTTGAGCTTGCCCCGAACAGGAGCCTGCGGAGCACGACCTCCCTGCTGCTGACCCTGCGGTTGCCCAACCCTCTGAGTGCTGCCCTGCTGGTTCTGCCCGGCGGTGTTCTGGATCTTCTTGGGGCAGACATTGGCGAAGTGTCCCTGCTCGCCACAGTGGTAGCACACTCTCGGACCCACCGGTGTAGTGTTGACTGGGCTGATGCGCTGAACTGGACTGGGCTGCACCTGGCTGCGCTGAGCTGGACCCATCTGTGGCTGACCCTGCGGACGTTGCTGCTGTGGCGCACGAGGAAACTGAGGACGCTGCTGCTGGTACTGGCCACGACTGAGCATGCCAGACTGACCCTGGAAGCGCTGCTGGCCTCCCACCTGCTGACTCTGTGGAGGTGCGAAGCGTGGACGACTGCTACTGCCCACCTGCTGTCCCTGGACCTTCCTCTTCTTGTCCTCCATCTCACGGCGCTTGTGCTCCAACATCAGAGCGCCGTCCACCAGCTCGTGAAAGGTCGGGAACTTGGTGCACATGAGCTGGTACTGGAGAGCATCCTGCAGACCGTCACGGAACCTGGCCTGCTTCTTCTGGTCGGTGGCCACGTCTTCTGGAGCGTAACGGGCCAACGCAACGAACTTGTCACGATAAGCCGTGACACTCATCCCTTCCTGCTTCAGAGCCAGGAACTCCTTCTTCAGAACCATCAAAGCCTCCGGCACGTGGTGTGCCCGAAAGCTGCTGCAGAACTGCTGCCAAGTGATCTGAGTACCGGCCGGGCGTGAGGACTGGTACGAATCCCACCAATCCAACGCCGGCCCCTGAAGCTGCCCTCCGGTGTACAGCACCTTCTCTCTGTCATCGCACTGGGCGATGTCCAACTGCCTCTCTACTGCCTTGAGCCAGTCATCTGCCTCAAGGGGATCGCTGGCCTTGCTGAAAGTCGGCGGGCGTCCCTTCAGAAATTCGCCCCTCTTGTCTCTGGGCGGTGCAGCTGCCTGGGGGTGATGTTGGTTCTGCTGGATCAGCCTCATGGTCTCAGCCATCTGCTGCATCATCTGAACTTGAGCATACATCAACTGCTCAATGGTGGGGATCTGATGATTCGGATTCAGGTTCGGGGGCGGATTCTGGTGCGGAGGCTGTCCGCCCGCATTGCCCCCGGGGTGAGCCATCTATAATCACAAAGGTCAGATGTCAGATGATAAGTACGAGAAAATATATAATACCCCTGCTATCTAAACAATAAAGTCCTTAAGCCTTATTCCAACATCTAGATGGTTGCAGACAGGTGTCTACGCCCATCACAATCATTACAAAGAACCAAATCAAACATATGCATAATAACAATAAATACAAGCTGGTAAAGGCATAAACTCACACAAGACTCGACTGTCAGATTTTTAAAATTTTTAAAACATGGGGGTCTCCTAGTAATTTGTCCACCGTACTATCTAGGTTGCGTTCCTACAGTCAGCACGGCTCTGATACCAATCTGTCACACCCGGATTTACACAAAACCCGAATGTGGCCATATGAGTGCCCAGGAAGTCCACAGACACATATAGCGAACAAATATGGTAAAAAAAATCAGAGTACAATGCTTTATTTCTCATCATAAAGTAGCGATTACATCAGAGTGCTTCAAAAATAAATCATGGACAGCGGAAGACTAATACATCTCTCTAGCGTAGCCGCAATCCCACAGGGACTCTGACTGGGAGAACGCCAACTCAGAAATACGGCAAATCCTCTGGAAACTCCACAGCATAATCAGCCTGACTCCAATCTGTTACCCGTCCGGGATTTTGCCCAAAAATAGTAATAACAGCAAGTGTAAGTAATGGGAATTACTTAGCAAGTATAGCACGGGTTATGAAGGCTCAAAAAGGCTAGACTCGGCTTAACTGCATTAGCATTTTTAGTTGGTTCGTTTTATCATTGCCCAAGTTACTACATGTGAATGAACACCCGGTTGTAACCCAATTAATAGTGTAAGTGACATTAAGCAGTAATAAATATCAAGTTCTAATCAAAAAGGATCCAGGCCGCTCGTGACCCTGAGCAAGGCTATCATGATAGATCGTACACTCTGCAGAGGTTTTGCCCTTTACCCACCAGTCGCGTAAAAGTTCAAGGGAACTTTGCACCCAACCACGCACATCAACACTTCCGAGGTGTGACTGCATAGGGACGCTACGAGGCTTTCACAAGACACCCTAACAAGATAGTAGCCGCTGGAGTACTACAAGGTGGTGAGTCCTTAGGCACCGAGATCGACGTACGCCCACGGAGTCACACCATGAGGGGGTCGATGGCGTCCAGAGCGCGGGTATCCACCCCAACAATGCGCGACGCGCGGAGTTCTCAATCGCTGAGACTCCCAACACGGGACTGGGTCTAACGAGACCTAGCCGACGGGGCTACCGTCCTCGGTGGAATCGGGAAAACACCCCGTGCCTTGCCTCCCACAACGCCGCTGGCCCCTCGGTAACCACTATCAAGCTAGAGCCGTACAAGCTACTCGTCCAAGACCAGAGCCATTATAGTTCCGGCGGTGGCGACAGGCTCCTGGGTTGCCGCTTTAAGAACCGGTCCTTAGAGGGAGACACTAGAGCAAAGCACTCAGCACATGCTCTAGCTCCCTAATCCATGTTGCTAAAAAGCAAGTTTTAACATTAAAGTTGAAGTGGACCATTAATACAAGTTTAACAGTTAAATGATGGTGACAGTAGCTGCGCCTAGCCAAATACTACCCATATGCAAGAACCCTTAGGAATACAAGGACAGGGAAATAAATGCTAGGAATAACCTTAATGGCAAATAATATTAGACTCATGCGTATGTAATGAACAGTGTATTAAAAGTGAGATAGGTAGCAAGGATTGGCCGTGCTATAACTTGCCTTCCTCGGAGTACGGCTGCTGCTGCGAGTCCTGCTCTGGCACGTCCTCAACGTACACGAAGTCCAAAGCTACGGGCTCGCCGACTGGACACGAACATCACGCACGCATTCCAACACAATCATCACATGCAAGCAAAAGTAATTCTATTAGAACAGTATACCAAACAGTGAAAACAGTACAAAAACAGGAGCTAGAAATATTCTACGCTTCGCTACGAACACATGAGCGCGAAAATCACGCAAATCGGAGCTAAAACGTGAAAGTTATAGCGTTTCTAAGGTTCGGGGGCTTGCTGGCAAAGTTTTAAAATTTCCAGGGGCTAAAACGAATAAAACAGGACCTATGTGTAATTATTTTTGAATTGAAAAGGACCGCGGGTTAATTTTGATAAAACACAGGGGCTCTTTGGCAAACCTGCCAGAGTTGACCGGTACTGACTCAGTCAGACGCGTGGCAGCCGTTGGATCTGATCTGGATGGCTGAGATTTAAAACGCGAAGGGGTATCGGCCGATCTAATCTCGGCCGTTGATCTTGGATCGGATGGCCCTGGCGCTCGGGCTCGCCAGGGACGACGAAGCCGCGGCGGCGCCGCTCGGGCCGGCGGCGGACCTCGCCGGAATCGGCCATAACTCGAGCTGTGGTGCACGGATTACGACGGGATCTGTTCCTATGGCTTCAGGAGAACATGGCGAGTGCATCTAGGGGGGTCTAGTCGGCCATTGGCCGGCGAGAGGGTCGGGCGGCGGTGCGCGGCGGAGTGGAGCTCCGGTGAGCCGCGGGGGGTGCGTTTTGGGTGCATTCAAGGGCGGGTTTTTGGCTCTGGAGCATCAGAGAACGACGTCGAGTGGATCTGAGGTGTTCAAGCGAAGCTATGTGCAGCGAACAGGTGTGAACGACGGCGACCGGCGGACGGAGCTCGTCGGCGACCGTGGGAACGAGTGCTACGGTGCTCTAACGCCGAAATTGAAGGGCTGGGGAGCAGTGTTACCTCCCAAGGATGCTCCTGGCGCGAAGAATCGGTCGGGGAGGTGGTGGAGCGATGAGTCGACGGCGAGCGGCGGTCGGTGGCGTCGGTGCTCGCCGGCGATGGTGCTCCGGAGCGCGAGGGCGGGCGTGGAGTAGCTCGGCGCGTTCCACGTGGCTTGGTGAAGACCATCCGAGGCTCGGGTGGCGCGGAGGGGCACCGGAGCGGCGTAATCGCCGGCGTGGGCTCTCGGGCGCGACGAGCGGTGGCGCTGCGCGCAGGTAGAGGGGCGGCGCTGCTAGGGTTGGTCGAGGGGTGAGAGGAGCGGGGCGAGGGCTCAGGCCGAGTTAAAAAGACGCGTGGGGGAAAAGGAAACCTCGGCGCGCAGCGAATCCGGCGAGCGCCATCACCGGCGTCCGGGAAAGGAAAGGGAGGAGGAGGAAGAAGGGAAGGTGACGTCAGCGCTGGCGTCAGCGACTGGCGAGCGGGGCCGGGCGGTCAGCGAGAGCGGGGGAGGTGCGAGGCGCGCGGGCGAGCTGGCTGGGCCGAACTGGGCCGCGGGGGAGGAATTGGGCCGGGAAAAGAAAAAGGAGAGGAGGAGCTGGGCTGGACTGGAGAAAAGAAGAGGGGGCATAAGCGAACCCAGAAAGAGTTCAGGGAGCAAAAACGAACTATGGGCCTAACAACTTTTCTAGAGCTCCAAACAAAGTGATTCAAATTTGAATTTAAATATATTTAAATTCTTGTTTGAATCACAATCAATACAAAAATAAATGCAGCAGCATGAATGCAACAATAAATGTTTCTATCACTTATATTTGATTTTAATTTTTATAGAATTATTATTTAGCCTTTATAAAATAGGTGAAAGCATCAAATAATTAATTAAATGCCAAAAATTTTAAATTGAGCATTTTTGGGTGTTACAATAGAGGAAAATCAAAATTTTGGGAACAATGTTGCAAGCCTAAATGTCTATTTATGCCGCCATTGAAGTAACTAGGGTGCAATATATATAGGGGTTATAACTAGATATTAATATAATTCAAAGAGGGTGTCAGGAAGCATCTTCAACCTGTGTTCTAATATTGTGTTAGCAAATTAATGAACAAATTCAAGAGAGAGCTAGCACAAAGATATTGATTAGCTATGGGCCCTAAATTTTTCTAAATACGTCTAATATATAGCGCCTCTCAATTAGTTGACCGTGCTTTAATGGACTAGTGCCTCTATCCCTAAATAAGTGCCATCCTTGCTATGCACCTGAACAAAGTGCTTGCTCAGATGCAGATCCGGAATTGCACTTATATAGGAGGTAGTGGGATCTTACTATTATTGCTAATTAGAGTTTTTTTGTTGCCACAACGTTAATTTTCACGAGATGTAGACTCTAATATCTTAAAATATAATATTCATATATTGGACATATTCTATTTTCTCTAAAGCAGCCTTAATCTTCACGTAAATTGCCCATCTACGTCATTACGAGAATACTATAAAGTAAACCCTTAATCTATATCTAATTAGACACATATATCATTATGAAAAATAGCCTAAACCCAATCATGTAAAACCGGTAAGGGTCGTTGCTGTCAATGATCTAGACTCGTTGACAGTGGTAGGGCAACCTTAAAACTCTTGAAGTAGGAGTGGGGATTTTGATGTAATTTCATTACCAATGTGGAAATGAAATTCGGGTTCGCTTGTCGTGGAAAAAAAATGAAAAATAGCCTAAAGCTTAATCTCACCTAAATTACCCATCTATGCTATTTTGAAAAACAAAGTTATCTATACCTAAAGTTGCATATAAACTATCTATACTTAATATGAATAAATTTAGAGGAGCAAAGATTTGCAGTTGATGTGGCTCTAATTAAGTTTAGCCATGAATGGTTTTTTCTTAAAACTATTAGTCCGCGCATGAGCCTAGTATCTAAGGCTATTCCTAGTGGGGATTTCATTTATGTGTTTCCAAGAATACCACATAAGCAAGTAGACAATTAATTTATATATGAAATTGTTCATACAATGCATTGTTTCATTTTGATATTTCATAGGCAATGCATGCAAGACACAAACTTGTTGGAAACCGTGTATATAGAGTTTCATCTAGATGAAACTCATTTCATCTCTCTCCTCATTAACTCTTTGCCACATCATCTAAAATATTGATTTGACACCCTATTTAATGTGCATGAAACTCTATGAAACTTTGCACTGGGACTGGCCTAATAACGGGTCACGAAGGACCCATGGTGGCCAATATGATCGAAGCTAGCTCTGCCCCTACTTACTCAACAAACGTATTGATGACTGCGATTTGTGTCTGTTTTGCTAACCCAACAAGGATCTGCACTTGGTGTGCCCGTGTGTACAGCAAGCCAGCTCTCTCCTCGCGAGGGTTTTCTGTTTGCAGCTTAATTATCCTTCCCAACCTGTAGGCAACAGTTGCTCAATCCAATAATATTTTCCGTGGCTGGCAACTAATAATCGCTGTCCTTTGCACTAGCTAGCTATTAGTTGGTGGCGGCTGTGCCGGTGCAGTGAAAATCTTTTTTTTTTCTATCCAACGGTAAGTACAGTAAAATAATAGCAGCTAGCGGTGCATGAATTTAGGCTTGTTTAGTTCCAAAAAGCCTGCATGGAGTACTAAATGTAAATAAAATCAAAAACTAATTGCACAGTTTTGTTGTACTCTGCGAGACGAACATTTTGAGCCTAATTAATCAATTTTTGGATAATTTTTCACAAATACAAACGAAATGCTACAGTAGCGTAATGATTACGAAGTGACATCTTACTCCTAAATTCAACCTCCCAATTCTAACAGCCTTACTAGGGATCGGCGTGAGTGAATGAATGCGCACGTACAAGACGATCAAATGATGAATGTTGGATGGATGGATCGGCCACCCTCCTTATCACGGGATGGAATTACTCCTCCGTTTCGACCGCCTCCGCCGAACAGCTTTCCACTGCGTCGCCACATGCAACAATAAGCTAGCTGGCCGCCGGCCTGGACTGGACCACTCCAGGCCATCTGCTGCTACATACTACTCCCACTGCAAGTGCAACTAGCTCCCCTCTCATACACTACGCATGCAGCATCCATGTAGATTCGGACAACTCATCCGTGCGTGCGTGCACGCGATATATATACACACACGTAAGAAATGACGAAAATATATATGTTTGGTGTATATATAACGACTGTGCAGTGTGCCAGCCCTGTCGGTGTTAACTCTGGCCCGAAAGTTGCCGCCACGCAATATATTTGCGCCGAATTTGTAAGGTAGAGCTACACGTGTGTATTTGCTCCGTCCTGAAATATAAGATATTTTGGTATTTGAAATATGACCTTAAATATGATGCAAGGGATCGTGCTCCAAAGATTTTCTTAACCAAAGAGGTGGATTGGTTTCAGTGTTCCCGCGTCACACTAGTAGAGAAGGCTTATTAAACTGCCTATATAAAAAAGATGTACCCAATCGAACAAAAAGGAAAATAGATGAAGTACTATTGTTATGTGTACCGTTTGCACTAGCTCGCACTGCTAACTGCACTCAGCAGATTTTTTGCGACTGATTGGATGGTTATGATGGGGGACCAATCTAATGCAGAGGCGTGCTGAGCTTAGAGAGACGACAGGCACCACATGTTTGGTTAGCATTGCCAATTTGCCATGGTGGTCTCTGCCCCCAGCTTGGAACAGAGGAGCTGGTAGGGCTGCTAGCTCGTGCGCCAAGACTGGATATATATATAGAGAGAGATAGACCCTTCTCGGCTTCCAGCATTCAAAGCCTTTATTTGCGCGTACAAGCTGCCGAGGGAGATTTGTGGTGATGAGAGTGCACTCGTAAGAGGATGTCAACGTACTCCCTCCGTACATGATTTAGAAGTCGTTTAGATATGATTGTGCGTATTAAGAAGTGATTAATTAGGGTGGAGTTTTCGCTATTTGCCCTTATTACATAGGGCTGTGGGTGTAGGACAAAAAAAATTTGGCTTGATTAGGCCATCCCCAACCCAAGTGTCCATAGCTGGTGTCCATAGAAGAGAAAGATTAATAAATGCACACATAGACACTACCTCTCCCATTGCATAGTTTCCATAGCAGTTTCCATGAGAAAGAAAATTTAATACATCTTTGCATGTAACATCAATAGAGATGGATTAATTGTGGCAAGTGAAACAGCACTCCTGTGGCAACGAGGATAGTTCATCAAAATAAAGAAAAATAACTAGAATAGATGGCCTCTTGCCAAGACTAGATCATCGTGAAAACAAACAATTCTCAAAATAGATGGCCTCTTGCCGATAGTCTCTCATGAGGGAAGAGGGAAGAGAGAAGAAGAAAGACAAAATATGCAATCCACTGTGGTAGTCCTGGTGGAAGTATATATACATGGGTAGTCAAATGGATTCACAACACTAATTATGATCTGTACAAATTCTCATGTGATTCAAAGAATAATGATATGTGCAGATTCTCATGTGATTCAGAGTTGCATGGCGTGTACAGATTTTCATGTGGAATTAATTAGTATGTACCGGTCAAATTAACTAATAGTGATCTGTACAAATTCTTAGGTGGTTCAGACTATTAGATTGACGTGTAGAGATTCTCATGCGAAAGTAATTAGCATGAACTGGTCAAATTAATTAATAGTGATGCATAGAAATTCTTAGGTACAAATCCATAGTAATTAGCATGAACTGGTCAAATTAATTAATAGTGATCTATACAAATTCTTAGGTGGTTCAGACTAGTAGATTGACAGGAAATCTGTTTAGATGCATACCTTAATTATCTTTAGGAAATAGGGCCATTGCCATGCTCTCCAATGCTTTCGATCTCTCAGCCTTGGCTTCTTCAGTAAGATCACTTGTTGGAGCACATAATAATTATCTGTAGAGGTCTAGCATTTTAATCTTTGTTTGCTCTTTGGCGACTTCTAGCTTCTTGTTTGCCAAACTTTGCTGCACCTCTGCAATCTTCTTAGTTTTGCTAGTTGCTTCAATGAATTTGTCTAGTTTTTCGCTAATAGCAGAAATAGCCTCTGGTTCCTTCCGTTTTCCCTTCCGCTCTTCTTTGGCCTGCTTCCTTCCAATGGGACGCTGTTTTGGAGCATCCTCGACATTCACAACATGAGCTGGGTCAATACTCTTCTCCTTTTCTTTGCTAAGTTTCTTCACATATGCACCCCACTTTCTCTCATGTCGCAATATCCTCCATACATGAAACATGGTGAAAGGCTTGTCACTATGCTCAGAGGCATATAGCTGCATTGCCTTATCCATCTTTTGGTCATCACTCATGCCACTTTGATGCACTTTAGTGATTCTTGCATAGCAACCATTGAATTCAGTGACTGGCTTCTTAATGCGCTCCCACCGTAACTTGAGTTGGTTCCGGTTTCTCATACGGTTACATTTTGTGCTGCTGTTGTATGTTGAAGTAACATCCGACCAATACTGATCTGACTTCTTATCATTCCCATCAACTGGGTCAATTGAGTTGTGCAGCCAAGCACTAACCTATAGTTAAGAAAAGAAAAAATATTTAAACAAACTTCAACACCTCTAAACGTGTAAAGACTAAAGGCTTTTCAAAAATAGAGAAAATTAACTTACCAGCCTAATGTCTTCGTCATTTGACCAATTCAATCGCCTGTCGGATCTAGCAGGCGGCTGGATGGTGTTATCATTCTCAACATCAATTGGTTCATTCTCTTGCGAACCAATCTGTGCACCATCAACAATAGAGCTCCCAGTTGGTGATGGGGCCCCTTTAGAACTTGTAGCTGTAGGTGACATTGTAGAGTGGCTCATTTGTCCACCAACAAAATAGAAATTTTCTGGCAGCTGTCTTGTATGAGGATAGTTCACAAATGGATGTGTCTGGGTGAATGGTGGATTCTTAGCCTGGATAAAATTTTGGAACCCACCTGATGGATACATCCTGAAAAAAGAACAACAAAACAAGTTGAGTGCCTATAACAGAAGCAGAAACAGATAAAATCTGGAGTTAGTAAGAATTATCCAAACCATAGTATAGACAGGGAAAGCGTAGTAAGAACATAGAGTTTCATAGACATCCAAACTAAGCACAAACCCATTCAAGATTTCATACGCATTTATAGACTAGCAAGATTTCATATATATACACATGAACAACATCACAGCTCTCTGTAAATAAACGGTTATTGGTACAAGCTAATATAGTAGAAAAACAACATGATTAATTAGTAATCAGGCCACCTAAATCATAAAGAAAGGGAACCGTACTAGTCTGAGCTTCTAGGAGATGTCGCTGGCCACCATGGAAATTCATTGGCTCCTGGAGCAAAGGCAACTCCTGCAGTACCACGGGCTCCC
This sequence comes from Echinochloa phyllopogon, assembly GCA_033239725.1. Taxonomy (NCBI): domain Eukaryota; kingdom Viridiplantae; phylum Streptophyta; class Magnoliopsida; order Poales; family Poaceae; genus Echinochloa; species Echinochloa phyllopogon. The sequence continues at coordinate 24,659,034 of BTCW01000018.1, read as the reverse complement.
GTATTGACGACCTGTAGGATGAGAGCCTGGAGCAGCACGAGTGACTGCATCGACAGCTCCTATGGCACCAGAACTGGGAGAAACACTAGCATTTGGAGCACTGCTGGCTCCTTGAGCTCCACTAGCGACCGGATCGACGACTCCTGGGGCACCATTAGTGGGGAAAACACCAGCGATTGGAGCACTGTTGGCTCCCTGAGCTCCACCGGCGACCACCCCGACGGCAGGAGCATCAACCCGATTGGATCTCGACTGCCGCTTCTTCTTGGAATCCGCCGGATTCATTGTTGGGCAATGGTTTCGGGTCGATTCTTTTCTTGGGACGTTGGATTGAGGATGGATTTGGCCTGTTGCAACTAGGGAGCAGAGGGATTTGGATGGTTCCTTGGTGAGTGAATGGGGAAAATTTGGGGCCACCAGATATATCGATGGAGAGGGGATTTAGGCGCGGAGAGGATTTCGATGCGCGCCAAAATAAAATGCACGCGCGCAGGAGAAGGAGATGCGCGGGAGGAGCTCCGGACGGTCATGGCGGCGGAACGGAGGTGTGGGCACAGCGGATCGAGAAGCCAAGCAAATTGCGGGGGGAAGAAACGATGCGTCTTCCCAACGCAGCGCTGGCCGATTTCCATTGTCTCGGTCCACGGGACGAGCTGGTGTCGTGCATGCGACCCAGTTTCCTTGTTTTTGCTTCTCTTTCCTCGTTAATTCACTTGCCACATCAGATTTCTGCTGAGTTGGCACTCTCATTAATTCCATGGACACTTGCTGATTAGGAGGGTTGGGGATGGCCTTTGTTGTGTAGCGTGTCCCGAGGCGTAGAGATCGGAGGTCTCCGGCTCGAGTCCCCGTGAGCCCATATTTTTTTGCTGCGGCGTGCGAAGTGGCAGGGGTAAAGCAGTCCTAAACACGCATGCAAACCACGACGACTTCTTTTAGGCAAACGAGTTTAAGTTTCAGAACGACTTCTAATTCATATACGAAGAGAGTCCTTTCATCACATAAGACATATGCTCTACAGTCGTAGCTGGACACGTCCCCAATTACGAAACTAATTTGTGTAAATGCCATTGTTATAGTCAGTATTAGGTACCAGCCCACTGAGATAAATCACTTTTCTATATATTTAGTTCTAGCCTATGTACCACCCGCTGATAATAGATAGACCCGGCCCAAATCTGTGGCTCTAGTTTGAAAATTCATAACTATTTTTATGAAGTCAGATAGAAACAAATTTCACATAGACATTGTAGCTTTTGATGATAACTTCAACTCCTAGTCAGTTGCTTTTTTATTGGCGATACCATTTATAACCAATTTGGCATTCGCAATAACTTATCAAGATGGGCTTCTTTTTCATAGTTCACTAATGGGAGCGCCTATCGCTCCTAAATTATATATAGAATAGTATATAAAATTAAAAATGAAATATGGAATGATCCGATATGCAATACATCACTAGAATAATAATTAGCTTCAAGTTGGATATAGTAATAAATAGTATATGAGAAATATATTCATGAGACTATTTTAGTTCCAAGTTGGATGTACTAATGACGTAAAAAAAATTATGATATAGATAAACAATATGTTCTAATGGTAGTATGTAAAAGATAAAATTATAATGTACACAATTTTTAAATTGGTTCATGTATAAAGCATGGAAAAGGAAGCGTATATTTCCATTTTGTAGTGGAAAGTGAAAAGTTCAAAACTATCCATGCACACTTGAATAACGAAAAAATTTATATGAAAATTGCAGTTTTCAACAAGATCTACAGCTTTACAGTTGACAATCTTTCCATTTGAAGTTATTTATATGTTTAAATAATCATCCAAAGTTTCACACACCATGAGTCAAATGGAAAAATAAAAAAACATCTCATTATTGTCACCAATGAAACATATGTAGAGTGGTCGGGGAACATCATACACATGCTGACATGCATGAGGCTCCATATGTTTAAATTTCATTCATAAATGAAATGGCATTGAGTAGCCACATAGAAACTCTCATAATACTCTACTTTCTCAGTAAGCTAGGCATATGTCTATAGTCTACACAAATGGCCATTTGTACATACACAATCATATAAATGAAAATTTGCATAGGCGCTTGTTGCGGTCAGTTTAGAAGGCGGTTGAACAAAAGGTTCCAAACATTTTTTTTTCTATAGCAAGACATGTTTTATCACTACAAGAGAGACCTTCATGCGCATCAGTCATACAACCTGACGCAAAGTCAAACAGTGCGTTAACTAGATTCGCACATGCATATTCAGCCGATGAACAATACACCAGCATAAATGCTAACTAATCGTAAGAGTGCTAACTTGCACCCGTACATTAAAGTAAATGTACCAGATCAGTTTTAAACCAATTAAAATTAATTAATATTTCTGCCGATGAAATGTTGGACCGATACATTTCTATGTTTTATCACGTCAGCGCAATTTTTCACTGATTAGATTACTGAAGTGAACAGTCAACATGCCTAAAGTTAATGCGCCAGCCGCGGCCTGTCGTGTTCTCTGATGCGGCAACATGTACCAGTGAAGTGAATTCGAGATAGCCCACGCAATTGAAACGCTTCATCTACCTAAAACCACGTGTCGTATTGTTATATATACGTACTCATCTCGTATATTCTTCTTCACCCTAGTCTCTCTGCTTTATCTTGATCTTGCCAGCAAAGCTTGTCTCTCTCTTCTGCTACATACACGCACGCTACTGCCCCTTCCCCTCAAGATGGCGACACTAGAGCTATTCCATCACCAGCCGAGATCCCGGAGGAGTCGTAAGTGTCACGGTGCATACTACTCCAACTCGGCATCTAGAATGGAAACTAGGACAGAGTCGTCATGGCGTGTGTACATCATGACAGCTACGAGGCACTACCAGAGTGATGCACTTTGGCGCACCAGGTTTCCCACCCGGTGCCAATCTTCCGGTGCTATGCCTTTAGCACCGGGTCAAATAACCGGTGCTAAAGGTGGGGGCACTAGCCAAAAATATTTGCATATTTGCGTGTTGCGGGATTCGAACTCGAGACCTCTTGGCTCGCGCGCACCCACCTAACCATCTCACCTACGCAGCACATGTGATAGGATTAAAGATGCGCTCCTTTTGAAGTAGCATGTGACACCTACATTAGCACCGGATCGTATTTATGAACCGGTGCTAAAGGGCCTTTAGCACCGGGTCGTAACACCACCCGGTGCTAAAGGGTGACCCTTTAGCACCGGGTCGTAATACCACCCGGTGCTAAAGGAGGGGGACCCTTTAGCACCGGGTTGTAACACCAACCGGTGCTAAAGGGGACTTTTAGCACCGGGTCGTAATACCACCCGGTGCTAAAGGGTTCCCGAGGGCGCCCCAATTTCGCACCCGGTGCTAACGTTACATTAGCACTGGATCTTGAGTGCACCGAAGCATATGAGGGGTGCGGATGTGAGTTATTCTTGTAGTGAGGGCTTGGCCGGCAAACTCGGGAGGTACAACGTCTCACCATCGGGAGGGACGATGAGGGCGATGGTCAGGACCGTCATTTGCTTTTAGTGAAGGTCCATGGTTCGGCCTACATCAACAAGCTCCACAGCCACTATAGGAGTGGAGGAACAAGTATGTCGAATTTAAGCAGGTGAACAAGGTCAAGATTGTAGAGGCCTACTACTTCGTTGAGAGAGCAGGCCGTCCTCGGGAGCTGTCTTAGTTTAGGTTCTTGTATATAAGTAATATATGGTATGATATATGAACAATTTATTCCAATTTTTTGTAATTTTTTAATTATCAGAATGGTTGGTCATTGTAATCGGGTATTAAGTGGCATGATTAGAAAGTATAGTCATTCAAACCGGTCATTTTCTACACCGATTAGAATATGTGTGAACCAGAAAGTTCTACCGCGTGCTCTATCCGTCGTTTTGATTTTCACATGCAATTTACTAGTTAGCAACGTCCCCACTCATGCCCACCCGCACTAAAGAGTCGCATTGTCTTATTAATATAGTGGGATCTAGTAAAAAAAACTGCCGCATCATATCTTGCAGGGCAATCCTTGCGTGACTCGATTTAATTTAGTTAGAGTATATTTTACGTTTGTAATATGAATACTTTAAGTACATTTTTGTGGTAACATTCGACTTACAATTTATGTTTACTGTTCTATCTCCCATAATATTTATGTTTTGGTGGATTTGACAAACCTTTTCTTTATTTTGTTTATGAACAAAATGAGTATGATTGCCAGCTTAATATCAAGCAGTTTAGAATATGAAGAGACCTAAGCAGCTTAATATTAGGCCATTCAGAATAAGAAGAATTCTAAGGGGCTAAATATTGAGTCGTTAAGAATACGATGAGATCTAGCTGACAAACAAAGAGTAATAACTTAAAAAGAAAAGCAGATAGGAGTCGACAGATTTACCTAATGAAAATTCTTTTGAGTTTTTCTGGCGGACCGGTTGTGCAAGATCTTTGGTCTTCCCCCAGAACCGATGAAAAAGTGGTTCACTTCTTATGGACTCGCTCAGAATGATTCTTCTCTATCTATAGTTCATGGGCTATTAGAAGTAGAAGGTGTTCTGGTGCAATCCTTACCGATAGAAAAAGATTGCACTCGGGTTGACCCAAGGATTTCACAAATCAAAGATAAAGGATTCCGGACAATCTAGCTAAGAACTACGACTTCATTCATTTCTATCTGATCCATGTTTTGAATGCAGACCAAGGAGCAGGAGATCGACACGATGACACCAACCACGCAGATACTCCCCATAGCAGAATTGAAGGTCTCCCACTGCATGCTCCACCAACTCAGAGTCTTGGAAGAACTCCACACATAAGTCCTGGTGGCCCATGTCTAGAAGGAACAATTTGGCCCATTAGGGAACACATCGATTTTCATTAGCACGAAGTAGAACTACTTCAAGTTCACCCTGATCAAGGACGACGACGCTGGTAGCGGCCACATCATGCTCGTTAGGATGAACTCATGATAATATGTTGACCTCCACTATGGCCACTCATGGATGGGTGAGTACGTGATATTCCTTCGCGTAGTCAAACTCACCAACAACAATTTCTTGAACGAGTAATAAGAGTTCGGCCGTGACAGAGATAATTTAATTTGTTTTTAGTATGTTTTATCTTTGTGTCTTTCATGTGGTGTATTATTGTTGAGCAAAAATCGGTTGATGTTCTTCATGCAACAAAACATGCTATAGGCATGAGAGATTTGCTTCACACCGGCGCTAAGCCTGTATAACTTTTATGTTTGCAGGGTGCTAGACAATTTGACCTTGATAAGGAAAGAAATTTAATGAATACTTTTGACAGGAACACATCGGCTGATTTTCTGAAATGTCCTAGCACAGGAACTTGGCCATGGCTATGATTCCGAATTGTAATATCTGAACTTAATCATTAATCATGACTTCATCGGCTAGATAACTAATTCAATCTTTAGGCATTATTGACTTTTAGATATCTTACATACATAAATGCATCAAACTAATAAAATCAAACTATTGTCACTATCATTGGATTAGACCTAATGGAGGCATCAATAACAGAGGGTGATAGATTAATTAGTATTGAACCGATGAATCTAAATATGGAACCAATATAAAATCACATTAAAGCATAATAAAACACCAAGATTAAGAACTTAGCAGGCTAAATTACAACTTTTATGAAGGATTTATCGTGTTACCATTGATCAGATTAAATAATAAACACATGACAACTTTATGACTAATTCAAGCTGACATAACTTAAGTCAAGATGTGATAATGGGTAGACTTTACTAACAAATACCAGCAAGAGATAAAAAAAAGATATATCCTTAGACACAATATGAAAGATAAAAATTTGATAAATTTAATTAAAATAGATTCAAAACACAACAATAACATATAAGATTGAATCTAAATATTCCATAACTAACCGTACTTACAAAGTAAACCGGAGATCAAAGATGATGCATCCCTGTTTGATTGAAGAACTCGTCAAAAAAAGCTACGTTACTCCTACTCCTAGGGTTTTTGGAGAAAAGCCGAGAAAATAACTTGTATTGATTGGTATGTGTGTACAGTTCATACACATTTATAACCTGAACTAAAGACTCCTAGTCGATTATGACTTATTACAAACTTGATGCAGAAGGAATGAAAACTATTATATTTACAAAAATTTCATTGAATAGGACTCGGTCTTCATGACATCACAATTCCAAGGATCTGGCAGAGAACCCATCAATTTCCTTGTGCACTCGATCGGCCATTGTCTTCCAACTCCATCGACTTTGACACATGTATTGGCATCGGCTTCATTTTTGTCGCATGCCAAATTTTGGTGTCAACATACACATGTAGAAATGGGCAAAGCATCACGTAATCAAAATAGTAAGTACAATGCAAAGATTTGAATATATAAAAGAAACATCATCATGTCCTTAGCCTAAAGAATTAATAGGTGCTAGAAGCCCATCATCAATGTAGGTGTCATCATCAGCATGTTCTTCATCCGCTAATATATCCAAATCTGCATCATTTGGTTCAGGCACACATTTAGAATTCACCTTTTGGATGATATAAGTATTACCTCTTATCCCATTTTAGCGTCACCTCTTATCTGCATCATCATCATGTTTCTCTATGTTTATTTATGTATGTGTGTGCCTGGTTTGTTGGGCTAGACGTGCTACCTTGCATATAGTGACATGCTACTTCAAATGGAAAGTATCTTTTACTTAGTGACATGCACTGCGTAGGTGAGATGGAAAAGATGGTACGCCCGAGATAGAGGTCCCGAGTTCGAATCCCAGCAACACACATATTTTTTAGGGATTGTCCACCTTTAGCAGTCATTTTTCTACTAGTGAGCCCTGATGAGAGGGAGAGAGAGTACTTCAGCGAAGAATATTGGAGCACGTATGAAAGTGGTAGCATGAATACGAGAATGTAAAAGTCATTTCTGCCCATATAAATTCTAAGAATATAAGTGTAATTGTGAACCGAGAGACGGTTTGGGTGGAGCAAGTACACAAGTGCTGAACTGGTTGAAAATAGGCTAAACTATAGTGGTTTAGGTCTTGATACTCTGTCCGACGCTAATAACATTATTCCAAATCCAATCCATTTTGCACCCGCATCATTCTATCTGCCGGGTGCGCTGGCATCCAATATTCAGCTAGCACAACAACAGTGAAAGAGGAAGCAGGAGCTGGAATATATGAGAAAATTGTGATTATAGATGCGCTTCATTAGCATTTGAATTTCGTGATCATAGCATGTGACCTGTGGACTGTTACGCATAATTGAGGCTTCTGTTATATGATAGCGATATTATGGGCCAGTGGCGCGCTGAGCCATGTCACGTACGGTGAATGCATGGGCAGAAGAGACGGAAATCTAAGACGAGGACGGTTGCCTCGTTGGAGTTTGTGATGTTGTGATGAATATTCAGTTTGTGATATGTGATATGATCGACGACATGGACGTTTAGTTCAAAAAAAATAATAATTGGTCAAAATCGATCATTTTTTATGTTCTTATTATGTAAATTAATGACCCATCTAGCCACAGATAATAACAACACTTGACATTTTGGGTCAGGTCTTGGTCAAAGTTTTAAAATTTTGAGTCCCAATATGTTTTTGGATACTTAATTTGGAAACACAAAAAACACGTGTAAGGTTTCTTTTGAAAACACATTCTCGTAATATCATTTAATGTTATTTTTTTACAAACTATGGAACTAATAAAAATAGTGATTGAAGCTTGATATTGTGGACCATGTTCTTATCCAAAATGTTAACTAGCTAGTATTTGTGACTGAAAATATTGTCGGAGGAAGTAGAGGATTCAGTGAACGTACATATGCTCTGTCGTATAGAAATTATATGTATACTGACCATAGGGGCAGGTGAAATCCTAAAATATAATGTCAGCTTTTTTATGATCGATTTGGTGCAATATATAGTACATGCACGGTGAAAATAAAATCACTTACATTCAGGGGGGGCATGAAGAAACTGAACCCTGGACCAGCAGCAACTTGCATGTATATCGTGGTCGACTTGCGGCGCCTAACACCTACGTTTATTTCGAGAACAAAAGGCATCAGTTTCAAACACTGTACGTTGAGTATTCAAAAGCAGATCATACGGAAATGGACCAACCGAAATATACCCAATCAATAATATACCAATCACTGTTGCACTACCCACCAACTTCTTCTTCTCTTTAGATCGACATCCATATATGCGTTGTCGAGCAACACTCAGCACGCCTGCTGGATGGGTTCCATGCATTTGCACCCTAGCACAATTCTTCCCAATCTCCATCTCCATGATCCGTTGCCCATACCGGCGGCGCGCGTCAAACCGGCCGGCCGGCCGGCCGACCATCTCATGTACGGGCCATTGACGACTTGTGATGGTCTCCGCTGGCGTCTGCCCGTGCTGCCACACTGATGATTCACGGCTGCGTGCAGTGCAGAACTGGCGGTGGACGCGGAGACTTTCTTGCAGGAGCAGGACTGCGCCGCCGCACTCGAGCAGTGTGTGCCCATACTTTTGGAGTGGACTTATTCTTTTGTTTATTGATGAAGCTTCTAGAAGATAGTACGGCCTGGCCCAACAAAATGAACGGAAAAGACTTTGCAAATAGGAGAGCAGATAGGTGGTGGTGGGGTGCAAACACGTTCCAGTGTTCTCATTCAGTTTAGCCGTTTAGCATCTAGAAAGGACAAGCAGCTCAAAAGCCAATAAACAGTGTCTTCTGCTTGGGAGCTTGTCTTTTTTCCCCTTTTCGTTGAATCTCATAATTTATTTTCTTGTCGTCCATCATTATCTTTGCTCTGTTTCTTCACATGAGCATCGAGGTTGTCCATTACTACGTATTTACGTTTAGCGTCTTCAGCTACGTCTAGATCCACCGCTGTTAACACCAGCATCCTAATATATATAGTGTCTTTCATGTTGGCGTATAAATCTCCTCCAGGCTCCAGCTCTGCCACAAAATATCGACACGAATGCCACATAAAAGATCGAGGAGAACACTGCATACAATTTGTTTGTACAAACAGGTTACAGCTAAGAAAGGTCAAATGATTTAAACCACTTTTTGGTGGGTCGGTGTTCACCTGCTAATCAAAGGGTTTAGATTTTCTGACAGTTACATGGTCATATGAATTAGTTGCATGAAGCATTTTTCTTAATTTAAATTGCTCGCCCAATCAATCATGCAACCATTTTTCTTTTTTTCTCTCGAATATGCAGGAGAGCCGCGTATTTTTGTATTAAGAGAGGAAAAAAACACAGTTACAACACAATCATCACCCCACTTTGGGCTAGAGAGGGGGATATCCGGTTTCACCTAAACTGATTTGTAAGAAACAAAAAATATAATACTCTAACCAGTCACACCACCCTGGCCAAGAGCTAAGAGTCCTTTGGCTCCAGCCATGTGCTAAAGGTGGGATTCATCCTTGAAATCCTGCAGGGCTATTTGGACATTAGGAGCAAATCCTTCAAAAACACACGCATTGCGGTGATTTTATAAGATCCATGCACCAAGGATCACTAGAGAATTGAACCCCTTTCTCTGTTGTTTAGAACATTTCTTCCATGACTTTTGCCACCACTCCACCAAGGAGCTGATCCGGCTGCTAGGAACCAAACTAGATAGGTTTAAAGGCTAAAAGATGTTAAACCAAAATTGGTGCAAATACGCAAGTTGTGAGGATGTGCTGGATTGTTTCGTCTTCCTGATCACAATTGTGATGGGTGTGGTTTCTAATGGCGAGCCAAATGAACATCATGCATTTACCCGGAGCCCATGGACGATCAGGTCTGGTATTTACCCACACGATAGCATACCCTCTACAATTTACCCGTACCCACAAAGCACCTCAGGTTAAATTTCTTGATCATACCTATGACCAACGGGTATTGGGTATAGATCAATAAATATGTCAATATGTTCATATGAACGAGTAGAATACGAATTTGACACTCAATTTGTCATCTAAGGAACCACTAGACATTCAAAAAAAATAGGCTCCTACTCATATGGATCAAATGTTGTCCAAACTATTCAACATTGCAATGCTGGGTAAACAGGGGTGGAGACTTGTGACAACGCAGGACTCGTTGTGCGCACAAGTACTGAAGGGGAAGTATTTCCCCCAGGGTGACTTCATGTCGGCAAGCAAACGAAGGAACTCATTGCACACTTGGAGGGCAATTCTGGCTAGCCGTGAAGCGCTGAATTTGGGACTGGTCTGGAGGACCAACGATGGCATGATGACAAACATTTGTGGTGGTCTTGGGATGAAACCCATTTGCGCGAAGGTTAAATCAAACAGCAACAACGGTGGAGGAGCTAATTGACCATGGCCGCAGATGCTGGAATATGGAGGCACTAAACCTGAATTTGATCGAATCTGACGTAGTTGCAGTGGACAGGATTCCATTAGGCGTTGCACGTGAAGATTCATGGGCATGGTCTACTGAGAAGCACGGGTTTTATTCTTTCAAGTATGCCCACCGACTTCTACTGGCCAGGACCAACAGAAACGTCCATGTGTTGTTGGTTCTGCATCGACCTCGTTCAACGAAAAGGATGTTGTATGGAAGAGGCTATGGAAATTAAAGGTGTCACCGAAGGTTTGGGTTTTCTGGTGGGGGGTCTTGTATAATGTCATGCCAGCGCGTGCAAGTCTTTATAGAATGCACATTGATTAGCTGGGAACATGTGCAGTGTGTGGAAACTGTTGACGGTCAAATTGGGCCTTGGGCCAAACCGGTCTGACCGGTTTGCCAAACCGGTCAGACCGGTTTGCTTCTGTAATTCGAGTAGGATTAGGATTCCGAGTTTTAGTCCCATATTGTAACCTATTCGAAAGGGGTAAGACTTCCCCGGCCTATAAATATAAAGGCTAAGGCCGATTGAGAGGTATTCCAATCGAATCAAACACATTTATCCTTTACTTTTTATCTCTCAAACCCTAATCTTTTCCAACCCCATATTCTGTTCTTTGCTCGTCTCTACGGCGTTCAAGGACGTTCTAGGTGACCTCCTGACCCTAGAGCAACCCTAGTTTAGCTCGAGCTCCGACGGGGTCCCTCCCGAGCTTGGGTTTCTAGGTCTTCACGACCTCCCGACCAGAAGCGGTCTGACCGGGTCTGTAAACCGGTCTGACCGGTTTGCCCCGGGAAGTCAGGAGTTGGCCGTTGTGACGGCCGTGCTGCGCGTTTGATCGATCTCGAGTTTGTTGGCGCGTTTTCGTGTCAACATACTTTTTGGCGACTCCGCTGGGGATAGATTAATCTGGTTTCAAGACCGATTCAATCTACTCCAAATATGTCTGGATCAACGTGCGACCTTGACAAAGACAACATCATCACCGCGACGATGGAAGAACTCACGGACGAGGAGCGAAAGCAATATTTGATTGCTGAGGAGCACTTCAGGGCGCAATTCTTGAAGGGCTTCAAGAAAGATCGCGGTGGTCTTGTCAAGAGAGTAGAGGAATTCGTCATGCCGGCTTTCAAGTTGGCAGATGATCACATCGAAGAGATTCCAAAGGTAACGGGCGAATCCTCTGATTTAATGCAGCAAATTACTCGCATGATGGATGATAGATTACTTGCTGCACAAACTGCTACTAGTGAATTAATTGCTAGTATGACTGGTAATTCTGATAAAAATAAAATTAATTTAGAATCTAATGAATTACCTAGCTCATCAGGCGTGCCAGAACATGTTTTAGATTCTAATTTGGGCATGCCGGTGAATTTTTATGCGGGACAAACACCTCACCCTAGTTCGGTCCACGAACCGGTCAGACCGGTTTGTACAACCGGTCAGACCGGTTTGGCCCCCTCTGGTGGTCAGACCGGTTCTTTGGGTGCAGGAGCATCTGGTGCGATGGTTTTGTCTAATACGTCTACTTCTGGTCCTGTTTACACTATTCCACGCACCACGGGAAGTATACCCCACGGATCTGGCACGTTTCACGCGCCGATTCCGAGTACTTCTCAGAATACGATGTATGGTGTTCCCCGCGTTCCACATAACAGAGGTGATGAGAAATATCAAGCCGAGCTAGCTAAGTTTAAAGAAGACATAGCTAATACACTTAGAGCAAAACTCGGGCTTGAATTGGGTAGGGCACGCTTATATCAGAAACCGTATCCGCCTGAGTTTGATTTGGTTCCTTATCCTAATGGTTGGCGTGTTCCTGGTTTTATTAAATTCAGTGGTGAAGATAATAGAACTCCTTGGGAACACATTAGTCAATATATTTTGCAATTAGGAGAGGCATCATTTTATGAGGCATTGCGTATACGGTTGTTCTCATTATCTTTAACTGGAATTGCCTTTTCATGGTTTTCTTCGCTTGCTCCAAATTCTATTCACAATTGGACTCAATTGGAGCGAAAATTTCATGATCACTTCTTTAGCGGAGAAAACGAGGCAAAATTATCTGATTTAACATCGGTTAAACAAAGCCGTGAGGAATCGGTTCTTGAATACTTTAAAAGATTTAAGGATGTTAAGAACCGATGCTTTAATATCACTGTTTCTGAAAAGGATTTAGCAGATTTAGCTTTTGCAGGCTTACGGTCTAATTACAAGGAAAAATTAGAAGGTTCTGATTTCCTTACTATTAATCACTTGCAAATGAAGGCTATGAGTCTAGAGCTTAAATTTAAAAATTCGAAAGAATCTGCTAAACCCCATCGTTCGAACGTGCATATTGTTGATAATGATTCTGATAGTTCGGACGATGATAAAGAAATTTATGCCGCTGAATTTGTTTGGTCATCAAAAAGTAAACCTAGTTCTTGTCGTTCATTAAAGCCGATTCAGAAAAATCGGCAAGAAGAAAAATTTACTTTTGATGTAGCCAAATGTGATCGTGTTTTTGATGAATTGCTTAAGAATGGCTTTATTAAACTTTCTCATGCAATTCCACCAGCCGATCAGTTGAAAAATCGTGCATATTGCAAGTGGCATAATTCTTTTTCTCATGCAACCAACGATTGCAATGTTTTTCGACGACAGGTACAATCGGCCCTTAATGAAGGTCGATTGGTGCTCGCCGAAATGCAAGTTGATAAGACTCCTTTCCCTGTTCATACCTTGGATGTAAATACTAAAGTATTGATTCGGCCAGAACAAGCCGATGGAGCTAAAGGTAAGAATGTGGTGATTGGAGACCCAAGACCGGAAAAAGTTGATGACAAAGTTCCGGTCAGAACAGTGATGATTGGGAGAACTCTGGATGGAAAAGAGTCTCTGAAGATTACTATTAACACATCAAGACCCGGGGGGCAAGGAAGTTCTTTGGAAGAGAATCGGTTCGCTAGTCAGACGAAACCGGTCAGACCGGTTTCCCAAACCGGTCAGACCGGTTTGTCTCCAGACCGTCCAAGAACTTTCAAGCCTAAGCGCCCGGAAGTGGGTACTTGGAAATTCAATGAGCCAAAGATTCAAGGGAGGGTTCTGAAGCAAGGACCTACATTCTCTCAACTCATGAACAAGTACACAAAGGCCGTTCAAGTTGATCGGCCAACAAAAAAGAGACAGAGGTCACCACAACATTGGATTGATCCTACAAGTTACAAGCGCCGTGGTGGTTCTGTACATGACCGATTGGGTTCATACCAATCAGGTTTTTCGACTGCTCATCAAAGCGGTCAGACCGGTTTTATGAACCGGTCAGACCGGTTTCGGTCTGAGCAAAGAATTTATGTTCCTCCTAAGCAAGAATACCGTATCAAGGAGAAAAAGGAGGATGTGCAAGCCAAAGCCAATAATTTTATAAAAATTGGCGATATTCCAGTGGCTATGCAAGACTTGGGTAAAAAGCCGATAGTCATTGGAGATTCGGCTCCTGTTCCAGTCAAGAAGCCGATCATGGTTAATGATCATGAGGCTAGCAGTAGCAAGGGCGTGAAGAAAGTTTTTCAACCAAGGTGGTGTCCTTCTGGGTTGACTCATACATAGAAGCGGAAACTACAGCGCTTGAGAAACAAAGAAAAAAGGGAACAGGAAGCTGAGAAGATGAGGGATGACTACTTCAACAACTACAGGCCTATGATCCCTCAGACCAAGATTCGGCAAGCTAAACCCATTGTGCAATCAGCAGCACAACCGGTCAGACCGGTTTCTGAATCCAGTTAGACCGGTTTGGGTCAGCCGACCGCTGCAGAAGCGGTCAGACCGGTTTTTGAAACCGGTCAGACCGGTTTGATGACAGAAGCAGGGGCTGGTGCTTCTTCAACCATCGAAACTACTCTACCGATTCCTCCAGTGGTTGAAGATGAAGAGTTAATTGATTTTGAGCCTTCTCCAGAGCGTGACAACATGGAAATTAATGTTGTCTATTTATCTTCTGATTATTGTGTGGTGCCGGAGGAGGAAATTTCTCATCTTCAACTTGGGCCGCGAGATGCTGTGTTTCAGAAGCCTAGTGAATCAGAAAATCATCTCAAGGCTTTGTATATGAGAGGGCACATCAACGGGAAGCCAATTTCTCGTATGTTGGTTGATGGTGGAGCTATTGTGAATCTCATGCCATACTCTCTCTACAAGAAGATTGGCGGGAAAGACGAAGAACTGATCAAGACGAACATGACGGTTAGTGGAGTTGGTGGAGGTGATCCCATTGGTGCCAAGGGGGTGGCTTCTATGGAGTTGACCATCGGGAGCAAGACTATCGCTACGGCTTTCTTCGTCTCCGAGGTGCAAGGTAACTTCAGTTTAATCCTTGGTCGAGATTGGATTCATGCAAATAAATGTATTCCATCTACCTTGCATCAATATCTCATTCAGTGGATCGGCGACGAAGTTGAGATTGTCCATGGTGACAATTCTTCCTTTGTTGCAACAGCCGATTCTGACTCTCTTAGTGCAAATGAGAAGGTCCAATGTTTGTCGGGCATAGATTTGACCGACTATGAGCTGATCAGTTGCACTAAGGATGGTTTTGTTCCTGCTACATTAAAGCCGATGGAAAATCGGTTGAATTACTTGCTGTAATTAATGGAGCAACAAAATCAACAGAGACAAACCGGTCAGACCGCTTCTGGAAACCGGTCAGACCGGTTTGGATCTGAACAGCGCCGATCGAGCCAAACCGGTCAGACCGCTTCTGGGAACCGGTCAGACCGGTTTGCGTCTGGACAGTGGCTTCAAGACCGAATTGATCATTATCGAGAACATTCGGCCGGTACATTCGAAGCCATTGAAGATCTTGGTGATATGGATAAGCTAGGTCAAGGTTTTACATCAGCTGATCCTTTAGAAAAAATAGATATTGGTGATGGTACTATTCCTAGGCCTACTTTTGTAAACAAAAATTTATCGGCTGAGTTTAAAGCCGAATTAATAAATTTGTTGAAAGAGTATGTCGATTGTTTTGCTTGGGAGTACCGTGAGATGCCTGGTTTAAGTCGTGACTTAGTTGAGCATCGTTTACCAATAAAAGCCGGTTTTAGACCTTTTAAACAATCGGCTAGACGTTTTAATCCCGCTATTTATGACCGAATAAAAGAAGAGATTAATCGTTTATTAGATGCTGGTTTTATTCAGACTTGTCGTTATGCAGAGTGGATTTCTAATATTGTTCCCGTTGAAAATAAAGATTCGGGAAAACTTAGAGTTTGCATTGATTTTAGAGATCTTAATAAAGCCACTCCAAAAGATTCATATCCCATGCCTATAGCCGATGTCTTAATCAATGAAGCTTCTGGACATCGTGTTGTTAGTTTTCTTGATGGTAATGCCAGATATAATCAAATCTTCATGGCCGAAGAGGATATGCACAAAACGGCCTTTCAATGTCCGGGATTTATTGGTTTATTTGAGTGGGTAGTTATGACCTTTGGATTAAAGAATGCCGGTGCAACTTATCAAAGAGCTATGAATTTAATCTTTCATGATTTACTTGGTGTTATTGTGGAAGTGTATATTGATGATATTGTAGTTAAATCGGATGGTTTGGATTCTCATTTAGCCGATTTAAAACTTGCTCTTGAGAGGATGCGACAGTATGGCTTGAAGATGAATCCACTCAAATGTGCTTTTGGTGTTTCGGCTGGAAAGTTTCTTGGGTTTGTTATTCATGAGAACGGCATAGAAGTTGATCCCAAGAGAATTGAAGCTATGAAGAAAGTCGAAGCTCCTACTTGCAAGAAGGATTTACAAAAGTTTCTAGGCAAGGTAAATTTCTTGAGAAGATTTATAATTAACTTATCTGGAAAGGTTGATGCTTTTACTCCTTTACTTCGGCTAAAAAATGAAGCCGATTTTACTTGGGGGGCAAAACAGCAAGAAGCTTTTGAGAAGATCAAAGAGTACTTGTCTTCACCACCGGTACTTAGGGCGCCTAAGCGGGGAGTTCCATTCAGACTTTATGTGGCGGCTGAAGATAGAACTATTGGAGCTGTTTTGACTCAAGAAATCGACAACAAGGAGTATGTGATCGCTTATGTAAGCCGACGACTCATTGATGCAGAAACAAGGTATACTTTCATTGAGAAGTTGTGTTTATCCTTATACCATGCTTGTACTCAATTGAGGCATTATTTACTATCTAGCACTTGCATCGTGTTGTGTCAAACTGATGTAATTAAACATATGTTGCAAAAGTCGATTTCTAGCGGAAGAATCGGTAAGTGGGCTTATGCTTTAGTTGAGTATGATTTGGCTTGTGAACCTTTAAAATCAATGAAAGGCCAAATTGTAGCTGATTTTATTGTTGAACATCAGATAAATGATACTTGTGAGTTCGACGTCGGCTATATTGCTTGTACACCATGGAGATTATACTTTGATGGATCGGTTTGCAATGATGGACAAGGAATTGGTGCTGTTTTGATTTCTCCAAATGGTGCCGTCTTTGAGTTTTCAAACCGATTGGAAGAAAAGCGAACCAATAATCAAGTTGAATATGAAGCTCTTCTATTTGGCTTGGAATTTTTGCAAGACATGGGAGTAAAACATGTTGAGGCTTTTGGTGATTCGCTCCTGGTGGTACATCAAGTATCGAAGGTATGCCAATGTTATAACGGTTCATTAAATGCATATCTTGATAGATGTCTTGATATCATTGCTTCTTTTGATGAATTTACTATCAAACATATTCCGAGAGAAGATAATGATAAGGCAAATACTCTGGCTCAGAAAGCATCTGGTTATATGGTTGCAAAGAAATATTTCTATCTCCAAAAACCGATGCGAACAAAAGCCGAGGTTCTGGTTCTGGACGAACCGGTCACACCGGTTTCAGAAACCGGTCAGACCGGTTTTACTGCCAGAACCGGTCTGACCGGTTCTGAAAGCGGTCAGACCGCTTCGTCCCCTGACAGAAGCCAAAATTCTTTGGATGATGCTAATCAATCCAAAGTTGAAGATCAGGATTGGAGAGTGCCTATTATTACTTATTTGAAAGATCCTGGTCGTGGTGCAGATAGAAATATTCGGCGAACGTCATTTAAATACGTTTTGCTTGGCGATGAACTCTATCGTTGGAACGCCGAAGATTTATTGTTAAAGTGTCTCGACTCGGATCAGGCCAAGGTTGCCATGGCTGAGGTCCATGAAGGTATTTGTGGTACACATCAATCGGCTCCAAAGATGAAGTGGTTACTTAGACGAGCCGGTTTCTATTGGCCTACTATGACGGCAGATTGTTTTAAGTATTACAAAGGATGTGGAGAATGTCAGAAGTTTGGGAATTTGCAACTTGTTCTTGCTGCATTGATGCATCCTATTATTAAGCCATGGCCGTTCCGAGGTTGGGGGTTGGATTTTATTGGACAAATTAATCCTCCATCATCAAAAGGACATAGTTCATATTGGTTGCTACGGATTATTTTACTAAGTGGACTAAAGCGATTCCTTTGAAGAATATGACGCATCGAGAGGTGATTGAGTTTGTTACTCAAAATATTATTCATAGATTCGGTATTCCTCAAACATTGACAACGGATCAAGGTACTTCTTTTATGTCTAAGGAGGTACGTGAATTCGCCGAATCCTATAGAATTAAGTTGCTCAATTCATCTCCATATTACGCTCAGGCTAATGGACAAGCCGAGTCAAGTAATAAAACTTTGATTAAATTGATCAAGAAAAAGATAGCAGAAAATCCTAAGAGATGGCATGAAGTTTTATCCGAAGCATTATGGGCTCATCGTATATCTAGACATGGTGCTACTAAAGTTACTCCTATTGAGCTTGTATATGGTCAAGAAGCCGTTTTACCTGTTGAGGTAAATCTGGACGCTTATAGGTTGGCTAAACAAAATGACCTTGATGCTGTTGATTACCACAATTTGATGTTGGACAATATTGATGAGGTAACCGACAAAAGATTGAAGGCTTTAAAGGAGAATGAGAAGGATAAGCTTCGGGTTGCTAAAGCTTACAACAAGAAGGTACGAGGCAAATATTTTCAAGTTGGTGAGCTTGTTTGGAAGACGATCTTGCCTATTGGAGCAAAAAGCAACAAGTTTGGTAAATGGTCACCAAGTTGGGAAGGGCCTTATAGAGTTGTCAAAGTCATTTTTGGGAATTCTTACATGTTAGAGACACTCAAAGGAGATCATTTGCCTAAAGCTATCAACGGGGGATATCTGAAGAAATTCTATCCAAGTGTTTGGCAAGATGCATGAAGATCGATGGCCGGTATTTTGGTTAATATCGCCCTTAGTATAAATTTTTAGCTCCTGAGTCATATTTACTTGCTTTTTAGTTCTCAAGTTCACTAAAAACGCAGGGAGGCATGTGTTGACGGTCAAATTGGGCCTTGGGCCAAACCGGTCTGACCGGTTTGCCAAACCGGTCAGACCGGTTTGCTTCTGTAATTCGAGTAGGATTAGGATTCCGAGTTTTAGTCCCATATTGTAACCTATTCGAAAGGGGTAAGACTTCCCCGGCCTATAAATATAAAGGCTAAGGCCGATTGAGAGGTATTCCAATCGAATCAAACACATTTATCCTTTACTTTTTATCTCTCAAACCCTAATCTTTTCCAACCCCATATTCTGTTCTTTGCTCGTCTCTACGGCGTTCAAGGACATTCTAGGTGACCTCCCGACCCTAGAGCAACCCTAGTTTAGCTCGAGCTCCGACGGGGTCCCTCCCGAGCTTGGGTTTCTAGGTCTTCACGACCTCCCGACCAGAAGCGGTCTGACCGGTTCTGTAAACCGGTCTGACCGGTTTGCCCCGGGAAGTCAGGAGTTGGCCGTTGTGACGGCCGTGCTGCGCGTTTGATCGATCTCGAGTTTGTTGGCGCGTTTTCGTGTGAACAGAAACCAAGATGAGATGGTATTCCGTGGACTGACTGACTGCTCGCACGGTACACGGGTTGTAGCGAAGAATGAAATGCCCCCCCCCCCCCCCCCCCCCCCCAAGGAAGCCACTGTCATCCTGTGTGGGATGTGGTCTTTGTGGTCTGCATGGAATGATTGACGCCATGCTAAGATTACAATCACTGCTACTAAAGCCCTGGACTGGATCGTTAAAGCCACGGAACTACTATCGATGACAGGACACAGATTGTGAAGTGGCAGACATAGCCAAGGGGCTCTATCAAACTGAATGCGGATAAGGCTTTCATGGCAGACGCACACACTGGTGCTTGTAGTGCAATAGCTCGTACTAGTGAAGGCCAATTCCTATGGGCAGCTGGTGCATGGATACCGAATGTGGGATCAGTGCTATTGGCAGAAGTAGAGGCATACAAATTTATTGTGGAAGGGCTAGCGGAATGGTATTGTGGGACCAATTGTTGTGGAGTCAAACTCAAAGCAACTGGTAGACCTGTGGTGCTCCAGAGACACTCAACGATCAGAGATCACGGTGATCCTCGGTGATATACAAGAGCTTAGTCTTTATTTTTCCTCTTTTGATTTTGTGTATGCTAATTGCAAGGCAAACCAGGCTGCTCATACTTGTGCCAAGGAGGCCTTGACGAATAGGGATAGGTTTGTGTTCCAAGACCAAGGCTCTTCATCCCTGTGGCACATTTTGCAGCACGACTATAACCTGATGAAAGATTAATAGAGAAGAAGCTCTTGTTTGCTCAAACAAAATATTGTTGTCCAAACTCCAAGCAACCAAAGCATCAACCCATCCATACGAAGCCGCAAGTCATGGATTAATGATGTTGAACTCATCCCTAACAAAAAATGGCATACATAACAATGATTCCAAATGTACGTTGAAAAGAATGAAAAATAGGGTGAATTGATAGTAATAAATTAGTTGGTAAGGTTCTTTGTGGTAGAATATGTTCATCCGGGTTTGAATTCTCAACTCCGCATGGGTGTCGCATTTTTCTGGAATTATTCCAGGATTTAATCAGTGCTATTCTTTCAATAATAGGTGACGTGTCCGTCGATAGCGAGGCTCCTGTGGTGACTTCATCAATCTCAACAACCACTGGTCCAGTCTCTCAAAGTTGCTCATAGGAGTAGGATTTGCGTGCGTGTATTCATGGGGGTGTGTGCATGTGTGTATGAGCGTTTGTGTACTAGTCTTTCCCGAAAAGAAGGAATGAAAAATAGGGGAATAAGTTGGTACATACTTGGGCTAAATTTATATAGTCGTCCCTATGGTGATCCATTAGGTCTCTTGTGTTTTGGATACCATCATTAGGTCCCTTGTGTTCGGGGCACCCTATAGGTACTCACCGGCAAGATTGAAATCCCTAGTTGATATGCCACCTCCATTTAATGCGAATGAAACACCTATGAAATTCGCAGGGGTAATCGACGATGAAGATTTGGATAGTATGCCACACATAAGGTTCATGGTTCTAAAATAACTAAAATAACGGGGCTAGCTTAATTAGGGAGGCAAAAGAATTGCACAAGCAATATCTATTAGTACACAAGAATATAAACTTTACATTACAGAGGACATAGACACATATCCGATAGACATATCGAGGTGTCAAAGGGGACATCCCCTTATCCAACGGAAACTGACGTCTTATCTCAAAAGAGCTAATTAACACCTAAACCCAAACGTGAAGAATTACGAAGGGCGGGAAGGGATATGACCACACGCTGCCTACCTCTACAAATCCATGGGGTAAAGGGACTCTCAATGATATCCCTTAGTCCAAACTCCATGTCTACACTAAGGAATACAACTATATCTATTTCGGAAATAAATAGAGCAACAACAAGTTACATTGAGATAATATCGTGATATGAATCAAAAGCCCTATGTGCGTTCATATGAAAGCATTCATGCAAGGCATATAACTTACAAACCAAGGATGGAAAATGAACTTTAGACACAATACATAACAAAGGAAATAAGTACATTTAGATCAAAGTCTTACAAAGTAGTGAAGATACCAAAGCTTACTAAGACACTTCTTGATACCCCGGAGAGCCTCAACTTCTAAGCCTAACTCCCAACTAAGACTAAACCTAAATAACTTGTGAATGGAGAGCTCTTCTTCTTGTGTGTCTGGAACCGAGGCCCCTTGCATCTATTTATAGCACTAGGAGGACGTGGAGAATCAACACGAGGCGATTGGAGCCGATAGGCCCCACTATTCAGATCCCCGTTCAGCCTCTCCTTTGGCTTGTTGCTCTATGGGCCCTTGTTTGATTAAAAAAATATATTTCTTCTCCCTTACTTCCTCCATCCCAAAATAAAATGATGTTCTGGCATTAAATTTTGTCCCAAAAATAATGATGTTTGGACATTCAAATCATGTCCAAGCCTAATCTACACGTTAATCTTGCGCATGCATGATTAAATAAGAATATTACTTCTCTATCTCTACATGCAAACTCAACAAACTATAGGCACATAGTCTTTTTAATCCACTCTTTTTGTCTGAAAACCCCTAAATATCACTCTTTTTATAATATCAAAAATGATGACGAGAGTAATATATCTTTGTTATGAACGTCTAGCACATACATATGCTTGTTCCTTAATTTGAATGTGCATCTGTTGTACGTGCAATTCGTTTGTAACAATGTACGTCAACCAAGTAATATAACGGTGCGAAACAAACACTGGTACGAATAGTAAACCGTACGTATCAGCTGTTAAATGGACTGATAGGAAAGTAAGCTCAAACATAACACACTTAATAAACCGATTATAATATTGAAGTTATTCGTGTCGGTTTTGATACCGACACTAATGATACCCCCACATTCGTATTGGCTTCATGGTACCGGCTTTGTCCTTGATACAATGAGATTTTCACGCCGGCATATACGAGGGTCCCTACAGGGAGAGATAGCAGGTCACCGGAAACCAGAGGAGTTTTCAAAAGTTTGACTTTTCTATTGCTGTGTACTCTTTCATTATTGAACGCCTCAAACAAATGCAATTGTTGTAGAGCATGCTATCTTATTCTATAGCGTTCTCTTTTTTCCTTGCTAGGCTATCTGCCTGCATACAACTTTTGGTAATTGCAACGTCGCTGCCCCCAGCATATAATACGAAACTACTTCCCCACTCTTAAAAAAATACAATTCTATTTTCTAAAAGGTTAAGTAATTTTAAATTTGATCAAATTTATATAACAACTAACATTTATTTTTCAAATAGATTTTATATGAAAATATATTATATGATTAGTCTAATGATACTTATCTAATGATACTTACTAGCTAATTTTCCCATACGTTGCTACCGGTGAAAGATACTTCATTACGAAGGCGTGTGTGACCATGGACGCCACCGATTCCGCATCCGATGTGAAGCACAACAATGGACGTCCAGGAATGATGACGGGTCTATGGCATGTCGACGACGGGGATGCGAGTGATGTGAGACGATGAAGAGTGCGTGCGGCGGTGCGAAACCGCATGAGGAGGTAAGGTATTGTGGGTTGATTAATACCACTGCGTTGCTACAGGTGAGAGTGACTTTGTAAGCAAAGGCGAGAGGGAGCCATGGATGCTGCCAATTCCATATCGATGAGGACCACGACAAAGAGAGATCCTCGATAGACATTACGCCCAGAAGGACGACGAGTCAACATGATAGGGATATGAGCGATAAAGGTGAAGGGGTGCGTGCGGTGGTGCAGGACGATGAGAGGAGATGAGGTACGGCAGGTAGATAAATGCTCATGCGTTAGTACAGTTGGAGGGGACTTCATGAGCGAAGGTGAGCGGGAGTCATGGACCCTCTCCTCCCCCCAATCCTACATCCAATAAGGAGCAAGACAAATGAGAAATCCTCAGTAAGAAGACGTGAGAAGACGACGACGGGGTTGCGAGCGACGTGAGAAGACGAAAGAGCGCGTGTGGCGGTGTGAAACTAGGCACTGGGGGTAGATTAATTGATGCCCGTGTGTTGTTACGAGTAAAGAGGACTTAACGACCAAAAACGAGAGTCATAGATGTCACTAATTCTGCATCTTTTTAGGCACATGACAAAAGTAGATATCATCGGTACATGTAGTGTATGAGAACGACAGCAAGATGACAACGGGGATGCAAGTGACGTGAGAAGATGAATGGGTGCGTGCAACAATGCGGGATGACGAGAGGAGACGATGCACTTCGTGCTGGTAAATGATATATCATGAGTTTTTTTTTAAAATACGACATATTAAACGATGGTGGGTTGATTTCTATAAATATTATGGGAGTTTTGCAAAATTATGACGTAATGCTGAATTAATCCTTAATTTAGTATTTGGTAGAAATAGAGATTTTTTATTATAAATATTAATGCTATTTGGTATAAAATTAATCAAATTTTAAATTATTTGTCTTTCTAGAAAGCAAGAATTTTGTTTTTGAAAAACTTATAGGAGAGCTGCACTGTAATTTAAAGTGGACAAGAGAAGAGTCGTTGTATCCTTGTTGAAAAAGATTTGTATCTTTGCGGCGTGAGAAGAAAAGAAGTAAAAACTTACCAGGTTGGAGACATCCGCACTCGGAATTTGTCGCCACCTCTTGATCCATGTTTTTTTAGAACACTCCACTCTTTATTTAATTTAGGGGATATAAATTACAAATACCATCTGATGGTGTTAGAAACCACACATGCCTACCAGTCTGACTATATAGCGTACTCTTGGCTAGCATATGTGTGTCGCCATTAGATCTTCTGTTCTCACAAACTACTTCAATCGCTTCAAATCTTCTTCTGCTTAGTTTGATCTTCCTGATAACCTAGCCATAGCTGCCCATAAAATCCCTCGGAGACTTTTGACAACATTAGCACAATCAGTTGCCAGTCTGAGCTTTAGGGTGTGTAAATCGCTTGCTGGTGCTAAACCTTCCTGGAAGCCAGTGCTTTTGCTGTCTCGGTATCGGTCACCCCTTGCGGGACCATCTGATGCTCCAAGAAAAGCACCGTCCTTAGTCAGGGCCACCGCCGCTACTGCCACCTTGTTGGAGAGGAAAAGAAGTAAAAACTTACCAGGGCGGTGTTTCTTTACTTCCCTACAAAAATTTTTCAAAGGGAATCTTGCATGCATGAAGTATTAAATAAAGTCTATTTATAAAACCTTTTTAGGGATGAGTATAATTTTACGCGATAGATCTAACGAGCCTAATTAGTCTATGATTTGCTACAGCAATGCTACAGTAACTATCCTCTAATCGTACGGTCAGAGACCTCATTAGATTTGTCTCGTGAATTAACTCGGGGTTGTAAAGATAGTTTTGTAAACTGACTTTATTTAATACTCTTAATTATCGGTGTGGTGGAAAAAAATTTCCAACCCCAAAGAAACACGGCCCATGATCCAAATTTTAGTGTCAAATTTTGGCCTAAAGTTTACACTTTGTAATAAATGCATCACTGTAACATTTCGTTTGTATTTATGAAAAATTGTCCAAACATGGATTAATTAGGCTTAAAATATTCGTCTCATAAAGTACAATAAAACTGTGTAATTAGTTTTTAATTTCATCTATATTTAATACTCTATATATGTATCGATATTTTGATGTGATGGAAATTTTTTTTTACCAGTGAAATTTGGGAGCTAAATATTGAGATATAAACGAGGTCGGTCAGGAGACATCCGCACTCAGAATTTGTCGCCACCTCTCGATCCATGTGATGTCTCGAGTTGTGTTCCACAAGGTATTCTTGGATTGGCATCGAGTGTTATGGTTAAGAGAGATCGGACAGCCCATTACGCACCTGGAAAAAAGCCCAATCCAAGTAATGGGTGTGGGAAAGGTTGGTTGGCCCAGGCGCCCAGCCCAGTGAGAGATCAGCCCGTACTACTCATTAATTCTTAGCCCAATATATTAAAATGTTGAGAGACGGACCGAGGCGTAGCACGGCCGGCCCAATATACCAAATTGCACTCGATCTAATCATCTCGTGAACTCGTGCATGTATGTGTTGGTAGTTGGTAGCACGTCCACTGCTAGCGTCGATTTGATTTAATACCGGACATAAAAAAGAACCATCAATAAATTAATTCGTAACACCCGTCGGTTTGACGTGACTATTTAGTATCGGTTGGTAATAGTAGCCGGTACTCAAATGTGATATTTAGTATCAACTGGTGTTGGTCCTTCATGGGTTACTTCAAAAGTAATGCATCTCTTAGTCACATGTGATGTATACGTGGGATGGTAAAGAAGCAACACGTGAGGCTATAGGTCATGAGTTCTAATTCCCGCACTCGCATTTTACCCACGATTTTATAGTAGTGCTTGTTAGCGTGATTGTCAGTTGGTTTCCTGCGTGCACGTTTGGTTTAGGTACGGTGCACTATTGCATACGGATGCAACTGTTCACTGCTAGCTCTCGGCTCTCGCCGTACCCCGCGCCCGATCGATGATATTGGCGTGTGCCACATATACCAGATCGATATCGAAGAAACCTGCCATAAAATCAAATAAACTACGGTTTTTCCCGCAGTGGTATTGCACCGATCGATCGACACGGCATACGGTTGTAATTCGATCGTAAAGTATTTGGGGCACGAACCGCGGTGCATGTGCATACGATTCAGAGTCGCACATGCAGCAGGGCCATATCGACCAATATAATGCGCCTGAAATAACTGTAGCTTTAAGTATGTCAACTCGATCGATCTGTATTTATTTATATACCGTCGTCCTACTGATTCCGTAACAATTTTTTGGTCAACCGTAGCGGGTCTTCCAACGCAAGGGTTGTTAATTAGTGATAATTACTATTGCTAGTTGATCGACCGACTCTCTAGAGTAAAACGAGGAACAGAGCAGCTTTGCGTGAGATCTCCGTGTTCCGAATAAACCAAAACGCAACCTTAACGTTCCCATACTACCTCAATTAAGGTAGTATATGATGAAGCGAGCTAGTACTACTTAGAGAGATAAAATATGGTTACAGATGGTGACCTCGGCAGCCGTGGCGGCGACTGCGAAACCTTGACCTTGGGCCGGGGGCATCCGGGCTCCTATTCGCGTGGTCGCCGGAGCAGAGTAGAAATAAAATAGCAGGCGGCCGGCGCCCCCTCCTGTGTGCGTGTCATTTCTCCTCACCGCTAGCAGCTCACATGCCCTCTCTGAAGGTGATTCCTGCTCATTATAAACAAAAAATAAAGGTGATTCCTATTGTCTTCAAGGGTCTTCCTCCGCCTGTGTTAAATGCATGTCAGACAGGACGCGTGAATTTTTTTTAAATACTCTTTGTTGGATCAGACCCTGTGTTAAATGTATTCTTTCAAGTCTTTGTCATTTCAGCATATTCTCGTTAGCATTCACGTCTAGTCTCACTTATATTGGAAAGATTTAACCGGCAAACCTTAAGATAGATAAATGTCACCGGCGAATATATTGTCTACTACTCAGAACATATTATAATTGATTTTTGAAATGAATCTAGAAAAAAATATTTGGATTTGCTTTTCAGTAATCGAGTTATTGGTATTTTAACTTTTTCTCCTGTCATCGTCATAATGGGTCTGCTGACAAGCTAACTTTTGAAATGCAAGTCCAAGTGCCTTACTACATAGGTCGGCCAACTAGGAATTGTATTAGCGGTCTGAGAAGGCCAGTTGTTGAAATTAAATATGAGGCCAGCTGCGTAGGAAGTTTCGACTTTCGAAAGGCAAAGATTAATATACGCAAACAAGCTGCACCAACAGGCTAATCATCGTCCATTTCATTCAATTAATAATAAGGCAGCAAAAAATCTCAAGAGGAAATTGTGTTGAAAAGATATGACTTATTTTATTTTTTTGGAAACAAGAAAAGGTATAGCTAACTTTCGTTGTAAACCTATGCTACGTCTGCTAAGGTCAGGCCCAACGCGGTTGCCTCGGCGGTGGCTTCGCAAGCCACGTAGGCTCGGACTCCACGGTGGAGCTCCCGCAGGGCATTGTGCAGAAGCCGCACGGGCCTTAGGAGAGAGAAGGACAACAATGATATAGGTAAAAGAGAAGAAAATCAATTTACTATGGTCCACTTGAAGTTAATGCCGCGTCGTGTGATCAGTGTCTTTGTTGATACCCTATTAACTTTTTATTAACATGGACAATGAAGCCACTACTTTTAGATGTTTGCATTGGGCCTGCCCTAAACATTACATGGCTGAAATCTCACGCAGTGAAAAGAAAAAAAAAAAGTTGGTACAAATGGTACCAGATTTGTGCCTTTCCAAAAGAGACAAAGAAAATCTTGTCAATCTTGGGATCTCATCGCTTTTTCCTCCCCAAAAGTGCAGTAACCCCAATCCTTTGGCCCCCATCTGCCCTCTCTATAAATAAACAGAGCCTTCTTGGAGCGTGAAACCCCGTGCACCACAGGAGATCCTCCCTCTCCTATCCTCCCCTACCCTCTCCCCCGTCTTCGTCGTCGCTTCGTCCTCCCTCCCGACCTCGCCGACACAGCAGAGGTAAACCCGCCGAGATCTCGCCCCCCTCTGCTCTTTTCCCTTGTCCGATCGCGGTAGCTCGCCACGGGCTCCGTTCTGGTGGATTTGGGCCGTTTTGTTTCTGGTTCTTGGCTGCGCGAGGCAGGGCCTCGTCCAATGGCGCCACCGCCGCCGCCGCCTGCATGCACGATTAGGCTGTGGTTCTCGGCTGGGTGAACCCACGCGTGCAGGTTCTAGCCTCGGTCGTGTCGGGAAAAGCTTTGGATCTTTTTGGATTTTTCTGTAGCTTCCTAATTAGTTCGTTTCGGAACTGGCCGTAGTTGAATAGGCAGCAACAGCCTTGGGGGAGATGTATGTCGAGGTTGCCGCGTCGCTTGATCTTTGCCTATGGCTTTGTGAATCCTAGTATGGTGCTTGACCATTCTGCGGTGTGAATCCGAGGCGCAGGAGGCTTCTTGCTCGGATTCGGTATGACGGTTGACTTTTCCCGTGCCATGGATTGCCAAGATCCACTTCTCATGTCCCACTGTAGTTTTGATTGCCTTGTTTACCTTGTCTGCACAGAGATTACGGTTGATGTTCAGTTATTAAACTACATCTACTAGAAATTCAGGTTTTTTTATATAGCTTGATTTCACAGTTTAACCTGTCAATAACTCAATTGTGGAAGGTGTTACTCTGCATAGGCAGTAGTAGAGGTTAAAGGCTTATAATTTCACCCTTTAAATGAGAGTTTACATGCTCACTGCCTGCTATGATATCTGGTTATGTTAATGAGCTCTGTGCTCTGTTTCCTCATTCTTTTTTGTTCATGAAATGGTTGGGATGCTACTCTGCCACAGGCAACAGTGGAAGTAAATAGACTTTCATCCTCTATGTGTATAGCAATCTTGCCTCATATGATGTCTGGGTTTATTAATGAGCTTGTTGCTGTGTTTATATGTTTTTTTTCATTAATCTATCCATGCGTACGATTTAAGTCAACCAGATCTGCAACGGTACTTAGGAAGCTTAAACACTGGGCACTTTTAGATTCTGTTATGCCACAAAGGATAATACTTATTTGCCACTACCACGCACGACTTGCTGAAAAGATTCCCTCAAACCATGATTGGATGATAATTGGTGTTCTTGTTTTTTTATGAAATAATATACATGACACGTTGACGATCCATTGATGAGCTGGACTTTAACAAGTCATGTGTATGATACAGCTGTTTGTCACATGTACCACGTCTGGTTCCACCAACTATTCTCTTCAATCATATAACTTCTTTTGTTCATGAGATCCATGCACTTTTGGCACAATTTTAATTTTAAGTTTCTAACTATCAATATTCAAGGAAAAATGGGTTGATTCTTATGCATTAATTTAACTATTGTATGTACTGATTGTTGCTTTAAATGTTGCAAAATGACAGAATGGGGAGCAGCGAGAAGACTGTTACCGCTTATGGCGAGTACACCTATGCTGAGCTGGAGAGGGAACCCTACTGGCCAAGTGAGAAGCTGAGGATTTCGATTACCGGGGCTGGTGGTTTCATTGGATCCCACATTGCTCGCCGTCTGAAAAGTGAGGGCCATTACATCATCGCCTCTGACTGGAAGAAGAATGAACACATGACTGAGGACATGTTCTGCCATGAGTTCCACCTTGTTGACCTTAGGGTCATGGACAACTGTCTGAAGGTTACCCAAGGCGTCGACCATGTATTCAATCTTGCTGCTGATATGGGTGGCATGGGGTTCATCCAGTCAAACCACTCTGTCATTATGTACAACAACACCATGATCAGTTTCAACATGCTTGAGGCTGCTCGTATCAATGGTGTGAAGAGGTATGACACTCCATTTTATTATGTGGCTGCAGAATGCTGTGGCCTCCTCCAAGAATGATATATTAACATATAAACTGTATTTCATAGGAATGTTATACAGTTTCAGCTGGTATTTCCTGTTACTCCATTAGTGTCTAGTCAGGTTGATACTGACATTCACCAAACTGAACTTAAAAGGAAATGTAACTGGACACTTTGGTGATATAGTGACTATTTATGTTTTCTGTTTATGAACCACCTATCTTACTTTCTGTTCCAACATTTGAACTCCAAATGAATCTTATTCAACTCAATGACCAATATTTCATATTTTTGGGTCTTGCAGGTTCTTCTATGCCTCAAGTGCATGCATCTACCCTGAATTCAAGCAGCTTGAGACAAATGTGAGCTTGAAGGAATCTGATGCCTGGCCTGCTGAGGTGTGTTCATTGAAATACAATGACATTTCTGTTTGAGACATAGTCAAACACTAAAAAAAATCAATCTGTTACCTTTCAGCCTCAAGACGCTTATGGCTTGGAGAAGCTCGCGACTGAGGAGTTGTGCAAACACTACACCAAGGACTTTGGCATCGAGTGCCGTGTTGGCCGTTTCCACAACATATATGGTCCCTTTGGAACATGGAAGGGTAAATTTACCAGTTAATCTATGTGATAGTATGGTCCCCCAAATGCTGAGGTACTAATTCAATTTGTAATGTTATTATCCTTGCAACAGGTGGTCGTGAGAAGGCACCCGCTGCCTTCTGCAGAAAGGTTCAGACATCCACCGAGAGGTTTGAGATGTGGGGTGATGGTCTCCAGACCCGATCCTTCACCTTCATCGACGAGTGTGTCGAGGGTGTTCTGAGGTATGTAGCAACTTTTCATGTTGTCCAAGACAATACTAAAGCGTAAAGCTGTGCCTGCAATCATAGAGATGGGGAGTGAACATGACGCCACACGAATTCTGTCTAGATTGACCAAGTCAGACTTCCGCGAGCCGGTGAACATTGGAAGCGATGAGATGGTGAGCATGAACGAGATGGCTGAGATCGTGCTGAGCTTTGAGGATAGGAAGCTGCCCATCCACCACATCCCTGGTCCAGAGGGGGTCCGTGGGCGCAACTCTGACAACACCCTTATCAAGGAGAAGCTCGGCTGGGCCCCGACAATGAAGCTCAAGGTATTGTCGCCATCATGCTAGATATTAGTACTACTGTTTAGAATGCATATCTTGGCATAGATTGCAAGAGTTGATTCCTGACGGTCCTGTAAAATCGAATCTGTGTGCAGGACGGGCTTCGGTTCACCTACCTCTGGATCAAGGAGCAGATCGAGAAGGAGAAGACCCAGGGCATCGACATCGCGGCTTACGGGTCCTCCAAGGTTGTGTCGACCCAGGCGCCTGTGCAGCTGGGCTCCCTCCGTGCCGCCGATGGCAAGGAGGGCCTGTAAGTCACACCACCACGGCTGATGAATGGCTTGGTCCAACACTGCATACGGAACTGTTGGAGAGTGGGGAAAGTAGAGAGAGTGAGCAGCAAAAATACCGTTTAATCCCGTTGGGGGTTACAGACGATCGTGTTGTATTCAGCACCCCATTAATTTTGGTGTCATCGATGCATGTGTATTTTTACCTTGATTGTACTCATTTGGGCGCTGGCCGTGACGGATAATAAAATTCCATGTTTCTACTACTATATATGTATGTTTATACATGTATGAGACACGGCTTGTGGTAAGCGCCAGTTTACTCTATGACACATTGGCTTGCAATGTAGCGTATGATCATGATGTATCGCGGTAGGCGGTCCTACCGGTTGTGCTCTCATCTTTTGGTGACGTTTTTATACTGGGACCATTCGCCACATACGGGCGTGGATCTACGCGCTGATGCGAGTAATATTCTCTGCACTTTTCAGGACGTGTCCGGGTATGGTCCAAACGAAACGGTTCCGGATATACACGTACATACAAGATAACCTGTCAGCGAGGATGAGGACGGGATAAGATCGATCGGCGTATGCTGAAAATGGAACTCGTTACGTTACGATATGGAGAGGAAAGAAAAGATGAAACGAAAGAGAACGCAGCAGACATAGTATACGGGCTGGGCTGGGTACTGAAAACGGGCTGACATTGTATGCTGGGCTTTCTGGCTGGGCCACGCACCTGGAACGGAACGTTGCCAGCCCAGCAGGTTTCCCGGGAGACAATCTGGGCCTAACCGGACACCGAACAAAACTATTTTGTTACACACTTACTACACTGCCCTCCCCACTATTTGTTCGGGCACCGTTCTACTAATAGGGCCAAAGAGTTGGGGGCAAGAACATTCAGCTCGGTTGAAAGTTAAACTAGGCCTACGGCCCGGGCGGCCTGCCGCGCGGCACGCGGCCCAGCTCAGCGCGGCTAGGCCTCGTCTTTCTCGGTGTCCTCGAGCTCGAAGCACTGATGGCCCAAGGACATGCATTCATTCGACTGTCGTCTGTCTAGGGCTTTAG
Organism: Echinochloa phyllopogon; assembly: GCA_033239725.1. Taxonomy (NCBI): domain Eukaryota; kingdom Viridiplantae; phylum Streptophyta; class Magnoliopsida; order Poales; family Poaceae; genus Echinochloa; species Echinochloa phyllopogon. Next base: position 24,626,866 of record BTCW01000018.1, on the reverse strand, counting down.
GCGTCTCGCTCGTTCGTGGAGTGGCTTTGATGGCCCAACAGGCTAGCCCGTTCAACTCGGCCCAAAGTAAGTCGTATATACAACGACGACCAGTGGGCCAGTCCCAAAGTAAGTCATTTGCAGGTCCGAGATTGCAAGCATCCAATACTCAAGCGAACAAAACCACATATTATCACGAACAACTAGCGCTTGCAAGGGATAGCAAGGGAAATAAGCTTTAAAAGTTTGTGGATAATTTTGTGACCCATGATTCATCAAATTTGTTTCTATTTGTTTCCTCTCATATATTTGTTTTCTAAAGCAATATGCATATAAACACACTAATATTTGTATTGTTTGGGGTAGACTTTGTTTCTCGCAGCTTTTCATGATTGCTAAACAATGGAACTCAATATGCTTACCGCTCCCTACATGAATGTATACATGAAAGGCATAGTGGCACACATCATGCACGTATATCTTTGAGTTAGTTGTACATATATTAAATTATTATTCTTAATAGGAAGTAGGCGCAATTTAGGATTTCTTTTATGAAAACCAAGACTGGGCCGACTAGATCCATAAAAATATGATGCCTATGCTGAGTCAAGGACTCAAACCAGTAGACAGGTTCTATCACAAGGGATACTTTTGGTTCTATTTTCATAAGGTATATATGGGTGATTTAGATGTGAATTTAGGGGTTACTTAATGTTATTTTTACTGATGGTAAATGTTGGCAATTTAGAAATAAATCTAAAAGGTATTTTATGTTATTGTAATAATGTTATTTCATAATAGCACATGTTGGTTGTTCAAAAAAAAAGATCTGGATCCAAAAGCTATTGCTTCTACCAATAAATGAGTCTATGCAAATCCTTTGTTCTATGTCTTTCCTTTTTAGAAGTTTTTAGCTTTTCGGTGGGTTTTCATTAAAAATGAAATAAGAACCCAAATTTGAGTTAGAGAGGACTCTACCTTAGATGGCTAGAGTGCACAACTACATTTCCCACCCTAATTAACCACTTGAGCTAGACTCACTTTCTCCGGAGGAGGAACGCACAAAGAAAATCAGACATATTATTATCACTCGGTGCTCTAGTCTTACCGGTCGCTGCTATTAGTTTCCTCTTTATTCCATAGGCCTTAATCATGCAGGGAAGAAGAATTCGTTTTCCCTCATTTGCCACAGATTCCTCCACCACTGGAGACCATAGACGTCTTACTCGAACACCCCGGACTGTCAATTCGAGCACAAGAATGAAGAATCGCCACAACTGTTGCTTCCCCCCTTTCCCCGTGGGTGCTTTTCGGTTTCAGTGGGGAGTGCGGAGCGAATCAAATCAAATCAGAGTGACGAATTCCCAAGGATCAAAAGCCGGAGCAGTGCTGTAAAAAAAGATCCAAAATTTCCTGATGGACACCACACTGCACAGAGCGGGCTAGTGGAGACAGTAGAGAAGAAATGGAAAGGTTGAGAGAGGAAAGGGACCTTGTTGGCAACAACTTTAGTTTTGGTTCGAGTGCAGCATCGATCGCCAGGACCACCTCAGATTCCCCCTAGCAGCAGATGTGATTTCGATCAGCTCACCTAATCTTGGTGGGACTTCAGAATGAGATCTACTACTAAGCCTTATTGATTGCATTTGGGAAAACATACTACCCCTGTATGCCAGACAGTTGAACATTTAGACATAACATGCACCATATACTACAGCTTCAAGCTAGATGGGATAATAAGTTCTATTAGGAGCATGCACATGGTTTATACACCTAACCAGCGTGGTTGTTACTTTAACAATATAATCATGCTCGTTAACGTTCAGGAGAGAAGGATAGACAATGTCAAGGGATCAAGCATCAGAAATCGCCACGGGATATCTTTCATTTCCGCATAAAAAAATTGGGATAGAACACAATGAGTGATGCTAGTTGTTTCTTCCCTCAAAAAAAAAAAAGAGTGATGCTAGTTGAACTATAGCTAGCATAATGTCCATGTACAGTAGTACGTGTGTGCTGTCATGTCTGTGTTAGTTTGGACTTAATCAAAGATATTTTCGTGTGATCCCTACCGTACCCTACATTATTTGGTCACTTGGCAGGTTGGTTTGATCCAAGGTCTTAACAAAAGCAACACTGATTAGACTAAACTACTATGCTTTGTGTCAACCTATCCTAGGGTACTGAATAATCAATCACCTATGCACTAGCTAGATTTGTAGGCGCAGCAAAGCTTGTCTTGTTTATGTGAATGAGTAGTAGTTTAATAGGTGAATCATAGCTGGTCGACTCAACCAACTAATAAACCACTGTGCTAGTTTTTAGTGGACTGTCGTCGATCAAGTACAAGTTGGTTGTTAGGCCCTAGAAAAATTCTCCAGGAGTGCCCATGTGAATTGGTTGATCCAAGAGGGTACGATGTTATATTATCCTCTCCTCTGACCCATGCTCTTTGGATCACTCGGAACCAAGAGACGTTGCAAGCCTGCCTCTACGTACCTCCATGAGCACTTGAGCAGAGGTGTATATCGTCACCCATCTCAGTACATTGGATATCGGAATGTAAGGGAAATATGAAGGTTGTGATTGGATCCGGCATGGAGGTCACCAATTTGAGCAAGACACGTCACCAACCACCTAGTCCCCATTCTATAAACCCACCCTTCTTTCACTAACCACCCCTTGTTTCCTACCACATTTGCCACCCCCCGTACGTGTAGCTCTGTCGATGATCGTCTAGCTTGCATATAACACTTTCACCAAAGCCACGGCATCAATAAAGATGCCAACGACCACACAAGTCGATTAGAGTGTTTTTGTGCGAGACAGAGGAAATCGTATAGCACCTTCTGTTTCCAAACACTTAAGGTTGCATCTAGACATCCTAAATGCTTATCATGTTCGACTCGATACCGTCAAATCCAGAATACTCAATAGTCAATTAGTGGGATTCGGTCGAGAGATAGCAGATGTGTATATGAAACCGGTCTGTCTGTTAATGAGCAAAATATGAGAGTTTGCAGGCATGGTTCTAGCAACATATATAGAAACCCAAACCCATAAATACACGAGTGTTTCTAGACCCAGCCAATAAGCCTATCTTCTCTTCCTCCACCTTAATTTAGATGGCACAAGCCCATCTCATCTCTTACTTCCCCCACTACCGGAACAAGCCCTATCAGCACCGGTTGGGAAGCCCTATCAGCACCGGTTGGGAAGCACCATTAGCACCGGTTGCGACCGGTGCTATGTCTCCGGTGCTAAAGGGTGGGCATCTTTAGCACCGGGTCAAATAACTAGTGCTGAAGGTGACCATTTGTCAAAAAACAAGCCCTATCAGCACCGGTTGGGAAGCACCATTAGCACCGGTTGGGACCGGTGCTATGTCTCCGGTGCTAAAGGGTGGGCATCTTTAGCACCGGGTCAAATAACTGGTGCTAAAGGTGACCATTTGTCAAAAAAATATGTGTGTTGCTGCAGGGACCTCTTGGCTCGCACGTACCCACTAACCATCTCAACTACGCAGCACATGTGATGGAATAGAATATGTTTTTCTTTTGAAGTAGCATGCAACACCCCCTTTAGCACCGGGTCGTAACACCAACTAGTGCTAAAAGACCTTTAGCACCGGATCGTAACACCACCCGATGCTAAAGGGTGGTGTTACGACCTGGTGTTAAAGGGTCGAGGGGCCTTTTAGCACCGGTTGGTAACACCAACCGGTGCTAAAGGGTCTCCGAGGACACCCAAATTTTGCACCTAATGCTAATGCATACTTGGCACCGGGTCCAAACTTCACCGTGGTCTGTGAGGGGGGCGGATGTGAGCTTCTCTGGTAGTGCCCGTACAATGAAATGTATACCTTGATGAGATTATTTGTTTTTCTTATCTATTTATTACGATTATTTTTTTCTCATCTATTTAGTATACCCTTGGAACACGTAATTCGTGTGCTCTGGTGATGACCATTTGTATAACATGTGTGCCCATTAGCTAGACGGGCAAGGATTTGAACACAATATTAAACATACGACGATTCATAGATTTTTCAACGTAGTGGCCATAGGGTTGCGACAAACCGAGCGGTTCGTGGCTGGTGCCATCTCTGCTTGACATGCCATTTAATCTTGTACCTATAGATTTTACATCCATTATTATTCTACGAAGAGCAACTCCAAAAGCCTAGTTAAATATATAATTCTCAGTAAAAAAAGAAAGAACGGTAAAAACCCGATCCAACAGCCTCTCATTCTTCCTCGCTACTATATCCTGCTCGCCATCCCCTCCTATTCCCTCGGCATATTTACCGAGCACGTCGGTACTGCTTGTCTTCTTTTAGCTCAAGAATCAGTTAGTAAAGAAGTTGATTTTTATAGTGGAGATCTGTCATCAGACACTATCATTAGAAAAATAAAAAAGGAATCAGAGAAACTAACCTTAGCTTATATCAATTATGTTGTTTTTTGTGACAGGTGCTATGGATTGAGGGCCTTACATTGACCTCCTAGTGAATGCTGCTGAAGATTCTCTAGACCCCACACCTCCTAGTGATCCAACCATCCATCATGCTCGTGGAACAACCAAGAGTTCTCAAGGCAGAAGCAAAAAATTTAGGGATGAGGAGGACATTCTTCTAGTGTTAGTTTGATTAAATGTGGGCATGGATCCTATTCAAGGAGTTGATCAAATACATGGCACATTACGGACAAGAATATATGACTATTTCTATGCAAACAAGACGTTTAAGTCAAATCATTCAAAAGGTTCTTTAATGAACCGTTGGTCCAGTATACAACATGATGTGGATCTATTTTATGGTTGTCTGTCTAGGATTGAGGCTAGAAACCACAGTGGTTGGACAATTGATGACAAGATTATTACTCAAACTCATTATTTGCTAGCTATGATAATTTATCAATACTTTATTTTAATCTTTACAGGTTTAAAACGTGCATATTACAAATGCATGTGCCATGTTTAAGTTCGAAGACCATAAGAATACGAAGTTTGCCTACTTGCATTGCTGGAGAAACCTAAAGGACAAGTCCAAGTGGATGGAACGGCGGAAGGAAATTTGATGTGTATAAAAACAAGCAATAAGAAACAGAAGACGGTGGTGAATTCTTCTCCTGCATCAGTTGGAGCTACAATTGCCTATGCCACCCCTCTTGTTGGATGGTGCTAATGGTGAAGCATCAGGAAGACCAGGCAGAAAGAAGGAGAAATAGAAGCTACGACAACATTCGACCATCAAAGTAGTGGACTATCTAATGGCAAAGAAGAAAGAAGCTGACATTGAGAAAGACTTCAAGAAAGAAGTGAGGTGCAACAAAGCCTTTGCTTTGTAGAAAGAAAGGATCAAATTGGAGAAAGAAAAGTTTGAGTTCCAAAGAGACATGAACGAGAGAATTCTTGGATTGGATTTAATCACGATGAACTACAAACAACAACAATATTATGAATGATGTCAGAATGAGATTCTTGCAAGACATTGCAATATATAGAGTTGTCTAGTTTTAGCTCAATTTCACTTCACTTTGAGTTAATTTTATTTCACTTCACAAGTCATCAAACTGTTTGAGTTAATTTATCAGGATACTATTAAGTTATTTCATGGTCTTGTTCACCTAAACAAGATTCATGTTTTTGAATACTCTTTTACCATCTAAATGCACTGGCCTGTATATGCATGTTTGAGGGTATTGTATATGCATATGATAAATATTGCTCTAGACAATGTATACACACCAAAATAAATATGTCATAAATATCATTATCATGTTCTTAAATAATAATTAAACGAAGTACACAAAATAAATTAACATTTTTCAATATTATATAACTCTAAATGGTTTTGTGATAAGTGCTTGATCAGGTCTGCCTTAAGATGATAGTGGGTTTCCTTGTTCTTGATGTTTTTGTAATTTTGAAAGAAAGAATCAAGTTTGGGTGCATCACTATGTGAAACGGTTACCTTTTCTCCCATGTGGTCATAGTTGCAAATATATTGTCCCATATCATCAAAGTTGTAATCAAATTACCCCCGTGCTCATCTTGCTCGTTTTCGACAACCATATTATGCATTATGATGCAAGCCATCATAATATCATGGAGCGTGTCTTCATCCCACAAACGAGCCGGTCCACGAATAGCAAAGCAAGATTGTAGAACGCCAAATGTCCTTTCAACATGCTTCTTATGCTTTTGGAAAATATTTTTTCTTATTACCTTGTGGCTCTGGAATGGTCTTGACTAAAGTTGCCCATTCAATAATCGTGTCCATTGATGTTGTAATTAACTTGAGGAGCTTCCCCTCAACAAGCCTTGCAAATATATGAGATATTTGAAGCACATTTATGTGATTGTGTGAATCAGGCATGCCAAAAAATACATGACATATATATATCCATAGATCTTTAGATGCAACTACTTTGAGTATAATTGTAAGCTCCTTTTTATGTCCCTGTACATCCCGTTCGATGCAGTAGGACAATCTTTCCAGCTCCAATCCATACAATCTAGGGACCCAAGCATACCAAAAAAAATCCTATGTTTCCTCCAATTGCAAGTAACCTAGCGGTATCCTGTTCATTAGGCAATCTCATGTACTCCGGTCCAAAAACCTCAACAACAACTACTACAAACTTTCTCAAAGCTTCTAGAGCGGTACTCTCACCAATACAAATGTACTCATCCAAAGCATGAGTCGGTACTCCATAAGCTAACATCCAAAAATTCGCAACGACTTTCTTCAGACAAGATAGTCCTAGCACATCAACCGCATTCCTCTTCTGCACAAAATAGTCGTCACATTCGTGAACAACGTTCATTATACGAAGAAATACATGTCACCTCATCCGAAACCTATGTCACAAAGCAATTAAAAAATTAGCAGTACTATAATAGATGTAACATAAAAATTAGATATAAAATATAGAAAACATATGAACCCCTGTCTAAAAGTCTTTGCTTTCAACGGTGGATTATCTGAGAAATAGTCTTTGTAAAGAAGATCATGATGTAATAGTCTTTCTAGATCTACTACCTCATATCACTAAACAGAACCAATTGGACCCGAATGATTAACTGAGTCCTCAATGATCATATGCGTGGCGCCGAAAAATAGATCATTCTCATCGTCCGAAGAGGAGGGATCAATCACTTCATTCATCACAAATTGATTGAATTCACCATCTGACTCCATACCATCGCGGCTGAGGCCCTATGTGTGCTGCGCCTAGGCGTCGATGTCGCATCGGCAGCACACCCGATGCCCTACGTTGCGGCTGGGGCCCTATGTCGCGGCTGCGGCCGGTCCAAGAAGATAAAACGATCGGACTTTAGATTTGAGTTAATATTGATAGTGTTTTGATGAATCTGTCGGCAACCCAACAGATTTAGGAGATTGTCTATTTTTAGAGCGTCTAAAACTCTAAATTTACCTAGGATTATATCTAGGCTTTTGGAGTTGCTCTAATTACTCTACACCAAATTTATGAGTCTTTCAAGATTTGACACACTAAGACACGTGTCATTCAGTACTCTACGTGTCATTATGACGTGAGTGTTAAATCTCGAAAGGCTTACAAATTGATGCCCAATATCAAAATCTATCTAAAGTGCAGTGGTAGCCATACAATTTTCTACGATAATCAATAACCGCTATTTTATTTTTTTTCCGCGCAGAATTCGTGACAAAAATGATCGTCCTCTGCTTCCGCTCTAACCCTCTTCATGGCACTGTGCCCGCGTCGTCTGCCGGCGCCGGGCCCTGCCCATGCATGCACGGCGCAGCGGCAGCAACGGAGCACACGGCCAGGAAGCAGGAGCGGCGGCATCATATCTCCCACACGGCCACACACCACACAGTGACTCAGGCACACACAGAGTAATTGCCAATGCCACTCCGTATAGTCCGTCCGTGGCAGCGGCAGTAACGCGACTCTGTGCCCACCGGCGCGCACGCGGGCGGTCGCCGGCGGCGCGACACCTCGGGCCCTCCCCGCCGCGTGAGGACGCGTACGTGTGACTGTGTACCGTCGTCTGTGTGAGCGTGATCGAGATCCATCGGCCCCCCGCACGTACGCGTCGTCGCCGCCGTCCGTCTTTGCATTGCCCTTCGTTCCCTGATCCACGGCGACCACCTGGCCGCGTCGCCGTGCGCGCCATGCATGGCGTCCCCGGTGCGGCCGACCACCTCTTGCCTGCCGGTGACCTCACTTTCTTCCGTCTGCGGACGCCAAGCCGCTTCGTATCATTTTCTACCTGACTGACTGCTAGTATTTCTTATGAAATTTCCCAGAACAATCCGGGTCTTGTTTAGTTTCCCACTTTAACATATTAAAGTTGAAATTTTGTCATAAATACGACACTGTAGCATTTCGTTTATATTTGTGAATAATTGTCTAAATATTAATTAATTAAGCTTAAAATGTTTATCTCGTAAAGGACAATAAAATTATGTAATTAGTTTTTAATTTTATCTACGTTTAGTACTCCATGCCGTCGAGATTTTGATGTGACGTGAATTTCTTTTTATACAGTGAAATTTATGAGTAAAATTTGGGAACAAGTCCCAGACCCGGATAAGTACTGCTCATAAAAAGTAAGCCCTGCCACAGCAGTTATTTCAAGTACATCTGCCACGGCCAAATCAAATCAAACGGCCATTAATTTGCCCTGTACCAATCTTGAATGAAAAAATAAAATCAAAACCTCCATTTGGCGTCTTGGCTGTGTTTAGTTCACAAAATTCTACCCTAAAATTCCATTATATAAAAAATCTCATTACATCACATTAAATCTCTCTTCTAGAGTATTAAATATATGTAAATAAAAAATTAATTGCATAGTTTTAATGTACACGACGAGATGAATCTTTTGAGTCTAGTTAAGTCATAGTAGAATAATAATTACTCCAAATAAATAAAAAACGTTACAATATGCTAACTTTTCCACCAAGCGGCAGAGAGCCAGAGGAGAATCTATTGTAGGCCAGCAACAGGCAGGCAGACCAGGCCTCCACCCCGACCTACCTACCTCTGCAGGGCAGACGATCCTTTGATCCAGATGGGTTAGGCGCCCATCGAACAGCAATAAAAAAACTCTAGAAATTGGAGAGGCCCATCCGCAGATTCTTTTTTTTTCCTTTTGAATAAAAAAATATGGGTAGCCTCCAGAATCGGATTGGAAAAAATAGAGTACTTCCCACTTGCCGCTGTCTCCGTTGCAACAACCGGCACCTGGGTTGGGTGCCTTCCACAGTACACACCTTGGATTTTTATTTATCTTTTTTACTTTTTATTTTTTTTATATCAGGGGAGGTTGGAGAATATTATTTCCATTGGGAGCATATGCCAGATGACAGTTCAACAACCTCATCCGGAATTCACAGGAATTTATCCTTTTCTTCAGGCGCCCAATTGACCTTTTTTTGTAATAATTGTAATAATGTCTCAGACGCAGAAGTTGTTTACTGGTAGGCATCCAGTAATCGGTGCGTGCACAACTGTTGGACTAGAAGAGTTCGGAGGAATTTGGATTTTTCAACAACCACCAGCCCAGGTCTGGAGAACATTAAGACCTTGTTTAGTTTTTAAATTTCACCCTCAAATTCCATTATACAAAAAGAAGATTCTCATCGCATCAAAATGTCGGCATAAGCATGAAGTACTAAATGTTGTTGTAAACGAACATTTTGAGCCTAATTAATCAATGTTTTCACAAATACAAACGTACAGTGTCGAATTTATGGTAAAATATCAAGTTTGCACCTCTAAAGTTGGAAACTAAACAAGGCCTAGAAGTTCTCATACATGGAGCAGTGTTTTACAGATACAAATAGCAATCCTTTTCTAAAGATAATTTTTTTCTCACAGTAAACTCATCATCAGTCTGTATGGTCCGAATTTAAATATTCAAACAAACAAACAGCAGTTGCAAATGGTGCCTCAGTTTTGCTATTAAGTGATACTCGTATTTTTAGATCGATAATTAAAAGAGCGCAACCTTTTACGGCCGTAATCTAGCAATTGTCACTGCAAATTACTACTACCTCCGTTCGATCTTTGACCATTCGTCTTATTCAAAAATTTTGTCAAAATATACAAACCAATAAGTTATATTTGAAGTATATACAATGATAAAACAAGTCACATATAAAATTTGAATTTTTTGAATAAGACAAGATGGTCAAACGTGAAATGAAAAAGTCAACAATGAATAGTAATTTGGAACGAAGGTAGTATATCATAACAAGTTTCATTATTAGACAAAGTGGCAAACACCATTACCAAAAGTGGATGTTGATCCGATATTTTCTTTTACTTCTCTTCCTAAAACTAGCACTACACTACGTGGCAATTTCCTCCTCCATTTCGCTCAACACTAGCAGTACAGTAATACATAACTCTCTCACTTCGTAGTCCAAAATACCACCCAAAAAAAGAGTTAAAATTCAAGGAAAATTTAGCTTTTGCAGCAAGACCCTCTTCGAAAACAAAAATTCCAAGAATGGCCTCTCGTCACGCGGCGGCGGTTCCCTCATCGTCGACCTCGCACGCGGCGGCGGCCTCTTCGGCCGGCAGCGCCTCGCGATCGTAGGGGGACAGCCACTTGGCGCGCATGTACTCGGGCTTGCGCCAGGGTGGGAGGTGCAGGCCACGTTTCTTCAGGCTGGCGCGCGCGGCGTCGGCGGCAGCGGCCACGAGGAGGCGGAGCCGGTCGTCCTTGCCGACGAACACCGCCGGCAGCCGCTGCAGCAGGGAGCGGTACGCCTTGGTGGGCCGCGCGACCTCGAACGCCGACCGGAAGTCCACGTCCACCAGGACGCGCTCCCGCGCGCCGCGGTCGGAGGCCGCCGGGAGGAGCACGTCGATGTACGCGTGCTCGCCGGCGGGGTGGGAGGGCGACTTGTCCCAGCGGGAGACGCACACGGCGGCGTCGTGCCCCGCCGCGCGGAGCGAGGCGGCCACCAGGCGGAGCAGGTCGCGCCGGCGCGCCCCCGCGGCGCGGTGGCGCTCCAGGTGCGCGCAGACGTCGGCAAGGAGGTTGCGCTCCCGGAGCGTCGCGCAGTGGACGAGGCCCTGGAGGATACGGCTGTTAAAAATCACTTCTTGCGCTCTCGACGGCGGCCGATCACCGGTCACACCGCCCATCAGAAGTGTTGGGAGTCAAGGAATGAGGTTATAACTACCTTGATCGTCTCCGCGACGTCGGAGGCCGCCGCCGCCGCTTCCTCATCCTCCTCGTCGTCGGAATTGTCACCGCCGTGGAAGCAGTTGCAGTAGCGCCCGCCGTATCCCGCCTTCTCGGCGCCCGCGCCGACGCCGTCCTCCAAGAAGCTGCGCACCATGCCATCCAGGCACACGGAGCTTGGCTCCGCCTCATCCTTCTCTCCTGCCGGGCCCGACGGAAGCCGCTCCGCCGGCGAGATCCGCAGGAGCTGGCGATCGAAGAGCCGCTTCAGCATCGATCTCGCCGGCGCCGGCGCAGGGGCCGTGGATGGATCGGTCGGAGCGGCCCTCATATCGACGCGAAGAAATGAACGGCGCTGGCTGTATCAGCAGTGGAAGCGATCCTGGGCGGTGGCGGCGGTCGCCTGAGTCATGGCCGCGGGCTGCGACTCCTCTTGGATGATTCGATCGGAGCGGTTAGGGTTTTTTGGTCTCGATTTTTCGGGGGAGGATTTTCGGGGGGAAGAGGACGAGGAGGAGGGGACCGGTTTTAAAGCAGGGGGGGGGGGGGGGGGGGGGGGGGCGACGTGGACAGTACGATGGCGTGGCGTCCGACGTGTCTGTTCTTATCCGCATGCGGTCGGAGCTGGCACCTGACTGGCGGGCCCTGCTTTGCGGAGCTGTACACCTTGGTTGTGTGGATGGTCCAAGGCTCAAGCTGTGGGGTTTATCTTGGAGTAAAATACATGTATAGTCATTATACTTGTCTTCTTGTTTTAATTTGGTCATCATACTCAGAAGAGTGTAAATCATAATTATTAAACTCATCCGACTGTGCCGATATGACCATGGACCATGTAATCCTACGTATTTGTATATGTACTCCCTCGGTATCACAATTAGTTTGGACAAGGTTTGGATCAAACCTTGGAAATATAAATCATGAATAACTGAGTTTAGAAATGTGAAAATCATATTAATAGATTTGTCTTGAAAATTACTTTCATAAAAGTATACATATATAACTTTCTAATAAATATTTTTTTATAGAAAATATGAGTCAAAGTTGTGCTTTGGAGACCGTGTTGTTGTCCTAAACGTCATCTAATTGTGATACGGAGGGAGTATGATGTATATGGATGGTGAAAATTTCACAGTAAACATATTTCATTTCATTTCACTTTATCTTTTATATTTATACACCTCTGCGACGTTGGTTCTTTCTGCTACAACAATCATCTACAGCCTCTTCTACCTATTCCACTCATCTATGTGCTAACGAATAATCTATAGAGCCCCTTTTAATTATTCTAAGAGAGAGTAATCATTTTCTATGTCCAAAACAAGAAGCATAACGCATTTTCACACTATAATTGAATCACACAATTACCTTATATTCATATATGCTAGAATAAAGATGCGGTGCTCATGTCTCCACAAGCTTGCTTTGCCGATGAAGCTCACTTGCTCATGGGCATTAACTTGACTAAATCCTTGCGTGCAAATGAACCGATGTTGAATACGATTTTGTTAGGGCAAGTACAACCGTGTAGACAGCTTACTGTCTTTTTACACAAACATACAGCTTAAACAGACAGCTTGTACAATAAGTTGTCTATTTGGCTGACTGCAGGGTGTTTAATTCATCATTTGACACATAAATCATAATGATCTAGTGCATACTTGATTTTTGTAGTCATTTTATTGCATTCATGGATTGTTCATGGCTGAACTGGAAAACGTTTAATTCCTTATCCACACCACCCCACGTCTTGGTCAGAAGCTAGCGTGTGTTTCTTATCTTCTTTGGCCCATGCTCATCCTGCCACCGCCATCTTCCTGCCGCTGCCCAGAACTCCCCGCCGGCCGAGGCGCTCGCTCCAGGCCGACTGCGCCGGCCGAGGCGCTCGCCGGGGGCAAAGGGCGGAGGGCGGGCCTCGAGGTCGGCTGAGGAGCTCGCCCAGGGCGGAGCGCAAGCCTGCCCGCGCCGGCCGAGGCACTCACCTGGGGCGGAGGACGGAGCTCGAGGGAGGCGCTCGCCTGGGGCGGAGCTCGCCGGGGGCAGAGGGCGGAGCTCGAGGAAGGAGCGGGCAGCCGCCGGTGCCGGCGCCGAGCGAGAGCGCGACGGCAAAGGGGTGGCGCGAGGCGACGGCAGCGGCGAGTGCGAGGGTGAGCACGCCGTAGCCTTCGTCTTCGAGCTCTCAGGCTTCTTCTACGCCGCCGCCGTGCCGCCCGACGCTACCGGCGCGGCGGAACGGAGGTGCGCCACCATGCCGGAGATCTTCTCCCGCTTCTGCTCGCGGGCGAGGAAGGCGCGAAGTTTGGGCGCGAAACGAATCCCCGCGGCGCGCAGCGGATCCTGCGTCTCCGTCGTCTCCCCGCTACGACTCGTACAACGGCCTTCGTCTTCGTCGAGTCGCCTGGGAGCATGAGCTCGAGTCGTAGTCGAACGAGACACCGGCTGGAGGGTTTGTCACGCCGTGGAGGGGGTTTTTCGCAAAAAGGGTGTGCATGTCGACGGCAGTCGACGGCGCGTTGTACGTGCCCTTACGTGGTGTTTGGATTCTTGGGACTAAAGTTTAGTCCCTCAAATATATGATAATTAGAAGCATTAAATATAAATTAATTATAAAACTAATTGCATAATTCATATCTACTCCCCGAGACGAACCTAACAAGCCTAATTAACCTATAATTAGTGCATAATTATCACATGATTACTGTAGCATTACATTGTCTAATCATGGTCTGATTAGACCCAATAGATCCGTATCATAAATTAGCATCGTCTTATGTAATGTGTTTTTTAATTAATCTATATTTAATATTTCTAATTAGCATATTTAGGTTCGATGTGATGGGACTAAAAAGTTTTAATCCGGAACCAAACAGGGCCTTAGTAATCTAGGATTGCTGGTCAAAAGTTGACAGCAATTAATATATATTAGAGTCCCGTAAAACATGAGCTACCGAATTAGCTGGCCATCTATCTACTAGTGGTTCCTAGTTTTTTTGACGTGTAACCATTTGTTAATTGTACATACCGGAAAAATATAAAACAATATAGATGTGCCACAAATGGCCACATCAGGTGAGCGAGATGTACCTAGATTAAGTACAACGTCATTAAAGATCTAATGGCCGTATCAGTGTAGTTGAGCGAGTTTAGTGGCCACTATTTATACTCTCCTGAGCATGATGACTAAACTGAAACAGGAAGACAAATACAATGGTCATTTATATAGTTTACTCTTTATCTTGGCATAGCATTACATTTTTTTAAACGAAAAGAAATCTAACTTCTGGCCTCCGTATGCATAGATTAAAGATAACTGGTATATTTTCTATTATTTTAAATAAATACTGATTTGATATCTTTTCTATCATGATTTTTGATGTTTTCATTATATTGTTATGATCTCGTATGAAAAATGAGAGGAAAAGATTGTTTTGCTTGTACCGAGAAAATCAATTTGAAAAGATACTCTGGACTCTTGTCGTGCGGAGTCCTCGTGCATTGTGCGGTCAAGACCTGAGACAATACAAACAACGCCACGCATTCACTGCTATTCGGTAATGCAGTACCTAGAAAGATTTGAAGCTACCTGTAAAATCGAGTCATTACTTCCCTGGATACTGAAGTCATTCACGAGGAGAGGCTAGAAGGACCTCCATTGCAATTTTCAAATGCGATTCGAACAACCACAAGCTACGGAGAGCTTTTTATTCTTTTTCGAGAAGATGCTATTCTATTTCTGACGAAATTCAATTTGGAAATTTTCAGGGAGCATTCCATTCATAGTAATAATGCCAACTAACATGAAGAAGTGACCCACCTGCTGTCCCTAGTCTTCCCCCTTTGGTCATTGATTATTCATGTTGCCTTGACTTTGGTTACCACTTACAAGTGCATTTTTGGAGCCATAATGCAAAAATCTACAGCTACGAATTTGACAAAGTAGTCATACTCCATTTTCGATGCTTGTTTCCCATCGGAGTTTTCTTTTCTTTTTAATTACATTGTTGGTTAACTGAAAATCACTGAAAAGTGTTGGTGAGCAGCACCAGGATGAACAACTGAATATAAGGGCATCCGATCCAACTATCCCAAGGAAGTTGTTTAAAACCATCATAGCATCATGCAGTATACTCCTACGTCCATTATTGTTTACAGGCTACACAATCATACAGCAGGGATGCACCACATCCCCTATTGACCATGGAAAAAGTGGTGCCACGCCCAAGCCCAATCAGTGAGGAAAGCTTCCACTCAAGCAATTGCTTGCCACAAATTAAAACATTCAAAGATGCCGAGAGGTAGAGAGAGGGCTCTCCTCCTCGAGCCAAGCCAGCAACAGCAACAGTAGGAGTTGAATAGTAATAGACTAATAGGAATCTCCTCCCTGCACAAGTCACTCTCAGAACAGAAGAAATCAACACATCCAGGCAAGGCACCTGATTGATGAATTGGCCCTGCCCCTGCCCTGTCTTATCCTTACCGGCAATTTAAGTTCTAGTACGTTACGTGACCTGTTGCGAAACAATTATTTGATGGGTTGCTTGATGCCCTCTCATCACCCCCTCAATCAAATTAGTGCGGGTGTCTCAAAACTGGACCACATAATTCTTGGCTTCATCCTTGACCATGCAAATCTTGTGCTTGCAATTTCTTTTCTTTTTTTTTGTCGTCAATAATTTGCAGTGCACAGTTCCTTCCTCGTCGTGTTCGCTTGATAATTTGTTGAAAATAACATAAGGAATATATCCTTATTTTTCCACGGAAAACAAATTTTACACGAAAGAGATGGGAACATTTTTAGTTGATATTATTACGGGAATAAACCCATGGCCACTAAAATTTCAAACCCAACCATTTGGCCACGTCATGGGCATTGGGCAGGCATGGCGACCCATTTAGCTGTGTCGGATAGAGAAAAAAAGGGGGTTTATCTTCAACGCGGTTAGTGTGGCAAAACGTACGTTTATTTTCTATGTACCAATTTTAAAAACTTAAGCAAAAATAAAAACTTGGCAGGGAAACAGGATAATGCTATCATGGAGACTTTTTCAAGATTTGGGTGCACAATAAAAAGTCAATGCGATGCTTGTGATGAGGAGCAGGCAGCACCGCGCACCAGCTTTATGGGCATGGTCCAGGGACCGGGCAGTTCATGTGACCATACACTACAGAGAGATGACTATCCACATCTCCCATCTCCTTTTTTTTATAAAGAAATTGCCGGCCCAATCATTACTCCCATACCTCGATTATTATCTGGTAGTAAACTCAATCAACAAAAAAAGGCTAAGCCTTCAATAAGCTCTTTTTTTCTTTCTTTCTTTCTTTCTTATAATCCTTGTGGTTTGACAAAGAGGGTCATCGAGTGGTGCCAAGTAAAGGTGATGTGACCGGGCAAACAGGGAGACCTGGGGGAAAAGCAAATACTCTAGAAGCGAAAGGTACATCACCTGCTTGCTCTTATCGTTTGGCCAGAGAAAAGGGGAGCAGGTCGTAATAGGCATCTTTATGCAACAAAATCAGCCATCAGCCGAGATCGCTGCTTTGGCTACGTGACACCTCACCTATTCTGAGCTATTATATTCAATGTTATCTTGTATAAGATGACTCACCGTGTTGGGGCCTGGAGACAAATATGATAAGGGCCATATGATAACCGGAAAGAATTAGAGTAGTATTTGACAGACTGTACGTGAGACGGACCCACTCAGTGCTATCCTAGTCAGTGATTGATAGTGGCCTGCTGAGGGAGATGGGCTAGCTGGGCCTGCTGTTCTGATGAAGCCATACACACACCACACACGAGAAGTCATTTGTCAGTCAGTCCACAAGAAGTTTCTGAATGTGTTGGTCGTTTTCTGCTGCTACAGGTTCTGAAACCAGGAACGATATCTTTTCGGCGCCGTGGCGACGCTCATCCACAGAGGCGTCGGACCTTATTATTTCTCCTCTCATATGGCGGCATGGGACCTGGTGCTTTCAGAAAGAATTTGTTTCCTAAAAAAGTTGGCCCTGACGATATCATATAGAAATGTCACTCGCGTACTCCTAGTTCGGTTCCATCACCTTTATCTCCGTTGTACTAGTGTTGTACTCCCTCCGTATCGAAATATTTGTCGCCGTTGACTTTTTTTTACAACTTTGACCATTCGTCTTATTCAAAAAATTATCGCAAATATACAAAAGGGTAAGTCAAGCTTAAAATACCTACAATAGTAAAGCATGTGACAAACAAAATAGATGGTACTTGCATAATATTTTGAATAAGACGAATGGTCAAAGTTGTAGAAAAAAGTCAACGGCGACAAATATTTCGATACGGAGGGAGTACTACCGCATGTACGGCTTTCGCTCCTTTGCCCCGCGTCGTTGTACTACCGGCACAAGTCCACATGTACCTTTTTTTAATTTTCTTTTCTTTTTTGCTGCAAAAGATAACCAACGATATATCACAACAGGGAATAAAAAGGTAGTACTAACACATTTTCTTCTTTGGAGTTTGGACAGACACAAGCAGCTCTCTCGCGCTAATTGGGCCAAGCCGGAACATGGTCAGGGCCCATGTTAGCTGCTGGCCTGCTGCATAGAAATGTGAACAAAAGTCCACAAGTGCATTCTGCTACAAGAAAAGCAATTCATGCACATATCTATCACACTGATAAAGGTCAACAACGTGCTCGTGTTTGACATGTGCACTGATATATACACTGTTTAATATTTTCCAAGAACAAAAGTGAATAGAAAGGGGACAACGTTTGCTTGGTTGTGGATTTGGTGGGTAAATAAGAGTTTATTTTTGTCCCTAAAAGAAGATCCACAACAATTCTATAATCAAACGAAAAGCTTAGCATTGGTATTAGATGACGTTTATGACAACGACACGGTCTCCAAAACGTAACTTTAACTTCTTATTTTTACAAAAATATTTATTAAAAAATAATATACTCCCGCCGTATCACATTTAGAAGTCGTTTTGGACAAGATTTTAGTCAAACATTGGGAATATAAATAATGAATAACTATTAAGTCGTTGAGTTTGAAAGTGTAAAAACTATATGAATAGATTTATCTTAAAAATATTTTTATTAAAGTACACATATATTATTTTTTAATAAATATTTTTGTAAAAATAAGAAGTCAAAGTTACATTTTGGAGACCGTGTCGTTGTCCAAAACGACTTCTAAATGTGATACGAATGGAGTATGTATATTTTTATAAAAATATTTTTTAAGACAAATCTATTCATATGGTTTTCAAATTTTCAAACTCAGCGACTTAAAAGTTATTCATGATTTATATTCTCAATGTTTGACTAAAATCTTATCCAAAACGTCATCTAATATCAATATTGAGAGAGTAATATTTATCAAAAACTCTCCTTGCTATTTCAGTGCATTAGCTAGGCTTTCTGCTAAAACTAAGGTTTATTGATGCAAAATTGTGAGTTGCGCTTTATGAAATGACTCAATGTCCTTGATTACCATCGATCTTTTCCCTAGCGTGCCCTTCCCACCAAGTCTCCCCTCATGATGTGATTCGGGCACCCCAATCGGCATAAGATCTTTGACAAAGTTAACACACAATTCAATGACCTCTGTTTCGTATCCCATAGCAATGCATCCTTCTGGGTGAGAACGATTACGTACATACTTCTTTAGGACAGCGAAGTACCTCTCAAAAGGGAACATGTTGTGTAGAAATAGTGGGCGAGTATACGAATCTCTTTGACGAGGTGAACCAATAGATGTGTCATAATATTGAAGAAGGATGTTGGAAATATCATCTCAAAGCTGACAAGACATTAGACCACGTCGTTCTGTAGCCAAACTAAATGGTCTGGATTGATCACCTTCTGAGAAATTGCATTCAGGAATGCACGTAGCTAACGGGTAGCACACCCCTAAGTACGACAGAAGCAGTTGTGTCATCAACACATGACACTCATGGGACTTGAGGTTTGTGAACTTCTTTTTCATATTTATTATTCCCTTAATATTGGAGGAGTAGACCGATAGAACCTTGATAGTGTTCAAGCATTCAAACATGTTTGCCTTCTTTTCTTTGCTGAGAGTAAAGCTCGCGGGACTCAAGTACCGACGTCCTTTATTTCTCTTTTCTGGATGTAGATCATTTCGTAGATTCAAATGTTTCAACTTTTGTCGTGCTTCCGGTGTATCTTTTGGCTTCCTATAAGTACCTAGGAAGTTTACTAAGTTCACACAAACATTATTCGTCAGATGCATCACATCAATTGCGTTACAGACCTCTAAAAATTTCCAATAAGGTAGCTCCCAAAAGATAGACTTTTTCTTCCACATCGCGGCACGACTATCCTCGCCTGTCATAGATGCTGCTCAGAAAAATGACCCTACTGATGGACTTTTGGCTCAACCCGCGACTAAAGGGTCTCAAGTATTAGTCCCGAGTGGTGGCTCCACCCTAGACTAAAGGGCTCTTCACGAGTTACAATAAATGGCAAACATCCCATCCACGATCACATGTGCTGTTTAGGTGGAGTGGTTATGAGGTTTTACGTGGGGCAATGCAAAAGGTTGTGGGTTCAAATCCCTTAGGGAGCAACATTTTTTAGTGATAGTTCCGGACTCCTTGTCCCGGTTGGAGACTAAAGGTGGTTGGCAACGGGACTAAAGCCCATTTTTCTACTAGTGGACATGCATGAATAAGTATGAAACGACAGAACTACACTTACTACAAATTGTAAATTAAAGTTTTATTACGAAAACACAATTAAGAAATCCACTATATTCCTTTCATGTAGCTGTGAGGAGAATGACTACAGATGCACGTAAACCTTTTGTGTTTTTCACTTACTATTATTCTTGCTAGCTACTAGCTGATGGGGAAAAATGCAGAAACGAGAAGGTAATCTAGGCCAAAAGAGAACCTGTCGATGCCAACCGAGAGAGCAACGAACATCCCATCGAAATGTACACATTAAATTAAGCAGAACTGTACTTGTAAATCGAAAGATGTTTAGGCCTTCCAGCCAGTCCATTCAACTACTCACTAATGTCACACCCGGATTTTCACAAAACCCGAATGCGGTCATATGTGTGCCCAGGAAGTCCACAGAACACATACAACGAACAAATATAATAAACAGAGTACAAATGCTCGAAATAATATAGTTTACATTAGAGTATAACAATAATATTTATTACAGCGGAAGTCTATAACTCTCAACTAGAGCGGAGCCGCAGTCGACAGGGACTCTGACTGGGAGAGCGCAACTCAGAAGTACGGCAGGTCCTCAGGGAACTCAGCAACAGTCTCATGCTCAGCCCAATCTGTTTACCCTTCCGGGATTTTGTTGAATAATGACAAGTGTAAGTAAACAATTACTTAGCAAGTATAGCATGGGTATGAAGGCTCAAAATAGGCTAGACACGGTTTAACTGCATTAGCATTTTTAGTTGGTTCATTTTAACATTAACCAAATTACTACAAGTGGATGAAACCCAGTTGTAACCCAATTAATAAAGTATAAGTGACATTAATCAAATCTAAACATCATCTTCTAATAAAAAAAAAGGATCCAGGCCGCTCGTGACCCTGAGCAAGGCTATTATGATAGATTTTACACTCTGCAGAGGTTTCGCCCTTTACCCACCAGTCGCGTAAAAGTTCATGGAACTTTGAACCCAACCACGCACATTAACACTTCCGAGGTGTGACGACATAGTGACTCTACGAGGTTTTTCACAAGACACCCTAACAAGACAGTAGCCGCTAGTTTAACAAGGCGGTGAGACCATAGGCACCGAGATCGACGTACGCCTATGGAGTCACACCATAGGGGGGTCGATGGCGTCCAGAGCGCGGGCATCACACCCATCCATGCGCAACATGTGGAGTTCCCCATCGCAGGGACTCCCAACACGGGACTGGGTCTAACGTGACCTAGCCGACGGATCGCCCGTCCTCGGTGGAATCCGGAAGCACCCTTTCACCTTGTGTCCACTAACGCCGTTGGCCCCAATGGTAGCCACTGGCAAGCTAGAGCCGTACAAGTTACTTGACCAAGACCAGAGCCATAATAGTTCTAGCGGTGGCGACAGGCTCCTGGGTTGCCGCTTTAAGAACCAGACCTTACAGAGAGACACTAGAGCAAAGCACATAGCACATGCTCTAGCTCCCTAAACCAAGTTGCTAAAAAACAAGTTTTATCATTACTGTTGAAGTGAACCATTAAGTCAAAATTTACAGTTAAATAATGGTGACAGTAGCCGCGCATAGCAAAAATCTACCCATATGCATAAACCCAAGGTTATCAAAGGAACATGATATACAAAACTAGGTACAACCTTAATGGGACAGTAAATTAGACACATGCATATGAAAGTAAATGAATGTAAAAGGTGTGTTTGGGTAGCAAGGATTGTCCGTGCTATAACTTGCAAGCTAGAGCCGTACAAGTTACTTGACCAAGACCAGAGCCATAATAGTTCTAGCGGTGGCGACAGGCTCCTGGGTTGCCACTTTAAGAACCAGACCTTACAGAGAGACACTAGAGCAAAGCACACAGCACATGCTCTAGCTCCCTAAACCAAGTTGCTAAAAAGCAAGTTTTATCATTACTGTTGAAGTGAACCATTAAGTCAAAATTTACAGTTAAATAATGGTGACAGTAGCCACGCATAGCAAAAATCTACCCATATGCATAAACCCAAGGTTATCAAAGGAACATGATATACAAAACTAGGTACAACCTTAATGGGACAGTAAATTAGACACATGCATATGAAAGTAAATGAATGTAAAAGGTGTGTTTGGGTAGCAAGGATTGTCCGTGCTATAACTTGCCTTCCTCGAAGTGCTGCTGCTGCTGCGAGTCCTGCTCCAGATATTCCTCACCGAGCTCGAACTCCAAGGCTAACGGCTCACCGACTAGACACGAAGCACCACACAAGCATACACGCATACCAGTACATGCAAACAAATAATATTCTATTAGAACAGTACACCAAACAGTAGAAACAATACACATAAAGGTTTTAGAAATAATCTACGCTTCACTACGAACACATGAGCGCGAAAATCACACTAATCGAAGCTAAAACGAAAAAGATGTGGGTTTTCTAAGTTCTAGGGACCTGCTGGCAGTTTTTAAAAGTTTCCAGGGGCTCAATTGAAGAAACCAGGGACCTATATGTAATTATGAGTTAAAACTCAGCGGCCTACGTGTGAAAACATCAAAACAGGATGGCGGGTTCTATTTTCTAAAAACTCAGGGGGTTTTCCGAAAAGAAAAGGACCTACTTGCAATTATTTTTGAACAGAGGTGGACTGCGGGTTCTAAATCAAAAAGTGGAGGGGCCTTCCTGCAAGATTGCTAGGGTTGACCGTTACCCTGTGATTGACTCGGGCAATGGGGGTTGGATCTGACCGGGCGCGGGAGGCGTTCGCCGGCGGCGTCAGGGATGGCGGCGCCGCTCGTCAGACGGCGGGGGCTCACCGGAATTGAGCTTAGCTCGGTCTAGAGGGCCCCAAAAGCCATGGGGATTGGTCCTACGACTACTGGAGGGGATGGCGAGCACAATTAAGGGGTTCATGGTGAGGGATTTGCAGCGGGTACGGCCAACGCCAGTGAGCCGCGGCGGTGGGACTCCGGCGAGGCCGTCGGGGATGCTAGGGAAGTGGCGGGGGAGCTTCCTTACCCTCGCGCGAGGCTCCTGGCATGCCCAATTGAAGCAGAGCGGCGCCGGAGAGGAAGCTTCGATGGCGGCCGGAGCTCGGCGCGGCGGTGCTACGCGGGGAGAGCTGCTGGGGAGGATTAGGGCTCTGTGGAGGATGGGTGAGGGTTGAGGGCGTCGGGGAGCGCCTTTTATAGCTCGGGCGCGGGGAGGGAGAGGGACCTGAGGTGCGGGGTCCACTGGTCAGGGAGAGGGAGGGGAGAGAAGTGTGGGGCGTTTGCTTGGGCCGTACTGGGCCAAAAGCGGGGCGCGGGGGAAGGAAGAAAAGAAGGGGGAGAGGTGGGCCGGCCCAGGGAGGGGGAATGTGCTGGGCTGCGCTGAAGAAAAAGGTGGAGGGGCAAAAACGAGCTGAGGAAAATTCTCAGGGAGCAAAAATGAACTCTGGGCCTTCAAACTTTTCTAGAACTCCAAACAAAGTGATTCAAATTTTAATTTAAATAAATTGAAATTCTCGTTTGAATCACAGGCATTACAAAAATTAAATGCAGCAGCATGAATGCAACAAAAATGTTTCTACAACTTATATTTAATTTTACTATTCATAAATAATTCATTTAACCTATATTAATTATGAACAAAGTAAATTAAAGCTAATTAATTACTAAAAATTTTAAATAGGCCATTTTTGGGTGTTACAACTAATGGAGAAACTTTCATCTGCACCAGTTGGGAACCCCTTTAGCATTGGGTATCCCAATCGGGGGCTCTTTAGCACCGGTTGCAAACACCAACCGGTGCTAATTAAGGTGGCGCGCCTTTAGCACCAATTGGTGATTGCAACTGGTGCTAAAGAGCTTGGCTACTGCTGGCCGCGACCCGCCTGAGGCCTGCTGGGTGTGGCCGCCACATATTTGTTCTAATACGTATTTTGCCTACGTATTTGTTCTAATATGGACGTCGTGTAATCTAACTAAAAGACATATTACAACTTAAGTTATCAAACTTAAAGACATATTACATATCGTAAGTTGATTATTAGACCGTGTAATTCTAAAAAAAACTAAAAGACGGTGTGGCCGCCACATATTTGTTCTAATACGTATTTTGCCTAGGTATTTGTTCTAATATGGACGTCGTGTAATCTAACTAAAAGACATATTACAACTTAAGTTATCAAACTAAAAGACATATTACATAACGTAAGTTGATTATTAGACTGTGTAATTGTAAAAAAAACTAAAAGACAAATATTACAACTTAAGTTATGAAACCAAAAGACAAATTAGTGTCTAATAATCAACTTTATACTACAACTTAAGATATCCGACTAGAGGAACGATTTGAGTTATCCGGATGATCCCATGAGTCGTCATGATGGAATTCTCCTCGGGGATTTATGATATCGTCCCAAATAAATCCGATGAGTTGTTCTTTAATTGCGTCGATTCTATTTTGCTCGAGACTTTTTACCTTTAGCCTCATCATCTATAATTTGCAAATAATTGAAAATATTAAAGTAGCAGAATTCAAGACAATAAATATGCACTAAACCTGGAAATGTGTTTATTATTACGTACCATAATATCATGGCGAGTCACTTTTTTCTGCCCCCAATTGAGCATGTTATGACAAACATAGTATCCACATAAATTATTACCCGGCCTCTGTCTTAGACACTGTCGACTAAAAAATAAAGTTAACTAAAATTCGTTTAATTAGCCGAGGCGTACATGCACAAATTACATACATACCAGAAAGTCAGTCCTCCATGTAAGTTTGTCATGGATGATACCACGATGATTTTGACGAAATTGTTCCCATGCCCTGCGAACCAAAAATGTTGTTGTAGTCTCAAATTTGAGTTAAAATAAGTCATTGTGAGTCTAAAGGTAGAATTATTAGTTAGTGAAAAATATATGCCACCTTGTAAACATGTCAATGATGTTCCGGTAAAGATGCATTGGTTTCCTCTATGAATCAAGAGACATGGACCACACCTTGGTCAATACACAGTATCATTAGGATCCAATGGAAACTGTATACATGTATACAAGTGTTTTACAAGTATCTCGTTTCGGCTCTTGTCGTGCTTCCCGTGTATCTTTTGGCTTCCCATAAGAACCTAGGAAGCTTATCAATTTCACGCAAAGATTCTTTGTCAGATGCATCACATCAATTGCATTACAGACCTCTAAAAATTGCCAATAAGGTAGCTCCCAAAAGATAGACTTTTTCTTCCACATCGCGGCACGACCATCCTCGCCAGTCGGAACAGGCTGGCTTCCGTCTCCCTTTCCAAACACCACTTGTAGGTCCTTTAACATATCAAATACATCTTGTCCACTCCGGTGTCTTGGCTTTGTACGGTGATCCGCATTCCTGCCAAAATGCGGACATTTCTTTCGTAGTTCATGCTTCGTAGGAAGAAATAGACGAGGACCCATGTAAACAACCTTTCTATAATGTTTCAAATACATGCTTTTAGTAATGTCTAAGCAATGAGTGCATGCTTTATATCCTTTGTTTGTTTGTCTCAATAGGTTACTCAGTACAGGCAAATTATTGATGTTTATGAAAAGTAGTGCTCGAAGGTAAAACTTCTCCTATTTGTCCTCGTCCCACATACTAACGTCTTATTCATTCCAAAACTGTAAAAGTTCGTCAACCAATGGTCTTAGGTAAACATCAACGTTGTTGTCAGGTTGCTTTGGACCTTGGATAAGCACTACATCATAATGAACTTCCGCTTAATGCAGAGCCAAGGGGGTACGTTGTAGATACATACCGTCACAGACCAAGTGCTATGACTACTGCTTATTTCACCAAAATGATTCATGCCATCAGTACTTAAACCAAGCCTCACATTCCTTGCATCGGCATCAAGCTCTGGGAATGTTGTGTCGATGTTTCTCCACTGGGATCCATCAGCGGGGTGTCTCAACATACCATCCTTCTTACGTTCTTCTTTGTGCCATCATATCAATTTGGCATGCTCTTTGTTTCTGCACAAACGGTTCAGACGGGGTGTTAAAGAAAAATACCACATCACCTTCGCATGAATTTTTTTTCTTACAAGTCTCCCCCTCAACTTCACCAGAGTCATCCCGCCTGATCTTGCATCGTGTGCAACTACAAACCAGACAACAATCTAACTGTTTGTATTTAGCACCATGATACAGTCATTAGGACACACATGTATCTTCTGCACCTCCAAATCGACAGGGAAAACAACCCATTTTTCTTCATACGTCATCGATGACAATTCGTTACCCTCGGGCATAATCTTCTTTATGAGTTTCAGTAATTCCTCAAAACCCTTATCAGTAGTACCATATGCTGCCTTTAACTGTAGAAATTCAAGTGTGCTACCCAACTTTTTAAGCCCCTCTTTGCAATCTGGTTACATTTCAGTTTTATGGTCCCGCAACATGCGTTCCTTATCATTGCCGCAGTCTTTCTCAGCATCACGCAACATTTGCCCAAGTCCATCAGTAGGGTCATTTTCCTAAGCAGCATCTTCCTGATCAACATCACCAATTGCAGCATCTGCAAAGGCACCATAGTATTCAGCCAATACTGAAATGTCGTTATCCACCTCGTCTTCTTCAGTGTCATCCATTATAACTCCTCTTTCACCGTGCTTCTTTCAAACAGAATAATGGGCCATGAAACCGTGCGACAGCAAATGGAAGTGAAGTCGTCCTCTATCTTTGTACGATCTGTTATTTTTACAGTGACTGCATGGGCAACGCATGAAACCTAAAGGCGCCCTGTTGGTCTCGGCGATATCGAGAAACCCCTTCAAGCCATCAAGAAACTCCTTAGTGCGGCTGTCCGCGTACATTCATTACCTATTCATCTGCATTATTAATCAAAATTCAACTAATTCATACATAACATTATTTTCAAGTAAGAGAATAACATACTCTGTATGACTTATCTTAACAAAAATAACTAACTAATGTTTAATAAATAATATTAAATTCAAATAAGAGCATGGCTTAGTAAAAAAAATATAACTAATTAAAATATAAATTTAATATATTCCCTTTCTAACCAAATTTCTCTTCAAGTTACCCAATAACAATCATTTCTATAATTAGTTATCTATATTTCTATATATTAAACATTTCTATAACTACAATTAATATATTTATTTTCTAAAAACAACTATATCTTGATGTTAGCTAATAACCAACAACTCTATAATTAGCACAATTTCCCTAATTCAAACTTAAATAAAGAACTAAATACAATACATATATATATATATATATATTTCATTATAAAAAAGCAAGCTCACCAACATTATAACTAATCACAATGCAAACTAACGTACCAACATTTCACTAAGTCATATCTAAAAAAACAACCAAACTCTAAAGCACACCATGAACACAAGCTCTATCTTCATTTTGGTTCACAAATTTCTCTATTTCTAAAGCATACAAAGAGTACAAGCTAATAAACAACATAAGAGAATGAAACTGTGTACCTTACTGAGCCCTTTAGATGAGTGAAATCTTCACAATTTTTTTTAAATTTGGTAGCACCTCCCCTCTACCCGAGCACAACATGAACACAACTCGAAGTGTTCATGCTGGCTCGGGCGTGGGGAGGAAGAAGGGCCTATATAGAAGCTTAATAGCACCGATTGGTAGCCGCAACCAGTCCCGATGATTTCGAAAAATATCAGCACCAGTTGCAGCCACCACCCGGTGCTAATATGATCGAGCCTCGTTAGCATCGGTCCACCCTCTATAACGCGCGTGTAAGTGCAATGTAACCATGGTCACCTAGTATGACATTATATCTATATAAGATTGTAATGCGACTTAGGCTGTATTAGATCTTGTCTAGTTACGTTTGTTTCGCACGAGTAGCTAGATGTTGACAGGCCTTGGTACTTATTCATGTAATTTTGTGTCATTGCACTACTTATCCTTCTTCTCTAGCTTGATTCATTTTAACATTCTTCCCTAGACTCCATGCGTTTCCTGCGTCCGCCAATGGTGCCTCAATTCCCTCGTGTGTGCGGTGAACGTGCCAAAACTGTATGATGGAAAAGGAGAAATATTTTCACCGTATAATAATTCGATCGCCGGTCGGGCTTTACAATGAATTAATGAATGGTCCGTTTACCATTGGCAACAACGTACGTGCACTTGTTGTGTACTGCTTATGGTATTGTCACGATATGCAGAAGTCACGATATATGTTTGTGCCGAATGACATGCGGTTCGAGAGCCACGCGGTGCTTGCTCTGCAGGAGGCCTATACCTGGTGGGTCTCTTTGAGGACACCAACCTGTGTGCTGTCCATGCCAAGCGTGTGACCATCATGACCAAAGATATTCAGTT
This sequence comes from Echinochloa phyllopogon, assembly GCA_033239725.1. NCBI lineage: Eukaryota > Viridiplantae > Streptophyta > Magnoliopsida > Poales > Poaceae > Echinochloa > Echinochloa phyllopogon. The sequence continues at coordinate 24,598,679 of BTCW01000018.1, read as the reverse complement.
GGCTAGGAGCATCCATGGCGAGAGGTCTTATTGCATCACTCTGCAAGCGGAGCTACCCTAGTCATGCCTTATCACTACCAGAATGATCGACATCTGCACCGGGTGGGAAAGCCCTTTAGCACCGGGTTTCCCACCCGGTGCAACTAATCCGAGGCTAAAGGGGTACCCCTTTAGCACCGGGTTGAATAACCGGTGCTAAAGGGGCCCTTTAGCACCGGGTGCAGCCACGACCCGGTGCTAAAGGGCCTGCCCCGCAGCGCCGGTAGCAGGGCCTTTAGCACCGGGTCGTGGCTGCACCCGGTGCTAAAGGGCCTGCCTTTAGCACCGGTTGCTGCCTGAAACCGGTGCTAAAGGCCCCGGATTTCTTTTTTTTTTTTGCTTTTTTCAGTAGCCATGCGTGCACGTCTATATACGTATATATTCTAATACGTGTATTCTAATGCGTATTCGGCCGACTCTATATTCATACTAGCTGACATTTCATCAAAATAGAAGACATATATATTACAAAAGTAGATATTCATGCATGTCAACTCGAGTTATATATATTTAAACTGTATTTTCTACATAATTAAGATTGACGACTAGCTAGCTCTCGTTGGACTGTCCGGCACGTCCTCCAGTATTGGCGAGTGGAATTCTCCTCGGGGATTGACGACCTCATCCCAGATCCATCCGACGAGCTGTTCTGCAATTGCGTCAATTCTTTCTATCTCTAGGGACTCTTCCTTCAGGTTGAACATCTATAATTTAAAAATATTTGAAAGACATTTAATCCGTCGAGTTGGAGACAATAATTGTGCACTTAATAATAATGGAAATGTCTTTATTATTACGTACCATAATATCGCGTTGTGTGAGCTTTTTATGTCCCCAATTCCACATGTAGTCGCACACATAGTATGCACATAAATTATTTCCCGGTCCCTGTTTGGCACACTGTCGACCAAAAGAAATCTAGTAAAATTCATATAATATATTAGTCGATGCCTACATGTACAAATTACTTGCTTACCGGAAAGCCAATGTTCCATTTTAGTGTTTCATGTTGTATACCCGTGTGTTCTGTACGAAATTGAATCCAGGCCCTGCGAACAAAAAAATTGAGTTAAGTCATTGCGAGTGGAAGGGGTGGATTAAGTAGGGGAAAATATACATCACCTTGCCATCATGTCCATGATGTTCTGTAGTTTTTCTTTTGGGGTGTGCAATGAATCAAAGACGTTCACGACACCCCGATCAGGACACAATATAATTAGGAACCAGTGGAATCTGTGCACATGTATACATTATAATCAGAAATGAATTGTTACACAGACAGTATAAGAAGAAGGCTGTGAATGTACTCACTCGATGTTGTACGGGATTAGTATGGAGTCACAGTAATTTTGTTTCTTGATATATTTGTATAGGTTTAAATATGTTTCCTCAGGATTGTGCATTATCATTTCTTCACTTATCCTTCGAGGGTCAACGAAACCAACGTCATATATATTGTCTCTGCGACATTTTTGAATCTCCATTCTGCATATGTTAAGCAATAAATAAAGCCCGCGTCAACATAGATTGGAATTATTGTTTTTAAACTGTGAATTATAAGCAACAACAAAGTACTTACAATGTCCAACATGTGATCAAATCCACGTCCATGGCGTCGCGGTGGTACAGCTCATATATATCATTAAACCTGAGCCAGACAAAATCCGCGTCACCATTGTAGAAGTCTTGGTCCTTCACGCCTACTTTTATCATGCGCCGTTTATTCCTTCTTGATTCTTCCAAATACCAGTCATGGAATCGGCGCATCTTCGTTTGTAGCTTCCTCTCCATTTCAGGAGGGACCATAGGCTCGCCAAGCTTAAACGGCCACTTCAGCGTTGTGTTTACTGGCACATCTTCTTCCCCCAGGACTTGCGCTCTGGTCAGTCCAGTCTCGGCCATTACTCGTTGAATGTTAAGCTCGTCCAGAGATGGCAATGGACCCAAGGGACGCTGAGGTTGCTGGCCGAGTTGAGGAACCTTTTTGGATGGGCCCGCCTCCTTATCCGCAGCCTTCCGTTTCCGGCGAGATTTCAGTAATGAGCGGTCATAGTCTGTTACTATTACTTCCTTCTGTTGACCCTTGCTCAAATTACCGAGGAATGACTTCACGATGGTGGGATCAAGCTTCGGCTCCGCCTCAGGTTTTCTCCTCCACTCGGCCATTTGCCTCTTTGTGTCTGCTTTTACCGAGGCTTCGAGCTCCTCTAGAGTCTTCTCGCCCGCTCTTTTCTCTGGTGCGGGCTTCTCTCTAGTTTTTCGCGCCTTCTTCGCTGGTGGAGTGGGGGCAGAGGCTTTAGTGCGGCGTCCCCTCTTCGGCGGAGGAGACGGAGACCTCTTCGGCGGAGGAGACGGAGACCTCTTTGGCGGAGGAGACGGGCTTGCATCAGGAGCTCCCGGAGAATCGTCATGATATTGTGGATCTCTTGGAGGTGACGGGGGCTTGTTGGTAGCCGCAGGTGTATCGGGTATAACGATGTCTGCCTTGCTCCATAGAATGATGCAGTGAGAACACTGACCGAGTTTTGTTTCTCCGTCACCTCCGGGGATGTCAAGTTCCAAGTCTTCCCAGCTGGTGACGACTTGCTCCACCTCAACAGGTACGTAACCATGTGGAATGTCATTGCAGTGCCATTTTTGCCCTTCTTCCACACGTTTGGTCATACCGTATGCGACCTGATAAGTTAGTAGTCACAAAGAAAGTTAGTAAATGAATGGTATTTACGGTGAAATGTATGCAGTATGAACTAAGGTCGCATACGTACCACCACAGCTAAGTTCTTCTGCCTGACGACAAGCTCGCACGCGGTCCGTTGAGTTATTTCATCCACGGTGTAACGGACCGCTTCGGCGGCCTGTGTGGAAGCGTGACTGCTTTGATATTGCTGTGGAGGGCTAATAAGGGCCGCATCTTGGAGAGGTGCATGCTCTGTGGAACCGGTCCCGCCTGTGGCTTGTTGGAGAGGTGCAGGCTCTGTGGAACCGGTCCCGCCTGTGGCTTGTTGTATCTGCAGCCATGCTACCTTCATCCGTCGCTCCATCTCTGACTCCATTTCTTGGAGCTTTGAGCCCTGGGCGGCAACCGTTTGCTCTAGGTCCCTTACCCTCTGCTCATATTCGGCCTTCTTCCTCGAACGGCTCCTATAGGTGGCGGCGTGCTCTTGGAAACCTTTCTTCCATGAGACGCTTGTGCCTACGCCGCGCGTCCGTCCAGGATGCTCCTTGTTCCCTAAGGCATAGGTTAGCTCATCTCTGTCTCTATCGGCAACAAATTCTCCCCTATCAGATGCCCTGAGGATATCGAGGAGACGCTGAGCTAGTTCTCGCAAGTCCTCGGGAAAAACTAAGGAGCCGTCGATTGGGCTCAGGGTGCCTCCATGACCATAGTACCAATGCTTGGTCCTTGTGGGCCAGTCATGTGTCGCTGGAGTGATGCCTCTAGCATATAGATCTTCTTCCATCTTCTCCCATTTAGCGATGCTTGCCTTGTAACCTCCCGAACCCATCTTATGCGAGTACTTCTTATTTGCGGCGTTTCCAGCGTTTCTAGCGCTAGCCGTTGCACCCTCTTCGGAGGTTTTGTACTCAATGAATGCTTCCCACTCGTCATTGGTGATCTTCTTATACTTCTCAGGATCCGGGGCCTCTCCGGTTTTGAGAAATTGCGAGTACAACTTCTTCTTGAAATCCTGAAACAGAACTGCCATCTTCTTCATTGTCCAATCCCTCAGTTCTGCTTCATGAGTGCTAGGCCAGTCGAATATTGCCTTTAATTCCCTCCATAGCATCTCCTTCTCTGTATCGGGGAGCACGTACTCCTCAGTGGGGTCCGTGGACTTCCATTTTCTGATACTAATGGGCACATTGTCCCGTACAATTACCCCGCACTGAGATACAAATTTCTTGGCCACTTTTGGGGGCTCAACTGGCTCCCCGTCATCCTCCACTCGGGTGATGTGTAACTTGACATCCTTCAGCTTCTTCGTGGTCGATCGTTTTGATTTCTTAGCAGAGGCGGCCTACACAAATTACATATATACGAGATGATATAGAGATGGTATACATAATTGACATGTACAGTACAAATTTATGTTATCTATATACACACCTGACTAGACGAGGGCGCGCTACCGGCTCCTTCAATAGTTTCGGCCCTTGCAACATTGTCGCCATGGACATTGTCGTCCCTTCCAATGATGCCCAACACATCATCCATCGACATTGGTTGGGTTACAATATTGAAAAGTTGATTCGCAAAGAATGTGTCGTTGTCCTCTTGCATGGGTAGGACAGGGGTGTTGGTGTCCTCTTGCATGGGTGGGACAGGGGTGTTGTTGTCCTCTTGCATGGGTGGGACAGGGGTGTTGTTGTCCTCTTGCATGGGTGGGACGTTGTTGTTGTTGTCCGCCATCTATAGAATTAAAAATAATTGGTAAGAATTGATTCGGGTGGGACGTTGTTGTTGTTGTTGTTCGGGTGCGCGGTGTGAATTGATTCGCTAAGGGTTCGCTAAGGGGGTCGGTGCGCGAAAAACGGATTCGCTAAGGGGTTCGGGTGCGCGATGGGTTCGGGTACGCCATAGAATTTCCGATAATAAACATTTTCGATAGTATACATTATACAAACATATAACATTTCCAATATACATTTAAATGAAGCACATATATTTCTAATATACATAGAATTTCCAATATACATTTCAATGAAGCATTTTCCAGTATACATTTCAAACATATAACATTTCCAATATACATTTCAATGTAAATATCTCCAATACATTTAAATGAAGCATTTTCCAATATACATTTCAAACATATAACATTTCCAATATACATTTCAATGTAAATATCTCCAATACACATTTCAAACATATAACATTTCCAATATACATTTCAATGTAAATATCTCCAATACATTTAAATGAAGCATTTTCCAATATACATTTCAAACATATAACATTTCCAATATACATTTCAATGTAAATATCTCCAATACACATTTCAAACATATAACATTTCCAATATAAATTTCATACTAGTATTAGGTATAAAACCCAAAGCAATCCCAATCCTACAGCCACTGTTTCCCTGTTCATTGCAAAACAACCATTTCCAACCCATGCACTCACTTAAATTATCCCAAAGTTCATCAGTTGCAAGCCCTGAAACCTGGAATTTCACTTCCATTTAGCACTGTTTAGATCACAAATTTCACCCTCAAAGTTTACAATGCAAAAAGAAGATTGTCATCACATCAAAATATCATAGCATGTATGGACTACTAAATGTAGATAAAATCAAAAACTAATTGCATGGATTGGTTGTACTCTACGAGACGAACATTTTGAGCGGCGCGGGACGAGGGGCACCGGCGCGGGGACGACGGGCGCGGGGACGACGACGGCGGCGGGGACGACGGGCGGCGGCGGCGTGGGTGTCGGAGCGCGGGGACGACGGGCGCGGGGACGACGACGGCGGCGGGGACGACGGGCGGCGGCGGCGTGGGCGCGAGGACCACGGGCGGCGGCGGCGTGGGCGCGAGGACGACGACGGCGGCGGGGACGACGACGGCGGCGGGGACGACGGGCGGCAGCGGCTGAGGAGACGAGGCGGCGGTTTCTGTGAGGATTGAGGGCGAAGTGAGGGAGGGGAGAGAAGTCCCCGGCCTATATAGGACCGGGGCATTTAGCACCGGGTGCAGCCACGACCCGGTGCTAAAGGCCCTTTCGCACCGGGTGGTGGGAAGACCCGGTGCTAAAGGCCCCCCCTTTAGCACCGGGTCTTCCCACCACCCGGTGCGAAAGGCCCTTTAGCACCGGGTCTTCTACACCCGGTGCGAAAGGCCGTAACTGTGCGCCAGACTGAGGCCTTTCGCACCGGGTGCAGCCACGACCCGGTGCTAAAGGCCCCCCTTTCGCACCGGGTCTTCTACACCCGGTGCTAAAGGCCCCGTAACTGGCGCCAAACGAAAATTGGGGGCCTTTAGCACCGGATTTTAGATCAACCCGGTGCTAAAGGCCCCAACTTTTCGTTTGGCGCCCAGTTTCCAAACGGGCCTTTAGCACCGGGGGCTACTATTTGGGAATCTTATAAATATAGTTTTTAATGTATAGTTATTAATACTTGTTTTAATTCAGTTATTAATACCTATTAAAAATATATATTAAAAAAGAAAATCTTATACATTACTAGAAAATCAATATAAAATGCTAGAAAATCTTATAAATTACTAGAAAATCTTATAAATTAATAGAAAATCTTTTAAATTACTAGAAAATCCTGTAAATTAATAGAAAATCTTATAAATTAATAGAAAATCTTATAAATTACTAGAAAATCTTATAACTTACTAGAAAATCTTATAAATTACTAGAAAATCTTATAAATTACTAGAAAATCTTATAAATTACAAAAATTGATAACTAAATGAAAGATTTTGGAACATTAAACGGTCTCAGATGAAAAAGTCATGAATACCAAAATTTCATATCTCATCAAGATCTACAATCTTTATTTAAGTCATTTTTGCATTTGAGAAAGTGGTAGTGTACATTGTTCATTAATCCTAGATTCACTCGCATAGTTTCCAAAACTTTGTTAGAGACTTGTCAAATTTCTACTACATGTTATTACCCATTTTGAAAATGACAAAATGACCTAAATAAAGATTGTAGATAATGATGAAATATGAAACTTTGGTATTCATCACTTTTTCATTTGACATCACCTAGTGTGAAAAAAACCTTGGTTGTAGGTGTCATTTTTAATTCAAAATTTGGATTGTTCAAACACGAGAAGATTTTTCAAAATAATAACATTAATATGTTTCATAACCTGATAGAGTATGATTTTAGGAATTTTTAGGAAGAAAAATGATCTTTTTTGAAGTTTGTACGAGGGAGAACGACTAGTTACAACTTTTATACAGAGATTAAAAAGAAAAATTGTTCTTGTTCATCCAGTGACGTGGCCCGGTGACGTGGCCGGCCGCCGCACGGCCCCCGCGGCCCGGTCGTGGCCTTTAGCACCGGGTGCAGCCACGACCCGGTGCTAAAGGCCACGACCGGGCCAGTGACGTGGCTCGTGTGCGCCCGGTGACGTGGCCAGCCGCGGTCGTTGCCTTTAGCACCGGGTGCAGCCACGACCCGGTGCTAAAGGCCTAAATCTTATAAATTAATAGAAAATCAGTATAAAATGCTAGAAAATCAATATAAAATGCTAGAAAATCTTATAAATTACTAGAAAATCTTATAAATTACTAGAAAATCAATATAAAATGCTAGAAAATCTTATAAATTAATATAAACTCTTATAAATTAATAGAAAATCAATATAAAATGCTAGAAAATCAATATAAAATGCTAGAAAATCTTATAAATTACTAGAAAATCTTATAAATTACTAGAAAATCAATATAAAATGCTAGAAAATCTTATAAATTAATAGAAACTCTTATAAATTAATAGAAAATCAATATAAAATGCTAGAAAATCAATATAAAATGCTAGAAAATCTTATAAATTACTAGAAAATCTTATAAATTACTAGAAAATCAATATAAAATGTTAGAAAATCCTATAAATCAATAGAAATTACATGGCATCATCGTTTACTCGGACACTAATAAACTTCCTCTTTACAAATGTTCCTTGATTGTGATCACGCCGTAGATACGGTGTCTCCTCCGCCGCTAACAGGATGCTTGGGTCATCAGCCACTGAGAATGGAGGCCGGCCATCGAGCATATCATAATCTTCATCCGTCTTGTCCTCAACTCCTACGATTTTTCTCTTTCCAGGAAGAACTATATGACGCTTTGGCTCGTCTTGTGATGGGTCCAATTGCTTACCCCCACCTTTCTTATCCGCCCCTTTCTTCGGTCTGCTAGCCATGTCCTTCACATAAAAAACTTGTGTGACAGCTTTGCCCAGGACGAACGGTTCGTCTAGAAAGCCAATCTTGTTTAGGTCCACTAACGTCATTCCATAGTCCGCTTCAACTTTAACACCTCCTCCAGTCAGCTTCACCCATTGGCACTTGAACAGTGGGATCTTCAAAGGTCCGTACTCTAGTTCCCATATCTCCTCTATGACTCCATAGTATGAGTTTGTATTGCCATTGGTGTCTGTCGCGTCGATCCGGACACCACTGTTTTGGTTGGTGCTTTTCTTGTCCTGGGCTCTTGTGTAAAATGTATACCCATTGATGTCGTATCCTTGGAATGTCAAGATCGTGCTCGATGGACCTCTAGCTACAAAAGCTAGCTGCGCATCAATGCCCTCGACACCCATAAGACGTCTTCGCAACCAATCGGCGAAAGTACTATTGTGCAGACGCTGAATGAAGGCCGCAGACTTTGTTGAGTTTTCGTCCCTGAGAATCTGCATGTGCTCCTCGATGTACGGAGCAACTAAGGTTGATTGTTGCAAAACTGTGAGGTGCGCTTTACGAAATGTCTCAACGTCCTTGATCACCATCGATCTTCTCCCTAGTGTGCCCTTTCCACCAAGTCTCCCCTCGTGATGGGATTCGGGCACACCAATCGGCATAAGATCGTCGACAAAGTCAACACAGAATTCAATGACCTCCTCCGTTTCGTATCCCTTAGCAATGCATCCTTCTGGACGAGAACGATTACGGACATACTTCTTTAGGACAGCGAAGAACCTCTCAAATGGGAACATGTTGTGTAGAAATACTGGGCCCAATATACGAATCTCTTTGACGAGGTGAACCAATAGATGTGTCATGATATTGAAGAAGGATGGTGGAAATATCATCTCAAAGCTGACAAGACATTGCACCACGTCGTTCTGTAGCTGATCTAAGTGGTCTGGATTGATCACCTTCTGAGAAATTGCATTGAGGAATGCACATAGCTTCACAATGGCTTTCCGCACGTTTACTGGTAGCACACCCCTGAGTATGACGGGAAGCAGCTGTGTCATCAACACATGGCAGTCGTGAGACTTCAGGTTTGTGAACTTCTTCTCTTTCATATTTATTATTCCCTTAATATTGGAGGAGTAGCCAGACGGAACCTTGATACTGTTCAAGCATTCAAACATGCTTGCCTTCTCTTCTTTGCTGAGAGTGAAGCTGGCAGGACGCAAGTACTGGCGTCCTTTGTCTCTCTTTTCTGGATGTAGATCAGTCCGTTGCTTCAATCGTTTCAGATCCTGACGTGCTTCCAGTGTATCTTTTGGCTTCCCATAAGTACCCAGGAAGCTTATCAAGTTCACGCAAAGATTCTTCGTCAGATGCATCACATCAATCGCGTTACGGACCTCTAAACGTTGCCAATAAGGTAGCTCCCAAAAGATAGACTTCTTCTTCCACATCGCGGCACGACCATCCTCGCCCGTCGGAGCAGCCTGGCTTCCGTCTCCCTTGCCAAACACCACGTGTAGGTCCTTCACCATATCAAATAGCTCTTCTCCACTCCGGTGTCTCGGCTTTGTACGGCGGTCAGCATTCCCGCCAAAATGCGCACATTTCTTTCGTAGCTCATGCTTCGCCGGAAGGAATCGACGGTGACCCATGTACACAACTTTACGACAATGTTTCAAATACATGCTTTCGGTTTCCTCTAAACAGTGAGTGCATGCTTTATATCCTTTGTTTGATTGTCCTGATAGGTTACTTAGTGCAGGCCAGTCGTTGATGCTTATGAAAAGCAGTGCTCGAAGGTCAAACTGCTCCTGCTTGTCCTCATCCCACACGCTAACACCTTCATTCTTCCACAGCTGCAAAAGTTCGTCAACCAATGGTCTTAGGTACACATCAATGTCGTTGCCAGGTTGCTTTGGGCCTTCGATGAGCACTGGCATCATAATGAACTTCCGCTTCATGCAGAGCCAGGGGGGTAGGTTGTAGATACAAACAGTCACGGGCCAAGTGCTATGACTACTGCTCATTTCACCAAAAGGGTTCATGCCATCGGTACTTAAACCAAGCCTAACATTCCTCGCATCAGCATCAAACTCTGGGAATGCTCTGTCGATGTTCCTCCACTGGGATCCATCGGCGGGGTGTCTCAACATGCCATCCTGCTTACGTTCTTCTTTGTGCCAGCACATCAGTTTGGCATGGTCTTTGTTCCTGAACAAACGCTTCAGACGGGGTATCAGAGGGAAATACCACATCACCTTCGCAGGGATTTTTTTCTTAGAACGCTCTCCCCCAACATCACCAGGGTCGTCCCGCCTGATTTTGTATCGCGCGCAGGTGCAAACCGGACAACGATCCAAGTGTTCGTACTGTCCGCGATAGAGGATACAGTCATTAGGACACGCATGTATCTTCTGCACCTCCAAACCGAGAGGGCAAACAACACGTTTTGCTTGATACGTTGTCGATGGCAATGTGTTACCCTCTGGAAGAATCTTCTTTACGAGTTTCAGTAGCTCCTCGAAACCCTTATCAGTAACACCATTTGCTGCTTTCCACTGCAGAAGTTCAAGTGTGCTACCCAACTTCTTTAGCCCCTCTTTGCAATCTGGGTACAGGTCAGTCTTGTGGTCCTGCAACATGCGCTGTATCTTTTTTATATCCTTATCATTGCCGCAGTCTTTCTCGGCATCACGCAACATTTGCCCGAGCCCATCAGTAGGTTCATTTTCCTGAGCAACATCTTCCTGAGCATCGCCTTCCCGAGCAACATCTTCCTCATCGGCATCACCCATTGCAGCATATGCAAAGGAACCGTAGTATTGAGCCAATAACGGAATGTCGTCATCGGCCTCGTCTTCTTCATCTTCATCCATTAGAATTCCTCTTTCACCGTGCTTCGTCCAAACAGAATAATTCCTCATGAAACCGTGCCTCATCAAATGCACTTGAAGACAACCTCTTTGTTTGTACGATTGTATATTTTTACAATGGGTGCATGGGCAGAACATGAAACCGGACGGCGTCCTGTTAGCCTCGGCGGCATCGAGAAACGTCCTAAGGCCATCACGGAAGGCCTGAGCGTGGGGGTCCCCGTACATCCATTGTCTATTCATCTGCATTATTAACCAATAACAAATATACAATACAATTTAAAGATAAAAAAAATTAATATATAAATAAATACAAATTATAATATATATTCCATTATATAAATAAATTTCTAAAACTACATTACTATATTCATTAAATATAACATTACTATAAGCCTTATAAGATTTATAAGATTTTCTATTAATTTATAAGATTTTATAGCATTTTATATTGATTTTCTAGTAATTTATAAGATTTTCTATTAATTTATAAGATTTTCTATTAATTTATAAGATTTTATAGCATTTTATATTGATTTTCTAGTAATTTATAAGATTTTCTATTAATTTATAAGATTTTCTAGCATTTTATATTGATTTTCTAGTAATTTATAAGATTTTCTAGTAATTTATAAGATTTTCTAGTAATTTATAAGATTTTCTAGCATTTTATATTGATTTTCTAGTAATTTCTAAAACCACATTACTATAAGCCTTACAACTATTCACAAGTCATACAAAACAAAATACTAACTAGCTTGCCTTCTCTCTCCATTTAAAACACAACATGCATGAACACTCTCTCCACCATGAACTCAAGCTCTCTCCTCTCTCTCCTCCAAGAACACAATCTCTCTCTAGCTAGCTTTACTTTGATTCACAAATCCCTCTATTTCTAAATCATAGAAGGATTACAAGCTAAATAAAACATTAGAGAATGAAAGAGTGTACCTTGTAGTGCTCCTTAGATGAGTAGATTCTTCACAAATTTTGAAAAAAATTTGGGCAGCACCTCCCCTCCCACGGCCGAGCAGCATGAACACAGCGCCTAAGTGTTCAGCTGGCTCGGGCGGGGGAGGGGAAGCCCCTATATTCAAACACATTAGCACCGGGTCGTGGCAAGACCCGGTGCTAATGTTCACCCTTTAGCACCGGGTGCAGCCACGACCCGGTGCTAATGTGCCCGAGGCCTTTAGCACCGGGTCGTGGCTGCACCCGGTGCTAAAGGGTGAACATTAGCACCGGGTCGTGCCACGACCCGGTGCTAATGTGTCCGCCCGGACACACCTCCGCGCCGCCCCCGCTCCTAGCCGTTGGACCCGGTGCTGAAGCCCCATCAGCACCGGGTCCAAAAATGGCCGAGGCGGAGGAGGCGGGCGGATGTGAAGGATTCTGGTAGTGTATGGTCTTATTAGAACGAAGAGAGTTACCTCCATAGTTGGTGTTAAACACTACTTCTGTTGTTGGGGTATAATGTCATAGCATTCTACCTCTTGTGATGAAACTGGTCAAGTGTGTAAGAGTTTTAGGTAAGTTACGTGATGCTCCTCACAATTTTATACATATTGTCTTTATTTTTTTGTAACTATACAGATTGTCTTGGTTGAACCTTCAACTTGACTCTGTAGAACAAGCTGCCTAAGGGGAAATTAACCATTTATACAGGAAACAATATTATCACTTATGACGTCCTGTTGCTTGAAATCCTTCACATTTTTGGTAGAGTTTCTTTGTTTCATCTTAAGTAATAAGTATTCTACAAACAGCATGAACATTCGTAATTAAAAATGGAAAAAATCTACATAACCCCATGAAGCATTGAGGTTTGTCTATTTAACCCTCCGAAGTACAAATTCGCGAAACTATCTAAATAATCCCCTAAGTGGTTTTGAACGGTGGTTTTGCCTATGAGGCATGCTAATATGGACAAACTTGCATACGTGGTGATATTGACATGGATAAAGTTATCTATATGGCATTATAAATACCTTCTAGAGGCCCGCACCCTCTGGTTCCACCGCGCCATCGGTCGACGCGGGGGTCTCGCTCACCCCCGTGACGACGGGGGCCGCCTCCTCCGTGCGGGGGGCCGGGGGCACCTCCCCGGTGCAGTCCTCGCCCGCTGCGGCCGGGGCTCCATAAGCAGCCGCCTGCTCCCTCGCTCGGATGACCCCTTGCGCCAGGGCCGCCTAGTACCGGGCGACGATTTCCGTCGTCGGGGGCACTCCCGACGGGGGCGGCGCCGCTGAATGCGGCGTGGAGCGCGCCGACGCCTTCAGCGCCTTAGTGGGCGCTAGCGGGGGCGATGTCGGCATCCCGGGGCGGCTGGAAGAAGATCAAATTAAACAATTAGGCTAAGCCTACCAAATCCACAACCAGAGAAAAAAGACAGAACTTACCGAACCCGGACGCCGCCGCTCACCTTGCGCTTTTTGTCACTCGGGGGCTGCGCAGCCCCCGAACCTCCTCGGCCCCTCGACAGTGGGGCACCGCCCGCGGGCCTCGTGCCTGCCGCGGCAGGGCTTTGAGCCCTCATGGACGCCAGGACAGCGGCCCCCGTGCCCGCCCCAGGCGCGGGCGGGCCTCGAACTTGAACAACCCCCGAATGCCCCGAACGAGGGGTGGGGGTGGTCGCCGCGGCACTTGGGGGGTGGCTCGCGCCGTCGAGGGCGCTGAGCTGCTCGGGGCCCCCCTTCCCCGCGACGACGCCAGGGTCTCTTGGCTCTGCCCCCTCGGGGGCGTGGCCACTTGCGCCGGTGCAGGTGGCGGGATCTCCTCGAGGTCGTCGGAGGAGGATTCCTCCGGACTACTCTTCGGAATCGAGAGGGGGGAGAGGTCCTCCCTCTCCCATCGGCGGTTTTCTCTCTCATGCACCGCCTTGCGCCGACGCACTTGCTCCTTCTTCTTCGCCGTGTCCTTCCGCGCTTTCTGCCTCTCGGCGGAGAGGCGATTCGCCTCGCAGAATTCGGGAAGAGGCGAGGGGGGCGGGTGGAGCGATACCCCTTGTGGGATAATCTCTGAGAAAAAAAATTACACATTAGCAATGGATAACCCTCAAGGGTAAAAATTAAATTGAATCTAAATCAAATCAAAACTTACAAATTTTAGGTGCCCCGCGTCGGGGCGCATCTTGACGACCCACAGGGCCACCTCCTTGCAGTCGAGCTTCGACACCTCCACCGCTCGCCGCACCCAGTGGATGCAATGCTCGACAAGGAGGCTCCCCTCCTTCATCTTCGAGCCCTCCCAAGGATCTTCTGCCTTCAGCTGGTCGAGGCGCAATGCCCTTTCCATCAGCGGCAGGACATCCCGCTGATTGAAGTTGGCAATAACGCCCGCCGCGGTCAGCCCCGCCCACGACAGCGCGGCGAAGGCATCGGTGAAGACCTTCAACCACTCCTGGCGGTCGGCGGGGGAGACCCCGTAGCTCCAGGCTTCTGGCCGCTCCCGTAACACCTTGGCGGTGTACGTCGGGAGCTTGTTGTCGACGTTGCGCAGGTAAAACCACCCCTTGTCCCAGTCGGAGTTGTTGGATGTCTTGGTGGCCGGGATGTAGAGCCCGCTGCGCTGCCCCCGAACTTGGAGAGTGAGGCCCCCGACGCGCACTGCCCGACGGACCCCTCGAGACTCACCGGCAGCCGTATGGAGCTCACCCCAAAAAAGGTGGATCCATAGGTCCCAGTTGGCCTCGATGCCCAAGAACCCCTCACAAACGGTGGCGAAGACCGCCGCTTGCGAGATGGTGTTGGGGTCGAAGTTGTGGAACTCCACACCATAGTAGGGGCACAACCCGCGGAAGAATGGCGAAGGGGGGATCCCGAACCCCCGCTTGTGCAGCCTCGCCAGGCTGACCACGAAGCCCTCCGGCGGAGCAGGCTAATGGTGGGATGCTGGCGGCACAATCAACATGGGCTCCGCCGGTTCGCTGTTCGCCGGCAGCACCCCAGCCTCCACCAGCCCGGTGAGGTAGTCGTCGGTGGCGATGGACGGACTCTAGGGAGCAGGGTCGGTGATGGTCACCATGGTGAATGCTGGTGGCGGACGCGAGGAACAGAGCTTGTGTGAGAAGGGCAAAGAATAGGGTGGCGGCGCTTGGAGATAGTAGATGCAATCTGAGGGCAAGGGCTTGGTGAGCAAAACCTTTCGCCTGCATCTTCCTTTTATAGCATGATACGAAGCGCAACCGGCATCGCGGCCGCGTGGAATCCACATTCAATGCGGTTGGTGCCACTGTCACTGACAGCCGGACCCCACCGGTTGGGATGACCACCACGCGTGAAATCCCAGGCGCCGCAGACGCCACGTTCCGTTGTAACTGCCCCCGCCTCTGACGCTCCGCCTAAAAAGGCGCGCCCGCTTCGCATGCCCTGCGCCACATCGGCCACAATTCTCTAAATAAATGCTCGAGGCTCTCGGGAAAGCTTGTAAGGTAAGCCACCTCTCCTCGAGGCCGTACTGATCAGGGGTTCGAAGCCCTGGCCCGTTGAGGGTTCGACAGGCACCCCAGATCAACAGAGTTAGGGACAACCGGGGGCGCGCGCAATCGAGCCTTTCCTCGAATGCGGAGTTCAAGGGCACCCCCATGTTGTATTCAAGGCCAGATGGAGGCAGCTAGTCGAGGGATCCCATCGAGGGAGAGCAATGAGCCCTCGACCCCTATCGAATGGGGTCGAGCCCTACCTAGCAAACCTCCACAAGTGCTCTTATGTGACGTGTCTCTGGACCACGAGCTGACCTCTATCGAACGAGGCACAGACATCCACTTGAATCCCCCGCTAACAGCTCGCAGAAGCATCCATGACTCGCGGCTCGCTCGAGGGAAGCATGGATTGCATCACCCCTCCTCCCCACGAACGGGGCGACGAGGGTCGTAACTCGAAGTCGAGGATCACCCCTGATCGACCTTGCTAGGGCCAGGGCTCGGGGGCTCCTCGCGCCACATGATCAAGTTCCTTGGAGACGAAATATGCTGTAACTCACGAGGGCGAGAAACGCTTACAGCCCTTGCAGGAGTATATCCACTCCTCCAAGGCCTTGGGGGCTACACTCGCGGGTGCGCTAGCGTGGACCCAGCGGAACTCCTCAAGGAAACCCTGATCGGAAGCACCCACGAAAAAAGCCTCTGCCGGATTAAACCTACTCCAACAAAGGCTCGGGGGCTACTGTTGGGGGCGATCATTAGGGGTACCCAAACCTATGGGATAATGACCCTTGTTAAAACACTAACTATTACCCAACACACACACATATCAGGAAAGAGGAAAGCAAATAAGGCCCACGACCCAACAAGAGTCAATGGCCCAGTCGAGGCACCTTGCTGGGGGCTGTTGGCACTCCTTACGGCCTACAGATAAATCCGCAAGCGGACGGATACCGATGTAGCTTTCACCCGGGAGTATTCCAAGGTATCGATTTCCACAGGGAACGAGAAGTGTACTGATCCTAAACTATGTTGTCCTAGGTAGATGGAGTGGATGAATGAAATGGATGAGGTGGATGACGACAACAAGGAGAGAAGAGAAGAGGTAGGAGGGTAGAGAGGGTACAGGTCTGGTAAGGGTATTCTACCGATTGACTGAGCAGAGCAGAAGATACAGATAGATACTTGCTTCGGGACTACAGAGCCTCCGACACACAGAAAGGGATGAGAAGGGGTGTCGGTTACCCTGAACCTTGGGTCCAAGGACACCGGAACTACGAAGACCGAAAGGGCTGTCACCACCTTACGGCTACCACCTCCGTTGCGACGGGTAGAAACTAAGGTTACTGGCAAGTCTAGGAACCACTCCTACACTAGTCAATAACTACTTATCTCCTATAGCAAGATAAGCACCCAAGCTAAGCAACCAGTATACAGTTATACCAATCAACTAAGCATTGAACGAAGAACGAGACAAGTATATATATGTAAGAACTGAATGCTCAATTAATCAGAAAGAGATACAAGAGTTACCAGACATGACCCAGATGTCACTCGAAGCAGAGCCGCATCCGTAGAGGTACAGCGGGAAGAGGGGCCGACACTCCGGCTCCTCTCCGGGACGCTCACCTCTCCTCTCTCCCTATTCTACTGATACAAGTGGCGGAACTTGCAACGCTCACTCTACTCTTGTGTTGTGTGTTGATGTAGGTGAAGGAGAGCTCTATTTATAGCTGGCCAGGGTCGGTGGGAGGCAGAGTAGCATGCAAGGAAGCTCAGGTCGGTTCCCCCTAGTTCGGCCGAATCTGGGGGATTCGGGCGAACTGGGTCGGTTCGGCCGAACTCAGTTCGGCCGAACCGTAGGATCCACCGCCCTTGCTCTCCTATGGTCTGGATGTCATCCCAGAGGCGGTTTTGAGGTGGTTGGTGCCTTCGGGCGAACTGGTGGGTTCGGCCGAACCCGTGGAGTTCGGCCGAACCGCCCTCTGCACCGCCTTCGTCCCTTCCACGTGCTGGATCACCCCCTAGGTCGGTTGGCAAGTCGGTTCCTTGGTCTGGGCTGAGTTGGAGGCCTTCTGGTGGACTGGCGGGCTTTGTTCGAGATGGACTTGAGCCTCTCCGGACTTCTGGTCCACTGGGTTAATAGACAGAGTTCGGTCGAATCTTGCGATTCAGCCGAATCCATCTTTTCATATGCTTTTTGCCTCAACTTTGGTCATGTGCCTCCTGGAATCGAATAAACACCAAAACTCGTGGAAATGGTTAGCAATAAGCCCTATAGCTATGATGTGTGATTCCATTGTGTTCATTTTATACTTGGTTGGCGGTCGGAAATCGGTCTGTAACGACCGCCAACAGGGGCCTCGACGTGCACCTCAATCTCCGCTTCGCTCGAGGGAAGCGATCCCTTGAGCGAATCGCAAAACTCCGTCTCGGTCGAGGCTTGAGGGTCGAGCCTCGAGCAACCCACGAAATGGGAAAAGCTCCGCCTCGGTCGAGACCTCTGCCCCGACAAACAATTGTTGGCACTTCTTACGATCCAATATCAGAATTGAGAATCCTGGTACTGGGGTAAGGAGTGTTTAAGTGGTTTTCCTTATGGCTTAGTAAAATATAGAAATATTCTGCAAGCGCACAGAATCACTGCTGTAGCACTTCACCTGGGAGTATCCCGAGGTATCGTAATTTATATTTCCACAGGGAAGCTTTGGCAAGACTACTAGTGAACAGATATTCGAGACTATCAGAGAAGGGTATACAACTAAACAAGACAAGGGATAACGGTATTGGATAGGAGTGGATATACCGGACACACAGCTCAAGGGATACTCTGGTAAGGGAGAGAAGAGATAGATAGCTAGGAGGACAATGAGAAGAGATAGAGGACTCCTGGATACTTTATCTACCTATGTCACTCTAGCTTAGAGATACAACGGCTACAGAGCCAGCACTAGGAGATCTGGGATAACTCTAATGTCTTAGCATCGGGACAAGGGAACCGGTGAACACACAGAAAGGGATGAGAAGGGGTGCCACTATTTCCCAACTGGGGAATCCTACGGACCGGAACTAACGTGATGGGCTACGAAGACCGAAAGGGCTGTCACCACCTCCCGGCTACCACCTCCGTTGCGACGGGAATAAACTAAGGCCACCGACTAGTCTAGGAACCACTCCTACACTAGGCAATGACTACTTACTCTGCTAGCAAGAGCAAGCAACCTTGTCAATACTCTTGGTGACAATTCACCTCCAGTATCAAGCAAGATCGAAGAACCAGCCAAGACAAAGACTTAAACAAGACTACAAGCACTAGAACTATAACTGACTATAGTCTAAACAAGATATATTTGCAACTAGGATAAAGTAGAAGCAAGATATAAATGACAAAAGCAAAGTGATAAAGATAACTATATTGATAACTCGAAGTCTTACAAAAGGAAAAGTAAAAGATACAAGAGCTATTACCAGAGCGTCTGAAGACGACTCCGGAACCTCCGAGGCAAAGCTCGACTCAACTCTAACTCCCAACTGAACTATCCTAACTCTACTAGAATGAAAGTGGAAATGAACTCCTTGGCTTGGTGTGTGTTTACAAGTGAAAGTGACCCTCTATTTATAGGAGTCCGAGGCGGTTGAGGCAGGGTAGTGGCCAAGGAAGCCAGGGGGTACCCCCTGGGATTTCGGGCGAGGGGAGGCGGATCGGCCGAACAGGTCGGTTCGGCCGAACCGACCATCCCACCGCCTTTGCATCCAACGGCTGTGGGCAGCTCCCTGGAGGCGGTTACGTGCTGGGGGCGGTTCGGCCGAAGGCCCCAGTTCGGCCAAACTAGGCCTGGCCCGTGGCCGGCCTCCCCAGCATCGCCTCTGCTCTGTGGGCCTTCTGGGCTGCCTTCTGGTGGTTGGCTTCACGTTGATTTGGCCCAGGATGACGTGTTGGTGCTCCGGGATGAGTTGTCGGTCGCCCACGTGTCATGTGATGTGTTCGCTTGGTCATTGTTGACGTGGACGACTCCCGGTGGTCTGCTTGGCTAAGGGGGGTAACCGGCCGAACGGAGTCGTTCGGCCGATTTGGTCATTTCCGGCCCCAATAGCACATATTTTTCGTAGTTGTACCTGCACAAGTGACACTCACCAAAACTCGTGGAACTTTATTAAAAATAAAACCTAAGTGCATGGAATGTTGCATATAACCTCATTTATTCCTGAGTATTGGTGGTCGGAATTGGGCTGTAACGACCGCCAACAAGCTCCCCAAGCTTAGCTGTTTGCTCGTCCTCGAGCAAAGATATAAACTTAGGCTCGGTGGATCAGGAGTTGCTACAATGTCATTTCTTTTGCAGGTAACTTATAAACAACTAGTCTTCAAAAATACTTGAATCATAGGCAAAGCTTCAAATCACCTTTTTACCTACGGGGCTTATAGCAATCTCCTTATCTTGGCGGTTGAAAGGACGAACATTTTAAACTCAGTTTTATTCCACTCTACTCTTTTCAGGATCCCATCTCGGAGTTTTTCATAAGTTTTGAAAACTACAAATTGTTCCTCATTGGCACACTCAATCACTCAAGTGTATTTGAATCCTCACCAAAGGCTTGTGCCTTCTTTTCATCCTAACATCTAATATGGCTTTTTGTGTGGCTCAGGGACAAAGGATGAAGGCATGCATGCATCTTATATTTTTGCTAAGTCAAAGACCGGATCTCTGAGGAGACAAATCACATCTTAAGATCGAGACGTGCAAGTGTGTGGATATGAATGGAGTGGAATATGGTGGAATGGTGGAATGGAATATGGTGGAATGGTGGAACGGAATATGGTGGAACTCCTTGGATGAATTTCCCTCTCCTTGATTTATTTTCGAGAACATGGGCTATCTTTTATTCTTATATTTTTGCCATGCCACTTGGCATGCTTTTCTTTTTTCTCCTTCTCTTTGCCATGCTTCTTTGGCATGCTTTTCTTTTTCTCTTATTTTTGCCATGCTTCTTTGGCATGCTTTTCTTTTGGCATAGCCCATGCCTCTATCAAGAATATTTGTAGAGGGAAATCATAGAACATGGAGCATTTATTTTTGTGGATGGATGATGGAAAATGTTTGCTAACTCCCAGTGTAGGAATTGTAAGTGAGAGGTGGTGTGTGTACGTGGGTCTCGATCTTTAAGAATATGAAAGCTTCACTCAAAGGTCACAACAATTTGACAAAGCTCACTAAGATAACAAGCAGCATATGAGTAGAAATTTTCAACTAAGCTTATCATATGGCTCTGGTAGGTATTTTGACCAATGAGGAACTTGTTTCATTTTGAAAGCATAAATTTCCGAAATTTTCCCCGTACTAAAAGCAGAATAGAATTTAACCAAATTCTCACTATATCAATCCCCACAACAACTTAGACTTGGAATAGAGCATGTGCTCCCACAAGGTTTTCAGGATCATTTTTACTCATGCCAAATAACTCAAGCACAATCTAGCAACTAGTTGAAGCAAAGGACTTGCAAAATTAACGACAGAGGAACTATTCATCATTTCCAATGTGAGAGGCATATGATCCATTCCATGCATAGTTGGGAGTTATTTTATTCAAGGGAAATATTGTTTAAGGGAAATATTTTTGGTATTTTCATTTTTTTAAATGGAAACTATCATGAAGGGAAATGAAAGGGAAATTAAATGATCAAAGTGCTGGATAAATCGGGACATACCTCTGGGGGTCCTCCCTAAAGCTTGGACTCTTCACTGGTAGGGGTTGAGCCTTGAAAGGTACTGACTCAGTTGTTCCGCTTGTTCGTGGACGTCGTGCTGGATAGATGCCACCATCCCGCTATTCTCTTGATGGTACTGAGAATGGCGGGCTAGCGTGTCTTGAATCTCTCGGGTACGGTCGTCGATGAGCTCGACTCGGTCGGAGATGTAGGACATCTCTCGGTCGTAGTCGAAGCGTGCAGACTGTGAGTATCCGGGGTAGTATGGTTGGGAAGCACTGTCGTACCCCCCTTCATACCAGCTCCCTGACCACTCAGAGTCCGTATCCTGGCCGTAGTCCCAGCGTCCTGAGGTGAAGTAGTTCGGCTCTTGATGCTGCCCGGAGCCTGCTGCTCCGGACGTCCCAACGCCGGTGTACATGTCGTAGGTGGCCTCAAAAGCGGAAGTGTGTCGGTGCGGCATTTGTGGTACATCTTCCGGCTCCTGTGAGGTGGCGAGCCCAGCATCACGCCTGGCTCGTCCCCTCGTGATGGGTCCGTCACCTGCAACGCTGTGCCGAGCGGGCTCTCTCCAAGGTGGAGAGTCGTCCGACTCGGTCCTCAACTGGAGAGTTAGTTTCGGCGTGGTATACAACCTTAGTGCTGCACAAGGCAAAGGCACTTCAGTTGTATAGCCACGGTAAATCATTGCCAGCGTTGCGTCAGGCGTCCGCCGTATCATGTGGGCTTGCACGAAGTGCTCGGCATCCACGATGGAACGCGCTGTCTCGATGTATGTGAGCCGGGCGCCCTGGAGGATGCCCAGGTGGTTAGCGAGGCGAGTGACTAGAGAAGTCATCGCCATGCTACCCGCACGAGAAATATGAGACAGCCAGTGACCAACCATGTCTTTCACAGGTGAATAGGGAATCTACTTGACCATGGCAAAAAGAACCCGCAACTCGATGGTGTTGACAGGGCGCAAATCTGCCCGGGGGAATACCGTCATAGACACCCAACGATGCATGAAACGCAAGGTGGGGTTATGAATGCTGTTCGTGCGTGGCACATGACAGTTGGTATCCCCCGAAATCTTTTTCCAAAATGCCACCCGGTCAAATCTTTTAAGCGCTTTGTTCGGGTCTAATGAACAACGGCTTGAAAATCGGAGACCCGAACTAAAATCCCTCCAAGAGCAGAAGAACTCTTGGTTGAAGAACCGAAAACGAATACCCCCAGTTTCAGAAACCAAAGTCGAGAGGAATTCAAGGGTGAGCAGGTACGAACCTTCTTCGTTGATGTGCCAGAAATTCTCCCAGCCAATGGCCTGGAAGATTTCTGTAAACTCTACGTCCATCCCCGTGTCCCTGAGCAAATCTTGCTCAAACACACGGGTATGCTCGAACTCCTTCAGTCGAAGCTCGTTGAAGGTGTTCCGCTCCCTTTCTGTTCTAAGGTTGATGTCACTCTCGCTCAGGAGCTGCCTGGCTGGGGGCGTGGCATGGCCCCATCCCGAGCCGGCTGCTCCGTGCTCATCCGTGTCCATCCGGCTCGAGCCTCGAGACGGAGCTGGGGAACTCCCAGCATCATCCGATCGTCGGCCTAGCCGGGCGGAACGATGGAGCGAAGTGAAGAACTTCGACATGATTCCTGCAAAAAGTTAGTGCAACAACAACTACCCAAAGGACTGAATATATATATGGTTAGCTCAAGAAAATCAAGTCAGTCGTTCGAGATAGTCGTTCTTGCGGGGATGAAAACCACCACAAAAGGTCAGTCGTTCTTGTGGGTGTCGGTGACCACCACAAAATCGTCCAAAATTTCAGCACAAAGATCACAACAAGAGCAAAATATTTTTGGGATTTTCTCGTGATGCAAGTGAACCAAAACTTGAACAAGATCTTGGGAAGAAGTTGAGCATGCACTAGAGCATAGGACTTGATAAAGAGAGAGAGCTCCTAGCATAAATTTCCAGAATGGGAGAGTGAGTGAATGGTGCAAGGAGAAGCAAGCAGCAAGGGCAGCATTTATAGGCCGAGGGGAGGGCCTTGGCCAGTTCGCCCAAAGGCTCTGGTTCGCCCGAACCAGGCCTGGTGGCCAGGGCACTCCCATGTGAGTGCAGCACTCACATGCCTTTGTTTCCACTCCAAGTTTGTGCGGCCATCAATTCCCAAGGACATTTTTAGTGGATTTTAGTGGTAGGTGAGATGGAAATGTGACATGACCAAAGTGGAAATTAGTGGAGTCACCCCCATGCTGCCATGTTTGTGATAATTGGTGAGTGTGCAGCCATTTTTAGTGGGGTAGACATGTTTGTTGTTGGTTGGTGGTGATGGTAAATAATTGGAGATGTTCTAGAAGGGATGAAAATGATAAAAGTTACCAATTACATCCACCCTAGGTAAAATTTCAGCATGTGTCCAATTATTTCTAACCAAGCTTGCAAAATTTTCTACTCTCTCTCAAATTAATTACTCAAGTGGTTTATTTATTTTGAAAAGGGAAACATGCAAATGCAATTGGAAATTTAAAAATTGGAAGGGAAATATGGGATACATACCGGTTTTCCTCGCGGCGAGAGCTCAGCTTTTAAGTCCGCGAGCGGGACTTCTCCTGTCTTCTGTTGATTTTGTCATCGTCCGGTCCCGGAGTGGATGACTTGGACGATGCAACCTTCTTCCGCCACATTTTCTTGTTCTTCTTCTTCGGTGTCGGTGGCGGTGGGATCGGTGTCTCTGGAGAATTCCAGAGGGCTTGTTCTTCCTCGTATTTCTTTACGAGGAAATCCATTTCTTCTGCACTTGTCGGTTTTGTCGGCTCATTCCACTTGAGCTGCTCACCACCGAGTATTTCCAGCCCTCCATTAATGAGAGCCTTAAGGAAACACTCGACGCTCCTCTGCTCCGGTGTGAGTGGCTCTGTCTTCTTCTCTTCCCTGGGGTTGAAACTTGAAGTAAGTCAACCTTCCGTCGATACGGAACGAGATTTCTCTCGCATCCATATCGATCCTAGCCCTGGTGGTGTTCAAGAATGGTCGGCCCAACACAAGGGGAAACGAATGCTCGTTCCCCGTGTCGAGGACAACAAAGTCCACAGGGACATATTGTCCCCAGATCCGGACTGGTACATTCTCGATCACCCCCTCGGGGTAGCGGATGGTTGAGTCCGCAAGCTGTACCTGGGCAGTAGTAGGTGACAAAGTAGGGTAGCGTAATTTCTTAAATAATACCTTAGACATGATGTTGACGCTTGCCCCTAGATCACAGAGTGCATCATCAATGCGACGATTCCAGATCGCGCACTGAATGATGGGCACTCCGGGATCTTCCTTCCTGTCCGGAGAGGTCTTGATGATCGCCCTTTTTGCAGCTCTCGGCAGGTAGGTCCATCTTGGTGTCAGCACTTGGATGCGTGCGACCTTCCCTGCGTGGTTAGTTCGGAAGACACTGCGAGGCATCTTACCATGCCTGGTAGTGATGGAATTCACTGTCTCGATGGAAGGTTCGGGTTGCCCCGGAATCTTCCCCGATTCAGTGACAGGAACACCAGCAGCTAACTGAGCGACTTGAGTTTCTATCATTTTATTAAAGCTCAGTTGACTTTTCATAGCAGAAGAAAATGATTCCATCCTAGAGTCTATGCTTTCCAGTGTTTTATCATTAGCAGCAAGCTTTTTATTGATGTTTTCAGTTATTTTCATCTGGCCAAACACAAGATCTCTAAGAGACGGCTGATTATTGAAGTTGCTGGAATTGAAATTGTTACCTTGTTGAGGCCTCTCAAAAGGGAGGTGTCGGGGACAAACCCCAGGGTCCCCTAATCATCAGGGCAAATCACCCTCAAAAAACGATATGCCACGAAAGGCCGAATCACCGACAGCCAAGAGGGGCCGCCGAGGCAGCTCGGCCCGTCATGGCCTATCGCGGCCCAAGAACGGACGTCCGAGCTCACCTATCGAGGGGACCCGAGTCGCTACCCCCGTCTCCGCCTCGCTCGAGGTCCGCGCACCCTCGAGCAGGCGCAACGCAAACCCCGCTTCGCTCGAGGGCCGCGCACCCCCTCGAGCGGGCGGGCCGTCTCCGCCTCGCTCGAGGCTACCCCTCTACATAACGCGGCACACTCTGGCGCCCCGCCCGACAACGGCATTTAATGCCCGCCCCATCAGGCGGGCGCCGAAGTCAAAAAGACAATCTCTCCCCACGCCGCGCCGCTGACACCACAGAGCTCGTTGTTTCAACTGCTCCGGTCACTATGCGTCCTCACCACCACTGTGAGGACGCATGCGGTGCTGCGCGAGGCCCTGTGCGGACTTGCAGGCGTCAATCCGCACCACTATTCCACCCGCTCCCGTCCTTCCCCCCCCCCGGCGCAGCCCTCGAATGGGCGCGAAGGACCCTCGAACGAATATACGAGCAGCAACCGAGTACGGACTCCGGTCAGGCGTGGTCCGGTGATGACGAACGCCGGGTCAAATCCACCAACTCTCGGCCATTCCCCGGCAAACCGGGCATGCCGCGCACTGTGGTCGACAGCAAGCGCCATGCCGGCCCCTGTGCCGCCAACTCTCGTCCTTCGTCACCTGCCCCGCCCTCGAAGTCAACCAGCGGCGGGCAGTTGGGTGCGGATTACAGCAGCGCCACCCCTCGAAATCACTCTAGGACAAGCACAGGGACGGCCATGACGCCCGCGGAAGCCGGAGCTCGCTATAAATCCCCCGCCTGGGTCAAGGACGGCCGCACGCCCAGCGCCACGCTCTCCAGTACACACCTCTGTAGCACACACTGTATCTGTACTTGTAAGCCCCTCCCCCCTTCTCTCCTTAGCCTATAAAAGGAGGAAGGGGGCGAGAGAGGGGGGGGAGAGAAAAAACGATCACACACACCGCCACATACGATATTGGCACTCGCCTCAATGACACTCGCTTTCAGGGACTTGGAGACTCCTCCTCCTCTCCCGCCTTGCTTGTAGCCCCCCTCTGCAAGCACTCCGGTGCAAGATAGTACAGCGCCCCGAGCGCACCCTGCTGGACGTACGACCTCACGGTCGGAACCAGGATAAACGCTTGTCTCATCGTGCTAGCTCTTGCATCAACCGTCAAGGGACGGGACACAGCGCATTCTGTTTGGCGCTGGGGATTGGCCGACCGATCCCAGCACCGATAGTGGCGCGCCAGGTAGGGGGTTGCGCTGTGGTCAATCACACCTGATCAGTTCCCTTGACGGCAGGCCGCGCCAAGACCATGCCACCACGATCCGCCACGGGGTCCCCCGGCCCGCTTCCGCGCGGGTACCAGATCACGTTTGGGAGCCTGGAGTTCGAAGCGACCGATGAGGGCCTCCTCATGCGGCTCGCCTCCAGGCCGCCCAACATGATGCCCGTTACCCCGACACCGCCGACGCCGGACCAGCTCAGGAGACGACGAAGACTGCGCGAGCTGCAGATTCGCGCGGAGCGGCGCGTTGCTCCGCGCATCGTCCTCCCTGACTGGGACGCACACTTGCTGCTCCAGCCCGCTGCCACATTACAGGGGGGCGGACCCCCGCCAGCGGCTCCCGCGGAAGGAGCGCGCTGGGAAAATGTGGCCGGGTCGGCGCAGCTCCCCCACGGGATGAACAACGCGACCGCAAGCTACTCCGCGGCAATCATCGCCAACCCGAACGCGCACGAGGATTCGCCGGGTCACCAGCTGGGTTCGATCCGCGGCCTCAGCGTTTCCTCGCCCGGCGGGCCCCAGTCCGAGTCGGATGACGGAGAGAGTGTGCGTGGGAGGAGCACTCGAACTTGGACTACTCCGGGTTGCGCGACCGCGAAGGCCTTATGTCCTTCCAGGCCGTCGCGGACTTCTGCCTCACCTGCTCCGACGATTCCAGCGAGGGGGAATACGACCCCACGCGGGAATGCTTCGTCCTCGACGGCGAAGTAGAGTCCGTGGGAGAGGATGAAGAAACGCGCGACGGGGCCGGACACGACGAACCGCCACCGGCGACCGCCGAGCCAGCGAGCGAAGCCGCACTCGCGCAGGCACAGCTTGCGCAGGTACAAGAGCTGGAAGCCAAGCTCCAACAGGAGCACCAGCAGGTACAGGAGCTGCGCGCAGCCCTGGAAGCCCGACAGCCCAAACGCGGCGAACGCGCACGAGCTGCCGGGCGTATTGCTCAAGCACGCATCATGGGTGACGGCGACGACGCCGGCCCTGCCATGCCGCCACGAGCAAGCCAGAAGCTCGTCGCCGCAACAACCCTGATTCGGGCCATGCCCGAACCATCAACACCAGAAGCGCGCAGCATGCGGCGCCAGGTGCAGGCCCTTGTTGAAGAAGCGGCTGTTCAACAAGCGGAAAGTGGGATAAGGAACAATCCATCCATACCCCTCCCGCATGCGCCACTTCTCCAAGCGCTGCCTCCCGCATGCGCCACCAGGCCAGTTCGAGGGCCGGAGGCAGCAAGTGGGATAAGGAACAATCCATCCATACCCCTCCCAGGGGCGCGTGGATGCCTCACCGTCCAACGAACGACGGAAGGGCGCTCGTGACCAGCGACCGCGAAACGAGGAGGTCCGCGAAGGACCGACTCGTGGACACGCGGGGCGCCGTCGACGATGGCGATGCGCGCAACATCCTGAACAAGAAGAGGCAGGACGCGGCGCCTCCTCGCAGTAGGCACCCCCGACGGGGAGGTCGCTATGACAGCGAGGAGGACAGAAGTCCGACACCGGAACCCCCGGGAACCCCTATGTTCAGCTGGAAGATCCGTTCAGCCGCCATCCCGCCGCGCTTTCGTCAGCCGACCACCATCACCAAGTATTCGGGTGAGACGAAACCTGAGACGTGGCTTAACGACTATCGCCTGGCTTGCCAGTTGGGCGGGCCCACCGACGATGCCATGATCATCCGCAACCTTCCGCTTCATCTCGCGGACTCGGCGCGGACATGGCTCGAACACCTACCCGTGAACCAAATCCATGACTGGGACGACCTGGTCAAGATGTTCGTGGGTAACTTCCAGGGCACATACGTGCGCCCCGGAAACTCCTGGGACCTACGCGGGTGCCGGCAGGCGGCCGACGAGCCGCTGAGGGACTTCATCCGCCGCTTCTCCAAGCGCTGCACCGAGCTCCCGAGAGTGGGTGACTCCGAAATCATCCACGCCTTCCTCGAAGGCACGACCTGTCGGGAGCTGGTGCGCGAGCTGGGGCGAAACCATCCCACCAGCGTCAACGCTCTGTTCGACATCGCCACCAACTTCGCCTCTGGAGAGGAGGTTGTCGGGGCGATCTTCGACGGCAAGACCAAGGGGAAACGCGCGGAGGAGCTGCCCGCGGAGGGTAGCAAACCCAAGGCAAAGGCAAAAAAGCAGAAACGAGGCAGTAAAGGCAAGAAGCCTTGGCAAGCCGCGCAGCAGCAGCAGCAGCAGCAGGGCGAGGACTCTGACGACGCCCTCGTGGTCGAGCGAGGCCGCAAAGGCCCTCGAGGCCCCCCTCAGGGTGGAGGCCTGTTCGACGAGATGCTGAAGAAGCCATGCCCGTACCATAAGGGCCCTGTCACCCACACCCTCAAACAGTGTGGGATGATCAAGGGTTACTTCAGGCGCACCTCCGTGAAGGAGGATGGCCCGAAGAAGGATACGGGCGATGGCGGCAACGACGAGTTCCCCCATGTGGAGAATGTATTCTTCATCGTAGGAGGGCCCACAGTGAACGCGACGTCCCGGGAACAAAGACGTGAACGCCGAGAGGTCTTCTCCGTTCACCCCGCGATGCCAACTTACCTCGCCTGGTCGGACGAGACCATCTCCTTCGGCCGCGAGGACCATCCGGACTATGTCCCGAATCCGGGGCGCTATCCGCTTGTCGTTGACCCCGTCATCGGCAACACACGATTCTCCAAGGTGCTGATGGACGGGGGCAGCAGCCTCAACATCCTCTACGTCCACACCTTAGAGCTCATGGGCATCGGCACAAACCAGCTGAGGCCAAGCAAGGCGCCGTTCCACGGCTTCACGCCGGGAAAACGGGTCCAACCCCTCGGGCAGATCGACCTGCCCGTTTGCTTCGGTACTCCCGATAACTTTCGGAGGGAGACCCTCACCTTCGAGGTGGTGGGATTCCCAGGAGCGTACCACGCTATTTTCGGGCGACCGTGTTATGCCAAGTTCATGGCGGTCCCCAACTACGCCTACCTCAAGATGAAGATGCCAGGGCCAAAGGGCGTCATCACCGTGGGATCGTCGTACGAGCACGCTTACGCTGCGACGTCGAGTGCGTCGAGGGCGCGGAAGCACTCGCCTACAGCGAGACCCTGGTGACGGACTTGGAGAAGATGGCGAACGAGGCCGTCGACTCCACCAAAAGGCACGCGGGCACCTTCGAGGCTGCCGAGCACTCCAAGGCGGTGCCCCTCGACCCCAATGCCCTCGAAGGCAAGGCGTTGAGGGTCAGCACCACCCTCGACCCCAAATAGGAAGCTGTGCTCGTCGACTTCCTCCGCGCCAACGCTGACATCTTCGCGTGGAAGCCCTCGGGCATGCCGGGGATCCCGAGGGAGGTCGCCGAGCACAGCCTCGACATCAAGCCTCACTCCAAGCCGGTGGTACAGCGACTGCGGCGGTTCGACGAGGAAAAGCGCCGCGCCATCGGGGAGGAGGTGCGCAAGCTCCTGCAAGCCGGATTCATCAAAGAGGTATTTCACCCGACCTGGCTTGCCAATCCTGTTCTAGTTAAGAAAAAAAACGGAAAATGGCGCATGTGCGTAGATTATACCAGTTTGAACAAAGCATGCCCTAAGGTTCCATTTCCTCTGCCTAGAATAGATCAGATAGTAGATTCCACCGCTGGGTGTGAATTGCTATGCTTTCTTGATGCTTATTCCGGTTATCATCAAATCAAGATGAAAGAGTCCGACCAGCTCGCGACTTCTTTCATCACCCCGTTTGGCATGTTTTGCTACGTCACTATGCCGTTCAGCCTCCGAAATGCTGGAGCTACATACCAGCGATGTATGCAACACGTTTTCGGAAGCCACATCGGGCGGACCGTTGAGGCATATGTTGACGATATCGTTGTAAAAACCAGAAAGGCGAGCGATCTGGTCAACGATTTGCAAATCACATTCGGTTGCCTCCGGCCGAACGGGGTAAAGTTGAATCCGGAAAATGCGTATTTGGGGTGCCGCGAGGCATGCTATTGGGTTTCATCGTCTCCCAACGAGGCATCGAACCCAACCCCGAAAAAGTCTCGGCCCTGGAACGAATGGGGCCAATTCGGGACCTCAAGGGGGTGCAAAGGGTACTGGGCTGCGTCGCAGCTCTTAGCCGCTTCATCTCTCGACTTGGTGAAAAGGGCTTACCTTTGTACCGGCTCCTAAAAAAGCACGAACGCTTTTCATGGACCCCCGAAGCCCAAAAAGCCCTCGACGGGCTAAAAGCGTCGCTCGCGCGCGCACCCATCCTCACGCCGCCGCAGAACGGCGAGCCCCTCTACCTATATGTGGCTGCGACAACGCAAGTTGTCAGCGCCGTCATCATTGTGGAAAAGATAGAGGAGGGCCACGCTCTGCCGGTCCAGAGGCCGGTGTACTATGTCAGCGAGGTGCTGACCGAAACCAAGATGCGGTATCCACAGATCCAGAAGCTAATCTACGCTGTAGTGCTCGTGCATCGAAAGCTGCGACACTACTTCGAGGCCCACCCGGTCACCGTGGTCTCATCTTTCCCTTTGTGGGAGATAGTCCGCAACCCGGACGTCTCGGGAAGAATAGCGAAGTGGTCTATGGCGCTCGTAGGGGAGACTCTCTCCTACGCACCGCGAAAGGCGATAAAATCGCAAACCTTAGCGGATTTCGTCGCTGAGTGGACCGACGTCCAACTTCCGCCGCCGCAGATCCAAGCCGAATGCTGGACCATGTACTTTGACGGGTTGGTGATGAAAACCGGGGCAGGCGCGGGCCTCCTCTTCGTCTCACCCCTCGGAGAACATATCCGATACGTGGTTCGCTTGCACTTCCCAGCGTCGAACAACATGGCGGAGTACGAAGCCCTCCTCGCTGGGCTCCGCATCGCCATCGACCTCGGCGTCAAACGCCTCGATGTCCGGGGGGATTCTCAGTTGGTCATCGACCAAGTGATGAAGAACGCAAGCTGCCGCGACGAAAAGATGGAGGCGTATTGCAACGAGGTTCGTCGTCTCGAGGACAAATTCTATGGCCTCGAGCTGAACCACATCGTACGCATATACAATGAGGAAGCGGATCAGCTGGCCAAGATCGCGTCAGAGCGAATCACCGTTCCTCCGAACGTCTTCGCCCGCGACCTCGATCAACCCTCCGTCAACTTCGAGCGAAGGGCCGGAACCCTCAAGACACCCTCAGGGGCTGCGGGGGTCAAGCCCATGGAAGAGGACCCCTCGAAAGAGGGGCTCGAAGCCCTCGACGTTGAAATTTCTTCGGCCAAGGCCATGGAAATCGACGTAGACACACGACCACAAGACTGGCGTGATCCGTACCTCGCGTGGATCGACCGCAGGGAGCTGCCCTCGGACTGAACCGAGGGGCGCCGCATCGCCAGAAGGGCCAAGACCTTTGTCTCGGTCGGCGGCGAGCTGTACAAGCGCAGCGCCTCGGGGATCTTGCAGCGATGCATCCCCATCCCCGAGGGAAGGCAGTTGATCTGCGACATCCACGCCGGGGCATGCGGACACCACGTAGCGCCGCGTACCCTCGTGGGTAACGCATTCCGGCAAGGCTTTTACTGGCCCACCGTCGTGTCCGACGCGAACGAGGTCGTGCGCACCTGCGAAGGGTGCCAATTCTACGCACGAAAGACGCATCTCCCGGCGCACGCCCTGCAGACCATCCCTGTAACATGGCCTTTCGCGGTCTGGGGGTTGGATCTCGTGGGGCCCTTCCGCCCAGCGCCCGGGGGATTCACCCACTTGTTGGTAGCCATCGACAAGTTCTCGAAGTGGATCGAGGTCCGGGCCATCACCAGCATCAGATCTGAGCAGGTTGTGTTGTTCTTCACCGACATCATCCACCGATTCGGGGTACCCAACTCGATCATCACTGACAATGGCACCCAATTCACCGGCAAGAAGTTCTTGGAGTTCTGCGATGACCATCACATTCGCGTTGATTGGTCGGCCGTGGCACATCCACAAACGAACGGCCAAGTAGAACGTGCCAACGGCATGATACTACAAGGCCTGAGGCCAAGAATCTTCAACAAGCTGAACAAGTTTGGCCGGAAGTGGGTTGCTGAGCTGCCATCGGTGATCTGGAGTCTCAGGACAACCCCAAGCAGGGCCACAGGCTTCAGCCCGTTCTTCCTCGTCTATGGCGCCGAAGCCGTCCTCCCAACAGACTTGGAGTACGGGTCTCCGAGGCTCAAGGCCTACCAGGAAGACCAAAACCAGCGGGACCGCGAGAATTCGCTGGACCAGGTGGACGAGGCTCGCGACGTAGCATTGCTTCACTCAGCACGCTACCAACAATCGCTCCGGCGATACAAAGCTCAGAAGGTGCGGCGTCGAGACCTCCACGAAGGGGACCTGGTGCTGAGGCTGCGCCAGGACAATCGAGAGCGCCACAAGCTCACTCCGCCATGGGAAGGACCATTCATCATCGCCAAGGTCCTCAAACCTGGCACTTACAAGCTGGCGAACGAGAAGGGCGAGGTCTTCACCAACGCCTGGAACATCCAACAGCTACGTCGCTTCTATCCTTAAAACTCTCAGTATTTCTTGTAAATACTTCATGTTCTTAGTTAACAATAATGAAAAGTTTGCGAAAAACATGAAAACATTGTTACTTACAGCATGAACAAGGGGGACTTGGTCCTATTCTCAATAGAGCCAAGCCCCCCTCGGGGGCTGTAGGGGGGTTTACCCCCCTAATCGTCCCAATTTTCAAAAATTGTGCTAAAACTCGAGGCGCTTAGAGAGATGCGGTGCGCGAGCCAGCCAGAGCTGGAGCCGGTTGAGCCGTGAGACCGCCTATGCCCGCGAAGGGATACGGCAACTCCCTCTCCACTCCACGCCTTAATTACTCGCGGATTCGAAATACCCGGCCGAAATCTCTCCAAGCCAAGAGTAGCACAATAGAACAATCGAACAAGTTTGAAATGCACAACCGACTTTCAATCTTAGTTTATGTACAGAGCTAGTCTCCTAAAAACTAAGATACACCTAGATACTAAGCCTGAACCCTTCAGGCTCCACCTTCCTGCGGCGGCGCGGTGGCCTTGGCGGCAACGGTCGAGGGAACCGATGCAAGCGCCCCAGGACCATCGTCATCGCGGCACACCGAGGCGATGTCCTCCTCAAGGGACGCCACGGCGTCGGCCTCAGGACCAACCTTGGCTTCGGTGGCGGTCGCAGCCTTAGGCCCAACGTCGGCGCGCGCATCTTCATCCTCCTCGGGGAAAAGATCGCGCCTGAACTTGGCGGCTAGCGCCGTGGCAGCATCCTCGGCGCCGTCATCGGCCTCGTCGAGAGCAGCAAGGGCGGCGTCGTCGTCCAGGTCTGCGTCGATGAAGTAGCCGCGCGCCACCGCCGCGAGGTCGATGTTGTAATGCGTCGACACCACGCCGAGTGCCTTCTTCACTCCAAGGTGAAGCGCGCTCTCGAGGCGCTCCGCCACGCAGCTCTTCAGAGACCTCAGGCGGCTGGGCAACGACGACCCCGACTGCACGTCGACGCACTGGACATCCCGGCACGCCGCATCGGCGGCGACCTTCAGCGCCTCGAGCTCCCCCTGGGCCTCAGAGTAGGCGGCCTGAACAGCCATCACCTCGTCCGCCTTCTCCGCCTCGGCCCTCCGCAGCCCTGACAAAGCTTAAGCACGTCAAGACTAACTCCAACACAGAAAGCCAGGAAAGCGTAAAGCCATACCGTCCACCAAGGCCCTGGCCTCGGTAAGCGCTGTGCGTTCTTTCTGGAGCAGGCCCTCCGCGGTCGCCAGCGCACCCTCCTTCTCTCGAAGCGCGCGGCCCAGCTGCTCGGCCTCCTGGGCCTTTTGCCCTGCCCGGGCCGCCGCCTCCGCGAGCTGGGACTGCGCGGCCTCGCGTGCCTTGCGCTCGAGCTCGAGCCGCTCCAACGCCGCGGCCGAAGCTCGAGCCTCCCGCTCCGCCGTGCCTCTCTCAGCGTCACGCTCCCGCTCCGCGCGAGCCTTGGCTTCTTCGTGTGCGCGGGCGGCCGTCTCCGCCTCCCTCACCCGGACGGTGAGCTGGGTCACTTCTGTGCCCAGGTCCGCGTTCGCCTGGCGGAACCGGCGAAGATCGGCGTACAAATCCGCGATGCACGCGGTCTTTTCTGCCGCCTCCTGCCGCAGAAGCTGCACGAAGAGCCATCAAGAATAAGACAGAAACTGAAAACAATCACGAAGTGCTAAGATGAGCATGGGGATACCTCGAAGAGTTCCAGCACCTGCCTGGAATGGAGATCGGCGGCGGCAGAGATGGCCCGCTCCAGGTCCGTCCCGACCCGTTCGGCCCGAGCCCATAGCTCGTTTTCCTCCGCCATGCCCTGCCAAACCCGGGCGGAGACGCCAGGCTCCTCTGGCCATGCGCTCGGGCCGCGACGACCCTGGAGCAGCGCCACCTCGGCCGCATCCCACTCAGCCGCTCCCCTGGCCACGGGCATCTGCGGCGGCCCCTGAGACAAGAAGCGCGCCGCCGACACCTCGGCCGCAGTCACCCCAGCGGGGGGAACGCGCCCGCCATCGCCACCCTGGGCCACGCCTTGTGCGCGGCCCAAAGCCGGCAGGATGACCGTGCCGCCGACCGGCACAACCGCCTCCTGCCTCCTTCCAGTAGGGGCCGCGGCGGTGGCGTGGCCCTCCTGCTCGCCCACTTCCGTCGCCGGGGCGCCGTGCCCCGGCTCCACCTCCACCACCGGGGCGTCCTACCCCGGCTCCGCCACCAGGGGCGTCCCCTCCCGCTCCTCCTCCGCCGACCCGGAATCTCGCGCCCCCGGCGCCGGCTCCACCGGCGTCGCTGCGGACATCCCCCGGCGTGAGGAGAATCCGACGCCCCAACCTTCAACGCCTTCTTAGGCGCGAGGCTGGGGTCGGCCTTGGCGGCACCCCGCGTGCTGAATCAAAAAGAAAGAGCGGAAATCACGAGACGAAAAACCAAACAAGGATGGAAAGCTACAAAAAAGTTCGAGGTAGAACTTACCGGACGCAATCCTGCTGCACCTGCAGCTTCCGCTTCGAGCCGCCCGTTGAGGGAGCCCTCCTCGAACTCGAGGACCCCCTCAAACCGCTCGGGGGCTGCGCACCCCCCGAGCCCTCGGCACTCAATCCGCTGTGGCGCGGCCCGCCCGCAGCAGGGGAAGAAGTCGCTCGTGCCCGCGGCACCGCGGGTCGAGCAGGCGCGACCGCCGTCCGCGCCGCCAACGGCCCAGTATCGCCCGGGGCCACCGCGCCCGCCCCGGGCAGCAGCGCGGCCATCTCCTCCTCCTCACCGGCGGGCGGAACCCCGCCGGCATCGATCTCCTCCTCATCCTCCCCCTCGCTGGGAGGGTCCGGGGAGTCCTCTGGGGATGACGGCGGCGCCCCGCCGTCCCTCCTCCACCGGCGAAGCGCCGCCTGGTGCGCGTCCCGCCGGGCTTGCCTCCTCCGGCTGCTGGCTCTCTTCGCCTCCTTCGCGTCCCTCTCGCGGTCACGGCGGCCACGGTTCGAAGCACGCACCTCCGGAGTCGGCGCGAGGGAGCGGTAGAGGCCGCAGTTCACCTCCTGAAATCACGATGAATTGAGGAAGGGAATTCTAAATTAATCAATCCAACAGCCCGGAGAGGGAGAATGACGACTCACCGACAAAACATGGCCCTCGTCGGGGCGCAGCCGGAACGACCGAAGGTCGCTCGGCATGGTGTTGGGATGCACCGCCGTTCGCACCCTCGTAACGACGTACTCTTCAAGCAGCGGCTCCGACAACATGCGCGAAGCCGCCAGTGCCGCCGGGTCGGTGCCCTCCGTCATCCGGAACAGAGGGAGCTGCCTCTCCATGAGGGGAACCACCCGGCGGCGATGACAGTGCGCGAGCACGTGCGCCACAGTCAGGCCCGACCCCTCCAAGGTACGAAGGGCATCGACGACAGGGCGGAGCCTCTTCCGCTGACCTTCGCCGGAAACGCCGTAGCTCCAGGAGTCGTCCTTCTCCTTCAAGACCTTGCCGGTGTACTCCGGCAACCCCAGGCCGTCGTTGCGCAGGTAAAACCATCCCTTGGCCCAGCCGCTGTTGTTGGTGGTCATCCTGTAGGCCAGGTACAGGTGCTTCCTGGACTCGACCGGCACGAGCGTAAGACCGTCGGCACACGAAGAATGGCGCACCCCCTCCCCGCACCGGACGTGCTGAGCTCGGCGTGGAAGAGGTGGACCCACAGGTCCCAGTGCGCCTCGATCCCCAGCACAGCCTCGCAGACGCCGACGAAGGCCGCCGCCTGCGAGATGGCGTTGGGGGAGAAGTTGTGGAGCTCCACGCCGTAGTAGTGGCAGAGGCCCCGCATGAACTGGCTGGCGGGCGCGTTGAAGCCCCGCTCGTGGAAGCGGATGAAGCTCACCACGTACCCCACCGGCGGGTTCGGCACCCTGGCCGCCAGCGCCGGGACAATCCACGCCGGCCGCGCCGAATCGCCCCGGGGCGAAAGCTGCCCGCCGTTCACCAAGCCCTCTAGGAGGTGCTCGGTAGTGGTGGACGGAGTCCACTCCGTGATGCCTTCGATGATCACCATGGCGGACGGCGGAGCAGGGAGCGCGGAGCAAAGGCGACGAAGGCGTGAAGGACGAACAGAGTGCGACTAGCGGGCTCGGAAGCAAGCGAAAGGCAGAGGCGAGAGCTGGTGCGAGGAATGGCGAAGGTAAGAAATCCCCTTCCTCCCCCGCTTTCCTTTTATAAGGGAGCGGGCTCGTCCCTGCCGCGACACGCCAACCCACTAGCAACGGGCCGAACGCACGCGTGGCACGTCGCTGACAACCGGGGACCCCCTCCCCTTTTTTCCCGCGGAACAGCACGCGTGAGCGGCGGCATTTACTGCGGCACGGTAAAACGAAACGACGCGGCAGCGGCGCCTGACCGCCCGTCGCCTCGCCTCTCCCCGGTGCAGGCCAACTCCGCCTAAAAAGGCGCGCCCACTACGCCCATCTCGCCCACTCCGTGCCACGTCAGCCACGACCACGCCCGCCGGCGGTCGTGCACGGGCCCGCAAAACCGAAACAACCTAACCGTTGGATTCCTTCCAAGGTAAGACAACGACCCCCCTCCGCCTCGAGGCGCAGGGTGCTACTGATCAGGGGCTCGAAACCCGGGCCTCGAAAAGGTTCGACGGGCGCCCCAGATTAAGCGATGCGAAGGCTGCCGGTCACGCTCGACCAACCCTCGAGCCCGCTGCTCGAGGGTGACCTGCACCTTTCGCAAGGCCCTACTGATCAGGAGTACGAAGCTTGGCCCGCGAAAGGGTTCGATAGGCGCTCCAGATCAACAGAGTCAGGGACGATTCGGGCGTGTCCAACGGACTTTACCCCGAACGCGAAGTTTGGGGACGCCCCTGTTGTGTTCGAGGCCGGACAAAGGCAGCTAGTGGGGGATCCCAACGAGGGAGAGCTTTCGCGCCCTCGGTCTCTGCGAAAGGGACCGAGCCCCACCTAGCAAACCTTCGCAAGCGCTACATGGACGCGTCTCCGGACCACGAGCCGACCCCTAGCGAACGGGGCACGGGCGTCCACTTGAACTACCCGCTAACAGCTCACCGAGGCATCCGTGTACGCTGCCCGATTCGAGGGTTGCACGAATGACCTCACCCCTCTCCCCCGCGAAGGGGAAGCGAGGGTCGCAACTCAAAGACAAGAAGCCCCTCCGATCGACTCCGCTCGGGCCAGGAGCTCGGGGTCTCCTTGCAGCATGTCCTCCTCCTCTTATGCACAAAACACATCAAAGCCGTGCAGGGTCCGCCCCCCGAATTCCGTGTAACTCGGTCTCACCCCCACCACGTCGAAAGGGGAGCGACTGACACAACCCTCGAAAGTCAAAGCCCTTGCACGAGTGAATTCACTCCTCCAAGGGCTCGGGGGCTACACCCGCGGGTGCGCTCGCGCGCCCCCACGGAAGAACATGCATAATCAAAAAGGAGTGATCCCCGCAAAATGCCCGGGAACGATCCCGCGAACCATCAGCCTCTGCCCGACTGATCTTTAGTCCGGCAGAGACTCGGGGGCTACTGTCGGGGACAAACCCCGGGGGTCCCCTAATCATCGGGGCAAATCACCCTCAAAAAACGATATGCCACGAAAGGCCGAATCACCGACAGCCAAGAGGGGCCGCCGAGGCAGCTCGGCCCGTCACGGCCTATCGCGGCCCAAGAACGGACGTCCGAGCTCGCCTATCGAGGGGACCCGAGTCGCTACCCCCGTCTCCGCCTCGCTCGAGGGCCGCGCACCCTCGAGCAGGCGCAACGCAAACCCCGCCTCGCTCGAGGGCCGCGCACCCCCTCGAGCGGGCGGGCCGTCTCCGCCTCGCTCGAGGCTACCCCTCTACATAACGCGGCACACTCTGGCGCCCCGCCCGACAACGGCATTTAATGCCCGCCCCATCAGGCGGGCGCCGAAGTCAAAAAGGCAATCTCTCCCCACGCCGCGCCGCTGACACCACAGAGCTCGCTGTTTCAACTGCTCCGGTCACTATGCGTCCTCACCACCACTGTGAGGACGCATGCGGCGCTGCGCGAGGCCCTGTGCGGACTTGCAGGCGTCAATCCGCACCACTATTCCACCCGCTCCTGTCCTTCCCCCCCCCCCGGCGCAGCCCTCGAATGGGCGCGAAGGACCCTCGAACGAATATACGAGCAGAAACCGAGTACGGACTCCGGTCAGGCGTGGTCCGGTGATGACGAACGCCGGGTCAAATCCACCAACTCTCGGCCATTCCCCGGCAAACCGGGCATGCCGCGCACTGTGGTCGACAGCAAGCGCCATGCCGGCCCCTGTGCCGCCAACTCTCGTCCTTCGTCACCTGCCCCGCCCTCGAAGTCAACCAGCGGCGGGCAGTTGGGTGCGGATTACGGCAGCGCCACCCCTCGAAATCACTCTAGGACAAGCACAAGGACGGCCATGACGCCCGCGGAAGCCGGAGCTCGCTATAAATCCCCCGCCTGGGTCAAGGACGGCCGCACGCCCAGCGCCACGCTCTCGAGTACAGACCTCTGTAGCACACACTGTATCTGTACTTGTAAGCCCCTCCCCCCTTCTCTCCTTAGCCTATAAAAGGAGGAAGGGGGCGAGAGAGGGGGGGAGAGAAAAAACGATCACACACACCGCCACATACGATATTGGCACTCGCCTCAATCACACTCGCTTTCAGGGACTTGGAGACTCCTCCTCTCCCGCCTTGCTTGTAGCCCCCCTCTGCAAGCACTCCGGTGCAAGATAGTACAGCGCCCCGAGCGCACCCTGCTGGACGTACAACCTCACGGTCGGAACCAGGATAAACGCTTGTCTCATCGTGCTAGCTCTTGCATCAACCGTCAAGGGACGGGACACAGCGCATTCTGTTTGGCGCTGGGGATTGGCCGACCGATCCCAGCACCGACAGGAGGTTTGGGCGCGGATTCCAGCCTTGGTTGCCGTAGTTGTTCGGTCGGTACCCGTTGTTGTTGGAGTTGTTGACGTAGTGGGCATCTACTCGCGTTTCGGGGCAGTCATTCCCCGAATGGCCAGTGTTGCCACAGACTTCGCAGGTCATGCGAGCGTCCATGGCTTGCACCGTTTCTTGAGCAGGGGCCTCCAGTTTCTTCATCAGGAGGTCCATCTTGGCAGCGAGCATGTCCAGAGCTTCAACTTGGTGAACTCCTCGGGTCTTTGGTTGAGTCCGGTCGTCGGACCAACCTTGGTTCTCGACCATCTTCTTTATGAGGGCCTTCGCACGACTCTCCTCAAGAGAGAAGAACGAGCCTCCAACAGCAGCATCCAGGTACTCATGGGCAGAATTTCTCAGCCCGTGATAGAAAGTTTGGATTATGAACCAACTCTGCATACCATGGTGAGGACAAGCAGAAATATAGTCCTGGAGGCGATCCGATGCCTCCGGGACTGTTTCATCTTTTAGCTGCTGGAAACTAGCTATTTTGTTCCGGAGGGCGTTGGTTTTCCCAACTGGAAAGAATTTTAGCAAGAAAGCGCTAGTGCATTTATCCCAGGTATCTATTGCTTCGCGGTTAGCATAAAACCATTGTTTCGCCTTGCCTAATAATGAGAATGGGAATAAACGAAGGCGAATGGCATCGATACTTACTCCGCGGATGGTGAAGGTGTTGCAAATCTCCAGGAAATGCTGGAGATGAGCATTGGCATCTTCGTGTGGCTTGCCGCAGAATGGGCTAGCCTGTACCATGTTGATGAGGGCTGGCTTCAGCTCGAAGCTACCATCTCCGACTGGCGGAGCTAGTCCGATACGTACGTTCTCGCTTGATGGAGCGGAGAACTCACATATCGTCTTGGTTGCCATCCTCGATGTAGCCTGGTCAACGACGGGAAGGACTGGGTTCGTCGGAAGGAGTTGCTTCTGAGGAGGTACAACACGGGGTCGTACTTTCCTCACAAATGACTCCAGATTTTCTTAGAAGTTTGACGGTAGTTGGAAACCAGTCATGCACTGCTCTGTTCAACAAAGACCAACGAACAGAGCAAGGATAAACCCGCTTGAGTAGCGGTACTCAACTAAGATAGCTCAAGATAAAAGTTCAAAAGTAATCTAGCCAATGACTTCCCCGGCAACGGCGCCAGAAATGCTTGTTGGCACTTCTTACGATCCAATATCAGAATTGAGAATCCTGGTACTGGGGTAAGGAGTGTTTCAGTGGTTTTCCTTATGGCTTAGTAAAATATACAAATATTCTGCAAGCGCACAGAATCACCGCTGTAGCACTTCACCTGGGAGTATCCCGAGGTATCGTAATTTATATTTCCGCAGGGAAGCTTTGGCAAGACTACTAGTGAACAGATATTCGAGGCTATCAGAGAAGGGTACACAACTAAACAAGACAAGGGATAACGGTATTGGATAGGAGTGGATATACCGGACACACAGCTCAAGGGATACTCTGGTAAGGGAGAGAAGAGATAGATAGCTGGGAGGACAACGAGAAGAGATAGAGGACTCCTGGATACTTTATCTACCTATGTCACTCTAGCTTAGAGATACAGTGGCTACAGAGCCAGCACTAG
Source organism: Echinochloa phyllopogon (assembly GCA_033239725.1). Lineage (NCBI taxonomy): Eukaryota > Viridiplantae > Streptophyta > Magnoliopsida > Poales > Poaceae > Echinochloa > Echinochloa phyllopogon. Next base: position 24,557,563 of record BTCW01000018.1, on the reverse strand, counting down.
GAGATCTGGGATAACTCTAATGTCTTAGCATCGGGACAAGGGAACCGGTGAACACACAGAAAGGGATGAGAAGGGGTGCCACTATTTCCCAACTGGGGAATCCTACGGACCGGAACTAACGTGATGGGCTACGAAGACCGAAAGGGCTGTCACCACCTCCCGGCTACCACCTCCGTTGCGACGGGAATAAACTAAGGCCACCGACTAGTCTAGGAACCACTCCTACACTAGGCAACGACTACTTACTCTGCTAGCAAGAGCAAGCAACCTTGTCAATACTCTTGGTGACAATTCACCTCCAGTATCAAGCAAGATCGAAGAACCAGCCAAGACAAAGACTTAAACAAGACTACAAGCACTAGAACTATAACTGACTATAGTCTAAACAAGATATATTTGCAACTAGGATAAAGTAGAAGCAAGATATAAATGACAAAAGCAAAGTGATAAAGATAATTATATTGATAACTCTAAGTCTTACAAAAGGAAAAGTAAAAGATACAAGAGCTATTACTAGAGCTTCTGAAGACGACTCCGGAACCTCCGAGGCAAAGCTCGACTCAACTCTAACTCCCAACTAAACTATCCTAACTCTACTAGAATGAAAGTGGAAATGAGCTCCTTGGCTTGGTGTGTGTTTACAAGTGAGGTATGCGGCCCTCTATTTATAGGAGTCCGAGGCGGTTGAGGCAGGGTAGCGGCCAAGGAAGCCAGGGGGGTACCCCCTGGGATTTCGGGCAAGGGGAGGCGGTTCGGCCGAACAGGTCGGTTCGGCCGAACCGACCATCCCACTGCCTTTGCATCCAACGGATGTGGGCAGCTCCCTGGAGGCGGTTACGTGCTGGGGGCGGTTCGGCCGAAGGCCCCAGTTCGGCCGAACTGGGCCTGGCCCGTGGCCGGCCTCCCCAGCACCGCCTCTGCTCAGTGGGCCTTCTAGGCTGCCTTCTGGTGGTTGGCTTCACGTTGATTTGGCCCAGGATGACGTGTTGGTGCTCCGGGATGAGTTGTCGGTCGCCCACATGTCATGTGATGTGTTCGCTTGGTCATTGTTGACGTGGACGACTCCCGGTGGTCTGCTTGGCTAAGGGGGGTAACCGGCCGAACGGAGTCGTTCGGCCGATTTGGTCATTTCCGGCCCCAATAGCACATATTTGTCGTAGTTGTACCTGCACAAGTGACACTCACCAAAACTCGTGGAACTTTATTAGAAATAAAAGCTAAGTGCATGGAATGTTGCATATAACCTCATTTATTCCCGAGTATTGGTGGTCGGAATTGGGCTGTAACGACCGCCAACAACAATTAAAGCCGCTTATCGCCGTCGTGCATCCAAAGTCAAAAGGCAAATCTCTCGCCACGCCGCTCTGACAGGCATGACCCCCCGTTGCATCTGCCAACTCCCGTCATTGTGCTGCCAACCGAGGCTCTGTGCGGACATGTTGACACTATGCGAACATGGTGCGTCACTCCGAGCTCCTGTGCTACCAACTCCTGTGTCCCAAGGCCCTCGATCGGGCAGGAGAGACCCTCGAGTGAGTAACAGGATAAGGAAGAAGGACAGCGGAGGCATGGCGGGCCATCCCGAGTACTATGCGACCATCCCCGGCGCTGTGCGAACACGCCGCCACTGTACGAACAGGGCCGGGTCATTCCTACTCCCTGTGCTGCCAACCCCCGCAGTAACTTTCCACGAAAAGGGCTCCACAGGCATGGGGGACCCTTGAATTAGCCTACGAACGAGTCACTGGACACGCTGGTTAGCTCAGACCCTTGAAACCACTCCGTGGCGTCACCACCAGTACGTGAATCCACCACAGGAACGACAACGCCGCGTAACAGTGGCCAAGGACAAGAGGACAAGGAACCACGCCTACAACTATGCAACAACTGTACCTGCACATTGACACACGTACCTGCACATTGACACACGCCTGTAACCCCTCCTCCTTGATCTATAAAAGGGGAGGCGCGTGCTCATGCAAGTGAAATCGATCAAAAAATAAGAGACAATTCACGCACTCAACACTCCACCGATATTGGCACTCTGCCTCAATCATCTTCATCATCATCTGGGACTTGGAGGCCTTGCCTCTTCTCCCAACCTGCTTGTATCCCCTACTACTCGCAGTCCGGTGCAGGATAATACATTGCACACATCTTCCTTGCTAGACGTACGGTCTTGCGACTGGAACCAGGATAATCTTGTGTCATTGCGTTACCTTCTGCATCAACCATCAAGGGTGGGAACACAACACATTTCTGGTTGGTGTCGGGACCACGCTTTCCAAACACCGACACCAATGGAACCAGGTCAAACATGGATATGCATGGAGATTCCACATGGTTACGTACCCGTTGAGGTGGAGCAAGTCGTTGACCAGTGGAATGACTTGGAACTTGACATCGCCGGAGGTGACGGAGAAAATTAACTCGGGGAGTGTTCTCACGGCATCATTCTATGGAGCAAGCGAGACATTGCCATACCTGGTAGCACCAAGTCTCCTTCAGATCCCCCGTATCCAAGAGGTCCACCGGATCATGATTCTCTTAGAGCTGATGACGCAAACCTGTCTCCGTCTCCTCCGCGGCGGAAGTCTCCGTCTCCGTCTCCTCTGCGGCGAAAGTCTCTGTCTCCGTCTCCTCCACCGCAGAAGCCTGAACCAAAGAAGCACTCTAAATTGTCTAGCTTGGCCCCTCCACCACAAAAGAAGCCATGGAAAGTCAAAGAGAAGCCTGCACCACCGAAAAAAGCTTACGAGAAGACTCAAGAAGAGCTCGATGCCTCTATTAAAAAAGACGTAAAGAGGCAACTTTTCATGAGAAAACAACCAGAGCCGAAGATTGACCCCGCCACGGCAAAATCCTTCCTCCAAAATTTGACCAGGGGACAACAAAAGAGGGCACAAGTATCAGACTATGACCGCTCATTATTGAAATCTCAAGGGAAGAGGAAGGCGGCGGCGTCCAAACCTATTGCTCAGCTCGGCAACCAACCTCAGCAGTCGTTGCCTCAGTTGGCATCTAAGTATGAGTTGAACGTGCAACGACAAATTGCCGAGATAGAACTCTCGAGAGAGGAAATCACAGGACAAAAAGAAATCCCTGTGACCACATCGTTCAAGTGGCCATTTAAGCTTGGCCAGCCTTTGGTCGGTCCAGAAGTGGAGAGCAAGCTACAAACAAAGATGCGTCGATACCATCAGTGGTATCTGGAACAATCAAGAAGCAAAATGCGCATGTTTTTAGTTCGCGTAAAGGACCAAGATTTCTTCAATGGCGAGGAAACACTCTGGTTGGAGTTCAAGGATATATATGAGGTGTACCACCAAGACGCAATGGACATGTCTTTAGTCGCCTGTTGGGTATTGTAACTGCTTTGTTCTCATTTACAATTGACACTTGAATAAAAAATTTAATCTATGCTGATGCGCCCTTTATTGCTTAACAATGTAGAATGGAGATTCAAAGATGTCGGAGGGAAGGAATATTTGACATTGGTTACATGGACCCGACAAAGATAAGTGACAAAATGATTTTGATGAATCCAGAGGAAACATATCAAAATTTATACAGGTATCTCCAAAAACAAAATTATTGCGACTCCATACTATTGCCGTGCAACTTCAGGTGAGTGCATATACATGTATCTACTTATAGTTCCTATACAAAATTTTATGGACTCAATACTATTGTCGTTCAATTTTATTTCTCATTATAATGTATACAATTTTCACTGGATCCTAATCATAGTGTGTCCTGACCAAGGTATCGTCCACGTATTTCTCCAACATATCCTTACCAGAACATCATTGACATGTTTACAAGGTGACATATATTTTCCCATTTAACTCAATTATGCCCTTACACTCACAATGATTTAACACAACTTTTTGGTTCATAGGACGTGTGATCAATTTCGTCAAGATAACCCTGGTATGATCCATGAAACACTCACATGGAAGACTAGCTTTCCGGTAAGCAAGTAATTTGTACGTGTAGGTCTCCGCTAATCTATTACATGAATTTTACTTAATTTTATTTTTTGGTCGACAGTGTCGCCAACAAGTCCAGAGTTCACACAAGGTGTCTAGCGAGGCAAATAGAGTAATGTGGTGGCTCGAATTGTTGTATGGCTAAAAATGGATGGGATAGCGGTGGAAACAAACGAATCACAGCAACGGGCGATTGAACTACGACACGAACACTACTAAAACCAGCAACGAGGCTTGACCACGGACACAAACTCAACAAAGGGAAACTGAAACAAAATTGCAAAGGCTAAAAGGGTACTAGGACAGCGGGAATTTTTTTAGGACTATTTTCTGGACTATAGGACAAAGGCGAAAGGACGAACTTGACGGTAAACCTGTCTCTGAATACCACTTGATGGGAACTAGGGTTTCCCGATCTTCCGTCAGGTGAAGGATAACTCATTTTGGGCGGAGCGCAACTCACCGATCCGGCTTCAAGTCAGCAAACTCGAACCCTGCAATCTTAGCACCATGACTCCTCTGGTTATCAACCGTATCACAACCCGGTTGACCTCGCCAAGAAGGCTAATCCCTGCCTGTGAAACGAAGAACACAAACAAGAACTCGAAAGAAGTAGCTCTCAAAGGAAGTGACACTGCAGATGTATGATTAAGATCAAAAGTTGGGGTTCTACAAACCGATAACGGCGAAACTGTTCTCGACAGATTAATCTAAGCAAAACCCAAACCCTAATGTGGCAGCGGCTACTGATTATATGAGGTTAGGGGCATGCATAACCCCCTAACCACGTCCACAATGGACCCCAACATGATACACGGGCCAACAGCCCAAAAGATGGCGGCGCAGCACCCTGGCAGATTCAGGACGTCCACTTGTTTCGACGATTCCCGATGACTCCGAATGAATTTTGAGGTGGTACTGGTGTCAGTGAAAAGTTTATATCCGTATCTTTCCAAGCATATGTAGAACGTCAACAACCGATCCTGGATGCGACCTGGGCGATGAATTTAGTGTGGGCTGCTCCTGGACTCCGAGGCGGACTCGAACTTGAGTTTCTTTGGGCCTCCACCTTGGGGACTCGAATCGGATCAGCCTTGGGCCTAATTCTTGACTTGGAAAACCTTGTTGGTCTCCTTCTTCTCCATCCCATGCACCCCTAATGGACATATGTATGGGTGTTATGTCCTCATCATCATCCCCTTCTCGACGAAAAGTCGCCCTCGGCGTCGTTTGTGCTCTAAGATGGCCCTGCACAACACGAAGAAACACGAGGTTGTGGAAAATATGGGAACTGAGAATATTGTGGGGAGTGACATGACCATATTTGCAATCTCTCAAAGCATCTTTTCCTATAGAGTTGTCAGTAAATACGTAGGCTCCTTGATCGAAACGCACACGATCTTTATCATACTATCCTGCAAAAGATTAGCACTAACCAAATACAATGCAGACATAGATGGTTGCATAACCACTAGTATCTGTTCAATACAAGAAAAATCAGCACTAGCACACATAGTTAATAGCCAACAATGCTCCCCGTCTTGAAAGTGAACCCGATTCGTTATAGTAAAACTAGATAGACAATCTAGTTGATCACAATCTTGTACATCAAAAGGAGATTTCAGATTTGCACAAATATAGACTCGATGCACCATATACTCTCCTTTACAATTATATTTACCAATAAAATGATATGTACAAGTAGACAAATATGGCAACTCAGCACATCTAAATTTCTCTTCCAAACCACTAAGAGCACATAAATTGTCATACTCAACATAACCTAAAGTGTTTAAAGAATATAATAATTTCAGTTCGTCATGTGCACAAGTAATCGGTATAATAATATTATTTTCAGCAAATTTATATTGCTTCAAATCAAAAGTATCATGCTCCTTCTCTATTTGTGACAAAGGTAATACAAGAGAAGTTTCTAGTATAACATTATTTGCATCATTGGAGGGCAAATTAAGCACATCAATAGAGCATTTACCTGAAAATTTTACATGTTCCCGTTCATTTGTATGGTCATCTTCATTATGTACATGCTGCAAAGTATCAGTTCCAACAATAGGCAAAACAATATCATCATTTTGTAAAAATTCAGATTTAGATGAATTTGTTGTGTCATTGAAAACAAGCCATTCTTTTCTAAAAGGTTCATTTTTTCTTCTCTCTGCCCTTTGGAGATCAGCTTCTAAAATTTCAGCAGCAGTCAAAGGTACAAGTGTAATTTTTCTACCGTTGTACTAGAAGGAATATTTATTAACAACCTTTTTGTGTACCGCATTATTTATATTAATCCAAGGCGTGCCTAGCAACAAATGACATGCTTGCATAGGTACTATGTCAAAATCAGCACTATCCTTATAAGAACCAATGCTAAATTCAATATGTGCAATTTCAGTTACTTTTATCTTATCATAAGAATTTACCCATTGCATGTAGCATGGATGTGGATGTGGCTTTGTGGTCAAACCAAGCTTCTCAACCAGCTCTAAGCTTGCAAGGTTGTTGCAACTTTCACCATCAATGATGACTCGGCAACGTCTCTCCATCACAACAAAGAAAATCTGGAATAAATTGTTCAATTGATTTTGCTCCACTTTCTCCATTTGAGAACTTAGTACTTTTCGAACAATCTCATCGCTCCCTGCCATTGTTAGTATGTAGACAAGAGAAAACACAAAAGGTTATCCCTATCAACTACTATATGTGTGTCAGTGGAAACACTCTCTCACATGCTTTACCAAATTCTTACAAATGTTCTTACAAAAGCAAAACAGTGGATGGTACAACCGGTGGCTGGTTCGTGATACCTGTGAGAAAGTAGTACGAAGATTGTAAGGGTCTTTCGTTGCACTGACCTGAAGTATAGTTTGTGGAGCTCGGAAGGCCAAATATGTAGCAAGGAATAGCAAATAACGAATGCAGAATAAGTATCCAAAGCACAAGTCACAATTGCTGGCTCAGACGTGTCCTAGGCGTAGCACAACAAGTTGGAACAAGAAACGATGGATAAAGCTCACAGAACAAGCAAAACAACACTCTATGCAATTGCTTTTTAATCTTTTAAGCAATTTCTCTGTAGGACTAGTAGGAATTAAGATGCTTTAATTTTTTCAACTATTGTTTTTATATTTTTCTCTGAATAAGGATATCAAAAGCTCCAACAATAAAAATTTGCATCCGTTTTTGAGGTGAGATGTGGCCTAGGGAATTTCAGGAACAATCTCTGAAAACCCTCAAACAACTTGATCAATTTTTTTATTTATCTTCCTGATTCTTTTTGAATTTTTTGACTCGACCAAAGGCTAGTTTGGGTCACCTCCGAATGGACTCACGAATCTGCTGTAAAAATTTGAGCCAAAATAGAGCACCAAGTGAAAAGTTATGACTGTTTTATGGAAGGTATCTCAAATTATGTTTTTCAAAGGCACGAAAAACAGCAGCGGCTAAGGTAAACTTCCTCCTAGTGTCTATGGCAGCAAGCAATAGGTATTCACCAGATGAAACAAGGATCAAGTATGCAATGCACAAGCGATCAAAGCGGCTTGCAACCTATCTAAGGCTTGCACGGCGAGAGTTCACACAAGGTGGCTAGCGAGGCAAATCGAGTAATGTGGTGGGTCGAATTGTTGTATGGCTAAAAGTGGATGGGATAGCAGCGGAAACAAACGAATCACAACAACGGGCGATTGAACTACGACACGAACAATACTAAAACCAGCAACGAGACTTGACCATGGACACAAACTCAACAAAGCGAAACTGAAACGAAATTGCAAAGGCTAAAAGGGTACTAGGACAGCGGGAATTTTTTTAGGACTATTTTCTGGACTATAGGACAAAGGCGAAAGGACGAACCTGACGGTAAACCTGTCTCTGAATACCACTTGATGGGAACTAGGGTTTCCCGATCTTCCGTCAGGTGAAGGATAACTCATTTTGGGCGAAGCGCAACTCAACGATCCGGCTTCAAGTTAGCAAACTCGAACCCTGCAATCTTAGCACCACGACTCCTCTGGTTATCATCCGTGTCACAACCCAGTTGACCTCGCCAAGAAGGCTAATCCCTGCTTGCGAAACGAAGAACACAAGCAAGAACTCGAAAGAAGTAGCTCTCAAAGGAAGTGACACTGCAGATGTATGACTAAGATCAAAAGTTGGGGTTCTACAAACCGATAACGGCGAAACTGTTCTCGATAGATTAATCTAAGCAAAACCCAAACCCTAATGTGGCAGCGGCTACTGATTATATGAGGGTAGGGGCGTGCATAACCCCCTAACCACGTCCATAATGGACCCCAACATGATACACGGGCCAACATCCCAAAAGATGGCGGCGCAGCACCCTGGCAGATTCTGGATGTCCACTTGTTTCGACGATTCCCGATGACTCAGAATGAATTTTGAGGTGGGACCAGTGCCATTGGAAAGATTATCTCTGTAGCTTTCCAAGCATATGTAGAACGTCAAAAACCGAGCCCGTATGCGACCTGGGCGATGAATTTAGTGTGGGCTGCTCCTGGACTCCGAGGCGGACTCGAACTTGAGTTTCTTTGGGCCTCCACCTTGGGGACTCGAATTGGATCAGCCTTAGGCCTTCTTCTTGACTTGGAAAACCTTGTTGGTCTGCTTCTTCTCCATCCCATGCACCCCTAATTGACATATGTATGGGTGTTATGTCCTCATCAATGGCATATCGCTTAGGTCATCCTAGAGTTGGGATGATGCGAACAATTATCGGCAATTCAATTGGTCATCACATAAATTTCCCAAACCTTCATATTTGTTTGCACCGCATGTGCAATAGGGAAATTAATCTTAAGACCCTCTTATCTTAAGATCAAGGCTGAACCACTACAATTTCTTGAACGGATTCAAGATAATATTAGTGGTCCTATTCATCCATTAACTGGGCCATTCAGGTACTTTTTGGTACTCATTGATGCATCTACTAGATGGTCCTAGGTGTGTTTATTGTCCACAAGAAACCATGGCTTTGCAAGGTTTATTGCTCAAATTATTAAATTAAGAGCAAATTATCCAGAAAATCCATAAGGATTGACAATGCCGCTGAGTTTTTCTCAAAAGCCTTCGATAACTATCGCATAGCTTTAGGCATTAATGTGGAACATTTTTGTACCTTATGTACATACACAAAATGGATTAGCTGAATCTCTTATCAAGAGAAGTAAATTAATTGCTAGACCATTATTATTGAATTGCAAATTTCCAACACCATGTTGGAGGTCATACGGTTTTACACACCGATGACTTGATTCAAATCAGACCTAGTGCATATCATACGGTCCCCCGTTGCAGTTAGTACATGAAATCACTAAAATATTTTCCATCTTCGAAAATTCGATCGTGTTGTATATGTACCGATTTCACCACCGCAGCGTACATCAATAGGTCTGCTGATCGTCAATCATAAAATACAGGAGACTTAGATATCGTCCGGTCCGCTGATTTCATCATCAATGCGGACGATTTCGGGGCATTAGGGGGAGACAATATATACCATACATAATGCCAGGAAATAAATTGGAATGCCATCGATATTCATTCCTAATGATCCACATACTATAGAATCTGAACATGAAGTTCAGAAGCTATACATTTGTAAGGCATTGCAAATAATCCGCCAGAAGCATTTACTGACTATAAAGGTGTCATTAATCTTGTTGTAAAATGTACCAGAAAGACTAGGAAATGCTACTCTGTATCTCCAAAATCAAATTAAGAGGGGGAGAGGTACAACAGCAAAGGATATCCGCGGAAAACGGAAGCTCACTTCCAAAGTAGTAAATGCAAATCAACGTCAAGTTGATAGACACCAATTGGATATTGAAAGATCCAAATAATATAGATGATCAACACATACATCATATACCCAGCACAAGTGTGCACACAGATTTTGGTGCTGGGACATCGGAAGACCCTGATTCTACTGTATTGGGAAATCAAGAGTCAGAAAAAGTAAATAAAATTTCCACTAATTATATTGATTCTGGAGAATCATTAAACTGAAAGACTACAATTGTCGACACTACTCCTTCAAGATTGCAAAGGACCTTCAACTGATCCAAACATAAGACCATGGCAGTGCATTCGCACTTCGAATGGATCAAACCGAAGGAAGCAATTGAGTAGAATTGCACTCGCTCAAATTGAGAGATATTTGCCGCAGCGATACATACTCCTCGGAATATTTTCCTGTGGGATCATAACGAGGTGGTGAGATATAAAGCGAGGCTTGTAGCACAAGGGTTCACGCAGAGACCCATCATCATTGATTTGATGAAATTTACTCTCCAGTTATGAGTGGTATAACATTCCGATATTTAATATCATTGGCAGTACAGAAAGGTCTATCCATGTATCTCATGGAAGTTGTGACTACAAATCTTTATGGGTCACTTGATTCGGATATCTATATGAAAGTTCCTGAAGGGCTTGATATTCCGAAAAAGAATCACTCTTGCAACATATATAGTGTAAGGCTTTAGAAGTCATTATACGACTTGAAGCAGTCGGAAAGAATATGGTACATCCGACTAAGGGAATTCCTTCTACAGAATGGTTATTCCAATAACGATGATTGTCCATGTGTCTTCATCAATAAATCCTTGATTGGTTTTTATCTGTGTAAGTATTATCTCAATATCATTGGGAATACACAAGATATAGATGAAGCACGCAACCATCTTAAGATGGACTTGGGTAAAACCAAAGTTTGCTTAGGCTTACAGCTTAAGCATCTCCCTATAGTGATTTTAATACATCAGTCTGCATATATCCATAAAAAATATGCGGAAATTCAATATGGATATATCTTATCCATCCAAGACACCTATGGTCATTTGATCTCTTGATTTGAATAAGGATCCAAAGGATTAAGAGTTATTGGGACCAGAGGTTCCATATCTCGGTGCCATTGGAGTGCTTATGTATATCACAAATTGCATCAGGCCTGACATTGCATTTGCGATAAATTTACTAGCTAGACATTACGCTGCTCCAACAAAATGCCATTAGGGATGGAGTTAAGGCACAATAGATCTTAGCTTAATCTACAGATTTAACCAAGGCAGGTCTTTAACTGGATATATCGATATTGTCTATTATTTGATCCCTATATGCTAGATCTCAGACAGATTTTGTATTTTTGCATAGTGGAATGGCTATATCATGGAAGTCGTCAAAACAGACTATAGTAGGGGTTTACGTATGTGTATTAATAGGGGTGAGTGTGCGTGCGTGTGTGAACGTCTGCGTTGTACTGTGTAATTAAAAAAAAGCTACATAGGTGCCCCGGTTTGAACCGGGGAAAGTTAACGCTAAACCGTCCTTTACCTGCCTCAACCGGATAAAACCGAAAATACACCCAGCATGAGCATCGCACCAGAACCGAACGGGCCGCAAGCCGCACAAAACCAGCAGAAACCACGCACACCTCGCGTTGCGCCGCAGCGCTGTACCAGCATCACTCTTGCGTGGGTGTAGGCCGCAGCGTTGGATCATCAGCTTGCAGGTGAGCTCGGCGCGCGGGGCCGTGACGGCGCCGGCGATGCCCTCCCCGACGGCCGCGATGAAGAGACGCACGCGCAGGGCCGCGACGGCTCCGGCGAGGCCCTCCTATACGGCCGCTACGAAGGGACGCAAACGCAGGGCTGCGACCGCGTCGGCGAGGCCCTCCCCGTGCGCGGCGCTGCCCTGGGCAATCGTGTCGGAGTCGGCGAAGCACAGACGTTGGCGTGGCAGTGGGTGACCATGGGCGCGGGCCACCAGCAGTGGCGGCGGGGCTCGGAGGGCTTGGCCCAGATGAGCTCCACAGCGGCACCGCCGGCGCCGGAGTCCACATCCAAGTCATGCGCGCAGGAATGGCCGCACGCACGTACATAAATGCATACATGGGGCGTGCTGGACCGTACAAACTAATGGGCCAACCGAAAAATACAAAAATACGCTTACCACGAATTTAGTTCCTTCCCTTCTATTTTCTAACCATTGAATCTATACCCATCAATTTCTACTCTATATCTCTATCTAATACTAAAGCAATGATTGTTTGGTGCTTCCCTCTGACAATGCCGACATGTGGCCCTCACATGTCTATTTCTATAATCACGTCCATCATATAGAGACCAAATATAAATACAATACATTGAAAAGAAGAAAAAAATCGACGTGGTTTAGGACCGATTAAATCTCTCAATATATATATATCTATGTGGTTTATGTCTGTAACAATCGCACGGACACATTTTCTAATATCTCTTCCTACTAAAGCATGGAGTGCTTTTGGGTGATGTTTTTCTTACATCGCCCAATATCGATCCGGACTCAGTGTGGGCATCTGTCCGACTTCGTTCCCTTCCCGTTCCAAAATCAACTCGACGTTTAGGAACTAAAATAAGCTCTTCTTTGCTTCATCAGTTCTTCAAAAATTTGAATATGCGAGGAGGGACACATAGGGTGTGTAGCGAAGGTGGCTTACGGCCGTCCGCACGACCTCGCGGAAGGTGCTCGTGTGAGGCCCTGATCCAACTGTGAAGAGGATGACTGCAGACATTCAGATAAGAGCGTGTGGACATCGACTAAAATTAAAACATCCTTAATGAAATTGGGAGAACAAAAGAGAGGATGGCACCTTGAGAGATCAGTTTTACAACTGCCTGGGTGAGATGATGTTTAGCGGGTGGTTGAAATTCATCGGCATGCTTCAGCAAAGAGAAAAGCCAGGAGAAAGAAGAGGACTGTGATACAAAACTATACTCCGTATTAAGTAGAAATAAATCCTAAAGGATGACTTAATTGTCAGGTGCTAATAATTCTACATGATATTCTGTGACTCCCTGACCTAAGCCAGAACAAAAGAGGAGAAGTGGGGACAATGGAGGAGTACATTTGCAGACGAAGGGGCAATGAAGGCGACCGGATTTTAAGTTTATCTTCCATAGTCTTGATCTTTTATTTTTTTATTTTCACTTTTATTGCGTTTAAAATATGATAATACAACTATATAGATTCCACCCGTAGAAACGCACGGGCATATTTGCTAGGAGCTATAAAAATTTCAAGCTCCAGAAAAATCCTCATAAAATTTGCTAGAACAACATAAAAAATTGCACCCCTACCAAAAAAATAACATATAAAAACAAAAATAAACAATACGCTAAATAGAGTATGCGGTTTTTTCACGTCTAATTAACCCGTGCAACGCACGGGTCATAGTTGCTAGTGAAAGATTATTGAACTAAATTTGCACTATTGAAAATTTTAATTTCAAAAATATTTGTTAGGCTCAACACTTGATTTCTTCGATTCAGCTATCCAATTTGAGATCTAACTTTGTACTAATCAGAAGTTTTATATGTTTTTGCATTTGGGTGCCCATATCGTCATAGCGCTGTTGTTTCAATCATTGGAATTTGTATATGCTTAGTTCTAAAGCAAAAACAGGTGGCAATAATATCACTGTGTACATCACATCTGGGATAACAAATGCAACTGGTGTACGTAATCCTTTCATACTGCTGTATCCTTTTTACCAACCTACCGTGAAAATGGATACTCCCTTCGTCTTACAATATAAGTATTTGAAGCATTCAAATACAAAAAATAACAAAACTGTTAGAAGACATTTATACCCCTCATTTTACACTACCTACCAACCCATTTAGTTTTGTCCTATCCCTAGAAATGCTTATATTGTGGTATAAAATTTAAACAGTAGGAATACTTATATATCGGGAGAGAGGGAGTACCATATTTGGCCCGGCACTCTGGACCATATATATATATATAATTTATAAACTAATTTCTGTGTAGACAGAGAGCTGCAATCATCTCTGAATCTAACAGTACGAATAGTTCCAAACCTACTGTACACATGCGAGCCTTGTGTGTGCTTGTGCACGAATACATACAATGATCGTTGACCAGTAGTATCAGATACAGGGAGAGATGGCACTAGACTTGTTCTAGCCTTCTAGGCCATATGACTGATGTGGAGACCGAAGCAATAAAAAAGAAAAACTTGCAACCTCTGATTTCTGCGGCATGAGGCTGCTTGCACCGGGGAACGGTACCCCGCACGGTACGCGCCATGTCGCATGCATGCCGGGGTACCATTTTGACGGCTGCAGTGAGGGACGGGACCGCCCCGGTAAAATACCGGATGGCCTTCCAAAACACCATGCATGGCGGGCGGAGCGGGCCGACGGTATGCGCCACATCGGCATGGGGCCCGCCCCCTCCCAATCACTCCACACGGCTGCTGCCATGGGAGCAGGAGGAAGGAAGGGCGAGGAGCTCCGCCTCCGCGCGCCACCGCCGAGCCGCTGGCTGGCCGCCACACCCCGCGCTTGGGCCCGCCGCACCGCCGCCGCTGCCTGGAGCTCGAATTCGCCGCCGTCGAAGCCGAGCGTCGCCACGGCCATGGCAGGCCAATTCGCCACCTCTGCTAGCCGTCGGGACAAGCTGCGATTGCCACGACCTTCCCCTTGTCAAGCTTCATCTCCATCGCCCATCTTCGCGCCATCCCATCGCTGGAGGAGGTCCGCCCCGGGAAGCTGCCGCCGCCGAAGGTCACCATCGCTAATTCGTCGCATCCCGGCGTCACTGGAGCAAGCTGTCGCTACCACGAGCTTCGCGACGCCGAGCCGCACCTCTGCGACCGTTTACCGGCATCGCGTCGTTGCCGGACAAGCTCCTCCGCGGGAGCACGCCGTCGCCGGCCATTGGCTCCGCTGCCGGCCAAAATCTGGCTGCTGTCTTCCATCAGTCGTCATCGAGAGCACACCAACGTGTTGCCCTTTGCCTCCTCTCTCGTTTGCGCCTATCGCCATAGCTCCCGGCCCACCAGAACGCCGGCAAGCTCCACGCCCGGCCGCCCAGCTCCCCTACCTGTGTAAACGAAGAAGATGGAGCGCCCCACGCTTGGCCTGCCCGGCCGCCCGCCGCAGCTGCCTGCTCGCCCGCCTGCCGCCTCCGCTTGGCCGCCACACCGCCCGGGCCATGCTGCGCCGCCCGCACACCGCCTGCACGCCTACTTGCGTGGCGCCGCCCGCAAACTCGCGCACCGCCTGCCTGCCGCCTCCGCCCGGCCACCATGTCGCTTGGCCGCCGCCTCTGCCTGGGCACCGCGCCGCTTGGACCAGCCGTTGTTGGACTGAGAAAGAGAGAGGGAGGGAGAGAGAGAGGGGAATGGTGGCCGGGCGGGTGGGGGGAAGCAGGGGCGGTGGGATGGGAGAGAGAGGGTGGGAGGGAGGAGAGAGAATGAGGGGGAAGGATGGGAGAAAAGATAAATAAATATGATGTGTGGGATCCAATGGGTGGTACACTACCAGAGAACCTCACATCCGCACCGATTGGGAACGGGCTTTAGCACCGGATTCCCAACCGGTGCTAAAGGGGTACCCTTTAGCACCGGGTAGAATAACC
This sequence comes from Echinochloa phyllopogon, assembly GCA_033239725.1. Classification (NCBI taxonomy): domain Eukaryota; kingdom Viridiplantae; phylum Streptophyta; class Magnoliopsida; order Poales; family Poaceae; genus Echinochloa; species Echinochloa phyllopogon. The sequence goes on along the minus strand of BTCW01000018.1, from coordinate 24,542,114 downwards.
GGTGCTAAAGGGGGCCTTTAGCACCGGTTCTAAACACCAACCGGTGCTAAAAGGCCCTGCCTACACAGCGGGGATAGGACGGCCTTTAGCACCGGTTGGTGTATAGAACCGGTGCTAAAGTGCCTAGATTTTTTTTTGGTACGTTTATATATATTTATATATGTATTACGATACGTATTCAAACATATATTCAGCTGTCGTGCATGTAGTACTATATATTCATATTAGCTAGACATATAATCAAAATAGAAGATATATATATTATAATTTTGAACTGTATATATATTTAAACTGTATATATTTGAGCTGTATATTACAAATTAAGAAATCCAACTAGAGGAACGACTTGACGGCGCATCCTCCAGGGGGAGATGGAATTCTCCACAGGGATTAACGACCTCGTCCCAAATCCATCCAATGAGCTGTTCTGCAATTGCTTCTGTTCTCTCTTCATCGAGTCTATCTTCTTCCAGCCTCATCATCTATAATTTGCAAATAATTGGAAATATTAATTCCATGGAATTGAAGACAACAAATGTGCAATTAATAATCATTTAATATAAAATCAATGCTTTACTTACAAATACAAATGTCCGTCTATATTTAAATAATCATTTATTATAAAACAAAGTGTTTTTCTTATTAATACAAACATAGTAATTATTAAATGAAGCCCTATATTTCTAAATAATCATTTGTTTTAAAACAAAGTGCCTTGCTTACTAATTCAAATTTAATAATATTATTATTTATTATAAATGAATCCCATTATCAATAAAAGAAGCAGTATATTTCTAAATAATATAATTTATTACAAAATCAAGTGCTTTTTCTACAAAAATAGTAAATATATCATATTAAAACCTGAAAATGTGTTACGTACCATAACATCATGGTGAGTCATCTTTTTCGTCGACCAATTGAGCATGTTATCACAAACATAATATGCACATAGATTATTTCCCGACCCCTGTTGGCGACAATGTCGATCAAAAAATAAAGTTAAGTAAAATTCATATAATAGGTTAGCGGAGACCTACACGTACAAATTACTTGCTTACCGGAAAGTCAGTCTTCCATGTGAGTGTTTCATGGATCATACCAGGGTTATCTTGACGAAATTGAATCCACGCCCTATGAACCAAAAAGTTGTGTTAAATCATTGTGATTGTAAGGGCAGAATTGAGTTAAATGGGTAAATATATGTCACCTTATAAACATGTCGATGATGTTCCGGTAAGCATATGTTGGCCTCTTCAACGAATCAAAGACGTGGACAATACCCCGGTCAGGACACAATATGATTAAGATCCAGTGAAAACTGTATACATGTAGACATTATAATGAGAAATAAAATTGAACGACAATAGTATGGAGTCCATAAAATTTTGTATAGGCACTATAAGTAGATACAAGTATAGGTACTCACCTGAAGTTGTACGGCAATAGTATGGAGTCGCAATAATTTTGTTTTTGGAGATACTTGTATAAATTTTGATATGTCTCGTCTGGATTGATCAAAATTATTTTGTCACTTATCCTTGTCGGGTCCATGTAACCAATGTCAATATTCCTTCCCTCCGACATCTTTGAATCTCCATTCTGCATTGTTAAGCAATAAAGGGTGCGTCAGCAAAGATTAAAGTTTTTCAAGTGTCAAATGTACATGAGAACCTGATACTTACAATACCCAACAGGCGACCAAAGACACGTCCATGGCGTCTTTGTGGTACACCTCATATATATCCTTAAACTCCAACCAGAGGGTTTCCTCGCCATTGAAAAAATCATGGTCCTTTACACGAACTCCAAACATGCGCCTTTTGCTTCTTGATTGTTCCAGATACCACTGATGGAAATGACGCATCTTTGTTTGTAGCGTGCTCTCCATTTCTGGACCGACCAAAGGCTGGCCAAGCTTAAATGGCCACTTGATGTCTGTGCTCATAGGGATTTGTTTTTTCCCGTGATTTCCTCTCTCGAGAGTCCTGTCTCGGCCATTTGTCGTTGCACATTCAGCTCGTACTCAGATGCCAACTGAGGCAACGACTCCTGAGGTTGGTTGCCGAGCTGAGCAACAGGTTTGGACGCCGCCGCCTTCCTCTTCCCTTGAGATTTCAGTAATGAGCGGTCATAGTCTGATACATGTGCCCTCTTCTGTTGTCCCCTAGTTAAATTTTGGAGGAAGGATTTTGCCGTGGCGGTGTCAATCTTCGGCTCTGGTTATTTTCTCGTGAAAAGTTGCCTCTTTACGTCTTCTTTAACAGAGGCATCGAGCTCTTCTTGAGTCAGGTCGTAAGCTTTTTTCGATGGTGCAGGCTTCTCTTTGACCTTCCGTGGCTTCTTCTGTGGTGGATGGGCCAAGCTAGCCAGTTTAGAGCGCTTCTTTGGTTCAGGCTTCTGCCGCGGTGGAGACGGAGACTTCCGCCGCGGAGGAGACGGAGACGGAGACGGGTTTGCATCATGAGCTCCCAGAGAATCGTGATCCGGTGGACCTCTTGGAGACGGGGGATCTGAAGGAGACTTGGTTCTACCAGGTATGGCGATGTCTCGCTTGCTCCATAGAATGATCCCGTGAGAACACTCCCTGAGTTTTGTTTCTCCGTCACCTCCGACGATGTCAAGTTCCAAGTCATTCCACTGGTCAACGACTTGCTCCACCTCAACGGGTACGTAACCATGTGGAATCTCCATGCGATGCCATCTTTGACCTGGTTCCAATGGTTTTGTCATACCGTATGCGACCTAATAAAATAATTAGAAAGGAAGTTAGTAAATGAATAATATTTATGAAATATACAAACTAATGTCGCATACGTACCACCATGGATATGTTCTTCTGCCTCACGACAAGCTCACACGCGGTCCGTTGAGTTATTTCATCCACGGGGTAACGAACCGGTTCAGACTGAGGTGCGGGAATGTCTTCATGACCTTGTACATGCTCTGTGGAAGCGTGGCTGCTTCGATGTTGTGGAGGGCTAAGAAGGGCCGCATTAGGATCTTGGAGAGGTACATGCTCTGTGCTGGCGGTTCCTGTGGCTTGTATCTGCAGCCATGCTAACTTCATTCGCCGCTTTGTCTCTACCTCCATTTCTTGTATCTTTGAGCCCTGGGCGGCTACCGTTTCCTCTAGGTCCCTCACCCTCTGTTCATATTCCGCCTTCTTCCTCTAACGGCTCCTATAGGAGGCGGTGTCCTCTTTGAAACCTTTCTTCCATGGTACTATGCCTACGCCGCGCGTACGTCCAGGATGCTCCTTGTTTCCTCAGGCATAGGTTAGTTCATCTCTGTCTCTATCAGGAACAAATTCTCCCCTCTCAGATGCCTTAAGGATATTGATGAGACGTTGAGCTAGTTCTCGCAAGTCCTCGCCAAAAATTAACGAGCTATCGATCGGACTGAGGGTGCCTCCATGACTATAGTACCAATGCTTGGATCGTGTGGGCTAGTCATGTGTCACTGGACGAATGCCTCTAGCAAATAGAGATTCTTCCATCTTCTCCCATTTCTCAATGCTCCCTTTATAACCTCCTGAACCCATTCTATGGGTGTACTTCCTACTACCGGCATTGTCAGCATTTCTAGCGGTCATACTTGACCCTTCTTCGGAGTTTTTGTACTCCAAGAACGATTCCCAAGCATCATGAGTGATGGTTGGATGCTTCGTTGGATCCGGTGCTTCTCCGGTAATGAGATAATTCTTGTACAATTTTTTCTTGTAATCCTGGAACAGAATTGCCATCTTTTTCATTGTCCAATCCTTCAGTTGCTCTTCATGACTGCTTGGCCATTCGAAAATTCCTTTTAAGTCCGCCCATAGTATCTCATTCTCAGTATTGGGCAACACGTGCGGCTCAGTAGGGTCCGTGGATTTCCATTTTCTGATGCTAATGGGCACGCGTTCCCGTAGAACAACCCCGCACTGAGATATAAATTTTCTGGCCACTTGTTTGGGCTCAACTAGCTCCCCATCGTCCTCCACTCGAGTGATGTGAAACTTCACATCCTTCAGCTTCTTAGTGGCAGATCGTTTGGATTTCCTAGTTCCGGTTGTCGACGCAGAGGCGGGCTACATAAATTACATGTTAACGATACAATATTAAATGAGATATATTGAGATACAATACATATTAAATGAGATATATTGAGATATACAATACATATTAAATGAGATATATTCACACCTGACTAGACGTGGGCTCATTATTACTGCGTTCATCCACATTACGTTGTTCCACATTTTCGCTCCCTTGAGCAATACCCAGCACGTCTTCCATGTTTGGTTGCGGGTTATCTTCGGCATCGATACCAAATATTTGATTCAATAAGAACTGGTCATTATCATCTGGCAAGGGTTCGCTAGGGTTGTTATCCGCCATCTATAGGAATAAAAATAATTTGTAAGCAATAAATATAAATAAATATAGATATGGGGTTTAGGGTTAGGGCTAGGGGGTTTAGGGTTTGGGCTAGGGGGTTTAGGGTTTGGGTTTCGGGGTTTAGGGTTTAGGGTTAGTGCTAGGGTTTAGGGTTTAGGGTTTAGGGTTTAGGCTAGGGGGTTTAGGGTTTGGGTTTTGGGGTTTAGGGTGAGGGCTAGGGGGTTTAGGGTTTGGGTTTTGGGGTTTAGGGTTAGAGCTAGGGGGTTTAGGGTTTGGGTTTTGGGGTTTAGGGTCAGGGCTAGGGGGTTTAGGGTTTGGGTTTCGGGGTTTAGGGTCAGGGCTAGGGGGTTTTGGTTTAGGGTTAGGGGGTTTAGGGTTTGGGTTTCGGGGTTTAGGGTTAGGGCTAGGAGGTTTAGGGTTTAGGGTTTAGGGTTAGAGCTAGGGGGTTTAGGGTTAGGGTTTAGGGTTTAGGGTTTAGGGTTTGGGCTTTGGGGTTTAGGGTTTAGGGTTAGGGCTAGGGGTTTAGGGTTTAGGGTTTAGGGTTAGGGGGTTTAGGGTTTGGGTTTCAGGGTTTAGGGTTAGGGCCAGGGGTTTTAGGGTTTGGGTTTCGGGGTTTAGGGTTAGAGCTAGGGGGTTTAGGGTTTGGCTTTCTGGGTTTTCGGGTTCGTGAACGGTGAGTGCACGACGCGAAGGGGTTCGGGTGCGCGACGAGTTTGGGTTCCGGAAGGTTTGGGAGCGCGACGCGTTTGGGTTCGCGAAGGAGCTCGGGTGCGCGGCGAGTTTGGTTTCGCGAAGGTGTTCGGGTGCGCGATAGTTTTGCACATACAAAATATGCACATATACAAAATTATATATACAAAATTACATAAAAAATTACAAACAAAATTATATATACAAAAATTACATACAAAATTATATATACCTAATTACATAGAAAATTGTATATACAACATTATATATACAAAATTATATATACAACATTATATATACAAAATTATATATACAAAATTACATACAAAATTATATATACAAAATTATATATAAGCATATAAATAATAACAAATTATATATAACAAATTAAATAACAAATTAAATTACAAATTATATACCAAATTATATAACAAATTATATACCAAATTATATAACAAATTAAATACCTAATTATATAAAGAATTAAATAACAAATTAAATAACAAAATTAAATAACAACCGAGGCGGCGGGTGCGGGCGACGGCTGCGGGCGCGGGCGACGGCGGCGGGTACGGGCGACGGGCGGCCGCCGACGAGCGCGGGCGAGAGGCGACGGGCGATGGGCGACCGGCGGCGCGGATGCGGCGGCGACGGGCCACGGGCGAGGGCGCGGGCGAATGGCGGCAACGCGGGCGACGGGCGACGGCGCGGGTGACGGGCGACGACGGCGCGGGCGACCGGCGACGGGGACGGGCGTGGGCGCGGGAGCGGGACCGGCGGCGGAGGCGGGCGAGGAATGCGAGAAGTGCGGAGGGGAGAGCGGGCGGACGGTTATATGGGGCGGCGCCTTTAGCACCGGGTGAGGGTAAGACCCGGTGCTAAAGGCTCATTAGCACCGGATCTTTCCTCCACCCGGTGCTAAAGGCCACCACATTTGCTCCGGGTGGATACAACACCCGGTGCTAATGAGTCTTTAGCACCGGGTGTAAGCACACCCGGTGCTAAAGAGGTGCCCGGGGTGCTAAAGGCTACCACATTAGCACCAGGTGGATACAACACCCAGTGCTAATGATTCTTTAGCACTGGGTGTAAGCACACCCGGTGCTAAATAGGTGCCCAGGGCGGCAACTGAAATCCTGGGCACCTTTAGCACCGGGTGTTGGATCTACCCGGTGCTAAAGGGTTAGGATTTCAGTTGCCGCCATTTTTTCATCCAAATCGACAATTAGCACCGGGTCTTTTTTCTATTTCTATTACTTTACTTTATTCGTAAATAAATAAAACAAAGCTATTTAAAATTGTTAGAAAATTCTAGAAAAACAGTAGGAGTTACTAGAAAATATTAAAAATTAATATAAAATCCTAGAAAATCATAGGAATTACCATTTGCTTTCATTTTCTATTAATTACTAAATGAAGCTCTTTATTTCTAAATAATAATTTTGTAGAAAACAAAGCCCTTTAAAATTATTAGAAAATTCTAGACAACAGTGGGAGTTACTAGAAAATATTAGAAAATAATAGAAAATTCCAGAAAATCGTAGGAATTAACATTTGGTTTCATTGATCAAACGTTGCTACATTTCATGAAAGATAGGCTTCGGGTGGTCATATCTTTTGATGGATCATATGTCAAAATGTTAAAAACTAAAACCACATAAATGCATAACAAATACACGATGTCATTTATATAAATATGAAATTTTGGAACATAGTGCAATTAAATTACACGTCAACATCGTTTACTCGGACACTAATAAACTTCCTCTTTACGAATGTTCCTTGATTGTGATCACGCCGTAGATAAGGTGTCTCTTCCGCCGCTAACAGGATGCTTGGGTCAGCAGCCATCGAGAATGGAGGCAGCCCATCGAGCATATCATAATCTTCATCCGTCTTGTCCTCAACTCCTACGATTTTTGTTTTTCCAGGAAGAACAATATGACGCTTTGGCTCGTCTTGTGGTGGGTCCAATTGCTTACCCACCCCTTTCTTATCCGCCCCTTTCTTTGGTCTGCTAGCCATGTCCTTTACATAAAAAACTTGTGTGACATCTTTGGCTAGGACGAACGGTTCGTCTAGAAACCCAATCTTGTTTCGGTCCACTAACGTCATTCCATACTCATCAACTGTAACACCTCCTGCAGTCAGCTTCACCCATTGGCACTTAAACAGTGGGATCTTCAAAGGTCCGTACTCTAGTTCCCATATCTCCTCTATGACACCAAAGTATGAGTTAGTATTGCCATTGGTGTCTGTCGCGTCGATTCGGACTCCACTGTTTTGGTTGGTGCTCCTCTTGTCCTGAGCTCTTGTGTAAAATGTATACCCATTGATGTTGTATCCTTGGAATTTTAAGATCATGGTCGATGGACCCCTAGCTACAAAAGCTAGCTGCGCATCAATGCCCTCGACACCCATCAGACGCTCTCGCAACCAAGCGGCGAAAGTAGTATTGTGCATCCGCTGAATAAAGGCTGCAGACTTTGTTGGATTTTCGTCCCAGAGAATCTTCATGTGCTCCTCGACGTACGGAGCAACTAAGGTTGATTGTTGCAAAACTGTGAGGTGCGCTTTACGAAATGTCTCCAGGTCCTTGATTACCATCGATCTTTTCCCTAGTGTGCCCTTTCCACCAAGTCTCCCCTCATGATGTGATTCGGGCACACCAATCGGCATAAGATCGTTGACAAAGTCAACACAAAATTCAATGACCTCCTCCGTTTCGTATCCCTTAGCAATGCATCCTTCTGGACGAGAACGATTACGGACATACTTCTTTAGCACAGCGAAGAACCTCTCAAACGGGAACATGTTGTGTAGAAATATAGACTTTTTCTTCCACATCGCGGCACGACCATCCTCGCCAGTCGGAACAGGCTGGCTTCCGTCTCCCTTTCCAAACACCACTTGTAGGTCCTTTAACATATCAAATACATCTTGTCCACTCCGGTGTCTTGGCATTGTACGGTGGTCCGCATTCCCGCCAAAATGCGGACATTTCTTTTGTAGCTCATGCTACGTAGGAAGAAATCGATGATGACCCATGTAAACAACCTTCCTACAATGTTTCAAATACATGCTTCCGGTTTCCTCTAAACAGTGAGTGCATGCTTTATATCCTTTGTTTGATTGTCCTGATAGGTTACTTAGTGCAGGCCAGTCATTGATGTTTATGAAAAGCAGTGCTCGAATGTCAAACTGCTCCTGCCTATCCTCATCCCACATGCTAACATCTTCTTCCTTCCATAGCTGCAAAAGTTCATCAACCAATGGTCTTAGGTAGACGTCAATGCCGTTGCCAGGTTGCTTTGGCCCTTGAATAAGCACTGACATCGTAATGAACTTTCGCTTCATGCAGAGCCAAGGGGGTAGGTTGTAGATACATAAAGTCACAGGCCAAGTGCTATGACTACTGCTCATTTCACCAAAAGGGTTCATGCCATCAGTACTTAAACCAAGCCTCACATTCCTCGCATCAGCGTCAAACTCTGGGAATGCTCTGTCGATGTTCCTCCGCTGGGATCCATCAGCGGGGTGTCTCAACATGCCATCCTGCTTACGTTCTTCTTTGTGCCATCACATTAGTTTGGCATGCTCTTTGTTTCTGAACAAACGCTTCAGACGGGGTATCAGAGGAAAATACCACATCACCTTCGCAGCAATTTTTTTCTTACAACGCTCCCCCACAACCTCACCAGGGTCATCCCGCCTTATCTTGTATCGTGCGCAACTGCAAACTGGACAACAATCCAAGTGTTCGTATTGTCCGCGATAGAGGATACAGTCCTTTGGACACGCATGTATCTTCTGCACCTCCAACCGAGAGGGCAAACAACCCGTTTTTCTTCATACGTTGCTGATAGCAATTCGTTACCCTTTACGAGTTTCAGTAGCTCATCGAAACCCTTATCAGTAACGCCATTTGCTGCCTTCCACTACAGAAATTCAAGTGTACTACCCAACTTCGTAAGCCCCTCTTTGCAATCTGGGTACAAGTCAGTTTTGTGGTCCCGCAACATGCGTTGTATCTTTTTCAGTTCCTTATCATAGCCCAAGTCTTTCTCAGCATCACGCAACATTTGCCCAAGTCCATCATTAGGGTCATCTTCCTGAGCATCATCTTCCTGAGCAGCATTTTCATGATCGGCATCACCCACTACAGCATCTGCAAAGGCCCCGTAGTATTCAGCCAATACCGGAATGTCGTTATCCACCTCGTCTTCTTCATCTTCATCCATTAGAATTCCTCTTTCACCATGCTTCGTCCAAACAGAATAATTGCTCATGAAACCGTGCCTCATCAAATGCACCTGAAGAGCTCCTCTTTGTTTGTACGATTGTATATTTCGACAATTAGTGCATGGGCAGAACATGAAACCTGACAGTGTCCTGTTGGCCTCGGCGACATCGAGAAACCCCTTCAGGCCATCACGAAACGCCGTATCGTGATTGTCCCCGTACATCCATTGCCTATTCATCTGTATCAGTAACCAATAACAATTATTTGTATAATTTAATATATAATATAATACAAAGGTAATATATAAGACAATACAAATTTAATATATAACTAAATATAAATTTAACATATAATAGATTAGAAAGTTAATATATAAGACAATACAAACTAAACACATTTCTAAAATCAAATATACTTCCATTAAAAAATAATTAACTATTCCAACTTTAAATAAATAACTAATAAATACAATACATAAGCTCTCACTCTCCACTATGAACACAAGCTCTCTCTCTCCACCATGAACACAAGCTCTCTCTCTCCACCATAAACACAAGCTCTCTCTCCACCATGAACACAAGCTCTCTTTTCATTTTGATTCACAAATTTCTCTATTTCTAAAGCATATAAACAATACAAGCTAATAAAAAACATAAGAGAATGAAAGAATGCACCTTTGTAGTGCCCATTGGATGAGTGAAATCTTCACAAATTTTGAAAAAAGAAATTGGCAGCACCTCCCCTGTCCCGAGCACAACATGAACACAGCTCCAAGTGTTGATGCTGGCTCGGGCGAGGGGAGGGAAGGTATTATATACGAGCACATTAGCACCGGGTCTTGCGACGACCCGGTGCTACTGCTCTCACATTGGCACCGGTTGCAGCCAGCATTCGGTGCTAAAGGGCCTTGGGCACATTAGCACCGGTTGCTGGCTACAACCGGTGCGAATGTGAGCACATTAGCACCGGGTCGTCGCAAGACCCGGTGCTAATGTGCTCAGCCTGCCATCCCTGCGCGCCGCCCCCGCTCATAGCCATTGGACCCGGTGCTGATGCACCCTTAGCACCGGGTCCAAAATGTGCCGCGGCCTATGAGGGGGGCGGATGTGAGGTTCTCTAGTAGTGGTAGTTGGTACAGAGAGTGGAGATATGGTACGAAAGAGTGCAGAAGAAAGTTATATAGATTAGAGAATCTGAATGACCATGACAGAATATTGTCTTTTAAAGAATAGAGTAGAGAGTGACCAGTGTAAACATCTTGAGAGAGACATTGGGTTTATCGGGAGACATACGAGCTGGTTGCGTGGAGGCTGGCTAGCGAGATTATTTTGACACGTTCTTTCTGTTGTAAAACACGTCGTCAACGGTTGGATCTTCTCCCTCTAACGCCTCTCACGACAAGCACAAGAACACAAGTATAAAGTAGACAAGACACGATATAGGTGGAGCTTCTCTTTATTCTTCAAATCGATACCTTACAATAGGGGGTGCTCCTCTGTATATATACTCCGAAGTAAAGGTAGAGTTTGGTAAGAGACCACAACATAACCGGACTAGGACTAGAAGTCCTTTATCTCCCCTGCCTTCTATGGTTGGTAGGTCCGGTTAGGACTCTCCAAGAGTCCTTGTTTTACAACACTCTCTTTCACGCCATACAACTATGGATGAAAAGGGGACGGGAAAATCTCTTCCCGACCAACGCTGTATACCATAATTTACCGACCGTATACTATATCATCAGTAACCATATAAAACCGGATTAATTAAGGAATATACGGCAGGAAACGGGATGGGACCAGAATCGGTTGGGGCAATTTCCCGACCGTATTCACCGATTCTGTATTTCACTGGGAAAATTTCTCACTATTCTCGTTTTCTCCCGTATATTAAATTTTTTATTAGATTGTTTTTACGAATCTCATCAATCTCCTACTTCTACATACAGTACGTCTGAAGCAATCCAGAGAACGCTCAGCTGTGGCTACATAGGCGACTCCCCACCGCTGCCTGCTTGCTATGTGCCTTGCATCAGGACTGCATGTTGATGTTGCAGCCTCGCAGGGCTCACATTAATCATAACGCGGGTCACATGGTGGTGTGCTGGCCCATGAGAGTTCTCACGGAAGAAACAAAGCACGTTTGGCCTTCTTTCATTTCTTTCCTTTTTGCATTTCAATTCCTTTCTTTTGGTTTTCCAAGTTTTACATCGTGATATTTAAAATGTAAATTTAATGTTAATTTTCTACAGGCATAAGCCATATAAAAAACCAGATCTCATTTACTCGTGTATAAATATGTTCAAGACAAACATCATGAGTCACTAACTAGTGTTCTATGGATTGGTGAACTTACTTGTGGTATTATCTACGGTATTGTACTTATTTTCCTAGGTATATTATATATAGTTGTAACCACTAAATTGAGTGGTTGCAGCGGTTCGGTAGTTCCTTGTTCTCGATTTAAATTATCGATTCCTGCATGTTTCTGATTGAAATGTTTCGTTTCCGACATCCCGTATTTCTGATTTCGCTTCCTCGACGCCAGCTTTTCCGTTTCCGTTTCGTTACCGACTAAATAATTCAGTAGCGAAAGTGGTGTTTTCCTGAAAGTTCCCGGCCATTTTCATTTCTACGTACAACCTTTGGTGTCCCCAACAACCTAAAACGTAGCCGGCTAAACTAATATTTTATTCAATAAATAGGGAGAAATAGACCTCGCTAGCGGCGATGTGGTCCAAACAAGCCATATGCGCCAGCATTTATTCTCTTTCTTCCGGAATCCCAAAAATGTACTGGCGACGTAGTTATCCACATTGGAGACGCCTTTAAAGGAAAAAAGAAGTTAACAGTGCAACGACAACTAAGACTGTTCATGTCATCACCAGGTGCGTGGCGTCACATGGCCAATTCAATCAGCTGCACTGCTCCCCTTCACCAGATGAGTGGGCCAAGGATGGGCCTGTGTAATTGTATGGGTCTGCGTGTAGGCTGGAATTACAGCCCCTACTGCGCTTATTTGATTATTATAACAACAGGAGCACGACTATATATGAACCATCCCGATGAAATGAAGGGAACGGTACATAGTGCTTCAGTTCAGCAGCAGATGGAGAGTGTGATCACTACCAGCTTGTGGCAGCAGTGCTTGAGCACCACCAGTTGCCGTCTTGCAGCAGCTGCTCCATCGTCACCACCCGTCCTAGTATCTCCACGTCCACGTCTTCCATGCAGGAGGAAGCAGAGGCACTCCGTGCTGATGCGATGCCGCGGAAGCCTAGAGTGGCCTGCTGCGCCACAGGCACAATGGACGGCAGCCAGCAGCAGCAGCAGCAGCCGTGTGATGATGACGAGGGTCGTCGACGCTCCGTCGACAACCCTGCCGGCTTCCACCCTTCAGTATGGGGAGATTTCTTCCTTCACTACAGCAACCCCATAACACCCCTGCAAAAGGTTTGGTCATCAATAACTTACTAGCTAGTATTAACTTGTACACACTCTTTCTTTCACTTTCTTGTTTGATCCTTTCCTTTTTACTACAAGTAAAAATAACATAGTACTTGCACATGCACCTGCGTACCTATATGCTTTTCCATCCTACTACTCCCACCGTATATGATTTAGATGTCGTTTTGGACAACAGAATGGTCTCTAAAACGTAGCTTTGACTTCTTATTTATAGAAAAAATATTTATTAAAAAACTAATATATGTATACTTTTATAAAAATATTTTTTAAGACAAATCTATTCATATGGGTTTCACATTTCCAAACTCAATGACTTAAAAGTTATTCGTGATTTATGTTCCCAATGTTTGATTAAAATCTTATCCAAAACGGCATCTAAATCCTATACGGAGGAAGTATTTTATTTTGTTTTCTTTTAAAAAAACAGGCTGCATTTAGATATTACTCTCTCAGTTTATTTGTTGCATGGCGTATTTGGATTTTATAAAGTCTTTAGAAGTTTGCAAAATAAATGTCGTATTAAAGATCTATGAAATATGGGATGGATATATTGATACAATTTTTATATAGAAAGCATTATTTTGGCTACTTGTTAGAGTAACTATTAATTGCTTCCACTCACTAATGCCTTATAAAGTTTTCTATGCTCCTGCATTTTTTTTGTTTAGAGATTGATGGAAGAACGAGCAGACAAGCTTAAGGAAGAAGTGACCAAAATGATATCACGTCCGAGTACTTCCAGCCTCTGCCAGAGTCTGCATCTGATCTACGCGTTGCAGCGCCTTTGCTTGGATTATCTTTTTGAAGAGGAGATCAACACTTAGCTTGCACAAATTAGTCATGCTGATGTCAGCGACTGTGATCTTCATACGGTTTCTCTGTGGTTCTATCTTCTTCGCAGTTATGGTCACCGAGTGTTGACGCAAATCTCGGTCAACACACGAGAGTACTTGAAACGAACTGAAGAGCAGCAAGTTCGCACGAACCGGTCTGACCGGTTTGCTTAACCGGTCTGACCGGTTTCTAGGGTTTCGCTGGAATCGACTGTTCGTGAGGGTAACTACCAAGCTTACGTGTTGGAAGACGGCAGGGTTTACGAGCAAACCAGCAAAGAGATAACCAACGCACTTACGTGGCGAAGAACGACTAGTTTACGAGCAAACTAGCAAAGACCGTCGAAGCTCTCACCCGGGAGGGACCCCGTCAGGGTGTGAACGTCGCCGTCGTGCCCTAGGTCGACCAGCGAGCCTTAGGACATCATCTCTGGTCGTGGAGATCAGCGGACGAGTAGCATGGACGTTGGAAGAGATTAGGGTTTGAGATAAAGGGTAAAGTAATGTTTGATTCGATTGGATCTATCTCAATCGGCCTTCTAGCCTTTATATTTATAGGCCGGGGAAGTCTTACCCCTCGTGAGTCGGTTACAATATGGGATTACATCAGAAAACCTAAACCTACTCGAATTACAGCTTAAAAACCGGTCTGGCCGGATTCCAAACCGGTCTGACCTCTTTTCCCGAGTGCAGATGTTGCCGAAGTCATAACTCTCTCATCCGGAGTCCAAATTAGGCGTTCTACATATGCATCTTGATCGTCTCGGCGAGAGCTACGCAATAGTGAAGTCCAATCTGCATTTTAGCAACATTATCCAAACCGGTCTGACCGGTTTGTGCACACTGGTCAGACCGGTTTTCACTGTCTGCCAATTTTGGATGTCAACATATGCCCCCCTGTTTCTTGGTAAAGCTTGCGTATCAAGAAATATTTCTCCAAGCAAAAACTGCACTGAAACAATGATAAGCACTTGTACATATATCACATCCTCTCTAATGATGAAGAAGTCCAATTATCCACATATCTTGATTTGGCTCAAGACGATGGTTTCACCATGCTGCTCATATTTCTGTATCTCCCATGATATATGAACCTGAGTAGACACTACTTCAGCTATGATTGTCTGAAATTTGGTTCAAAGTCAACCTCATACTTCAAATGACCATGGACGCACAAATTGACCCAATTACAATTAATATCAATTGGTCTTTTGTTTTCTATAATTGCAACTGATTGCGTCCACCAGCCTCACATCCTTGAATTATAAACCTCTAGCCGAAGTAAAAGAACCATATCCAGCTTGCTTGTTAATGCAAAATATTCCAATTGGCCATATCGCTTGATTCTATCCAATATGAAGAATTCAGCATGCTGCTACTATTTGGACACCTTGTGTTAGTGAACGAGTCTAAGTACATGTTGTCTTGGCAATGAAATTTTGGAGAAACCATCCTCACACTTCTAAGCCATCATGGATGCATAAAAATGACCAAATTGCTTTTAATGTTAATTGGTCTTTTGAAATACTTCTCAACTTGAGAATGAATAATAGTAAATTAATTCAATATTGCATCCACAAATTATTTGCATCACAAAAAGTGAGTAATCGGTCAAAGGATGAATATGACACAACTACCTTGAAGCTGATAATAGCCGGATTACTCTTGAATTCCTCTTGTTTGTCTTTCTCTTGATCTTGCAATGCATCTTGGATCATGCAAATATTCAAAAATAAGCCTTCTCTAACTACTAGACTCGGCCGCAACAAATTCTATAGTTTCAATAGCCAGAATAGTAGACATACACCGGTCAGACCGGTCTCACAAACCGGTTGGTTGAACATCTAGGCATCTCTATGATACTCCTTTTGTGAACAAAATAATCATCAGTTCAGCGTAAGCACTTGAATTACCAAATGCTTTTGCCTATTCCACACCAATGGATCACAAGATTTCTAGCTCGAATACAAAACTTCATATTCGGCGTAAATATTGATATAAAATGTTTAAACCGGCTATAGCATCATTTGATGAAACAAAAACAACATTAATGCCTTGAGAACTCTTTCAAGCCAATCCAAAAAGAATACCAAATCCATAAGGAAAAAATGTTCATTCTATTAATCCTGGGACAAACCGGTCTGACCGGTTTGGGAAACCGGTCTGACCGGTTTCGCCTGATCAGCTGACCAACTTTCTTTTGATGAATTTTCTTGCCCCCCGGGCATTAAAATAATTAGGTGATATCTTATGAGGAATTTTAACACTTTAGGACGATGATCAAAGACATTCATTGGCCATATATGTTGCCAAGGATGACACAAATTATCATCTACAGTAAATTCATCCATAAGAATATGTATAGCCGAAATAGTGTAGAGAGATATATAAATCCAGAATAAAAACCATCTCTAAAAACTAAATATTTCAGCTTTTGAATTAATCAATAGGCATAACAATTTAGTGATAACCCTCCTTGATATAAAGACCCATATGACGTCCAAGGATCAAAATAAGAGCATGAGGGATAACCAAACATATTCATGGATGAATTCCAATACACAGGCGTATATGGTATTTGTGAACGAAATAGACGATGCATTGACCAATAATTTTGATGATTTGGTGCAAACCTTATATTTGAAGATCGTCTCTTGGACCTTCTATTCTTCTTTAATTGCATTGCAACTTCTGTGGAAACATCGTCTTCGTCTTGAGTTTGAATGCTTCCTTTAGGAACCCACCCCATGTCTTTTTCTTTTAGCTCTTGGGCACTAAGTCTTTGGAGCTTCTTCTTTTGCCAATCTGACAAACCGAGTAAATGCTTCGGCTGTGCTTGAGCTTTGGACAGCGACAACTCTTTCTTGATTTTTGGCTCCTTTAACCTCTTTTGCTCAGATTTAGCATTTGGAATATCAATAGCTGAATTTTTCTCTTCATTGCCATTAATAGCCGAAGTCTTTAACACATTAATTGGCTTTTCATCAATTGTATTCAGATCTGAACTTGTAGCTTTGCGACCATCCTTCTTCACTACATAAATCTTCTTGACAACCTTTTTCTTATTTTGAACTCTAGACCGATTTGTATGCTCAAAACGGTTATTTTTAACATAAGGTTGTCTTGCATATGATGATTCTTGTGGAGCTGCATACTCTATATAATATGGCCTAAAATATGAAGGAGTATGTGCCCATGAATCATTCCACCCCCTTGATGAGTAAGAATAAAAATTAGTGGGATGTGGAGCACATGGAACTGGCATTGATGGACCAAAAGAAGAATATGGTGCTGCTGAATTAAAACTCTTCCACTGCCAATTCCAATTCCCGGAATTATGTTTAGGAGGTGATCTTGATGATTTAGATCCATTTGACCGATTAGCACGCTTGGCCTCATTTTCTTTTTGATATTTAGCCAGAAGTTCATCAAAAGTGAGCTTCGACCTTTTACTATTGTGCTTAACACGGTCTTTACCTCCATCCATCTTAGGACGCCCTGACTTCAATATTTCTGGGCGACCCTGATCAGAACCGGTCTGACCGGTTTGAGCAACCGGTCTGACCGCTTTTGTACCGGTCTGACCGGTTGAGCAAACCGGTCTGATCGGTCTCGTCGGCACAGCAGGAGTAATCGGTTCTTGTTCCGATTGTGAAGAACCTGTTTGCCCCCCAGTATTTTCCTGATTTTTATTAAGCTCATCGTCCTCTGACACATCTTCAATTTGGACGATGTCTTCTATACCACTTGAGGGCTCAGAATCTTTCTCCTCACCAATATTTTCATTGTTACATAAACTGGCCAATGTTGGCCAATTTTGTAACCTCTTATCATCAAGACCAATTGACTTCAACTGGTCATTCTCTTGTGCATGAGAAAATTTTAATCGTCCGGAGTCAATGGCCGATTGTATAATTTGGCGAAACATATTGCAATTCTGAATACTATGATCAAATGAATTATGCAACTTGCAATAATTTCGCTCCTTTGCATCAAGAGATGACAACAAGATTTTGTGACCAAAAGGTTTAATAAAATTTTTCTCCAGCAATATACCAAATAAATCATCACACAAAGTCAAATTGAAAGTATATTTTATTTTCTCTAACCGATGCTTTTGTGGAGAAGGTTTTAAGGCTGAGCAAACGAATGGCTTTGATTTCTCATTAATCCATTCGGCTATACTTTTCTTTGTGCTTCTCACATCCGATGCTTTAGAGTTCATCACTATATCATCATCGGATTTCACAACGCTTTTCGGTTTTGATTTTTTATTTTTAATCCCAGAATGACCATAAGTAAACCATGTAGAGAAAAACTTTGGCAATGATGATGGAGAAATTTTAAATGTCAAAATCTTGCTCTTATCGGCCTTCCTAATTTTTATATTACAATGGCCGACATAATCTGAAGGTATGACACTGCTAGCAAGTAAATTACCATCCTCAATCGATCTTTTAGAAATATTCATAGTATCACCACTAGTAGATGAATTAATTAAAAATGCATGATCTGATTGGGAGTTACTTGCAAAGCATACCTTGCTGAAATTTTTAGAGAGACGTGGAACCTTGATATAGATGGTGTCGTATTTCTTTTGATGGCAGCCCACAGCAGTTGCTTTCTGTAGAAACCGGTCAGACCAGATTGTAGGACCGGTTAGACCGGTTTTCCCAAGTTTACTGGGAATCACCAAGTCGTAACATGTCAGTGCCTCCTCTTTGCCTCCAACGCCATGATCTTCGTCATTTTGGTTGGATGAACTTTTCCCAGCCATGAGTTGACATTTATTGATAACAGAATAATCGCTAGACAAATACACAACTTCATGTGGGAATTTAAGCACAGATGTTTTCTTACTAGTGATAAGGTTTTGTACAGCCAAGCTTGTTTCTTTTGTTTGAACAGATCCAGATCGTTCGGTTGTTGTAATTACTGAACTTTTAGTCAAATCTGAATCGTTCTTTTTCTTATTGTCATGAAATAAGTTGATATACTTCTCAATAAGTTCATGTGTCTTTGCTGAAAATTTAATTTGGCTAAAGTTATCAGAAGTATTTTGAGCCAAATCATGATTATTAGCACTTACATGTTGTGCTGAAAAAGTAGATGCACCATTCACTTGAGGGACATGTTGTACATCATATGATGGTTGAGAATAACTGGCCGGATATATAAAATTAGTATGGCCAATTTTCTCATTCATCGGCATGCTTTGAGTGAAATATTCTGAATTTGCTGCCAATGAATAAGTATATGAAACACCTTGCTGAACAGTATTAAAATCATTAGCACATGATGTCTCATAAAGATTGGCCGAACCCACTATGTAAGTTTGGCCTTGATAATTGTTCATCGGCATGTGAACTTGTTCTACAGTCGATGTGTTAGAATAATGCTGTATGCTGCTAGTAGCATTAAAATTTAAAGCATACATATTATTTGGCAATGACTTTTGCATAAAAATTTCAGAATTATAATTTGCATAAGTAAATCCATCTGAATAATTACTAGCCGATGCAATATGCCTACTAGTATCATATCTAGCAACATCAACATGAGAATTTGTGGTACTAGCAAAATAATCATTAGAAACATATGATGTACTTGCATGCTGTACCTCAGGCGTGGCGTAGTAATATTGTTGTGGTGCATATGAATAACCCGCCATAATAGGTCTTGATGCTTCCAGTCTTGTGATAAATCCAGATATTCAAGATAATCTAAGCAATCAATGACCAAGACTTTGCTTCTACTTTAATCTTCAATATGAAGTAGCAAGCAAAACACAATGCAATCGGTTTGAGCAACCTGATGCAAAGTCACAGGTATAGGTGCAATCGGTCCAAAAAGACCAGATGCAACTATAGCGGCGAATCAAAATAATAGATCAATTAAGTATAAGGCTAGGGTAGAAAAATTCGGTTGTAATAACCAGAATTATTGTTCCCCAGCGGAGTCGCCAAAAATTGTTGACGCAAATCTCGGTCAACACACGAGAGTACTTGAAACGAATTGAAGAGCAGCAAGTTCGCACGAACCGGTCTGACCGGTTTGCTTAACCGATCTGACCGGTTTCTAGGGTTTCGCTGTAATCGACTGTTCGTGAGGGTAACTACCAAGCTTACGTGTTGGAAGACGGCAAGGTTTACGAGCAAACCAGCAAAGAGATAACCAACGCACTTACGTGGCGAAGAACGACTAGTTTACGAGCAAACTAGCAAAGACCGTCGAAGCTCTCACCAGGGAGGGACCCCGTCAGGGTGTGAACGTCGCTGTCGTGCCCTAGGTCGACCAGCGAGCCTTAGGAAGTCATATCTGGTCGTGGAGATCAGCGGACGAGTAGCATGGAGGTTGGAAGAGATTAGGGTTTGAGATAAAGGGTAAAGTAATGTTTGATTCGATTGGATCTATCTCAATCGGCCTTCTAGCCTTTATATTTATAGGCCGGGGAAGTCTTACCCCTCATGAGTTGGTTACAATATGGGATTACATCAGAAAACCTAAACCTACTCGAATTACAGCTTAAAAACCGGTCTGACCGGATTCCAAACCGGTCTGACCTCTTTTCCCGAGTGCAGATCTTGCCGAAGTCATAACTCTCTCATCCGGAGTCCAAATTAGGCGTTCTACATATGCATATTGATCGTCTCGGCGAGAGCTACGCAATGGTGAAGTCCAATCTGCATTTTAGCAACATTATCCAAACCGGTCTGACCGGTTTGTGCACACCGGTCAGACCGGTTTGCACTGTCTGCCAATTTTGGGTGTCAACACTGAGTTTCACCAGGTAGGCGTTCTCGTTCCACTTCGACATGAATATATACGCCAAGAAACCATTTTAGCACGGTCCGATCAGTTTCCAGTTTTTATCGTGGTTTTTATCTGTTCTACCACCGCGCCACACGATCACACGCGCCAATGGGCCAGGGTCAGCCGGCTTTTCCTGATCAAATCCGGCCCCAATGAGGAATAATCTTCCTGCTCCAGTGAGGAGGGCCCAGACAGCAGCATGCTTTGGAATTTCAGGGACAGGGGTTGCCGATCCGGATCTGTGTGCGAGTTGCCAGTGAGGACGGCTAACTAGGGATAAAAACGGATCCGATATTTTCTTTCGGAGTCGGTATCGAAAACGGATATCTGTCGGATATATATATATATATATATATATATATATATATATATACTAATATGGATGGTCTCGGTTACAAATACAAATAAATACATATCAAATACGAGATAGGTCGGATGCGAACAACATCAGTCACGGATATTTTGTCGGATATTGAATAAAAACAATAACCATATATATCTCATTTGTTGTAATTGCTTGTTCCCTCCACAAGCCTAAATTCTAACTAGTTTATGTTGATACAATCAAATTAACAATAGATGGCATGCCATTTACCAAGTCCAACCACATAGATACATAGCAAAGATTTATAGACAAGCAAAGAGAGTCTTTTGGGTGATTATACGACATGATACCGTATATACGATATAAATAAAACAATAATTAACATATGTCTAACGTATATTTGGTAACTGAATGAAATACCAAGTGGCGTGGAAGGGATACAAATCAACAAATAATCTACGCTCAACTATATTAAAGAATATTTAACTAAAAATGGTGAATCTAAATATTAGATTAGATAGAAAAATGCTTTGGAAAAAACACAACTCACTCCCCATCATTTACCAATCTAAAAAATCATTTTGTGGTTTTATTAAATAATATAAATAAATATAATTCAAATAACTCCAAATGGAACACTAATACATAGATTATATTTTTACAAAAAATTTGGTGCTAGTTTCATATTTTTCTGATTTAATATGAATTAGTTATCAATTTTAGAGATCAATTCTGATTTCTATTAATATACAACTATCCGAATCAAATATCAGACTGGACTATCTGGATTATTCGACCGGATATCGATATCCGACGGATAATGCCCTTCCTATATCCGAATAAACTATCCGAATCTATATCCGATATCCGAGAAAACATGCGGATATCCAAAAAATATATCCGAGTCGCACTCCGACCTCCTTCGGTCGGTCAGTCGGTCGGGAAATATTGGTACCATTTTCACCCCTACGGCTAACTGACGGAGACATGCTTAAGGGGAACGCTGTGAGGAGATACAGCATGCTGCGTCTCCTCCATTGAGACGGATGGAGGCACGTCCAGCTATAGCGAGCAATGCAATCTAATCATTTGGGCACTCCCAAGGATATGCATCTAATAAGCTAATAAATAGCAATTTACCTGTGCCGTGTAAATATATGAATAGCTAAATAGTAGTCTTAGACTCTCGACCACACAATATTCTAAGACATTACACAGAAAAATTAGCAGATAGTCGTAGAATCATAGAACAATTAACACATTGTTGTAACATTGTGTATTGTGATTAAGCTGAACTTATCACAAAAACCACTAAAATTTCAATATTTACAGATTATGACAAATTTAAAACATTTACTTAAATCTTCCTCAAGCCCTTAAAATTTTATGAACCTAGCTTAACTTGACAATTTGTATTAATATTTTTGATCTAATATTTTGATTTATTAGAATATTTTAGTCGATTTAGAATTTGATGATATTTGATCCTATAAATACATTAGAAAATGAAAATAATAAATCATAGTTTACTCACAGCTTTTTGGTCTCAGGTTATGCCAGAAAGCTAGACATTTTGCAAAAGAGAAAATACAAAAAGAATATGCGGAAGCAACATAAATCATTTAAATAAAACAAGAGACAAGACTTCGCGTCTCCAAACAATTTTATTACAAAACATTTGTCTAAAATATTTATAGAGAGAAGTGTGTGGAAACGTGCTGCTAGTATAATTCCACGATGCACCATCAAAACTCGAAAACCTGTGGAGGGAGAAAAGCGTATGGGGTTTAGGAAAAATCTCAGCAAGCAAACTGCTTCAATCGAGTTATTCAAATCACAATTGATCAAGCACCAATTTAATATAATAAAATAAATATTCCCATAACTTGAAGAATAAGATTAAAAACAAATACATTAGAACAATGCTTCATTATGTGAGTGCAAATGATATAATACAATGCATGGCTTCTCTTCTACCCACACATCCCAAAGGAAGGAAGTGAGGACCGTAACCACATTGCTATATCTCAATGTGAGTTGTTGTATTGGTACATACCGCACCAATCCGTCTACGATGTCTTCATATGGATATGAATCTTGAGAATGCAAATGCGAGAATGTAAATGCAATGAACTTCATATACTTCGGTAATCGAAAGTTTAGAAACAAAGCCACAAGTGGACCATATAATACATCGATATCATTTTAGATCATATGACTTATGTGAGGTACTGAAATTAAGTGGAGGCAATCCAAACAACAAAGTTAAAGCATGTGGATCACAATGCCACACTTACTTGCTTTTTCCAGTGATAAAAATGCGAGCTAAGAACGATCCAACGGAGCATCACCTATTGAAAAATATATCTCAGCACCAACACAAATGCACAAGCTAATTTGAAGCATTCATAAAGCTCAAACCCAACATCCTCACATAAACACACCCAAAACTAGACATAATAGTAGCAGTTGCTTCTTTCTTTTTTGTGTCATTTAATTCTGATGGCCTAAATTTCCAACTTGAGTAATTTGAAATGTAACTTCAAAACCTACAACTTTCTAGTCATCTCATACTAGAATAAAAATCATTATCATAGCCTAATATTGAGATGAACCTTTCCACCAAAATGAACATAACTTGAGCACTGAAATTCGTATGGAGATGCAATTTACCGATTTAGAAATCTTATAAAATTTCCTACAACTTAACTGAATATTAGAAAGTCCAATTCTGGAATTAGATTTGCATAAACTTGAAGTGAACATATTCTATATAGAATCACAAGATTGAAAAACTGGTAGAAGAAAACTTTAATTACTCATTAACCTTAACTAGGATTGAGTTGTTCTTTATGTTCGTGGAAAGATATCAAAGTCCTCTACAACTCTTATGAGGTTTAATGTGAGTAAAATGCACCAGACATCCATAAACTTGTAAGCGGGTGTCACTAAGGTCCATAAATTCCGAAACTACATTTTTTGGTCCATAAACTTGTATTTTTGTCATTTAGGAACTTAAACTCCTAAAACTTAAATCATAAGCACTGAA
The DNA here is from genome assembly GCA_033239725.1 of Echinochloa phyllopogon. NCBI lineage: Eukaryota > Viridiplantae > Streptophyta > Magnoliopsida > Poales > Poaceae > Echinochloa > Echinochloa phyllopogon. Next base: position 24,518,315 of record BTCW01000018.1, on the reverse strand, counting down.
ACTATGGTTTGGGTCCATAAACTTGTAATTTGTGTCACTTAGGTCCACAAATTCTAAAAGTACATGTTTAGGTCTATAAACTTGTAATTCGTGTATTAAAATACTCTTCCATACATACACATGACATGTACACATAGTGCTAGCATAGCACCATAACCGGAGACCTCCCTCTCTCAGCCACTAGAAGAAGAAATTTTATTGAGGCTATCCTAACGTGCCATTGTTGTTGAGTGGCCCGCCTATATTATAGGCTCTGGTCATATTTGAACTTTACCTTTAAAACCCTGCAATGGCAGTACGTGACACCCCCTTTCAACCATAATTCATGTCAATAACATCCAAAATAAGTCTCTGGCCCCCTTCTGTCGCTCCCTATGCCCTAGGATTTAAAATCAGGGTTCACATTTAACATTTGTGGCAAAACTACAGTGAAGCACGGGTACCATGCAGATTCATGCTAGTGTGGCATTAGTTAATGAAGATTAGGTGGAGGGGTATATGGACCTATCTGACACAAATTACAACTTTATGGACTCATAAATGTATTTTTGGAGTTTGTGGACCTAAGTGATACAAATTACAAGTTTATGACCCAGAAATGAACTTTTGGAGTTTATGGACCTATGTGACACCTCCTTACAAGTTGATGGATACTACAGGCCACGTAGGCCCATACAGTAGCAGCCCTCCAATATATACCATCAAGTGTAATTTCACGATCCAAACCCCAAATGAGGCATATGCGTAGTCAAATGGAATGTCTGATCCAACTTTTTGACTATGATACCCGGCTTGACTATCCAAAGTATTCAATCAGATATCCGACAGATTCTATCTTCTTGGGCAGTGACATGCAACGTCAGAATTCATATTTGACATTGAAAAAATATCAACATATTGAGCTCTAAACTAGTGTCTAACCATTTTCAGCCCATATGACAATCAGGAAATATCCACACTCTTGGCACCCTTTTGATTGATTGCTAGGATGGAAAAAATCAGGAAAACGTGTGAAACTAATAATTTTCACTTGGACAGTAGTATGTTTGCAAACCAGTTTCTAGAGGTGATATACATTTGGCAAATAAGTATTAGCTGGTTCTTTACCGGCGACCAATATATATTATCTGGTTCTTGGTCATTTTGTTTGGAGAGAAATTACTAGTGTATATTGATAAACATATACACAATTTTTTATCTTGTGGATCTTATATAAGCATTCCAAGTAAGAGGAAATGCACCTATTATTCTTATCCGTATTTTCATTTGACCAAATTCAGTTGGGTCTATGTTAACTCAAAAAGGGACGAGTGAACTCCTATCCCACATTTCCCACTTTGGTTTATCCAATGGACTTGAGCCTGGTGGTAGTGTGTCGGCTTGCGGATATAGCGAGTTGGGCCAGAATCGGGGGGCAAGGTCGGTTATGTAACCTACAACATATTGGGGTCACTTGCTGAGGAGAGCTAGGATATTAATATTATAGAGTTCTATCGAGTTGTGTGTGATTGAAGATTTTGGCCCAATTTGTGATTGGGGAGATTGTTATATTTATGTAGTCCCCTACCAAAAATTGATCATTGAGTTCAACCGGAGGTCTTTGTTGTCGGCTCCAATGGATCTTGATGGGGTGTGGTCCGTAGGCATAATAAGCTAGACCAGAACTTCTATGTTACGTGTTCTAGCAAGCTTTATGGTTATTATCTATGGCCAATTTATTGTGGAGTACCCTAGGATAGTACTAGGAATAGCAGGACTAGCAGCGTGAAGAGAGCTCTAGAACTAGGGATCTAGATGCTTTTTTCCAACATCGCAAGCTGTCAGATCCTACTCCTTCAAGAGGTGGAAGTGGTGGTAATTATAGTCCTTGATTTAAGTTCAACCAGGCATAGATGAATCATTGTCGATGAAAAATGCCACGACACTTTCTATGTAATCTTCTTTCTTTTAGGGTCTCCCCATTTGAGATATCACAAACTGGACATTCTCATGCTTGGCATATTGGTTTTGAATAGCTTATTGTTATTGAAGCACGCATGTATTGATTCAACATATCTAAGACCTAATTCCTTTATAAAACTCTTTGCTTCATTATATGATTTGGGGGTGTATTGCATTCCGGAAATGCTTCATCCAAAAACACCAATATTGCAGAAAATACATAATTGGTGATCCCATATAATGAGGTCATATGAAGCAGTTTTACTACAAACGAGAACAATTAAAATTTAGTACAACTTGGATAATGCTGACACTTTGCCCAACTGTTATGAAAAATGACTCATTCGCTTATATTAATTAATATGCCTGTAATATGTGAAGTAGTTTCAACCTGCAATTTTCCGTAACATGGTCATATTGATGGCTAAATGCCAGACTTCTCTTTTTCTTGTATCTTATATTTAAAGATTGTGAAATCTGATTTCATATGCTAGATGTATTTGCCGCATTTAAAGATGAAGAAGGGAGATTCACATGGCATGATCCGAGGGATATACTTGGTCTTTATAATGCAGCACATCTCAGGACACATGGGGAGACAATATTGGATGAAGCTATATCGTTCACCAGAAGGTGTCTAAAATCAATGGTACCTTATTATCTGATCAAAGAAGACGAGTCATTTGCATGTGAAGTCACACGCAGTCTTGCTATCCCCATCCATAGGAGAGTTCGTATATATGATTACAAATATTATATATCAATATATGAAAAAGACACCAAGCTGGACAGAATGGTATTAGAGCTTGCCAAGTTGAACTCCAATCTTATGCAAATTTGTTATCAACAGGAGCTAAAGCTCCTTACAAGGTGTGTAACTAATATCATTAAAAATACTCCCAAAGTTTTTTTTCATTAAATGAGCTTGTTTACATACTATGATAATAATGCTTTATATTATTTTCAATGGACATATGATAAAAAAAGAAGTATATAAATGTGCACAGGTGGTGGATGGATCTACAACTCCAAGCAAATTTCTCATTTACTCGAGATAGAATCGTGGAGAACTATTTTTGGATGGTGGGAGCATACTTTGAACCAAACTACTCACGAGGTCGAATAATATTGACTATGGTGATGGCCACTATAGTAATATTGGATGATATTTATGATGTCTATGGAACTTCACAAGACTGCAAACTGTTCGCAAAATGCATAGAATGGTTTGTTCATATATTTTATTTTCCTCCACAGAGAATGGTTTATATAAATAGTGTTAATTTTTTTAGATATATGTCCGTTGTCCAGCACAATTTTCCGTAAATGCCATTGAAAATCAGATAACTACCATGCATTCTAGGTATTTACATCCTAATTGAATTACTACATTTAATTTGTCTAAATTAATACAAAATGTCCTTTTTGGATGCTGGAAATTTTGGTTACTCAAATTATGTTAGAAAACCTTCTCACAGGACAAATGTTTCAGAAAAATAACAAATTTTCCCTTAAATAATCGATAAGTCACTTTATTTCGCTAATTTCCACCTTTCATGGTCAAGCTTCAATGACGAAGAGGTCCTCTACAATGTAGCACTACAAAACCCTAGCGACTTACCACCAGAAACCACCAAGTCTTTTCTAGGCCTACGCTAATATTAGAATCTTTTAAAGATTATTACCAAACTATATTATACTCTTGAAATTTCCAATATATTTTGTATTGATGAATTCAAATGTCTTTTTACATTTTCAATTCAATTCTTCCAAGACATGAGATGAAATTCATATTTTTTATTTTCATTATTGTTGAATTTGATTCCCAATTTTGATGATGAACATCTAATATTAGCTCTATACATAAGGAAGTACAATACATAAAATAAATAAATCCAATGTTCAATTTTTGCAAATGAGATTAAAGAATCCTTTGTCCTATTATTAAGTATTCAAACATCATTTGATTTTTCAGTTTGTCAAACAATATATGGTAGCTTGTATCCATTTGTCCTTTTATATATAATATTTTTCATATATTATGCATGTGGTGATACATATTTATACATTTGGAAATAATTACATGCAGCTGGGATCCAAATGCTGCTCAAGATCTACCGGATAACCTGAAGTTTGTTTTTGGGAATGTTTTGGAGAACTTTGAAACCATTGAGCATGACCTTGAAGTACATGAGAAAAGCCGCTTGTCCTATGTTAAAAACCTTGTAAGTATGAATTTCTATAAATATGTTTTAGGTGCTAATATTAAGAACACAATTGTGGCCATGTTCCGCGATAATTTCCAGCGAATGAAATTTACAATTTTTGAAAAAGTTGTATGTGCATTTTTCATTCATCTCCATAGAAAATTCTGTAAATAATGCCTTTAATTGGAAACATAAACAATATGCAGAAGAACTATTTGTGTATTATTTATCAGATTAAAAAATTAAAATTCTATTCACTATTTGAAAAAGGGTGGCACATGTGCCCCAATACACAATATTTAACCCATTAGGAAATCACATATTGGAGTTGGTAGTTTTAGTTATTACTTCAATGAAATGTTATCGCTCTATTCCAAATTACTATTCACATTGGGTCGATCCTTAGTCAAACATGTCTAACTTTGACCACGCTTAATGAAAAATATAATAACATCTATAAATCTATAATACTAAATAAAGTAATTGTGAAAATATATTTTTTTGTGGATTAGTGAAACCAATTTGTATTATTTATATTCTTATATGTTTTTTATAAAATCGATCATACCTAGACAAGTTTGACTGAGAACCAACCCAAAGTGAATAATAATTTGAGATGGAAGGAGTATAAATTAAGACGTGCTAATAGACTTACATTGTTTGAAATAGACTCTGGGCAGCTAATAAACATGCTATAGAAATTTCTTCCATCATGGATTGTTTTGCTTCTCCATAAATTGTGTGTAATCTTTGTGTTTTTTGGCTTATATAGTTAATAGATCTCGTGAGAGCTTACATCATGGAGGTGAAATGGCGTGATGAGAGATACATCCCAGCAACGGTTGATGAGCATTTACATGTTTCAGCAACATCTGGTGCATGCCAACTACTATGTTGCGCTTCATTTGTTGGAATGGGAGAAATAGCAACAATAGAATCTTTTGACTGGGTTTCTAAAATGCCTAAAATGGTACGTGCACTTAGTGTACTTCTGAGGCTATCAAATGATCTAGCGGAACCATATGAGGTAACACCACTGTTTATCCTTGATATATGTGTTGCAAAACAAAATCTATTATTTATTATTTTGGTTAGAATTAGAAATACTACATCATTTTCATTGACTAGCAAATATGCCCATGCGCCACGCACGTGCTACTTTTATTATGGAGGTTATTTTAGACATTTAATTGGTGGGTACGTGGGGTGGGTAAAGAAATTCTATGGTGAGAAATGTAATGCCAAAACGGCAACAACTCTATAGAAACATCGTTTTTTTCTTGTTTGCTTAAACTTCCACGTCGTTTCTTTCAATAGACCTGACATGTGGGTCCTTTGTGAGGGGTGGGTAGGATTTTTTTGGGTAAGAAGTGTTTTCAAAAGAACTGGATCCTTATCTTCATTGATTTAAAGTTAATTGGTTCAAAAAATGAACACTCAGAAACAACATGCAATTGCACATGCAGCTTGATTTATGGTTTGCTAATTTCTTTATATTACATGCAGCAAGAGAAAATATCTTTGGATGTACGTTCAACCATCACGAGCTGCATGAAGGAGCACAATATTTCACAGGAATTAGCACGTGAAAAGATAAAAGCACTGATAGAAGAATCTTGGAAAGATATTAATGATGAGTGGCTTAAACCTGATAAAGCGCAACCAAAGCAATTACTAGAGAGGATATTCAACCTGACCAGAACAATGGAGTTTATGTACAATGAAGGCGATGTGTTTACATATAATGATGCCATCAAGGACATCATCAACTCTCTGTTTGTACAGTCATTTAACAACATCTAGTTTGACATATGCATTGACTGTCCTACATGCTCCAACATATTTTTGCACATGTATTGTGCAGTGATAAGAACAAGATGAAGATTATATATGTTGAACATATGCTTTTACTAAATTGCTTGATCAATAAAATACATCATAGCTAATTCTTCATTGCTAGATTATATGTGGCCATTGATGTAGGTCGCTGAAGGTTAGATAACAAAATATGGTATTCTTCAAATCCCACTTCACCATGTTCAGTTTATTGACAGTCTCTGCAAGCTCCTTGTTATCCTCTCTGATTTTTAATCCCACTTCTTTGCATCATCATTAGCTATCTCCTTCTTCCTCATCAGCTTCAACATAGGTTCTAGGCTCATATCTAGGATCAACCCACTTCAACACCACTCATGCAGCCACAACCTAGAAATCATTATTAGCGACACTAACATATAACACAATAAGAAAAATCTTTATGAAACAAGTAGACATTTACCTGTGCCCATCAGTCAAACCAATGGCTAGGGCTGAGAAAGTACAAGCATACCTTAATACAACAATACACAACCTTTTGATCAAACAATAATTTGCCGTGATCAACACGGAAATAAAAGGATCGAAGGCCCAACGAGTGGGAGGAAGGGGGGGGGTGGGGAGTGGTGAAGATAGGACTTCTCTAAAAAGAAAAATGGATTTGCAATATGAAAACTTTAGCCTATTTCTGGTGTTGCCCAAACCTATTGTTGGCATTCATTAACAACACCTTTCTAGTACTCTTTTGGTGGCATTATTGGACTAAATCTTATACTAATTCACCACTTGGCATATGAAATAGCCCCATATTCTCATGTGTCTTGTATTTTGGATCATATTATAAAACGGCAGGAAATGAAGACCAAACACTATGATATAGTTTGCACAAAGCCTAGCTAGAAGCATAAGCCCAGGGGAATCGAGACCACTTGAAAAAGACAAGGCGACCACCTGGTGGACCATGTTTGCTACCCATGGTCCTAAGGTGCCAACATTCAATGAATCTCAGACTAAGGATACTTAAGCATAAGGAAATTGGAGTTCTGAGGTTTTAGAAGGTCTCAACTAAGTCAGCGACTAGATTACCTTACTCTTTGGTCTTGACTACCACATCATCAACATAAGCTTCAATATTGCACCCAATCTGAGAGGTCAGACACTTTTGCATGGAACCCTAATATGTGGCACCAGCGTTCTTGAGAGCAAAATACATCATGGGGTAGCAATAAGCTGCAGACGGAGTAATAAAAGCAATCTTAATCTGGTCCTCTCTGTTTAGGGCTATCTGATGATATCATGAATAGCAGTCGAGGACATAGAGTAGTGCATAGCCAAAAGTTGAGTCTACGATTTCATCAATGCATGGTAGGCCCATGGGGTCCTTGGGACAAAGCTTATTGATATCAGTATAGTCAACACACATCCTCCACTCATTGTTATTTTTCTCCCTAACCAAAATTAGGTTGGCCAACCACTCGGGATGAAAAGCTTCTTTGATGAAACCAACGGCGAGTAGTTTGCCTAACTCGATCGTGATTGCTTCTTGTCTTTCTTGAGCTAAATGCCGAAGGCGTTCCTTCTTGGGCTTCACATTGATATCCTTGTTTAAGTGATGCTCGACCAGATCCCTCGGGACACCAGACATGTTAGAAGGTTTCCACATGAAGATGTCGTTGTTGTCCCTAAGGAAACCGACGAGCACACTTTCCTATTTGCGAGTGAGCCTTGTACCCATCAGGGCAGTCTTGGATGAGTCGCCCATCTGGAGATCAACAGTCTTTAGCTGCACATTTTCAGAGGGCTTAATCTTGTTGACGGTTGATTTATTTGCGGTTATCACAAGTTCATCTTATTTGGCTTTCTTCGGTAGTGCGAGTACTTCCAGCTTCTAGATTGGCTCTTGATAGGTAGTCACATATTCAACTTCATTAACATCGAAGTCATATGAAATCTTCACGTCTCCTTTCATAGACAAGACCACTTTGGGAGCTGGCATCTTGAGTATGAGATATACAATATAATGCGAGATCGCCATGAACTTGGAGAGGGCGGGTCGCCCAAGGATCACATGATATGATGTCTCAAAATCTGCCACCTCAAACTTGATGTACTTTATTCTAAAGTTTTCTTTAGAGCCAATGTGATAGGTAGTGAGACTTGTCCTAGGGGTATGACTGCATTGCCAAGTGCTATGCCATAGAACGGGGACTCTTTGGGCTGCATGTAGTTGGTTATATCTAGCCCCATCTTCTTGAATGTCTTCACAAAGATGACATTGAGCCTTCTTCCACCATCAATAAGGACTCTGGTTAGTCTAGCTTACGCCATCACTTGATCCAGGACCAAAGGATATTAACCAGTTTTTGGCGAAGTTACTTCACCGATCAGTTATGGAGAACATGAAAGGGACCTCTGACCAGTCGAGGTAAGTGGGAGTGAAAGGTTGGATAGCCATGATTTCTCAGAGGTTTAGCTTCTTGGTTCTCTTAGCGTAATTGAGTTGTTCTCCACTAAATAGGACAACAACGACGTTGTTAATGGCGGGGAAGCCATTATTATTCTCATCTTTGTCACCATTATCTTTGTCCTTCTTCTCATCTGAATATTCTCCATATTTTATTATCTTACTGAATTGACACATGAAGTGGTGACAATGAGCCATGGAGCATTCTTGTTGTTGGAGATGTAAGGGCACTGACCCTTCATTAGGTCTTCGATAGCACGACTTCATCGATGGGGGTGATCAACCAGTGCAATTGTATTATCTGGCTTGCATTTCTTGTTGTCTCATTGAAAACCACCACGATCACCAGATTTGTCGTTGCGTCAATCATTGTTGTCGTGTTGGTTGTTGTAGGGGCCATAGTTTCTGTCGAATCATTCCCGCTCACGATCATCTTGTTCAGCCCACTCGTAAACCACTCTATGGAGTGAAGCAACATCTGGTGGGGTCTCCTTTCAAATTCATGATGCATCTCATGGGTGTAGAGCCCATTTTGAAAGCAATCAATCACTTTGAGGTAAGAGATGTCAACAATGGTAGCCCTCTTATTGAAAAAGCGTTCGATGTATTCTCGAATAGTCTCCCCCCTTTTCTTATTTGCGTGCCGCTAGCTCATAGCGATTTCTTGGGCGAGACCAGGTCACTTAAATGTTGTCGGTGCTTTTCCCGGTGAGTTGTTCCTAGGAGTCGATAGGTCCTGGACGTAAACCTTCGAGCTTGTGAGAGGCATTGTGTCCGACATGATTGGAAAATAGCTGAATTTGGTGTCATTGTTGCCGCTTGCCATGTGGCAGTCAAGTACATCATCAACCACTGCTCTGGGTCTTGTTTGCCTAAGAACTTCTCTAATCTAGTCGATTTAAATTTCTCAGGCCACATAGTACGCTCGATCCGGCTTGAAAACATGACAAACAAGGTTTGAACCCAAAGAACTGATGTCTTGAGCCCATAAATTGTGAGAAAACCGCCGATGAAAGTAGTCAACAGCCACATCATGCCTACTTTTTAGAAAACCACCCTATGTTTACATTATTCTTTAAGAAGTTTCATAACTTAATTATATATATATATATATATATATATATATTTAAGCCCTTACAACCTTCAAAAGGTCATATATTTCATGTTATAGTTCTGATTTTAGCGAATTTTATCCTCATGCTACCGTGAGAGTGAGTTCTATATTTTTTATACTTTTAACAATATTTTATTAAATAGATGTACTATTTTTATTTATATTCATTTGATTACTTGACAGTTTTCTTTTGATGATTATCACTTATCTATTACTGATCACTTTTCTATCTGTCCATGAAATCATAAAAATATAGATGCATGTTGTATCTTATATTACACTTTTACAAAATAATATTAAATATTATAGTATGATAATGGATACATAGATTTCTGTCACACCTAGTTTTAGAAATAAAACCAGATGCATCTCATGTGTGCGTCAGGATCAAGTTTACACACATATGGTAGACATCACAAGTGAATATCCAAATACCATGCATACGAATGAGTATTAAAGTGCATTTATTAGAATCTCAGAGTTGACACAAATGTCATAGCGGAACACTTAATTAAACGTTTATCTAAACGAAGCAAAAGTGACTCCAACTCCACAGGCGTTGACCGGAGAACTCGCCTAGAACTCCTCAAACTTGGCAAAATCTTCACAATTCTTCCAATCTGAGCAGCAGTCTGAGTGTAGTTGTTGCAAGGTAAATAAACAACAAGCGTGAGTACATGCCGTACTCAGCAAAGTATGGAAATAAATGACATGCAGGACTTTATAAAGTTGATGGCTGAAAGGATAGCTGCATTAAGCACTTTTATTTGTTCAAGTTTTATTAAGTAACTAGTTACTAGCAAATGTAAGTATATACCACTCATAATTAAATAATAACATAAACCCATCAGATTCAAGTAACCACAGTTTAAATCATATTCAAGTATATTAATCATGTAAGGGTCCAGACCGCTCATGACCGTGAGCACGACTGTTATAACAGTTTTACACTCTATAGAGGTTGTACACATTCACCATAAGCCGCGATCCCCATTGCCAAAGGCATGTACCCTTCCCACACCACGTGGACCAAATACTGGATTTCACTATGAGACCTTTACAAAGCACATTTAATACAAAGTAATGTGCTAAGGTTTCCAGTCCAAGCAAAGCATAACCCTCCCTAATGAGATCGGTATCTTACCAATGCCCACAACTCAAGAGGACCGAGCTATATCCCATCAAGGCCTCCCGCATGCCCCTTTCAGGTAAGGTTATCAAGCACTAAACACGCTAATTAGTCAGTCAAAGCCAGAGCCACATGACACTTATGGTTGCACTGTTTTCCTAGATGGTTCTCCATGTTCCAATTAAAAGTGATGATCTTGCCAATTAATTAATTAAAAGAGTGTATATAAAACATAGAGTAGGGGTTTCATTTAACCATCCCAGTTGAGCAAGCTAAGCATCATCTACCAGTCAAAATTAATTAAATATCCCAGCTGTAAGGTATGGTAAAGGAAACTAGGAAATCCTTAATGGGACCCAACAATATTAATGCAAGCGATAAAATAAATAGTGTAATTGAAATGCATGTCATTTACGTTCAAGCGGGTATGATCAAGGAAAGCTTGTCTTCCTACAAACCCTGCTGCTGCTCAAACTCTTCAACAACTGGTTCTTCGAAGACTTCCTCGAACGGCGCACTTCCTAAACGCGCCACACAATCACATACATGAAAACAATACAATAAAATAAGAAACAATACACCAAACAATTCCAACATAACTAAACAACAACACAAAGCTAATATACTCATTACAAGTAATGCGTGAACGCAAGAATCACTAAAATCGGAGTTAAAACGAGAGAGATATGAGCTAAACAAATTCATGGGTATAGATATTTCGGGATTTTAGAAGTAAAAATGAATCAGAAGTTCATTAAAGAAATAGAGCAATGACTTGGCAAGGATTGTTTTAAATGAAACAAGGGATTATTCTTTAGATCAAAAGATGGATTATACTGGGAAAGAAAGATACTGGATCAAAATGACGAATAAAATGAAGGGTGAAAAGGCACAAAATTGTATGGGATGGCAGGTTATGAGTGTACGCAGAATAAAGTTAGCTGATAAGCATATAGGATCAGATGCTTGTTACGATCATATGCATGTAGGCTTGCATGGTTGATAGCTTCAGGAATCAGGAAGAATAGAAAACGTAGTTACTGCCCAGTCATGATCAGGATTACTTGAGCAACAGAACGTGGCAAAAGAATTAATCGGCAGCTCACCTTCTCTGTTGATCTCACGGTGGTGATGGAAAATATCTTGTCTCTACTTGCAGATTAACAGAAGTTGGCGATGAAAGCCTACGGCTTACGGCCATTTCTGTCGTCCGCATTCAGAAAACTACATGCATGGCAGCAGATCAATAGTTAGGAAACAGCGGATATGGACCGGTGCTAATGTCTTTTGTATATAGCACCTTCTTCCTCCCCCGGCCGAGCCAGCTGAACACTTAGGTGCTGTGTTCATGCTGCTCGGCCGTGGGAGGGGAGGTGCTGCCCAAATTTTTTTCAAAATTTGTGAATATTCTACTCATCTAAGGAGCACTACAAGGTACACTCTTTCATTTTCTAATGTTTTATTTAGCTTGTAATCCTTCTATGATTTAGAAATAGAGGGATTTGTGAATCAAAGTAAAGCTAGCTAGAGAGAGCTTGTGTTCTTGGAGGAGAGAGGAGAGAGCTTGAGTTCATGGTGGAGAGAGTGTTCATGTTGTGTTTTAAATGGACAGAGAAGGCAAGCCAGTTAGTATTTTGTTTTGTATGACTTGTGAATAGTTATAAGGCTTATGTATTTTATTTATTAGAGAGGTTTATTTATTAAAAGTTGGAATAGTTATTTATTAATTTAATGAAATATATATTATTAGTTATTTATTAAAAGGTAGAATAGTTATTTATTTATTTAACGGAAGGTATATTTATTTATTTAATGAATATAGTAATGTAGTTTTAGAAATTTATTTATATAATGGAATATATATTATAATTCGTATTTATTTATATATTAAATTTTTTATCTTTAAATTGTATTGTATATTTGTTATTGGTTAATAATGCAGATGAATAGACAATGGATGTACGGGGACCCCCACGCTCAGGCGTTCCGTGATGGCCTTAGGACGTTTCTCGATGCCGTCGAGGCTAACAGGACGCCGTCCGGTTTCTGTTCTACCCATGCACCCATTGTAAAAATATACAATCGTACAAACAAAGAGGTTGTCTTCAGGTGCATTTGATGAGGCACGGTTTCATGAGGAATTATTCTGTTTGGACGAAGCACGGTGAAAGAGGAATTCTAATGGATGAAGATGAAGAAGACGAGGTCGATGACGACATTCCGTTATTGGCTCAATACTACGGTTCCTTTGCATATGCTGCAATGGGTGATGCCGATGAGGAAGATGTTGCTCGGGAAGGCGATGCTCAGGAAGATGTTGCTCAGGAAAATGAACCTACTGATGGACTCGGGCAAATGTTGCGTGATGCCGAGAAAGACTGCGGCAATGATAAGGAACTAAAAAAGATACAGCGCATGTTGCAGGACCACAAGACTGACCTGTACCCAGATTGCAAAGAGGGGCTAAAGAAGTTGGGTAGAACACTTGAACTTCTGCAGTGGAAGGCAGCAAATGGTGTTACTGATAAGGGTTTCGAGGAGCTACTGAAACTCGTAAAGAAGATTCTTCCAGAGGGTAACAAATTGTCATCGACGACGTATCAAGCAAAACGTGTTGTTTGCCCTCTCGGTTTGGAGGTGCAGAAGATACATGCGTGTACTAATGACTGTATCCTCTATCGCGGACAGTACGAACACTTGGATCATTGTCCGGTTTGCACCTGCGCACGATACAAGATCAGGCGGGACGACCCTGGTGATGTTGGGGGAGAGCGTTCTAAGAAAAAAATCCCTGTGAAGGTGATGTGGTATTTCCCTCTGATACCCCGTCTGAAGCGTTTGTTCAGGAACAAAGACCATGCCAAACTGATGCGCTGGCACAAAGAAGAACGTAAGCAGGATGGCATGTTGAGACACCCCGCCGATAGATCCCAGTGGAGGAACATCGACAGAGCATTCCCAGAGTTTGATGCTGATGCGAGGAAGGTTAGGCTTGGTTTAAGTACCGATGGCATGAACCCTTTTGGTGAAATGAGCAGTAGTCATAGCACTTGGCCCGTGACTGTTTGTATCTACAACCTACCCCCCTGGCTCTGCATGAAGCGGAAGTTCATTATGATGCCAGTGCTCATCGAAGGCCCAAAGCAACCTGGCAACGACATTGATGTGTACCTAAGACCATTGGTTGACAAACTTTTGCAGCTGTGGAAGAATGAAGGTGTTAGCATGTGGGATGAGGACAAGCAGGAGCAGTTTGACCTTCGAGCACTGCTTTTCATAAGCATCAACGACTGGCCTGCCCTAAGTAACCTATTAGGACAATCAAACAAAGGATATAAAGCATGCACTCACTGTTTAGAGGAAACCGAAAGCATGTATTTGAAACATTGTTGTAAAGTTGTGTACATGGGTCACCGTCGATTCCTTCCGGCGAAGCATGAGCTACGAAAGAAATGTGCGCATTTTGGCGGGAATGCTGACCGCCGTACAAAGCCGAGACACCGGAGTGGAGAAGAGCTATTTGATATGGTGACGGACCTACACGTGGTGTTTGGCAAGGGAGACGGAAGCCAGGCAGCTCCGACGGGTGAGGATGCTCGTGCCGCGATGTGGAAGAAGAAGTCTATCTTTTGGGAGCTACCTTATTGGCAACGTTTAGAGGTCCGTAACGCGATTGATGTGATGCATCTGACGAAGAATCTTTGCGTGAACTTGATAAGCTTCCTGGGTACTTATGGGAAGCCAAAAGATACACTGGAAGCACGTCAGGAGCTGAAACGATTGAAGCAACAGACTGATCTACATCCAGAAAAGAGAGACAAAGGACGCCAGTACTTGCGTCCTGCCAGCTTCACTCTCAGCAAAGAAGAGAAGGCAAGCATGTTTGAATGCTTGAACAGTATCAAGGTTCCGTCTGGCTACTCCTCCAATATTAAGGGAATAATAAATATGATAGAGAACAAGTTCACAAACTTGAAGTCTCACGACTACCATATGTTGATGACACAGCTGCTTCCCGTCATACTCAGGGGTGTGCTACCAGTTAACGTGCGGAAAGCCATTGTGAAGCTATGTGCATTCCTCAATGCAATTTCTCAGAAGGTGATCAATCCAGACCATTTAGATCAGCTACAGAACGACGTGGTGCAATGTCTTGTCAGCTTTGAGATGATATTTTCACCATCCTTCTTCAATATCATGACACATCTATTGGTTCACCTCGTCAAAGAGATTCGTTAAAGAGGAAGTTTATTAGTGTCCGAGTAAACGATGATGCCATGTAATTTAATTGCACTATGTTCCACCCAATTTGTAATGACGATATTTGCATTTATGTTCCACCTATGTTCTAAGATTTTCTATTGATTTATAAGATTGTTTTTATTAATTCTAGCATTTTATATTGATTTTCTAGTAATTTATAAGATTTTCTAGTAATTTATAAGATTTTCTAGTAATTTATAAGATTTTCTAGTAATTTATAAGATTTTCTAGTAATTTATAAGATTTTCTATTAATTTATAAGATTTTCTATTAGTTTATAAGATTTTCTAGCATTTTATATTGATTTTCTAGTAATTTATAAGATTTTCTAGTAATTTATAAGATTTTCTAGTAATTTATAAGATTTTCTATTAATTTATAAGATTTTCTAGCATTTTATATTGATTTTCTAGTAATTTATAAGATTTTCTTATTTAATATATATTTTTAATAGGTATTAATAACTGAATTAAAACAAGTATTAATAACTATATATTAAAAACTATATTTATAAGATTCCCAAATAGTAGCCACCGGTGCTAAAGGCCGGTTTGGAAACTGGCGTCAAACGAAAATTTGGGGCCTTTAGCACCGGGTTGATCTAAAATCCGGTGCTAAAGGCCCCCAATTTTCGTTTGGCGCCAGTTACGGCCTTTAGCACCGGCTGTAGAAGACCCGGTGCTAAAGGGCCTTTAGCACCGGGTGCTGTATAGACCCGGTGCTAAAGGGCCTGTTGGGGTTCCCCTCCTCTCTCTCTCTCTCCACCTTCTCGATCGCGCGCTGTGTTGCTAGATAGATTTGGTCCCGTCTGCTTTAGCCCGATTGCCTGTGTTAGATTGTTAAGAAATTGATCAGGCGCGAAGGGTTCAGTAGCGGAATTCACCTGTGCTCGGTGAAGAATTTCCCGACTGTGTCCTGTTCCCATCAGTACTTGTGCTAGATTGGTGAAAGTTGTGGAGGTCTGGTTTGGTTGTAGAACTCCAGGACACAGTCATGTTTTACTGCTCAAAAAGGGAATTTGGAATTGGAATTGCTTTACATGGTCTATGGAGTAGTGGTAACCTGTTTTCCTTGTAGATTAGTGTTTGGCTGTGAGATATTGGAAGGACATTGTTGATGGCATTACCTGACAAGTGAATTTGCATTTCGGTGTAGTAAAATTGGTGGGCTGTGGAGTAACCCTTGTTGTGCTAGATTTGGAACTGGGCTTTGACCCCATTAATATAATTACATGAGCTAACCATGTGTTGGGAAGTTGTGTAGCCTGTTCATAGACGGAGTGAATGAAGTTGTGTCCCCTGTGATGCCGGCCTTCGTGTCGTGCGTGGTTGTGTACGTGTGAGCCGGCCTTCGTGCCGTGTCTGTTTGTGTGTGTGCAGGTACCCTTGCATGGCTGAACACGTTGAGCCGGCCTTCGTGCCGTGTCTATTAGAAATATACATGCTTCATATGTATTGAAAAATGTTGCAAATGTAAATTGCAAATATTTATATGCTGAAAATGTAAATGTATATGCATGTTTATTTATTGGAAATGTATAGGCATGTTGAAATGTGTATTGGAGATATTTACATTGAAATGTATATTGGAAATGTTATATGTTTGAAATGTATATTGGAAATGCTTCATTTAAATGTATATTGGAAATTCTATGTATATTAGAAATATATGTGCTTCATTTAAATGTATATTGGAAATGTTATATGTTTGTATAATGTATACTATCGAAAATGTATATTATCGGAAATTCTATCGCCTACCCGAACCCACCGCGCACCCGAACCCCTTACCGAATCCGTTTTTCGCGCACCGACCCCCTTAGCGAACCCGTTTGCGTCACGCACCCGAACCCTTAACAAACCACTTCGCGTCGCGTACCCGAACCCTTAGCGAATCAATTCACACCGCGCACCCGAACCCCTTGGCGAATCCGTTTTTCACGCACCGACCCCCTTAGCGAAAATGTTAGAAATATTGGGAATATGTATGCTTTGTATATATTTCTTATCAATTATTTTTAATTCTATAGATGGCGGACAACAACAACCCCGTCCCACCCATGCAATAGGACAACAGCTCTGTCCCACCCATGCAAGAGGACAACGACACGTTCTTTGCGAATCAACTTTTTAATATTGTAACCCAACCAATGTCTATGGATGATTTGTTGGGGATCATTGGAAGGGACGACAATATCCAGGGCGACAATGTTGCAAGGGCCGAAAATGTTGAAGGGGCCGCCAATGTCCAGGGCGAACGTGTCCAGGGCAGCACTATTGAAGGGGCCGGTAACGAGCCCTCGTCTAGTCAGGTGTGTATATAGATAACATAAATTTGTATTGTACATGTCAATTATGTATACCATCTCTATATCATCTCGTATATATGTAATTTGTGTAGGCCGCCTCTGCTTCTACAAGTCGAGCTAAGAAATCAAAACGATCGACCACGAAGAAGCTGAAGGATGTCAAGTTTCACATCACTCGAGTGGAGGATGACGGGGAGCCAGTTGAGCCCCCAAAAGTGGCCAAGAAATTTGTATCTCAGTGCGGGGTAATTGTACGGGACAATGTGCCCATTAGTATCAGAAAATGGAAGTCCACAGACCCCACTGAGGAGTACGTGCTCCCCGATACAGAGAAGGAGATGCTATGGAGGGAATTAAAGGCAATATTCGACTGGCCTAGCACTCATGAAGCAGAACTGAGGGATTGGACAATGAAGAAGATGGCAGTTCTGTTTCAGGATTTCAAGAAGAAGTTGTACTCGCATTTTCTCAAAACCGGAGAGGCCCCGGATCCTGAGAAGTATAAGAAGATCACTGATGACGAGTGGGAAGCATTCCTTGAGTACAAAACCTCCGAAGAGGGTGCAACGGCTAGCGCTAGAAACGCTGGAAACGCCGCAAATAAGAAGTACTCTCATAAGATGGGTTCGGGAGGTTACAAGGCAAGCATCGCTAAATGGGAGAAGATGGAAGAAGATCTATATGCTAGAGGCATCACTCCAGCGACACATGACTGGCCCACAAGGACCAAGCATTGGTACTATGGTAATGGAGGCACCCTAAGCCCAATCGACGGCTCCTTAGTTTTTCCCGAGGACTTGCGAGAACTAGCTCAGTGTCTCCTCGATATCCTCAGGGCATCTGAGATGGGAGAATTTGTTGCTGATAGAGACAGAGATGAGCTAACCTATGCCTTAGGGAACAAGGAGCATCCTGGATGGACGCGCGGCGTAGGCACAAGCATCTCATGGAAGAAAGGTTTCCAAGAGCACGTCGCCACCTATAGGAGTCGTTCGATGAAGAAGGCCGAATATGAGCAGAGGGTGAGGGACCTAGAGCAAACGGTTGCCGCTCAGGGCTCAAAGCTCCAAGAAATGGAGTCAGAGATGGAGCGACGGATGAAGGTAGCATGGCGGCAGATACAACAAGCCACAGGCGGGACCGGTTCCATAGAGCATGCACCTCTCCAACAAGCCGCAGGCGGGACCGGTTCAACAGAGCATGCACCTCTCCAAGATGCGGCCCTTATTAGCCCTCCACAACAATATCAAAGCAGTCACGCTTCCACACAGGCCGCCGAACCGGTCCGTTACCCCGTGGATGAAATAACTCAACGGACCGCGTGCGAGCTTGTCGTCAGGCAGAAGAACTTAGCTGTGGTGGTACGTATGCGACCTTAGTTCGTACTGCATACATTTCACCGTAAATACCATTCATTTACTAACTTTCTTTGTGACTACTAAATTATCAGGTCGCATACGGTATGACCAAACGTGTGGAAGAAGGGCAAAAATGGCACTGCAATGACATTCCACATGGTTACGTACCTGTTGAGGTGGAGCAAGTCGTCACCAACTGGGAAGACTTGGAACTTGACATCCCCGGAGGTGACGGAGAAACAAAACTCGGTCAGTGTTCTCACTGCATCATTCTATGGAGCAAGGCAGACGTCGTCATACCTGGTACACCTGCGGCTACCAACAAGCCTCCGTCACCTCCACCGTCTCCAAGAGATCCACCGGATCATGACGATTCTCCGGGAGCTCCTGATGCAAGCCCGTCTCCTCCGCCAAAGAGGTCTCCGTCTCCTCCGCCGCGGAGGTCTCCGCCCCCTCCGCCGAAGAGGGGACGCCGCACTAAAGCCTCTGCCCCCACTCCACTAGGGAAGAAGGCGCGGTAAACCAGAGAGAAGCCCGCACCAGAGAAAAGAGCGGGTGAGAAGACTCCAGAGGAGCTCGAAGCCTCGGTCAAAGCAGACACAAAGAGGCAAATGGCCGAGTGGAGGAAAAAACCGGAGCCGAAGCTTGATCCCACTGTCGTCAAGTCATTCCTCGGTAATTTGAGCAAGGGTCAACAGAAGGAGGTAATAGTAACAGACTATGACCGCTCATTACTGAAATCTCGCCGGAAACGGAAGGCTGCAGATAAGGAGGCGGGCCCATCCAAAAAGGTTCCTCAGCTCGGCGAGCAACCTCAGCGGCCCTTGGGTCCATTGCCATCTCTGGCCGAGATTAACGTGCAACGAATAATGGCCGAGACTGGACTATCCAGAGCGCAAGTCCTGGGGGAAGAAGAGGTGCCTGTAAACACAACGTTAAAGTGGCCATTTAGGCTTGGCGAGCTTATGGTCCCTCCTGAAATGGAGAGCAAGCTATAGACGAAGATGCGCCGATTCCATGAGTGGTACTTGGAAGAATCAAGAAGGAATAAACGGCGCATGATCAAAGTAGGCGTGAAGGACCATGATTTCTACAATGGTGACGATGATTGGGTCTGGCTGAGGTTTAAGGATATATATGAGCTGTACCACCGCGACGCCATGGACGTGGATTTGATCACCTGTTGGACACTGTAAGTACTTTGTTGTTGCTTATAATTCACAGTTTGAAAACAATAATTCCAATCTATGCTGACGCGGGCTTTATTTATTGCTTAAAATATGCAGAATGGAGATTCAAAAATGTCGGAGATCCTCAATATATGACATTGGTTTCGTGGATCCTCGAAGGATAAGTGAAGAAATGATATTGATGAATCCTGAGGAAACATATGGAAACCTATACAAGTATATTAAGAAACAAAATTACTGCGACTTCATACTAATCCCGTACAACATCGAGTGAGTACATACACAGGCTTCTTCTTATACTGTCTGTGTACTATTTTATTTCTGATTATAATGTATACATGTATACAGATTCCACTGGTTTCTAATAATATTGTGTCCTGACCGGGGTGTCGTGAACGTCTTTGATTCATTGCACACTCCAAAAAAAAACTACAGAACATCATGGACATGATGACAAGGTGATGTATATTTTCCCCTACTTAATTCACCCCTTACACTCGCAATGACTTAACTCAATTTTTTTGTTCGCATGGCCTGGAATCAATTTCGTCAAGAACACCCGGGTATTCAACATGAAACACTAAAATGGAACATTGGCTTTCCGGTAAGCAAGTAATTTGTACATGTAGGCCTCGGCTAATATATTATATGAATTTTACTTAATTTCTTTTGGTCGACAGTGTGCCAAACAGGGGAAGGGAAATAATTTATGTGCATACTATGTTTGCGATTACATGTGGAATTGGGGACATAAAAAGCTTACACAACACGATATTATGGCACGTAATAATAAACACATTTCTATTATTATTAAGTGCACAATTATTGTCTCCAACTCGGCGGATTAAATATCTTTCAATTATTTGTAAATTATAGATGTTGAGCCTGAAGGAAGAGTCTCTAGAGCTAGAAAGAATTGACGCAATTGCAGAACGGCTCGTCGGATGGATCTGGGACGAGGTCGTCAATCCCCGAGGAGAATTCCACTCGCCAGTACTGGAGGACGTGCCGGACAGTTCAACAAGTCGTCAACCTTAATTAATTAGAAAATACAGATTAAATATATATAACTCGAGTTGACATGCATGAATATCTACTTTTGTAATATATATGTCTTCTATTTTGATGAAATGTCAGCTAATATGAATATAGAGTCAGCCGAATACGCATTAGAATACACGTATTAGAATATATACGTATATACACGTATATAGACGTGCATGCATGGCTACTGAAAAAAGCAAAAAAAAAAGAAATCCGGGGCCTTTAGCACCGGTTCCAGACACAACCCGGTGCTAAAGGGCCTTTAGCACCGGGTTGTGTCTGGAACCGGTGCTAAAGGTCCTGCTAAAGGCGCTGCGGGACAGGCCCTTTAGCACCGGGTCGTGGCTACACCCGGTGCTAAAGGGACCCTTTAGCACCGGTTATTCAACCCGGTGCTAAAGGGGTCCCCCCTTTAGCCTCGGTTTAGTTGCACCGGGTGGGAAACCCGGTGCTAAAGGGCTTTCCCACCCGGTGCAGATGTTGATCATTCTGGTAGTGAGGTCGGGGACGTAAGATGCCGGCAACACTTCTCTCAAGTCGATGCTGCGATATCTCATTCCACAGCCAGCATCAAGCCGACCATCAAAACCCCGCTGCTCTGACCAACACTTCCGAGGTGCGCAGAGCTCGGTGTTTAGATAGCTCTTGCGCTATAACAAAATTGATTCAAGTGGATTGTAGATAAGCCAAAGCGGAATGTTATCATTATTTCATCAAGACTCTGAAGCTACGGAGAGAGATGGGAAGAACATGTTATCATTATTTTTTATTTACCTTGTGGGGCCAATTGCATAGGTTGGTTCAGAGTTCGGTTTATGCCAATCCTGACACAGTGACGCTGCTGCCTTTTTTCCTAATGATAAATCGATCACACACTAGAGCCTTGCATGCAGTTGGGGCCCACTAGAAAGAGGGGTATTCTAGGCAATTCCACCAAAATCTAATCTTTAACGGTAAACTATGATGATAGAAGTAACTGAAGTGGCACAAAAGGCAATAAAAAGTTAAGTCAGCGGCTCATAGAGAGTAATAAGTTTTCCCGTGGCAGTTAAGGATTTTGAAACTTTTTTTAATGACCTATACGTAATCGACTCTTGTTCCTGTGTCTGGTCCTGCAGCACTTTCTCGTTCGTCGCCTCGCCATGCCAGTGCATGTCCACCCAGTTCCGTAGCTCATCTTCAGTGCCGGTGTCTGCGCCGCGTATGCCAGTTCTCGTCTACAAAATGAGCACTAAGCACTGCACCTTCCTAGTCTCCAGAATCTAACTAAAGAATACATGCGTGCAGGCAGTTTACATCTGACAGTCCGACGGCACGCGCAGCAGTACGTGCAACAAGCCGGCAGCCGGCCACAACACTATATAGAACGATATGTATACACTCATACATAAAATGCAACAAGATACACTTTATATTCAGAATGCACAGACCCTACATTTGTAACCATTAGACTATACCAATTGCAACTGCGACATCGTAGCAATTGCAGTTTGGTGGAACTTATTGCAACTAAAAAATCCAATTGCAATCGGATCCGATCTAGTTGCAACTGGATCCGACCCGATTGCAACTGAGTCCAAACTAGTTGCAATTTGATCCTAAACAATTGCAATTATACGACTTATATACCAAATACACGGTCACTCGCAATTGCAATCGTAAGACTAGGCTAATTACAACCGTGAAACTAGCCCAATTGCAAGCTGACGGAATTAATTCTAACAGATTCGATCTAGTTTCAACTGGACCCGACCTGGTTGCAACCGGATACGACCTGGTTGCAACTAGACCCGACCCTGTTGCAATTGAGCCAAACCGGTTGCAACTATACGACAAGATCTGTTGCAACCAGGGTTGGTGCATTCTTTATACAGAATGCACCCAGGTGTATGTGTATTATAGCAAAACACTATATATACACCTTAGGTGTAGCAGTTATTCTACACCAATATTTTACTGGGCAGAATTACTGATCAAAATTTTAGTATTTACTACTGACCCCGATTACTGATGAACTACTATAAAATCATGTTCAGTAGTCCAATACATTCAGTTCAGTAATTCCCGGTTAATTGTTCTGTAATAGGCACTGGTGTAGAATTTCTACACCTAGGGTGACCGGGTTATTTAGCACGCGTGTGGTGGAGCCTCCGGCAGAGCTCCAGCGAGGAAAATTACTCCACTTTTGTCTGTGAGAGTAAAAATCCTGGTTGAGCTGTAATGCGCCTCCGCTTTATTGTGCATTTATGGCATCAGTTACGTGAGGATTTTGTGGGAGTTGGAGTAGCTCCAACAGTATATGTATATTTGACGACCTAAAAACACTTGTAGGTACAAGAGAATAAAAATTTAGGTATTCAAAAGTTGTCTTCTCCAACAATATATGCATAAATGAAGAAATTATAGCAATCCAACATTTGGATTGATATATTTGGGGTCAAGGAGACAGAAATTTAGGTCATAGCCTAAAATTGCAAACCATACAGATATGCTGCTGGACCACTGTTTTGGATTGTTTTTAGGTATTCTGATAGTTTTTAGGTATAGCAACTCACTTTAGATAAGCTGCTGGAGATGATCATAGAAGGAGATGATTGCATACTTTTAAAAAAAAATGGATGCATCAACCATTTGGAGACCGGCCGAGATGAAGCCTCCCGGGTATGATCGTAGTACCCGCTGGGTGCTGGCCATGATCATTGGCCGTAATTACTCCCATTTCATCCATGGAAGTAAAAATCAAAACCCAGGCGTAATTACTCCCATTTCATACATGAATTTACTTGTGGAGTAATCCTTGACAAAAAAAACTAGTCCTTGCCTTGTGTATGTCATATACTTTTAATTTAATAAATTAGTTCTTGATTTGGAAGAAATACTACTTGCTCTGGCTAATAAATATTTCTTAGGAAAATTACTCATTGAGTGTATAATGTTCTCACTTGTCAATATTACTTCTTGTGTATATAAAATACTCCATTAAGTAGTTTTTTCATTGACAAATTACTTCTTGGTATGAAATTTAAATCATGTTCCATGCTTAATTGTGTTCTTTGTTCCTACTGATAATTTATCCGTTGAGTATATGAAATATTGTGGAAAATTACTCTCTTTTCGGCAAAAGACTGGAAATATGATTATTTTCAGTTAACAACATGAGTAATTTAATGACTAGAGGTCTATTCTTCATTTAACAAGAGGAGTATTTTCATGCGTTTGGCCGTAATCATTCGCACTCTGTGCGGCGGCCAGCGGAGGTCAGTTGCCCCACCGCCAGAGAATCCCAGTAGCACGGTGAAGATGGCGATTGGACCATAATTACCATCAGACGAGGCGAAATTCACGGAGGCAAGTCTCAAATGCATCCAAAAGTAAAGCCGCAGATCTTTTCTTGATGGTTTGAGATGCCAATTGGAGATGGCATTAGGCGATGGCAGTGCATATGGCCCTGCGTGATTTTATCAGCATGCGTGCATGCGGCCTGCATGGAAGCTTGCTGCTTGCATGCACTTAATGTAAAACAATTGCAGTAAAGGGAGGAATTACAGGAGGATATGCATAACTTAGGCATGTACAACCCACAGACAGCAGCTGTCTTTTTGTTGCCACATAGATTATCATTTAATGAGCTGATGTGGCTATCATTTAATTAGGAAAAAGAGTGTTGCTGTCTACTATTAAGTCTACTGCTTTGGCTCGTGCTTCCATGCAAAACATCAGAAACCAGAGTGCGTATTTATTATCACACGGACAGCTAAATAAATAGCAGTTGTCTAAACTATTGTAGAGCTAACTATTTATCTGTCTGTATGTGTTAAATAGACAGCAGCTGTCTAAACTGTTGTACACGCCCGCCGCATGCGCGGCAGCTGGCGTGGCTAAGATTTCGTGGAAGCACCGCTTGATTTGCATCTGTCGATATGGCGGCCAGCAGTGAAGCAACATGATTCGAGAAAGTGACAAGTGTGTGGAAGAAAAAATAGGCAGCATGCCTGCGAAAGACACGAGAAGCTAGCAAACTTTGGGTGTTATCTGCGTGTAATTATTTCTTGATTTTTTGTTCCATGGACACATAAAATTACTTCTGAACAAGATACTACTCAAAATTATGAAAATTACTTCTTTAATGCCATTGTGAATATTACTTCTTTAGGTTTGAAAATTTGCTTACTTAGCACAGTGAAAAGTACAAATGGAAAACTTAAAATTACTCCAGGTGGGATGCACTATGTATTGAAATGTGTCGAAACAAATCTGATTGAAAATATACTTCTCGTGTAGTCAAATACTATTCTTATTAGTGGTTGCGAGTTCAATATTTTTAATACTCTAATCATTTGAAAATTTGTTGTCTAATATTAGTAGTTGAGTATTTTTTTTCAATTGACAACAGCAGTATCTTTTACAGTTCAGGAGTGGTTTTCAAATGCAATGAATATTTTTTAATTCACAAGAGTTTTTTGTTTCAACTATCTGGAGTATTTTTCAATTAACAAGACTACCTTTCCGAGTTGGAAGTATTTTGTCAAATGTTAAGAGTATTATTCTATTGACAACGGAGGACGAGGACATACATTCTTCTGGGCAATGGCTAACATCAAAAGTAATACATCACATCATATAACAAAATAAATATCTAAAAAATGATTGGGGCAGCACCGGACAAGAACAACCCGCAGTAATTTTTTAGCAACTAAATAGCAATGAAAATTTCAGACAAAACAACCACGAAGCAACCAGAAAAGGATCTGCATAAAGAGTTGATTTTCTAATTGCAAGTAGCGTTGAAGAGATACTACTCTAAATTATGAGAAATACTTCTCGTACATGAACAAAAATACTACTGTAAATTATGAAAAATACTAGTATAAAGACAAAAAAGAGAAGTAATATTCAAGTGAAGTATGTGCCTCGCTAAAGGTTTAGTTTTTCACTAAATGAAGTACAGAGTGTGAAAATTTTGAATAATATAAGCTTCCACTTGAGTTCAGAACAAAATTAAAAGCAAAAAGGGTACAATTCCTCCATATGGCCAGCTCATCATGTATGTGAATCTGTAAAAAATAAAGAAAAGAAAGCAAATTAAGGAACACAACCACATGTAAGATAAAGAATACTAACAACCATGTAGAATTCAGGACCCAATGATGCGCGCCTGGAGCACGGGCTGGGAGGAGGGGAAGGAGCAGCCACCGTACAGGGACACAAGGCACTAGGCATCCCCATAGCACCTCCCTGTAGCTTAATTAGGCCAGTTCACATCACCTCTTGCCGTGCGCCTACCGCCTGCCTCGTCCCGGCTTGTAAGTCTGGTCATCCAACCTGCCATGCGCCCACACAGGATGAAAAAGAGAAGGGGAGGAAATATAAAAACGGTAAAAGCTTAGGAAATAAACAGAAGAAAACACAAACTTGCCTGCATTGATTCACGCTAGTGGGGCAATACGCCATCAACGAGGCCGTGGCCGCCATGGTTAACCACATTCCCCGCCGCGACGACAACACACCATAGTCACGCAGCACTCAATCCGTTCATCGACAATCCCACCATGTGTTGATCTGCCACAAGCCCACAACGTGGGGCATGCCACTGCCGCAGGTTGTAAGCTGCGCCTTGCGAGCTTTTCGGTGGCAGCGCCATGCAGGCTAGAAAGCTAGACGTGGGGAAAAAGGGGACAGAGGCTCTCCGGACGGCGCTGTGGAACGTGTTCCAGCGGAGGTCAAGCGAGGACCTCAACCATGGTGAAGATGACGATGTGTGGATGATGATGATCAAATAATGAATGGTGGCCTCGGGATGGTTACAAGATTTGTATACTATAAAGGACGTGTCAAAAGCTAATTAATCCCCACTAATTAAGCCAGCTAGTGGGGATTAATCCCCCCACTAATTAAGCCAGCTATACGTGACGGGCTCTAGTTAATTCTCCCCCCCCCCCCCTCACGTCGTCCCCTTGGGCGACATGGGGGGCGACGCGCCGCCGCCGCCAGGTAGCCCGCTCCCAGCCCCGTCGCCCGCCTTCCCCCTCTCCCCCACCTTCTCTTCTCTTTCCTTGGTAGCTCCCTTCTCCATTCCGCTTCGCCTCCGACCCTAGATCCGGTTGCCTATGGTCTGCCGTCTCCGGCCACCTCCCGCCACCAGCAACCCCTCCCTTGCCGGATCCGGCCTCCACCGCCGCTTCTTCACCGGAGCTGCCGCGGGCTCGGCCGCCCCACCGTTCAGATCCACCGCCGCGGGCCGGGGCTGGCGTGGGCCCGAGCCGGTGTTCCTCGCGCTGCCACCCGGTGGCCATGGTCGTTGGGGCGCGGGCGCTAGGGGCGGCCACGGCCGAGAGCCGTCGCGGGCTCGGGCGCCTCCTCCTCCGCCGTTCAGATCCACCGTTGTGGGTCTAGGCTGGCGTGGGCCCGAGCTGGTGGGCCCGGGGCGGTGCTCCTCACACTGCTGCTTGGTGGCCATGATCGCCTGGGCGCGGGCGCTCGAGGCGGCCACCGTCGGGTTGGCCACAGCCTCGACGTCGCGCTGTTGCGGGTGGCGTGCGCCCTGGAGGATGCTTGCCACCATCTGGCCTTGGCCCGAGTGCCAAACTGCCAACTCATCTGAGCCCAGATCTGGGCCGCCGGGTGGAGGTATGCTTCTTGGTTGGGTTGGGGAATGGAGAGAGTCCATTGATGGTGACGCCTTATGGCGCCATTTACCTTGTTGAAGGCATCATCCCCTCCCTCCTCTCCGGTGAAATGTCGGGCGAAAGCCCTGACCATGTTTGGTCAGACAACGACGGCACCTTCGGTGTCGCTTCCTCCCTTGAGGCATTGTCTTGATGTTTCTACGGGTGTCGCCCCTGGCTGAGCTTTCCAGGCCTTGTGCCTAGCGGATGTTGCTGGTCGTCCCCATGGAGGTCTCTGCTCCTGCGCCTGTCGTCACTTCTATCATCCACCTCGTCTGGGCTGCGTCGTCGTTATTGTCGTCTGGCGGATGCTTTGCCACCCCCTCTTGCTTTGGCGGATGCTTTGCCTCCGTGGTCGTATCGGTCGAGTGGATGCTTTGCCACCCCTGCTGTGCTTGATCGTTTGGTTCGGGCGGATGCTTTGCAGCCGTGGTCGTATTGGGTGTAAGCTTTGCCACCCCTGTTGGGCTTGGTCGTTGGTTCGGGCGGATGCTTTGCCGCCGTGTCGTGCTTCTGGGTGGATGTTTTGCCACCTCTGGGTCCTTTAGCGCTTGTGACAAGGTTTATCTTTCAACAAGTTCTGGAGTGCGGTCGTGTCTAGGGTTTTCTGGGTTGGTATGTGGTGGAGCCGTTGTTGGTCTTGCTTGTTGTTCAGATGGCCGCTTGTTTGTTTGTCTTTTTCAGTTTTTTCTCTTTTTTTAGTCCTTTGTGCGGTTATGTAGGTCAACTCCTGTTTGGCCTGGATCAAGTATTATTTGTAAACTGTTTTGCTCTTAATGAAATACGTGCTAAGGCACGTTCGCGAAAAAATTAAGCCAGCTATACGTGAATTGGGTCGGGAACATGCACCAGATGCAATACAAAGTTAGGCCTTCTCCAAAGGTCGAGTCAGTTTGCTCGCTCATAGCATTAGCTGTCACCTCCGCGTAGACATAGAACAACAACTCATCCATAGGTTTGACTCTTTGCACATTGCTCCAAGCATTCATGTGACCCATGTGTAAGATTATTTTAATCTCTATCTTCTTCATCCTCCAATTCCAGCCGCACAGGCACACAAAGGAAGCACAGAGCAGCCAACGCCTGGGCTCCATCTGTAACACCCCGGAACATCAGCAACATTCCGAAGCATTACCACACTACGCTACAACTGCTCGAAGCACTGTAAGAGACAAAACACAAAAGAGTATGCGGAAGCAACATAAACCATCTAGATTAAACAATTTAACATGTCTTCAATAAGGGGGTATAAAATAGATAAGCAAAGATTTCACAACAAGTATTTTTATTACAACACATGTGTCCAGTGATTATAATTGCAAAGATGATGTGAGTGCACACGTGCTGTTACTCCCATCCAACGAGGCACCCTCCAAACTCAAGAACCTGCTGAGGGGAAAAGCGTATGAGGTTTACGAAAAACCTCAGCAAGCAAACTTCTTCAACCGAGCTATTCAAATCACAATTGATTAATCACCAATTTAACATGATGAATACATATTGGTATAACTTGAAGAATAAGATTAACAACAAATACTTCATAACAATGCTTCATTATGTAGATGCAAATGATATATCGTAATGTATGACTTCACTTCT
The DNA here is from genome assembly GCA_033239725.1 of Echinochloa phyllopogon. NCBI lineage: Eukaryota > Viridiplantae > Streptophyta > Magnoliopsida > Poales > Poaceae > Echinochloa > Echinochloa phyllopogon. Next base: position 24,489,218 of record BTCW01000018.1, on the reverse strand, counting down.
ACCCACACATCCCGAAGGAAGTGAGGGCAGCAACCACATTGCTATATCTCAACGTGTGTTGCTGTACCGGTACTTACCGCACCAATCCGGCTACGGTGTCTTCAAACGCATATACAACATGATGATGCAAATGCAAGATTGCAATGTATGAACTTCGTATAATTCAATAATCAAAACTTCAGGAGTAAAGCCACAAGTGGATCATATATATAATACTTCAATATCAAAATCTAATTCAGATCATGTGACTCATGTGAGGCACTAAAATTAAGTGGAGGCAATTCCAACAACATAGTTAAAGCATGTGGACCACAACGCCACGCTTACATGCCTTTTCCGATGAGAAGAAACATGAGCTAAGCACGATCTGAAGGTGCACCAATTGTACACAAATATATCTCAGCACCAACACAAGCACACAAGCATATACAAATTTAACTCGAAGCGCTCCTATGCTCGAACCCAATGCCCTCACATAAACACACCTAAACTAGACATAACAGCAGCACTTCTGCTTCTTTTTTTGTAGCATTTAATTCTAGTGGCAAATAAATTCCCAAATTAAGCCAAAAGAAAGATAACTTCAAGACCTACAACATCCTAGTTATCTCAAACCCGAGAAAAATCATCATCATAGCCTAATCTTGAGATGAACCTTAATCTGATAGTCTGTCAGAAATTGCAGAACATCTCCACTAAGATGGACATAACTAGAGCTCCAAAATTCATATGGAGAAGCACTTTATCAATCTGAAAAGCTCATAAACTTTCCTACAACTTTTCTGAAAATCAGACAATCCAATTCTAAAGTTAGATTTGCATAAACTTGAAGTGAAGAATTACGAGGCTGAAAAACTATCAGAATTAATCTTCAATTACTCCCTGACCTAAACTCTGATTGAGTTCTTCTTTATGTCCGCAGAAAGATCTCAAAGTTCACTACAACTCTTGTATAGGTTTAATATTTTTTTGAGGCCAATAAGTCCAAGAAAAACTGACATGAAGAATGACTGTGCAGATTGACCACATGCTGAAAATAGCGACGAGGGCAAAACCTTAACCCTAGCCTTAACGGCGACGAACTCCACTAAATGCATGATCTAAAACATCAAGAAAATAGGGGACAAACACTTTCTACAGATGGGGCATGCCTCAACTAGGGTTCCCTCTTGGAAACGACTAGACAGTTGAGGAAGCATGGCGGAAATTACCCTACACATGACTTGGAGTTAGCAGTAGTGGTTTTTGCTATGCTAACTCCAAGTCATGTGTAGGAAGCACTTCTCATTCCCCCCAGGCACAGAACAAAAAGTGAAGGAATGGGTGTTTAAGAAGATGGCCATTCAGTCAAATGTTCAAGAAAAATTTGACGAAGGACAATGTCAAGAAGGGCCTCACACCAGACTTTGACAAGAAATTCAAAAAGCAACGCAATTTCTGGACTGATTTCATGCGGTACAAGTTGTCAGAAGACACTACGACCCGATCAAATTAGAACAAACTCAATGCGGCCAAAAGGACGCAGTTTCATAAACTTGGGCCTGGAGGTTATGCGGTGGAGATTCCGAATGGGAAAAGATGGAAACAGACCTGATTGCTATTGGAATTGTACTGCAGACTCTGAATTGGCCAAAGAGAGCAAAGTATTACTTCGATGCCCATGGAGGAACATTTAACACGGAAGATGGGTCCTTCGTTACTAGCAACACAATCAGAGCAGAGACTGATAGGCTCAAAGATGCAATGAGGCTTGCACAAGAAGGAATTTTCAAGCCTGACAGAGAGAAAGATGAGCTGACTTACGTGCTTGGCAACCCGGAACACACTTGACGGACCTGAGGCATGGGCATAGTCCTATGGAAGCATTGTTTTAGTGGAGATCTCTAAACATACAGAAGCTAATGCAAAAGCAAGGCATTAATGGAAGAGAAGTTCTATATCTTGGAAGAAAGGAAAGCGATGGTTGAATCTAGAGAGGGCGAACAACTAGAATGAGCTGTCGAACAAGTACTTAGCTAACGCCAAGAACAACCGGCTGCTAATTTGGATGTCAGCCCCGCCTCTCAGCATTGTAGCAGCATCACGTCCACTTATGCTCCATAGAGCCAAGCAGGGAATGAGGGACAACGACACCCTGTGGATGACATCACTGAGAGGACCAACTGTGACCTTCTTTATCTACGTGGGAAGAAACTCAATGTATGTGCTGAGGGATACACTGAAGTCTCGGTCGAAGGCACGACAATTCATTGCATGCCGATTCCTGAAGGATATGCTAAGTTATTCATTGACCGAGTGGAAGACAGATGGGAAGACCTAGACCTCGAGAACCCTGGATGTGATGGTGAAACAGAAATACTACAAGTGGTCCACCAATGGATTTATTGGCCGAAACGCTACATAGGATTGAAGCAGCAAGTAGCCACAGATTCCACAACTAGTAGGGGTCCACCTCAACCGGCAGCACAGGACCCTAGCCCTGACCCACCAGCAGCTTGGGACAGCTACCCTGACCCACTGTCACAGGAAGCATGAGACCCACCATCACTGGAAGCACGGAACCCAACGCCACCTCCTAAGCAACAAAGGAAGTCGAGAAAGGGATCGACCCCGCCACCTACTAAGCAGCAGAAGAAACAAAAAGAAAAGCCTCCACCTCCAAAGCTTCCATATGAAATGATAGAGGCAGAAACAATGACAGAAGTGAAAGATCATGTAAAAACCTTCTTTGATAAGGTTAAAGACCAGAGAAAGCCTGAGCAGAAGCAACCAATAGATCCGGCTGCAAAGGCATTCTTTACTAAAAATGTCTAAACCAGTGGAGAAAGTGCGGGAATTGGACTACGACTGGTTAATGAGAAGTCTTACAGCAACCTCGATAACCGGATCAGTAGTAAATCAAAATCCATACCCCGGCTCGGAGAACAATATCAACAAACAGTCGAGATGTTGGTGGTACAAGCACAAGATGATGCGATGATGGCCCAAATGGTAGCGGATATGAACCTTACAAAATCTAAACTGTGAGGGGAGGTTGTCGTACCGATTCTCCCAACCCGTGGCAGAAAAAAGTTCATATTGGGTGAACTTGTTTGGCCAGAGTTGGTGAGGTACCTACCAACGAGAATGCACGAGTTGCATACATGGTACCTAAAGTAATCCCGGTTGGGAATGCTAATGTTCGTAGCTCAGATTATAGATGACCATCTAAAGCAATGGCTAAATGATGTATGGATCGAGTTTATGGCACTTTATGATTTATATAATCAAGACGCCCTTCACAAGTCTCTCCTTAGTGTATGTGTTATGTAAGTATCTCCTACTATGGTGTTTTCTTATTTAAGCACCACTCCTAGTGTGTTGTCTGATCACGTCTTTTGATTTATGACTCGTAGGATGAAGGTTCAAGAGTGCAGGAAAAAGTCATTATAACATCGGATTCATGGACCTCGATGTTATACATGAGGCGAATGTAAAGAAATATCCGAATCAGACTATGAACAATATATTCAACGACTTGGATAGGTAGAATACATGTCCATTCATACTCTTGCCACACAATTTTAGTGAGTTCTTCATCTTTTTTAATCCTTTCAAGTTTATAATAAATATTAAATATAATCAACATTGCCTCTCTATATGTATATGTACGTACAGATTTCATTAGATACTGCTTAGTACCCAGGGTGATGTAGCCCAGGTCACAGTGTATGACTCCATGAGGAAACCAAAAGAAGATTACCAAGACCTCATAGACCTTCTTAACAATGCATGGGCTCGCGTCCTCAAAAAACACGTAGGAGTAACCGACCACGTCGTCGATCTTTATATTAATACTAGCAAAATGGTAAGAATATAATCCCCACTTCAGTCTAGTGTCATCTCTTACTCAAACACTTGAGTATTTCATAACCCAGCTACCCATATAGTTTCTAGTAAGTTGTACTATTTTCTAGGATTTTCTAGTAATTTCTGCTATTTTATAGTAATTTTCTAAGATTTTCTAATAACTTCTGCAATTTTCTATTAATTCCTACAATTTTCTATGATTTTCTAGTAGTTTCTACTATTTCCTAGTAATTTTTGCTATATTTATTTATATAGTGCATCGGATAGGCGCAAGGAAACAACCTATGTTGATACTACGTAAGCGAGTTCATCTACAACTTTGTCGGTCCTAGAGGGCAAATGACGCCAGACGCATTCAAAGTACATAAGTAAAAATCAGTTCTGCTCGTTGTTTTGAAGTCAAAATTTTTATGCTCATGCTTTGATTTTTAAAATATGCAAAAATGGAGCACGAAAGCAGATCCCATTGAAGCAGCTCGAGTCAGGGCAATTCAAGAACAACTATGACAAACGTATCTTACTTATTCCCTCAATTGCTCGACTGAAAGAACTCTTAGTTCTCATTCTGTTCTTTCTTGTTTTTTTCAGGATCCAGGATCTTTAAAAAGAGGAATCCAGATGGATAGATTGTGTCCCCCTTGCTAGGTGGAAGACACCACTGGGCGGATCCCATGGGGGTCCGCCCTGCGACAGTGACTGACGCGACGCTGTACTGGAAAGGGCCCCAATGAGTTGAGGCCTCCTGCTCTTTTTTAGAGTCCCCAAGAAGAGGATTCATATTCGAGTAGGTTTTTGGCCATTTCCGGGTCCTGGTCCGGGCGAAGGTACATTTCTTTTTTCGTTAGTTCACCTCACCTTCCCCAAGCGTGGGTTTCCTTTACTAATTTTGTTCTCTCATTACGAACCCCCTCTCTTTCTCGTAAGAATGAAATGTAGGTAGGGCTAAAAAACGGAAAAAAAGAGTCAAATCGCACCATTTCTATAATAAGTAAATGCCCTTTTGCCCCGGAGCTAGTCGGACTTTAGACATCTAGGGTGTGGCATTCAACCGCTTCGCCTAGCAGCACAACACTTGTATTGCTCTCCCACAACCTCATTTTCACGGTTTAGGCTGCTCCCATTTCGCTCGCCACTACTACGGGAATCGGTTTTGCTTTCTTTTCCTATGGCTCATCCTTACTGTCCCTCTATAAAACTGTACATGAGATTTTCACCTCATACGGCTCCTCGTTCAATTGAAGGGATCCTTTTCCTCGTTCGAGAGTCTCCACCATTCTTCCACTCCGTCCCGAAAACTAAGACCAATTGAGTCACGTTTTCATGTCTGTGGATTCCTGATTGATGAAGTCATCAACCCCAATGGGGAATTTTATGTCGATCCTTACGTAAGCGTGGTGCAACTAGATTCTAACAGGGGCTTGCGAGATGATGACGCTTAATTTGTAATATCTCAAATATTTTGAAGTACTCGTAACAATTCAAATATATATATTATAGATGTGTGATAATGTATATATATTATAAAGTAATATATTATATATCATATAACATGATATTAACCGTATATGCATAGAAATATAATATATATACGTGTACGAATAAAATAAGAATTAAAACAAAAATGAAAAAGGAAAGAAACAAAAAAGGAAAACATGTTAGTATCGGCTGGTAACCCCAGCCGGCACTAATGCCCCCCTGCCCGGTACTAAATGGCCGGCACTTTAGTGCCAGCCAGCCAGTACCGGTCAGGAAACTGGTACGAACCTGGGTCTCCCGACTGGTACTGATAAAAGGTTTTGCGGTAGTGAGATGAGGATTAAGCGCTCATGATTTGTGAATCTTCGGTCGGCACAATGTAAATAGTGTGACTCACCAGCCATATGAGACATTGGCGAGCCAGCTCAAGTACAAAAAGTCAGACAGAAGATCATACCGGTTAGGTTACTAGTTCACTGGTCCATCGGTCCAACTAGTGATTCACTGGTCGAACCAGTGGTTCATCATTTATCCAGAAAATATTTATTTCTCATAATTTATATAAAATAATTGATGGTATAACATAATTATTAAAAAAGATATCACATATGAAATAATTGATGGTATAACATAATTATACCATAATAATCTATTGTTTAAAGTTCGAAACTAATATTCAAACATTAAATTGATCGATGGTTCACTGAAAAACCGGTTCACTGGTTCACCGGTTCGGCACAAAACCGACTAGTTTGACCGGTTCACATCGGTCCAATTGCATGACTGATCTTTTAATTGAACCGACCGATCCGGCCACCGGTTCACAGTTTTTCCTGGTTCAACCGGTGAACCGGTCCGGTTTTTTATACTAGGGTGCCAGCTGTGGCTCGCGGATGGTGACAATTGGGAGCGATCCCCCGAGAGCTTAGGGCAACTCCAATGGAACCCTTTTTGAACCTTCACCTTATTTCTAAGGCAAAAATGCGACTCCAACCGGACTCTCATCTGCCCCCAGAGCGATGAGAGGGCGTCATTCTTCCCCTCCGAACTCTCATTTCCAGGAGCTCCTCTCTCGAGCTCTCATCCGGTGAGGACGCCAACAACCACCCTTCCCGCGCCTGGATGGAGTTCTCCACTCGCCTGCAGGTACGTCCATCTCTCCATCCCGGCCACGATTTGGCGGAGTAGCGCCCTGTCCCATGGCCGCAGGCGCGAGATCCACAGGCTGGGGCGTTGACGCGTGGGGGCTCAGGCGGTGGGACGCAGGGCGCTGCACGCGCGGCGCTGCCAGGTGCGCGGTGGGGCATGGGACGCAGGCGCGCTGCACGCAGGAAGGTGGGGCGCGGGCCGCTACGCGCTGCGTGCGGGGCGCGGGGCATGGAGCAGTGGGCTGCAAGGCGCTGCGCGGTGGGCGGGCGGGGGTGGGGGGCACAGGGACCCTGCTGCGCACCGGGGCAGACAAGAGCAGCCAGAGAGCATCTGATAGTGAATTTATGCAATTTGTGATAGTGAGTTTCTGTGAATGTATGCAATTTGACATTGAATTTATGCAATTTTTGATAGTGAATTTATGCAAATTATGATACTCAATGTATGTAGTTCAAACAGTAGATATCAATTGCACAGTCACACCGTGTCTGGCAAGGCTGTGCTACGCCCCCCGTGTCGCCTCCACATAGGGCGACTCGGGTTGGTCCTGCCCCCGGCCGCCGCCGCCACCTCTCCCTCCCTCCTCCTCTCCGCGCCGCCGCCGGAGCCGGCCACCGGAAGCCCGCGTGGCCTACCGGGATGGTGGCGGCGTGGCTACCCCTCCCCTTCCTTCCCTTTCACGGCGGACGCGGACGCCAATGGTGGATGGAGGGGTTCACCGTGGGGTGCTCGTTGTCGCCGCTGTGGAGGCCAGATCCGGGCCCCCAATGGCCGGATCCGGCGACAGCGCCGGCGGATCTATCACCATCGAGGACGTTCGGCGCGCGGGCGCTTCGGGCGACGGCCGGCGCACGGGGCGGCACACCGGCGGCGGCGGCCGGCGAGGGCGGCACGGCATTAGGCCAGCCGGATCCACGGCGTCGTGGAGGACCCAGGCGCGTGGATGCCGGCGGCTTCAACGCACGCGGACGCTTGGCGAGGCCGGCGATTTTTCCGGCGGCCGGGCGCCGCGAGGCATGTGGTCCTGGCACCTCATGAGGAAGCCCCTGCAGCGCCGCCGTTCAGCGTCGGGCGCGTTGCCAGGGCGAGCGGACGGCGGCAGGGCGATTCGTCGTCGGTGGCCGGTGTGCGGGTCGTCTTGCGGGGGAGGGGTCAGGTCTGATTTTGGCCTCTTGCCTCCCATGCGAAGCTGTTCGTGTCCTTCCGGTGAAGGCGACCTTCTGGTTGGTCAGGTGCAGTGTTGATGGTGATGGCGGCGGTTTGGGTGAAAATCTTGCCTGGCGTGTTTTGTCGGGCCGGCGGCGGTGGCTGTCTGTGACACACATCTTGTTGAAGGCGCTGCTGAAGTCGTTGGTTTATCCGTCTCCTGCTGCATCAGTGGGTGTTCAAGAAGTGGGTGAAAAACTAGCCTGGTGCCTCCATGCCGGCGGCGGCAATGCCGGCGCGTCGTTGAAGTTCTTGTTCATCAGGGCCGGGGCAGTTCTCCCGTGTGGACATCCTGTTCAGCATTCAGCTCCAGGCGGAGGTGGCATTTGATGGCGTAGCAGCTCGGATGTTGGTTGGCAGGTTATAGCTGTACCAAGTCTTATTGTTGTTGCCTTGGAAGAAGCATCCAATCTTCGGTGGTCGGTGTCCAAAGTCTTCAGCACCTTTCTAAGGTCTCTGTTAAAGCGACGTTGTCTTGACGTTGGTGATCGTATTATTGAAGAGTTGACACCGGGGAACAAGCTGGTTTGTCGCGTATGACTACTTGAACCCCTTGATTGGATGTAATTTTTCCTGTCAGATTTTCCTCTTTTTTTGTTCTTGATGTAACAGTTTGGGTTGTAGCCATCTTGGTCAAGGCCAGATATTATACAATTTCCATTATCTAAAAAAAGTAAGAGGAGACAGATAGTGAGTTTATGTGAATTTGTGATAGTATCTGTAGGCAAATTAATTCGCAGTTGTGATGTTGAAATGCAGGGTGATTGAAATGGAAAGTTGGACACAATTTTTGGAGAGCAATATGGGCAGCAGTGAGCTTGATGCGGAGGATTTCATTTTTGATAGCCCACCAGAAGAACAGCTCATTGCCGGAGCTTCAACCCCTGTGAAAGGCAACAACAACAAGAAAAGAACAAGAAATTTCAGTGAGAAGGAGGACAATTTATTGGTGGCAGCATGGTTAGAAGTAAGTATGGATCCCATTCAATCTATTGATCAAACTCGTGGTACCTATTGGCAGCGAATTCATGACCACCACCACAGGCACAATAACTTTGAATCAGACGGTAATATGAATTATCTCTCACACTGTAGGGGTATCATTCAAGCTAGTGTTAGTACATTTTGTGCATGGTTGAGTCAAGTTATCCTTGCACATCCAAGCGGGCTAACGGAGCAAGACAAGGTAAATAGGCTATTTCGTTGGATTGCTTACAAATGTATAAGTTGTCTGTATGTTCTAATGGGACATATTCTATTTTGTAGATTCAAAAGGCATGTGTATTTTACAAGGATGGAGACCAATATAACAGGTCCTTTACCTTGTTACATTGTTGGAATGTCTTGCAGCATGCCCAAAAGTGGCACTACTACAAAAAAGATTCGTAGCAACGGTTGGAATTGTATTTGAAAGGGAGGGCGGGCCAATACGCATTTACAAATGCGGGTGGGAGATCCGTTGCAGTAGGTAGCCTAGCAGGGGCGGGTGAAAACGTGGTTGGCCCCAACAAATCACATTTGCAAGGCCGGGCAGCTGCGTCGTCCGCACCTGCAAACGACATTTGCAGGGTCGGAGTGAAACGTGACCCGACGCTAGAGATCAACTGAAAAAACAAAAAAAGCAGCAGCTCCGCCGCTCGCCGCCCGGATCCAGATCATAGTTACCGGCCGCGTCCATCCCCCGTCGTCCCTGCCGCGTACGTCCTCGAGCCGGCAGCTAGCTCACGCCGTTCCCCGGCCACTGCCGCTCGCCACCCGCCGGGGCTGTGCTCGATGAGTCCTTGCGCTGGTCGTCCACCGCCGCTAGCGAGCCGACATCATGGGCCACAAGCTCATTGCCGCACCTCCGCGTCCAGACCAAGCTCATTACCATTGCACCGCGACGCAGCCCACTCCGCTGCATCGAACATCCGCACCGGGTCGTTGCTGTGCTACTCCCTGCGCACGACCGCTGCGTGGCTGCAGCGCGCGCTGCTCCCCACATGCGGCTGCTGCTCTTCGCCGGCCAGCAAGCCGCGTGCTGCTGCTCGCGTGAAAGGAGAACTCAAGGGATAAGAATGAGAGAAGAGAGGGGTGAGGGAATAGTGTTAAATAGCACCTGTCATCAGATGGAAGGAGATGGACCAATGGGAGCACTCGATTCAGGTGGTGAGGATTGCTGACGTGGTTGGTTGTGCTTCTTTTCAGAGCTTATATAAATTTTTTAAAATGCTAAACAATTTCAAATGAAAATGTTGTGAACTACAAAGTTTTAGATCTTGTCGAGCTCTATAAGTTTTAGATCTTGTCGAGCTCTATAACTTTCATATAAAATTTACTTCCATCCAAGATCATATGAAAAAGTTATGAATTTTTTCCACGGAATTATTTTTAGGGGTGGGCCTTGCCATCACCGGCCCCTAGAAATCATTTGTAGGAGCGGGTGAAGCCCCCACCCGCCCCTACAAATAGATGTCTAAAATTTCAACATAAACAACAGATTCTGCAAAGATGGCTAGTGAGGTAGGCTAGCTAAAAATAGCTAGCGAATGAGGTAAGAAGGAGAGCCACTAAATTTGGAGGGTCATTTACAGAGTCTGTTGGAAACGTTTTTCTCTAACAATAGCTAAATTTAATTTTAGAAAATGATTTGGCTAGTCTCTTGGAGATGCTCTTAAAGCCGAGTTGTAACACCCCCAATAATATTGTGTTGGATGATAAAAAAAATAACATTGTGTTGGTTGCCTCTTACGTTTTGACTACCCGCAATTCAGCCGCAAGATCCTCTAAATATCGATTGCTTTTTCCTTTATCCTGGAAATCATTTCTCATGTGCTTTTACCTATCTTGTCCAAATAAGCAACGTAGCACGTCTTTTTCACAAGTACTATTGCATCTAGCATAAGAGACGGAGTCATAATGTCCCACACGATATTTTGCCATACATGGTCCTCTAAATATGGATTGCTTTCCACTTTATCTAGGAAACCGCTAGTTTTTTTTAGGGAAAAACCGCTAGCTTTTTATTTGCTTTAACTTGCCCTGTCCAAATAAGCAATCTATCATTGCATCTAGGCATCTAGCATCAAGAATTCAAGACCCAGCTATAATGTCCCACATGATATTGCTTTGGTCACATATATAATTCTGCCGCAAGATCCTCTATTGCTTTCCCCTCTATCCCAGAAACATATTTTCATATATTTTCACTTGCCTTGTCCAAAAAAGGTATTTCCAAATTTGACCTATCTTTTTTATTGAGCTAGAGCCTATTTGGGTCCTAGGAGTAATTCTCAGCTCCGATGATCCAAATAGGGCTAACGATAGGCTAAAAACTAGCCAACCACCCAATTTAAATTTAGTTCATTAGCTCTCCAAACCCAGTTAGTGAAGGCTAATTTATGGCATCGGGTAGCAAAAGACCGGTATACCACCAAACATTAACATCATGCACATGCCTAACAGCAGGGGTACATGAGTCTTTTTCTCATTACTCCAGCTAAAAATTAGCCCAGATATCCAAGTAGAACATGATTATTTTAGTTAGCTATAGTTTAGCTCTGATTAAACTTTAGTTTTAACCCATAAAAGCCGTTAGTGTGAAATTGTTTACATTATATATTTACAATAAAATCCTCTTACATTACAACCAGCATACACTAATAAAAACGTCATACAAGATGAAATAATTCTATGCCCACTTCTCTCAAGGAAAAAACAACCAACACCCACAAAGTTGTCAACTGCTAAACACACCCAACAATCAATATTTGTTTCACTGCTAACATTGCATCTAAATCAAGACTGAGGTACAACATCTCACATGACATTGCTTTGGTCACTCGATGCGTTTTGATTACCCCCATAATCCCGCAAAATTCACTAATTGTGGATTGCTTTCCCTCACTGGTGGAAAAGTGTTTTCCATTCGCTTTTCATGTCTTGTTCAAATAAGGTATCTCCTTGTTTTACCTATCTTTCTCGAGACAAGGTAATGTAGAATAGAACCCCTTCCAAAGTTGCTTTGAAGTGAATCTAAATCTGAGCCATCTTCGCTATAGCTCAATGACATATGGGTCCACCTGTGTTACTAATATTAATAGATAAAGCATTGGGCACAATTGCAGTAGCACAAAAAATAACTAGTCCAACTATAAAAGCACAAATTGGTGTTGGAACTTTTCATTTCAGCAATCAACCGATGCAAACAACAAATGTTTGCTTGCTCTAACGATGTACCATTGTTGTTTATCGAATACAACACGAACATGAAAATCTAGGGACTGGAACTGCTTGCACCAATGCTGTTAATTTGCAAAGTTTTTCACCGTTTCCAATGTTTGATCCTTGATGTCCCAAACGGGCAGGAGATTGACACACCCTGTATTTTCTGACAATTGGCAGGAGGTTAACTTTTGAGAAGTTGGTATTTTAGAACTGACAACCGAGTTGGTATGCTTTTTCCATCCTGTTCATGTATTGCAGAAGTTTATTTATACTAGCAAATATGCCCATACTTTGTAACGGGAGAAACAAATTAATTTAACAGCTTGTTCTTACTTACAATTTAACTTGGCTACGAGGTGGCGAGCTTGGTTGCAAACCAAACCAGCCCCTATAACTCTATAAGCAAATACTCGATATTTCGTGTTACCTGATATAACAGCTACTATAATAAGCTAATAATATCTATATTTTTGTGTCACGTGCCCTGGTGCACAGGGCGTGATGTGTAGGTGTGTTTGATTCTATGTATGATTCTTCTTCTCCTATCAATACAATGATACGCAGTTCTCCTACGTGTTCGAGAAAAAAAAATTATGTTACTGTAGCGTCCTCGTAGGATTCTACCCGTCATGCGACAACTTTCGAATGCAACAACGGACCATAAGATGGACAACCTTACAGCATCGATTGAGTTATTATGCACACAACTTTCCAGCTAACAACCAGGTTCATGTATTGGAGTACAAACTTTCTTATCCCCCAGCAGGGGTGACAAATTAATAGGCACTTTATTCCCCAATTCGCCTTCTGTAGTCCTGTTGCAATTTGGAAACAATACTACCACTCCCTTTCCGCAAATTTGATGGTATGGTTACATGGCGTCCTTGGAAAGCCAGTTATGGGATGGGATCCCCCGAGCATTGGTGAGCTCATCCACGCCATCCCCCCGCTCGAATACAGCAGCGGCACCCATCCCGGAACCTGCACATCCATCGTCAGGGCATGTGAAGGTCTGTTATAATCTTAGTTCAAAAAAAGGTCTGTTATAATCTTAATTCAAAAGGCTTTGTTATAATACGTCCAAAAGCATCCATTTGATGCAGGTACATGGAATATGTAAGTAATTATGTACCTATGCACATTGAAATCACGCCAAAACGGCTGTCCTTGCCACGGCGCTTCATCTCATTGAGAAGAGTACTGACACATCGCGCACCTGCCAAGAGAAAAAAACGATAGAAATGTCATTGTCAGTGTCAATCAAAACATCATAATCAGACACCTCACAGGTCTTCAAGTTTTTGCACAGTTGTTCAAAGGCACTCATCATCTAAATAACTTGTGGGACATAATCATTTCAAGTAGCAGATAACAAATACCTGTAGCACCCAATGGATGTCCAAGAGCAATTGCACCTCCATTAACGTTAACTTTTGTAGGATCAAGTTCCAACTTTTTGCAGCAGAAGACATACTGAGATGCAAAAGCCTACAGACAGGAGCAAATACATATTATCTGGCGCCTCTACTGTTACCATGAGGAAAAATTCAAGAACAGATGAAAATATACCTCATTGATTTCAAAAAGGTCAATGTCATCAATTTGGAGGCCTGCGGCTTTCACTGCTGCAGGAATTGCAACAGCCGGACCAATACCCATTACAGCAGGATCAACTCCAACTGCCGCAAAGCTCCTACATTTGCACATTCAGCTATAATGATGGGCCTCTTAACAGAAAATTTGTAATTATTAATGGTATCATAGGCCCCTTTGGTTTGGCTAACAATTAAAGTGTTGAATAACAAGGTTGCTCAGTAAAACTAAGGCGTATAAATGTTTTGGTTCCAGTATGAAAAATTTGATCCCAGCATGCTGCACATTGTATGGGGACAGTAATGATACCTAAAGACGCCAAGAATTGGAAGGCCCTTTTTCATAGCAACATCGCGTCTCATTAGCAAGACAGCCCCAGCGCCATCACTCACCTGGCTAGCATTCCCTACAGTTAAACAATACTAAACTTTAGAGTGCATACAACTAATGAACATCCACACACAGTTCGATTTCACTATTACTTACCAGCAGTAGTGCTGCCATCCTTTGAAAATGCTGGTTTGAGTTTCGACAGGATTGCCAGCGAAGTACCCGCACGGATTCCATCATCTGCTGAGACTACGAACTCCTTTTCCTCACCAGTTTTTGGATCAACAATCTTCATAAGATGGTGATTTTGTCAGCATAACACAGAGAAACAAAATATATCATATTTTATTTTGATGAATTCTTCAACAGTTAACATAGTTATTTTCAGAAGATAAAGTAACTACATTACCTTTGTATGAACAGGCACAATTTCTTCTTTAAATTTACCAGCAGCAGCTGCCGCAGCAGCCTTTCTGTGAGACTCAACCTACGCATCAGCAGATAAAAACATAAAGAGCAAGAAGCATAGTGCATGCCAGCAAGTCAAGAGTCTCCTACACACACAAATTCACCACAAAAGGGGAGTAACGCAGCTTACAGCAGCTTGATCTTGCTCCAGTCGTGTTATGCCAAATCGGTGTGCAACATTCTCAGATGTGAGGCCCATTGGGAGAAGGCAATCACGTGCTTGAGAAAATAGATCAACCTAAAATAATATTACATCAAAAAATTTAATCAGACCAAAGATAACACATGCATCTAAAATGCAGTTTTGCTGTATTGACCAAAATGTAACTCTTACTTTGGGATTCACTTGCCCATCAAGACGAACTTGGTTCACTGTCATGGACTCCAGGCCAGCAGCGATACCTTGAGTGGAGAGAATAAAACTCAGTTTGCCAACAAATAAAAAATAAAGTTACTTCAAATCAGACAGCAAGAAATCTTACCGATATCATAGAGCCCTGCTTTAATAGCAGCAGCAACATCTGCAACTGCCTGAAGGCCAGAAGAGCATTGTCTGTTTACAGTCTTAAGAGGAACAGTGTCTGCATCCACCCAAACAAATTGATCAAGTTGGGGATAATCATGATCTGGCATCACAGTAAGATGTAACAGAGACAGTCATACCAGGGAAACCAGCGTACAGTGCTGCCATTCTGCATTCGATTGCCCTCTGGGACCCAGGAGCTAAGACAGTACCAACAACAATGTCGCCAACTTCGCTAGGGTTCAGCTTCGTTTTATCTACCAAAGCCTATGATTGAGAAACAAAACAAATGAGAGAGGACCCGAAGACAATGACAGGCAACCAATTCACGGATTTAAACGTTATAAGATGCAGAAAGGGAAACAACACAGCAAAGAACAAACCTTAAAGACAGGAACCAAGAGGTCCTCAGCAAAAGTATCCTTGAAACCACCCCTTTTGGCTTTGCAAATTGCCGTTCTGTATGCACTGGAGATAGAAAAGGTATGCAATTGATCAAAAATTCTTCAGCGTGTAAGAGAGGTTTTGTACATAGATGCTCTGTGCAGCGGATTTGCATATCAGGCAGAACGGCTTGGAGTTATGACTGTTATAGCTATAGTACACTCCAAAGACTGGAAAAGTGGAAATACCTCTGGTTGAGTCAGGTTCAACATATGGTGTGATTTTTTTATCAATATTCAATGGCATCTAGGTAAATTGCCTACTCTTTAACTGATGATAGAAAGTATTCATGGAACAGATACTTGAGTTTGAAAACTTTTTGACTCGTGATTATTTTTGCAAAAAATTCTACCCAGAAAATAATTTCACGGTCATTGAATTCTAAACCATGGGACTCCCTAGCAGTCTGCTGTTTGCCAGATGACTGTAGCATCCCTCCCTGATGACTTCCAGAAAGGGTGCTCTTCTAAGCTCAGATTTAGACTCGGGTTGACTAACAGCCAGAACCCAAAAATCCACACCAATTCATCATTGCAGTTGCAGCCGCATTCAACGACCACAATTTCTACGATTCTATACAGTAATAATGTCGTCGGTACCTCTATACGAGTTCTCCTGGGAATCATCGCAGGACAAGGGCCAACGAAAACAAAGGTAATTCCTACACCAGTCGCGATCAAAAGTTTTAATTAACAAGAAGAGGCCGCCTGCCGATCAAAGCACAGAAGCCAGTAGGCCGAATCCACTTACGCGACGATGACGACGTCGTCGGCGAAGGCCGCCCTCCGGTGGTACGCCGCGCTGTCCCCCGCCGCGCACGCGCTCGCCTATACACACAGAGAGCGCAGCACCGTCGTCGGTCAGTCGCAGATCTGGGGCCGGATAAAACGCCGCCGAAGCGATCGGGGCGAACGAGGGGAAGAGGGAGGGAGGGACGGGGTTCTCACGGAGATGGCGGGATGGGAGGCGGCGGGGCTCGGCGCCGCGGCGGGGTCGAGGTGCCGCAGCAGGATCCGCTGCCTGTCGACGGCCTTCTCCATTCCTTCCCTTCCCTCCTGCTGTCCTTCGCTCCTCGTCACTTGCTGCAGGTACTCCGCAGTCGCGCTCGGGCGAACCAGGCCGGGTTGGTGGGGGGTCATTTATAGGGAGAGGAGGCCGCGGGGTGGGTGGGGCGAGACAGGGAAATCGCTGAGGTTTTACCACGAAGTTTTGGATGGGAATGACGACGGGGCGAGTGGGCGACGCCGGGGCGGTGACCCGGTGGGATGGGGAACCCCAGGCGTGGCTGGGTGGTCCCCGCCTGCCCACGACGGAGAACGGCCAGGCCGCTCCCGTTCTGACGGAAGTTTTCCTCTCTTTCACCAGTGGCTGACGGGAGATGGCGGTGTGGAAGTCCTGTGAGGACGGAGCGGACGGACGGTCCAGGTCGCGGTCGGTCGTCCGCGCACAGCACCTCGGCTCGTGGGGAGTGGTTCGATTTTCCACGCGCTGCACGGACGGGCCCGACCGGGGAAAAAATTGGAGCCAGTGGTCGATATTAGAACACCAGCTAATTACTAACTAATTTTTGTTGGGTTGAATCAAACAAGACCAGATAATTTTTAGCTAATATCTTTTTATTAGCTGAATAGTAGCTAGCTGGTCCAATCCACTAATTCCAGCTAACAATTTAATGAATTAGCTGGTAGATTCAAATAGAGACATACTACGTTAATATGAGTAGCGATTAATTCGTTTTATTTTGGCAATTATTTCAGCCATCCTTTAATTTTAGGTACTATTTTTTCGTGTTTCAGTTGCTAACCCCGCCTACTAAGTCTACTCTTTTTCTCCAAATAATTATTGGTATTTTTTTAAAACGAATCAGATAGGAGAGTTGTCGATTATATTAAAAAGCGGAAAGTTCTTGGTACTTTTGGACTCTATATATTTTTTTAGCCCAGAGAAATGTTTTAAGTACTCTTTTGCGGTTCGGCGTCACTTTGATTACGACTCGTCCATCATTTTTTTCCCCTTGTCACGCTGCAAGGCATGTGCACCTGTAGTGTCACGATCATCACGTTTCTGCAAATAAAGGAGGCAAACATATTAACACAACTGATCGTTGCTAACTCTTTTGTGATCATCACTTAGCTGGTGTGAAAAAAAACAATAGAAGTGTAATGTTTAATCAGTTCAAGTTATAGCTCATTTGGACTAGGACAAATATTAACACCTCATATATCATAACCTAGGTTTTCTGTTTCCCCCCCTCCGAATTGAAATGTTTGGGAAAAACACTTCCCAAGGTGATTCCGACTCAACATAGAAATGTTTCCGGAGAGAATTTGGATCTGAAAGAATCAGTATCCCCTACAAAACACGCCATGTGTTCATAGCCAAATACCAATACCATCTATATAAAAAATACATATATTTACACGCACTTCCTATTTTCGGTCCTTAAAGTTTCTTCCATTACCAAACTTGAGAGTATGAACCAGAACAGTTGGTGGCTGACAAGTGACAAATGGAGCAGGGCAATGAGCCAACGGCGTTGATTGCCAGTGGCAAGCGCCAATGGATGGCCTGTGAGAGGACGAAGAGGAGCGATAGTGGCGTGTACTGGCACGGTGGATAGGTCAATGAAAATAAACTTGGGTGACATTTGAAGGAAGGCAACATGCATGGACGACGAAATAGCTAGAGAAAAAACCCGTGAAAAATGCATAGTAGTGGAATAAGAAATGAATGGTTGGTCTCTGCCCCGAAATAATTAATACACTAAAAATATTCCTAAATCCACCGCATCTAATGTCCCGTACTCTATCCAACACCACAACCACTCGAATTTAACACATGGCACTTCCTATTAGTGGCCAGACAAGGCACACGCCAACACATTCACCTTCCATGTACAAAAGAAGCTAACACGATCATGTACACTACGCATAGATGGATTAAGACCCGACCAACACGAACAGCCGACACATAACACACAATGACGTCTGGTATAAAAACATACACTCACGTACACAAATATGCACACATGCATGGCCAGCTAATGTCAATGCACGCAACACTCGATACAGAAATATGGCCAGACGGAACACGCACGCAACACTCACGTACACGCCCACACAACCAGCCAACTGCAATGCACAGCACGTCCATCACGCCCACCTCCAGCGTTTTTGCATATTTTTTATTTTTTAGTCAATTAATATATTACCTCCTAAGAAGTAATAAGTTGTCAAATAAATGGTTCATATTCATTTTAGAGAACCCATGCAGCGAAATAGTTGTGTGCCAACACACTAAAATAAGTGGAGCTAGCTAATTTTAGCCAGTTAATTCTTAGCTAATGCTTATTTTATCAGTTGAATAACAACTATCCAATTAGCTGGTCCAGCCCAGCTAATTCCAGCTAACCGGCTAATGAATTAGCTGGGTGGATCCAAACATGGCGTTAATTGGTTTCTATCTCTTAAAATTCAATGGTCAAGATTTATTTAACCTCTTACCTTTTAGGACTTTTAGAGGTAATAAAGAGTACCTTAGCAAAGGGTCTTTATAAAATAACACAACATAAAATATTATTTCATGCTAATTTTCGAAGTAATCAAAAAACAAGTAAAAATAACAAGCAGATTTGCTACTGTCTGCAACACAATTGAAGAAAGGGATAACCATAGTAGTTAGCATAAGACCAAGATGCAAATCAAATATAATGTTGTGGCTTGTAGGCTTTCGTGAGGAAAAGAGATACGCAAACTGTGCAGGTTTGGTTAATTCAGTTAGCAGCAACTAACCGAGTGTAGATCATGCCAACGTTGCCATTTTGTTTCCTCCGCCCGTTGTTTTTTTACAACTTTTTTATTTTTCTTAAAATGTTTTTATATTTTCTCTGAACAAGAGTCATAGAAAAATCAAGCATGTTCTCTAAAAAACATACAATAACTTTGAGTTTTGAATAATCCGACTTCTCACGAAACTGAGACGGCAACCCCGGTGAAGCAGGGAAGAAATGGAAGTAAAAAAATTTCTACCCAATTTTTTAAAATCGCCATATTTCGATTCCATATGTGAAAGTTAGGCTTATTTAACGACAGAGAGTTTTTGGAAGGCACAAACAAGGCAAGACGTGTCGGCGGTGACTAGGTCAAAGTTTCCTTATTCTCCAACACAGATCACGACTCCAACACAGATCACGGCTGAGCAAAACCTCTCAGCAATATATCCATCTCTTTGCAAGATAAAGCAAGAGGGGTTGCAATGCAAGGTGATGAACACACCGACGGGTCACAATTTATCTAGAGCTTGCACAACGAGAATTCACGCAAGGTGGCTAGTGGGGCAAGTCGAGTAACGGGGGTGGCTCAACTTGTTGTTTGTGAAAGATGGAGATGGGACAACGACAAAAACGCAAACAGCACGGGTGATTGAACAATGACTACGAATACACTAAACCATCAAGAAGACTATCACATATGCAAACTCAACAAAACAATTTTGAAAACAAAATTGCAAGACACAAATAGATTGTGGGACAGTGACAACTCGTGGAATTTTTTTAGCCTTTTTGTGGACAAAAAGAGCCTAACTTGGCCCAGATTTAGTGACACAGGGCTTCTAGAGCTTTAACAAGGACCAAAAGCAAGCTCTCATTGTTACCTTAACAACGCATTGAATAATGTCTCAATTGGATGTCGCATGAAGGTGATATGGCCATTTCGGTAAATGGATGTCCGCTAACTCCGAAGCGAACTCAATGTCCATGTTATAGACAACTTGGAGCCTGACGTAGAGGCTTCGTCGATTATATATCTGGCTAGAGATGTCCTCATTAGCCATCTTCCATGTGATTTTATTCCTTGGCTCATCCACACACATGCACATAGACATCGCGGCCTAGACCACGCGTGCGCAAGAAACAAATCCCCCACCCACACTTGACTCGTAACCTTAGCTACAACCTCGCCATCTATTCCGCAACAAGTGAAGCATCTTGCGGTGACACGAAAGAAGGTCTCTGCTAGTCTTCAGGCAAGTGCAAGCAAGCGAGCCATGTGCGGGACGCAGCATCGGTAGCGAGCACGCGCGAGGCGTAGCAGTGGTTCGGTGCCCAAGAGTACATGACATGGTGGCGGTGTGTTTGGTTGGGAGTCAAGTTGGAACGGGACGAGGTCATCCCTCAACTTAGGGATGATCCTACTGGTTGTTTGGTTGAAGGGATGTGATAGTCCTAGCTTGTTGTTTGGTACAAAGGATGGGTGAGGGATGAGATTGACGCTATTTTTACACCGTTAGCTATGGACCCCAACTATCAGCCACACAACACACCTTGATAGTTGTCTCCTCAAGGAGCTCGACAGGGGTCCTGGAATGACGGACGGAGGGGCACCTACAAGATTGGTCGAACAAGGTGCATAGAGCGCGTGTGGAGATGGAGACGAGACGACGTTTCTTGCGGACGATCTAGTCCGCCAGATTTCTTGGGATCAATCTAACACACATTTTAGAGGAATATTCCTCCTTGATGCATTTCTATTCCGTCGTCCCTCCAACCAAACACATACGAAAATAAAAACTCTGTCTCGTCCCAACTATTAAACCAAACACACCCTGGCCCTTCCTTGAAGCCACGTAACCACTAAGGGAAGTCTCAACATTCAACCAGTTTTCATAGCATTTAATAGGGTGCCATATTAGAAAAATACGATGTGGCAGCAAATTTGATGAAGAGAGAGATAAGAAACAACATCCAAGGAGCGATGACATTATTGAGTTTGCCTTTTCATCCTCATTCTTTGCTGCATTATCCACTTCCAATTGTTGCGATGGAGACCAACACCTTCCTCGCCAGCAAGCTGTCGTTGCCCGTCGTAGCCTTGGCCTCGCATGACCGCTGGGAAGAAGAAGAGAGGGGGCTAACCTTGAAGCTTGATGCGGTCATGCCCCTCATCCACCCTGCCACCGTCCACCATTGCCTTGCCACATGTGCCGCTTGACGCAACAGCATGCCGCTCATCGCCTGCCATGCATGCGCTCACTGTCACCATTGCCATTCTGCATAAGCTCCCCCGCCTATTGGCCACCAGCCCACCAGCTTGCGCATAGTCGCGCAGGCCCGCGACCCCTTAAACTGTAGCTCCACACATGTTGGCGGGCGCCACATGCTGTTTTCAATGGGAACACATCTCTTGGTGAATTGAATTTTGAAGAGTTAGAGATATTTTAGTAATAAATTAGATGTTGCCTTGGCTCATTCTATAGCCAAGAAGAAAAGAGGTTTTCATCTCTGTTTGGGGTGCTAATCTGTCTTTTGTTTGTCAATACGAGGAATCAAGAACAAAATTTCTTGGGAATTATTTGTAGGAGGGAGTTCCCCGTGGCCGAGCTTCACGAAAACTAAGCGATTTTTTCGACCAAGCTCATAAGGGAAGCCCCAATGTCTCAAAAAGGTGACATTAAGCGTTCAATGCTTCTACAGAAATTGACTTTAACCATTGTGTAGCTGCACCTTAAGATAGATTTTCTTGTAGCGCACCTCATAACCACAACAAATAAAGAAACAACTTCTCCGTCTTTCTGCTCTGGCTCTCCTCACCCTCGCTCAATGTCGTTGTGAGGATGAATACTTTTACCAAAATATGGGGACCACCTTAAGGTTACTTTCTACCGTAAGCATTGTGTGCTAGACAATAGTTGAAGCTCGTTTTTACCGAGCCCTACCTTAATGCTAACTTGAGCAGTACACAATGGCCTTGCCCTAAGAAATCAAGCTCAGTCATGACTACTAGTGGAGCCATGCCGTCGAACACACATGTGCTCAGCCACCAAACGCACGAGTGTTGACAGCAACGCTACGCCGCCGTGGCTCATGAACTCCGTAGCTAGAGAGGGAGAGGGTGAGGTAAATGAGGGAAGGGAGAGGAAGGCAATCATCAAAGACTCAAACAGAAAATTCACTTAGACCTAGCTAAAAATATCTTGCGTTGGGTTTTTGAAAGGACCAACACTAGGCCTAGAGGGGGGGTGAATAGGCTTGTAATAAAATTCTGCAAAATTTCTTCGAAAAAGTGTCAGGTGTAACTTACTTCGTGATTTGAAATCTACAGACCTTTTGATGATTCTACTTGAATACAAAGATGACAAATGATAAATGATGTAGAGAACCTTCTAGATATGATCAACACACAAGAATAGCAGCTAGCAAGTAGATCGGAGCAAATCGAGCAAGAATATCAATAGAAACAAGTGAGCACACGGAGACAAGGATTTACTTCTGAAGTTCACTCCACAAAGGAGCTACGTCTCCGTTGAGATGCTCATAAAGAGCCGGGCTGTCACACTAGCCCCAAGTCTCTCTCAATCGACCACAAAGGAGGATTGAGCTACTTACTATTGGCTCTCACAAAGAGAGGGGTAATACAAACTTCCGGGGCTCAAACCACAAATGAATGGGAGCTCACCGGCACCTCTAACCATCTAGGAGCAAAGCTCCAAGAGTAACGAACGCGAATCGACAAATCAAAGTTGCTTCAAGTGCTTCTAGAGATGAACAAGTGAGGGCTCAAGGTTAGCACTAGCTTCACACCATCAATCTTCTCTCTCACTCAAACCCTAGGTGAATCATTACAAGAATCAAGCTTGGGAGGGAGTGGAGGAGTGAAATGAATGCTCAAGTGGGTGCTTGTCACGAGTTAGGTCAGCAACAAATGAAGAGGTGGGTGAAGGGGTATAAATACCAACCCCCAAAATATGACCGTTAAGTGTTCTGCGAAGGGGTATCGGATCTTCCGACCATGTGTCGGATCTTCCGAAAAAATGACAGATCAGTGTTAGAAAACCCCAGAAAAGTTCCAGGCATCGGATCTTCCGACGTAGTGTCGGATCTTCCGACTGGCGCCGGATCTTCCGGCCCAAAATAAGCCAAAACCGAGCCGGCCGGAACTTCCGGTCGGATCTTCCGGCCAGGGGTCGGAACATGCATACCGGTACTCCTAAGGGCTGAAAAATGACTAAGTCTCGGAAGATCCGACACAGTGTAAGATCTTCCGATGGAAGTTCCGAAGCAAATTCCGAATCTTCCGAAGGAAAATAACCCGAGACCGAGCGGGCCGGAACTTCCGGTCGGATCTTCCGGCCTAAGTTCCGACCGACCAGAAAACTGTGAATGTGACAATGTGTGTCCCTCATGGGGATTTTCATCTCAAGCATAGCACTTTGTCAATCAAGATTTATCGATCACGTCTCCCTTGATAGTACTGTGGCCCTATACTCAATTTCAAACCGAAAATAAATTTAAATCTTCCAATTGAGTCCACCACCATACAATTTAGAATTGGGGACCTTCGCTTCATATTTCTATTCTTTTCTTTTCATTTTATTCCTGCACAACTCATCCAAAGCATCATATCCAAATTTCTACCGTCATTAATCACCAAAATAGATTAAGTGCCTAGATGCACTTTCAGTTTTATAATTGGATCCGGATATGGGGAAATGGCTCTCTCGATAAGGCTCGGTCGAGAGTCCACGTCCCCACTCCCCAACCCCAGCCTTCCCCTTTCCCCGTCATCTTCCTCATTCTCCACGCTGTCTTCCTCCACTCGCGAGGCTGCGAGCTGCGAGCGATTCACGCCCCGCCCCCCTCACCCCCACCACCAACCAACCCCTTGCCGGTGTTGGCGCCGATGAGGACCACCATGCCCCTCCTCCTCTCGTCCACATCTTCATCGAGTCCGATTGCCATCCCTCGCCGCCCGCGCTGCCCCCAGCTCTGGCGGCGCCCACACTAATCTCTTCCTGCGTTGCTCTTCCCTTCCTCCGTCGCCCTCGCCATGAATCCTGACCCAACTGCCTTCCACCACCACCGTGGCGGGCGCCGCCGCCTCGCCATACCACCCACACCCCACAGCCATCCTTCTAGATCCGACGGCTATAAATCTCCTCCCTGGTCCCAAACACTAATATGGATCGGAGCTCGCCGGAGTTAGATTCATCGTCAGAGTTGGGTTCATCGGCGGAGAAGAGCTACTCACCGGAGAAGAAGAAGAAGTTGCCGAGTTTTCGTTTGTTACTTCTTCCATTGGATTGCTATCTTCTTTGTTTTTTTTTCTTTTTTGGTCTTTGTTTTCTTAGCATATGATTTTTTTTTCAAAATTGGAGGCTATTGACTTAAGCCTAAATCGGGAGATCTCTCATTATAGATTTCAGGTTTATAATTTGTATAACTTTTTTTAATGACACGGCACCGTATATATTATTTATGGACTTTATAAGTTAGCACTTGCCTAAATCCTCGGAATCGATTGAAAGGGCCTCAATCTAAAATTTGGAGTGATTCACGTGTCCGCAAAAAAGAAGAAAGCAAACTCATTTGAAACCGCGGCCTGCGGCTTCTTCCTCCGGTAGGGACCCCACCCAGATCCGACCACTCCACCGCCGTCGCCGCCTCCGTCCCTCACCGCCGCAGCGATGGTGTACGTGGATTCGTGGGACGAGTTCGTGGAGCGGTCCGTCCAGCTCTTCCGCGCCGACCCCAGCGCCGTACGCAGCCGCGACCCCTCCCCCCTCCCCCTCCCCTCTCCCCTGAATCCCCTTCCGTTTCGTTCCTTGTGTCCCGATCTAACCTGCTTGTGCGCATGTCTCTGCAGACCCGCTATGTGATGAAGTACCGCCACTGCGAGGGGAAGCTCGTGCTTAAGGTCACCGACGATCGCGAGGTACCGCGCCTGACCCCCTTTTATTTAAACTAAGATTTGCTTCTGTGCTGTTGGTTCCGGACATGAACGAGAACGACTGGGAGATGGTGTGTTTTAGATGCAAATTGCAGTGGAATTGGGCCGATCAAGTGTTGTAGATTATGTGCCCTGAAAAATTTGACTTCCATTGGAGCAGTCATCTTGTGTTTCATGAGGTCATCTGGTGTTTTGATTAAGTGATGCGAAAGCTGGATATATATAGCAGTACGTGGCCTACAATCCTGCGTTCTGAAATTGTATTGGACCATTGGCAGCATCTGTTTGGGGATAGGAAAGCTAAGAATAAGATAGGCAATATCGGAGTGATTATGTGGCATTAGTGAATATTAGTCTAGTGTGGTATTAATCAAAATTAGTCGTGATGTTAGCAAATGCTGGTATGTGTGGTTTTCCTTTCTACTTCAAAAAAATCATTATTATTTACATGCCTATTCCTCTTAGTTCCAGCTAGTTAGTTTTTGGATGACCGTATATGAACTGTTTTCTGTTAGTTGATACTGAAGGATGCTGTTTTATTGAGCTTGAACTTGAAAGGTACTTATTCTATTTGGGGACAATGTGTTCTGTGCAGCTTTTACACATGCTCTAGTAGGCTAATGCAGATCCTTGTGTAGTAATGTAATTTCCACGCAAGTTGTTTCACTATTCTGGAGCCTGCCCCATCTGTATTTGCACAATCAGGCTGCAATAAAATACCAACATATGCCTGGTCATGCAGCTGATTGCTTCCAGTATAAGCAAACATCAATATTGGAATTATGTATGTTAGGAATAAACCTGACATAGTTTAGTTTGGCAGGTGTTGCCGATGATCATGTCCATCGTGTGCAGGACCTCGGTGTGTAGTGTGCTGCCTGTTGCAGTTCGTTTTGGATCACGGCTGTTGATGCCGTTTGATCGTGGTGTAGTTGGAGTCTAGGATCGCGCAGGTAAGCTGCTGCAGATCGAGTCAGTGTTGGTTAGGATCGTGGGGTGTGTGCGGGTCCACAAGTAGGAGATGCCAGGGCGTGCAGAGGGAGCGAGCGGCTCCATGACGTCGCTGAGCGGGTCTCTCGGATTGTGGGTGTGAAGGCCAGCAAGGAGGCGGAGCTCCGTGGTCTGTCCCTGGCCTATTTATACGTATGTTCCTCTTGGTTGTAAAGTCGCCAAATCCAGTGAATAAAGGTTGCCAAGATACAGGCCGTTCGTCGGCCGCGGCGTTCTTCGCCATTGCTCTGAGTTCATGCTCGAGTTGAGTTCTTTGGGCATGAGGGTTCCTGGTTTGTGCCAACAATGTAGGCATATGTTTCCTAGCACAAATGCATGCCTGGACATTGGCTTTCTACATTAGATGTCCTACAATATATGATTGCTTGTTACAGTTATGCAAGGAAGGTTTTCTTTCAGATTAAGTCTTCAATCGGACAGGTATTTTGTTAGAAACCTTTTCATTTAGAAGATCTATATTTAAAGTTGGCAATGAAATAAAGGTACTGAGTCATCTTCTCAGGTTTTACTGCTCCATATTTACTTGTTTATCCTTGTGATCTCTGGCTGAGATAAATTATCAAACTATGAGCTGGTTTAGTTTGCTGTGGCCTTGATCTCTTGTGCTGATGTTTTCTGATGGATAAGCTGTCAGTGTGTTCCAGCTAAAAGCGAACTTTACTCTCTAACATCTATTTTTCAACGAGTAATATAACATAATTTTATTATCCGCACAGATATCGGTATCAATTAATTGATGATGCTTGTAGCCAAATATATGATGCAATGTGTTAGGATTTTATGTTGACTAGTGATTCTACCTATATTAAACAAGATTAATCACACTGATGACATAGTAACTACATATATGTAAAGACACTCAGAATATGGAATAGGAAAGTTCCTCAGATGGTGTTGTTGGTGCTCCAGTTTACTTCTCCTGTTTATCAATATCAATTATTTCGCTCCAGCAATGTACCTTAATTACCCTTTTTCTCTTATATAACTGTCCTTTGTTTATGTATTTCTGTTAATAATGAATATGGATATATGCCTATTGCATTCTTAGTATAATGCCCAGTTATGTTGTTTATTAAAAGATTTTATGGTGGTTGACATGTTATGATTCAAACTTGACTATAGCGGTAATAGTTCACTAAAGTATTGTGCTGCATGTTGGGAGTTACATTAGAATTAGAGGATAACCAGCCATTGACTATATCATCCCATTAGTTTGTAACTTTTGTTCTTAATGTTTTATTTGCTTGTTTTTTCTTGACCGTGGAGCCTTTTTTCCCCTCGAACACGTATCTTTATATTATATATAGAGAAAGATATACTGTATATTAGAGAGAAAGAACCCATACCCCTAGGATAGAAGAGAGGGTTGATGTACAGCCAAAAAACTAATTACCTGATACACAGTGGAACTTATAATCTGCATCTTTTTGGTAAAGATTCTTTAGGAGCAACTTTCCTAACTAAAAAGTTCCGCTGCTACTTGGCAAGTTGTTTTATTATTTGATCCATAGCCCAATGCAAACTAGGCTTCATGTGGTAGCCACTGTTTCACATTTTTTTTCTTTTTCTTTTTCTCAAAAATTCATTAATATCTATACATTGTTTACTTTTGCATGCTTTACCATTTTATGGAGGTCTGTTACATACAAAGTTTAATAGGATCATAGAATATATTGATTTGAAAATATTCTGTGTATGGACCATGCTTTACTCTTCCAGACAACATCAGGTCACTGCTCTTAATATCTTGCTATAATCAGATTTTTATGATCTTGGGTTGTCTACATCTACATGTTTACGTAGTGCTAAATGTCAAGGTTTAGCAGTTCAGCATGCCTTCAAACAATGAAAAAAAACTTTATAGGAGCCCAGAAAATGTTCTGTTTTCAAGCTCATAGTGAAAATGACCAAGAGAATAACTCTTGATGGGTGTGTGTTGGCTGTTAAGATATTATTTCATGCCAAGAACTTGAAAATAGTGTAGCATAGATTTCTGCAGCATCAAATTGGAGTGGTTGTCTTACAACTAGAACCTTCTTAGTATTACATTATGTGGAATTGGATAGCATATAAACTTCTAGCATGCTGTTGCCCCTTCTGTTTTAGTGCTTGGAAGTTCCCTATTCTTTTTTCATTGTATGGCTTAATTCCTAAAATCCTGTTCATATTTTTGTAGTCCACTTAATGGCGTTTACTTATTGAATTTTATCCATATGAAACAATATATGGGTATATTTCAAACACAATTGTTTACCTATGCAATTTCATTCATAGTTCATATGACACATAGATTGTTCTGATTGTTAAAGCACTAACAAGACTGCTTTCAAAATGTTAAACTCAAAACCCAGATCCTTGTCATACATTTATCTTTTTAAACAAATGAATTTGGATGTCTGTTATTTTTTAAGGATGATTTTTGTTGTCTCATGCTATCACTCTGGCATGTCCTTAATTCATTCTTTTTAGGAGCAAATGCAATGTTTTACCCTTATTGGTTGTGGTATCTAAACTGGCCATAATGGTTGTCACATATTACAATATACTGGTCCGTTCCATACTTATTTATCTAGTAGTACACCTTTATTGGCAAATGATTTTTTTAACTTTCTTTTAGAGCCTACCTCAACTTGCTTGGGACCAACAGGCTTTGCTGTTGTTTTCTTTTTAAAAATATTATCCTTGTGTATCCAGTTATGTCTTCTCGTGAACGTGCCTGGCACATATTTTAATTGACTAGCACTGTTATTATGCATTGCGATAAGCATACTTGTGCAAGGCATTGCTTCAGTTAGTCATCATCATTTTGGTTGTGTTCTATGTTGGTTTGTATTTGCCACGGTACCGCAGATGTAACTCTTAAATGAAAGCCGGAACCTTGAACTTGTCATATTAGTAGTAGATCATGCTTGTTTATTACAGGAGCAAGTATTTTGTATTGTAAGCTGAGCAAAGTACCTAGTATAGTGTATCAAAATCTAGACCTGTAGTTGTGCAACTTATAGTTGTTTGAAAGGCTATTAACTGCTAGCTAGTATGGTTTTTCTGTCACAGTGCAGGTTATGTCAAGTTTGATTGAAATTATGCACCCCTGCTTTGCTGACCGAAGTCTCTTGCCTGCAGTGCTTGAAGTTCAAGACAGATCAAGCTCAGGACGCAAAGAAGATGGAGAAGCTCAACAACATCTTTTTTGCTCTCATGACTCGCGGGCCTGATGGTATTATGCGTTTGTTTTGTACATGGTTTACAATCACCGAAGATGAAGCGCAGATCCCCCCCCCCCCCCCCCCCCCCCACTAATTCAGGTTCCTATTCTTTGGATCTTGCAGCTGATATCAGCGAAGTTTCAGGGAAGGAACAGGCAGAGCAACAGCAATCAAAGAAAGGACGGGGCAGGAGGCAGTGATTTCATTCAGAAAATTCACAACCGGGATGGTGGATTAACATTTCATTGAATCTTGTCCCTACAATGTTACTCTGAAGGAATTTTGACGTTTTCTGGTACAGAGACAAGAATATACTGAATGAACTATCATGAATTCATGACACCGAAACGGTCGATCCTTGCCTCTCTGGCGTTTGCCTTGTGTTTCCCGATGGAGGAATCTGACTAGATAATCTGCTTGATCTTGTCCTGTGTACTGCGTGTGTACACATGCGGCATGCAGGACAGGACATAGGCATACTGATACCTATCAACTATGGCGATGACGATGATGCAGTGTGGTCGGGGCGCAGTGTGCACACGCTGGGCGAAAGGAGTTTCCGCCTTGTTTGTTTGGTCGGTGGCTGTTCCGAGAGAAAAGTACCGGTGGCTGGCTGATAAACCAAACGAACGGGACGGATTCGTTTGACCGTCTTCCTGGCACCGCTGGTCAAACCGTTGCTCTGAGAATCTTTTCTCAGCAAACGGAAGCTCCTGGTAGTGGCCATGCGCAAACGAACGCAGAACAAAAGTATATGCTATAATAATATGTCAGTAGAGAACCAACTGTTTGGTTTGCACATAAATTTTCCACTTAGTGGTGGCCAAGTCACAACTCGTCAAAATTAGTCATAAGAATGATCTTTCAAAAAATTAGCCATCAGAATGGTTACAGAGGAGTGGCATGCCAAACTTTTGCACCCTATCGGCCTATCAAATGGTTGTGAGAGAAGCTATCAAACTCTCGTTCGATTCTGCACCCATTACTGTCCATGCAATTCTAGCACAGGCCACAGGGAATTCACTGGCATAATGACAAGAACAGACTTACAGAATACCAAATGCAATACATCAGCAGAAGCGTGGGAGGTCGGCCCTGGCGTCGGTGGAGGATTTGGAGGCATGGCCATGCGAGAGGATTTTGGGGGCATGGGTTCGCGGCGACGGCGAGAGAGAGGAAGCAGCGTGGGACTGTGGGAGCGCGGAGCAGTGACGAGAAGAGGAAAGGCAGCGAGGAAGACCACGGCGCAAGTGATTCCGGCGGCGCCGAGGAGTCGTGGGCTGAGATGGGCCGCTTGACGGTTTGCGGGAAAGCCTGTTTAGGTGAGTCTTGCGGGGGGGTCCGTAGGATCGCCACGGACGACGCAGATGCGGTGACTGCAAGAAGCTTCGCAGGGGGGCAGGCTCTCCGTGGCCGGCTAGGCTAGGCAAAGCAAACTTGGATTGAAGGCGCGCCGTCGTACCCGCGGCTCCGCCTCCACCGTCTCCGGCGAAACCAGAGGTTAACGGGCCACATCCCATGGCGGCGGCGCGGGTGCTGCCGAAGGCGGTGACCTTCGTCACGGGCAACGCCAAGAAGCTGGAGGAGGTCCGGGCCATCCTCGGCTCCTCCGTCCCCTTCCAGTCGCTCAAGCTCGATTGTGAGCCCCTCCTCCCTCTCTTGCCCGCTCCATCTTCTACATACTTGGCATGAGTAGCATCCTAGCAGAGAGGGTTTCGTGTGCGCGCCACCAAGTCGCAGTGGATAAGGGGGGCAAGGGGGTGGCGTCGCCTTAATCGCTGGGTTGCTGTCTTGAGCACTTGTGGCCGCTCATTGAGAAATTGGGATACACTGGTACATCAACAGAGCAGCCGCAGGGTCTTGTACACTTGTTAGCTAGATAGATCAGCTGATAACGCTGATGCCACAGATTCAGCACATCCTATGCCCTTTTCTTTGACCACACTCCACTTATGCCTTCAGGATGTCAGTAATTTGATAGCGAAGCTCCGTGGGAGTCTCATGATGACTTACTTTGTGATAGAATTGGGGGAAATCATGCAACAATTAGGTACCAATCTGTGAAAAAATTACTGATATATTGTCAGGTGGGGCTGCATTGGGCGCTCCTGGTTGAAAATATACTTGTAAGTTGTAACCTGAATTCTTCACACAACCTGTTGATTCTTTTCTTTCACGTTCTGAGATTCATACCACTGATTAAGAAGTGGCAGCAACAACTATTAAGATTAACTGAGATTCATACCACTGATTAAGATTTGGCAACAACTGTTCGCACTGATCAAGCCGATCAGTCTCCTCACGAACTCACAAAGCTCTATGATCACTCAGGTGGATGGAAAACACGAACGCATACACGAGCAGTGGCACACACGAGAACTCTTTTACACAGCACTGCACACCAGCGCCTTGCACTTCACCACCCCATAACACACACTGATTACAGGATTAAATAGCACGCACACACGCACATGATGAGCCATGCCTGGCCGCACGACTTGGCCAAGCACTGCCGAGGCTTATCACTAACTTCCTACATGCAAGCGCCACTAACCAATACAGGCTAACAACTTGTGCACGTACAAGCTCTCAGGTGACCAGTCCGCCAACGATGCATGCGCCCATGCAAACAGTATGACCTCTTCCTGCTCCTGCGCAACGACCTGATCAACCAACCACCTGGGCGGTCGCCGCACAAACCTGCATGCCCCACACACACCTGCACTTGCTGCCACTCCTGACCACTATGCCATGCACAGCACGGTGTGCACACACAACTACCAGAGACTCAACTAACAAACTAGCTAGACACAACTCACACACACCGCTACACAAATAACAAGATTAACTCTAACAACAACAACTAGTAAGATTAACTGAGATTCATACCACTGATTAAGAATCGGTAACAACAACTTTAAGATTAATAGCAGGGGCTACAATGATCTCAGTCGAACAATCATATTCATTTTGTTGCATGGAAATGAAAATCAGGGCTACCTGCAGCTGAGAATTGAGATTCTGACTTTCTACACTGAGAATTGAGATTACTTCTCTAGTGTATTGCCAAATGATCCAGAATAGAGAAACATAAAATCAATCAAATGTTATAATTGTGATGGAACTCATGGGATACAGTGTGCATACCCCATCACCACCACTACATTCAAATTAGTTTACAAATTAACATCAGAAAAGGTGTTGTTCATACATCAGATTAGTGTGTGTGTTACTATTGTTTTCTTTCTTAATACAGAACTTATCTTTTTTTGTGCTTATTATCTGTTGGCAGTGCCTGAACTGCAAGGGGAGCCAGAGGACATATCCAAAGAGAAGGCACGAATGGCTGCATCTCAGGTGCTTCCATGTTTCTTACTGCTTACATACCAAGATATACATCCAATAAAATAACTTTCTGGACTGGTTAAATTTTCATCCTGTTCTTCATATAGGTGAATGGACCTGTGCTGGTTGAGGACACCTGCCTGTGCTTCAATGCACTCAAAGGCTTGCCAGGTGATTGATTTGCATTGCTCTTTCTATTGGCTTCTA
This sequence comes from Echinochloa phyllopogon, assembly GCA_033239725.1. Classification (NCBI taxonomy): domain Eukaryota; kingdom Viridiplantae; phylum Streptophyta; class Magnoliopsida; order Poales; family Poaceae; genus Echinochloa; species Echinochloa phyllopogon. The sequence continues at coordinate 24,456,480 of BTCW01000018.1, read as the reverse complement.
GATTTATGATTCAGAGTTTGACATGCACTTTTCTGTTGCAGGACCCTACATGTAAGTCCTTTTCCTGCGCTAGCACTGTAAATTTGTAACTCTACAATCTTATCTCCAAGCATCCTTGGCCAATTGACAGATCTTAATCTTCCAGCCTTCAATGCCATTACTAACATCTTTGTTCTTTGTTTGGATATCTTGCGTACATGAATGAACAGAAAGTGGTTTCTTGAGAAGATTGGGCACGAAGGTTATAGAGCTGACTGGTTCTCATATATTTTGTTCTTTGTTGTGTTATGTTTGACTAAATAACTTGATGTGTGCAACTTTTGCAATCATAGGTCTGAACAATCTGTTGAAAGCTTATGAAGATAAATCAGCCTTTGCTATGTGCATATTTTCTCTTGCTCTTGGACCAGGAGAGGAACCAATCACATTTGTTGGAAAAACTGCGGTAAGATGTAATTTTTCAAGTTCATGAGTTCTCTTCTGAGACACAACTGTGGCTGAACTTATTTATGAGTAGAACTCTTGCAATGCTGCTTAGTGAATCAGCTGTGCTTTGGATGTATAATTCAGTAACTTTTTTAATAGAATGAATTTTCTATTAGAGCATGCTTTTTATGTAGTCTTTTTTCCAACATTTTTCTGCATGGTTACTCTGGTTAAAGTAGGAAGAAATACTTTGTACCATAGCGATTTGATGTCATCTTCTGTACTTATTTTTGGCTTGTCATGTTATGAGACTGGTTCTGATTATGCAGGGGAAAATCGTTCCTGCTAGAGGGCCAAATGATTTTGGATGGGACCCAGTATTCCAACCAGATGGGTTTGAAGAAACGTGAGTTTGTAATAGTTCTTTCTTCTGTTAGCATCCCGACCTGTGTACTGACTTGTCTGGCGTGTAATGCAGCTATGCTCAGATGGCCAAGTCAGTGAAGAACCAGATATCTCACAGAGGGAAAGCTCTTACTCTGGTGAAAGAACACTTTGCATCTGCCAATTATATAGTTCGAAGTGATGGCTCTGCTTGAATTGTTTTTGCATTCCCAGACGAAACAAGAATGTAGAACTACAAATTATAATGGATATTGTGGTTGCTTCTTAAAGATGTTATCCAGATGTATAATTTGTTTGATTGAATAGTTTTACACCCATTATGAGTTGCACACCCATTTTCATATGTTAAGAAACAATCGACAACCGATCCTGACAAATTCAAGCCCTTAGAATCAACGCATAAATCTTAACTCTTGCACATCATAAAAGAATCAATTACTTGCCAAAATGGCTTAATTACACAGCAACCCCTGACCAGGAATCGAACGAGCATTCAGATTTTTCACACGACTACACACACTCTGCACTGCAAAAGTGCAGAAAAGAATCGTTGCAACTCGCAACCTAAAAAGGTCGACACTCTCTAGGGCCTCCTGAGCTTAACGTGCAGGGGCATCTCCTTGTAGGAGGTGACCCGTTCCCTGGCTTGCCGGAGAGGTCTTCCGAGAGAGGATCTGCGCAGGAACTGGTGCCCGGGCCTCTCACTGCCAGAAGCACTCTCCGGATCAATTTTGCAGCTGCCGATGGCGAGCTGAACGTCCTCTATCTCGAACAAGTCCTCTGAGCGGCTGCTTGGCTGCGGCATTTTCATAGACTTCCTGCAGAGACAGGGGATCGATCTCAGTAAAACTCAGTTTTTAAATTGTTTTGCTCAGACCGTTGGTGCTAGTTATTGTTTGATCCTGATGCTGCTTACCGTCTCTGCGAGGTCTCTTTATCCTTCGGCAGCGCCAGTTTGGACGATGCCACAGGTCCTAGAGCTGGAAAGCATGGGCATCAGTCAGGCATTCAGATGAAGTCAATAATAGGTGGATAAACGGGCAACGGAGGATGATTGGGGATTACATCGAGATCTCAGCATCCGTTTCCTGCTGGCGTTCCCGGACATCTGGATGCTTGCCGCACGCGATGCGTCAGAAGCGGGCTCTGGGTCGACGACATCTCCATCCTTGGTCTGTGCAGCTCTATCAGGCCCCAGGTTCTGCGTCCTTTTGGTATGCATATTGGGCCGCTGCATCGTCTTCTTTACATCCTGTATCAAGAACACGTGAGTCATCATTACATTCAAGAGAAACGACAGAAAGTGGGGATGAAAAACTGACAGGAAAAAAATCGGACGCACCTCCAATTCAGATGTTTTCGTTTTAAGGGCAGCTCTTGAACAAGCAAGCTCATGTTGCAAAGCTTTCAACTTGAGTTTGAAAAAAGAAATCCGGGCTCAGATTCTTGCTGATACATGTTACTAACAATCTACTGTGTCTGAAGATTCACACTATCAAAGTGTACTTACCCTGTTTCTTCCAAGATTAACCTCCTGCAAAATTAAGACGATAAACAACTAAATAAGCCACATGACAGATGCTTAATTGTAAAGGCATCAACCAAGAACTGAACATTTGCTCAAAATTGCGGAAAGAAGGTGAAGAACATACCGCCATCATCTGGGAATTGGTCCGCGCGAGCTCCCAGTTCGCGAGCCGCAGCTTCTGAATCTCAGTCCCGCTCAACTGTATGATCTCGCTGCACAGACACCCAACCAAATCGAATCGAGTCAGACCAAACGGTGTTACACCAAGAACCCCCCCAAGCGGTCACCACAGGAGACCAATTGGTAGAAGAATTTGACGGAGCAGTGTGCAGAGACTTACTCTCTCTCCGCGAGGAGCCTCACGAGATCCGCGTTCTCCTGAAAGATATACCAAATTTTAGTAAAAGAGAAAAAATAAAGAAGAACGACGTGAGCCAAACGCCGAGATATAGCTATCAGGAGGCCGCAAGAAGGCGGATTGGCGATCTTTGCCTTGACTAGCTGCGCGGCCCCCTGAACGCCGTCCGCGCCGGCGGCTGCTGCAGGGCACGCCGACTCATCCTGCTCGCGCCTGCTCAGGTTGGTGATGTCGCATAGCGTCTTCCTCCTCGCGGCCCTGGTCTTCAGAGCCGACGTCGGAGCCGTTGTCAGTGCCTTCTTGGCCGGCGAGGCCGCCGGGGGCGAGACGGCTGGCTGGGGCGCGAGGACGGGCGCCTCGACCTCCATCGGCAGTCTGTCAATCACGGCAGGGAGGGGGGGTACGGCGAGAGGGGGGGAGGGATGGAGCGGCGGAAGAGAGAGAGAGAGAGAGAGAGAGAGAGAGAGAGAGAGAGAGAGAGAGAGAGAGAAGACGGTGGGGGAGATCGGGAGATGCGGGGGATTTTGGGCGGCGGTCGCGGGGTTTGAGACGGAAGAGGGCGGCGCAACGGCTAGTTGGGAGGCAACGGCTATTTGAGGCAGGGGCGGAAGGGGGGAGCGGCGTAACGTTCAAACTGGAGTAGTGGGTGCCCAGATCGGACGGCTAGTTAGGCCACTCCAGCAAGATCAACGGCTCTGATTTAAATGGACTGTTTGGCAATGGCGAGCCCAGAAGTCCAGAACGCTAGCTATCTACCGTGGGGGTGGGATTTTTTTAATTTTAGTCCTATTTAAAAATAACTCCTCTCCAACTAAAATTCTAAAAAAATAACATTTTGGTCATACGACTCTATGTGTCGCGACTTCCTATTAAATCGCGTCACTGTACCGCCACAATCTTCCTACGCACCCTTCGTTTCCAAAATGAGGGAGCTGTCGATTTGGCCTCTCGTTTTATATTTTCTGCAAAACAAAACTGTACACACATATAGACATTATAGTTTAAATATGATGGTTTTGCACCTAAATGTACTTGACAACTTATCAAGCTATTAATAGCAAAACAAAAACCTCCCGACATTATGCCCTTACCCGACGAGTAAGCCTCGAGTGTTAATAGGCAAAAGTACTAAACTTTAGCGGTGGCCAAATTTTAAACAAAAGTGCTAAAGCGGCTAACGCACCAGCGTGGCCGGTAGCCACAACTTCCACGTGTACTCAAAGATTCATTTTCACGAAATGGTGGTCTCGTTGTGCACAAAAGTGACAAGCACACAATGAGTCTCGCGTTGGGAGCAAAACTCACAGCCACAACTTCTCTTTCTGCTATCTTTTTCCTCCTACCGTCAGAGAGTACTAAAGTGTTGAAGTGGCCAATGTTGGATACATCAATAGCTTAGAATTTTTCTCAGCAACATGGTCTGCAACTTTTATTAAAGCATACAATCTTGATAGCCTGCATTGGACCTGATCTAATGAGTGGTGCTAAACTTTAGCTAAAACTTAAATGTATCAAAATGTGGGATATATATCAGATAAAATTGAAAAAATAAAAATTAAAACTAACACAAACTATCAAACATGGTATGCATAGCTTGGTTCTTCCTTCCTTAGGATTGGAATGCCTCTTATATTTGTGGCTTAATTCCACAGTGTATTTTTATACGTAATGTATATGTTATGGTCATTATAATGGTATAGTGGATAATTTAGATATATAGATTTGGGGCTACTTTAGAGTATTTTCGTAACTAAAGAAATATATATATTTTAAAAAAATATAAAAGATCCTATGGCTATTATTATTATCAGTGGTTATTAGATTAGGTGTTTTTGAATATTGTAAGAATTTTTAGAATTTATTGTTTAGTGCATCTAACGAGGATTAATGTAGAGGCTGATGTTCTGCTAAAAAATGTAGAGGCTGATGCTACTTCTTTTTAATAGCAAGACTGAGGTTACTTTGGTCTTGGGTATAATTTGTCTTATATTTTAGGTCAATAAAAATGTATGAAATTTTACCTTTTAAAATTCTAATGCGCCTACTAATTTCAAACGTAAGAGTTAGGTACTAGGTGAAAACATGAATCCGAAGATTCTGCCATTGGCATAAGTGTTTAGGCCATTTGTGCTCTCTGTTGTTCAACCCTGCTGAAAAGGAGGTGTGTTTCATTTGCTGAAACTAGTTTGCAGGTTTCATGGGCGTGCTGAACTTGGTTACTCGAACGAAGAAAAAAAATCCTTTCTGTAAAAGACAAAGCTAATACAATATTGTTCATGACAGACGATCGATGGAGCAATTTATATTTGATTCCTTCCATAATTCCTGGCCTCCCTAGTTCATTCCCTCTGTAGGCCAAACTCTGACCTCGTTGTCATGGACACCGCCAAGCCATCACTTGCCACACGGTTATGCTCCACATCGAAATGCATGACTACATGGCCATTATTATCTCTTCTGACGCAGCTCCAACTCACCCAAAAGCCAAAACGAAGGCCAGCAAATTCGGACCCCTTTTGCGCCGAAAATACAAGGATCTACTAGGACGAACACGAGCCCGGAAGATAACTGAAAAAAGAGTTTAGAAGTGGATAGGCTTTGTTCAGACTCCAAAGAAAAGCACCCCAAAACGTTCATCTCGTCCCAGTTCCGGTGGACAGTTGGATGAACGTCTCCTTCCTGTGTTGGTCTATGGTCTGGTGAATGAATCTACGGAAAGCAAAGGATTTTGTAGCTTACGCGCCGCCGATTCTTGGTCCTCGGCGGATGCTACGGACGGCGGCCGTTTTGTGGTTTTGCCAAGTATAAAAGATGACGTTGATGTGAGTGGAAGAGGGGAGGAATCCGTGCTTGCACGGAACGGGAATCTCTTGCGGGGCGTGGTAATCCTGGTCCTGGGATGATTACAGCGGCAAACATGCTTTAACTTACTAGTAACACTACGTGCAAACCTTATTTCGTTACATAATCTAAAGGTTCCCTTTGCACGAGAAAGCCAGCGTACTTGCAGACTGCCAGTCTGAACTCTGAACAGCAGATAACGGCAGACAGCAGTGTCAATCGATCCCGCCAAACTACCCATGCGGTGACCGTATTCTCCCCTCCCGCCAGGTGGACAGTGGTGGTAACTGGTAACTGTAATCCATGAAAGAAGTTTAAATAGTTACACGGCTGCTCCTGCCGACCTCTCTGAAAGTCATCGTGCCCAATTTGCCATAGGCAGCGCGCATGATTCAAGAACCTACAAAGAGATCCGGCATCATTTTGCCCCCCTGAAGATTATACTTTCCTTCGTTCCACTCTGCAAGACATCCGAAATCGGAAATGACAATTCTACCGGCAAAGAAATGGATCGCGTCACCCAGGAAAACGAGAGAAACTAAGGAGAAATGTCTTGCGGCGATCTTGCTCACTCACTCGCATTACACCCTCTTCATCCTCAAACCCTTCCCTTTGTGTCATTTAGCAAGCAAGGAAGCAATCTCCCCCATCCCCAGGTGATTCCAAATCACCTCATCCCCTTCTCTTTCTCTTTCTCTCTCTCTCCCTCTCTCCTCCCTCCCTCCCTTTCTCTCTCTTCCCCCAGTTCCTCCCTCCCCTTCCTCTGCTCCCCAGCTCGCTCTCCCCTTCCCCCATTCACACCACTGCTCGCCACTTCCCCCATTGCCATTGGCGCCCCAATCCCCAGCTCCATCTCAGGAGCTGAACCCCAAAGTCCGAATCCATGGCCCCACTACCCTCACTCCGCTGCCACTCCCCTGCATTGCTATAAAATCCACTGCATCTTGGCTCTGGCCCATCTAATCCCCCAATCAGCCATGGCCGGAGCCCCCAAATCCACCGGGATTGCCCTCATCCGCCTCCTCCTGCTCGCCTCCACCGCCTCGGCCCTCCCCCTCCTCAACTCCTCCGTCCCCGACCCCGCCGCCGTCGTCGCCGACTTACACAGGTACACTCCATTTCACCCAATCCAGTCCTTTTCAGTTCTTGGGCGCCGCAGATAAAGTCGCAATCTTTTTATCTCCCTCGCTGATTCGTAATGTGGTGTCGTCGCGGGCAGCAAGGTGGCGACGTCGCGGCGGCGGATGCAGGAATCCGGCGGCGGCGGCGGCGGTGGCGGGTGCATGACGGGCAACCCCATCGACGACTGCTGGCGGTGCGCGGGGACGGACTGGCGCCAGGACCGGCAGCGCCTGGCTGACTGCGGCATCGGGTTCGGCCGCAACGCGCTGGGCGGCAAGGGCGGGCCTCTCTACGTGGTGACCGACTCCTCCGACCGCGACCCCGTGAACCCGATCCCCGGCACGCTCCGCCACGCCGCCATCCAGGAAGGCCCCCTCTGGATCGTGTTCGCCGCCGACATGACCATCCGCCTCAACGAGGAGCTCCTCGTCAACAGCTACAAGACCATCGACGGGCGCGGCGCCAACGTGCACATCGGCGCCGGCGGCGCGTGCATCACGCTGCAGTACGTCTCCAACGTGATCATCCACAACGTGCACGTCCACGACTGCGTCCCCGCGGGCAACGCCAACGTGCGGTCGTCGCCGACGCACTACGGGTGGCGGACGCGCTCCGACGGCGACGGCATCTCGCTGTTCGGCGCCCGGGACGTGTGGGTCGACCACTGCGCGCTGTGGCGGTGCGCCGACGGGCTGGTGGACGCCATCATGGGGTCGACGGCCATCACCGTGTCCAACAGCTACTTCGCGCACCACGACGAGGTGATGCTCCTGGGCGCCAGCGACGCGTACCTGCCGGACTCCGGGATGCAGGTGACTATCGCGTTCAACCGCTTCGGGCCGGGGCTGGTGCAGCGGATGCCGAGGTGCAGGAGGGGCTACTTCCACGTCGTCAACAACGACTACACGTCGTGGCAGATGTACGCCATCGGCGGCAGCGCGAACCCCACCATCAACAGCCAGGGGAACCGCTACATCGCGCCCGCCGACCCAAACGCCAAGGAGGTGCGTGTGCGTCAGCGAGAGCTCTTTGTTCCCGTGCCGTGCAGTGTGTTGTTGCTTGCTTGCGGAGCTCTGGCCGTTACCGTCTTGGGTTTCGCACGCCCTGTGCTCTACTCTGTTCCTTGCTTGGCGAGCAGAGCACGGGGGAGCGCGCGCGCAGCGCCCACGTCTTTTCTGGCCTTTGCTTGGATTGCCTGCCAGTGTCTTCCAATGCCTTTTTTTTTGGTAGCTCTTGTTTTGGCCTGTGACGGTGTGCCCACACTTCCCAGCCTTGCTTCGTTTGTGTGTTGCAACCGATAGTTGAGCTGCAAAAGAAATTAGCCGATTTTAGGAATTTTTTGCAGAGTCTTTGACCTGTTTAATCGATACGGATTGAAAATAGGCCGTTGCTGTAATGGCAATGGGCATGTGGAAACTGGTATCATTGCCTGTGGGGAATGTTTTGGAGCATCTTCTCGTGCTTTTGAAACAAACACCTCGCGTCATGTTTTCCCCAATTGCCCAATCGGGCCCTCCCGGCCAGGCCAGGCCAAGCGAGCATCCGAGGCGCGTGCGGCAGCCTGGCACCCACCAAACCAGAAACCACAGCCAGTGTTCCCGTGGCTCCGTGCACGCGCGGCGGGCGTGGCCGCATGGGGGATAAGCTACTGTAAAAACTAAAGAGTTGTGTGTCTGTGGTGTGTGGGCAGGTGACGAAGCGGGTGGACACGGCGGAGGGGCAGTGGACGGGGTGGAACTGGCGGACGGAGGGCGACATGATGGTGAACGGCGCCTTCTTCGTGCCCTCCGGCGAAGGGATGGAGGAGATCTACGACAAGGCCTCCAGCACCGACCCCAAGTCCTCGGCGCTCGTCGACACGCTCACGCAGAACGCCGGCGTACTCGGCGACCCCAGGTACGCCCATCCCCCGTGGCCTCCGTCTCCTCGTGATCTCTCTCAGTTCGTCGTGGCTTTCTTCACGCGCGAGCGAGCCGTTGGCCGTTGGCCGGCGAGCATGTCCAGTTTGTCCACGCCGGCGCCACATCTTTCGGTGGAGAGGCGCTTTTGGTGCCGCGTCAGAGCTTTTCTCTCCCTGTTGGAAATATCTCAGACGGGTGGACCCAATACGAGGGTTCTTAATCACTGGTGCGTGGGCCCGCGCAGGACGCTTTGGGCTAGTCAGCGGTATTTTTTTTGTCACGGATCAGCACAGCCATCCGCCAAACGAACCGGAAAGAGAGAAATGAGGCAGTAGTACTGGCAGGTGCAGTAGTCAAGAGAAATGAGGCCTGGCAGCGGATTAAACTACCCAGCGCAACCTAGAATAGTACTGTACCACGTTAGACCCCCAGTTCAGTCGGTGTACAAGTGCTATACTACCATACTAGTAGTGCTCTGACAGCGTCGGACTAGTTAAACGCCGGACTAAACGCGATCTTGTCTGTACTGGAACAGTGGAACTGCTCTAATCTCATGGCCCCACGGGTTGTTAGTGCGCGACAGCCCTCGGCAGTCCTTGACATGCATGCATCCCTGATGCTGGACTCGGGGGGTCTTTGCCGGGTGAGTCACCGGTGTCCGGTTGGTGCTGGTTTATGCTGAGAGAAAAATACTATTATTTAGTAATTTTGTAGCAAACAAACGGGACTTTAGGAAGGAGAGAGGCTCGGCTGACTCCTGTATTCCTGATCTCCTGTCAGACATCCGCCTGCGCGCGTGCGTACTGTACTGCATACCGCTGCGGTCATCGAGCGAAATTGTATCGTTTTCGCCATTGAGAAATACGAGTATATATATACTCCGTAGTTGTTTCAATCCTTTTTACATTCGACCAGAACGCTCGCAAAACCTTAGGACGCTACGAGTGCTTGCCTGGTCTGGTGTATGGATATATATACGGAGTATATATTTAGTGGCTTTTCTTTGAGAGAATAGTGTCCTTTATTTTCCTCTTTCCCTGCACACTAGTGGCCCGTGCTAAAATAAACGTAGACAAAAAGGCCGTCGCACGCTCACAGAAGCATGTGTGCTCTGCTACCGGGAAGCGAGAACGTCAGTCCCCGGGTACCGTGGGACATGGGTCTGGTAGGCAGTCGTAGTCAGCCTGCGTCTCCACATGCGCGCCACTGTTCGCTGGTTTTTGTCGCCGGATCCTGGCCTTTTTTCGCATAAACAGATGCCCTTTTGTGAACCTGTCTAGCCACTCTGCCCTGTTCAGTGCGACCCTGTTGTGCTCATGGAGTCATGGCACAAGACCAATGCCGTTGCCACTATGGAGAGACTGGTCTCGGCGGTATGAATGTATGGCTGCCTGTGATTCTAGGCTACGATGCTCAGCAAAGAAAGCTGATTTAGTCGGCCAGATCAGCTGTCATCTTGGGCTGTACGTACAGATAATCCGACCTGCCGTCTGAACAAAGCAAGAAACAGGCAGACAGAAGCCGAGCAATACATGGTAGATAGAATCGATCATCCTTCTAGTACTGGGGCCGGACACACTTTTAGCGCTCTAGATCTCAATAGTGTCCTTTGCAACAACAGGAACAGGTGCTAGTTGCTACTTGAATAATCGTGATTCTAGTGCGCAAGGGGCCTTTTAGGAAACGAGCCAACCGAAAAGGGAACCGAGGGTTCTCATTCTGCCCCCCGCTGCATCCAGATTGCAGCGTACAGCGTCTAGCCTAGGGGGGAAATGAGTTTCCTGGGCTCCTCGTGGCCTTTTCCGCCGTTCGGTCCATCACGCATTCACGCTCTCTCCCTGAGGCCATGTTATGATGTTCCTCTGGAATCGAGTTCTTATTCGCTCGCGACAGCGGTGGTAGATCTCAGCTTCACCGGCACTTAAACAACAGTCTACAACTCACTTCCAGTCTGCATTGCATCTGTGCAAGTGTGCAGAGTATTCGTTACTATTCTCGTGTTTCATATCTGTGGACTGTGGCCGGTACTGACGTGTGGATTTGCCTTATCTTCTCTTGACAGGAACGACGCCGAGGAGACCGGGTACACGGGGGTCAACTACGCCGGAGCTGGGAACGGGCGCGGCGCCGGCGGCAACGGATACGGCTACCTCGGGATGGTCTACGCCAACGGCGCCGACCGGAGACACAGATCGCTGTCGTCGATTTGTTCGGTTATTATCACGCCTGTTGTGCTCGGATGCTTGCGCTTGTTGTAACACACGCTCGGTTGAGATGCATATGCTTCATTATGATTCGATTGGAAAGGTAGTAGGAAAAGGGGAGGGAAAAGGTAGCGGTAGTAGTGAGGGAGGGGGGTAGTCAGGTAGGCAACAGTGAAGTCCACAGCCACAGCCATGTTAAGCTGCACATGGCTGGGGAATATCGCATGGAAATGTAGTCGCTGTAGTTCTTTACAGAGGGGAATGGATGATTCATTCTAAGTCTAAACATGCTAACTCTAACCTCTGCAGTCTCTATAAAATGTTCTGTGAGTAAAATGAGAAACGCAGGTTCAACAAATGTATTGCCTACAGGCAGTGAAACGACAGAGCGCGACGTGGTCTGCTTCCAAAAACACTGCTTCGTCTCCTCAAAAAAATTCAGTGGGTATTTGAAGGAATCTATCATGGTTGCACTCAGTCTAAATCGGGCTACGACTAGAAATTCAAACACAAGAATTAATCTCGAACAACCTTTCTACCCTGTACTAGCTCCTACCAGCGCATCACAACCGTGGCTGGGCAAAAGGCTAGCTACCATCATATTCAACAAGAGCTTGGCCAATTCCAATTTCTGTCTTCAATAATGCAATAGCGAAAGAACATTGCATACCATAACTGTTGTAAACATAACACGGGATCAGAGAGCACAAAAAGATGGTACAGTAATCACAAAATTCATCCATCTTCGACAGATCACAAATAACTGTCAACCTCGAGAGTCTGTATCTGTCAGCTAAATTCTCATCTTCACCTAGTGTATGCAAAGTTACACGGCCATACACCAAAAGCACCAACATCCTCAGTCTACAGCTACAGCGTGCATATTGACCAGCCGGATGGTACTATCCTCTGTTTGTATTTAGCCAGAAGGTGGTGGAGGTGGGGGCGGCATGGACATGGGAGGCAGGGGCATCCCGCCACTTTGTTGTGGTGGAGGTGGGGGTGGCATCCACATAGGTGGTGCAGACATACCGGCGGGAGGTGGCGGCGGCCTTACCATGCCAACCGGAGGGGGCATCATGTTTGGTGGCGGTGGCCTCACTGGAAGCCTGTACTGGAGCTGCTGTGGCATGGGGGGTGGCGCAGTGTGTGGAGGAGCAGGCCAAGCAGGTTGCCCGTGCATCTGCATTGGAGGAGGGAATTGTCCAACAGGTCCTGGTGGCGGTGGCCGAATGTGTTGTATTTGTCCTGGAACTGTGCCATTGACATAGGGCCGTGGCACGGGTGGACCACCATTTGGAAGCCCTTGGGTCGGCGGACCACTCGCGAACATTGTGTGTGGCCTATTTCTCTGAGATCCTGGGTTGTTTGCTGCTAGCAGTCGCTCTGTCACAGCAAACGGCAGATTTGATCATTATGATTGTAGATTTGCAAATATTTGATTTTGATCAAGTTAGCTGAAGAATTTCAGATGTAACCAACAATGGTATAGGCAAAATTAGATATAAAAGCAAGCATAAATTCTGCAATATAGATGATACATACATATAGTCTAATAAATCTGCAACATTGATATTATCAAATAACTTATCTACAGAGCTATGTTTTGATGTGGTAAGATCCAGAATGGAATCTAATATATAATACTATGGCCGTGTTTCTTTTGTTTCCCAAAAAAAAATCCCGAGGAATCTTGCATGCATGGAGTATTAAATAAAGTCTATTTGCAAAACTTTTTTAAGGATGAGTGTAACTTTGTGCGACGAATCTAATTAGCCTAATTAACCCATGATTTACTACAGCAATGCTACAGTAACCATCCTCCAACCATACGGTCAAAGGCCTCATTAGATAGGTCTCGCGAATTAACCCGAGGTTCTGTATGTAGTTTTGTAAACTGACTTTATTTAATACCCTTAATTAGTGGTCAAACGTGTGTGAAAAAAATTTCACACTCCAAAGAAACACGGCCTATGGTGAATCCAGTTTCAGCAATAATCACAATAATAACAACAACATTGAAGATGCCAGCACCCAAAAGGGAAGCTTCAAGTATATTAAAAAACAAGAAGTTAACCTAAAATTGCAAGGCTTAAAGATGTGAATTACTGGGAAATAAATCACTTCCAGATCCAGAATGGAGAAATGGCTTGGAATATACATAGCAACACATGTTGATGGCCAGAGGGTGTGATTTCAGAACATACCTGCTGGTGTACCGTGACGCTCTCCTTTTGTGTCTTTCTTGTAAGCATAGGAGACAGTGATTGGCCGGTTGCATAAATGTTGATTGTTCATGGCCTGGAAAACACAGAAGAAAATTTTAACAGTTAAAACAAATATAGAACCACTGCAAGTTAAAATAAGAAGATTATGATTATATTAACATTACCTCTATTGCTTGATCAGATGATTCAAAGGAGTCATAGCTCACGAAGCCAAAACCTCGAGAATTTCCAGTTTCAGGATCTCGCATTATCTTCACAAAAAAGAAAAGGAAGATCCAGTAAGCTGTAATAGCCTATTAGGCTTCACAAAATAACAGGAAGTGTAGACAGCAGATGTGTAAAATTCCTAAAACTGTCTTGAAGTTATTATTATTTTGTAGACCCAGGATAGTTGGTAAGGTGAGTTAATCTTAGGAGAATAGTATTAAATAGACAAACAGAATTGTGTGCAATATAAGATATAATGACACACATGATTTTAGCTTGCTCAACCTCTGGGGTGAACTGTTAGCCACTAAGTGACTCAAAATTGACTAAACACTGTTATACTGATGTTCAGATGATGCAAGGCCTGCTAGAAAGTAGCTGAACTGCGTGTAAGTATAGTGACCTCAGTTCATTTTAAGCATAATTCTCAAAGCTTGGGGTTTAGATAAGACCACTCCTCATAATCAGATGCTAGTGTTCAGCTAAGCAGAAACTAGAAAGTTATAAATTAGTATACAACCTAAATTCTAAAACCCATGCAAACCGTGTATCACCTTAGGATTAGTAACAATCACTCCAAATGCACTGAAGGTGTCGTAGAGGAGCTTCTCATCAACATCCTGTTGACAAGGGAAACAGTAAACCATTAGTCAGTAACTGATGAAAAAATGGGCAACTGATAAAACAAAGTAGGAATTAGGCTTTTACTGGATCAAGATTGCCAATAAAAAGATTTGCTCCAACATCCAAGCTTTTCTTGTCCTGGGATGCCTGGAACAAGAAAACATAATCATGTCACGCTCAAACAATACACAAATGCTCCTAGTCAAAATGATTAAACAAATGAAGGAAACATACCTTGTTTACTCTTATGGGCTTTCCGTATAGTTTGATCATGTTCAAAATCTTAATGGCCTAAGAGAAGTAAAAGTTTAGCTAAATGGGTAGATGATCTAATTGATCTGGGTATGACTGCTAGAAGAAATAAAAGGTAAATAATGCCTTTGCATGATCATAAACTTACATAATCTGCATCTTCCTCACTCCTGAATTCTACAAATCCATACCCCTGGTGTAGATTTGTAACTCTGTCTTTTGGGACATACACATTAACTGGACATGAAAGTAAGGAAACCTCATTAGCCAAACCCCAAAAGGACGTATTCAGATGACATAAGATGCTATAATTTTAACTCCGTAAACTATTAGAAGAGGCAGCTAAAATTGGACCATAAGAACGCAAAAAAAGAAATGAAAACCCAAATAACAAGCAGATACTGAAAGAAACTTCTACAACATGAGTCACATATGATATCATAGTGCATGAAAGAAGCATACATCAAATACTCTCACTTCAAGAAGAAGAAGAACACACTTACCAACAGGGCCAGCTTGGACAAACAATTCCCATAGTAGCTCCTCGGAAACCTATCAGACAAGAAAGAACTATCAGTATCGGTGCTTGCATGTGATTATAATGAACAATATATGGTTGTACACTGCACAAACACAACATAAGTTCCAGACTCATGGATTTCATTTCTCAATAAAAGGAACTACAATCATCTGTACGCTCAGAAAGAACTTTGTGTGCTTCTTACTTCCAATGGATAACACAGTGAACATACTCGGAAAGAAACATGAACCACGGGCAACATTGCCAGAAGAAAAGGAGGCATCAAATCTGAACGACGATTTGGATCAACCGCATTCATTACAAATTTTTAACATCACACATTAGGCAGTATATTGTACATCTAAAGATTCAGAAGTGAAGAAATATGCTTCAGATTTTCTCGAGATACAATTAGACCGAGGAAAATGTGCCCAATTTGCAAAACGACCCTATCAACAGATCAGCACAGTTGCAGCACACACTAACATCTACTAATTCAGCAACCAGTGCAAACAACTATGACTTAAGCACAGAATAACTACGAAGACACTTGTACGAACCCACCTGACCGCTTGAGACTTACATCTACACAAGGTAGTACGGACACTACTAGCCTCATGCTGTCAGCCAGGTTTAGGGACAGGAGGACAACCCTACTGACCGCAGCATGGAAGCATGGACACGGAGAACAACCCCCGCAGCATGCACAAGGAAATCGCGCTCGCAGAGGAAGGCGGGGATCTAGATGGGCGAGTTGCGGGAGGGGGCGAGCCGGGAACCCTAACCTGCGGGTCGAGGTTGCCGACGTAGGTGGTGGCGTCCTGGTTGCGCTCTGCCGAGTGCTGTCCGAGAAGATTCGCGCCCACGCCCGGCGCGATGCGCGTAGTCATGGCTAGGTGGCCGCGGCGGCGCGGCGGGCGGCGGGCGGCGGCGGAGAATTCTGGACGGAGCGCAGCGTGACGCGGCGGTAGCAAGGTAAGGTTTAGTTGAGGTTCCCCTGGTCGGGCCAAGGCCTTCCCTTGCTTACTGGCCCACACCAGTTCGACTGCCTGCCGACCGGAGTCGGTGCAGAGAGGCGGTAAGAAACTGGGCCGGGCTGTGAGGGGGAGTTTGATGTTGCTTGCATTACGACAAGGAACAAGTCCTATTTACCTCCCTGGACAGTGGGCCGAGTTTACGTTTCCACTCTGGACTCAAAAACTGTCCGAAGAGACTCCCCGGACTCTTAAAACCAGACACATAACCTCCTCACCTAAAACAAGTCCGGTTATGTCCTACGTGGCGCCAAGTCAACCATACTATATGGCGCCACGTCACTTTTAAGAGGTAAATTGGACTTTTCCTGATAGTTCGAGGGGTCAAATAGACTTAATCAAAAAATATTATTTTTCATAAAAAATACATACAATAAAAATATATAAAGACTAGTTTAATCTTACAAGATTCATACAAAACAAATTTTCTATGTTCAAATGAGACTCAGATGTATAATTGTACATATTTTATAACACAGAAGTTTAGAAAACTATACAAGATAACAAGGGTAAACACCAAAACGAGACCATAAAGATTAAAATACTTACAAATTAGGAGTTAAAGATAGAGCATGATTTTAGAAAAATAAGTTTAAATAAAAATTTGGGATTTTTAATTGTATACCTTTTCCAAGAAAAAAGTTACTTTCATTCATTTCGATAAAGATCTAAATATTTAAAATTAGATACCACAAGGGAGAGCATGATTTTAGAAATAAAATATGAAACGGTTTCATATTTTTTTGATCTAAAACAAGTTTTCTATGAATCTTATGATATTAAAATAAGTATGATTTTAATTGTATATATTTTTAAAGAAAAATAATATTTTTTATAAAGCTCATTTGTCCCCTCTAACTATCTTATGAAGTCCAATTTACCTCCTTAAAGCTGACATGGCGCCACAGAGGACGGTTAACTTGGCGCCACGTCTAACAAAACCGGACTCGTTTCGGATGAGAGAGTCTGTTCAGACGGTTTACAAGTCTAGAGTGGAAACGCAAACTCGGCCTATTGTCCAAGGACGTAAATAGAACTATTTTCTTTACGACAATGGTCCATGGGCCGACCATATCTAACCATATTCATCTCATCTGGATGTATTTTTTTCTGAAAACTCCTCCAGAAAAATTTTAATTTCATCTTTTTAAAACGCGTATTACATGGGCGGATGCTCGAATATGGAATTACGAATTACATTCCATCATTATAAACATCTCTTAAAATAGAATCGATATATCTTATCTTTTTTTTTGAGAAAGAGAGCCAGCATCCTTAGGTCTGACACAAGTCGCCTTGCTAGTGTGATGGCCATGGAGTCTAGTGTGAATTTGAACAATTTAAAGATTCCAAGGGGTAGAAAAGCCAGTGTTTTCAAACACGAAGATGGAACAAATTTAAAGATTGCCAAAAGATGACATGAGGACTTACTTCTCTGGTGCAATAGATATTGCAAATTTCTCACAAAACACGAAGCTAAAAGAACTGAGCAATTTGTAATCTAAGATAAGCAGCTCCTTTTATCCTTCTTCTCTAACACTTCCCTGTACTCTTTTCCCTACACCTCTTTTGGTTTTATTTTGCTTCATTTTTTCTTGGTTGTTATCAATGTAAATATTGTGCTTATCATTTGCAATAAAATTTAGGGAAACTAGAGGTTACCATAATCTTACTAAAAATGATGTGTTAGAAAATCAGATAAATTATGGTATATTTTAATTTCAAAATATGTAATGTAAATCATGAATACGTGAAACGCAAGTAATCTAGTGATGATGTTACACTCGTTCATATCAAATTTTCGACAAGTAAAATGAACTAGAGAAGGCTCAGTGAGTACTAGTGTCGGTGTCGATTACAGAAGCACTAGATGCGTCGTTCTCGGGATTGGACTTTGTGTCAGTCTGAGTTGTCCAGTACATTCAATCACATTTGACGTGAGACGATGTTTACAATATAGTCCCTCGAACACAGCCTCCATATAGTAGTTGGTCGTATGTTTGCCGGCCATCCGTGGTTCCATAGGCGTGTTGCCTGGCAATCCGTGAAGTAGGAATGAAGGAGCGAGGAGGGATGAACTTAGATGGTAATGGACATGGAATAAACACCATCAATTGTGTAACATGTAATAGAGAATAGATACCATTGATTGTATAACACATAATAGATTGGGAATATACACCATGAATTAGGTAACACCCCACATCTAAGATCTACTGACGACACATCTCTTGCATGAAACGAGCCCACATATGCACAACATCTCGCCTGCACCTTTGTCTAAGCTTCGTGAAAAAATGATTAACACGGAGATACTATTTTTTGTAGCGACAAGTGTTATAAGATGATCTGAACCTACTTAAATAGCTACGTGGAACTAATTACGCCAAATAAAAACACATGTGCCATAACACATCAAAATCAGAATACTAATGTGTTAGGGTATCACAACTAACACACTCAAGGTTAAATTTGATATCTAATTGAGTTTGGGACATCAATTACTCATGATCAATAAGATTTAATTTGATGTTTAAACATCTCACCTCAACACACGTTACACCTGAACGAATCAAATGAGTCATCGATCCTCATGACAACAAAATCATTCGCCCCACTGCAACACACATATTGTTCGCCTGGTCGCCCATACATGGCTATCTCCGTGCGGCAAGGTGAGCGAGACTGCGAGAGTGCACGTGGTGCATTGCCAGCATCCTTTTACAAACTCATAGGAGGCGCACACAATGTCCATCTATTAAGTTAGTTAGGATTGTTGTAACTTTACACACGGTAGCGCTTTTGCATCTCTCCAGCACATGCGTTTTGAAATTAATCAGTTTAAGTGGAAACAAAATAGATCAAGTCAAATTAAAATCAACAAAATCGCTAATATTTTGTCATTAGTAGTTACATCCTCTAACTTTCTTTGATGATACCAATTTGTTACTACTTGCCACGCCATTTGTATAATATTCAAGGTGATTTTGCTCGGGATACAATGTGCAAATTGACTAGAAATTTGTGTGAAATACCATTTCAAATTAATAAAATTAAATACCGGAGTCTCTAAACATTGGGGATATCTTACTTTACCCTAGCAAAAATAATCTAAATGTAACCGGAGGTTCTCACACCATATTTTTAAAGTAAATATAACCAAGATATACAGAAAAATTCATAATGTCAAAACGCTATAAAACATCCGAAAGTTCCTTACTTTATATATTCAAATTGTCAGCGAAACTATAGATATAAAAAAAGTGTGTGAGTTTGAAAATGCTTATATGATTTTTTTGTTCTCTTTTCCTCCCTATAATTAACAATCTTGTCAAGAAATAATAACCCATCTAAAAAAGAAATAATAGCCGAACCTTCTCCCATATATACAAATTATTACAAAAGTGTTAAGTCCGTTCAATATCCAAAACTATCTTTTTGTCCAAAAAATCCAAATCAGCTAATCAGTTTCCCGGGTACCAAGTAAACACATTTTAGCT
Organism: Echinochloa phyllopogon; assembly: GCA_033239725.1. Classification (NCBI taxonomy): domain Eukaryota; kingdom Viridiplantae; phylum Streptophyta; class Magnoliopsida; order Poales; family Poaceae; genus Echinochloa; species Echinochloa phyllopogon. The sequence goes on along the minus strand of BTCW01000018.1, from coordinate 24,437,330 downwards.
GTGAACGATTTTAGATTCTACAATGTCCAACCGTGTCGGCCCAAACGAAAGGTAGAAGAAGATCTACGGTCGAGCCGTGGAGCGTGCCCCACGGAAACCAGGAATCGACGGATCACACATTCACACCCCGCCCAGCGGCACTGGCAGTGGCGTGCCTGACAGGCAAGTCCAGCCCGCAGCACGGCACTTCTCCCCCCTTTCCCTCTTTCCCCGTCCCGGCCACCGCCGCAACCCCGCCCTAAAACCCTAAACCCACCGCGACCCAATATATACACGCGCCACCCAAAACCGCCCTTCTCTTTTGCCCCACCCCCCGCCGCTGCCTTGCCGCGAGCCATGTCGCTCGACGGCAGCTTCTCCACGGCCGCGGCCTTCGCGCGGCTGCTGGTCCGCTGCCCCGCGCTCCGCTCCGACCCGCGCGTTGGCGCGCTCGCCTCGTCCCCCGCTGACGCGCCCCCCGCCTCCGACGACGTCGCCGCCGCGCTCGCCGAGCCGCTGCTCCACCAGCAGTACACCATCCCCGTGCTCGGCTGCTTCCTCCCGCTCGCGCCGGCCCTCGTCGAGCGCGCCGTCGCGCTGCTCCGCGCAGCGGGACCGCACGCGCTCCGCGCTGATGTCGCCGCGCGCCTGGAGGAGGAGGCCGGGGAGGGGGACCTCCGCGTCGTCGAGTTCTACCTCTCCAGGGGCAGGGGTCTGCGGCTGCACGAGCTCACGTGTCTCGCGCTAGGGCGCGCTCTCGACATCGCCCCCTACTTGCTCAGGTAAAATGATTGACCTCGCCACTTTTCTGCTAGTTTCTGCTCACAATTTGACAGTGCTGCATCTTGGAGAGTACAATCAACCTGTTTCTTAGCCTGTACTTCGTTACAAAATTAGGCTCACTATTTTTTGTGTACTCAATTGACCACGATAACTAGCTTTCTGGTAGGCACTTAGCCATGATCGTCTGTTGGTATCATGCAGTAAATACTGAACATTGCTTGCCGTAGACTTTTAAATTTAGTTTAACATACTGAGCCATGAAAATGTTGCCACCTTTACAGCCCCGTATTCAATTTTAATTGGCTTCCTGTAGTCTCAACAATGTAAGAAAGTTGGAAATTCGTTTTGAATTTGCTTTTATTCTGTTTGCAAGTCCATCTCTGCCTTGTGGGATTGTGATTTTTTGGTCTTTCTCAATGCATAGAAACACTGAAAATTTGGTTATAGGGCATTGTTTTTGTGGTTATTTCTCAAAGACCTTTAGTGACTCCATTCGGCTCTACGACCACCCACTTTTGTGGTTGTTACTGTAGGTGTAGAGCACATCTCCCATTAAAGCAGTAATTCTGCTGAGACGGGACAGAGAATGTTTCAAAATTATCTGTTCTGCCTTCGGCCTGAGTTGTTGGGAGGCCTGAAGGTTGCATTTCATGGAGCGTGTTATAGGCAACACCGTAGGCAAATAAGAATTCCCATGAACACTGCATGTGTTTGTTTAACTGGTCTAGGCCAGTTCTCAAAGCGATGTTATAGAGATTGCAGCCCTGGTGGCCCTACTGCATTGCCTCTTTTAATGACTCTGATCAGATGTGTTGAGTGGCGATCTCCCTAATCCTTGCGTAAACAGATCAATCTTGGTCTAGGGACAAAAAATTCCATTCTGTGAAGTTTCTTGATATACCATTTCAGTCTGTCGAAGCTAAAATGTGTTTTGGAGATCCTTTTGGCCATGACAACAAAGACATTCTATGGTCAGCATTTTCCAAACAACAACTTGCCGTGTTTACAACTTAATGACTTTTGGAGTTCTAAGTTCATAACAAGTTTTGTAATTGCATTGAGAAAGCAAACGGAACACTTCCAACAGGATATTGGGTATTTCTGGCTTTCATAACCCTTGAACGCCTAACTGTCAAGAAGTGAAGGGATACACAACCTTACTAGGTGTGTTTAAACACTTGTATCACTTATGAATATTGGGGAGAAGAATAACCTCTCTAGGTTGTGTACATCATGGTGCTTAAAGTTTGGATCGCTGTCTTTCAAGCCTGCAATATGAAGGGAAATCTTGCTTGCCAGGGATGGCTGAATGGCTCTCCTAAGTCCGTGAATCTGGTGTCCGAATCAAGTTCTCTCTACTAGGATTTTTTTCAGTCTGGTAATATTAAGGCGGGCAGGAGATCCAAACATAACTACAGTGTATCTTTTTTCTAAGCTAAAAATCTCTTCTTATCTGGGTTATTTGCTTGGAACCAGCACACCATAAGTTGCAGTATCTCTGTCGGTTGGAAGTTGCCTTGCACCATCCCACATGATTAAATATTTATTCCAAAAATGACATGCACTTGTTTTAGTCGGAAATTCACATGTGCCCACTATGCTAATGAACACCAACACACATTTGGTTTGGAGCTTTATGTCATACAATTAGCTTACCGGTATTTTTTGTTGCAGATCTGTATTGAGCTACTTCAAGTTTTCTCCACCTCCATTCCAAAGGCTTCTTTGTGCAAGTTTCCCATCGCTGATTCCTTCCAAGGTACTACTTATTCACATGTGTCTTCATGGTTGCCTCATTCTTCTCCACTATTTGATTCACCTGATTTGTCATTTTACATTGTGATGATATGATTTACATTGATTGCTTTCAGGAACTACATTTGTTTCTTGATGCCATACGAGTATCATACCGGTTTCTACAATTGGAGCCCAGAGTATTTTGTGATCAATGGGACTGGTCTTCCCTTTTAGACCTTGTATATATCACTGCTGACTGTAGTTTAGTTGACAACTCGGATAGTGTTGGATTGGACTTGAGATGGAGCACAATACAAATTCTTATGCTAGTGCTGAAAGCAAGTGATTTGGCTATTGAAAGTTTTGGTCTGGGAGCAGATGAAGCATTTACATGTTTGCTGAGGTTCCTTCTTACTTTCTCTTTCTTTTGCTATCTTACTTTTATGGAGGGCACAACAATATTTTGATAACAACTTGTTATTGCTTTAGATGGAAAGAGTTTTGCATGGACACTTCCTTAGAGAAAGCCTCTTTGTACCTTCAAAACGAGGATGTCAGTTTGAAAAGTTGTGTTGGCCTTACTCCTTTGGCTGATTGTTTGTCAAGTTGGCCAGAGATTATAACAAGAAGAGATTGTAGCATTGGGATTTATGAATGGTGTGAGCATTTCCCCTTATTTCCCCATTCATTCTTGTTTCTCACCATATTTGTGTTGTGCACTTACTTTGGATTGTTTTCTCTGTCAGCCCGTTTGTGCTTACTGCTACTTTAAGAAAGAGCTATGAGGTAGCTTTGATGGCAGTTAGCCAGAAGTGGCCTGTACTTCTCTATGGTCCTGTTGGAGCTGGGAAAACTGCACTTATAAATAAGCTGGCACAGATTGGTGGAAATCGAGGTATTTATATAGCCTATGTGTATGAAGATTTACGCTAGTTGAAAAATGCCTGAAGGCTGCCCAACTTATAGGGTTTATAGAGTTATAGGGCCACATATTATATGTATGAAAGGATATGCATCATAACAATAAGATCTCTTGCATATATCATATATTTTTTTCGTTGAATTGTGCTGTGAAGCACAGTAGCACACTGTTTGTTTGAGTTTTCTTCATACATGAGTATTCCAGAGATGCACAGCCAGATTTTCAGTCTGTGCATATACAACACACATTCTGTTTATCTGCATGTCACTTGTCATCAATAATGAAAAGATAGTTGGGTTTGTTAGATGATGACATCTGCTTTAGCAAGGCCTAGAGCAGAAGAAAATAGGTTGGCTGGATTGTTATTTTACTATGAGTTCGTATTAAATTTTCTACATGGAAGTTTTCTGAGTCGGGTATACCTTATTAAATCAGTGCAGTTTTTAGTAGCCCCCTCACAACATTTGTCTTCCTGTGGGTGAAGTTTCTGCTAAATTCTGCCATTTAATAAGTTATATTTAGTCAAACAAGCCATGGGCAGCCTTTCACACACAAACACACAAAAATCATTCTATCGAACTTTATTTCGTCTTCCATTATCCATGCTTACTGCTTTTTGGTGCATTTTTTTAGAACTGCTATCTTAACCCTGTTGATCTTCTATGCATATTTGTAGTAATCTTTGATAACACTGTCAATCTGCTAAGCATTATGTTCTAACTACTAGTTATGGTGCAGTACTTTTTATCCACATGGATGAGCAAATGGATGGTAGGACCTTAATAGGAAGTTATGTTTGCACAGAGAAACCTGGTGAATTCAAATGGACTCCTGGTTCACTTACACAGGTCCGTATGGGAGAACTGTTCTTCATATAATCATGTGGGAGCTATTTTTTAAAATATATTAATGCCTTTATCATCTTATCACGAGCAGGCCATTGTCAAAGGGTTTTGGATTGTGTTTGAAGACATAGACAAGGCACCCAGTGATGTGCAGTCAGTCTTACTACCTTTATTGGAAGGTTCGAGTGCCTTTTCAGTTGGTCATGCAGAGGTATGATTTGCATTTTCCCCTTTGATTTCTGATGATACACAAAGCTTGCTGCGCTTAGTTTGTATTGTTTTTCTGTGAAATGCTCAGATGCCTATGTAAATTTTCACGTGTGCCACCGTACTTGTGGTTCTTACTAGTCATGGAATGTCTAACGCAGGCTGTTGAAGTTGCTGAGAGTTTCCGTTTATTTGCTACCATCACGACATCAAAAAACGATGTTTCTCATGCCCTGGAAGGTTTGTTCATCTGTTCTTCATTGTATGTGATATGTGATGTTGTAGTCTTGCTGTATTGTGTGCTTTGTAACATCATGATAATAATCCCTCATTCAAGTTTTAACCGCAGAAAGAGCTATATAATTCGTTATTCTTGCAATTACCTTATTTCAAGGAGCAAAATTGTGGCATGTGCTGATTGATGTGCTCTGTTTATCCCTTCTCTGACAGGGAGACTCACATTTAGCGCGTTATGGAGAAAAGTGATGGTGGGAGAACCTAATCGGAGTGACATGGTTAATATAATTAAAGGGTGCTACCCAAGCTTGGAGCCCATTTCCTCCAAGCTTATCGGTAGGTGTAAATTTGTATAGTTTTATCTTCTGTGTAGTTGTGTAATTGACCCCTTGTCTGCCATGCAGATACCTTTGAAAAGGTAAACTCTCTGGGATCTTATCAGTTTGGTGGACTGAACATAGCTGGAGGTTTATCTGATGGTGTTCTGCATAGATTTTCTTTAAGGTATTTACTTCATACTTACAGCATAGTCTACCATCTATTATTATGTATACTTAATTATCTTATTTTGTAGGGACATGCTCAAATGGTGCAAGAGAATATTAGGAGTTGATCTCAATTTTGAGGGCCTGGGATTTGCATCCAGTTGTTGCAAATTAATTTATCATGAGGTATGTTGTTTTCTATTCTTTCTAATGGAGCACCTTTTGGAAACCCATTAGATTGGTTGCAAATAAAATGTCACTAATTAAGAATACTAGTAGCTACTGTTTACTAGTACGCATGTGTATGGCTTGTAGCATGGATGTAAATATGTAATTTAGTTGCATGGTTATCCTGTAGTTTCTTAGAGAGTTTGTTTGGTGATTTATTAGGGGCCCTATTTAAGACGCAGTTGTCTATCTCTTTGTAGTTTCTGTGTAATCATCTGCTCATAGCCTCTATGAGAGAGAGAATATGCTGCGGCCATTGACCCTACTGATTCAATCTACTAAGCCATCTCAAAGCTCCTCTCTCTTCCATCCTCCCTTCAGCACTTGCCTTTATCAGTGCCGTTCTACCTCCAAGTCATCGCTGTCTGGCTCCCTTCTGGAGCTTACCCATTGGAAACAAATCCTTATCAAAATATCTCATCATTGATATGATCTTGCTTTCAAAGATGCATACTAATGACACTTTACATTGTGAATAGTTGGAAGCCTGCTTCCACGATATTGATGTTATTCTGCATTTGAATTATATCATTTAGGGAAGTGAGCCATTGTTATAGCTCTTCATTTTCAAGTCTGGATTCATGGAGTACTTTGTACACATTACAAAAGCAGTATTTTTGTTAGAACTTAAATTCGAATTTCATGGGCACTATGGCCAACGGCTAGGAGCTGGCTTAAATAATTTTGCATATGTGAAGTGAATAATTTATCAGATTTGAATTATGCTTTAGTGCCCATTTTAAAATCTACCTGTAAATGTTAAAGAACCTATATAGATATACACTGTTCTGAAAACATGAGAGAATTTATGTGAGTTATCTTATGGATATACGCTTTGTGGAACAATGGTTTGTGAGAAGTAAATTCCTGATGCTATTACCTTTTTACTGAATAATGTAATAACAGTGTTTTCGTTGCACCTCAAGCATCTTTCTCTCTTTTTTAAATCCAGGCTGTCGATATTTTTGCTGGCTCCTTATCCTCTCCGGAGAAAAGGTTCTATATAGCAGGAGAAATTGCTAGAATATTAGGTGTTCCTTACCGAGGAGAAACCATCCATCCTACTGACAAGCCCATTATCCAGGTATATTTTTATTCATTTATTATCTAAAAATGTCTTACGCAATTTTTGTATGGTCAATGACATCTAATTTACAGGCTCGACATACTGAATTGCAAGTTGGTAGGGTTACATTGCAGTGCAGCGACAAACCAGTAAATAATCATTGCTTCACTTAACACATCTTTCCTCAGGCTTTCATTTGTTTGCTAACTCTTGGCTTCAACTGTGTAGGCATTAATCCAGAAGGGTCCTTTTGCTGATATTCGGCGTTCCTTAGAAGTTCTTGAGAGGGTTGCATGCTCAGTAAAGTTCAATGAGCCCGTTCTTCTTGTTGGTGAAACTGGTACTGGGAAGACTACTATTGTGCAGAATCTTGCTGCCTGGCTTAAACAACCGCTGACTGTGGTGGTATGGTCGATCAGTAATATAATAATATTTTATTAGAACAATCACATACTTGCCTCGCAACTTTAAGTCTTCTTTTGCCACTTTGAAATAGATAGTTTTTAAGATGCAATTGTCATAATATTTCTACGTTTGCCATAATCAGAGTGGCAGATGTAGAAAGTCGAGGATATGGAGCAGCAAATATGCAAATCATTTTTTATTCATGTCATAATTTTCACCATTTATGTTGAGCTAATATTTTTCTTTATATTTCAGAACTTAAGCCAGCAAAGTGATATTTCAGATCTCCTTGGGGGATTTAAGCCGACAGATGCTCGGTCAATATGCTTTCCTCTTTACATAGAGTTCAAGAATCTTTTTTGTCGAAGTTTTCCTGCAAAGGTGCGACTATTGCTTGGTTCTTATGTGCACTATAAAAACAAGTCTATACTACCATTTATTTGGAAGCTAACTGTTGGGTTGATGATCTAATTATTGGTAAAAAGCTGGCAGGCTTGCTTATATTAGATAAATTTAGAATGCTACTCTTCGTTTTTATTATATAACATTTAGGACAAGCTAATTACTTATTTTTTGAACTAATTAGAACCTAAACGCCATATATTTAAAAACAGAGGGAGTACTTATTTAGCTTATAGTAAGTCCGTACCATCCAAGCCGTCTGTTGTCTGCAAAGAGCTTGAAAGTGAAGCTTAAAGAATTTGGATTCCGGTGCTAGATCAAGTCATTTTTCTCTTTTTTTTTTCTGATATTTAGCTACATGAGTTAATACAGAAGAATCCTTCACTCCTGATATTTGCTGACCAAAATTTTCACTTATTCAGGACAATGAAGCTATTCTGCGCCATTGTGATGTGTATGTAATGGAAAAGAATTGGAAAAGGCTATTGCACACTTTGGCAAAATGTGTTGAGAAGGCTCAGAAGCTAATTGAAGGGTCTTCAAGTGGTTCAAAGAGGAAAAGGTCTTTGCCTGCCCAAGTTGTTTCTGATTGGGACACCTTCTCTTCCAGGTTGAATGCGGCATGCAGACAAATCGGTTCAGCAACTGGTATGTCATTTCGGTTTGTGGAGGGTGCTTTTGTTTCAGCCTTAAGGAGTGGCCATTGGATTTTGCTCGATGAGGTCAACCTTGCACCTCCAGAGACACTTCAAAGAATTGGTGCTGTACTGGATGGAGAGAAGGGCACACTTTGCCTGGCTGAAAGGGGTGATATTGATTATGTTGAACGTCATCCTTGCTTCCGAATGTTTGCCTGCATGAATCCAGCAACTGATGCTGGGAAAAGAGACCTGCCGTACACTTTTAGGAGCCGCTTTACAGAGTACTTTGTTGATGATCTCATGGATGATGATGATCTACGTCTTTTTGTCAGCAAATATCTTGATGGTCTGAATGCTGCAAATGGAGTCACAGATGGTATTGTTCGGTTCTATAAAGCGGCGAAAAAGGAATCTGAGGAGAGACTGCAGGATGGAGCTAATCAAAAACCTCAATTCAGTTTGAGATCTCTTTCTCGTGCATTAGGTTACATAAAAAATGCAGAGAAAAGATTTGGTTTCAGGAAAGCCCTTTATGATGGCTTCTGTATGTTCTTTCTTACAATGTTGGATGCCCCTAGTGCAAAAATCATTAAGGGCTTAATAGTTTCACTTCTGTTAGATGGAAAAGTTCCACCTAGCGTTTCTTTTGCCGACTACTTCGTTGAAAAGCCAATTCAGTTAAATGGTTATGAATCGGATGAATTTTTGCAGAGCTATGTTCTAACCAACAGTGTCACTGAGCACATAGTCAATCTTGCCCGAGCTGTTTATATTAAAAGGTATCCTGTTCTTCTTCAAGGGCCAACATCAAGTGGAAAAACTAGCCTTGTGAGGTATCTTGCTGCAAAAACTGGCCATGAGTTCGTCCGAATAAACAACCATGAGCATACTGATCTTCAAGAATATCTGGGTACTTATATCACTGACAGTCATGGGAAGCTTCAGTTCCAGGAAGGTGCTTTGGTGAAGGCTGTGCGTGAGGGGCACTGGATTGTATTGGATGAGCTAAATCTTGCACCATCGGATGTCTTGGAAGCTTTAAATCGGCTGTTAGATGACAACAGGGAGCTCTTTGTGCCAGAGCTGCAAGAGACTATATCTGCACATCCTGATTTCATGCTTTTCGCTACACAAAATCCACCTATGCTTTATGGTGGGCGTAAAATGCTGTCGCGTGCATTCCGCAACCGTTTCATCGAAGTGCATGTTGATGAAATACCGGAAGGTGAGCTAGTCACAATTTTGGAGCAGAGGTGTAGAATTGCTCACAGTTATGCCCAAAAAATGGTTAACGTTATGAAGGATTTGCAAACGCATAGACAAAGTAGTAGAGCGTTTGCTGGCAAACATGGTTTCATTACGCCTAGGGATCTATTCCGCTGGGCCAATCGGTATAGAACATTTGAAGGGAAGTCATATGAGGATCTCGCAAAAGATGGCTACTTACTTCTGGCCGAGAGATTAAGGGATGACAATGAGAAAACTGTTGTTCAAGAAGCTTTGGAGCGCCGCCTACGCGTAAAACTCAACATAGCTGATCTATATAACTCGGTAATGTTATAATTACATGATAGCTTCCTATCTTCCTAGTAATTTAATCTATGTTTTGTGCATATGAAGGCCGAAACTTCATTAGCCAAAAATGTTCATGATCATAATTTTAGAACTGAAGGGTTAAGGTAATCTGGGACAACGAATTTTCAGAGATGCTTTCTTGCTACCATACTCGGTTTAAAGATACACCTCTCAACTTAGGTAGGCTGTTTGGCAGTGGATGTTAGGTTGCAGCAGGTGATGTATTGATGTGAATTTTTTTTATGCTCACACCATTCTCAGATTCAATGATGTGTGCAGTCAAACTTTACAAACTTTTATTACTGATGATATGCGTAAGATTTGTCACATGATAATATTATCAGTAGATTTGTCATGGAAAATGCTTCCAGATAATTTTATCTAGCTTAGAAAAAGCAATGGCTAAAGATGCAGTTGGACATGGTGTGTCAATGTTCTAAATGAGGAAAAAAGGAATGAGGTAGATTGTTAGTATATCAGAAACTAATCGCTAATATACTACCGTAGTTGTTTAATTGTTTGGCTTCTATTTACTCTGCACATCCTGTTTGACCTTGTTACTGAAATTTTGAGTACTGTTCGCTGTGCAGCACCCTAGCCGCACCATTTTTTTTCTTGAACACGTAATTGCGTCATTTTATTCATCGCGAAAATATAACACGTTTGAAATCTTTATACTGTAATAATACTGGATGATTTGAACTATGGCTAATATTTTGATTCTTTGACTTTGCAGGAAGTTACGCGTGAAGATAACTTATCTCTTGATGCTATCAGACTGAGAGTACAAGAACGCTTTGGAAAGTGAGTTCCTGTGCACTTTTACGTACAATGTGTTTGTCCGATTCTGATGCAAATATATGTTTTAAATTTATTGCAGTATCACTTGGACAAAAAGTATGTGGCGGCTATATTTCCTTATTGAGCGTTGCTACAGATCGCGCGAACCTGTCCTCCTTGTTGGTGAAACTGGTGGTGGGAAAACAACCGTTTGCCAGGTCCTAAGTGCTGTTCTTGGATCGAGGTTACACATTTTGAACTGCCACCAGTACACCGAAACATCAGACTTCATTGGGGTGTGTTGCTGTCCCTAAATTTATATGTTTTGCTAGTTACCATCTGTTCATTAAAGATGTGGCGCTAATATGCTGTTACCTGCAGGGATTTTGCCCTATACGTGATAGGTCAAGAATAGCACTTGAGTTCAAACATCTTGTTGCAAAAATCAAACAGATGAAAATATTTGTTTATGTTGCAGGGGATATGGTATGTTCTCTGGTTCTGGCATGTGGCATTTCAACATAGCTTATATATAGATCTCTGAGAGTGGCCTTACTAATTTTTGGTATGATTTACAGCCCCTTGAAACTGATATATCTGGAGCTGATAGTGTCATGAGTCATCTGAATGACATACTTGACAGATACAAGAAGGAAAAAGATCTGTTCCCGGAGGTGTCAGCTCAAGATCTTGATACCATGGAGCAAATTAAGTTGGATCTGATGCATCTTAAAAAGAGGTGGCAGGCAATTTTCCTTTGGCAGGATGGGCCTCTTGTTCAAGCAATGAAGAATGGCGATCTTTTCCTTATTGATGAAATTTCTTTAGCTGATGACAGTGTGCTTGAACGTTTGAACAGTGTTCTAGAACCCGAAAGAAAATTGGTATGCTCTTCTTTTTATTAGCCATTTCTGTTCGAACACCATGTTTTCTCGTACTGAAATCCAATTTGTTGCTCTTTTCATTCCTATAAGTAGATGGTCATTAGGAGATAGGATGCTGTCACGCTCTCCAAAATGCCTTTGACCTTTAATTTTTGTAGCTAGACCTGATCAGAAAATATTATCATATTTGGAGGTAGGTTTAATTTGATGATAAACCTACTAGTATCATATCCATGTTCCATTGCTTTGGTGATTCCCTTCTAAGTAGTGAGCCCCTCTCTATGCACTATTGCACTATAGGATTAATGGCCCCATTTTTTGCTTAAAAGTGTATGTACTTTTATCTATATATAGGTGCTCTCTGTTTTTAACGTTTTGACTGACTGAATCTGAGAGTGACATAATTGAGGGAGTAATATAAATAATAATTACTGAGTACCTAGATAAATGTGCTTTAGAAAAGTAGAACCATGTGAAATTGTACCCTTGACTTCCAATAAGCAAAGGAATACTTACTTGCAAATATGTAACTAAGATTTTACTTGCTTTGTTCCTAAACCAGTGTACTGTTCATCACGTCATGCTTACACTTGATCTGAGGCAATTCATGTTTATTCTGAAGTTTTTGTTTGGTAGTGTCATTTTCATTTTTGAACTTCAGTTTATTTATGTTTACACACCTCTACTATTGTTGTAGTCACTATCCGAGAAAGGTGGTTCAGTGTTAGAGAAGATTGCAGCACATCCGAACTTCTTCATCCTTGCAACAATGAACCCAGGTGGTGACTATGGTAAGAAAGAACTTTCTCCTGCATTGAGAAATCGATTCACGGAACTGTGGGTTCCTGCTGTGACTGATGTTGATGAACTTAAGAGCATAACTTTCGGGAGGTTCACCAAGTCTGAGCTATCTTGCTTTGGAGATTGCATTGTTAACTTCTGGAAGTGGTTCAACCAATTGCACATCGGAAGAACACTCACTATACGGGACCTGCTGTCCTGGATTTCATTTGTAAATATGACCGAGCAAAATCTTGGACCACATCAAGCGTTGATACATGGCCTGTTTCTTATTTTACTTGATGGGCTTTCTTTGGGTTTGAATTTTTCTAAATCTGAGGCTAGTGAGATGAGGAGTACTTTCTTGTCTTTCCTTCTAGAAGAACTGCAGAAGGTTGAGGGGAAGGCTGTAGACCCGTACCTAAATGATCTAAGCAATTATGGTTGGGGTGACAATATGAGAAAAGCAGATACAGATCATGATTGTATGGAAGGTCATTTCGGCATTTCACCGTTTTATATTCCTAAAGGTCATTTTGCTTGTAAGCAACAAGGCTTTGAAATAATGGCGCCCACCACAAGTAAGAATGTTTTGCGAGTTTTGCGTGGCATGCAATTAGCTAAACCTCTTCTTCTGGAAGGTAGTCCTGGAGTTGGAAAAACAAGCTTAATTGTAGCACTAGCTGGACTTTCGGGTCATGATGTTGTGCGGATAAATCTGTCTGAGCAGACGGACATGATGGATCTTTTAGGTTCAGACTTGCCAGCTGAAGGGGGAAATGGAATGGCATTTTCCTGGTCTGATGGTATCCTTCTTCAGGCTTTAAAGAATGGAAGCTGGGTTCTGTTGGATGAGCTCAATCTAGCCCCACAATCTGTCCTAGAGGGTCTCAATGCCATTTTGGACCACCGTGCTGAGGTCTTTATACCTGAGCTTGGTCAAACTTACAAGTGTCCACAGTCCTTTCGTATCTTTGCTTGCCAGAATCCTTCATCGCAAGGTGGTGGGAGAAAAGGACTTCCAAAGTCCTTTTTGAACCGCTTCACCAAAGTTTACGTTGATGAATTATCGGAGGAAGATTATTTGTTCATTTGTAAATCACGATATCATCCATTAATCTCTGAAATTTTCCTCCGAAATCTTATTCGCTTTAATAACAGACTGTACATGGATACCATGGTACATAGGAAGTACGGTCAAGAAGGCTCTCCTTGGGAATTTAATCTACGTGATATTATCAGGTCTTGTGAGATGGTAGCAGGTTCTCCAGATACTTCAAATGATGACTGTTTTCTAAATACTGTTTACCTGCAACGAATGCGGACAGTCGTTGATCGCCATAAAGTTGTCAAGCTTTTCGAAGAGGTCTTTCAGAAAAAGCCAAGCATTAACCAATCGAAAATGCTCTATGTCAATCCACATTGCTTGGTTGTTGGAAGTGCCTCTGTTAGAAGAAATAACTTCCAGTCATATAAAGTGCAGAATAATCAACTAAACATATTTCCAGGTATCCTTGATAACCTTGAAGCTGCAATGCACTGCATCCATCAAGGTTGGCTGTGCATTCTTGTTGGACAAAATTCGTCTGGGAAAACATCATTAATCCGCTTGCTGGCTCAGCTTTCTGGAAATACGTTAAATGAGTTGAATCTGTCTTCTGCAACTGATGTGTCAGAATTACTTGGATGCTTTGAGCAGTATAACTTCTTTAGGCACTACAAAGCAGTTGTATCACAGGTTGAGCATTATGTTAATGTGTATTTCAGCTTGAGTATGGATTTGAACTGGAAGAGTCTAGTTGTTGAAAGGAAGGGTTTGTTTAAGAAATGGTTCGAATTTGTGGCTGCAAAAAAGTACTCTTCTGTCCATACTTCAACATTTGTTGAAAAGAGCGGCAGTGCATCTTTGCCATCGTTAAGCTTGGTCGCTGAAATAGTTGAGCAGATGAAGTGTGATCTGGAAATGTTTGACTTGCCTATACCACTGAAAAAAGATGATATGAGTAAAACACTGAAGTCAGTCTACAACTTGCAGCAGAATGGAGCTGCAAACCAGCCAGTTAAATTTGAATGGGTCGCCGGAGATTTGATCAGGGCAATTGAATGTGGTGAATGGATTGTTTTGGACAATGCGAATATCTGCAACCCTACTGTATGCTCTCTGATTTTCACATACTTTGCCTTCTGTCCTGTTGTTTGCTTGCTATTTCCTTTTGCTAATTTTACTATCTTATTTATTCTTTTATTAGGTACTTGATAGAATAAACTCTTTGGTTGAACAAGAAAGGTCCATCGTAGTTAATGAATGTGGTCTTGTTGATGGGAATCCTGTAGTTATCAAGGCCCACCCTAATTTCCGAATGTTTTTGACGGTCAATGCAAACTATGGGGAGGTTTCAAGAGCCATGCGAAACAGAGGAGTCGAGATCTTTCTGATGGACCAAAGTTGGAATCTGGAAGGATGCAGCAATGTGCCTGAGGGTAGTGAAAGGAAGGATGTGATAAGGTTTTTAATTTCTTCTGGAATACCTAGAATGGAACTGATATCGTCAATGAGTGAAGCACACATGTTTGCGAAAGCTGAAGGTTTGCGTGTTGGTATAAACATTACCCTTCTTGAGATCACACGTTGGGTTCAATTATTTCAACAACTTATTATTAAAGGAAATCAGTTCCTTTGGAGCCTGCATTTGAGTTGGGAACACACATACCTACCATCTTTGGGTGAAGTGAATGGATCTGACATTGTTGAGAAGGGAAAAATTAGGTTTTTGACTAATTTTGATGTATCTGAAATTGTTGAAGAGAGAAAATTTAGGTTTTTGACTGACTTTGATGGTTATCCAACTAGCTGGAGGTTTTCTTTGATGTTGCCTGGTGGTTGGCCTACTGAGCAAAAACTAAGAGACTTCATCTGGTATTCAAAAGAAACTTGTGTCAACAGAAACTGTATGTATCTACAGTCATTGGGTGCACAGTATGCTGCTTATCAGATAAACAGTTTGAAAGAAAGGTCACCCTTATTGGGCCCTGTTGGTAACATCCACCCGTCTATTATTCCTATGACAAACTTACTTGAATTGCAGTTCCCTACAGTTCATGGTCAGCGTGTCAAAAATTGTGTAACTGGGGCATTTGATTTAGATTTAGCTGATCAGATGCTTTTCTTTGCTGCAAACTGGGTGATGGAGCAATCAACTGAAAATGATCTTGAACTGTATACCATATGGTTTAAATTGTATAATGACCTGGTCCAGCCTTATTGCAACTTCTTTGAGAGTTATGTGTACATTCTTGAGCAAGAAAGCAAGCATCCTATCCGGCATAGCATCCTCGAATGTTACAGGGAAGTAGTTGCCTATCACAAGACTAATATTGTTACTCAGCCTATTCCATTGCTTTCAAACAAGTTGCTTGATATGGCTGGTTGTGAGGCCCTTAAAGATTGCCAGGACCGGCTTGGTAATGCTTTCAATGGTTTGAGCTTGCTGCGGCTTACGTTGCAGCAATGGCAAATTGAGACAAAATTTCCTGACCTTGCTCAGCTGAAATCTACATTGTTACCAGCTTTGGAGTCCCTCAGATGCTTAGAGGGCGAGGTACTTAAGATGATTGTGGAGTCTCGGGAGCTGCTGCACATATACTCTCACATTCTTCATTATCACAGGTCAATATGGAAGATGATGATTTCATCTCAGTTTGAGGGGCTACCAGTTGTTTGGAATCTTTTGAGGAAAGAAATACTGAAGTTGCAACCAAAGTTTTCTGCAGAAGTTGGTGTCTTTTTAGTAAGCCACTACCCTTTTCTTTCTTTTATGATACTACCGAGTAATTGTTGCCATTGTAAAATGACATCTTACTCCTTACAGATGGAAAGTGTGAACCTCAACAATGTCCATGATTTCAACTTTCAATACGGAAAACCAACTTTGTGGATTTATGGCGGTCATCCTCTTGTGCCATCTTCTAGAAGTGTATTAAAAAAATTTCAAGAAATTGCAGACTTCTCTGCTGATGTGTGGCCAAAGAAGAATCTTTTGAATGTACACCTTGATGGTATTTTTTGAGCTATTTTGGTTAATCCTTAACATCTATGCCTGATGTACATAGTCTGGAATGTAATTGCCATCTATTGCTCGCAGATAAACAGCAGTTAGCTGATGCAATGCTGTCTGCCAATCAGGATCTTAGACACCTTGCAATGGAAGGTACTCATATCTATCCAATTTCTTTTTTGAGACTACCAGATATTGTGTCAAGGATGACAGTTCATATTTCTTATGTTGGTTACGTTGAAACACAATTTGGCACTGTAGCACAGCCTCATCTGATTGTGCCATGTTAGGTGTCATTTCTTAATATCTTTAACCAGTCAATCTGTTTGATTATATTATTTTCTCAGAAATATCTTGAAGCAAAAATAATGCCAACCTTCATCTTTTCTGTTTTTTTTGCGTGTCAAGGTGTCTCTATGGCTATTATTGCAACTAAAACTGAGGAAGATGTGTCAACTGTTGTTGGCCGATGGAATGAAGTTCATCAGGTTTTTCTTGGACCTTTGTAATACGTTATGACACGATTTCTCCTAGCATCTTTACGGTTTTACTGTATTTTCTTCTATAGGGCCTTGTTGGAAAGAGGAGAAAACTTAAATTGTCTAAAACTTCAGTATCTGATGTAAAATTCTGTTGCTCAGTGTCCTCTGACATTCTGTGTAACATTTATGGTTTAAATGGCTGGCTAGCAAGTCTTCCTTTGCTTAACTTGAAGAGCATAAACTTGGATACTCTATTACTTCAACGGCTATCCAAGTGTGCACAGAAAGATCCTTCTGAAGCTCACGAGGTCTGTCTCACTCTGTTTCTGAATCTCGTTTTATCATCTATTGTCCATATTTTTCTACAAGACCTGAATATTTTGAGTGAAACTATAACAAAGAATACATAGTTTATTGTTGTATGCTTTATAAGGTCTACATTTGTCTTGTACCCGAGTTAAAGGAGGCCATGAAAACTAGGTAGAGGAAAATGTGACCAGTGTTACTTACCTTGGGAAATTCATATGGAGCTGCCAGTTGCATATGGAGCCGAGCGGAAAGCTTCGGTGGCTGCAAGGTGTCGACGGTGGGTGACGCGAGTGGGGTCTGTACTGGCGCCCTCGGTTCGTGGTGCTGCCAGTTGTATATGGAGCCTAGCGGAAAGCTTCGGTGGCTGCGAGGTGTCGACGGTGGGTGACGCGAGTGGGGTCTGTACTGGCGCCCTCGGTTTGTCGGGCGTGTTCCTCAAGCGTAAGCTTGACCCAGTTCTGGGTCGGGCAACGGTGTTTGCACTCCCCTCTTGAGGGCGTTGCCTTTTGGTTCACGTTCGGCGGCGATCCGTGGAAGCTCTCCGAGGTGAAAACCTAACGCTGGCGCTGGTGCGCCTTTGCCTTCCTGAAGGCGTTGTTTGGAGCGCCTCCTGTGGTCGTTGTGTTGGAGCAATAGGCTTCGCTGAAGGTCCGGCCCAGCCCGGTGTTGTATTGAGTTTTTGGCCTTTTAGTTTCTCCGTCTAGAGTAGTCTTTGCCTGTCTCTGTCGCGAGGCCTAGAGGGTCCCGGTGCAGATCGGCTCGGTGTTTGGCCTTTGAGTGGCTTGGGCTTCATTGTAAACTGGTAATCCCAATATTTGACTATGCTTTATCTATAAAGCTGGCTACGGCCTTTGGTCAACCTTGGGAAATTCAGAAGATAAACATGTTTGGTATGGTATATACAAACAGAGCACGTGGGGTCGTGGGCCATATGGGCCTTGATATTCTTAACAACCAGGATATTCATTGGTGTTAGTACTTCAGGAAGAACATGATAAGAGATAATTTCTAGTGCGGATGATATTAGGGTACGTTTGGCCACGCCACGTTTTGCCACCGCCTAACATGAGGCGGCCACCAGAGTTATGGCTGTCGTTTGGTTCAGAGAAAAGCTGCGGCGCGCCACAGATTTACAACGCTGCTGCAAGTAAAGTTTTCGCCACAAGTGTGGCGTCCGATTTTGACGCCTCATCTTCGGCGCCGCCGCAACTGTAGCTTGGCGAGTGATGGCGTGCAACCAAACATGCCCTTAAAATGTCGCATGTATGCACTATAGACACTACTATCATTTGGATTGAGTGAAAATTTTCAATCACTCTACAGATCATTGCGAATTCTGAGTACCTGCTGAATTACGCTGTGGATTACTCATTGGGGTCATCTTCAAGATCTCCTCTGGAGTATACTCAACATAAGATCATTTGGTGGATTCATGATGCCTGGGCTACTGTTGATAATGGTAAAATATGGCCTTTGTATTTTGTGACAAAGCTCATCTCATTTTCTATTGTAGCCTAGTAGCTTACGACTTGAGACATAATGTTGTGCAGTGCATGTAGAAGTTGCCAATTCTATTCTTGAAATGTGGTACAACTATCACTCGTCCTTGTGGACTTACTGCTCAGGAAGCCTGAAGGTCTCTTGCGCTAAGCCATGCCATACAGTTTTCTGATTTGTATTATGACAACAACGATTCTTTCCTTATATGGTTCTTGCCATTTTCAGAGTCTATTCTCAGTTGCACATGATGAAACCTGTGACCTGGCACACCTGACAAAAATGGATGCCATCAATGCGATTATGTATGTGTAGCCTTTTGCTCCTCCCTTACCTCCCCCTTCTCTTTTTCATTAAATACATTTGATGGGAGTCGTGTTAATGCCTCTTGAATGGAACATGTGCTCCCATTTATGAGCTACTCCTGGAAAGTGATTAACCTGATGTTGGGTAAGGCGATCACACAAACTTCTATTCCTGTCTCTCTGCAGCCAACAGGATTTGCGTGTGGTGGATTATCAGAAGAACTGTTTAATGCTTAGAATTTCATCTGGAAACCTCTGGGAAGGTGTCTCTCGGTTGGGAAACTTTGTTGCTAGGCTCCACTCTGTTGCTGATTGTCTCTTCAAGCAGGTATTAGTCAATTTATCTATGTTTTGTGTTGTAGCAACCTCTTGAATTGTCTATTCTTGTAAACTTTTGCAGATTATATTTGCCCATAAGAAGCATTTCAAGGTGGAGGACTTCAACCGGTTAGAGGCCGTCTTCTTCCAACAATCGAAACATTATATAGAGGTTTGTGCACACATCATCCTTCTGCAGTGATTACTTTTAGCTATTGTTGTAATATATTTAGCACGCTTTAGAGTAGTTCTTTTTATTATATTTCATCTCTATATGAATTGCTGCTTTTTAAACTTGGGTGGGCAAGACTATCAAAATCCTCCTCCTTTGTCTGGCCTTGGGATTGCTATGCTGAAAAACAGTAGGCTTTGTTGTTTGTTGTATACTTTGGAGTAATTATTTGCTCTACATTGTTTAGTGTATGGACAGGACATAGATGCTAAGGTTAATTAATGAACTTTGCGCGTACCTATTTCTTTGTAATTTCTTGTTGGTGTGTATGCTATGGACAGCACTCAGCGTGATCTTCTCTGGAGCTATCTTTGCTGGTGCCTTGCATTTTCTTGACAAGCACTTCTCTGTTGCAGAAAGGAGATATTGACACAATTTGTGCTCTGTTATCATCTTCAAGTCATGGAGTATTGGCTTCATTCTCAGGATCAGATGAACTCATAGAGTCATTGCTTATGGATTTGTATTCATCATACTCGTGTGGTATTCTTTTTTTACCTATACTTCACATGGTTGTTTGTGTCATTTAAAGTAGCTAAAGTAGTCCGTTTTACTTCCATTCCATGATGATTTGCTGTTTGCTGATGATTTATAATTTTGCATCATGTAGACTCTTTGTTGCATACTGGGGCTGCCTGGATGCATGTTGGAGAGTTGCGCTTCCGGTTATTGTTGAGCTCATACAGTCCAGATCCTGCATTTGAATCTGCATTCATTCATTCACACGTTCTGGAAAAAATTTCACTTGTGAAGCTTGAGGGAAAGGTAAAACATCAATGATATTCTTTTTTGTCAAGAAAGAAAACTGTCTCTTCTAGTAAGTAAAGGGAAAACGACTGGCAAATTAATTGCGGCTGTTTTGTTACAGGTTCGTCATGATTGCGAGGAATTGGCTGGCTCTAGCTCCCCTGAAGATAGTCGTGATTATAAGTTATTGCAAGATCTGGAAACTGAAGAGAGACACATTCGGGCAAAGGTTCTATTACAATTGTTTGTCATCCATTTAGCTTTTATTCCTATTCGTTTCTAGATTCTAAACATTTTATAATTTACTTCTTTGCATTATTTTACACTGTGAAACTTCATCTGGATTCTACAAAAGCTTCGAATATATTTTTCGTCATTTCTGTGGAACAGGTTAAGCTCATCAAATCATGTATAATATTAATTTCTAGGCATAAACGAAGAACAGGACAGGTCTATTTTCGGTGTTCCATGCTAACAACACAGCTTGCTAGTGAATGTCATGTCTTTTAAGGTTTTAGCATTTGTATGTCACTTCTTTTCTGTATCTCTGTACTTTTACGAAGTATTAGGTTCCATGCTAGCTCATGGATTTTGTGAATGATTGTAGTTATAGTGCTCTGGCCATGGTGCCAATACTAGAAGTTTGTATGGCGGAGATTCACTTGCATATTGAGCCTTGCTGAGGCAGTCTGTTCATGCATGAACTGCAATTCAAAACTTGTGTCTTAACGTTGTGTGCATATTGTAGGTTGTATTTCGACCACAACAATCTAAGCACAAGAGTCTCGTTGCTGCGTGCTATGAGTTTGAAAAACGGCTATCTGATGGCAAGGATTTATTAGCAAACTTAAAATGCAAAGGAGCTGGGCAACTAGAGGTTGACAGAGTCTGCAATTGGCAGGTGCGATACGTTCGTACTGAATTTGATGTTCTTTAGCTAGAACCTATTAGCCTAAGATCATTTTCTTCTTTTGCTGCTTAGTAGCTGGAGATATATTTGATTAACTTTTCTATCTGTAAGTGAGATTAGAACCGGATAATTCATTATCATTAACAGGAGGTTACATATATAAGCAGAGGAGTGAAGGGATCGCTGTGTGAACACTACTACAACTAGAGACTAATAACTCACACTAGTACCCAGGCCAGCACAGGAGCCGAGGGTACACACACTAGTACCCAGGCCAGCACAGGAGCCAAGGGTACAGCTATAACTCTCTATCATAACTGTCTAACACTATCATTTTGTTGCAGATAACATCCATGAACTTTATCGAGAGGCTGACAGAAGAGTATGGGGAGTATTTGGATTTGATTCAACCAATTCAAGTTGCTGTATATGAAATGAAGCTTGGCTTAGCAATTGCTCTGTCTGGTTCTCTTCAGAGAGAGTATTTGAAGAATATTAAAGAAGATGATATTGAAAGAGTTCTGGTATGTGTACTTTTGCAGCTAGAGTTTGAACTACAAATGGTTCTTCCACGTATTTCCATCAACAATATACTTAGCTGTGCACTCGCTGTGGTTAAACAATAGCTGGTGATAGGTTAATTTTGATGCTCCTTTTACAAATACAATTTATGTTATCAACTGATAGCTGGTGATGCATTTTTTCGATTATATACTTTTTACCACATTGTGTAAATGTTTTTTAAGAACTTCTAGAGGGCTTTTGATCCCTTGATAATTACAGTTAACGATTTCTTTTTATAGTTGTGTAAGTTTATTTATCTTTTCTTTTTCTTTTTTCCTTGTTTGTTAATGTTGGTTTTCATCTCTAGCCTACACCTACCTAAATTTTGCTTGGGACTAAGGTGCTTTTTTGTTGTTGTTTTAGAATATTTGTTTGTAGGTTGTAAGGAAGATATACAACACTCTTGGCTAATGAGGCATTGACTTTATGATGCTAATGATGCTCCTGTTATCTTCTTTTCTGCAGGGCATAATTTGTGCTTTTATGCAGTTTCCCTCTGGATCTATCACTGATAGGGTTGTGACTGACATGTCAGACCCTACAAAATCTGCAGTTGACGACCAACTAAGAACCGAATACAGTGGTTCTGGTGATGTTGATGCACTGAAGAGGCTTGTTGCTGTGTCAAGTCAGTTGAATGCCGGTAAAGTAGGAGACAAAGTGGTTAGTGCATATAATTCTACTTTATTAACATCATTGTTAATCTTTCGTTCTCTGTACTTGACTTTTGACAATGTTTTGTGTACTAATTGCAGAAGTCCCACTCTGAGATGCTTGTTTCAGTAAATCATATTTTTCTAGTAAGAACAGCGTATCACATCAGTTGTACCCTTGTCATGGATATAGCGTCTTATCTGGTATGTATTTTATATTTA
Source organism: Echinochloa phyllopogon (assembly GCA_033239725.1). NCBI lineage: Eukaryota > Viridiplantae > Streptophyta > Magnoliopsida > Poales > Poaceae > Echinochloa > Echinochloa phyllopogon. Next base: position 24,415,080 of record BTCW01000018.1, on the reverse strand, counting down.
TGTCATCATGATTTATACTCCTTAAGGGAAAGAAGGTGGGTTCTCTTACCAGCTTCTCTTTCCAGTCGTTGAAGGATATCTTTGATCAGTTTACAAGCATGTGGATCGACATGAAATCTCGTTTGAAGGCTAAAGAAAACGATGATTCTCAGTATTATAAGTTCAAATCGCGGACGATAGATATAGAAGATATTTTTAAAGACGATGTGCCATTACTTTCAGATTTGGATATAGAAGGCAATATTGTAGCAGACAATGAAGAAAAATTGGAGCAAGAGTTCTTTAAAATTACGGTATCCCTATGTGCTAGTTCTTATTTATGGATGTCTATTTCACTTAGAATATTGATGTACTAACAATCTTATTTGTTTCAGGAGAGAGTCAATGAGGATAATGGTGTTGTTGAAGATAGTTGGGATGTCATACCAGAGTCTGTTCTCAAATGTGTTGTAACGATACATAACCAATTGTTTGGTTCTCCAGATCTTTTCGAGAAGGTACGATAAATATGTACCAATAGATGAATGCCAGTTTTTAAGTTAATCATTGCTTCTAAAATAACTAAAAGTCACATTTCCTATATTATATCTTATTATGCATTTTGCATGTTCATTGAAATTGAAAATAATCTGATGCATTTTAATGACTGCACTTTGTAGTTCTCTTGGACATAGAGCGAGAATAAATAAGGGACTATGCAAAATTTATTTTTCTGTATAATTCCATAGCTAATCAACAATTTTCTTGTTGAATTTCTTTCAGCCTAGCAACTGCACAATTAGTGATGCTCAGAAAATCCAGTATTTCATAGAATCATATGAGCTGGGAACTAGAATTCTGAAAGGTAATACTATGGCCTACTATTTCAACCTGTGCGGCATCTATAACTTGCTTACCGTGTTATTATTGTTTTCAGACCTTCCCGAATTTACATGTTCTATGTTTGATGAGAAGCTCATGCCTGAGCATCTATTCCGTGTTTGTCTGGAATATCGACGAACTTCTGCGACCTCTCCCAACCACAGTGGTTATAATGCTTACAAGGTATGCATTCAGATTGTATCTTGATGTCCGTTGGTTTCTTTACATGTATTAAGCTTTGCATGTTGCAGGATCCTAATCCTTCTGTGATGTTTAAAATGGTTGAGCCACTCACTACACTTCAAGAGAGAGTTAGAAACTATTTGGAGGACTGGCCTGGCCATCCAGGTCTTCTGAAAATATTGGACACAATTGCTTCCCTTTTAGCAATTCCCCTGAGCACACCAATTTCGAAGGTCTGTTATCCAATATAAATGTTTGTGTAATACTAACATGCTGTTAAGTACTGATTTATCCAATTTTCTCTTATATTTGTTATCCTTAAGGCCTTGCTTGGATTGCAATTGCTGGCTGGGAAAGCTCAAACATTACAGGAAAATGACTCCAAGTTCTTTCTAAAAGGTACAGCTGAATCTTCACTAACCTATATCGCCATTAACAATATGGCTGTCCTCACTTCATCTTTTGGCCCTGCACTGTTTATTTACTAATTTGCAATAAATTTCTCAACAATAATAAGTTATATAGCATCATAATCTGTTTTTGATTTATGGTTCTGCGTGGTGAGATGCCCAACATCTGAAAATGCCATATGGCAAAGCAAGTGTGTATTGTTTTAATCTCCTTTTTGCTGCAGATCAACTTCCTCCTATATTCATGCTTGTGTATTCATGGCAAAGGCTTGAGTTAGATAGTTGGCCTATACTGCTTGAGGAGGTCCAGGAAAAGTATGACGCAGATGCTGTAAAAGTGAGTTTTAATAACTCGCATTTATGTTTATTTGTTACAGTTTGATTTGTGGCTAACAGATTATTCTTTTGCTTGCGTAGCTATGGTTTCCATTGCGAGCATTACTTACTCAGACTAGTGGTATTTCAATTGATGATGACTTATCTATTATCAAAAGGTATGCATATGTTTGCCCTCCCTTCTTATCAGTGTACCTTTTTTCTAATGTAAATTTGTTCCACAATTTCAGTGTTGAGGAATTTGTTCAAACATCAAATCTTGGGGAATTCAAGAGACGCTTGCATCTTCTTCTTGCCTTCCATGGTGAGATTTCTAATGGTGCTAGCATGGGTGCTTATTCAAGGTAAGATTGAGATTTTGACTACTAATAGTTAAGTGCAACTGTTGATATGATTTTGCTTTTCCTGTTATAGGTAATTTTCACGTTTAGTTGTTTTTTTATATGAAAATAACTCTTTCTTTTACCTTTTCCAACCTGACAGTTCTACTGTTAAGAAAATCCGGAATATTCTATACAATGTATTTGGCTACTATGTGCAGTTCTTGTCACTGTAAGTCACTCTGCAATCTATTCGAGTATTCCCTGTTTTATTTCTCCACAGTTGGTTCTGACCAAATTTTCACAACTCAAGTGTTCATAAGGAAATTGAAGATGGTAAACGAAACATTGAGGAGGAGTTGAAAGGTCACGTCAAGCTTTACAGCTGGGAGCAAGCACCATATAGTTCAGCTTCGATTGAAAATTTTAAGAGGGCTAGGCAAAAGACTTTTAAGCTTCTGCATAAGTTTAATGTATGTAAGATTGTTCAAAAAGGTTTAATCATTATCGAACTAGTTTGTGACTTCCTTTTAGTTAGAGCTACAATTGTATCTTTATGCCTAAAAAACAACCTTTTATGAGCTATTTTGTATAACCTATTTGATGAGCTATTCCATACGTTTTGATAGGAAATTTTGAGAAGGCCTGTCATCGCTCTACTGAATGAAAAGGTCACAACAAGGAAAGTTTCATGTTGGCTTGATCCTCAGTGGCCTGAATCACAGTTTCCCGTTGACACTGAAAAATTTAACAAAAGGTAGTCCTGTAAAATAGATCACATTCTTTTTATAACTATTAAGTTACACATGTTTATGTTGTTTGGATCTTTCTGCCAGGTTTTCATGGTACAATAAGTGGGCAAGTGAAACTTCTTTATCACTACAAACTTTGCAGCATACAAATGGTACTGCTGTTGGAGTTCCTACAGTCAAAGGTCCCCCCCCCCAAACTCACTCACTCCACGCACCCAAAATAGAATAGCAATCATAATAATAACTCACTCACTCACTCATTCCATTTATCTATATCGTTCTCTTGACAGAATATGCAGACGTTGTAGAGAATTTGAACCACAAACATGATGAAATTGAGCAAAACGACAGATTGAAATTCTTTTGGGTTGCACTTGAGAGTATATCTGGGGCTGCTAATTTTGCCAATACACTGAAGCATGGGAAAAAGAACCAGAAGAAAGCAGCCCTATCCAATCTGTTCAAAACTCTTGAGGAATGTGGACTCTCAAAGCACAGGCCAATGGATCATGAGGTACTTTGTGTCCATAAAATGAAATCCCTTCCCCTGCTTTTATAATAAATCTACAATTCCTGAAACCATGCTTCCCTTGACGTTCTTACACTTCTTTGCTGAAAAGAAGATCTTTGACAAATTACAATTTTCCTTTATGTTGTTTCCAGTGGGGAGATGAGCTTTCTGCACCAAGTCCATTGTTCTTGGAGCAATCATACTATGCAGCACATTTACTCCAAGTGAGCTCGCACAAAATGCTGGAAGATGTTAGCACTGTTCATTCGACTCTATTGACCATTGATAACTGGAAATATGCAAACCATCAATACTTTAAATGCTTGGCAATGATACAACAACTTCGACAAGTTTCCTTGAAGTTTAACAGAGATCTAGGTCTAGAGGAGGTCAGTTTTTTCTTTGTTACTTTTAGTATCTGGATATAATTAATGAAGATATTACAATCTTGTATTTATGCTTTGAACAACTTGCAGGTTAACAGGGCCACATCCTTTATGAATCACCTGTTGACTATCCTGTCTGAACAAAGGCTTCTTGCTTATAATCTATTTGATCAGTTGAACCAGTTTCGGCACTCAACTTTCTTGTTAGGTTCTGGTGGTATTTCTCGACTTATGCTCTTTCAAATTTAGGTTTTGAGAATCAATTATTAAAACTTACATCTTATTTCTTTAATGTAGGCGAGAGTAAATCTCTGTCATCATGCCAAAATGTGCTACTGAGTTCCATGTGGCAGCAAAAGGTAGGATTACTGCTTAAGTTTTTAAAGCTTATGGGTTTACCATTTTGATGGATCTTTTGCAAGTTTATATGTACATTTATCTCTGACATGCTAACTAATGCATCATTTTGCTATTTTTTATAATGCAGAAATTGTTTGACAGTGTACTGGCTATGGCTACAGACACCAACCTGTTGCTCAGTAGCTTCAAGGATTGTCATCATACCTGTTGTAACTACTTTGAAGAAGTGGCAGCGATTGACACTCTTCTTGGAAAGTTTGTTTCAAGATTTTCTGAATCCAAGGTAAATTTGCTTGACCTATATCTAGGCTTATAGAAAATCAATGCCAACCAGGATATTACTTGAAGCCACATGCAAGCATACTTGTTTAAGCAGATACAACTAAGCGACATTTATACATTCCTCGGTGATATGTGTGTTGAATCTATTTGTCACTTGCAGGACTTGTTAGATAAATACTTGCTTGGATCCAATAATATATTTGCTGGTGCGCATAAGAATATGCCTCTTGCTACAAGAGAGATGGAGCAACTTTTTGCTGAGAATTGCCAGCTTGTAGATTTGTTCAGAGAAGATGTGCAGGTTTTGCGCCAGCAGGAAATTTCAATGAGATCCGTTAAGGAAGTTCTTATCTCTCGTTTGGAAGAATTGCTGGATAAGGTTTGTGCTGTTACACATGTGGATGATGAATAATGTCTACAGATACATTATTGATAATGTTGTTACCTTTAGTTCTCATTTTAGATTTTTATTAGGAGTACGTTTGAAATTGATCAAAACGAATTGTTTTTTTCCCGGGGGGGTGTTGGGTGGGATGTAGAGGGGAGAAATACAGGTAATGCACATAAAATTCTGCAGTTCCAACATATAAATTTCTTTTCTTATGTTAATGCAGTATGTGGGCCCCTATCTTTCATGATAACTTCACTCTTGCTTTTGAATTATTGTGCCCCGCTATGCGTGTGGGAGTATCTGGGCTCAAGGGTAAGGATGAGGGAGCCACATGTTTATGCAGTGGCACCTTCTGCATTTGGGGCGTCACATTCTCTCACTGCACCAAAGCAGAGCATGTATCCCGGCTGCCACTCCTTCAGTGAGCATTGGTAGTGGCCAGTCTTTGCAATGTTAGAAGAAAATGTAGAGCTCAATCTTGTGATGGATGAGGTGAGGAGAGAGGAAAGAGAATACAGGATAAGGGGAGTAGGAAGAAGAAAGGGTTGGTTGGGTGTTCTTTTGAAAATTGGGATGGAAGTTGCAAATAAGCCCTATCCTCTTTTTACTTTGATTGGAACACCAGATCACCTCTTCTCTTTTGCTTTTCTTGAACAAAGGATAATCTTTCCAGATATGTCATGTTACATGTTGATTTAACTTGGCATTTCCTTTATCACAGACATTTTGTGCTTAAAAATGCATTAATGTTGTAGGGCAAGATGGCAATGGAGAACCCCAGAGAAGTTGAAGACAATCATAGAATATGCTCTGATGAACCAGAGATTGAAGCTTCATATGCAGGAGTTTTGAAGGAAATTTTCATGCTAGCTGTTGGTGTTTTAGGAAAGCTCACTGATCTTGAATTATGTAATAATGGAGCTGAAGATTCACCAGTGGGGACTATTACGACATGGAAAGAAGTTCTGCAGTCATATGTCACAAATCTTAAATTGAACGATATCTGTGATGCTAATGAAATGCTTCGTATTAAATTGGTTTGTTCTTCACTTTTTATACATTATGTTTTTTTAATTTATATACCTTTGTTCCATCTGATATTTTATTGTTTGCCAACAGAGGAAACTGATTGACTGTAAACCTGAGATTCGTTCTAGTATAGAGGTACACCTAATGCATCTTCATTCTTGGCTGGGTGTGATCTTGTCATCAGCAGAAGGGATCCTTTCTGAGCTTTTAGAAGCACACAAAACAGTATGTATTTTATGTTTGGAGGGACTTTGGACTTTCTCCTTTTTGGATAAAAAATGGTTCTCTAATGGGCTTTTTCTTTCTGTTCCAGACTGCTGAAATTACTCATGCACTTGGTGACCTTTTCATTTATATATTTGGGGAGGGCTTTGGTTCCACCGAAGATACAACGGAAGATGCAGACAATGAACAACAGCAAGATGCAGTAGAAACTGGAACTGGCATGGGTGATGGGGATGGTGAAAAGAGTGTAAGCTCCAAAATAGAAGATCCATCCCAAATTGAGGATCTTAAGCAGGATGCTATGCGTAAGCCGGATCAAACTCCAAAGGATGATGATAAGGCAATTGAAATGGGACAGGATTTTGATGCAGAATTATCTGATGTTTCTGAGGATCCCGAAGGCAAGGACTTGAGTGATGAAGATGACGATGATGACATGAACTTGGATAGTCAGATGGGCGACACTGGTGATGCAAGTGAAGTGGTTGGCAAGAAATCTTGGGACAAGGATGAAGATGATGATCCTAAGACATCTACTGAGAAATACGATTCTAGTTCATCAGTAAAAGGGACAGAGAGGAATGATAGGGAACTGAGAGCTAAGGATGATGCTTCTATTGAGGAGGAAGATCCTATGGAAACGGATAATGATGAACAAGGCAAGAATAATGATTTGGATGATGAACCTAGTACTTGTGAGGAAACTGATCTGAATACTGAGGAAGTCATGGACAAATCAGATGCATATGATGACCGAACAGGACCTGAACTCCCTGGTCCAGCGAATGATTCCAAAGATGTTGACATGGAGGGAGAAGAACCTGGTGAGAGTGATGCTGACAATGATGATATTGGTTCAGAAGAGGTGGAGCAAGCAGATGAGAGGCTAGATGCTTCAGATGATATGGAGGAAGGGGATATGGCACAACATGATGATAGTGCAGTAGATAATGGAGGAGAGCATGTTGAAGATGCAAACACAGAACCAAGTAACATAGACAAACAACAATTGAATACAATTGACTCACTTAAGCATCCTTCACAAGGTCAACCTGACAATGTGCAATTAGACACTAACAGAGAATATGAAGCAAACTTGGCAAACAGCAGTGATATGAATGGGGCAGTTGCTCCTTCAGTTAATTTTTCAGGAAATGAAGTGCCCAATATGGAAATATCTATGCCCAATGCTGGTGATGATTCAAGATTATCGAACTCCAAGCCAGAGATGCAAAATAATGCTCCACAATCGCACAGCAAGCAGACAAATCCTTTTAGGAGTGTTGGAGATGCAATGAAAGAGTGGAAAGAACGAGCTAGAGTCTCAGCGGATACCCAGGATCATCAACCAGAAATTGGACTTCTTAGTGATGATGAGAATGCTACTGAATTTGGTTATGTGCCTGAGGGCGAGCAGAGCACCTCTCAGGCGTTGGGTGCTGCAACAGCTGATCAGATCAATGATGACACTCAAATTAAACAATCTTTCTTGGAAGATGAAAATCGTGTCAGGAAATTAGAGCAGAGTGAGGAGCCTTCACCTAATAACCCTGAGGTGCCTCATCTTCAAGCGTCACAAGCACTTACCAGCAAGTCTGAAAGTGCAAACGAATTGGAGGGCGCAGAGATTCAAACTGATACACCCATTCAAGATTTGGTTGAAAGCAGAAAAAATAGCTCTTTCCAAGATCTTGTTTCCTTCAAACGGCCCCAAGCAGATGACAACATAATTCTGGATGACCTAATAGTTGACACGGAATTGTCTACTCAGATGGATCTGGACATGCCTGAAGCAGAAACGGAAAGGGCTATTGTGGTCTGGAAAAATCTTGAACTGGCTACCATGAAATTGTCCCAAGAACTGGCTGAGCAATTACGGCTGGTCATGGAACCAACTCTTGCAAGTAAGCTTCAAGGGGATTATAGAACTGGAAAAAGAATTAACATGAAGAAGGTACTTTATTTCCACACGAACTTGTCATGATATGTTTTCCTTTCCCCTCAGGGATTTCACTTATGTGGTGTTACTGGACTTTTTCAGGTTATTCCATATATTGCAAGTCATTTCCGCAGAGACAAGATATGGTTGCGCCGAACTAAGCCGAATAAAAGGAATTACCAAGTGGTTATTGCTGTTGATGATTCACGAAGTATGTCTGAGGGCAAATGTGGAAAAGTTGCTATTGAGGCATTAGTTACAGTGTGCCGTGCTATGTCACAGCTTGAGATTGGACAGTTTGCTGTTGCAAGTTTTGGAAAGAAGGGGAATGTTAGGGTTCTACACGATTTTGATCAGATCTTCAATACTGAAGCTGGAGTTGATGTAAGTTGATGAACCTGAATTCATTTGTATCATGATGCTCTCTCTTTTATTTCAAATTTACATAACTGATGCGCTCTTTCCTAATCCGGTTTCAGATGATCTCTACTTTGTCCTTTGAGCAAGATAACAAAATTGAGGACCAGCCAGTTTCTGATCTCTTAACTCATCTGAACACCATGCTCGACACTGCCGTGGTAAGGGCACGCACACCATCGGGGCAAAATCCACTCCAGCAACTGATACTGATCATATCTGATGGCAAGTTCCATGAAAAGGTAACTTTTTCCGTCTGTTATGTCTGTAGCTTCAACACCGCCTACCCCTTTAGGTTCTGAAGTTTGGGGTTTCTAGCAGGAAAACTTGAGGCGCCATGTCAGAGACGTTCTAAACCGAAAGAGGATGGTTGCTTACGTGCTCCTGGATAGCCATGAGGATTCTATTTTGAATCTCCAGGAAGCATGCTTTGAAGGAGGGTTCATAATGAAGAATTACATGGATTCCTTTCCGTTCCCTTACTATGTTATGCTACAGAACATTGAAGCTCTTCCTCGCACATTGGCTGACCTGCTTAGACAGGTATGAAGTCATAGCATTTTAGCTCTTAAGATCAATTATTAGCAAATAGATAAGATGCCCTACTCATATCTTGTTTTCTGCTGTGCAGTGGTTCGAGCTCATGCAGGGTGCTAACGAGTGATCCTTTCGGGACGTCAACTAACCAAATTTTGTATTTGGGGTAGCCTCTGCCTTCGGCTGTACAGCAAATTGAGGGTCTTAGGATTCACAGGCGTGGACCCTTTTTGGCGTTGGCCCAGCAATGTTTGATTTCAGGCCAGATTGTGTAAAAAATATACCAGTTGTAAATTGTTCCAGAAATATCAATTTTCTTTCACTCGTGCTATGTTTTTTCTTTGGAGAAGGTGTTGCTTGCATGCTATAGCTACTCTTATTTCGTGCGCGTCTGGTTTCTGCCTGGCTCGAACGCAGCCGTGCATGCCTCGGTGGTGCAGGTTAGCGCATCCAAGAGAGGGAGAGGAGTGGGCCCGGGTGAGAGGAGAGAGAAAATAGAAGAGGAAAAAGAAGAGCAATATGCCCATGCGATGCGACGTAAGAATAAATATTCTTACAGAGTTTATCTGGTTTAAATTATCTCGCTTCTTAATTTTAGCTAGATACAGTAAAAAAATAGCTAGAGTATAAGAGCAAAGGCAAAAACGAAGCCAATAAAAAATAGTATCAATTTAGCTATATTAGATTAGATTATAATGATCGAGAATAATAACTTATGTAGACATAATATTAACGTATTCTCAATCTCCCTTCAAAGTGTATAATATTGAAAATGTACATATTCTTTAGAAATGCCCTTCATTCTGAATCTGATGAGTTACACGGAGGGTCTTCATTCTGAATCTGATGGGTTACGCGGAGGGTTATGGCGATAGAATTCTTACTTGGAGCATTGCGTCGCATTGCACAACGTATTTTTTTCACGGATTATGCTCAGATGTCATGTTTACATAGAACAACCTCTAACGCTTACCTCTGCTCGGGTTTTAAATTTACATAACGTGCTCTAGCATTTGCAGTCTTGCTTCAATTTACTCGGATGTGCATTGTACCTTTTCTTTCACAAAGTAGACCTCATTTGACCTTGGTGTTCTACAACAATAAGTTCCGCTACAAGTTTCTTTTCTTGAGGAGCTTCACGATGTTTTTTTAGTAATTTATTCTTTTGTTTGTCAGATAATTGTGCATATCGGTCCGCTTCCTCCTATGTTCTTTGGTGTCAATGAGTAGTAGCTGATCACCGGATCTGATGGACTCATTGCCATTGATAATACAACAAAATTGTTAAAAAAATTATAATGCTATAAAACCATCTCACTAAATATGCTCCATGCAATTGAGAGAGTATAACTACTTCTAATTTTCGGTGTGCCGATTTCAAATTCCCTTTCACAAAATTATATGCACGAGAATGATAAATCTCATACTTGAACAAGTAGCGAGTAAAATAGAATGCACATAGCTTCACAAATATTCTAAATCACTTATTTGCTATTCATTTTCACAGCTCTTTAATCCACTTATGTGAAGGACGCGCCAGACTCGGAGGAGGCGCTGGACTTTGTCGAGGTGCTAGAGTCGGAGATGGTGCCAGACTTTTTGGAGGTTGCGGAGTCGGAGATGGTGCCGGACCTCCGCGGTGCCAGAGTCCGAGATGGTGTCGGACTCCGCCGAGGTGCTAGACTTGGAGACGGTGCCGGACTTCATCGAAGGGGCGCCGAAGTCTCAGTGTAAAAATATTTTCAAAAGGTTTTTACCGCCGCCCCATAAAAATATTTTCAAAAGGTTTTTAAGGTTACCTTTCTTCCGCCCCACCGTCACATCCCGCACCGTCGTGCGTGCGCTCGCGATCGACCGTCGCCGATCGACCGTCGCCGGCATCACCGCCGCTGATCTCGCCGCGGGCCCCGCCCTCTTTCTCCTCTTTTTCCCTTTTCCCTTTTCTCTTTTCTTCCTCTCTTTCTTTCTCACTTTCCCTTCTTTCCTTTTCTTCTCCTCGGCGACGGCCGCTCTTCGCCACGCACACGCTCGCTGCCACAACCCTGCCGGCTCCCGCTTCACCGTCGCTGCGCTCGGGCCCCACCACGTGACGCACCACCGCTGCGCTTGCCGTCGCCACGCCACCCCTGCCTCCCCACGCGACCCGCCGTTGCATCGCTCCGGTCGCCGCACACGCACGCATCGCGCACGACTCACCGCACGCACCGTCGCTGCCCGCCTACCGCGCGATGCGTCCGCGTTGCCAAGCGCCACCCCACGTGCTCGCCGCGCCACACACACACGCACGCGCGTCCGCAAACCCGAGCCACCGCTGCTGCCCTCCCGGCCGCCCGGTCGACACGCCGCCCCGCTCCGCACAGCGCTGGCCGGCCCCGCCACTGCACCGCCCGTCGTCGCGTTTGCCGTGCACGCGCGCACGCCGCATCACGCCAAGTGCCCCGCGCCAAAGACAGCCACAACGCCGCCACGAATCTCGCCGGCGCAATTACTCACCTCCGCCGGCCTCACTTGGCGTCAAGCGCCTTTGCCCGGCGGCCCACCGACATAGCTCCCTATAAATCGGGCGCCTTGGCACCTCCTTTACTCCCCAAGTTTCCCCGCAGCTCCGGTTGCCCCTCCCCTTGCGCCGCAAGCACTGCCCCACCTCCATCGCCGCTAGCATACCGCCGTGGGCAGAGCCCCCTGTGCAGCCTCCGGCCGAGGTGAGTATAGGGGCGGATTCCCCTCGCTCCCACCTTCTTCCCCGACTGTTCCTGACCGCCGCTAGTCGTCTCCCTTGTCTCTCTTTGTTCGCGAGAGGAGATGACCAAATGGCAGAAAACCCCCTTCCTTTCCTCCTTTTCACCCAAGGCCCAAGGCCATTTTCCCCTCTCTCTAGTTTTCGCAAGGAAGCCCTCCCCCTCCTTTCCTTTTTACAAACCAACCCCTAGCCCTAATAAACGCACTCCCTCTTATCCCTTTTGCACTTTAAACCATACCAACTTTTGGTAGTTGCAAATAGGTCCCTTCTATCACGCAAGGGTCCCTACACCTTTTTGTTTAGTCCCTAGCTTCTTGAAAGTGCATCTAGGCACTTATATGTTTTGGTGATTTTGGATGACAACATGATTTGTATTTAACTTGTTTGCTTAAGTGTATGAGCAGGGTTTTATTCTTATGAATATTCATGTAATATGATTGTTGAAGAATATAAGCTCATTATTGTTATAAATGACATGAGAGCAAACAAGTGAGTGTGATCCCATGCAACTAAGCAATACAATGACAAGTGAAGTAAAATGACAAATGAGACACGGTCTTATGCAAATTAGTTGGTCTCATAAATTAGTTGGTCTCATCTGTAGGATACTTGTCAAAGGTTTTTGGGATAAAAATAATTGAAGAAATTGGGATTTCTTTGGGCTTGATCCATGGCAATGGTTATATTCAAAATGAGACATGATTCTATGGTTAGTATATGGTCTCAAGTGCATTGATGCTTATGGACAAGTTATCTACCAAAGAAAACATACAAGACAACATACAAAACAATATTGAAGACATTTCAAATCAATTGATGACAAGGATATTCAATGTGGATTTCATTAATGATGCAATGCAAAGCGTAGCTTAATTTGGCAAGAGAGGACGGAAGGGATCAAGCTAGATGCGAGTGACATTCCTAACAAAGTGAAGGGCAAGTTGGTCTTGTAGCCGAGGGACTTTGTTTGTGGAAAAGTCTAACATTATAGTTTGGTTTCTATACGTCGATCAAGTCATATCAAGTGAAGCAATGCGAAGCATCTAATCTTTATTGATCATATAGTGGAATGGCTTATGAATTGTTTCATACAATGGAAATTCTAAGATTGGGGTATTTATACCCCTTTGCCCTCTCCTTTGAGGGCTGCTAGTTGCCCTGTCATTCTTGCACGCCTAGAGCCTTCCCAAGCACCAGCAAGCTCTCCTCAAACCTCTCTTTGTGAGAGTTGATTGATTTAGTTCATATCTTTGGATTTGGGTTGAGGGATGCTTTGTGTATGAGATATAGAAAGATTGAGTGAGCTAATTGCAGCAGCAAAGAGCATATCCATAGTCTTGAGCACTTCCGGTGAAGTCTAGAAACCATTGAAGCATTTGTTACTCTTGGAGGTGAATCCTCCTAGACGGCTAGGCGTCGCCGGTGAGCTACCTCGTGTGTGGTAAGCCACGGATTGGTTGTAAAGGCTGGCCTTGCCTCCTTCGTGGAAAAGGGTCAAAAGTTAGTGGAATCCGAGGAAAGTGGCTTGGAGTGGATAAGCCCGCCTTTCATAGGCCCTCAACGGAGACTAGGATTCATCGTGTCTTTGTGACAACCTTTGTGGCAGCGGTGAACTCCGAACTTCGGGCAAACAAATCCTTGTCTCTTGTTTTACTTCACGAGCTCAATTCTAGCATTTATATTCGCTTCCGCATCGTTCTACTTGAGTGTGCTTTACTTGTGTGCAGGTACTAAGTGAACCTGCTAGTTATCATCTACAGGAGTCCATCACTAAGTTTGGTTTGTGCTAGAATTTGTAGAGGGGGTTAATTTACATAGTTGGTTTTCTCTGTGAAAACCGGTCTGACCGCTTTGGCAAAGCGGTCTGACCGCTTTCTTGAAAGCGGTCTGACCGGTTTTGGAAACCGGTCTGGCCGGTTTCTGTACTAACTGTGCGAAAAAGTTTGTAATTTGCAGATTCACCTATTCACCCCCCCTCTAGGTGACATCAAGGTCCTTTCACTTCTATTAAACCTCCCCAAATCAATCCAGCTTCTAATTAAGTACCCTTCTACTCGCTAAAGACGCGTCATTTTAATCCGGTTTCAACCCAAACTTTACCACAACCTTCCCCATCACCTACCCGTCAAGCCAATCCAAAACATTCCTAACAGTAATCATCTCCCCACCATTTTCCGTTCACTCTATGTTTTCTCTCTCTGCAAATAAAACTTTATTTTTCTTTTATTTATTGTGTGCTTGATTGTGTGTACCATAGATCACGTTGAGGAAGAGCCCGAAGGAGAGCGGTGCTACGAGCAGGAGCCCGAAGACCAGTACCCCGAGCAGAAACCTCCGAAAGGCTTTGGGAACGGCAAGTTCAACCTCACCCTTTGATGATGTTTATCCTAGTTTTATAAAAACACCCATTGACCTGTTTTATGAAAATTGCATGATTTATTGTTGAACCATGTTTGTGAAAGCCACCCCTTGATTGCTATGAATATTCCTTGATGACCTGGATTAATTTCTGAATGCCTAGTTTAGAAATTAATCACTGCCGTTATGGATACTTTTATATTCAAATTCCACTCATATAACGTCGGTTAAAATAATGGTGTGTGTTCCTTGAATGTAAAAATGTGTTTTGGTGAGTAAAAATGATAATGAAATGGGATGAGACGGACGGCATTTCTGTATGAAATATCGAGGTGTGCTTATACCTTTGTGGTAGAGCAAGGTGGGATATGTCTGTCTTGTCGGTTTAAAGGGATGAGTCGATGTGTCATCTAGCCTAACTTAGTTTTACCGTACCACCACTCAACCGTTGTATGTGGCAACGACTTAGCATAAATCCCACTAGTTAAACTGATAGTTATCAGGTGTGCTGGTGAGCAACAGAAGGCCATGGAGACGGGGATACGATCTTTGTGAGTTATGCCCTGGGTAGAACCTCGTTGATAGGTTGCTGACCCCCCTAGATGCTTCTGTGGTAATTAGTCAGTTTAGCTAAGGTGGGTAATGGCTTCGATAGGATCTGCACCGGCACTAAGGTGTTTGTGTTGCGTAACTACTTGTGGTTGCGTACACCTCTGCAGAGTTGAAACCTATCCGGATAGCCGTGTCCACGGTATTGGACGAGTTACAGCTTGGTCACTTCACAAGTCCTTTGGTTTTGGGAATGTTTTCTGGTGTGAGTTGTTTGGAGGTGTCGGTGGGGCTACGACAGACGGGGAGTCTGGTAGCACTAAAGTGTGAGCTGCTACCGTAAAATCCCTGTGAAAATCCTTTTATAAAATAAACCCCTGCATGAGAATTGTTTAGCATTTATGCAAATGAACCGTAAGCCTATCCTTGTTTATATCATGTACATGATTCCGTTTATAACCCCTCCGTGAGTATGGTTGAGCTTACTGAGTACGTTGTACTCACCCTTGCTTTAATCTATACAGAAGAAGACCCGGACTTCGTTCCTGAAGATGTCGAGTAGGAGTTACGTCATGCACCCAACCTTGTATGTGTGTTAGGGTCATCCGCTTGAAGAACCGCATGGCGCAACTCTCTGATAATGCCATGATTAGCTGTACCGTTTGGTTTTAGTTTTTATCTCACGCTAGTGGCGCGTCAGTGCCCGCTACCGCGTAGGTTTGTTCGGTAATAGACTATCTGTTGTAATAAATGTGAATCAGTCTCCTGAGACTGATATTTGTATCACATTTAAGTCTTCTCGGTTGAGGGTACGCTCACTCTGTGTCCTCGGTGCGGCACGTTCCACACCAACAGCCACTACGGAGAGGAATGTTTCCAAGCTCGCCGCCGCGCTCGCAGGTGTACACGTGGTTAAAGACTATGATCTCTGAGCTTACATAATTGATCGCATGCTAAAGTTTGATTGTGAGATTTACATTTCTAACGTGGAGAAGCTTGAAATGAGCGGTGAAACTATAATTCTAGCTGAGCACGTTCAGAAGAAGTTGGATGAACACATTGAGAAGATAAGCAAGCTGCCTCCATGGAAGATGCAAAAGAACAGTAAAGTACTCATTACATGCATGCAAAAACTGATTTGCTTCTAATATCTTGCTTGGGCTTGCTTGTTCTAAAATGCTTCGTCTATGCTACAGGAGTGCAGAAAGAATAGCAAGGCCTTGTTTAGTTCTTAACTTTGGCGTGCTAAAGTTGGAAGTTTGCTATAAATGCGATATTGTAGCATTTCGTTCGTATTTGTAAATAATTATCCAAACATTGATTAATTAGGCTTAAAATATTCATCTCACGAAGTACAATAAAACCATACAATTAGTTTTTGATTTCATCCACATTTAGTACTCTATGTATGTGCCGATATTTTGATGTGATGAATTTTTTTTTACATAGAGAAACTTGGGGGTGGAAAATGGGAACTAAACAGCGCCAAGTGTCTTAAACTACCTCCTTTACGAGTACGACGGAGTATACCGTAACTACTCCCGCACCGTCCCTGGGAAGGTCACGCTACACAAGCGGACGCTTCCCGTTCCTCTATTCCCAGCGGCTCTCCCGGATAGGCTACCCTCGCATCCTTCCGCCGCCGCCACGAGGCCCGGCGTCGGGAGTCGGCCGCGGGGCACCCTGCTCCCTCGTATCCGCGGCGTCGGGGGCGGGCCCCTTCTCCTCCGCGCCGCTGAGCAGTGGCTGCGGTGGCCCCTGCTCGCCCCGCCGACGCGCTGGCTGGCCGGGGCGCTCAATCCGCTGGATCCGAGGGCCTAGGAGGTGGGGGAGCGAAGGAGGAAACAGCCCCGCAAAGGTCCGGCGAGAGGACAGCCGTCGGCTCAAGCGGCGGCGGCGAGGTTCACCGGTTAAGGCGGGCATATCCGAGGAGAGCTCCACCGCGCGCCACAGCCAGCGTCCTGTCCAACTCAGGTATGTGATTAAGGTTAGTTAACTGCATTGACACAAATTATTATTCAATCCAATTCACTAACCACAAAAGTATGCCTGGAACCCATTCATGTATGGGTACCATGGTCCTCCATCTCCATCCTGGTTCCCCCAAGGATTCCAGCAGCTCCACCCAATGTTGCAATGATGCATCCAAGTGCCAATGGTCCACAAGTATTTCAACAGGCTGAAATGGCAGATGCATCTAAGCAAAACGATGAGGCAGATGTGGAGGAAGTGCACATCCCTCTAGCCCCAGCTGCTACAGGAAAAGGAAAGAGCAACAAGGTGGTCACTAGGACCAAATTAAGTAATTTCAACCCAGATGAAGATGTAAACGTTGTGAGGTCATGGCTTGAAATAAACTGTGACCCAATTACAAGTAATGTGGGATTTGCACAAAAGAAAGATCGCATGTGGGATAGGATCATGCACCGGTACAATTTGAGGAGAGGGTCCTACCCAGAAAGGAGTTTGAGGTCTCTACAGAGCCGTTGGGACATAATCAAGGCTGAAGTGAGGCAGTTTTCATCCTTCTATGCTGATGCCATTCGAGAAAATCCTAGTGGGATGTCGGATGCCGATAAGGTTTGTGGACCCATTTTCTATAGAATTTTTTTCTAGGAAATTTTCTGTTGTAGAACCATTTTAACAACAATTATTTCCTGTTGCAGACCACTCATGCAGCAGCTAATTTTGCTGGTATCCTCAAACACAACTTTGCTTACATGCATTGTTGGGAGATTATGAAGGACGAGCCCAAATGGCAGGATCCAAAGCCTAGACCATTTGCAAAGTCAGCTGGAGGTGAAGGTTTTGGAGGGGACAGTAGCCATGGTCCTGACACCAACGACTTTGGAGACCACAATTCTAGCCCTACTGGACATGCCGAGAAGAGGCCTATGGGCTGGGATTTAGCTGAAATGGCAGATGCATCTAAGCAAAACAATGAGGCAGATGTGGAGGAAGTGCACATCCCTCCAGCGCCAGCTGCTACAGGAAAAGGAAAGAGCAACAAGGTGGTCACTAGGACCAAGTTAAGTAACTTCAAACCAGATGAAGATGTAAACATTGTGAAGTCATGGCTTGAAATAAGCTGTGACCCAATTACAAGTACTGCACAAAAAAAAGATCGCGTGTGGGACAGGATCATGCACCGGTACAATTTGAGGAGGGGGTCCTACCCAGAAAGGAGTTTGAGGTCTCTACAGAGCCGTTGGGACATAATCAAGGCTGAAGTGAGGAAGTTTTCATCCTTCTATGCTGATGCCATTCGAGAAAATCCTAGTGGGATGTCGGATGCCAATAAGGTTTGTGGACCCATTTTCTATAGAATTTTTTTTCTAGGAATTTTTCTGTTGTAGAACCATTTTAACAGTAATTATTTCCTGTTGCAGACCACTCATGCAGCAGCTAATTTTGCTGTTATCCTCAAACAGAACTTTGCTTACATACATTGTTGGGAGATTATGAAGGACGAGCCCAAATGGCAGGATCCAAAGCCTAGACCATTTGCAAAGTCAGCTGGAGGTGAAGGTTTTGGAGAGGACAGTAGCCATGGGCCTGACACCAACGACTTTGGAGAGCACAATTCTAGCCCTACTGGACATGCCGAGAAGAGGCCTATGGGCAGGGATTCAGCTGAAATGGCAGATGCATCTAAGCAAAACGATGAGGCAGATCTGGAGGAAGTGCACATCCCTCCAGCGCCAGCTGCTACAGGAAAAGGAAAGAGCAACAAGGTGGTCACTAGGATCAAGTTAAGTAACTTCAACCCAGATGAAGATGTAAACATTGTGAAGTCATGGCTTGAAATAAGCTGTGACCCAATTACAAGTACTGCACAAAAAAAAGATCGCATGTGGGATAGGATCATGCACCGGTACAATTTGAGGAGGGGGTCCTACCCAGAAAGGAGTTTGAGGTCTCTACAGAGCCGTTGGGACATAATCAAGGCTGAAGTGAGGCAGTTTTCATTCCTCTATGCTGATGCCATTCGAGAAAATCCTAGTGGGATGTCGGATGCCGATAAGGTTTGTGGACCCATTTTCTACAGAATTATTTTCTAGAAAATTTTCTGTTGTAGAACCATTTTAACAACAATTATTTCCTGTTGCAGACCACTCATGCAGCAGCTAATTTTGCTAGTATCCTCAAACACAACTTTGCTTACATGCATTGTTGGGAGATTATGAAGGACGAGCCCAAATGGCAGGATCCAAAGCCTAGACCATTTGCAAAGTCAGCTGGAGGTGAAGGTTTTGGAGAGGACAGTAGCCATGGGCCTGGCACCAACGACCTTGGAGAGCACAATTCTAGCCCTACTGGACATGCCGAGAAGAGGCCTATGAGCAGGGATTTAGCTAAAGTAGCCAAGAAGACAGCAAATTCCTCTGCCAGTTCAACGTCATCTGCAGAGTATGCTTCGAGGATGCAAGATCTTCCATTGCAAAAAAATTCAATCCTGGAAGAAGAATCCGCGCGCAAAAATGATCGTTTCCAGCAGCTTGCCTGCATAGATGAGAAGTGGTTTGAGGAAATGCGAAGACACAATCAATCACTATTAGACATTGAGCAAGAGAAGATTCGGATGATGCGTGAGAAGCATGACATGGACAGGCAAGAGAAGGAGAAGCAAGAGGATGAAAGGATCCTTGGGATTGATCTTAATGCCTGCACACCAGCTCAGAGAATGTATTACGAAGCTCTTCAGGAAGAAATTCTCGAGAAGATTGCAGCTAGGAGCAGGAAGAGACAGGGGCCCTGAACCATGGTGATGTGAAATTCATTTATGCTTCGTTCAATTTATTTCCAGGAACTAATTTGTTTAGAGTGAGTGAACTTCTATGGTGATGTGATCTGTTGAACTAATTTGGGAGAGAGGGAACCTTATATGTTCATGTTATCTGTTGATCAGTTAAACACTAATTTGTTTGAGTGATCTTCTGAATTAGTATTTGTATACTATTGTGAAGCCTGGAAAGGCATGTGCCACCTTCTGAATTAGCATATCTGCTGAGATTTAGAGGCATGTGCCATTGTGTGTCACATCTGAAAACATGCAAAAATATTACCTGGACACTCGCTACCTTTTGCCAAAGTCACCAACTCATATTCTTTTTGCTTCCTGTCATGGCTTTACACCCAATGTTTCGCTACATATTGTCTGTTCTGTTGTTTTCACATTTACACAGTACCTGATGCAGTGATGCCCTCCACTTGTTGTAGGATGATGAAGTTGCAGATAGCGACGGCGAGGTGGATGGACCCCATGCTAATGAACTGGACTTTGGTTTTGACATGTAGAGTTCTGTTGCAGTGCTGCTGCTTGAAGAAGTTGCAAGTCAGACTTTTGGGTTTGGGTGTTATGCTGGGAATCTGGGATGTATCCTGTACTGTATGGCTATATGCTTGGACACGTGGGACTTCATGACTTGAAATCTGTCATTTGATCAGATATGATCTTGGACTTGTGGTCATGTGCTGTACGTACTGTATGACTAGTGCTGTAGCGTCTAAGTATTTGGTGACTTAGTGTGGCCTGTGGCCATTTGAACTTAATTATTCATGCTGTTAAATTGTACTGATGCTAGTTGCTGCCATTATTTGTTTACTATTTGGCTAACCTAGTATAAGACACTGTAAAACACCTCGATAACATTTCTCTGTCGATTGCGAGATAACATTTCTCAATTCTCTGTCGATTGCGAATGGCGGCTAATATGTCAGAAATGGTGGGAGAGGAGGGATCTCTATGATTCTTTTTTTAAAAACTAAATTGGCGGGAGATCTGCCTTCTGATTAAGGGAAGAAACAAAGGGTTTTTGCAACACAAATCACACGTGCCTAGACAAATATATCAACATGGTTTGCCTTCTTTGCAAGATATCTTTCCGTTATTCGCGATGCTACCTCCTCAGCTGGCAGGCTAGCTTGCTGTAAAATCCGGCAATTCCGCTCATCCGAATATTCACTCCATCGAAGGCCTCTCTGATCCTCTCTTTCCATCTTTCATCAAACCCAACAAGATATTTTCCTTATTACGGTGATATGGTAATTAGAGCAACTCCAACAGATCCCAATAACAATCCTCTTTTCCTATATTCCGAGTTAAAGGGGATTGAGAGGAAAAAACAGCTCCAACAGATCCCCTTTCTATTCCTCTTTTCCTATAATTTTTTCTCAATTCCCTTTAATTCAATCATATTTCCTTTATAAAGGGGAGACAATTCCTCTCCTCTTTCCCTCTTCCTCCTTCCCGTCGCATGCCCGTGCGAGGCGCCCGACGCGCCGCTGCCTGGGCCTGACTCTTGCCGCCGGTCAGCCGCACGCCTGCGCATACCGCATCGCGCCGCCACACGCCAACCGTCGGCCGCCCGCGTCGCGTTGCGCACACTGCCGCCGCCGGCCTGGTGCCCGTCCGCCGCCTGCTGGCAGCCCGTGCGACCGCCGTCGGCCGCCCACGTCGCGGTGCCCGCCCGCCGCCGCCTGTTGGCCGCCGGCCTGCACGTCGCACGCCGGCCGCCCACGTCGCGCTGGCCGCCCGTGCGGTCACCGCTAGTCTGCTCGCCTCGCGCCGCCCGTACGCCTGCCGCCCCTGTTGCCGCCCCATCTGGCCACGGATGCACGCTAAATTGCTAATATCTCTCTCTCCGGCCAGAAAGAACTCTGCAACCCTGCCATTGCCCAGTCGCCGCCTGCACGAGTCCACCACCACTGAAACCCGTAAGAATCTTTCGACATTTATAGTTCGATCGGATAGTTTGCGTATCAATCATTTTCTTTTCATATATCCTACAGAAGTTCGACTTGTGCGGTTAAGTTGTGCCCCATTTTCGATATAGCGTGCGCTTTAATCTGGTATGGTCCACATCTGTTGTTTCAGGTGGTTTCTCGACAACCATATGGCAGCCGCCATGTCCCGGGACATGGGCGTCGCTGCCATCGTCGTGGCGGCGTGCGCCCTGATGGCCGCCGTAGCCGCGGCCGCCGCATTCTTCGTCGCGCTGAGCCGGTCGGCGGCGCGGGAGGCGTCGCTGCGGGCGAGCCTCGTCAGGCACAAGGAGGCGCTGCAGCAGGCGGAGCGCAAGAGCCTCAACAAGACCAGCGCGTTCGCCGGCGCCAGCCACGACATCAGGTCGGCGCTGGCGGCGATCACGGGGCTGGTGGACGTGTCCCGGGCCGAGGCCCAGGCGCACCCGCAGATCACGCGCAACCTTGACCAGATGGATGTCTGCACAAACAAACTGCTAGGTGAGTCGGCGTTTTGCATAGGGATCTTGTTGCTTTTCATCAGCCAAGATATGCATCTGTGTTGGAAAATTGAACAGTGTGTTTTTCCCATGATAATACTGCTAGTAGTTACCAAAAATACATTTGCAGTGTATACGAAGTAAACATAGTGAGGGTGCTACCAAAATACATTTTCAATGTTATAGACCAGCCTTTCTGTTCTGAAATTATGTGGAGATCGACTGCGAGGCAGCCGATGAGAGGTCCGGATTCGGTGGTTTTCACCCCGTCAAGTGGGGTGTGGTGTTCAGCGGCGCTACGGCGGAGGGTCCTACATGGCGGTGGCTTTTCTCGGTGTGGTGCAGTCTGCTTCTGTCGGCTTTCTATCAACTCAGGGCCACGTTTGCAGGTTCTCGACGACTTATTCGGTATGTATGTTGGTGGGTGCCGCGTCTGTCTGGGAGGATTTGTTGTGTTTCCGTGTCAATGTCCCAAACCGACCGGATAGAGGCGCCTTGTGGGGAGGCTGTGAGCGGTCCGAGTCGATGTCTCAATCCAACCGGCGGCCTGAGTTGAGTTGAGTTGGTGCCGGCGTTGTTTAATTTGTTGTGGTTTGTTTTTCTTTGGTTGTATTGTCCAGTCTGGCCTTCATCTCCTTTTTAATATAATCGGCAGCTCTCCTGCTCGGTTCCTTTCAAAAAATTATGTGGAGATGTTTCCTCGATCTGTTAGGAAATTGAATGTCTAAAATATTTGAATTTAAAAGCCATAATTTCATTAGCACTAGCTAGGCATATATAATATACATTTTTTTACTGTTATTATGTACATATGTCAACTGAAATAACAGGCCCGACTTGGCACTTTATAATTAGAAGATTCCTCAACGCTACATGTAATTTGTGCAGGGATACTTAACTCAATACTTGATACAAGCAAGGTTGAATCAGGAAAGATGCAGCTAGACGAGGCTGAGTTCAACCTAGCAGAAGTTTTGGAAGAATCCATGGACATGATCAATATTGTAGGCATAAGCAAAGGGCTTGAAGTGATCTGGGATCCCTGTGATTTATCTATCCTCAAATGTGGAACTGTGATAGGGGACTGCAGGAGGCTCAAGCAGATCCTTGATAATGTACTCGGCAATTCTGTGAAGTACACTCAAGAAGGGCATATCATTCTCCGTGCTTGGGCAAATAGGCCTATCACGAGAAGTTCAATCAATGTTCCTTCGAGATTTGGCTGTTTAAGACCCGGTGGCAATTTCTTATGCTTGTTCAAAACAAGAGAACATCAAGCTGACCGTCATTCATTCAGTTTGGTTCAAAATGATCCCAACTCGATTGAGTTCTACTTTGAAGTGGATGATACTGGCATTGGAATTCCAAAGGAAAAGAGAGAGTTGGTGTTTGAGGACTATGTCCAAGTTAAAGAAGGGCAAGGAGGAACTGGCTTGGAGCTTGGAATTGTTCAATCTTTTGTAAGTTTTATCCCCATTGCTCTCAGATATCTATGACAATCTGATATCCTTTTATCTCTTGTTATTGCAGACTTTTACCTGATATCTCTTGTTAATAACAGGTTCGTTTGATGGGAGGTGAGATTAGCATCAAGGACAAAGAGCCTGGTAAAACTGGAACCTGCGTTGCGTTCAATGTGTTCATGAAGATGTGTGGAATCCATGAACAACATGACATAGAAGAAGGCAGTTCAACCCCATCGATAGAAACAAGCGAAAGCCTCATCCGAGCCTCAGCCTTCCGAGAAGCTAATAGCTTTGATGGTGTCCACTGTGTGCTTCTTGTTCATGGTGATGAAACGCGAAGAATCCTGCGAGCTTGGATGGAGAACCTTGGGATCAAAGTCTGGCTAGTCCCACAGCTCGAGTTTATTGCTTTTGCTGTTGAGAAGCTGTGCCGTGTTAGTACTTCCCCTTCAAGGACATCATCAGACAGTTTTGAATGTCGCACGAACTATTGTTTCAGGCCAAGAGATATGGTTTCCCAAATACTGCCCGGTGCATTGAACAATAGCAATAGCATCCAAAGAGGCACATGTGGAGGAGTGCTGGTTGTCATTGACGCACACTATGGAAAAATGGAGGACATATGCACCGAGATGAGCTTTGCTGAAATAAAAAACCGAATTCCATGCAAAGTTGTCTGTCTAGCAGATGCAAACACCTCTTCTAGTGACTTGAGAAGGTTCAGGCACAATACATGCTGCGATCTTGTTCTGCAAAAACCGATCCACGGATCTCGGTTACACGCCCTCTTGAAGACCCTGAGGGACCTCCAGACGCCGCACGCCCAACACCCGTCTCATGTTAGTCCTGAAAACACCAATACCAGCACTCCAGGAGGATCATCTGGAGCTGGCACATCGGCCATGGTTGCGCATTCGAATTCAGAACCAAGAGCAGAGGACGATAAACCCCTGGCTGGAACGCATGTATTGCTAGTGGAGGACACGCTGACTTTGCAGACTATTGGGAAGAAGATACTGCACCAGCTAGGAGCAACCGTTGAAGTAGCAGAGGATGGAGCCAAGGCTCTCAGCATGTTCCAAGCTGCTCTAGAACAAGCCGCAGCCGCCTCGGAAACGGATGCAGCGTCCACTCGCTACGATGTGATCCTCATGGATTGCCAGGTTAGGTTCAACAAGATCCTACAGTACAGAACCCCACATTCTCTCTCTTTTCAGTTTTCCCGTACTAGAGCACTTCGCCTTTTCTGTCCGAGTTGTCATCAAATTAGCAGCTAACTTATCAGCTGATAGCGAATTCGTCCTCTATCACAAATCGTATATTTTCCCGTTGAGATGGTTATTACCAGGACCAGACATTCTTTTTGCCAGATGCCCGTGATGGACGGCTACGAGGCGACAAGGCGCATCCGCGAGGCGGAGCGCCGCCACGGCGCTCGCACTCCGATCATCGCGCTGACGGCGCACGCCGTGGAGGAGGAGACGCACAAGACCATCCTCGCCGGGATGGACCTCCACCTGACCAAGCCCATGGAGCGGAGGAGCATCGCTGAAGCCATCGGCCGCGTGCGTCGTCTCCGCCATGCCGCGCCGCTGCATCTGGGAACTGACTGAATGTGACTGTTGCCGCTGCCCAGGCGTGAAGATGCGTGGCTGTTTTAATTTGTTGTGGCAGAGCACGTACGCGACCTTTTCTTTGGCTTTCTCTGTTACAGAAATTGCAATCAAAGAGTTCGGAGGGTTTGGGACACTTGGGGGGGTGCGGGCTGGTGATCGATCAGTAGGTTGCGTGATCAACGTTCCATGGCCGGAATCATGGACTTCGTTAATCGGGGGATAGTTCGTAGTTTCCTGCTTATCCCTGAAAATATCGGCACGGAGAGATATATAGCACGCGACAGCTTTGTTCGTATTTGCTTTTTCATGGCAATCATTGACGTTGTAGACGAATAATTCAGCCTTTCCAACTCGAGTGTGTGCATGCGGCGATAACAACGGTGCACTGTTTGCTGATGGGGCGCGTCTCAAATGATTGCGTTTTTTTTTCTGAACGGGCTCCAAAAAAGGGATCTGTGTGCCGTATAGTTATTATTGGTACAATAAGCCACGAGTTCAACTACCTGTACGTGTAGCACCGTATTTATTTTTGTTTGTAGATTTGATCTCGGACACCACACATCCTTTGTCCTAGTGCTATCTTGTGCCAAGTGAGTGTTGATTATTGTCATCTGAAAACGAGGATAGCTGCCCCATGTTGACTCTAGGCAAAAAGAATCATCCATCCATCGACGGGGATAACTACGGCGAAGGTTATTTTCTGATCTTGTATGTACAGTTTTACTAACCGAAATATGAGATATTTCCTCGGTTTGGAAATATCGGCACTTTTGGAAATATCGGCACTAAAGAGAAGAAGAAAAAAGGTCCGGGTTTTTGTTTGGGCATGCACGCACGCACATGCCGGCTAGATTCCGTGAACTTGGACGACGGCCTTCTTCCCTTTGGATACATCCACGAAACGTCACTAGCTCGCCGCGCAGGACAGCGAAACGGGGCTCCCAAAACCCATGGTAGAAACGGAGCTTTCTTCGGCGAGATCAGATCAGACCACTTTAACAACAACCAAGCCATCCGCTGGCCTGTGGTCTCTACTCGATCTCTACGTACTGCGGGATGGGATAAGCCTCGGCGACCGTGGCGACGCCGACAGCGATCCCTACCTAGTCGCCGAGCTGGCGGCGTGATCTGAACCCCCCCGCTTGTGATCAGTTGCTTGACGGCCCACGCCGCCCCGGGCCCGTTACGTTAATTACCCAACCGATCCGCCGACCTGCGCCAAACCGTGTACCGTCAGCCTGTCATCCCGTGGGCGCATCGGTCGTCGGGTTCTATGATTAGGAGTAAATTATTGCTTGCATATAGATTTTCCGCTGACGACGTCGACGCGTGACAGGTTCGTTCTGTTCAACCCGGGTGGCAGCTGTGAGTGACCATCCGCCAGTGTTTGCACATGAGCAAGTGCGCCGAACCAGTAGGCCGCCGGTCCGCGAGGAGGAGGCTGTTATTTTGTCATGGGGCACCGACCTCGTGCCCGTGACCCGACGGAAGCTGCTCCTCTGCAGTTAAGGCACCTGCAGTTGGGTCACTGACAGGTGGGCCTCCCTGCAATCAGGCCCACATGTCATTGAGTGAACTGCAGGGATTCAACTGCAGAGGAGACTCATCCGACCACCCGAGGCCCGAACGCAACGCAAGCTGTGCCCGTCCGTCCACACGACGTCCCCTGCCTGCCGCTGCCGGCCGTCGCGGCACCCGACTATAAAACAAGCCGCCCCGCGCGGGGCGCGCCACCATCCTCCTCGCCCGCACATAAGGGGCCCCCGTGTCGCCGCGCGCTCTGCTCGGACGGGCGGACGGGGCGGGCTCGCGGGACCTTCTCCCGGACGAACAGCTTCACCGTCGCGGCCGGCGCGCTTCGCCCACCGCGGCGCGGGGCTCGGCTCAGCGTCCTCCATCCGTGGGAACCAGATGGATTCCGGGACGGGGCAGCACGGGTAAGCAAGCAAAGGCAATTCGATCTTCTTGTTGGGCTATTATTACAGAAGAAGAGGAAGAGAAGCCTCATCTGCTATGTTCTCCGTTCTGTTTCTTTTTTCTTCCCGGGCGTGCGAAGCTGCGAGCATTACAGGCGCGGGTGCCGGGTCGTGGCGCCCTGCTGCGGCGAGGTCTTCGACTGCCGCCATTGCCACAACGACGCCAAGGTCCGGTCCTTTTCGATCCATCCCGTTTGCCCAGCACCTCTCGCTCTCATCCAATCCAACCATGCTGCTCGCTTCTGTCGCTTTGGCTTTGGACACGAGAATTACATTGAATTAAACAAGACTCTGAAACGTTGGGATTTGTGCTCTGTGCCGCAGAACTCGCTCGAGGTCGACCCGCGCGACCGCCACGAGATCCCTCGTCACGAAATAAACAAGGTCGGTGCTCCTTCGCTAATCTTATGCTTTGGGTGTTTTTTCATCGTTTGCTTCTCTCTGTTTTCTCGACTTCTTCTGGATTCAGGCCTCGTGAATCATGCTTCTTTCCTCTTTGGGAAATCCAAAGGTTCGCATGCAATGTTATATCCAAATAAAGCCACTGTCCTCTCAATCCAGAGAAAGCCCGTCCTCTGATTTTTTTTTCTCTCTCTCCCCTTCTCTTCAGATAAGAGGTTACCACAGTAGCTTTAGTGCTATCTCCAGGGATGCCCAGATTTTTCTCACCCATCTTCAGATAAGGCCACATACTAGGTTAGTGCTCTAGGGAATCGTTCCTTCTTGATATTTCCGTTCCACAA
This sequence comes from Echinochloa phyllopogon, assembly GCA_033239725.1. Classification (NCBI taxonomy): domain Eukaryota; kingdom Viridiplantae; phylum Streptophyta; class Magnoliopsida; order Poales; family Poaceae; genus Echinochloa; species Echinochloa phyllopogon. The sequence continues at coordinate 24,387,449 of BTCW01000018.1, read as the reverse complement.
TCCAGTTGTCACTATAATATTGGCCACTTCTGCTCCATCCTGACCTGCACCTAGTGGCCGGCGGGGCACTCTGGTCCACAAGATTTTTTTTAAGCCCATGCAAGAGTGTCATTACAAGGATGGCGGCAGGGAAATTCTGAAAAAGGGGGAGCACGAAAGTGAGAGGACAAAGGCATATTTCGCCATCAAATTGAAAAGACTTAACTGCACTCAGCTGATGAGCACTGAATAATTGAGGGCCTGGATATGATTGCTTATGTGTAACTGTATTAGCTTATCCAAATCAACTGATGTGGCCCAACAGTTGTCCTGGATTAATAGTGGTGAATTTGCTGTCTATCTGCTAAAGCAATCCTTGCACACTCTTTCTTTGACTTACGCAATATTCTGCTCCCGACTTTCCTAAATATTAAAAAAGAAGATACCCTCAAGCAAATCATATTTGATTCTTTTTTGGAGCCTAGAGTATATATGAGTCCATACGACATATAAGTTTGCTTTCTCAAACAAAGATCGGCTAATACATTAAAAAAGTTTGGCTAAAGAGATTGAATTCTCCAGCATATAATGGTGATGAGTGTCCTGTCCTATCCTATTTCTATAAAGAATTCCGTGGCCATTTTGAACAGTTTTCTGATAATGCAGATGCATTATGCGGAAAAATGGTCTAATAGTATCCTTTTATTTTACTCGATGACAAGAAATAAATATGAGTCGGCATGGACACAGCATGTTTTTACAACTATTTCAGTGTTTGTTCCTTTTTTGCGTTTGAAATTACAACAATTCAGTTTCCCTAGACTGTTGACTTACTGAAACTGTTCTACAGGTGATCTGCACTCTCTGCTCCAAAGAACAGGATGTAAGTTGCCTAACCATACAATATTTCTTCGAAAAAATTCATATTTTGGCTGTACTAGTTGCATGAAATTTAATTGTTCATTTCTATCCACAGGTGCAACAGAATTGTTCTAACTGTGGGGCCTGCATGGGGAAATACTTCTGTGAAATATGCAAATTCTTCGATGATGATGTAAGCATGTTTTTTTCGTTTTTAATTCTTTGTGACAAATTAATTTGGCATAGATATGGAAATCAGTGTGTTATACTTTGTGAATAATTTTCATCCTCCCCAATCTGATAGATATACTGCTCTGTTCCAGATCTCAAAGGGCCAATACCACTGTCATGGATGTGGCATTTGCAGGCAAGTGTCAAACTCACATCTTTGTTTTACTCCAAAAACTACTCACAACTATGCTCAAAATTCTGAAACATTTGCTATTAATTCAAAATGATCAAAACTGGATGATTTTCATCTTCTTTTATTTCAGAACTGGTGGTGCAGACAACTTCTTTCACTGCGATAAGTGCGGTAATTTTCTATATGGGATTCACTCTATCGTGGCTCACATTAACGGTCCCATGACCAGGATTTCACTAACTCGTGCGGCCCTTGGCACTTTGGCAGGGTGTTGCTACAGCAACGTGTTGAATGATTCTCATCGCTGTGTGGAAAGAGCAATGCATCACAATTGCCCTGTCTGCTTTGAGGTGAGGGCCCCGTGCCCCCATGCTTCTTCATCCTACGGAAATAAATTCGATCTGATCTTTGCAGTTCGTGATCTTGAGAAAAATTATTGTGTCTTGCTTCACAGTACCTGTTCGACTCCACGAAGGACATCAGCGTGCTGCAGTGCGGGCACACGATCCATCTGGAGTGCATGAACGAGATGAGAGCGCACCACCAGTAAGACCCTCTTCCTCGCGTCTTTCAGATACCAACTTCACCTGACACATTTCATTTCATCTTATGCCTGCAATGATCTCAAGCCCTTTTGACTTTGTTCTTGTCGGCAGCTTCTCGTGCCCGGTGTGCTCGAGGTCCGCCTGCGACATGACCGACACGTGGCGGAAGCTCGACGAGGAGGTCGCCGCAACCCCGATGCCGGAGATCTACCAGAAGAAGATGGTAAGCAGCAGAGTAGCAGGCCGCTCTCGCTCTCTCTGAACTCGCTCCATTACATTGTACGCCTGCATCGTCTGGGCTGGGCGTTTTCCGGCGAACCTGAACCTGGTCGGAGTCGGACGCCGATCGCTGGAGCTGAACGAGGATGCTATATGTGACTGAATGCAGGTATGGATCCTGTGCAACGACTGCAGCGCGACGTCGAGCGTGCGGTTCCACGTGCTGGGGCAGAAGTGCCCCGGGTGCAGCTCGTACAACACCCGGGAGACGAGGAGCGGCCCCAGGGTTTGAGCAGAACAGAGGCCAAAAGCCACCGAACGCCGAGGAGGTTCAGTACGTCGATCGAAGGCCAAAGCGTCCATGTCCACCGGCTGCATCATGGTCGAGGATGCAGCAGTAGCGTGCCGGGAAGGCGGGGCCGGGTGCAGCTGGAGTGGAGAGAGACATCGGAATTGGACGCTTGCATGTTCAGAGAATCACTCTGTGCCACTGTGTTTGCTATGGCTCATTGGAGCAAATTCGTTGGATTACATGCATGGGCCTCTTCTAGGCCATGATGACCGTGTACCGGCAACAGAAATGGGATTTTTTGCAGGAATTGAATATCACAAGCAGTTCAGTATAGCTCTGTTATCACGATGCCGCTGGGGAAGGAATGGCTCACCCGCACCCGTGCCCGACAATTACCCGTCCCCAGTTTATCCATCCCCAAAAGAACGGGTAATTGCCCAATGGACACAAATAACCCAATGGGTAAGCGTGAGGTGATAGAGATCGAGTTCGATTCATTCACCGGTGGCCGCCGCATGCAGCACGCGAAGCTGGTCGGGCTCCTGGCCTCAATCTACAACACGGCATGGCGCTGCATCCAAGACGGAGCATCCAGACGTCGTCCGCAAGCAAAACGCTCATACCCTCCTGAAGAAGTGGATCGGAGATTCTGATTGACGGAAGAAGATGGGTACGGATGAAACAGATATTGTTCGCGTATACCCTCCCCATACCCAAGTTCATATGGGTAATCCGTATCCTACCCAAATACAACGGGTATGGATTTGGACACGGATGGTGGTTACCCAACGGAAACGTGACTCTGTTACCTTCATTTGCTTTTTGGATGACATGGCTTTGCCTCAGAAATTCGTTTCAGAAGCAAAGCGGAAATAGAATCTGGGCCTAGCGTTGTCCCCGTCAGCCCATAGGGCCGAACCATACCTTCCAGAATGGGCCGAGCAGTTGGTGAAACTTCATGGGCTACATAGTTTTTTTTCCTCTAATGAGAATTCAGTTTTTTTTTCTTCCGAAAGAAGAATTGAGATGGCAACTTTACGCAGGTCATTATTTTGCAGCTTTGCGGCTCAGCCTGCAAGTGGGTTGGAAACCAAACTATACCCACACCATCACATTTTCATGAGTGAAATTATATGAATCCACTCCACCCCAAACCACCACCACCACACACCAATCCAACCCAAACATTTGAACTCATAATGTAATAACTATTAGCCAAACTATGGTTACAACCCAATAAAAACTCGTTTTTTAAAAAAAATTATAATATATATTCTTTTCAAACTGCTTTGCACAGAGGAGCTGCCAGACATACTGAGTCATCTCCAACAAATTTCGGTCAATTTCGATAAAATTTTATAGTGTGAACGCGAGGTTTTAATTCCAGGGTCCGGCTCTTGACATGGGGCCCACGTGTAGGTCTAGCAACACTGCTTTGCACAGAGGAGCTGCCAGTCATACTGAGTCATCTCCGACAAATTTCGGTCAATTTCGATAAAATTTTATAGTGTGAACGCGATGTTTTAATTCCAGGGTCCGGCTCTTGACATGGGGCCCACGTGTAGGCCTAGCCACACTGCTTTGCACAGAGTAGCCGCCAGTTATACTGAGTCATCTCCAACAAATTTCAGTCAATTTCGATAAAATTTTATAGTGCGAACGCGAGATTTTAATTCCAGGGTCCAGCTCTACACAAAAAACCCATTTCAACCCAACCCAATCCAACCCAACCCGTATTTACATAGAACCTACTCCACCCCACCTCATTAACCAATATAACCCATTTCAACCCACTCCAATACACCCCACATCAAAATCCAACTCATTAAACCCATTTGAAACCAAACCGTTTGCAGGGTGATTTGCGCCGGCACTTGTTTTTGTTTCTGGGCAATAAGACTGTCACCCATTCGTGGTACACTGCCGCGACCAAGCTTGCCAATATAGTGCAGTAGTGCCGTAGTACGAACGGCAGCAAAACTGCCGCTGGATCATCCTGATTTGATTAGCCGAAAAGGATATATCAACGAAACAAGCGCCTTTCTCTTTCCAAATCATCCCTCCTGTGATGCACATCCATCATGGCATGGATGGTATCATGCTCCTCCTATCTGTGTACCAATAACAAAGAAAAAGCCGGCCGGACCCTTTTCTTCCCCTCCTCCCGCCTCTTGTTAGTTGTTACACAGCTGTAGTGTTTTAGTGCTACTACTCGTTTATAGTGAGAACAACAATACCATTTGTTACGTTTCATCTGAGAAGAGCTCTATCCTGATTTATTTGTCGTTGAGAATCTGTGCCTCCCCTCTCATTTCCGGTTTTCAAGCGACTAATATTTAAGAACGGAGGGAGTATAGTACATTTAAGAACGGAGGGAGTATAGTACATTTAAGAACGGAGAAAGTACATCTGTATCCATATAATTTGTTACGTTGCTCGAGAGACCCAGCAGCACATCTTCAACCTAGATAGAGACGCACGGAACTCAGCCCTTGTTAGTTTCTAAAAAGCAACCCCCAAAGTTCACTATGCAAAAAGAAGATTCTCATCACATCAAAATGTCGGCCCATGCATGGAGTATTGAACGTAGATGAAATCAAAAACTAACTGCACAGTTTTGTTGTACTCTGCGAGACGAACATTTTGAGCCTAATTAATTAATTTTTGGACAATTTTTCACACATACAAACCAAATACTACAGTGACGCAATGATTACGAAGTGACCTCAAACCCCCACCCCTATTTTGCATCTAAACAAGACCTCAAACTAATAATTAACCAATCGAGTCAATCCCTTTGCGTATACACAGTCGTGAAAGCTACACCGTCGCGAAAACAGCATCTATTTAATGTCCCCAGATAACAGCTGATAGATACAAGTACGATTGGAATACACGTCGTACACACACATCATCAGTACTAGTACTTCGTATTTGCCTGGACGATCGGCCTGGAGACCGGACGCGGAGCGTCGTGGTCACGCCCGCGCCGCGACCACGTGCCGTAGGCATACGCCACCAGGTGTGTCGCATGATTGGGATGCTCCGCCGTAGTAAACTAATCCAAATACCGCCATCCCGTCGCTGTCACAAAGGCAGCCGGCGGACGCATCATGCAGCGTACTAGCTCTCGCGTGCTTACGTATCCGTACAGATGTCCCCCGTTCGTCCGTCAGAACCGGCGGAGTTGCGTCGCCAACTCCAAATCCCGTGGCCGGCAACGTCGAATCGCGCGCACCATCCCCCACCCGGCTGCGCACCCGCCCGACGCGACACGGTCTGTGCCCGCGACCATCCCACGACGCTGGCCGAACCAACCCACGTAACCCCACCACCCCGCGCCGCGCGGGTCCGGCCGGAACGCCGAAAACACACGTTCGCCACGACGCCACCGCCCCAAAAACAGCCAAAAACCGCAGCGCTCCACCAGCGCGACGCAACGGGCGTCGGCACTCCGCACTCGGCCGGCCGGCTGCCCCCTCTCTCTCCGTCGCAGTCCAGACGAAACAAGCAGCCACCGCGCCGGCCTGGCCAGGGGCCCCCGTGCGCTGCGCGGCGCTGACCGCCCGTTGCCAACTCGGCGGCCAGCCCCGCCCATCCCCGACGGACCCGAGCCGAGCGCGCTGCTTCCCTCTGATGCCTGCCATAAGTAGCTGGACCAGCCGTTCCCCACGCCCCCTCCCCCGGTCAAAGCCAACACGACACCACCACCCCAGTCTGGCTAGCTGTCCCCTTCGCTTCGCTTCGCCCCCTCCCTGCCTCGGCGCCGCTGCCGGCCCGCGCCCCGGCTCTCGCTCTCTATCCCTCCGCCACGCCCCCCCGCGTGCCGCCTCGGCCCCGCATTCCGCGCCGCGTCGCCACCGAATCGGGCGGAATCCGAGGGGGGCGAGAGGAGGAAGTGAGCGGGGATGGGGTCGCCGGGGGCCGGGAGCAGCGGCGGCCACGAGTGCTCCTTCAAGATCCTCCTCATCGGGGACTCGGGCGTCGGCAAGAGCAGCCTCCTCGTCAGCTTCGTTGCCGCCTCCAGCCTCGACGACGATATCGCCCCCACCATCGGTACGCCGTCATCGATCACCCCACCCCGCCGGCCGATCGAAGTCGATTCTGATCATTCTGGCCTAGCGCTGGCCGCACGCAACTGCGCCGCTGCCATGTCGCTGCCCCAGCGACCCAGCGTACGCTCGCTCGTAGCAGTGGTACACCACTAGGATTTCCGGGCGGCCGAAGCTAGCTGCCGTTTGTCGAGGGAGGGATCAGGGCGGCGTCGGTCCCTCTCCTCTCCCTCACCAGGAAGCTTGCTCTGCTGTTTCATCTCGCCATCACCCGCACGGGAGAAAAATTGGAGGCGTGCCTCAATTATTGCCTCTGCTGCTTTTTTTTTTCCTGTTCCGAGTCCACTAGTCTAGCTCTATTAATTAGTCCGTGGGGGGCGATCCACCTTGTGTGCCGATCCTCCCCTTTTGGCGTCAGCCTGGATTCGACCGGGAGTGTGAAGTAGGTGGTGGATTAAGGGTGCGAGCCACTCGGCCCAGTCTAGTGAGCAAAACTTCCACCACTTTTTAATATTCGGAGTTGGTTTCTGCTCTTGCTTGTACTGGGGAGTTACTGCAATGGTTCCGCCTTTCTTATTGTCTGTTGGGAAAAATTTGCCGATGCTACTACTGCTGTACCGTGCACTAGGCTTTGTGCGCTAGTAGTTAAGTTAGCTTAGATGAACAACCAGTTACAAATTATGTTGGTTAGATTAACTCTCTGATCTTACTTTCCCTTTCTTCAGTATAATATCAATAATAATACTTCAAAGAGAAATCATGTTTCCTTTGCAAATAAAAAAATAGAACGGCAATCGTGCTAAAATATTTCAAAACAAGTGCCATCCTTCATGATCTTAGCCGCATAACATTCTGCCGTTATAAAAAAGAGAACCCGCAGCTTATGAAAGACCTGAGCCGTGCACATATGTTAATATAGAAGTTGCTATCCTTATTTCCTGGTATTATGCTGTTTCAGAAAATTCCAATGTGAGCACTGTAGCTTATATGTTATCTGCTTATGGTGGTTCCAATTTGGCACTTTATCATTTTTCTGCATTGCGTGCATGTGGCATGTCACTTTTTATCTAATCAAATGTCTTACTGTCTGACTTCTGTTTCATACTTGTTGCCAGGAGTGGATTTTAAAATCAAGTTCCTTACAGTTGGTGGAAAGAAACTAAAGTTGACAATATGGGATACTGGTAAGCGAGTACTTCGATTATGCAACATATCATTTAGTATTTTGTATTATATATCTGATTGCTGATGGGAATACACAATGTGAGAAAGCTGTTTTGCATACATCTTGGTATCTGCATCAGAACTTGTTGGACACTATGCCGCTTGTGGCTACATAGTTCTGTTCCTACTCCTTTTGCAATTCCACCCTAGTCTGCTCCCATTCCTGTTAGTGGTTTGAGAATCAAAGTTTGCTTTTCAGCTAATATATTTGAATTCTTCCTTCATGCCTATCCTTACATCATGGTTGTTGGGGTTTCTTATTTACAAAATTTAGCTGCACCTTGCTGCTTTGCGCCTAAAATATCTGGCTACTTTCGCCATGTTAGCCCTTACACGCTCAAAATCATTGCGACCCAGTTCCATCAATATTAAAAGTTCTGCTGTAGCCCCACCCTCTCCTTTGTTCTAAAGTAGCTCAGTGCTTCACCATGTTACCTCTGGCTACTGCTTCTAGAATTTAAAATCTTCTGAGTTATTATCAGCATGAGTCATGTTATAGTGTTTTCTGATATTTCAATATTCTAAAAACTTATGTTCCATATTTCCATTGCTTTGCAGCTGGCCAGGAGAGGTTTAGGACAATCACTAGTTCTTACTACAGAGGTGCTCAGGGAATTATTCTAGGTAACATAATATATTTACTACAAGTTCACTGCATAAATGTATTATCTCGTTACACTAGTTTTTCGTCACCCTGACATAAGATCATCGAATATGCCATAGAATCGTGTATGTTAACCTATTCGGTCACTAAAAAATGAGCTCACCATAAGGTCGGGCATCTGATGTTGCAATGTCTTAGTCTATGTTAAATGCTGAGGGTTTTACATGTAGCACCAATGAGTTCCTTATAGTTTCTGTAATGTTAATATATTCATTTATAACTCTCCACGTGCATATCTTATTTGTTGGATCAAAAAGACATGTTGTATTTGTCATTTTCTCCTTGTTATGAATTGGATCTCTGACTGAACTTTGAATGACAATTCCAAATGACTGTGTGTCTATGGACCGTTTAGTTGTTGTTGCATTTATGGAATCTGAATACCTGGGGCTAGGCAGACGATGCATAAATACATTATGATAAATTTTAGTGGTGAGTAGTCTAGAGATTTTTCAGGTGTTTGGTCCATATTCTTTCCATGCTTTAGTTGTTGCATTTATGGAATCTAAATCATTGCACCTACTCCTAGGTTGATGTTGATATGCATTATTGTAACTTCTAGTGGAAAAATTGCCTATTGAATTTCTGTCTGTCCAGTCCTTCATCTTGTTCTTTTTGTTCTTCAAAACTTAAGGTCTAATGACTTTGTGTTTCATCCTAGTATATGATGTCACAAAAAGAGAGAGTTTCTCAAATTTGACTGATGTGTGGACTAAGGAAATAGAAGCAAACTCAACAAACAAAGACTGCATAAAAATCCTTGTTGGAAACAAAGTTGACAAGGTACCATCTCTGCCAGAAACTTGTTTGTTATTTGCTTTTCTGGAATTGTTGTGGTCTCATCTAAGAATCTCTTAAAACCTTTTGTTGCTACACAAGTTGATTTTTAGTGGTATCTATACATTCTGAAGTTCTAGAAAGTAAACTAATGGGTTCTTTAGGTGAGAATAACTACAGTTCTTAGCTTTGATTCCGATGGCCTCATCTTGCAGGTTGATAAAAGAATGGTCACAAGAGAAGAAGGACTTGCCTTTGCAGAAGAATCTGGATGTCTTTTCCTTGAGAGCAGTGCAAAAACACGAGAAAATGTCGAGAAATGTTTCGAAGAACTTGCATTGAAGGTATGCTTGGGGAAAGATATTAGGCACCTTATGTTTTCTGCTTAGGGGCCGTTCTATGATTTGATCGATTGAATTGAACACTTGTATTGCCACCACTCACCAGTCACAATGAAGCTTGAGACATTTGTTGGTTCTGATTAAACTAGTAATTTATTTAAAACTGAAATAAAAAACCTATTTCTCTAGAGTTAATTGCCACATACTCAATTCTTTCTGCATGTTGGTGGTTTGCTTAATTGCACCCTTGGTGAAATGTGAAGACGGCTAATGAATCAGATGCAAAATAGTATACCTTAATGTTAATGCTGCTAGGAACATGGTTAGCTGAAATTCACTATGGGAAACATGTTGGCTTTGTTCTTCAGTTTAAATGGAAGAGCTCAGACGGCTTTTCTTCCTGCTAAAGACCCCCAATTTTACGCGTTGCTAAACTAACTCATGATCTTGCTATTGCCATGCAGATTCTCGAGGTCCCGAGTCTCCTGGAGGAAGGGTCTTCTTCCGTTGCCAAGAGGAACATCCTCAAACAGAAGCAGGAAAGTCATGCAAAGCAGGGCAGTGGATGCTGTCAATAGATGAGCCTACCCACTGGGCACGTTTGGTTGTCTTTGTGCGAGCTGCCCTTACGTTCTGCTGTAAATGAGTTGTATATCTACATGGTCTGTGAGTAAAAAAGGGTGTTAAAGAATCAGCTTGCGTGGGGTTTTGGGGGTAGTGATTATAATTGATTTGTACAAAGGACATGCGGCCTCTTTTCGGTGTTATTCAATTGTTTTTCTCACCTCCGGTCTGGTGAGCAGTTTTGGTGTTGCCCATTAAGTGCTGTTTGGTTAGGAGAACGCAAACGCAAACGGTAATGGAATAGATTACCGCTGTGACCTGAAAACAGTAACTAATTATACTGTGATTGTTTGGTTCGCTTCATTGTTCTCTCTGGTAATGGAAAGGAAAAACGCTGGTTAAGTATCTGCTCCTGGCCATCGCGGATGGAGTTATTCATGTGCCGCAACTACTCAGCGAATGCGACAGGCGCGAGCGATGGGATCAGCCAATCAAGATGGGCGCAAGAAAAAAACAGCGGGACGAGATCAAAAAAACAGCGGGGCGAGATCTGTTTCATCTCGCGGAAGAGCGTTATCGCGTTTGAACTGAATGAGACCTGATTCCTAGGCATCCGTTAGCACTCGAGCCAAACATAAAACAACATTATCGGCTTGCACCGCAATCAGTTACCGAAGCAAATCGAACCAAACGCTATCTAAATGGAATCAACTTTTGTCGAAGAATCAGTTCTCTCTCCATCTCTTCTCTCTCCATCTCTTATTCGCGATTCTCTTCCTGTGATTATACTCGGGATTGGGCGCTCTGTTTGTTTTAGTTTGCAGATTGATTGCAGCTAGTAATGCTTATAATATCTGAACAAAGGTGTTGCTGATCATACGGCCGCTACGGGGGCACGCAGAAAGACTTGAGTGGTCGGGATTTATATTCGGATACATAATATATGTAGTTTAACAAATTGACGTTATATGAGGCGTGACCGTGTGAGTGCCACAAAAACACCCAGAGAGGGAGCAAGGGCTATCTGTCCGAGAGGTCTTTTACGGTAACTTATACTACTCTTGGGTGGTATATGATGTAGACGTGTGTAATTTAGTAATTGACATGTTATAAAAATCTGAAAACTTTTTTCTTTCCTCTCAGACGACGGAAAAACGAGGAAAAGAGGAAAAATGAATAAGAAACAGAAGGGAAATGAAACGGTAGGTCACGTTAAAATTAGAATGATTGAATAAAAAAAACTTAACTGACAAGGCGCTGATAAAGAGACGCCCATGAAAAATCAACATTTTGTGTAGGGATCGATTTTAGCACAAGGCTCCGTCCCTTCAACCCAAACAGTGAGTTTGCATGTGCCTTTTTTTAAACATTTTAACACAACAAGTTCAGTCACAGGACAAGAGAATTCGAAATAATTATTATTCCACGTAGTCTCTCGGTTGGTCATACGGCTAAACACTTTGCCACGTCCAAAGAACGTAGTCCCTCTTTACGTTCCTTTTCCCTAGTATAGGTGGATGAGATCCTTAAATGCCCCTGGGTTCTTGGCATAATGTTCGATCTCAGCCTGCGGGACAAAAAAAAATGGCAGAATGGTGAGCAAATTCAAAATATTTTAGTACAAAAAAGAACAGCGACAAAAGAAGATATTCAACCAGAGGAATTTTAAAATGTTTGAGATCAATTAGAGCCATTCATTCCGAGAAATCGGACGGTGAAAATAAAAATAGTACCTAGAGGTACCTAAATAGAGCAATCCATTACGAGAAATAAGATAGTGGGAACAAAAAGAGTACCCAGAGATACTAGGTACCAAACTTATGGGACCGGATATCAAGGTACCAAATTTATGAGACCGGATACCAAAAATAGTAGGACTCCAAGCATTGTCAAACAGCTCATTAAACAATACTGACCTTCCGTATAGCTATAGCGGCTGTGACAAGTTTATCACCAATTAACTCATGCAAAACCTTGTCTGCAGAAAGCGATTCTACAGATTCCTGCAGGTTCTGCGGTAGCCTTTTGAGTTTGGAAGCGTAATCTGCAGGGTTTGATTCTGCAAACAACACGAGCCGCATGAGACATTTGCTCAAGGTGGTGAGCACATAAGTAATGGTGTTTTCTAGACATATGATGTAGAAAAAAAGTGTATACTCTTACATACTTCTATAGTGAACAGTTATCATACCAAAGGTTCAAAAATGATTGATAGGATTATTTCCAAACAATGGCCAAAGAGAGGTCAAGCAGTAAAAGATATTCATACCAACTGGTTCAGGCAACTTAAGGCCTCTCCTTAACCCATCAATGCCGGCAGCAACGATAGCAGCAAGACCCAAGTGCGGATTTGCACATGCATCGAAGGATTTGATCTCAAAGTTGCTGACTAAATCAAGTGGCACACCAGGTGGGCATGCGGTTCTCAATGGAGCCTCTCTGTTCTCTTTCCCCCAGCACAGATAAGCTCCACTCCATGTATTTGGCTGAATCCGATCGTAGCTATATACGAAAGATCAAGTGAAAATATTATTAAACAGCGGCACATAACATACTGATTTGAAATGGTTGCATCAGTACCCTCGTAATTAAGCCCACTAGATTAAAGGGAATATGGATTGGCATCTTGTTAATATCATGCAGCTTATGTGAGCAACAAACACTATATTGAGTCATCCCAATTTCAATTGAATTACAGGAGATTCTTAGAAGCTTTAATAGAAGACATTACCTGTTTGGATGAGGAGCAGTAAATGCCAATAGTGATGAAAGATGATAATACACTCCAGCAAGGAACTGTTCTCCAGTTTTTGACATTCCATGAAAATTATCTTTACTTGACCCCATAAAAACATTCTGATCATTCTCCCACAAACTCAGATGTACGTGAGAACCAGATCCAATATCATTCAAATCAGGCCTGTAAAGTGTTGAAGCAGAAGGATCAGATACCAGATACATAAGTTTCAAATGATTGGCGATCCATTATTGATCAAGTATAACTCATTTCAACTCCCCTGAGTACCAAAAATTTCAAACTCTCTATTGCCTGGCCAATTTGTTCACATGTATTGCTACTGGTACAAAACAATGTACGGAGTACACAGATAAATCCATTCTTCGATCTGGTATATAAATTGTTTCTGTTTAATGTACTAAATTGTTAACTTAATTTCACCCGACAGTTTCACCTATGATCACAAAATATTGGAGAAAGACGAAGTTGGTCTCCATCAGTTAACTATAATATGTCGAAACTTGAGATGGGTAGACCTATCTATGCCGATCCATTAACTTACTTGGGAAGAAATGTTGCTAGCAGTCCATGCTTTCGAGCAACTGATTTAATCGTCTCACGGGCATATATCAGTTTGTCAGCCGCGAGAGTGCACAAGATATACTTTAAGGCTATCTCAAACTGCCCTTTTCCAGCTTCAGCATGCAACTGGCAAATTTGTTTCGAGGGGAGCAGGAGAGGCACACATAAAAAAACTCAATAATAAAGCGTTAAATGATCCAATCAATGTGATATTGAATTTTGTACTTTTAAATAAAATTTTGCATATAAAAAAGGTAGATCACTTACCTGCTCAACCACAATGTCTGAAGCTTTGAGAGAAGTATATACTTCTTGTAATATAGATGATGCGCCATCAAATGCTGACGTTGAGCAGTAATTGGTATTATCATATGGAACCCACTGTTCAACTCCATCACTGCAAACCTTTTCTATTAGGATCCAATAAAGAATAAAAGTTTTTTAGAAAAAAAACATTTTCATTATGAAATAGAGTCAGGGAAAGCTACCTTACTAATTTTCTGCGAAGAAAAAATTCATTTTCAAAACCCACCTTCATTGTCTGAAAGGATAAAACTAATCATAAATACAAAAACAAATGCACTAAGACCAAAATGGCATTTGAAATTTAGACAGGAGAAAGTGTGGATTTATTCTTACCACATTGAACTCATCTAACAGAACTTTTGTGACTTTCCTCAAGGCATTTCTAGGACAGTATTCCCAGGCTTCTCCAGGCCTTATTTGCATGTCAGCCATCACCATTTCCTCGCGCCTTGACCTTACAACAAGAAAAAATATATTAGCGTAGTCAAGTCAATTGTAATAGATATATTATTAAAAAGCATAAAACATGATGTCTTAATGTATTAGACGAATTGATACCACTTAAACAAGTACTCCCTCCGTATATGATTTAGATGTCGTTTTGGACAACGACACGGTCTCCAAAACGTAACTTTGACTTCTTATTTTTACAAAAATATTTATTAAAAAATAATATATGTATACTTTTATAAAAATATTTTTTAAGACAAATTTATTCATATGGTTTTCACATTTCCAAACTCAATGACTTAAAAGTTATTCATGATTTATATTCCCAATGTTTGACTAAAATCTTGTCCAAAACAACATCTAAATCCTATATGGAGGGAGTGTATATAAACACTCGTGGTCATGATGTAGCAGCAAAAAATTGGAGTTCTAACATAATTTAGATTTTTATTTCGTAAGAATATAGTAGGTGATTACTAGTGAAGGAATGAGGCTGCCATGATATTTTAAGAAATGATATCCCTTGTTCTTGCAGAAATTATCAGTACAAATAGCATAGGAACTTCATATGTATAAATACAAGAGAAGAATAGCAATATAATGCCTATTATTGATGTGGAAACGATATTGGGAAGACAAGAAAACAAATAAGAACGAAAGCCAGTTCCACAATCAACTGAAAAATGTACTGAAGGAACTGCCCGTGGTTCGGCTGGTGGATGGCGTGGGTGTACCCACCCAGGTTCATTTCCTCTTCAACACAAATTTGGGTGTCTTTTTCTTTATGTTTACAATTACAATGCCGCCTTGTTCCTCCTAGATTGGTTGAGTTTATTTTAAAAAGTACTAAAGAAAATTCCAAAACAACCAGAAGTACCATGGGAGCCTCAGAAGTGTTGGCATATCTGGTACAAGTCTGATCTCGCCTACACCAGTAAGGTTTGTTCCTTCTGCTGGGCCATCACAAAATGAAGTCATTCCCATCACTGCAAAAGTCAGCCCAACACCCTTATTCCTTGTAACCTTGTAAAACCGTCCAGCTGGCACAACCTGAAAGCACCATTCTGTGAAAAGTTAATCAAATATGATGTCTCATTTTCTCAAACTCAGAAGAACACTTGCAATTCTGAGAACACATTTTTGCTACGTGGTTACTAAGTAGCCTCATAAGTGCTAATTTGGCTGCGTGTTTCGTAATAAAACAAACCAAAACAAAGAAAACAGCAACAAAGTTCATTATATCAACAGTTTATTACTGTGTATGGAGCAGATGACAGTGCAAAACAAAAATCCAACTGCTAACCTTTTTTCCTAAGGAAAAACTAACAGCTAACTTTTGATCCATGAACCATGAGAAGTGATCAATACTTCATGTCATGTTAATTGTGGTATGTGATCAGAAAAGGTATCCTTACACGGCATCTATGTTGACCAGAAGCATCGGTCCAGATTATTCGAACGAAGAGAACGTCTTCGCCAACAGAAGACAATGACACACTTCCATCAACTGTGTTAGTTTCATGATTAATTGATCCATTGGCAACATTTAGCTTGTACAGATGCAATGCGTTTCTTCTAAAGATGTCCTCGACTGCTTCAATGGCTTCCTGAATGCTAAGGTCTCCATCTTCACATGCAGCAGCTAGGACACGATAAACGACATCCCGTGCCCTTTTTGCACCTGTAAATCAGCATAGTATGAATTAACAAATGAAACATTAAACCAGTATATTGAATATATACTAAAATATTTAGGTACACCTTCCATGGTTTGAAGTACAAACCATAGCAAACATAGGCACATAGCGATAAATCTAAATCCCATGAACCAAAAGTTCCCTTTCTAACCCCTTTGTTTATTAGTCAAAAAGTATTTTTGTTTATTCTAATGTAAGCTACCATTGGCCCACCTTGCTTCTGAGAAGAAATTTAACATTTGTATTGACATGCAATGCTCCTTGATCATCTTATGAACTAGTTAAGATGATGAATATTATGAACTAGTTAAGATGATGAATATACCTAGATAATATGTCTCTGGAAAAGCATATCCATCTGTACTGAACATGACCTGAAAATGTTTGTAAATTAGAAATACCAAGCAAAGTGTACCATCAAACATGGAAATACTTAGGTTGCTCATCTCTAAATGGCAATGATGCAGTCAGATTCATCAGGATATTGGTAGAAAGAATCAAAATGGAGTAATATTAACAAGGTGAAATGATACTGAATATTACAGTACAGAAAAGGATAAACATCAGTAAACTAGAAGTATTGGAGGCACAAAGTAGGAACAAGATACTTTCAAACCTGACAGGAACCAGTGCAAGATACAATACTTCTACGTATCTTAAAAAGTGACAACAAAATCAGGACAGCAAAACAGTGTCTGGTTTATTTTACCTTTTTTACTAACTCAGAATACTTGATGAGTTTTATAATTTTAGCACCCCCTCCATCCCCAAATATAGCTAGCTTTATCATTCAACATTTGTCCTAGAATATAGCTATTTATGAGTTCTAAGGGGAGCTTTGAGCCATGGGCCATCAAAAATACCCCTCCCATCTATCCGCATCCTGCCATGCAGGTTTATTTTTGGTTGCATGAAAATACATTTGCCAGGGTGCTGGCAGTAAAAAGTTTACAGGCATGCAGGTGCGGTATGCATGTTTAATTTGGCTTCATGCAAATAAATGTAGACCTTCAATTGCATGTGGTGAGAAAAAGTAAACGAAGGGCAATTTAGACCTTTAATCACTCTCATTAATCTGTCTGAGAAAGTCTAAAACAATGTATTCTAGGACGGAGGGAGTATAAACAATTTCATCAATTATGTTTGCAATCAAGAGTTTCCACTCAAACAGAATGACCATAACTTGTTCTAACCAGTTAAACTAAGAGTAGGAAGGCCTGCTTACAACATGGTCCAGTTACTTCAGGGGAAGATAATCTGGCCCAGTATATCTAACTGGGGGTACCTATTACGAGAACTTGAATTCTGAAATTGTTCCTTTTACCGCAGCATTTTCTGTGTTTATTACACTTAGTCCTGCTAGTGTAGAGAGTGTACACAGTAAAATACGAATAATATGATAGATAGTGAGGGGAGAATAAAACTCAGTTCCGGCTTTCAGCAACACTAGATCATGAGGTAAAATGTGGATTTATTTCGGTACTTAACAACTTTTCTAGAAACTGGTATTCACAAGACGGATGCTTTACCTTCTTTATGGGAGCTAGCTCCAGAAGCTCTTTCAGTGATGATGTCATTCCATGAACACTAAGTTTTGGAATTGCCAAGCCAAAATCAAGATAGACCTGATTGTGGTTTGTTTAGGATAGTTGAAGTCCATGAAACCAAAATATACACAACAGGAGAAAATGATGGTGTACCTGGGAGTAAACAGATGCAAGATACGATGCTTCCTTAGAAAATGGATAAGAAGCATGTAAAAGAACAATTTGGCACTTAGCAAATCTTTCGTCCTCAAGAACGGCACGCAAATGTAGTGGGTTGCACTTTCGCAAGTCTAGGTCCTTATCTCCAAAACTGAAAATATACAGAAGTGTATGTATTTGAGATACTGAAATGACCAAAATATAACATTGCTTTGCACTAGGAGAAAAAATGTTGTCACCCTGTATGAATCTGCACTGGCAGGCTAAATGACAAAGCAATTTCAAGACTGCAGGTAAATAGATAGTCAATCAGGTTCTTGTTTGTAATCCGAAACGGCCTAGGACCTGAAAAACATGGAGGGATGTAATTGCAAATTTTATTTGATCTTTTTTAGGTGTTTTATCTCCATGACAAAAAAATGTGTTTACCTGTTAGCTCCTCTCGAAGACCATCCTCTGCATCGGTCTTGCTAACATTGGGATTGATCTCTAAGCCACTTCTATATGCAGCTATGCTTTTCAATGCAACAATTTGATTGGAGACTGTGAGCAATAAGTTAAGGATATTCCTAAATCAAAAGGAACTAAAGAAAAATAATCCCATTGGTCTGAAAAGGGTATTGGAAAATATGGAGGATATGACTTCAGCTTAGCTACATAGCTTTCAGTGAATGAGTCTAGCGTCCAGCTTGATCCACTGAATGACTCCTGAAAATAGTAATTGCACAAGTTGACCAAAGATTACTCATTAAAGAAGTAAAAACAGATCATTAACAACAGTAGCTGATCTGATATTTCAGGATCAAAATGTCACGTAGGTCACTAGTTATGTAATGAATGATCGTGCTATTTTGTTAAAGAAGTAAATTCTTTCCAAACAGAATTTGCCATTTAGTAAAAAAAATGTGAATAGATAGGAACAAACTAATATCTTGACAGGAGAAAAACACTCACATCATTGATGATCGTTTCTGCTAGCCATTCTATTCTCAGAACTCTGCCAATTACAGGAGCAAATGCCTTGTGAGACTCCAAGTCTAACATTTTGTCGAATGTTATGCCATCATCTATAAGGATGACCGATATGTTGGCAGCTTTGAAGCATTTCAAGCCAGTTGATTTCAATCCTTCAGCCCTCCTGAACTCCTCCACCTTCTCAAGTGAGGCTTCGCAGTTGTACAATGCGGCAATGTCCCTCAGGCTTCTCTGCATGTCATGAGGTTCCAAGGATGTAATGAGCTCTGAAAATGCACTCTTAGGTGCCTTGCAAGTTGCAACGACCACTACAGAGTGGTCACCGCACCAGCTGCCCAGAATTAGATTTCCCCAGGTGTTACAGAAAGAAAAATCTAACAAACACATGTTACAAGTGCTACAGTAGTCACATGGAAAGGGCAACGACGATTGGGGCAGAAAGCTAAAAGACTCTGTAACCACTGACAGGAGTGGCTGAGAAAACGCCCCGCATCACATGACTCCATGGACACTTGGCTGGGCATTCCAGTCCAACGGCCCCAACGCCAAGAAGCTTGCCAAAGAGACCGGTAGCTCGCCATGTGCCTAGCATAGTAGCAGCAGCAACACAGCCGTATAGTTTCCAAGTACGCAGCCCCCACACCCCAACCCATTACCCATGATCCATCTGATTCCATCACAATTCACAAGGCAAAGAGACGCGGAAAAGACGTACTACACTGCCACCACGTCACAACGGCAAGGCGGACCATAAAGCTGCTGCCATCTGCACGCCACGCCACACTACAGAAAACGACGAGCTCAGTCTGTTTAGTTAAAAAAATTTTCCCTCTAAACTTCACTGTTCACCTATCAGATCAAATCATATCAAATCTCTCTCATCGTGCATGAAGCATTAAATGTAGTTAAATAAAAAAACTAATTGCATAGTTTTGATGTACACGACGAGACGAATCTTTTGAGCCTAGTTAGGTCATAGTATGACAATGTTTACCACAAACAAACGAAAAGTGCTACCGTCCGCTACAACGTTCGATGTGACTTTTCTACCAACTTTTTAGTCCTCGAAGAAAACACCCCCGGAAATATCTCTCAAAGGGAATCTTGCATGCATGCACTATTAAATGAAGTCTATTTACAAAACCTTTTTAGGGATGGATGTAACTTTACACGACGAATCTAATGAGCCTAATTAGTTCATAATTTACTATAGTAATGCTACAGTAACCATCCTCTAATCGTACGGTCAAAGACCTCGTTAGATTTGTCTCGTGAATTAATTCGGGTTGTGAAGTTAGTTTTGTAAACTGACTTTATTTAATATCATTAATTATTGGTCAAACGGGGCGAAAAAAATTTTCCACCCAAAAAAAACACGGCCCAAATAGCATTAAATTTGCACACCTGTTAATCAGTGCCCTGAAACAGCACCTACCCTCCCATCCAACTAGAAGCACTTCTCAGTTAGCATTAGTATGAGCAAATGCAACCGAAACATGACTGCTTGACACCTCTCGAAATCATTTTTGAACACGGATTTTGGGTTCAGCAAGATTTAAAAC
The DNA here is from genome assembly GCA_033239725.1 of Echinochloa phyllopogon. Taxonomy (NCBI): domain Eukaryota; kingdom Viridiplantae; phylum Streptophyta; class Magnoliopsida; order Poales; family Poaceae; genus Echinochloa; species Echinochloa phyllopogon. The sequence goes on along the minus strand of BTCW01000018.1, from coordinate 24,367,552 downwards.
GTATAGCAGCGCTTGCACATAAAAAAACTGCCAGAATAATATAAGATCAAAATCTGCCAGCAACGAACACCGTAACCGACACAATGTAAAACGGTACTGTAGGCTCTCATTAATGCCACAATCTCAAATGTACCCAGTACCCCGCAAGCATACCAAAACTGCAAACGCATAGGTGCGGCGGGGTAAGCTGCGGGGGGCGCGGCGGCGGTGTCGCAGGGCGGCGTACCTTGAAGGAGAGGGAGTGGGGCGCGAGCGCGAGCGCGTCGCCCTCGGCCTCGGAGAAGCAGCGGAGGAAGGGGAGCGCGGAGGCGTGGTCCACCAGGTTGTGCGCGTGCGCGTCCACCGCCGCCACCTCCTCCGTCGCGCGCCGCAGCGCCGCGTACCTCGCCTCCATCTCCCTCCCTCCCTTGTCCCGCGGTCTCCGCCGCCTCCCTCTCGCTGCCTCAACGATCTCCGGAGGCAGCGCAGGGCAGGGCCTCGTTTGACCGAGGCGGTGGGCGGTGGCTGTCTCTGGGGGTGGAAGCCAACGCCCGCCGAGTTTTATATAGGCGGTGGTGGCGCAGACGCAGAGCCGGGAAGAGGGAGGAGAGGACTGGAGGAGGATGAGCACGGGGCCGGCGAGAGATTTTAACATCCATATTATAATGACAATCGTTCAGAGTTAATGACATATCAGGATGTCAAATCTTAAAATTTCTCGGACGGCCCCAGCTACCGGCTAGTGGTGGACTTGTGTGGTGGGAGGGACTGGAGCATGTGGCTGACACGTGGGCCAGCGCGCCGTAGTTTGGGAAATTTTGGGCCGGAAAGGGAGCGGAGAGTTGGACGGATTGACCGGTCAGGGACGAAGCGATTCCATGCGGTGATCTCACGCCTGATGCGACTACGTGGCTTGGCTGCTCAAGCCGCAGCCGGCAGCGCCCATCCAGAGTTTGGCGTTCCTGAGTACGTAGTGCTCACTAGTCGCAACGATTTAGGAAGCTCGATCAAATCCAGAGTCTGATCTCAAGACTTGATGCATACACGCAACCATACGCGAGGTGCTGAGAAATTTGATTAATTCAAGTCCACACCCGGCCGGGCGGCGACTTGTTCGAGCGTCACGGTCCACACCGACGCAAATGTCCGGGCTGATGGATATGCCGGCGCAGAAGACCATTGCTGCGGGACGGCTGACATTAGTGCCCTGCTCGGCCACATACAGCTGAGTAGTCCGCTTCATCAGCAGCCAATAATTGAATGGTGGAATGAGAGAGACGGACGAACGGACGGACGGATGTGCGTCGACTAGACATGGCACTACAACAACTGCGCCACGTTGACCTCACCAGGGGATAGCTAGCTAGCAGGGGGACTCCATCAGATCGGGTTTCTTTCCAGTTTCCTTTTCCAGTTGTTTAGCAACACCTATGTGCAGTGGCCAACAGAAGTGCGCTCAGCAGTTGAAAACACCTTTGGCCCTCGTGACAAAATCGATCGACCGGGCCGCGCGACGATCTGGTGATCCACGCCGGTGGGGAGAAAATAATAATGTAGCCCAGGCACTCCTGCATCGCCCTCGATCGGATACTCCTTTTTACGCGCGCGCTCCCTTTCAGGTTCAGAACGTGGGGGATTTTGTTGGGGTGTGGGGGCGAGCGCGTGTATGGCCGGGGTAATGGTGGAGTGGCGGTGGGTGTCGCACGTGCCACACTACTCCGTCGCTGCCCCGCGCAGAGGGGTGGGCCGGTCGAGTTCTCCGTGGCCCGTGCCATTCGGCCTAGTCCAGAGTCGATGATCGGTGCGGTTGAATTAGTCAAGCTCTCATGGGCATGCATGCGCATGTTCAGCTCGTCGTTAGCGCAGGACGGAGCGGGTGTTGTTGAGTTGCGCAATGCACGGGCTGTTCGTTGCTGGCCCCAGTGGAGTCCTTTAAATCAAGCGATCTGCATCGGCCACCTCATCGATCATATCTGTGCATACGTATATATTATAACAGGAGTGTGAGGAGGGAGAGATCGAGGCCAAATCGACGGCGCGAGTTCATCGGAACAAATGAGTAGCGGCCTCGGTGGCATTTTTGACCGAGCCACTTGCACTGGGCACGTCAAGTTATCAGCTTCATTCTAAGATCGGCCTCGTCGACATCGATAAGTAATTAAGCACGGCAAGTTTTTTTTCCTACAGGGTATTTGCTCAACAAGATCCGTGCGCACTCGTTTCTGTTTCTGTTTTTTTACCTGTGCAAGGTCATTTCTCAAGGTCGTGTGCATCTTCAGCTCAACGCGTGCATTGTTCACACCTGAATGAGCTAATTGCAGTTGCGCCTTGCACGGGGTGTTCGTTCATGGCGCGAGTCTAGGAGGCACCTCCGTACATAAAGGCCCACGATCTTTGCACATGACATGATCCTTCAGATTCAGCAATGCAAGTCAGAGAATGTTGCCGCTTCACCGCACCAAACCAGGTATTCCTCGTGTCCGTGTGCATTCACAACTCAGATTGCTCTCATATTCTAGATTAACACGAGATGTCAGAACAATCCGAGCTATGAACGCACATGAACACGATGAACACCTGGTGTTGTGCTGCGAAGGAGCAGCGTTTTCTGACTGTATTGCTGAATTTTAAGGATTACTCAAACCGTGGTCCGTACATATGGCCATCTACACTCACGAGCGAACATCGGCAGCTACAACCCACTCCCACGTGATCGATGCACGCGTTGAGCTGAACATGCACGCAACAACCGGAGGACATAGCGCCGTTTGAATGGGTTAGTGCTAAAAGTTAGCTGGTTAAAATTAACCTATTATTATCTAGATATATGGCTATTAGATAAGCTAACTTTATAAAAATGTACATTTGCCCCCTCCATGGTGGGAGAAGAGAGGGAGAACAAAGGGTTAGTATATAGGGATTTTTTTGGTAACTTCTCACATTTTCACATGAATTACCTTCAACTAGTTAATGGACTAACAACAACCTAAGATGATGTTTGGATCCTAGGTTTAATGATTAGCTAGCCCTAACTCATCCAAATAGGAGGTTAAAAGTGGGCTAATTGTTGGCCAAAACTCTAGCTAGTTATTAACCTATTAGCTGGTTTAAGGGACCTAATTTGAGAACCTAAACAAAAAAGTTGTTTTGAGAACCTATTAGCTGGTTTAAGGGAAGGTAAAATATCTATTTTTAGAAAATTAGCTCTATCTATTAGCCATGTATCAAAATAGAAAATGGCTAATTTTAGCCAGCTAAGTTTTAGCTACAACTATTTGGATGGGTGAAAGCTAAACCTTAGTTCAGGCTAAACTTTAGTTGGCTAAAATTAGCCTATTTCTATTTGGATACATGACCAATGGATACAACTATTTTTCTAGAAATGTCACATTTGCCCTTGAAGAAAAGGGATGTAGGGTAGATACGTGGCAAAAGTGATTTTTGGTATCTATTAGAGCATCTCCAAGAGACTAGGCAAATCGTTTTCTAAAGTCAAATTTAGCTATTGTCAGAGAAAAAATATTTCCAACAGACTCTCTAAATGACTCTCTAAATTTAGTGGCTCTCTATCCCACCTTATTCACTAGCTATTTTTAGCTAGCCTACCTCACTAGCCATCTTTACAGAATCTGTTGGATTACTCTGTGATTTGTTAGTCAAATCTAATTTTGAGAGTAGCTAAATCAGTAAATTTAACTAGTCTTTTTTAGCTAATCTCTTGGAGATGCTCGCCTCCTTTTAGTCCAAATTAACTAATTTTAAAGGACGAATAAACTAATAGTGAGCTAATTTGGGATAGGGTTTGTTTAGATGGTCTGTTTGGGATAAGAGCCCCCTGTTAGGATCGTCTAGGACTAAGTTTGAGCTAGCTTTAGCCCTAGAATTTAAACATGACCTTAGTCAAAGCAATCAAACGTATCGATAGGGCCATATTTTGAACCTAAAAATTAGTGCTAGCATATCCAAACATGAACTAAATTGTGGACTAATTTTAGCCAAACCCTCAGTTGGTTGGACGGGAGCTCATTTGCGCTAAAAGAAACTAAACATTATCAAAAATTGCTTTTTCCCTCCCATCAACCCCTGCCCCATTTCTCTATCCTCTCCCTCTCCCTCCCTCACCAACCATTGGCAGGAATTAGCTCATCTATTAACCATGTATCTAAACAGAAGATAACTAATTTTAACATGCTCATCTTTAGCCTTAGCCCAACCAAACCTAGTCTAAGGCCCTATTTGGATCCACCCCAACTAAAGTTCAGCCAGCTAATTGCTAGATCTAAACTTTAGCCAGCTAAAACTTTAGCAGCTAAACTTTAGTTTGGGGTGTTTAGATCCTCTAGCTAATTGAAATGATCGGACCATACTGCCCCTAATGAAAATAATAGAAGAAGAGGATGGTGGTTGTATTGATTTTAGGAGGGCAATTCCGTCTTTGAACATGTTTTCGCTGGTTTAGCTAGGTTCAACCAGCTAGAGAAATCATACACTTTTAGCCTGCAACTAAAGTTTAGCCACCCCTGTTTGGATCCCTAGCTTCTAAAGTTTAGTTGTTAGGGATCCGAACAGGGCCTAAGACTAAAGGGCTTGCACAAAGCGATTGAGGTTTATAGCAGAGAAAACTAAGAGCAACTCAAGCGGACCTTCTAAACATACCTGCACCCTAAATTTAGAGTGCCAAGCCAAAAAAATGCACTCCAACAGGCCCTCTACTAGTACCCCTATTTTAGAGAGGCCAACAAATAACCTCCACCCTCGATTTCTATGGGATCTTTGGGAAGCCCTCTATCCACTTAGGTCTATTACTAGAGTTGGAACAAGTTTTGCTTTAAAAATAGAGGCAAACACCATTTATAGTATGACTTGAGGGGGTGTTGGGGGGGGGGGCTACTGCTAGAGATGCTTTAGAGCAACTCCAACAGACCATCTAAACAAACCCTATCCCAAATTTAAATCGTCAAGCCAAAAAAATCACTCCAACATGCCTTCTACTTGTTCCTTTATGTTAGGAGGTCTCCAAATCCACCCCTTCATCCTCCATTCCAGGGGTGCTCCAGGGAGGCAGGGAGCCTTCTATTCATGAGGGCTATTGTTGTAGTTAGAGCAAGTTTTTAGGCACTTAACAAGTAGAGGTAGCCCCCATTTAGCATTTTATAGGGTATGATTTGGGGGCTTATTCCAACAATAGCCCCAAAAATTATACCCTCCAAATACTAAATGGTGGCTAACTTTATTTTAAGTGCCTCAAAACTTGCTTTAACTTCAGCAATGACCCTCGTGAATAAAAGACTCCCTAGATACTCCTCAAGAATGGAGGGTAGAGAGATAGATTTGGAGGCATATCAAAGTAGAGGCCAAATAGAGGGCAGTTGGAGTGCAATTTTTTTGTTTGGCCCTTTAGATTTGGGATATAGACTTGTTTAAAGGGACCGCTACAGTTTCTCTAAATAGAGACCGCCTCTATTTTTTGAGAACGTCAAAACTGACTCCAAGTCTAGCAACGATCCTCAATGGATAGAGACATGACTAAATACCCCAGTAAATGAGGGAATATAAAGGCTTTCCCAAAATAAGGACCCTAGTAAAAAGACCTATGCAGTGTGATTTTTTTAGAGTAAATTGCATCCACTATACAACAATTTGGCAGATGGGTACAAATTGGTCCAACAACCTGTAAAATGCTCGATTTAGTAAAAAAACTTGGCAGATGGGTGCAAATTGATCCAGAAACTTATAAAATGTTCATTTTAGTGCAATAATTTAACATGTGGGTGCAAATTAGTCTAACAACTTATAAAAAATGCTTAATTTCATATAATAATATGGCAAATCGGTGCATTTACAGTCCAAGCTTTACAACGGTAATGTATTAACCATAGTAGATGGACCTATACCTATGAATAATTCTTATATTTTCTCTATTAGATTGTTGCTTCTCAACTATGTACAACTTATTTATTCATTAGTTCAAATTCAATCAAATTATAAAATAGCACCATTAGAATTATCGATTATTGAAGTCTATGAGAGAGACTTTGGAACCTTTGTTTTTTTGGTGTTTCTGCTCATGTATTCAACAATTTTATAGAAAGCAAGTTTGTTTATGTCCTTTTACTCTCTTTACCTTTCTAAATAAGTATAGAAGAATTTAAAAATATTTTTGTCAAATTACTAGAACGTACTATTAGTATATATCAACATATTGGTTTCTTTTTTAATTGAATAATACATATGTGTTTGACAATAATTTTAACATGGGAAAATAAGTTTATGTGATGTCATATATTATTTGATGCCATTTGTGCATTTATAAAATTACTCAAGGTTGTGTCTATGATGAATGGGCCCCGTCCTTATGGATTTCTAGAAAAATCAAAACCAAAGTCTACGTCGCTTCTCCAGGAAAGCACCAAATATTCTAATCCATATGTTGAAATATGAATCATAGAGATATCTGGCTTCTAGAAGGACAAAAGGTGCACGTGGGTTAACATATACGTGAGTTTGCATGTGCTTAGCTCTTAGCCCCGGTGGTTGAGATTTGTTTAAACAGATATCGGCTGGCTGGAGAATACAGATACGCAGGTTAGAGATAAGTATGCCGGCTGTTGAAGATAAGCATCGAAATCTCCATAAACACGCGTGCATCTTTCTTGGCCGAGGGCCCAAGATGCTCGTCCCTCTGCCATCCCGTCGACAAGCTCCGCTTCACGTTCGCGTCCATGGCTTACAGTAAGCCCCAGTAAAGTTTGAGAAAATTCTTTCTTACATATATCTCAAGTAGCATCGACGTCCATACCGTGAACCGCGGTGTACGAAATAATAACGCCAAAAGGCTGACGATCATGTCCTCGCCCCGAACCTGGGAGCCAAGGCAAACACCGTGAATCGCAGCATATAAAATACTTTTCTCGTCAACGATGAGTGACACCGAAAGACTGACAACCATGTTCTCGCCCCGAACCTAGGAGCCAAAGGCAAATACCGCGAGTTGCAGCATATAAAATACTTTCCTCATCAACGATGAGTGACGCCAAAAGAGCGACAACCATGTCCTCGCCCCGAACCTAGGAGCCAAGGGCAAATACCACGAGTCGCAGCATATAAAATACTTTCCTCGTCAATGACGAGTGACGCCAAAAGGGCGACAACCATATCCTTGCCCTAAACCTGGGAGCCAAAGGCAAATACCGCGAACCGTGGTTTTCAAAATAATTTCATCGTCAAACGACGAGTGACACCAAAAGGCCAATAATCACGTCCCTCGCCCCGTACACGACCAGTGAGAGAAAGTATTCATCTTGCAAGCATTATCCATACAATATTTATTATGTCTACCGCGAGCTGCGGCACACTTCATACGTCTAGTACCGACGAGGCTAGACTTAAATTTAGCTAAGTGCCGACGAGACATGATCACTATTCCACCGACACGTCCCAAATAACGGGATCGGACAGTACGTTGCCAGGCACTGACGAGGCAAAGGCAACACCCATATATCCACGTTTGATGAATCTGGGCTATATGACTGGGCACCGATAAGGCGAAAGTCACCCCTCATCAACACACTCTTATGTTTACTACGATGTGGCTATGACTCCGTCGTGACCTTGTCTCGACGAAATAAAGCCACCCACACCAATTCTACGCTCCATATCGCTATGAATGATGAACATATGAATATTTGATGATGACCATAAAATCGCAGCTTAATCGGAGGTTTTCCACAGACTCGCTCTGCGGATGTAATTAACAGGACGCGGCCAACATGCCTCGGGAATTGGCGAACTACGCAATCTCTAACTCGGATGTCTCCGAAAGCATCGATCCAGAAGACAGACGAAGACAAAGATACCGCGAAGCATATATTTTGTAATTTTGTAAAAGATCAAGATTAATGAAATATACGTTCTCGCCCATGTGCACATGTGTCCCGTGTACTACTCTTAAATTCCCTTGTCTTGATTTTGTTTTCACGAACAACATGATCAAATATGTATAAAACAATGAGTGTAAACTTATCAATATTGAATATGAAATTAAATATTTCCAATCAAAATTAAATCACTATATAAAAATAATTAATTTGAAGACGTAACATGAATTTTCTAAACATTGAATGTTCTTATTTTAGCCAAATACATTTCCATCGCAACACAAATATTAATGGACAAATAATACATAAGAATTTGGTTCGACGTGAATATACTTTCTATTATGACCTGGTGTTAGCAAATACATTATTGATGTAACATTTGGACTACGGATGCACAAATTTACAAAGTTATTGCTCTAAAATGAACATTTTACAAGTTGTCGGACCAATTTGCATCCATCTGACAAGTGATTGCACTAAATTAAGCATTTTACAAGTTGTTGGACCAATTTGCACCTAGGCTGTGTTTAGTTCCTCCCAACTTTTTAAACTTTCCATCACATCGAAACATTAAATATAGCAAATGACGCATGCATGGAGCATTAAATGTAAGTAAATAAAAAAAACTAATTGCATAGTTTTGATGTACACGATGAGACGAATCTTTTGAGCCTAGTTAGGTCATAGTAGGACACAATTACCACAAACAATCGAAAAGTGTTACAGTGCGCTACAACCCTCTTCACCCCTTTTCACGGATCTAAATATAGCCCTATTTGTCAAGTTGTTGTACAGTGGGAGTGCCGGCAAATCAAACGTCACGCCTTGGTTGAGGAACTAATTTTAATGCTAAAAGCATCTTTAAGAGTAGCTAGAAAAGAAAGTCCCAAAAACAAATTTGAGGCTTTGCCAAAACCTTTTGGGAGGAAAAAAATATCAATCCAGCCGATAATTCCTCGGGTGAACAGTAACTCGCCAGAATTTTTTTCGTCTGCGCCGTTTTCCCACCGGATTGAGAATTTGGAGAGATATAAATTTGGCTTAAGATAGTATGGGGCATGCCAAAAAATTAGGAACGAGATTGGAGCATTATTTTTCACTTTGAATCCCAAAACTGATTATTAGTAGAGTTTATTAGGCAGGCGTCAGCGGGGACAAAACGTCCTCGCGTTGCCCATGGCCATGCCCAAATTTCATCTGTCATGCTCCATGCTCATACCCGTCCCGCTCGTCTACGCTGCATCGTCGTCACCGCCGCGTGGTGATTGGTGCTGCGATTCCGTCCACAGTCCACGGCCCCAGGTGATGATGGCCCGCAAATTTGTGCTGGATGCTGAACCTTTTGCCATACATTGATTGAGTCTTAAACGAAGCATGGGCGACGCGAAGGAGGTGGCAATGGCGAGGAGCATTTGAAGCAGGGTGGCTGCCACTGATGAAGCGCGTACGAGGAAGCCGGTACATTTTTCACCCATATAGCAGGACGCGACCTCGGTCGTCGGGTGGAATCAAGGTTAAAATCGATGTAATTTTGCTGGACGGGACTTAGGTGCCAGCAAAGTCGTGTGAAAAATAGACTGGAATCTGGATAAGCGGATAGGCGAAAAACAACGAGAAGCCAACGACCTTTGTTGTATTGTAATTTGTATGTATCGGCTCATCTCATGCCGTGGCGAAGCGCTTTGCCGCTTCTCAAGACAAAGAAACGCCGCGCCGATGGTTGTGGTATTTTGGTTCGAGACCGTGGACAGCTATACCTATCAATCGATACAGAGGTTGATACAGGGGCTAATAGATATTCCTTTAAAAAAAAGAAAACGCGCGCCGGCACTGCTGCTGTGCGCGAAGAAGCTCCACTGCTCCAAGCTACTCAACTGTCAACAAGACGCCAACAATTGTCATCTGTGATGCGAACAAGATGCCAGCAACCAACAGGAATGCACCGACAGAAAAATCAAAGGGCAGTGGCTTGACTGCTTCAGAAAGAGGCAGCGCAAAAATGGAGGGATTCAACATGGACAGGGGAAATTTAGCTATAATGCATTACTTGCTAAAATTGTTAGATTAATTGGGCCTTGGCCCATTTAAGTCTCAATTAATCAAAGAATTAAAGGTCCACTAATAAATGCTAGAGAATTAAATCCCGGATGGAGAGTCAACGAGAATCCTGACCAACTTAAATAGTGGACCAACTGTGGACCACTTGTGAAGTTGGTAAAAGGAGAAGGGCGTGCCACACGCGCGCTCGCTCGCCTCGCCGGGGCTGTGCCGTGCCGAGACGAGCCGCTCGACGTGTGCTGTGTGTTGAACCTTTTTCCACAAATGACATTGATTGAGTCTTAAACGTTACCAGTAACTGCCGATTTGATGACTGAGAGTAACTGATGACATGGGCTGACCAGTAACTGACGTCATTATGGCCATTGCTGCCTCCAAGCAGTGTCCAGGTCCTTCCCCCTCATCCTCTGGTCGCCTATATAAGAGGGGCTCTCTCCCACAGCAAGAACACACAAGCAGACTCTCCTCTCTGGTACTCCTTTTAGGAGACCTCTCTCTTCTCCCTGTTTTTGCTGCTCTCTTGCATTCCCAACGCAAGCTTTGCGCACTCTGCTTGCGTGAGCAGTTGCCTCCGAACCTCCCTGTCTAGTGATACTGCTCGGGATAGGCGAGCGATAAGGTTTTTGGGGGAGCGTATGAGTACGCGCCTGCTCGCTGCTGTGAACGACTACTTCCCGACGGCTAACTTCATCATCCGTACGACTACTTCCTGGTGGCCGGTTTCGTCAACCTGTACTACTACTTCCTGGTGGCCAACTTCGTCAACCCGAACGACTACTTCCTGGTGGCCGTCTTCCTCACGTGAACGACTACGTCCCAGTGACCGTTCGAGGGACTCCACTGCATCGACTCGCCACTGCACCGAATCAGATCGGCTACTTCGAGCAAGGTCAGTCGAGCCACAGCACCGAATCAGATCGACTACTTCGAGCAAGGTCAGTCGAGGATGGTTAACACTATTCCTCCAGCCGGTGACGGCGCATCCGGTGCCGGCCCCGCCTCTGGGTACATCCTGAACATCGTTTTGTTCTGGTTTCGGTTTCTCATGTTGTTCATGTTATTTAGGAGATTTAACTTGAACACTCGCACATGTTATGTTACCACTGGATCACTCACTGTTGTCATGAATTTATTGTAAATTTCTGGAATTAAAATATACCGAATGATGCCTAAATTTCTAACAAAAATTTCTGAAGATGCAAAGAGCGCAAAGCTACACAGATTGGTTAAGACCCAGAAAAGGAGATGGTCAATCCATTACTGCAGCTCAAGCCTCAACGGCTCAAGCCTCAAGTGTCCCCATGAATGTAAACGATTGGACATCATAAGTTTCAGTTTCCAGCTCACGAAAGACAGATTTCCTGGCATTCAGCACGTACATGAAACCCATAGAAATACAATTTTCAGACACCTAAAAGGAAAGGGTAGGCAATACATTAACTTAATTGGTATTCGTCTCATTATCAAAAAAGAACTGGTATTAATCCTCACATGGGCTACTGAGTACAGATCGTTTCAAAACAGATGCGCTGAATACTGATGCTAACAGTATATTGATTTAACTCTATTTGTGTTGAAGACAACAAATGCGAAACACATAATATTTAGAGAACAGAGAGTAACAAGATTGTGGTGACTAAAACTGATGGGCTATATAGAAGAGATACAAAACACAGGTGCAACAAGGTATCCTCAACTAGCTGTTTCAGCACAAGTCCAATGCATTAACTCAACAGACTAATGGAATCTGAACACCAGAAATCAGCAATAGTTGCTGATACCTGCTACCAAACTACAGAGAGGCACAGGTGCTAAAGAGACACCAACAACAATGTTGGAAATAACTGTAAAACATAATGTTCCATAATATCAGGTCACCCACCAGATGTTCAGGAGGAAGCTGGGCATGTATTCACGCCATTCTTGCAATCGCGTGTAAGGTCGTTGAATGTCTCCAAATGCCTCTTCCCCCTCAGGAACACCTCAGTATCAACTGCAACCCTCATGTACCCATCAAATTCCACTGGCTTACCATTGCTCAGCTCCTTAGTTTCAGTAAACCACTCACTATTCTCATCCCACAAGTCCTTGAAGTCATCCAGGAAGCGTGTTTTATACTTTTCCTTAAGTGGATCAAAGAACGATTTGTCAGGCTCATTGGTGGCGATGTACAAATACCGGCCAGCACCAACCTTGTCATTGAGTTTCATAAGCAGACTGTCTGGAGAGGTATCTCTATCAAGGTTTGGCCATAGTCGTGTGTTCTGTGCTTTCTCCCCTCTGACAATGTGGACTGAATCGAAGTCCCAGCTCATCCGTGAGGAAATGGCAGATACAATCTCCATTAAGCGACGGGACTTCCACAGGAAATGCCATGGACGTTTGATCACTCCCTCAGTCTCACCTTCACACACACGTGACCAGTAGTTATCCGGCTCAACACCCCCAAACTTCCTCATGATCAGTGTGTCCTTGATGTCTCTGAGTTTCATTGGGGTCATCCTGATGTCTTCTGTATAGAAGTTCTTCAGTCTATCCTTCTTCTGCCACTTCCCCCAATCTTGCCAAAACTGGCTCTGATCGATCACTGACGCTGATTCCTTCAAGTGCTCGAAATCAAAGTAGAGCCTAAAATCTTTATCTTCATCCTTGCCACTCGAAGTATACCGTGCATTGAGGCAGACATTGAGGTCCATTACAAGCGTCCGATTCAAGAACTGCGCCTCGCCAAGAGCACATAAGAACCCCCAAATGAAGTGGTTCATGCTCTTGCACCTCTCGCCGCCACCCATGTAAATGAGATACCTTCCACGGCTGAAATCGGACTCAGAGGCAACCACTGGCAAGCTGTCATTGACAGCCTCGCCAACAACAAACACCGGCTCGGCCACAGCTCCAGCAGCTTCATTGTTGGCAGCATTCTCGTCCAGCCTAACCTGCGTCTTGGCCGGCACAAAGTCAGTGACCGGTGCCTCACGCTTGCCCTTCTTCCCCTTCTTTCCTTTGCGCTTGCCACTGCGCTTGGCACCTACACCCGAGTGGTATTCGCCCACGCTGTCGACGACGAGGGTGCAGGTGTTGACATCGCGGGTGAGCGTGAAGCGGCGGTAGTCCTTGTAGTATGTGGTCCGGCCGGTGCCGATGGCGTCGGCAGCGGGGCGGAAGCGCCAGGCGAGGTCGCACTCCATGGGGCTCCCCGGCACCGCCACGGGACGGCCGAAGCGGTAGAAGTGGAGGTCGGGGAACCGCTCGATGGCGGAGCGCATGAGCAGGTTGAAGAGGTCCCTGTCCCCCGTGCAGTCCACGGGCGCCTCCGTGTCGCAGGAGACAGCCTCGGCGACGGGGTTCTCCTCCGCCGCCACCGCCGCACCGTCGCCCCTGCCGGCATCAGTGTCGACGGTGACGGCCCGCTCGGCCTCGGGCTCCGTCTTCTCGGCTTCGGGCTCCGTCTTCTCGGCCTCGGACGCGACGTCGGAGAGCTTGATGAACGGGACGGTCTCCTTGATTTCGGCTTCGGCGCCGGCCTCGGCGGCGGCGCCGGAGGAGGAGGCGTTGAAATCCTCCCCGGTGCGGAGCACGGAGTCGTCGGTGAGGAAGGTAGAGGTGGACGTGGCGGAGGTGAGGAAGTCGGTGAGCTGGTGCGAGGACGGGTGGAGGAGCGGGTCGTCGGGGCTGTGGACCGCGGCGAGGAGCGTGAACGCGAGCACGGCCGCCACGAAGAGCGCGAAGAGGAGGTTGCCCCCCGACCGCAGCGCGGCGCGCAGGTCCAGCGACCCGCCGCGCCACCGCGGCGCCGACAGCCCCGCCGCCCGCCCCAGCATTTGCGAGCGGATCTGGGCTCGGATTGGGATTTGGGAGCAGAGTGGGAATGGGAGTGAGGAGGGGGAAGGGGAGGGGATCTGGCTGGAGACGGGGGCGGGGCGCCGACAAGGCGACAGGACGCGAACGAGGAGGACGGGGCCGTGGACTCTACGCCTCTACGGTCTTTTTTACTGGAACACACGCGGCGCCAGGGGAAAAAAATGGCATGCGCACCGTGCGCACCGCGCGCTGGGTGCGCGCCCGCTCGTGGCACAGCACGATTGGAAGGACGCGCGCTTCTCGCGTTCGCCTGCTGCTCCTCGCGTTGGCTCGCCTGCTCCCGCCCGCAGGCCACCCGCACGCTGCCTATATCCCATATTTTACGCAATTTCTTTTCCGAAATCACATAAATGACAGCGAAAATAAATTAATGTTGACAAAATAAATATCCAAAATGTTTACTCCCGTGACGACAAAATAAATTCATATTTACAAAACAATATGGTTCTTCACGAGAACATGTCTACGTTTTCATCAAAATGTAACTTCCTAACAGCATCTTGCGTTGTCGCAGTTTGATCAACTTTCATTAAGAGACTTGTATACCCTCCTAGTATGTACGAAGGAGCCATTGCAGAAGGATTTGCAAATAAATTGATCTGGGGCACTGTGACATTAGTATATTCACCTTGGGCGAAAGGAGCATTCATGGTTGAAGATATCCCAACATTAAAACCCTATGTACAGTACAAGAAAGTGTTCATAAATCATGTTTGTAATGGAATAAATTATGAAAATAGCTATTGTCTTACAATTATTTGGTTTGGCTCAGCGTGTTCCTCTCTTGTTTCAGTATCATCATGTTCCAGATCGTCACCTATAATGCAATATATATGATAAACAAATATTTAGAATAAAGTTTACACCAGAACAAAAGGCATCGGACATGTCGCTACCTTTCTTCTGGGCACCCTTCTTCTTCTTCTTCCCTGTCTTCTTCTCAAGAACATTTTTTAAACGTGTCTTCTTTGGACCTTTTATGATTGGAGGGATTCTGAATGCTATTACACCATTTAGCGGATCTCGAACACATTCATTTGGAGCAGGGGGAATCTCATTGGATTTTTCATGCATCTAACTTAGATAAGTATCTGCTTCCAAGTTCAAGTCATGCATGGCTTTCTGGATTTTATCAAGTAGTTCTTTTGATGACGAACACTTCAATGCAAGAGACGTGGCCTGTCGAGATATAAGTGCTGCTTGTGCATTCAAATCTCCCTCCTCGGATCGTTGTTTTGTTTCAATATAAAATCCACTTTTAGCATATTTTGTCCATCTAGACAGTATATATTGTGATGGCAAATTATATACCCTATTCATATTGTAGACTCTAAGAGCATGTTTGCATAATAAACCTGAAACATATAGTTCCAAATTAAAAAAAATATTTCAAAATACAAAATACAATTTAAATAGCCTGAAAGATAATACTTAACATACCTATGCATTCAAACACCCGGCAAGAGCATGTAATAGTCGAATCTTTAGTGTTTAATACCACTGTTGCTCCACGTTCAGATTGCATATACTTAACAAAGAATGTCGAGTTTGTCCCATTAGCTTCCAACAATTCACAAGACAACGTAAATTGTTTTTTAAACTCTTCCTCAAAATCAGAATACATTCTCCTTGTATATGTTTCTGCTGCAGTTTTCAACATTGGCAAATTTGGAATGTAGTGAACTGGGATCTTCCGACGTGACTGAAAATCAGCATCCTTCTCATTTGACCTTAGAGTGACTACAACATTTTGACATTCTACAAGGAGTTCTGAAAGACCGAGTTTTCTACGAAATGTTTTCTTGAAGACATTGTTCATACCTTCACTCCTTTGGGTCGAGTGCATGTCTGCTGTAAACGAGTCACGGTGTACCGCAGCCCACTTTGCCCTCAAAGCATACAGGTTTGACATCCATGTGTTATCCTCAAGGTTGTATTTAGCCAACAATTCATGACATTTCTCCGTGAAGTAAATCTCTGCTATGTCTTCGTAGATACAACTTTTGAAATCTGCCCAGAACTTGTTACCTGACTTGTCCCCTGCCTCATCCTCTGCCACTTTAATTATAGGACCAAGATGTTTGATAGCATTTTGGCCAATATACCACAAACATAGACGGTAGGCTGTGTTTGGAAATACATGAGCAATTGCTGCTGCCATTGCCGCGTCTTGATCTGTGAAAATTGTGCTTGGGTGCTTTCCAGACATTGCTTGAAGAAATAACTCAAATAGCCAAACAAATGATGGAATAGTCTCGTTGAACATGAGTGCACACCCAAAAATTATTGTTTGCTTGTGATGGTTGGTGCCAAGAATCGGAGCAAAAGGCATTTCAAACTTATTTGTTTGAGATGTGGTGTCAAAGGACACAACATCACCAAAGCATTTGTAATCCTTGATAGACTGACCATCCGCTGAAAAGAAATTTGCTATATGACCAGTTTCCTTGTCCACCTCAACTGCATAAAAAAAATGTACGGTCCTGGACTTGTTTATTTCTCGTATATTCAGATAATGTTTGTGCATCATTGACTTCTAAGTAATGTCTGCGCTCGCGACCAATCTCATTATAGCAATCTGTCCTAGTAAACGGTACTTTGTCTTCCCCTCCATAATGCTCCTTCATGAAATTGAAAACTTGGGGTGGCTTCATTCCAGACCGTCGTGCCTGCCCAATTAATTTTCTATCCGCCTCTATAATCTCTTGTTGGGACCTCAACTTATGTGTCTTATTTGGACTGGCAAGCCAATGGTTGTGCTCTACTACGACCTTTTGCACAATCCATACATTCTCCTTGCTGATACTAAACTGGACACGAGCATCACAACCGGTCCTTATAATATCTTTTTGTGATGCCTCATTTTTTCGATGTCCTTCGCTACTGCAAACAAAATATTTCTGACATAAACTATCATCTGATTTGTGGCGCTTCGTCCTGCTCTTTCTAACACTGAAGCCAACAAGTCCAGCATAGGTATTGTACATCTCATAAGCCTTTTCCTCACAGTCAAAAGACATTCCATCTTTAGGTGCCATCTCAACATATTTATCAACCACATCCTCTACAAATAATTGTCAATTGAAGTTGTACCATAACAAAAAAAATATTAGATATAGTCTGTGAAGTTTGATATTTTTATTTATGTTTACTTCGTCAGGTACTTCGATCTCCACGGATCTATTATGTGTTACTTGTTGTTCTTGATCTTCTCCATGATTGAAAGCAACATCATCATTCATAGAAGGAGCATGTAATCTACATCAGAAAATGATCACAGCCATTGAGTTTACTTGTTTGAAGTTCGTACATGGGATCACAGCCGTTGAGTTTAATCTACATCAGGAAGCGATCACATCGATAAGAGGGAGCATCCACAACAGTTACCTGTTGACGTCTTCGTCGCAGGGTAGTGCTTCACCGTGCCGCCCTTCTGCCATGGTGTCGCCGCGCCGCCGCAGGAAGATGAAACACGTGAGGGCAGGTGGGAGCCAATCGGGGGAGATGAATCACGCGAGTCGAGGGCGTCCTTTCCAATCGTGAGGGCGGGTGGGAGTCGATCGAGGGAGATGAATCATGCGAGCCGAGGATGTGCGGGCGGCCTGTGCGAGCCGAAGGCGTGCGGGCAGGAGCAGGCGAGCCGAGCCGAGCAGCGGCAGGCGAACGTGAGAAGCGGCAGGCGAACGCGAGAAGCGCACGTCCTTCCAATCGCGTTGTGCCACGAGGGGGCGCGCACCCAGCGCGCGGTGTGCACGGTGTGCATGCAATTTTTTTCCGCGCCAGGGGTCCTATGTGGCGCACGGAAGGATGCTAGCTTCCGGCCCACTGAAGCCCACCTCTAACTCCTCATCCTCTGCCCTGGCCGCGACGACCCCACACTTCCTAACTGAATGGACTCACCGCCGCGCCCGCTCCCGCCGCGACGACCCCACCCTTCCTAACTCGATGGACTCGCCGCCCCCGCCGCCGGTCACCGCCCACCGTCCGTCCGGCCTCACCCGACTGGCGGCGTTCCCGCACCGCCTCGCCTCCGCCGCCGCCCAGCTTCCGCCGCCCCACCCCTTTCTTCTCTAAGGCCGACGGTCGTTGCTCCTCCTTCCCCGTGCCGCCGGTCCCCGCCCACCGCACATCCGGCCCCACCTGACCGACAGCGCTTCCGCGCCACCTCGCCACCACCGAACGAGCCGCCGCCTCTGTCGGACCTTCCCTCCGCCCCCTCTTCTTCTTTTCTATGGCCGGCGACCATTGGAGCCCCACGCCGTCGGAACCTCGAACGCTAACGCCTCCTCGCCGCCGCCGCCGGCCGCGCCCACCGCCCTCGCCGCCGAGCCTTCCCCGCCCGGCCGCCCTCCGCCCCTCTACCGGCCGGCTCGCGTCCCTCGGTCTGCGGCTCGCCGTCCGCCCACGAGATCCGACAACCACGAGTGAGGAAGGAGAAGATGATCCGACGTCCACGAGTGTAGAAGCTAGTGAAGGTAAAAAAAACTTCCGAAAGCCATATAGGTTTTCGGGCGTCATGGTAGCTAGCTTAGCGAAGTTGCAAAATGGTCGGCCAGCCGGCCCGATCGGTTCGCTGTTTGTGGGCTGAAGGCCCGGGATTTCGGGCTGTTCTTCAGGGTCCGACGAACTCGTTGGGCCTGGATTGTGCATCGAACATTTTCTCAGAGAAAGCAGCATTTCCGTTCTGTTGGTCGACGTGGCGTGTCCTTAATGGCCGCATAGGAGCATTTTTCTCGCTCCGCCTTCCTTTGTTCCCTTCTCCAAACGCACTACGCCATCCTCAAAAACCATGGCATGACACGGCAGTGGCTGTCAATGACGGTTAGGGTTCGTGGCTTCTCTTCCTAATTGGAATATAACGCCGATGGCAAGCCAGATTAACGATGATAACTGGTGGCAGACGGTGAGGCAAAACGGTAGTGTGCCACTAGACAATACGTAGAGGCGTGGCAGCCAAAGACGTTAGCGAAGGCCTAGGCGGAGGAGAAGCAAAACACAATAACAACACGGCGTCACTAGTAGAGAAGGGGTGGTAGTAGTGTGGTGGCAAGTTACATAGCTGATAAGGCAGCCCTTAAAAGAAGAAAAAAAATCCAAATTACTAACTTAAGTATAGATAAAATCTAGATAATCCCTAAACTATGTTTTGGACTATCTCAATCGGTCCAATCTATCCCTTACGAAGGGTATATTGAACCTATTAATATAGTTGTGGATGTAAAATAAACTAAAATATAATTTAGAAGGTTATCCACACTTTGTCTATACTTGAGGATAGTAATTTGTACTTTATTTTTTCTAAAAAACATTACTAGTGAGGCAATAACAGCACATAAAACAAAGCACGTGAGTGACAAAAGAGAGATTGTCGACCACCATAATAGTGCCATGGTTGGTAGATACAACCATCCTTCTCTCTCCTGTCCTCCCCCTTCTCTCATAACCTTTGCAGTGGCATGACGATGCTCTTTGCTGTGGTGGTTCTTTCCCATGAGGAACATGATGGAGATAAAAGTGTCACGGGTGCAGTGTGAAGTGTTTCCGAGCCAGAAGCAAGCAAAGGGCACGAGGATCTAGGGAGGTGATGGTGTTTTAGTACCAAGTACCTGCATAGTCAAAGCTCGCCGAGTTCTTGGGAACGATGTTGTACATGAGACAACAATTTAGGTAGGTTCTGGCAGCGATGTGCATAATGTCCTACAC
Source organism: Echinochloa phyllopogon (assembly GCA_033239725.1). Classification (NCBI taxonomy): domain Eukaryota; kingdom Viridiplantae; phylum Streptophyta; class Magnoliopsida; order Poales; family Poaceae; genus Echinochloa; species Echinochloa phyllopogon. Next base: position 24,348,074 of record BTCW01000018.1, on the reverse strand, counting down.
TTTATTTGTAATGTATTGCATTATGTAGGATTATGTATTGAGTTGTTTTGATGGGTCTCTTCCCCGCCTTATATATACACGAGTGGGGGTGGGGAGTTACAAGTCAGCTCCAACAAGGAAAAGTACAACATGATAGCCATGAAGTCTTCTAAGAGAGGTCCAACTAATTCTCCTATACTACTACATCATCTTGTACCTTAGTTGTCTTCTTTGGAGTAGTTGGGCTAGGCCACCTCTATCCAGGGTGATTAGGCCTATAGTGAATAGTCCCGGGGATCCCGGCCCCACTTGAGGATGTAGCATCATCATGCTAAACTTTGATGGGGATAGGTGCAAAATAGATCTTGGGTGTCGTATTTGGGGAGGTTTTGTGGTGGCATGGTGCTAAGCTCTATTGATGATGGACACGAGCCGACCTCAAGAGGCATAAGGACGACCTTGCGCTTGCAGCGCATGGACGGGTGGGCGAGGCCCTTGACCTCTGCAACCCCTGCTACCGCTGATTCCGCCATGCTTCATGCGCTACACTAGCACTGCCAGAAACCGACGAAGCCGAGAGCTGTTGCTAGCTTCGCATGTTGAATGCATCGCATCCCTATGCTCCTAAAGGAAGTTACCACCACTACAAGCCTTGTAACGTCCAAAACTCCAAGCTCTGTAGTTGATCATTATCATGAGAGCATCGTCCATGCCAACATTCAAGAGCCAATATGCCATGATCACAGGCTTTTGTAGAAAGACCCCCAAAGAACCCTATAATACTCAATAGTTCTTTTGTGCCACGCGACATTTACATATATTACTCTAAATTTTTATCTTTTCATGAGCGTGGGTCTTTGGGGAGGGGTGGGGGTTGTCTTTTCACTTGGCAATTAAAAAGCATTGGATATGATGAAAAAGCCCAATGCAGTGTCATATAGAGAATGAAAATTAGACTTCATATCGAACCAGGGAGACTGAAAAATTTGAGGCTCAAGTAAGAAAGAACGCATTTTACTTGTATCCAATAGGAAATTCTCTTCAGTTTCTCTTACCATATACTATCTCCGTTCCAAATTATAGTTCGTTTGACTTTTTTTATCATATTGACCGCTCGTCCTATTCAAAATATTTGTGTAAATATAGTCAAATTTAAGGCATATTTGAAGATTTTTTATTAATAAAGCAAGCCACCACAAAATATGATAATTTGCATAAAATTTTGAATAAGACGAGTGGTCAAACTTAGAGTCAAAAAAGATAAACAAACTATAATTTGAAATGGAGGGAGTATATAATTAGGGGACCTATCTTTGAAAGAAGCTGACATTGATATTATATTAAACTTTAACTACTAGTTCAAGATGCTCCAATTTTAAATATATCATTTATAAAAAATCTAAATTATATTTATATTAAGTAAACATGTACAATTCGATAATTATTGTATTCCTATTTTGATTGTAATTTCTACTTTTTAGTATCTGTTTGTTATGTGTATTTACCAAATAATCGCTTTTAACATGTTTTACATTTTTATTATAGGTTAAACCTTGCACTTCTAATTTAGATGCATTCATCGAAATCATACGACATATATGAACGTATGTATACTAGTGTATGAGCCCTTGAGTGGGGCCATGTGCCCCCACTAGGTCCACTTAGGATCCACCCCTCATGTATATTCGATACATTTTGTTTTTAATGCAAAATCATCATATGCGTGTGTTTGAGAGGCTGTGGAGAAGTTTTGAAAAAATCTAATAAATGTTACCAAGTTAATGTACAGACGCATGACATGATTTTTCTTTTTTTTGTACGTTTTGCAAGACTAAAACTATTTGTTATATTATGAGAAAAAACTATGTTTGTGTCCATTTCCCAAAACTTGAGTAATTTTGGCCCAAAAATCTTAACATAATTGAAACCTAATAATATCCTATTCTGTATTTCAATGAAGAGTGAGGCCCAAACCTTAATAACAAGGAAATCATGTCATCATCATGAGCATCTCTAGAGTCTAGGATACTCATAAACACAAACCATATCTATATGAATGTAAATTGATGTATTCAAGGTCCAAATAAATTTCAAAATATGTGAACGCGAGTAAATTTGAACGGAGGGAGAGTTTCATTCTACCTTCATATGTCCTCCCCACTCCATGGCCCAATCGACTGCCGCTTGTTACTGTATCTACCAACCTGCAAAATATCTCACGCCAACACATACTCAGCAAATATCCATTATTAGCAAAGCTGTTTAGGACAAATACTCAGCGTCCTGCAGCACCAGAAGGACGCACCAACTGTCGTGCGCATTACATCAACATTTTTAATTAAGAAACTCTTCTTTGACTCCTGCCGATTAACTTTGCTTTGTTCAGGTTTCACCAGCCGTCCAGTTCACATGCCCTCTTCTCTACTCTCATCATATACGTCATCACACGACGGAGTCTACCTTGATTTTTTTTAAAAGCGATGGCAGCCTGCACGGACCGAGGCCTTCATGGCTTCATTTTCCATGCCGGCTCTGACGAGAGCCGTGACGTCCGGCGAGCACCTTGGAACCTTGTAGTATAAACCACGGCCGTCTCGCGCAGTTGGAGCACAGCAAAACTCGCGCCAACGCAAACACACGAGAAAAAGCACAGCAGCGTTCGCCGGACCGCGACGACATCAGCAACAGCAAGCCAGAGCCACCAGCCATGGCAGCAGCGTCCACCGCGCCTCTCCCGCTCGACGGCCGCGTCGCTCTCGTCACGGGCGGCTCCCGTGGCATCGGCCGCGAGGTGTCGTCCCACCTCGCCGCGCTCGGCGCGCGCGTCGTGGTCAACTACGCCTCCAACCCGGCCAAGGCCGACGAGCTCGTCGCGGAGCTCGCGTCGCGGGGCCTCTCCGCCGTGGCCGCCCGCGCCGACGTCTCCGACCCGGACGCCGTGCGCGCGCTCTTCGACCGCGCCGAGGAAGCCTTCGGGTCCCCGCCCCACGTCGTGGTGGCCTGCGCGGGCATCCTGGACGCCAAGTACCCCGCGGTCGCCGACACCGCCGTCGAGGACTTCGACGCCACGTTCGCGGTGAACACGCGCGGCAAGTTTCTGGTGTGCCGGGAGGCCGCCCGGCGCATCCCGCCCCACAGCGGCGGGCGCATCGTGGCCTTCTCGTCGACGACGGTGGCCACGCTCCCGCCGGGGTACGGGGCGTACGTGGCCAGCAACGCCGCCGTGGAGGCGATGATGAGGATCCTGGCCAAAGAGGTGGCGGCGAAGGGGATCACGGCGAACGTGGTGGCTCCGGGGCCCGTGCGCACGGAGCTGTTCCTGGCGGGCAAGGACGAAGCATTCATAGAGAGGGTGGCGAAGAATTCCATGGGGCGCATCGCCGAGACGACTGACATCGCGCCCGTGGTGGCTTTGCTGGCGAGCGATGCCTCGTCCTGGGTGAACGGCCAGGTAATCAGGGTCAATGGCGGAGTCGCATGAGTGCGCCGGGCGTTCGACAGTGGTGGTGTTATATGGGATCCGGCATGGGTTAGCATCCTTGTATGCTGGCGTGTTGACGGTATTGAGCTGAATGAGACCAGTTGTGATGGGGTACAGTCGTTATATTCATGATTTTTTTTCTGTCTAGGATGAGTGCTACGAAAATATTTTAGCAGTGCCATGCATTTCTTAAGAACATATACCCTGTGAGTAACAGTTTTTCCTCTCAAGATCTAAAATCCAGTTCCGAGTTGTACAGTATTTCTGGCACAAATGCCAGAAGCAGAGCAGGCCTTGCTCACAACTGGCAGGAAATTACCTACGCCTGTTATCATCATCCGCGCCTTCATCGAACACACCAGACGAGCCTACACGGAAGTCAAGCTGTTTCTGATGTTTCTGCCGCCGACGCTCGTCGAACTCCTCCCAACCCTCCACCTGTTTGGAAATAGGAACAAACGAAGTTGACGCTAACACTGGAAAATGTCTATCACAGCCCAATACCAAACTGGTACAGCAAAATTCATCAGTTACACACAAAGACACAAAGTGCTGTGCTTGCCAAAACGGAATAAATAAGTACACCAAAAAACTGCAACTAGCTACTAGGCCACTAGTACAAATGATGGTAGTTGACACATAATTAGGGTAATGATGAAATGAAGAATAAATAACACGAAGCAAAGTGTGAAGGAAAAACATAAACATGGATGGGCAGAGATGACTCTTTTAAGGAAATGGTACCTGCCGAAGAATATCGTTTGTGATTTCTGTGCCATGGAGATCAAGTGTAATAAGCTGCGTACACTTTTTGAACAGCATCGAAGGTAGGGATGTAAGACCATTGTTCCTTAGATGCAAAACCTGTTGGAAAAGGTATTTCATATAGAGAATGTTACACGATTCTTGCTTCAGTGCAACAGTAAAAGACAATAGATCATCATTCAAGCAAAATTAAAACAGATCTGTAGCGCAACATAAGTGGGAAATGAACATTTCCTTCAACGAAAAGAATAGAAAAGGCAGAAGCAGCATGATAGAGATGTTCAAAGTAATTAAACCAATCCACGCTAATAGGTGTAATGAAACAATTGTATCCAAGAGATTTGTGGTTGTCTGACAAGTCATAAACCCATTTCTGTGAATGTCATACTGAGAAACAAAGAAAACAGATGTTCAATCTTCAGCCTACATAACACCACAAAATTGCATGCAGAAATTATCCACTGGTTAGCATTTCATGCATCTTGTGGAGTTGTATCCGTAACTAAATATTCATTTTGTGCACCAGCAATATGAACATTGTTGCAGTTGGACAATGAGTATGTTGTGGTATCTTCTATAGTGTGAACATTATTGTGATCTGAGATACTGCATTAAGTTACTTCAGCTCTTCATTTGAAGTTAGCGATGAGATATAATCTTAGAAGGTAAAAAGCTTCTTGCATATAGCTAAAGTCACACACCTTGATATTATAAAGCTTCCCAAAGGCCTCCGGCAGTTCAGTTAAGAGATTTGATGATAAGTCAACCTGAATTCAAGAGTTGGGTGATATAGCTATGTATATGATATCTTTCACAATATAGCTTTAGCTTTCTGAAAAACACATGAAGCAGGAACAGATGTATATGATATAAAGAACATACCTCGGTAAGAGATTCACAATCTCCTATGGATGAAGGCAATGAAGTCATCCTGCCAACAAGTGGAAATGAGTCAAATGTCGCATTCACCACAGATTTTAAGTTTTAATTCCTTCACAAAGTATTACTCATACAGTTCCCATGAGATTTTTTTTTTTTGGGGGGGGGACACCAGATGTTCTGTCTTCCCTGCACCAACTTTTTTCTATGATAGAATCAGTTACAACCTACTTGTACGTGTACATTAGCTAAAAAAAATCAAAGCTGACCATGTTTCTCCCTTTTTTCTGTGCTAAAAAATTGTCTTCTTGGGTTACAAAAATACAATTAAAATTGTATTAAAAGTAAAATGGGCACTAGAAAAACAGATGTCCTCAGACTAGTGGGAGTCAAGACACTGATCTATCACTCTATCCAGATGTGAGTATTTCAATCCTAAACATGATTGGCAGAAATGCCAGTCTCAGATGATCACATATCGCAGCAATCTTGTATCGCTGTTGACCGAAAAAATTTGTTTAGCAGTAGTTAGAATATACACAAGTACGAAATAAACAAGTTAAAATGTGGAAGAACATAGTAATGTGCTGCAAGCCAACAAGTGGTGAGTTATAGGACAACCTATTGTTATTTCCTATCAGAATCTGGAGATGCTTCAGTAATCCTATCTCGATAGGTAAGTTATCAAGCTTGTTGTTTGCAATATGAAGTTCACGCAGAGAAGTCAGTGAGCCCAAAGTTGATGGCAAGCTAACCAGCCTGCAAGATAAAAATGAATAATCACATTAGCTTGTTACCTTGTGTACCAAAAATATGCATGTTGGAGATCATGTTAGATAACAATGAGAAGGTAAGAGATGTTGCATTCTAGTGGAAACCACGGAAATATCCCCTTTTTGTATGTAGATGATTGTTTGCATCTTGGTGGCAGGAGTGTCAACTGACAAATATCTATTAATGATGTTGGCAAATATATAGGTAAAAGGAATGTGAGGTCCTGAGGTTTAGTAGTACAATATACAATTCAAATTTTAAAATGTTGCCTTTAAGCTGCCATCATCCCATTTAACCTCAAAATTCATGAAGTCAAACAACACCATATTAGTCACTGGATTGTATTACAAACATCAAGAAAAAACTTCAAGCCATAAATTTAGTATGCAATCTCTCTCCTTTTCAATATATGATATTTGTTGATTCTAGGTTCTAGGTCAATATCTAGCTTTCTGTCAGCTATTGGTTGATTCTAGGTCAATATCAAGCTCACAGTGGGCAAGTCAAAGCAACACTGAGAATCAAGAGCAAAGCTAATTTTAGAGAACATACTCATAAAAGTTCTTTATATCCACTGGTAAATTCATAGATTACCACGAATAAAAAGGCAAGTGTTTCAGAATCTGACCTACCGGTTCTGGCTTAAAGACAAGTTCAATAATTTTTGAAGACTTGATAGACCTTCCCAGTTGATGTTCTCATCATCTATATCATTGGCAGTCAGGAGCAATTTCTGTAATATATAGTTATACCACTTACAAGTTACAATTATAGTTCCTTATGGGAGCAGAAAAGAACCCAATTCACTCTGTGCAAAGAAATAGTTACATTTAGAGATTTAAGAGCAGCGATTTTATTCGGAATTTCCTTGATACAGTTGTTGCTGACATCTAGTATTCGTACAGAGGGGCCACAATCCCAGACTTCTTCTGGCACTGCCTATAGGGAAAAACATCCACAAAAAAGTAAGTCTTACTTATGTTTAAATGGTAAATTATTATGAGAAAATAATCAGGTAATAACAAATTAATATTTTTAAACCCCATAATGCTGGAAGTAGTCAATGATGAATGGTTCAGGGAATAGTGGCATCAATTCACAAGTCAACCGCTAATCATGGTAGAAATTTACAAAAGGATTCAAGCAAATATTCTGTTAGACTATTTTCATCTAGGGTCTGTTTCGTATAAAGGCAGTAATAAGCATGATATCATATTTCTTTGCAACCAATATACACAGAGCATTTCCATTAACTATGGCTAGACCATGGCAACTCCCAAAAATTAAAAATCACAATTATCCTACACTAGAATGCATTCACAAGGCCTTCATAAAAGTGATTCAAACAAGTTATAATCAGGTACCTTCAAGTTGCAATCATGCAGAGCAACAACACCCGTCAATTTCCATCGCTCCACTCGGCTTTTACCAACAACCGCCTCTGGTTTTTGTGTCTGACGTTCCTTAACGTTCGAGGTTCTTGTTACACTTGTTGCCGAACTGCTGCTGTTCTTTGTTATGGGGCCATCCTATTTGAGAACAGGCATAGAAAATTAGGTCGCATCAAATATGTAACCTTTGCACATGCTTAAGGAGTGCACCCTACTCCAAGGAATTCAATGCTAAACATATAAAGACAAATAATCACACAAACACAGCGATCAGGAGTCAGATTAGTTCAGATTCAGGTGGTTGATGTCGTACCCCCTGATGGAGACCCTGCGAGGCGATGAGCATGACCTTGGATCCGTTCACCACCTGCATCGAGCTCAGGCTCGCGGCGTCCTGGAGCACTTTGCCTGCGAGCGCAAGGGGAGTGAGGATTAGCATCTACCCGAGAGAATCGGCGCCCTCGGGAGGTAATAAGGGCTTGGGGATCGGTGCCTTTGCAGACAAGCTTCTGGCCGCGGGGGAGGACGTTGGTGAGCGGCTGGAGGAGGCGCTTCAGCTCCGCGGTGGTCGCGGCGGCCGGGACCTCCACGGGGATGGTCCGGCCGGCGAACTTGACCTGGACGGTGATGGTGGGCGGCGAGCTCTCCATGGCCTCGGTCGGTCTGTTTCTCCACAACTCTCTTTCGGTGGATGCAGGATTGAAGGCGACCGCCGCCCCGTTTTCTTCGTTTTGGGCGCTCGTTGCTCCCTTTGCTTAATTTTTTTTTGTTCCCTCCGTTGAACTTGGAACAAAACAAGTTCCGCAATGAAAATGAGCACAGGTTTTCGAGTAAATTGCACCCACCTCCACTGAAACCAGCAAATAATTTAGAATCCATTTACTTTGGTTCAATCTACTTTCTAATAAGATTTATTTTTTTCTCCGCCTTACAAAACAAGTTTAAAATTCAAAATTTATGAGATGATATAGAATATGATGTTTTATTCAAAAAAATTAATAATTTCTCATAGTAATTTTAATAGATTTACATTTAATACTAAATTCATCGTAGGGCTAAAAAGTTACACAAAAAATAATCATGAAAATTGACAATGTATTTTTCTAAAATAAGGTATCGTGTTATAAGTCATCTCTCAAAAAGCTGTGAGAAACCTATAATCAATGACCGTCCCGTGCACACATATAGGGTTCACTCTCCTCTGTTCCCTAGCCTCATCTGTCATTCCAATCCCTCTGTAGTTCACCAATCTCCATGTGGCAGGGGCTGATGGCTCTTTAACCTTAGGTAATGGTGGCTCTCCACCAACTTCATCGTGTCCCTCTACTTCCTCATCTTCCTCGTGGTCCTCACCCTGATCTTCTTCCATCTCCTCCTCATCATCAAGAGCTGGCCCTGTGCCATGACGCGGCTCAAGTCTATACTGCTCATCCTCCACATCATCATCATCATCATCACTTGAGGTGGTCTCTACTTCATCCACTTCCTCAATGTGCTGCTCTGCTGCTCTCTTTGGCCTTCTAGGTCTCAAAGATCTTCCGCTGGCCGCACTAGAGCTGCTGCCCGCGGAAGTATCATGACGCCCCCTTCCGATCCTCTCGGCATGACTTCCCCTAGGCATCCTCTTCTGTCCTTCCTGGGTTCACAAATGATGGAATACATAGTGTAAGTTCCCAGGAAATGATTGACTGAAAGATGCATCACAATGAGGACACCCAACAACTCAGGTCCAAATCGGTCATATCGGTTTTGGAAACCGGTCAAACCGGTTTCACCCGAGCTGAACCAAATCGAGATGGGGAGCAATCTAGACAGTTGCATGATAGGGATTTGAGATTGATATTGCAAGATACACTACCCCTAATCCATATGAGGGCTAAACACGTTGCAAACCAATGACTTGAGCCTTCACTGCCCAAACCGGTCAGACCGCTTTGCGCAGTGACGGCACAAATCATTGGTACGCAAAATGTAGACCACCAAATCGAATGATCTCTTTGGAATAGGTTCCTAGACATGCTAGAAGATGTTCTACCAAAGGGATTTGAAAGATATTCATCGAGTGAGTAGATCGGGTGATGGGAACATTTGAATACCTTGAGAGCCTTGAGAACGTGAGAAGATGAAGATTTGAATCCAAATCCAGTTGGGAATCTGGTCAGGCCGACTTGGGGCACTCCAATCCCAACAAGAAACCTCCTTTTCCTTGGATGAGTCAAGAAATCGCCATTGGGGTTCTCTCGTGGTGAAAACTGAGGGAGGAGGTAAGTTTTCGTGGTGAATGGGTAAGAGAGGAGAGAGAAAGGCTGAAGGGTAAGATATCCACGTGGGGGTAACTCCCTGGGCCAAACCGGTCAGATCAGTTTGGGAAATCGGTCAGACCGGTTTCTCCCAGGCTGTTAGGAGTTGATTAATTCGGTGGATATTAAGCTCCAAAGCTTGTTCACTTGATCTGAGAAGGTATGTGATAGACATTTTCTCCAACATCAAAAGATTTTCCTTAGAAAAGATAAGATTTCCAATGAATTCATTTTCTCTCATTTCTTCCAAGAGAAATGGGAAAAGATGGATCGATAACGAATTTATGGACTTAAGAGAAAATCTCACTATTTGTGACTAGCCATCAAACAATCAAGATTAACCATAGTCACAAATAGGTCAACAATGGTCAAAAGACCAAAACCCAAATATTTTCAAAAACAACATACAACCTATCATGCTAGTTGAATTTTCAAATCCTATCCTATGTCACTCGAGAACATGCACTTATATTGAGCTAAGGACCATGTTAGCATATTTGGCTCACACCTTTCATACTAGAAAAACACTTGACAACGAGACAATTTTAAGTAAGGTATTAACCAAATATCTAATAGGTACGCAAGAGGGAGACTCAATATAATTACATGCAAATGCACATACTAGCATGATATAGAGCCTAGATGCACAAGGTAAATACTAGTCGAAAAGGAAACGTACCTTTGCCTCTAGCCAAATGTGTTGTGCAATATAATCAATTTTATCCATATGTGTTCTCTCATGAGATAAGCCATTTGATAAAAAGAGAGAAAACATTAAGTTGCACAACAACCAGTTTCATAATCGATGACCCTTTTATGTGGATGGCGAATAGGTCATGAATTATGAAACCTCACAATATATACCAAATTCCTTTTATCTAGTATATATGTGTTAAAATATGTAGGATGTGCTCACATACACTAGTTATGAACAATATGATCAACATAAAGGAATTTAGACTATATTATGGTGAGTGGTCAAATCATATGTTAAGAGCACGATCTAAGATGAGTAATGATACAACTTTACCACTTTGGATCGTAAATTGAGATGACAACTCGAATTGAGAGAAATGATCTCTCATCATAGAGACTACAAATTTACAAAAAAAATGTTAGTCTCAAAGACACAAATATTGAAGTAATCTCCTCCTGAATATGTGCATCATATATGGACTACATGAGATATGCACTTTGTCTTGTTAAGGACATGAGAGAATTAATTCAATATTTGGTCAAGACACATAATAAAATGCTCATATTGAAATGTGCCAAGAAAACCTACCACACAGGTATAAGTTGATATACATATGCCAAAACTGAGAATTCCAAGAAATATTTAATTTGCATCTTTATTTCTCACTTGTTCACTCAAGTTGCAACTCTCTGGGTCAAACCGGTCAGACCGGTTTGGAAAACCGGTCAGACCGGTTTTACCAGACTTGTGCCACTTGAGTGTGTATGCTTGTATCTTGTCGTGTTGACTTCCAATATTCAGAGTATTTTCTTTTCCTGTAATTGACAAGACTTTGCTCTACTAGAGAGCCATTAAAAACACCATGTTGGCACTTCTTACGATCCAATATCAGAATTGAGAATCCTGGTACTGGGGTAAGGAGTGTTTCAGTGGTTTTCCTTATGGCTTAGTAAAATATAGAAATATTCTGCAAGCGCACAGAATCACCGCTGTAGCACTTCACCTGGGAGTATCCCGAGGTATTGTAATTTATATTTCCGCAGGGAAGCTTTGGCAAGATTACTAGTGAACAGATATTCGAGACTATCAGAGAAAGGTACACAGCTAAACAAGACAGGGGATAACGGTATTGGATAGGAGTGGATATACCGGACACACAGCTCAAGGGATACTCAGGTAAGGGAGAGAAGAGATAGATAGCTGGGAGGACAACGAGAAGAGATAGAGGACTCCTGGATTCTTTATCTACCTATGCCACTCTAGCTTAGAGATACAGCGGCTACAGAGCCAGCACTAGGAGATCTGGGATAACTCTAATGTCTTAGCATCGGGACAAGGGAACCGGTGAACACACAGAAAGGGATGAGAAGGGGTGCCACTATTTCCCAACTGGGGAATCCTACGGACCGGAACTAACGTGATGGGCTACGAAGACCGAAAGGGCTGTCACCACCTCCCGGCTACCACCTCCGTTGCGACGGGAATAAACTAAGGCCACCGACTAGCCTAGGAACCACTCCTACACTAGGCAGCGACTACTTACTCTGCTAGCAAGAGCAAGCAACCTTGTCAATACTCTTGGTGACAGTTCACCTCCAGTATCAAGCAAGATCGAAGAACCAGCCAAGACAAAGACTTAAACAAGACTACAAGCACTAGAACTATAACTGACTATAGTCTAAACAAGATATATGCTGCAACTAGGATAAAGTAGAAGCAAGATATAAATGACAAAGGCAAAGTGATAAATATAACTATATTGATACTCAATGTCTTGCAAAAGGAAAAGGTAAAAGATACAAGAGCTTATACCAGAGCTTCTGAAGACGACTCCGGAACCTCCGAGGCAAAGCTCGACTCAACTCTAACTCCCAACTAAACTATCCTAACTCTACTAGAATGAAAGTGGAAATGGGCTCCTTGGCTTGGTGTGTGTTTACAAGTGAAAGTGACCCTCTATTTATAGGAGTCCGAGGCGGTTGAGGCAGTGTAGCGGCCAAGGAAGCCAGGGGGGTACCCCCTGGGATTTCGGGCGAGGGGAGGCGGTTCGGCCGAACAGGTCGGTTCGGCCGAACTCCCCAGTTCGCCCGAACCAGAGGATCTGTCGACCTTGCTTCCCACGGCCAGGATTGGCTCCCTGGTGTCGGTTTCCAGCTGGGGGCGGTTCGGCCGAAGGGCCCAGTTCGGCCGAACTAGGCCTGGCCCGTGGCCGGCCTCCCCAGCACCGCCTCTGCTGCCTGGACCCCCCTGGGCTTCCTCCTGATGCATGACTTCGTGTTGATCTGGCCCAGAATGACGTGGCATGGTCCAGGATGAGTTGGCGGTCGCCCACGTGTCGTGTGATGTGTTCGCTTGGTCATTGTTGACGTGGACGACTCCCGGTGGTCTGCTCGGCTAAGGGGGTTAACCGGCCGAACGTAGTCGTTCGGCCGATTTGGTCATTTCCGGCCCCAATAGCACATATTTGTCGTAGTTGTACCTGCACAAGTGACACTCACCAAAACTCATGGAACTTTATTAGAAATAAAACCTAAGTGCATGGAATGTTGCATATAACCTCATTTATTCCCGAGTATTGGTGGTCGGATTTGGGCTGTAACGACCGCCAACACACCATATGGCATATATTCAACACAATACGAGAAGGTTGTTTTAGTCACTTATCAAGTTTCACATGAGTTCGAAACTTGGAATACTTGATCCTACTAAAGGTGACAGTGACTAAGACTTAGTCAAGTTAAGCGCAAAGTTACCGAGATGACATTGGGTAAAAGGTATGGAGCGGAAGCATCTTTCTTGACTTAGCCATTTGATCACAAGTAATTGCATTTAAGTCAAGCTTCCAATGCATCTCGAGGTTCCTGCTATCTCATCAAGCATTCTTTGGTACCCAACTCAAGTTGGGTCCAATAAGGTTAGTCACAAGTTGCTTAGGAACCCAAATGGCCCTTATGCTAGTTTATGGCGTATCAATCACCCTAGTAGCATAGGTGCTCACTTTGTCCTTCCTAAGCTTAGAGAAGTCATAATGTACGAGGCTGCATTTTGGGACGATCCTTACCGAAATATCCCTTGGTCCGACATGTGTAGAAAATACGGCTTCGGACCCCTCTTGAACCTCTTCTGACTTTCTTCTTGTGGCCATCATCACTTCTTGGCCTTTTGCTTGATATGTTGACTTGAGAAGGCCTCTTCAAGGGTGATTGGGCTGCTGCTGCCTGAAACCGGTCAGCCTGGTTTGCCAAACCGGTTAGACTAGTTTTGGCAGGACATACAACACTTTGAGGAATCGGGCACTCGGCAATCAAGTGGCCATTTTCCTTGCATCTGAAGCATGCTCTTGTCTTTGCCCTTTGCTTCTCTCTTCTCGAAGGGGACTTCTTCTTGTTCTTCTTCTTGAGCTTGCGTGGACATATGGATGCATAGTGTCCCATGGTTGAGCACTTGAAACACTTGACTTGATCAATGCTCTTCTTCTCACCAGCTGGACTCTTGTGCTTATGCACTTGATCTTGTTGAGGACTTGGGTGAGTGGCGGTTTGTCCCTTCTCAAGCTTCTTCACCATGAAGTCACGGTTATCTTGAGAAGGTTGCACTTGACCTTTGCCCTCCAAGTTGATCAAGTCCTTCCTTAGTCTTTCAACCTCTTGCATGAGATCTTCATTTTCTTTTGCAATGAGGTTGTCATAAGATTCTACAATCACATGCTCAACACAAGATTGGGTTGCTCGGGAGCAACATAATTTATCACAAGGTAATTGAATTTCAACTTGTGAGCATGTGCATGTGTGAGTTTGAGGTTCAAAAGATTTTACCGATGTTACCATAACCTCATGAGCTATTTCTAGCAAGGCATGTGATTCTACAAGCTCTTCATAAGAACACATGAGTTCATCATGCTTTACTTGTAGCATCTCATGCTTACTAGCTAGCAAATCAAGTTGTTGCTTGAGCACTTGGTTCTCTTTTTCCACGGATGCTACACATGAGAGCGAGTTAGTGGCACAAGCATAATTTTTGACCAATTCATCATACTTATTGACCAAGGAGGCATTGATGAGCTTGACTTTCTCAAGCTCCTCAATGAGGGCTTGGATAGTCGCAACCCTTGCATTTTCGTCCTTCTTGGTCTTCTTATTGTCCTTGGCCATGAAGCACTTGGAAACCTCATCACTAGAATACATCAGTGCTTTTGTGCTTGAGGTTTTGCTTGCACGGCGACGACCACCCCTTTTGTAGCTTAGTGCAGCTCCTCTAGCTAAACCGGTTAGACCGGTTTTAGAAACCGGTTGGACTGGTTTCAGCAGAGAGGCTGAAGCTGCGCTGCTTCGGTCTTCTTGTTCCTTGGTGGATGTCACATGACGCTCAGTGCATGTTGTCGAAGATGTTGAGCACTCCTCATGTGACTTGACTTTATCTTGCTCTTGCTCATCGCTTTTGGTTTTTGCATATAGTTCTTAAAGTTGAGCCCAAACACGATGAGCGTCAACTTGAATCACTTCATCTTGTAGAATGAAATCCTTCACCTCTTTGGTCAAAACACCAAGCAAGAAGTTAGTGACACGAGCATTGAGTTGTAGGCAATCCATCTCCTCTTGAGTTAGATTGGACAAGTCATCCCAATCGACACTCGGAGGATGGATGCCTTCAACCACAACCTGCTCAATAAGAGGACCCATGGTCCTAAAAATATTAAGTACATGAGTAGACCAAGTAGCATAATTTGAGCCGTCATTAACTATTGGCTCAATGGGTACCTCACATGAACTTGACATCTTTCCTCATGGCGGTTAAGCTTGGATGTGAGGCCAAGCTCCGATACCAATTGAAAGCACCTTGATGTCACCTAGAGGGGGGCGGGGTGAATAGGTGAATCTGTAATTTTCCAACACTTAAAAGAAGTTGTTAGCCCAAACTCTGAAAACTCCAAACAAATGTCTGGAAACTCCGGACCTGTCCGGAGACTCCGTAGAAATCTCCGAAAACTCCAGATCCTATTTGCTAGAAGATTACAACAGTCAGAACCAAAACTGGTTAGATCGGGTTCCCAAACCGGCCAGACCGGTTTCTGACTGAGAAACACAATAATGTAAATCAACCCCTCTACGAGTTTTACCACAAACCAAACTTTGTGAGCTGCTTCTGTAGATGATTTCTAGCAGGTTCACCAAGTCCTTGCACACAAGAGAAGGACACCAAAGTAAATCAAAGTGGAAGCAAATATAAATGCCAGAGTTGAACTTCGTGAGGCAAACGAAATGAGAGACGCCAAGAGTTGTTTCCCGAAGTTTAGATTCACCAAAGTGAATCATACGTCTCCGTTGAGGAAGCCCCTAGTGACCCAAAGGTCGAGCTCTTTCCTCAGTTCCACTAAGTTGTGACCTTTTCCCCAAAGGAGGCAAGATCAGTCCTTAACAAACTATCCATGGCACACCACAACCTTGGTGGCTCACTGGTGACGTCTAGCCGTCTAGGAGATGCTCTCTCTCTCTAGCTCTTTAAAGCTATGGATTCACTCTTCACTGAGTTAGCTAGCTCTCTAAAGCTCACACACAATCACCTCTCAACCCAATTCCAAAGATATGAACAATTTCAACCAATCTCACAAAGAGATGCTTGGGAAGAGCTTGCTGGTGCTCAAAGAGGCTTTGGACGCACAAGAGACATCAGGGAATCAACAGCCCTCAAAGGAGAGAGCCAAGGGGTATAAATACCCCACACCCAAAAACTAGTCATTATGTTAGCGGAAAACCGGTCACACCGGTTTTTCAAACCAACTAGTCATTAGAAAATCACACCCCCAAAATCGGCCAGACCTCATTCCAAAACTGGTCAGACCTATTTTGGATCAGCCAGCACACTAAGTCATTCTCAAAAGACTTCTCTCTCAAGGCTTTCTCACTTGGGTTAACCTAGAGCACTTTTGGTGTTGTCAAACAACTAATGTTGCATCCCTCTTGATAGTACGACATTCCTATACTCAAGATTACAATTAATAAATAAAACTCCACTTGAGCTTTTATGTCTTCATTGATGACATACTTGATCAATCTCAACTTGAGGGCTCACAACATTCCATTCTTGTTGAGCAAATCCAACTTGAGCTAATGGCTTAGAATATCCAAGTGTGTGATCAAGAATCCACTACCAATTCATAAGCCATTTCATCGTATAATTCAACAATGATTGGATGCATTGCATTGCTTCACTATATAAGGCTTGATTAATGCCTAGAAACCAAACCGCGATACTAGCTTCTTCACCCTAGCAAAGTTCCTCGGGTACAAAACTATCTTGCCCTTCTCTTTGCTTAGTACCTCGTCACTAGTCATCTAGCTTGATCCCTTTCATCCTATCTTGCCACTTTAAGTTAGGCTTTGCTTTGCATCCACATGAAATCCGCATTGAAATCCATGTCTTCAACTATCCCGATGATATATCCAATATGATCTTCTATGTCATTTATACCATATGACTTGTCCATAAGCTTCCAACCATATGAGACCATTAACTAATCATAGAATCATGTCTCATTTCATAATCAAACATAGCTATGGACCAAGTCCAAATAAATCCCAATTTCTCAAACGAATTATCCCAATAACCTTTGACAAGCTTCTTCTTGATGAGACCAATCAATATGCATAAGCTCTTGTCTCATTTGTGATTTCCATTTACTTGTCATTGTCTACTTTAGTTGCATGGGATCACATCCACTTGTTTGCTTTCATACCATAAAACCAATAGAGAACATATTCTTATCAATAATTATATCACATGAATATTCATAAGAATGAAACCCTGCTCATATACTTAAGCAAACAAGTTAGTACACAGATCATGTTGTCATACATACAAATCACCAAAACACATAAGTGCCAAGATGCACTTTCAGGCAGATGGAGGACGAGGAGCGGCACACGGAGGAGGTGGACAGCCGGCGGTGCACGGGGACGTGGAGGGAGCGCGGAAGGAGGCCCCGATACGGACGGCGACGGCGAACCCCGGCTGGCGCGCGCGAGCGCGGGGCGGATGAGGAGCGGCGTGTGCGGGTCGAGGAGGACCACCGGAGGAGGAGGACCGCGGCGGAGGACGGCAGAGCCGAGGACCACCGGTGGAGGACGGTGGCCGGAGCAGACCGGCGGCGGTGGTGGCCGGCTCTTGCGCACGAGCCTGCGCGCGACGGCCCCAGACAGCGCAGCGGAGGCAGCGGGGCGCGACGAGGGCGCAAAGCGGTGGGCAGTTGTGGGGAGGAGATCCAGCAGGGTGGGCGAGGGCTTAGCGGCGGCGACGAAGACGAAGGGCAGAAGACGAAGTGGGCGGCGCCTATATATAGGTGCGAGGCCTTTAGAACCAGGTGGAAAGGAGACCCGATGCTAAAGGGCCTTTAGCACCGGGTGGAAAGAAGACCCGGTGCTAAATGTAGAAGCTTTAGCACCGGGTCTTCTTTCCACCCAGTGCTAAAGGCCCTTTAGCACCGGATCTCCTTTCCACTAGGTGCTAAAGGCCCTTTAGCTACAGGCGCCAAACGAAATATTTGGGGGCCTTTAGCACTGGGTTTTAGATCTACCCGGTGCTAAAGCCCCCATTTCACCTTGGCGCCAATTCTCAAAAGCACATTTAGCACCGATGGGTGGTTACAGTAGTTATATTATTTCATTTCTGTTTCTATTATTTCAATTGGCGCCCCTATTTGACTCAAATCGACATTTAGCACCGGGTGGATTTGTATTAAATGAGGTTCTTTATTTATTAATGATCATTATTATAATAAATTGTTTTATTGATAAATACAAATATATTAATTATTTCTTCAAGCAATTATATTAATACTAGTTATTAAATGAAATTATATTAATACTAGTTATTAAATGATGTCCTTTATTTCTAAATAATAATTTATTATAAAATAAAGTGCTTTAAATTATTAACTCAAGCCATTTTTTTATAAATAATAATTTATTACAAAACGAAGCCTTTTAAAATTGTTAGAAAATTCTAGGAAAATAGTAGGAATTACTAGAAATTAGTAGAAATTAATAGAAAATCCTAGAAAATAGTAGGAATTACCATTTGGTTTCATTGATCGAATGTTGCTACATTTCATGAAAGATTAGCTTTGGGTGGTCATATCTTTTGATGGATCATATGTGAAATAGAAACTTATAAAACAAAGTGCTTTACTTACTGTAACACCCAAAACTAGCATATTTAATTTTTTTTAGTAATTTATTGGCTTTTATTTAATTTGTTCATAATTAATACAGGCTAAATGAATTATTTATGAATATTAAAATCAAATATAAGTGGTAGAAATATTTTTGTTGCATTCATGCTGCTGCACTGTGTTTTGTTTGATAGCAAGTTAAGTTGGAATTTAAATTCTGTTTAAATTCAAATTTAATTTGCATATGTTTGACATCTAGAAAAGTTGTAAAGCCTTGAGTTCATTTTTGGCCCCTCAACTCTTTCCCCGGCCTGCCCTCACTCCCTCTTCTTTCTTCCGGCCCAGCGCCACGCAACGGCCCAGCACTTCCCCTCCCGCTCGGCCCAGCACTTCCCCTCCCGCTCGGCCCAGCAACTCGGCCCCTCCCCCGCCTGGGCCCGCAGCCAGCCGCGCTTCTGGCCCAACAACGGCCCAGCCTCCAGCGCCACTTCTCCCCTCCTCCCTCTCACTGCTGACTGGCCCCACCAGTCAGCATCTCCTCCTTCCTCCCGCCAGCGCCGAGCCGAAGCTCCTTCCCCGCGCGCTGTGCCGTGGGCCGCAGCCGAGCTGCCCTCCCCGCGCCCGGTGGGCCCTCCGCGAAACTTCCCCTCCCCGCTCCCTTCCTTCCACGCGCTAACCCCCGCATGGAAACTTTCCCCCGAAAGGAAAGCCCTCCGCCGTCGGCCGCCGCCTCAATTCACGCGCGTACGCCAAGGGAAGTTTTTCCCCCTCCCCGGACTATTTAAGCTGCCCCTCGGAGCCCCCAAACCCCACGCCGAGCACCCCACCGAGCCCCAGCAGAGCACTCCCCGCCTAACACCGCCGCTATCGCCGCCCGAAGCTCGCCGCCGCCCCTAGTCCCCTAGGTGGACTCGCCGCTTCCCCCCGGTCGTGTGGGACCAAGTCCCGTGGCCAATGGTGGCCCCTAGCCCCTGAATCGCCCAGATCTGGCGAAGGACCGCCGCGGCCATGGGCGGCGCCGCCACTCCCCTGTCCCCACCGGCCGCCTCTTCCCTCCCTCCGATCTGGGCCGCCGGATCCTAATCCAACGGTCCCGGTCCGCCCAGACCCCCGGTCAACGCCCCTGCGTAACGGTCAGCCCGGGCAATTTTGCTAAAGAGCCCCTGCAATATTTGAAATCAACACGCAATCCACCACAGTTCAAAAATAATTAGAAATAGGCCCTTAAGTTTATGGAAAACCCCCTGCCCTTTTTAAAAATGGAACCCGCGGTCCAGAGTTGAACTATTTGCGTGTAGGCCCTCCTCTTTTAACTCATAATTACGTATAGGTCCTCGGTTTTCTTCAAATAAGCCATTGGAAACTTTTAAAGCTTGCCAGCAGGTCTCTAGATCTTAGAAAATCCATATCTTTTTCATTTTTAGCTCCGATTAGTGTGATTTTTGCGCTCATGTGTTCGTAGTGAAGCGTAGAATATTTCTAAGAGCTTTATTTGTACTATTTCTATTGTTTGGTGTACTGTTGTAATAGATTATTATTTGTTTACATGTATTGGTTTGCGTGCATGTTTGCGTGGTGATTCATGTCCAGTCGGTGAGCCCTTCGCTTTGGATTTCGAGTACGCGGAGGACTTTCCAGACTAGGACTCGCAGCAACAGCAACCTTTTGAGGAAGGCAAGTTATAGCATGGACAATCCTTGCTACCTAAACACACTCTTTACACTTATTTTATTTCATATGCATGTGTCTAAATTGTTGTCCCATTAAGGTTGTACCTAGCTTTGTTTAATCCTGTCATTGTTTACCTTGGGTTCATGCATTTGGGTAGAATCTTTGCTATGCGCCGCTACTGTCACCATTATTTAACTCTTAATATTGACTTAATAGTCCACTTCAACATTAATGATAAAACTTGCTTTTTAGCAACATGGTTTGGGGAACTGGGCATGTGCTGTGTGCTTTGCTCCAGTGTCTCTCCCTAAGGTCCGGTTCTTAAAGCGGCAACCCAGGAGCCTGTCGCCACCGCTAGAACTATTATGGCTCTGGTCTTGGTCAAGTAACTTGTACGTCTCTAGCTTGCCAATGGTTACCGGTGGGGCCGACGGCGTTAGGGGAAGTGAGGCGCGAGGTGTTTCTTGATTCCATCGAGGACGGTAGCCCCGTCGGCTAGGTCTCGTTAGACCCAGTCCCGTGTAGGGAGTCCTTGCGATGGGGAACTCCACACGTTGCGCATTGTTGGGTGCGATGCCCGCGCTCTGGATGCCATTGACCCCCTTATGGTGTGACTCCGTAAGCGTAAGTCAATCTCGGTGCCTAGAGTCTCACCACCTTATTGTACCTTAGCGGCCACTGTCTTGTTAGGGTGTCTTGTGAAAAACCTCGTAGCGTCCCTATGAAATCACACCTCAGAAGTGTTGATGTGCATGGTTGGGTGCAAAGTTCTTTGAACTTTTACGCGACTGGTGGGTAAAGGGCGAAACCTCTGCAGAGTGTAACATCTATCATGATAGCCTTGCTCAGGGTCACGAGCGGCCTGGATCCTTTTTGATTAGAAGATGATGTTTATTTATGTCTAATGTCACTTATACTTTATTAATTGGGTTGCAACTGAGTTTTATCCACTTGTAGTAATTTGGTTTATGTTAAAATGAACCAACTAAAAATGCTAATGCAGTTAAGCCGTGTCTAGCCTTATTTTGAGCCTTCATACCTGTGCTATACTTGCTAAGTAATTGTTTACTTACACTGATGGGTAAACAGATTAGGCTGGGCATGAGTCTGCTGCTGTGATTCCCGAAGATTTACCGTGCTACTGAGCTGTGATCTCCCAGTCAGAGTCCCTGTGGCTTGCGGCTCCATAGTTTGAGAGTTTATTAGTCTTCCGCTATTAGTGGTTAGTTTATTTATGAAGCACTCTGATGTAAAACTTTATTTAATGAAGAATTTATTCAAGCATATGTTCTCTGTTTATCATATTTGTTCGCTATATATGTACTTTGACTTCCTGGGCACACATATGGCCACATTCGGGTTTTTGTGAAAATTCGGGTGTGACACTTACTAATACAGATATAGTAATTATATAAAACTAAAACCACAGAGATGCATAACAAATACACGACATCATCATTTATATAAATATGAATTTCTGGACCATAGTGCAATTAAATTACACGACATCATCATTTACTCGAACACTAATAAACTTCCTCTTTACGAATGTTCATTGATTGTGATCATGCCATAGATAGGGTGTCTCCTCCGCCGCTAACAGGATGCTTGGGTCCGCAGCCACCGAGAATGAAGGCAGCCCATCGAGCATATCATAATCTTCATCCGTCTTATCCTCAACTCCTATGAATTTTCTTTTTTCAGGAAGAACTATATGATGCTTTGGCTCATCTCGTGATTAGTCCAATTGCTTACCCACACCTTTCTTATCTGCCCCTTTCTTTGGTTTGCTAGCCATGTCCTTTACATAAAAAACTTGTGTGACATCTTTTGCTAGGACGAACGGTTCGTCTAGGAACCCAATCTTGTTTAGATCTATTAACGTCATTCCATACTCATCAACTGTAACACCTCCTGCAGTCAGCTTCACCAATTGGCACTTAAAAAGTTGGATCTTCAAAGGTCCATACTCTAGTTCCCATATATTCTCTATGACACCATAGTATGAGTTCGTATTGCCAATGGTGTCTGTCGCGTCGATCCAGACACCACTATTTTTGTTGGTGCTCCTCTTGTCCTGGGATCTTGTGTAAAATGTATACCCATTGATGTTGTATCCTTGGAATTTTAATATCGTGGTGATGGACACCTAGCTACAAAAGCTAGTTGCGCATCAATGCCCTCGACACCCATCAGATGTTGTTGCAACCAAGCGGTGAAAGTACTATTGTGTAGACGCCGAATAAAGGCCGCAGACTTTGCTGGATTCTCGTCCCAGAGAATCTTCATATGCTCCTCGATGTACGGAGCAACTAAGGTTGATTGTTGCAAAACTATTAGGTGCGCTTTACGAAATGGCTCCATGTCCTTGATTACCATCGATCTTTTCCCTAGTGTGACGTTTCCGCCAAGGCTCCCCTCATGATGTGATTCGGGCACACCAATCGGCATAAGATCGTTGACAAAGTCAATACAGAATTCAATGATCTCCTCTATTTCGTATCCCTTACCAATGCATCCTTTTGGACGAGAACGATTACAGAGATACTTCTTTAGGACAGCGAAGAACCTCTCAAAAGGGAACATGTTGTGTAGAAATACCTGGCCCAATATACGAATCTCTTTGACGAGGTGAACCAATAGATTTGTCATAATATTGAAGAAGGATGGTGGAAATATCATCTCAAAGCTAACAAGACATTGCACCACGTCGTTCTGTAGCTGAACTAAATGGTCTGGATTGATCACCTTCTGAGAAATTACATTGAGGAATGCATATAGCTTCACAATGGCTTTCTGAACATTAACGAATAGCACACCCCTGAGTATGTCGGGAAGCAGCTGTGTCATCAACACATGACAGTCGTGACACTTGTGGTTTGTGAACTTCTTCTCTTTCATATTTATTATTCCCTTAATATTGGAGGAGTAGCCCGATGAAACCTTGATACTGTTCAAGCATTCAAACATTCTTGCCTTCTCTTCTTTGCTGAGAGTGAAGCTGGCATGACACAAGTACTGGCGTCCTTTGTCTCTCTTTTCTGGATGTAGATCATTCCATTGTTTCAATCGTTTAAGCTCTTGTTGTGCTTCTAGCGTATCTTTTGGCTTCCCATAAGTACCTAGGAAGCTTATCAACTTCACGCAAAGATTCTTCGTCAGATGCATCACATCAATTGCATTACAGACCTCTAAAAATTGCTAATAAGGCAGCACTCAAAAGATAGACTTTTTCTTCCACATCGCGGCACAACCATCCTCGCCCGTCGGAATAGGCTGGCTTCCATCTCCCTTTCCAAACATCACTTATAGATCCATTAACATATCAAATACATCATATCCACCCCGGTGTTTTTGCTTTTACGGTGGTTCGCATTCCTGCCAAAATGCGGACATTTCTTTCGTAGCTCATGCTTCATAGGAAGAAATCAACGATGATCCATGTAAACAACCTTCCTGTTGGCGGTCGTTACGGCACATTTTCGACCACCAATACTTGGGAATAAAAGAGGTTATATGTGACATTTCATGCACTTAGGTTTATTTCTAATAAAGTTCTATGAGTTTTGGTGTGTTTCACTTGTGTAGGTACAATAGCGATAAATACATGCTATAGGGGTCGGAAATGATCGAGTCGGCCGAACGACACGATTCGGCCGGTTACCCCCCTTAGCCGTACATGAAGCGAAGCACAATCGGGAGGCCATCCACATCAGTAGTGACCGTGCAGTGACCATACATGACACATGGACCACCGCCACCTCATCTCTGGGCCAAAACAACAGAAGACCGACACATCACGGGCCGAAGGAGGCAGACCAAGGTAGAGTCAGTGCAGGGGGCAGGCCTGGGCCACAGGCCCAGTTTGGCTGAACAGAGACGGTTCGGAGGAACCGCCCCCAACTGCCAACTGACTCCCAGGAGCAATCCTAGCCCTTGGGAGCCAGAGGCAGTGCATCCACCGGCTCGACTGAACCCGAGGAGTTCGCCTGAATCAGCAGGGAGTACCCCCTCGGTCCCTTGCATGCTACTCCACCTCAACCACCACAAGTCACTATAAATGGAGGTGTCCAAGTCCTTGTTCAACACACACTCAAGCCGAGGAGCTTATTTCCACTTTGTTCTAGTAGAGTTAGGATAGTTTAGCTAGGAGTTAGAGTCGAGTCGAGCTGTGCCTCGGAGGTTCCAGAGTCATTTTTTAGAAGCTCTGATATTTGCTCTTGTATCTTTTCCTTTTCTTCTGTAAGACTTGAGTTATCAATATAGTTATCTTTGTCATCTTGTCTGAGTTCTCTATACTGTGCCTCTACGTTATTCTAGTTGCAAGTATTTCGTGTTTAGACTATAGTGAGTTATAGTTCTAGTTCTTCTAGTTCTTGTTTAAGTCTTTGTCTTGACTGGTTCTTCGATCCTGCTTAGTACTTGAGGTGAATTGTCACCAAGAGTACTAACGGGGTTGCTTGCTCTTGCTAGCAGAGTAAGTAGTTGTTGGCTAGTGTAGGAGTGGTTCCTAGACTAGACATAACCTTGGATTATCTCTGTCGCAATGGAGGTGGTAGCCGTTTGGTGGTGACATCCCTATACGGTTTTCGTAGTCCATCACGTTAGTTCCGGCCTATAGGAGCCTCCAGCGGATATTGTCAACATCCCTTCTCATCCCTTTCTGTGTGTTGGGGTTCCGCTTCTCGATGTTAAGACAATAGAGTTATCCTAGAACCTGTAGAATTTCTCTCTCAACTTCTGTATCTCTAGACCCGAGTAACCCAGATAGACAAAGTACCCAGGAGTCCTCTATCTCTTCTCGTTGTCCTCCCAGCTAACTACTCCTTCTCTTTCCTATCCGAGCTATCTTTGAGTTGTGTGTCACGGTATAACCACTCCTATTCAATATCGTTTCCCTTGTTTTGTCTAGTCGTGTACCCTCCTCTGATAGTCTCGAATATCTGTTTACTAGTATTCTTGCCAAAGCTTCCCTACGGAAATATAAATTATGATACCTCAGATTACTCCCTGGTGAAGTGCTACAACGGTAATTCTGTGTGCTTGCAGAATATTTCTATATTTTACCGAGCCATAAGAAAAACCACAGAAACACTACTTACCCTAGTATCGGGATTCACAATCCTGATATTGGATCGTAAGAAGAGTGAACACTTCCTACAATGTTTCAACTTCTTAAGCCCCTCTTTGCAATCCGGGTACAAGTCAGTTTTGTGGTCCTGCAACATGCGTTGTATCATTTTCAGTTCCTTATCATTGTCGTAGTCTTTCTCAGCATCACACAATATTTGCCCAAGTCCATCAGTAGGGTCATTTTCCTGACCAACATCTTCCTGAGCAACATCTTCTTGGGCAGCATATTCCTTATCGGCATCGCCCATTGCAACATCTGCAAAGACACCGTAGTATTCAGCCAATACCGGAATGTCGTTACCCACCCCGTCTTCTTCATCTTTATCCACTAGAATTCATCTTTCACCGTGCTTCGTCCAAACAGAATAATTGCTCATGAAACCATACCTCATCAAATGGACCTGAAGACTTTCTCTTTCTTTGTACGATTTTATATTTTCACAATGAGTGCATGGGCAGAACATGAAACTTGATGGCGTCCTGTTGACCTCGGCGGCATCGAGAAACCCCTTCAGGCCATCACGAAACGCCTGAGCGTGGCTGTCCTCGTACATCCATTGTCTATTCATCTGCATTATTAACCAATAACAAATATTTGTATAATTTAATAGATAATACAATACAAAGTTAATATATAAGATAATACAAATTTAATATATAGCTAAATACAAATTCAACATATAATACGATACAAAGTTAATACATAAGACAATACAAATCTAATATATAACTAAATACAAATTTAATATATAAATAGACACAAATTTAATATATAAATAAATTTAAATGTAATATATAAATAAATACAAATTTAATATATATATTTCATTATATAAAACTAGAATTAATATATAAGGCAAACTAATCATATTTCTAAAACTACAATTAATATATTCATTAAATAACTATTCAAACTTTAAATAAATATATCTTCCATTAAATAATTAAATAACTATTCAAACTTTAAATAAATAAGTAATAAATACAATACATAAGTCATATAACTATTCACAAGTCATACAAAAGTGATACATAAGTCATACATAACAAAATATCAACATTTCACTAAAGCTCTCTCTCTCTCTCCATTTTGAACACAAACTTTAAAGCACATCATGAACATAAGCTCTCTCTCTCCATTTTGATTCACAAGTTTCTCTATTTCGAAAGCATAGAAACAATACAAGCTAATAAAAAACATAAGAGAATAAAAGAGTGTATCTTGTACCGCCCCTTAGATGAATAGAATCTTCACAAATTTTGAAAAAAAAATTGGTAGCATCTCCCCCTCTCCCGAGCACAGCATGAACACACAGCTCCAAGTGTTCATGCTGGCTCGAGGGAGAGGAGGAAGAAGGGTTTATGTAGGAGCACATTAGCACCGGGTCGTGGCAAGACCCGGTGCTAATGCTCCGAATTTAGCACCGGTTGCAGCCAGCAACCGGTACTAAAGGGCCACATTAGCACCGGTTGCTGGCTGCAACCGGTGCTAAATTTGGAGCATTAGCACCGGGTCTTGCCATGACCCGGTGCTAATGTGCTCCCCCTGCCACTCCTGCGTGCCGGCCCGCTCCTAGCCGTTGGATCCGACGCTAATGTACATTTAGCACCGGGTCGAAAATGTGCCGAGATATTTGAGCGTGGCGGATGTGGAGCTCTGTGGTAGTGCGGCAGACGCCAGGCATTGACATCAACCCACCTGAAAAAGGTCATGTAACCTGACTAAACTGGCATAAAGAGGAAATGTCACTGCTTAAGAAACCGAGCAAAAGTGGTGATACCGGTGGATATACATATACTCAGTCCTGCAGATTGATAAAAGATATGCAACTGTCTCAGTGTTCCATCACTTCAAATTATGTTTCATTAAGCACTAAGCATCAGAATCGTATTGCCAATTATTAGCAACAGTAAATAGGCAAATGGTCTGAATAGAAAAAATATTCTAAACCGAGTCACACATTCAATTCAAAATATGGCAGGCTTTTTACGAGGAGTATATATGCACTATAATCTTCTACATATACCTCTTAAACAGAGGCATGCATAATATTTTGCTACATATACCCTTTCCCATACCTATGAACCTCCTGAACTTGGCCCTTCAAATGTCATCATCATCATCCCATGAAGAGCATTAGCGTCGATCATCTGCAGTTCTGCACACCAAGAAATATTCTTGAATCTGTTCCAATCTTCTTCTAAGATGAATAAAAATGGAAAAGTATAGTACAAGGAAAAGAGTATCAGTTAATGTAAAATTGCCATGACAGCTCATGGGCTCAATCCACATGCAGGTCGGAGCATTACATATTTTCACACTGCACATCGCACACCTCCTCCATAGCAAGCCCTGCTCTTAATTAGTGTCATCTGCACACCAAGATATATGGAAGCAATCTAATATTCTAATCTTATCGGTGAAGGCAGTTTGGAAAACTTGCTTTTGTGGCCCTACACTACCAGAATCCTTCACATCCGCCCGCCTCCTCCGCCTCGGCCATTTTTGGACCCGGTGCTGATGGGGCTTCAGCACTGGGTCCAACGGCTAGGAGCGGGGGCGGCGCGGAGGTGTGTCAGGGCGGACACATTAGCACCGGGTCGTGGCAAGACCCGGTGCTAATGTTCACCCTTTAGCACCGGGTGCAGCCACGACCCGGTGCTAATGTGCCCGAGGCCTTTAGCACCGGGTCGTGGCTGCACCCGGTGCTAAAGGGTGAACATTAGCACCGGGTCCTTCCACGACCCGGTGCTAATGTGTTTGAATATAGGGGCTTCCTCCTCCCCCGCCCGAGCCAGCTGAACACTTAGGCGCTGTGTTCATGCTGCTCGGCCGTGGGAGGGGAGGTGCTGCCCAAATTTTTTTCAAAATTTGTGAAGAATCTACTCATCTAAGGAGCACTACAAGGTACACTCTTTCATTCTCTAATGTTTTATTTAGCTTGTAATCCTTCTATGATTTAGAAATAGAGGGATTTGTGAATCAAAGTAAAGCTAGCTAGAGAGAGCTTGTGTTCTTGGAGGAGAGAGAGGAGAGAGCTTGAGTTCATGGTGGAGAGAGTGTTCATGTTGTGTTTTAAATGGAGAGAGAAGGCAAGCTAGTTAGTATTTTGTTTTGTATGACTTGTGAATAGTTATAAGGCTTATAGTAATGTAGTTTTAGAAATTACTAGAAAATCAATATAAAATGCTAGAAAATCTTATAAATTACTAGAAAATCATATAAATTACTAGAAAATCTTATAAATTACTAGAAACTCAATATAAAATGCTAGAAAATCTTATAAATTAATAGAAAATCTTATAAATTACTAGAAAATCAATATAAAATGCTAGAAAATCTTATAAATTAATAGAAAATCTTATAAATCTTATAAATCTTATAAGGTTGATAGTAATGTTATATTTAATGAATATAGTAATGTAGTTTTAGAAATTTATTTATATAATGGAATATATATTATAATTTGTATTTATTTATATATTAAATTTTTTTATCTTTAAATTGTATTGTATATTTGTTATTGGTTAATAATGCAGATGAATAGACAATGGATGTACGGGGACCCCCACGCTCAGGCGTTCCGTGATGGCCTTAGGACGTTTCTCGATGCCGCCGAGGCTAACAGGACGCCGTCCGGTTTCATGTTCTGCCCATGCACCCATTGTAAAAATATACAATCGTACAAACAAAGAGGTTGTCTTCAAGTGCATTTGATGAGGCACGGTTTCATGAGGAATTATTCTGTTTGGACGAAGCACGGTGAAAGAGGAATTCTAATGGATGAAGATGAAGAAGACGAGGCCGATGACGACATTCCGTTATTGGCTCAATACTACGGTTCCTTTGCATATGCTGCAATGGGTGATGCCGATGAGGAAGATGTTGCTCGGGAAGGCGATGCTCAGGAAGATGTTGCTCAGGAAAATGAACCTACTGATGGGCTCGGGCAAATGTTGCGTGATGCCGAGAAAGACTGCGGCAATGATAAGGAACTGAAAAAGATACAGCGCATGTTGCAGGACCACAAGACTGACCTGTACCCAGATTGCAAAGAGGGGCTAAAGAAGTTGGGTAGCACACTTGAACTTCTGCAGTGGAAGGCAGCAAATGGTGTTACTGATAAGGGTTTCGAGGAGCTACTGAAACTCGTAAAGAAGATTCTTCCAGAGGGTAACACATTGCCATCGACGACGTATCAAGCAAAACGTGTTGTTTGCCCTCTCGGTTTGGAGGTGCAGAAGATACATGCATGTCCTAATGACTGTATCCTCTATCGCGGACAGTACGAACACTTGGATCGTTGTCCGGTTTGCACCTGCGCGCGATACAAGATCAGGCGGGACGACCCTGGTGATGTTGGGGGAGAGCGTTCTAAGAAAAAAATCCCTGCGAAGGTGATGTGGTATTTCCCTCTGATACCCCGTCTGAAGCGTTTGTTCAGGAACAAAGACCATGCCAAACTGATGCGCTGGCACAAAGAAGAACGTAAGCAGGATGGCATGTTGAGACACCCCGCCGATGGATCCCAGTGGAGGAACATCGACAGAGCATTCCCAGAGTTTGATGCTGATGCGAGGAATGTTAGGCTTGGTTTAAGTACCGATGACATGAACCCTTTCGGTGAAATGAGCAGTAGTCATAGCACTTGGCCCGTGACTGTTTGTATCTACAACCTACCCCCCTGGCTCTGCATGAAGCGGAAGTTCATTATGATGCCAGTGCTCATCGAAGGCCCAAAGCAACCTGGCAACGACATTGATGTGTACCTAAGACCATTGGTTGACGAACTTTTGCAGCTGTGGAAGAATGAAGGTGTTAGCATGTGGGATGAGGACAAACAGGAGCAGTTTGACCTTCGAGCACTGCTTTTCATAAGCATCAACGACTGGCCTGCACTAAGTAACCTATCAGGACAATCAAACAAAGGATATAAAGCATGCACTCACTGTTTAGAGGAAACCGAAAGCATGTATTTGAAACATTGTCGTAAAGTTGTGTACATGGGTCACCGTCGATTCCTTCCGGCGAAGCATGAGCTATGAAAGAAATGTGCGCATTTTGGCGGGAATGCTGACCGCCGTACAAAGCCGAGACACCGGAGTGGAGAAGAGCTATTTGATATGGTGAAGGACCTACACGTGGTGTTTGGCAAGGGAGACGGAAGCCAGGCTGCTCCGACGGGCGAGGATGGTCGTGCCGCGATGTGGAAGAAGAAGTCTATCTTTTGGGAGCTACCTTATTGGCAACGTTTAGAGGTCCGTAACGCGATTGATGTGATGCATCTGACGAAGAATCTTTGCGTGAACTTGATAAGCTTCCTGGTACTTATGGGAAGCCAAAAGATACACTGGAAGCACGTCAGGATCTGAAACGATTGAAGCAACGGACTGATCTACATCCAGAAAAGAGAGACAAAGGACGCCAGTACTTGCGTCCTGCCAGCTTCACTCTCAGCAAAGAAGAGAAGGCAAGCATGTTTGAATGCTTGAACAGTATCAAGGTTCCGTCTGGCTACTCCTCCAATATTAAGGGAATAATAAATATGAAAGAGAAGAAGTTCACAAACCTGAAGTCTCACGACTGCCATGTGTTGATGACACAGCTGCTTCCCGTCATACTCAGGGGTGTGCTACCAGTTAACGTGCGGAAAGCCATTGTGAAGCTATGTGCATTCTTCAATGCAATTTCTCAGAAGGTGATCAATCCAGACCACTTAGATCCGCTACAGAACGACGTGGTGCAATGTCTTGTCAGCTTTGAGATGATATTTCCACCATCCTTCTTCAATATCATGACACATCTATTGGTTCACCTCGTCAAAGAGATTCGTATATTGAGCCCAGTATTTCTACACAACATGTTCCCATTTGAGAGGTTCTTCGCTGTCCTAAAGAAGTATGTCCGTAATCGTTCTCGTCCAGAAGGATGCATTGCTAAGGGATACGAAACGGAGGAGGTCATTGAATTCTGTGTTGACTTTGTCGACGATCTTATGCCGATTGGTGTCCCCGAATCCCATCACGAGGGGAGACTTGGTGGAAAGGGCACACTAGGGAGAAGATTGATGGTGATCAAGGACGTTGAGACATTTCGTAAAGCGCACCTCACAGTTTTGCAACAATCAACATTAGTTGCTCCGTACATCGAGGAGCACATGCAGATTCTCAGGGACGAAAACTCAACAAAGTCTGCGGCCTTCATTCAGCGTCTGCACAATAGTACTTTCGCCGATTGGTTGCGAAGACGTCTTATGGGTGTCGAGGGCATTGATGCGCAGCTAGCTTTTGTAGCTAGAGGTCCATCGAGCACGATCTTGACATTCCAAGGATACGACATCAATGGGTATACATTTTACACAAGATCCCAGGACAAGAAAAGCACCAACCAAAACAGTGGTGTCCGGATCGACGCGACAGACACCAATGGCAATACAAACTCATACTATGGAATCATAGAGGAGATATGGGAACTAGAGTACGGACCTTTGAAGATCCCACTGTTCAAGTGCCAATGGGTGAAGCTGACTGGAGGAGGTGTTAAAGTTGAAGCGGACTATGGAATGACGTTAGTGGACCTAAACAAGATTGGCTTTCTAGACGAACCGTTCGTCCTGGGCAAAGCTGTCACACAAGTTTTTTATGTGAAGGACATGGCTAGCAGACCGAAGAAAGGGGCGGATAAGAAAGGTGGGGGTAAGCAATTGGACCCATCACAAGACTAGCCAAAGTGTCATATAGTTCTTCCTGGAAAGAGAAAAATCGTAGGAGTTGAGGACAAGACGGATGAAGATTATGATATGCTCGATGGCCGGCCTCCATTCTCAGTGGCTGATGACCCAAGCATCCTGTTAGCGGCGGAGGAGACACCGTATCTACGGCGTGATCACAATCAAGGAACATTTGTAAAGAGGAAGTTTATTAGTGTTCGAGTAAACGATGATGCCATGTAATTTCTATTGATTTATAAGATTGTTTTTATTAATTCTAGCATTTTATATTGATTTTCTAGTAATTTATAAGATTTTCTATTAATTTATAAGATTTTCTAGTAATTTATAAGATTTTCTAGCATTTTATATTGATTTTCTAGTAATTTATATTGATTTTCTAGTAATTTATAAGATTTTCTAGCATTTTATATTGATTTTCTAGTAATTTATATTGATTTTCTAGTAATTTATAAGATTTTCTAGTAATTTATAAGATTTTCTAGCATTTTATATTGATTTTCTAGCATTTTATATTGATTTTCTAGTAATTTATATTGATTTTCTAGTAATTTATAAGATTTTCTAGCATTTTATATTGATTTTCTAGTAATTTATATTGATTTTCTAGTAATTTATAAGATTTTCTAGTAATTTATAAGATTTTCTAGCATTTTATATTGATTTTCTAGCATTTTATATTGATTTTCTAGCATTTTATATTGATTTTCTAGTAATTTCTAAGATTTTCTAGCATTTTATATTGATTTTCTAGCATTTTATATTGATTTTCCCGTGCGGCAGCTGGCCACGTCACCGGACGCACACGAGCCACGTCACTGGCCCGGTCGTGGCCTTTAGCACCGGGTCGTGGCTGCACCCGGTGCTAAAGGCCACGACCGGGCCGCACACAGGCCACGTCACTGGCCCGTCGTGGCCTTTAGCACCGGGTCGTGGCTGCACCCGGTGCTAAAGGCCACGACCGGGCCGACCGGCCTGGCCACGGAGGCCGTGCGGCAGCTGGCCACGTCACCGGCCGCACACAGGCCACGTCCCTGGCCCGGTCGTGGCCTTTAGCACCGGGTCGTGGCCTTTAGCACCGGGTCGTGGCTGCACCCGGTGCTAAAGGCCACGACCGGGCCGACCGGCCTGGCCACGGAGGCCGTGCGGCAGCTGGCCACGTCACCGGCCGCACACAGGCCACGTCACTGGATGAACAAGAACAATTTTTCTTTTTAATCTCTGTATAAAAGTTGTAACTAGTCGTTCTCCCTCGTACAAACTTCAAAAAAGATCATTTTTCTTCCTAAAAATTCCTAAAATCATACTCTATCAAGTTATGAAACTTATTAATGTTATTATTTTGAACAATCTTCTCGTGTTTGAACAATCCAAATTTTGAATTAAAAATGACAACTACAACCAATGTTTTTTTCACACTAGGTGATGTCAAATGAAAAAGTGATGAATACCAAAGTTTCATATTTCATCATGATCTACAATCTTTATTTAGGTCATTTTGTCATTTTCAAAATGGGTAATAACATGTAGTACAAATTTGACAAGTCTCTAACAAAGTTTTGGAAACTATGCGAGTGAATCTAGGATTAATGAACAATGTATACTACCACTTTCTCAAATGCAAAAATGACTTAAATAAAGATTGTAGATCTTGATGAGATATGAAATTTTGGTATTCATGACTTTTTCATCTGAGACCGTTTAATGTTCCAAAATCTTTCATTTAGTTATCAATTTTTGTAATTTATAAGATTTTCTAGTAATTTATAAGATTTTCTAGTATTTTATAAGATTTTCTAGTAAGTTATAAGATTTTCTAGTAATTTATAAGATTTTCTTTTAATTTATAAGATTTTCTATTAAATTATAAGATTTTCTAGTAATTTATAAGATTTTCTATTAATTTATAAGATTTTCTAGTAATTTATAAGATTTTCTAGCATTTTATATTGATTTTCTAGTAATTTATAAGATTTTCTTATTTAATATATATTTTTAACAGGTATTAATAACTGAATTAAAACAAGTATTAATAACTATACATTAAAAACTATATTTATAAGATTCCCAAATAGTAGCCCCCGGTGCTAAAGGCCCGTTTGGAAACTGGGCGCCAAACGAAAAGTTGGGGCCTTTAGCACCGGGTTGATCTAAAATCCGGTGCTAAAGGCCCCCAATTTTCGTTTGGCGCCAGTTACGGGGCCTTTAGCACCGGGTGTAGAAGACCCGGTGCGAAAGGGGGGCCTTTAGCACCGGGTCGTGGCTGCACCCGGTGCTAAAGGCCTTTGTCTGGCGCACAGTTACGGCCTTTAGCACCGGGTGTAGAAGACCCGGTGCTAAAGGGCCTTTCGCACCGGGTGGTGGGAAGACCCGGTGCTAAAGGGGGGCATTTAGCACCGGGTCTTCCCACCACCCGGTGCGAAAGGGCCTTTAGCACCGGGTCGTGGCTGCACCCGGTGCGAAAGGCCCCGGTCCTATATAGGCCGGGCACTTCTCTCCCCTCCCTCACTTCGCCCTCATTCCTCACAGAAACCGCCGCCTCGTCTCCTCAGCCGCTGCCGCCCGTCGTCCCCGCCGCCCGGCCGTGGTCACCCGTGGTCCCCGCCGCCGTCGTCGTCCTCGCGCCCACGCCGCCGCCGCCCGTGGTCCTCGCGCCTACGCCGCCGCCACACGTGGTCCTCGCGCCCACGCCGCCGCCGCCGCCCGTCGTCCCCGCCGCCGTCGTCGTCCCCGCGCCCGTCGTCCCCGCGCTACGCTAGTTGAAGTGAGTGCATGGGTTGGGAATGGTTGTTTTGCAATGAACAGGGAAACAGTGGCTGTAGGATTGGGAAAATGCTTCATTTAAATGTATTGGAGATATTTACATTGAAATGTATATTGGAAATGTTATATGTTTGAAATGTATATTGGAAAATGCTTCATTTAAATGTATATTGGAAATGTTATATGTTTGAAATGTATATTGGAAAATGCTTCATTTAAATGTATTGGAGATATTTACATTGAAATGTATATTGGAAATGTTATATGTTTGAAATGTATATTGGAAAATGCTTCATTTAAATGTATTGGAGATATTTACATTGAAATGTATATTGGAAATGTTATATGTTTGAAATGTATATTGGAAAATGCTTCATTTAAATGTATATTGGAAATGTTATATGTTTGAAATGTATATTGGAAAATGCTTCATTTAAATGTATTGGAGATATTTACATTGAAATGTATATTGGAAATGTTATATGTTTGAAATGTATATTGGAAAATGCTTCATTTAAATGTATTGGAGATATTTACATTGAAATGTATATTGGAAATGTTATATGTTTGAAATGTATATTGGAAAATGCTTCATTTAAATGTATATTGGAAATGTTATATGTTTGAAATGTATATTGGAAAATGCTTCATTTAAATGTATATTGGAAATGTTATATGTTTGAAATATATATTGGAAAATGCTTCATTTAAATGTATATTGGAAATGTTATATGTTTGTATAATGTATACTATCGAAAATGTTTATTATCGGAAATTCTATGGCGTACCCGAACCCATCGCGCACCCGAACCCCTTAGCGAATCCGTTTTTCACGCACCGACCCCCTCAGCGAAAATGTTAGAAATATTGGGAATATGTATGCTTTGTATATATTTCTTATCAATTATTTTTAATTCTATAGATGGCGGACAACAACAACAACGTCCCACCCATGCAAGAGGACAACAACACCCCTGTTCCACCCATGCAAGAGGACAACAACACCCCTGTCCCACCCATGCAAGAGGACAACGACACGTTCTTTGCGAATCAACTTTTCAATATTGTAACCCAACCAATGTCCATGGATGATGTGTTGGGGATCATTGGAAGGGACGACAATGTCCAGGGCGACAATGTTGCAAGGGCCGAAGATGTTGAAGGGGCCGCAAATGTCCAGGGCGACAATGTTGCAAGGGCCGAAACTATTGAAGGAGCCGGTAGCGCGCCCTCGTCTAGTCAGGTGTGTATATAGATAACATAAATTTGTACTGTACATGTCAATTATGTATACCATCTCTATATCATCTCGTATATATGTAATTTGTGTAGGCCGCCTCTGCTAAGAAATCAAAACGATCGACCACGAAGAAGCTGAAGGATGTCAAGTTACACATCACCCGAGTGGAGGATGACGGGGAGCCAGTTGAGCCCCCAAAAGTGGCCAAGAAATTTGTATCTCAGTGCGGGGTAATTGTACGGGACAATGTGCCCATTAGTATCAGAAAATGGAAGTCCACGGACCCCACTGAGGAGTACGTGCTCCCCGATACAGAGAAGGAGATGCTATGGAGGGAATTAAAGGCAATATTCGACTGGCCTAGCACTCATGAAGTAGAACTGAGGGATTGGACAATGAAGAAGATGTCAGTTCTGTTTCAGGATTTCAAGAAGAAGTTGTACTCGCAATTTCTCAAAACCGGAGAGGCCCCGGATCCTGAGAAGTATAAGAAGATCACCAATGACGAGTGGGAAGCATTCATTGAGTACAAAACCTCCGAAGAGGGTGCAACGGCTAGCGCTAGAAACACTGGAAACGCCGCAAATAAGAAGTACTCTCATAAGATGGGTTCGGGAGGTTACAAGGCAAGCATCGCTAAATGGGAGAAGATGGAAGAAGATCTATATGCTAGAGGCATCACTCCAGCGACACATGACTGGCCCACAAGGACCAAGCATTGGTACTATGGTCATGGAGGCACCCTAAGCCCAATCGACGGCTCCTTAGTTTTTCCCGAGGACTTGCGAGAACTAGCTCATCGTCTCCTCGATATCCTCAGGGCATCTGATAGGGGAGAATTTGTTGCCGATAGAGACAGAGATGAGCTAACCTATGCCTTAGGGAACAAGGAGCATCATGGACGGACGCGCGGCGTAGGCACAAGCATCTCATGGAAGAAAGGTTTCCAAGAGCACGCCGCCACCTATAGGAGCCGTTCGAGGAAGAAGGCCGAATATGAGCAGAGGGTGAGGGACCTAGAGCAAACGGTTGCCGCCCAGGGCTCAAAGCTCCAAGAAATGGAGTCAGAGATGGAGCGACGGATGAAGGTAGCATGGCTGCAGATACAACAAGCCACAGGCGGGACCGGTTCCACAGAGCCTGCACCTCTCCAACAAGCCACAGGCGGGACCGGTTCCACAGAGCATGCACCTCTCCAAGATGCGGCCCTTATTAGCCCTCCACAGCAATATCAAAGCAGTCACGCTTCCACACAGGCCGCCGAAGCGGTCCGTTACACCGTGGATGAAATAACTCAACGGACCGCGTGCGAGCTTGTCGTCAGGCAGAAGAACTTAGCTGTGGTGGTACGTATGCGACCTTAGTTCATACTGCATACATTTCACCGTAAATACCATTCATTTACTAACTTTCTTTGTGACTACTAACTTATTAGGTCGCATACGGTATGACCAAACGTGTGGAAGAAGGGCAAAAATGGCACTGCAATGACATTCCACATGGTTACGTACCTGTTGAGGTGGAGCAAGTCGTCACCAGCTGGGAAGACTTGGAACTTGACATCCCCGGAGGTGACGGAGAAACAAAACTCGGTCAGTGTTCTCACTGCATCATTCTATGGAGCAAGGCAGACGTCGTCATACCCGGTACACCTGCGGATACCAACAAGCCCCCGTCACCTCCAAGAGATCCACAGGATCATGACGATTCTCCAGGAGCTCCTGATGCAAGCCCGTCTCCTCCGCCAAAGAGGTCTCCGTCTCCTCCACCGAAGAGGTCTCCGTCTCCTCCGCCGAAGAGGTCTCCGCCCCCTCCGCCAAAGAGGGGACGCCGCACTAAAGCCTCTGCCCCCACTCCACCAGCGAAGAAGGCGCGGAAAACCAAAGAGAAGCCCGCACCAGAGAAAAGAGCGGGTGAGAAGACTCTAGAGGAGCTCGAAGCCTCGGTCAAAGCAGACACAAAGAGGCAAATGGCCGAGTGGAGGAAAAAACCTGAGCCGGAGCCGAAGCTTGATCCCACCGTCGTCAAGTCATTCCTCGGTAATTTGGGCAAGGGTCAACAGAAGGAAGTAATAGTAACAGACTATGACCGCTCATTACTGAAATCTCGCCGGAAGCGGAAGGCTGCAGATAAGGAGGCGGGCCCATCCAAAAAGGTTCCTCAGCTCGGCCAGCAACCTCAGCGGCCCTTGGGTCCATTGCCATCTCTGGACGAGCTTAACGTGCAACGAGTAATGGCCGAGACTGGACTAACCAGAGCGCAAGTCCTGGGGGAAGAAGAGGTGCCTGTAAACACAACGCTGAGGTGACCGTTTAATCTTGGCGAGCCTATGGTCCCTCCTGAAATGGAGAGGAAGCTACAGACGAAGATGCGCCGATTCCATGAGTGGTACTTGGAAGAATCAAGAAGGAATAAACGGCGCATGATCAAAGTAGGCGTGAAGGACCATGATTTCTACAATGGTGACGAGGATTGAGTGTGGCTGAGGTTTAAGGATATATATGAGCTGTACCACCGCGACGCCATGGACGTGGATTTGATCACCTGTTGGACACTGTAAGTACTTTGTTGTTGCTTATAATTCACAGTTTGAAAACAATAATTCCAATCTATGCTGACGCGGGCTTTATTTATTGCTTAACATATGCAGAATGGAGATTCAAAAATGTCGCAGATCCGGGATATATGACGTTGGTTTCGTGGATCCTCGAAGGATAAGTGAAGAAATGATATTGATGAATCCTGAGGAAACATATGGAAACCTATACAAATATATTAAGAAACAAAATTACTGCGACTCCATACTAATCCCGTACAACATCGAGTGGGTACATACACATGCTTCTTCTTCTTATACTGTCTGTGTACTAATTCATTTCTGATTATAATGTATACATGTGCACAGATTCCACTGGTTCCTAATAATATTGTGTCCTGACCGGGGTGTCGTGAACGTCTTTGATTCGTTGCACACTCCAAAAGAAAAACTACAGAACATCATGGACATGATGACAAGGTGATGTATATTTTCCCCTACTTAATTCACCCCTTACACTCGCAATGACTTAACTCAATTTTTTTGTTCGCAGGGCCTGGATTCAATTTCGTCAAGAACACCCGGGAATTCAACATGAAACACTAAAATGGAACATTGGCTTTCCGGTAAGCAAGTAATTTGTACATGTAGGCCTCGGCTAATATATTATATGAATTTTACTTAATTTCTTTTGGTCGACAGTGTGCCAAACAGGGGCCGGGAAATAATTTATGTGCATACTATGTTTGCGATTTCATGTGGAATTGGGGACATAAAAAGCTTACACAACACGATATTATGGTACGTAATAATAAACAACATTTCCATTATTATTAAGTGCACAATTATTGTCTCCACCTCGGCGGATTAAATATCTTTCAATTATTTGTAAATTATAGATGTTCAGGCTGAAGGAAGAGTCCCTGGAGCTAGAAAGAATTGACGCAATTGCAGAACAGCTCGTCGGATGGATCTGGGACGAGGTCGTCAATCCCCGAGGAGAATACTTCTCGCCAGTACTGGAGGACGTGCCGGACAGTCCAACAAGATAGTCGTCAATCTTAATTAAGTAGAAAATACAGTTTAAATATATATAACTCGAGTTGAGATGCACGAATATCTACTTTTGTAATATATATGTCTTCTATTTTGATGAAATGTCAGCTAGTATGAATATAGAGTCGGCCGAATACGCATTAGAATACACGTATTAGAATATATACGTATATAGACGTGCACGCATGGCTACTGAAAAAAGCAAAAAAAAAAGAAATCCGGGGTCTTTAGCACCGGTTTCAGGCAGCAACCGGTGCTAAAGGCAGGCCCTTTAGCACCGGGTGCAGCCACGACTCGGTGCTAAAGGCCCTGCTAACGGCGCTGCGGGGCAGGCCCTTTAGCACCGGGTCGTGGCTGCACCCGGTGCTAAAGGGCCCCTTTAGCACCGGTTATTCAACCCGGTGCTAAAGGGGTACCCCTTTAGCCTTGGATTAGTTGCACCGGGTGGGAAACCCGGTGCTAAAGGCATTTCCCACCCGGTGCAGATGTCGATCATTCTGGTAGTGCTACCTGTGTTAAGAACGTTCTTCGCTGCTCCACCTCGGCGTTCCGGCGGCATTAGAAGGGTGGGTACGTCGCCATGGCCGGGGAGGAGCAAGGCATATGTGTGAGGCCTGCTGTATCGCAGGAACACGGGTGGCGGTGCTGGAGTGCCAGCCGTGATGAGCGCGGGCGTGGAATCGGTTGGAGTTCTACACATCGATGAGGACCATCGGCATGCAGCACTGCATGCTGGATCGACGGCGAGGCGCCCCAGGGCGTGGTGCGTAGACAACGGCTGGATCACCGCAACACGAAGCCACGCAGGCAAGGAAGACGTGATTTACTCGACTGAGGTGGCAACGGTTGGGCTCGCAGTCCTCGACACCGGAGTCTGCCTTCCGGCGCATGACACCCGAGATCGCAGCATGTGGTGGCGGCCTCGCTCATCGCTACCGGAAAACGTGAAGTCATCGTGCTTCTGATGTTTGCCGTGAGCTTTATATTGGGTGCACGGTGTCGAGGAAAAGGAGCACGACAAACAACAACTTTACCGTGCGTCGTACAGGAGGCACACGGCAAACAACCTGACACGGGCACGGCACCTGACCTGTCTGTCTGTCAGCCGGTGACGGCCGTTAATATTTGCTGTGGGCCGAAGGAAGGCTCACGGCAAACTTTGAACCTTTGCGGTGCGCCCCTCCGACGGCACATGACGAAACAGGCCCACGTGCGCGTGTCACGGACGGCCGTCGCATGCCCTGGCAACGGATGGCGCTCGTGACCTGCATGTGCTGGTCTTTCCCGTGCGTCTGAAGGGCAGTGCACGAACTGCTAGCTAGTGCATAAAATAATAGAGTAAAGTTATTGAAAAAATGATTCATGTAATTGAGTCATTTTTAAGACCTTACCCATGAAATTGTATGAAATTTTGAATATTTTGTTCGTGAAGCATTGAGATCTACGTGCGGTTGAACTATTTTTTAATTGTATAAAATGCAAACAAAGTTTAAAAATCTTACATTTGTCCAGAGGTCATGATATCCTATCCGGAGGTTGTGGTAAATAGTTGAGAAGGTTTTAAACAATTTCGTTACACATCCCTTTGAAAACCGAAACATCTCACAAGAAGTTTCAGAGTGCTGAGAGTCACTTGATTAGGTTTGTAGTCTTAGTAAAATTCAAATTGGATTTTGACCTCACATCTTTTTCTGTAGTGAACGTACAACACAGATTGTCTGACATTAATTTATGGTAAGTTTTCGCACCAATTTGATCATTTTACTATATTAACTCTAGTTATGGAATTTCAATGGACATAAATTTACATTTGAGCAATAAGTTCATAAAAAAATAGAATAAAGTGTTGTAAAAATTATAATCATGTTGTTGAGTGTAGTGGTAAAAATTTGAATTTCATGTTCAAGAAAATTTGAATTTGAGAGTGAATTGTTAAGGTGCATGAAATAATGAAATAGGGCTTTGCTGTGCGCCCAACATCTAGGCGCACGACAAACAAGAGTGTTTGCGGTGAGCCATTACATGGAGCGCACGACAAAGAAAGCAGGGTCCATGTGGTCGTGACACGA
This sequence comes from Echinochloa phyllopogon, assembly GCA_033239725.1. Taxonomy (NCBI): domain Eukaryota; kingdom Viridiplantae; phylum Streptophyta; class Magnoliopsida; order Poales; family Poaceae; genus Echinochloa; species Echinochloa phyllopogon. Next base: position 24,306,442 of record BTCW01000018.1, on the reverse strand, counting down.
AATAAATAAAAAAGTTATGTTAATTTTTTTTAATTATTTAGTGTCTGAGCTGCGTGGGCGCGGTAGTCTTTGCCGCGTGCTTCGTATCTGAGCGTCATGCGCTTGGCTCAGGGCGCACGACAAAGACCCTCGGGCCCACACTGCAGTCTCTGGAGAAATTAAAAAAAGTTTGCCATGCGCCTCAGATCTGGGCGCACGGCAAACATGTCCCCTTTTACCAACACAGCGCCCCCGCCCACGCGCAGACACGGAGCAAAGCACGCGCCACTCTCACACCCTGCACCGCCGCCCCCATTGCGTCGCTGTCGCCGACCCTGCGCCGCCGCCCCCCTCGCGTCGCCACCCCTGCGTCGCTCCCCGCGGCGGTGGCCGGCCCGTGGAGGCGTCCCGGCCACAGCCCCCATCCTTGCCCGCGGCCTCCTCCCCGCCCGCCACCGACGCCACTTCCCGCGTTCCCCTCCCCGCCCGCGGCCCCCGTCGGCAGCCTGCCCATGGCGGCGTCCGTCCGGCGGCCTCCTCCCTGCCCGCGGCGGCGCCCCTCCCAGCCCGCGTCGGCACCGCTCCCCGCACGCGGCTGAAATTCATCAGTGTATGCAGGAGATTGATTGGTTCAATCCTAAAGAAAAACAAGAGAACCATGATATTGGACTAGTCAAAATTCGACAGTCATCAGTGTATGCAGGAGACGATGTCTATATTGTGGCTCAACAAGCCCACAAGTGTATTATCTCTCATACCCGTGCAAAACTGACAAACATCTCTAGGGTTGGGACGTTGTGTACAAGGTATCGCCACACGGTAGACTGCCTGTCCCAAACAATGAAGATTACAACATAGACCGAAATACATATGATGGAGAGTTCTTCTAAGAAAATGGGCTACCAGGGAATTTTGTGATAGACGTAACTGAAGCGATAGGAATAGAAGTAGAAGATGATGAAAGTGGTGATGATGAGGATGCAGGAGATGAGGTTTGTAATGAGAAGGACGTAGAATTACTAGAGCATATACAATTAGGGGTTGATGAAGACATTCCTTCATCGGATGATGAGCCTCATTATCTGGACTTGCATGATAGTGATGATGAGATTTATAATCCTGATAATCCCGATCAAGATGTTTATTTCTAATACATGTATGCTCCACTATCATGTTTACGTATTATTTCTCTTTTCCAATATCATGTTATTTTTTAATTATGTCTTCTTTATGTGTTTCTCCATACTGACTGGTTTACTGGTTTTAGTTTTAGGTGATAGAACAAAGATGGTGAGCAGCGGACTTGCGCGTAAGTGCTCGTCTATGTACAGAAGAGTTCTTCGTTCGCACGACATACCTGAGCCAGTTCAGGGTAAAGGCAAGGATCGCGGGAAGGGTGGCCCCAAGAGGGGTAAAAAAGGGTCGAGCGCAGCTGCTGCAAGAGGAGGAGAAGGAGCACCAGGAGGACGAGCAGGAGCAGGAGGGGGAGGATGAGGAGTTTGTGGGGCAGGAGCAGGACGACTCTAGTTCTAGTTCTAGTGAGGGGGAGGGGGAGGACGTGGAGGGGGAAACATCAGAGGGAGGGTCTAGCGTGACCATTTGGCAGTGAGGTCCCTCGCGACTCCCGGCAAGGCCAATACCTGAAGGCCTATGTCCGGTGATCAAACCCTTGGGCAAACGGTACGTAACTTTATATGATGTCAATATCAGATCATTTGATAACTTCAAATCACAATACAAAACTAATATTTCATCTTTTTCAATTTTGGCGAGGGTTGGGAAACCGTCGTAGATGCTGGTCACAACCGCCACGTCAACGACATCCTGGGTCTTTTGTGCAAGGAGCACTTTCCAGGCATGGTCCTGAGTGAGTGAGGATAGCTATGAGGCGCCCTGGACGTGGGCACACTACTATCGTGCCCCCGATACTCTCGCTAGGAACGGCAGGGTCTATGAGACTAAGGCGGCACGGGTCAAGGCCGAACTCTGGTAAGTCTTTCTCGCACTACAATGTTCAATACATCATATTCATTGCACATTTTTGCAATATTGACTGGAGATCATCGTGTTTATATACAGGATTTCTACAGGGTGATGGATGGATATGCTGAGAAGGCAGAGGAGCTGTAGGAGAGGGTATGCAAGAAGCTGGTGTTGGACATGCACTACGAGGCGCAAGTTCAATGCGTCATAAACTACGGTGCTAACAAGTTAGAGATGAAGATCTCAAAAGCGGAAGCAAGAACCTTTAAGCTGACCCGGGAGCAATACTTGGAGGTATAATTGGATTTATTCTCAATTTAAGAATATCGCTTAATATGATATTCTTACCTGCCATTCACTTCATAACGTGTAGATGCCTACTACCTGGTGTTGTAATGATTCCTTTTGCTGGGAACACATAGTGGACAAGTGGTTCACACCGGAGTGGCAGGCGAAGCACGATGCTGGCCGAGAGAAGCGCTTGCTGATGCAATACCCATCGCACCATCAAGGCAACCTTACGAACGAGCAATACAGGGCTAGATGGGTATGAAGATTGATTTATTTGTTGTAACGTTCAATTCTACATAATTTGTAATCGACTTGCTATTTTTTCACAGTCCAACGCACATGGAGGTGCTGAGTGCAACGAGTTCATGGGCACAAGGCCAAGGCCACATCGTCCGAGGCCACCTACAACCCCGAGGACCCGCCCGAGGTGTACAACAACCCCTCTATCCACGGCCGCATCAATGTGTACACAGAGACGGGAAGACAGGTCCATGGGCCAGAGTGGGATCCGAGCCATGTGCCGCTTGATGGAGAGGTGATCATGAGGGTTGGACAAGGAAAGAAGCTTGGCCGGTACTATATTGGCGACAACATTTTAGACACAGCCACTACTCCCCTCTCACGGCCCTCAGAGCAAGGAGCACGAGCAGTAGCTGTCACACCCGGATTTTCACAAAACCCGAATGCATCCATATGTGTGCCCAGAAAGTCCACAGAACACATACAACGAACAAATATGATAAACAGAGTAAAAATGCTTGAAATAAAATAGTTTATATCAGAGTATATCTTAAAAGATTATTACAGGAGAAGTCTATAACTCTCAACTAGAGCGGAGCCATAGTCCACAGGGACTCTGACTGGGAGAGCGCAACTCAGAAGTACGGCAGGTCCTCAGGCAACTCAGCAGCAGTCTCATGCACAACCTAATCTGTTTACCCATTCAGGATTTTGTTGAATAAATGACAAGTGTAAGTAAACAATTACTTAGCAAGTATAACACGGGTATGAAGGCTCAAAAATAGGCTAGACACGGCTTAACTGCATTAACATTTTTAGTTGGTTCATTTTAGCATTAACCAAATTACTACAAGTGAATGAAGCCCAATTGCAACCCAATTAATAAAGTATAAGTGACATTAAACATAAACGAACATCATCTTCTAATCAAAAAGTATCCAGGCCGCTCGTGACCCTAAGCAAGGCTATCATGATAGATTATACACTCTGCAGAGGTTTTGCCCTTTACCCACCAGTCGCGTAAAAGTTCAAAAGATTTTGCACCCAACCACGCACATCAACACTTCCGAGGTGTGACTGCATAGGGACGCTACGAGGTTTTTCACAAGACACCCTAACAACACAGCAGCCACTATGGTACAACACAGGCAGCATGATCCAAGGCACCGAGATTGACTGACTCTTAGGGCACAGCGATAAGAGGGTCAATGGCGTCCAGAGCGCGGGTACGCATGCCAACAAGTAAAAGAGCGCGACGTGTGGAGTTCCCATACCACAGGGACTCCCAACATGGGACTGTGCCTGACAAGAAATATCCGACGGTACCCCCATCCTCGGTGGATCAAACAATACTTTCACGAGTGCTTCCCATAGCGCCGTCGGCCCCGTCGGTAACTACTGTCAAGCTAGAGCCGTACAAGTTACTTGACCAAGACCAGAGCCATAATAGTTCTAGCGGTGGCGACAGGCTCCTGGGTTGCCGCTTTAAGAACCAGACCTTAGGGAGAGACACTGTGATGCATCCGGTCCTCGCGTGGGGTCGGCCGAGGCCCAACAAATTAAGGTTGCCCGGACCCAATAGTTCTTATGCACACCAACTCGTGGAAAGGCCCAATCGCCCTAAAAGACTAGTCAGATAGGGGAAGGGTGACTCTCCCTTTTAAGGTGGCTTCCTCCTCCTTCGCTAAGCAAGGTGGGATAATTCAGACGTGCACGACTACCGCCTACACTGTTGTGCGCCTGGCCAAACCGTGTGCACGTGGCTGCCGCCTACACTGTCGTGCGCCTGGCCAAACCGCGCTCCTGCTGGACTACGACTGCCGCCTACACTATCGTGCACCTGGCCAAATCGTGCCCTAGGATGTCCTCATCATTCCCACCCCCTTAAACGAAGGCCCAGCTCTGATACCAAATGATGCATCCGGTCCTCGTGTGGGGTCGGTCGAGGCCCATCAAATTAAGGTTGCCCGGACCCAACAGTTCTTATGCACACCCACTCGTGGAAAGGCCCAATCGCCCTAAAAGACTAGTCTGATAGGGGAAGGGTGGCTCTCCCTTTTAAGGTGGCTTCCTCCTCCTTCGCTAAGCAAGGTGGGATAATTCGGACGTGCACGACTGCCGCCTACACTATTGTGCGCATGGCCAAACCGTGTGCACGTGGCTGCCGCCTACACTGTCGTGCGCCTGGCCAAACCGTGCTCCTGCTGGACTACGACTGCCACCTACACTGTCGTGCGCCTGGCCAAATTGTGCCCTAGGATGTCCTCATCACCCTTGATGGGAACTAGGGTTTCCCGATCTTTCGAAAGGTTCTGATAACTCTCGATTTGGTGGAGTCGTGACTTAAATCGATCCGGCTTCCGAACCACACGTTCCGAACCCCGCAATCGCAGCGCCACGTCTCCTCAGGTTATCAACCGGCGTTGCACGGTTGACCTTGCCCAGAAGGCTAATCCTTGCCTGCGAATCGAAGAACACAAGCAAGAACGAGAAAGATTGCAACACAATTGTCGATGTATGATTAAACTCACGAAGTTGGGCTCTCACAAACCGACGAGCGGCGACACTGTTCTTGACAGAATTGATCTAAGCAAAACCCAAACCCTAACTTGGGCGGCGGCTACTGTTTTAAAGAGTCTAGGGTCGTGGTCGACCCCCCTGGACGTGCCCCTATTGGGCTCAACACGATACACGGCCCAAAGACCAAAATACGATGACGCAGCATCGAAACATATTCTGGACGTCAACTTGTTTCGTTGATTCCCGATGACTCCGGATGAATTTTGATATGAACCAGTGCCATTGCAAAGGTTATCTTCTTAGCTTTCCAAGCATATAAAGAACGTCCAAATCCGAGCCTGTATGCGACCTGGGCGTCCAATTTAGCGCTGACTGATCCTGGGCTCCGAGGTGGACTCGAAGTCGAATTGATTTGGGCCTCTATCTTGACTTGCATGCCCTTGCTGGTCCTCTCCACCTTGAAGCCCTTCTCCAACTATCCTCTGGTCCTCTCCATGGTTCCTAATTACAATATAATCGTTAGGTAGCAATCTATTCTCATAATCACATAGAGAAGTACTTAGGAACGAGCTCACCTCTAAATTCAATTGTCGCGCACGAGCTCTAGTGATTGGACCTTGAACGATCAATGGAGGATTGTTGTGAGTATCCATAGGAGTGATGTCCTCATCATCCTCCCCCTCTTGAATTGGAGTCGTCCTCGACTCAAGCTCATCATCTTCTCCCAAGTATGCCTCAAATCTGAAACGTTAAAGGTGGGACTAACCCCAAACTCGGGAGGGAACTCAAGTTTATATGCATTATCATTAATCTTTTCAAGTATTTTAAATGGGCCATCAGCTCTTGGCATCAACTTCGACTTTCTCAAATCTGGAAATCTTTCTTTTCTCAAGTGCAACCATACTAAATCACCCGGTTCAAGCTTTACTTCTTTCCTACCTTTACTACCAGCAATTCTATACTTGTCGTTCATCTTTTCAATGTTGTGCTTAGTTGTTTCATGCATTTGCAAAATAAATTCAGCACGTTCCTTGGCATCATTATGAATCCTTTCACTAGTAGGCAAAGGCAAAATATCAATAGGGGCACGAGGGTTGAAACCATACACTACCTGAAAAGGACTTACCTTGGTGGTATAATGTGTTGCTCGATTATATGCAAACTCGACATGAGGCAAACATTCTTCCCACATCCTCAAATTTTTTTCAAAATAGCTCTCAACATAGTACCCAAAGTACGGTTCACGACCTCCGTTTGTCCATCAGTTTGTGGATGACAAGTAGTAGAAAACAACAATTTTTTACCCAACTTGTTCCACAGAGTCCGCCAAAAATGACTCAAGAATTTAGCATCGCGATCTGAAACAATAGTAGACGGCATACCATGCAAACGAATAATCTCTTTGAAAAAGAGGTCAGCAATATGTATAGCATCATCACTCTTATGACATGGTATAAAGTGTGCCATCTTAGAAAAATGATTCACCACAACAAATATGCTATCACTCCCCTCTTAGTCCTAGGCAATCCCAAAACAAAGTCCATAGAAATATCTGCCCAAGGAATAGAAGGAACTGGAAGAGGCATGTATAACCCATGTGGATTCAGGCGAGACTTAGCTTTTTGACATGTGGAGCAGCGAGAAACAAACCTCTCAACATCTCTCTTCATATGAGGTAAAAAAAATGCGAGGCCAAAACATCCACGGTCTTCTTAGCACCAAAATGGCCCATCAACCCTCCTCCATGCGCTTCCTGTAACAACAAAAAAAGAACGGAACCAACTGGAATGCATAGGCGGTTAGCTCTAAACAAGAACCCATGATTAACCACAAAATTGTTCCATGCACGTCCCTCTCTAAAATTCAGCAACACATCTTTAAAATCAGGGTCAAGCGCATATTGTTCTTTTATTGATTCAAGTCCAAAAATCCGACAATCAAGTTGGGACAGCAAAGTATATCGTCTAGACAAAGCATCAGCAATCACATTATCCTTCCCCTTCTTGTGTTTGACAACATAAGGGAAAGTTTCAATAAATTCAACCCACTTAGCATGTCTATGATTCAGATTATTTTGAGAGCGAAGATACTTCAGCGATTCATGATCAGAATGAACAACAAATTCTCTCGGCCACAAATAATGATGCCACGTTTCTAAAGAACGTACAAGTGCATACAATTCCTTATCATACGTAGAATAATTCAGAACCAGACCATGCAACTTTTCACTAAAATATGCAACGGGTTTACCATCTTGCATCAAAACACCTCCAATGCCAACTCCACTATCATCACATTCTAACTCAAAAGTCTTACCAAAGTTTGGAAGTTGCAGCAATGGCGCGTGCGTAAGCTTGTACTTCAATGTTGCAAAGGACTCCTCTTGTGCTTTTCCCCAATGAAACACCAAACCTTTCTTCGTCAACTCGTGCAACGGTGCAGCAATGGTGCTGAAATCTTTGACGAAGCGGCGATAGAAACCTGCAAGACCAAGAAAACTCCGTACCTGTGTGATGGTTTGGGGCAACGGCCAGCTTGCAATGGCCTCAATTTTCATCTCATCCACCTCAATTCCCTATGGAGTAACAACATAGCCAAGGAAAGAAACTCTATCAGTGCAAAAGATGCACTTATCAAGATTAGCAAACAAACGTGCATCTCTCAAAGCATCAAAAACAACACGTAAGTGTTCCATATGTTCATCCAAAGACTTGCTGAAAATTAATATATTATCAAAGTAAACCACCACAAATCGCCCAATAAAAGCCCGCAAAACCTTATTCATCAATCGCATGAAAGTACTAGGTGCATTGGTTAAACCAAAAGGCATAACTAACCACTCATATAACCCGAATTTGGTTTTAAAAGCTGTTTTCCATTCATCTCCAAGTTTCATTCTTATTTGGTGGTAACCACTACGCAAGTCTATATTTGTGAAAATTATAGCACCACACAACTCATCAAGCATGTCATCTAGCCTAGGAATAGGATGACGATATCGAATTGTAATATTATTGATAGCTCGACAATCAACACACATACGCCAAGTACCATCTTTCTTGGGAACCAAAAGCACAGGAACAACACAAGGACTAAGGCTTTCACGAACATACCCACGGTCCAACAGTTCTTGGACTTGTCGCTGAATCTCCTTAGTCTCCTCAGGATTGGTGCGATAAGCAGCTCGGTTCGGCAATGTGGCTCCGGGAATCAAATCAATTTGATGCTCTATCCCTCTCAAAGGTGGAAGGCCCGGTGGTAACTCAGCTGGAAAAATGACCTCATACTCCTGCAAAATGTTAGTGACAACAGGAGGCCAAGAGCTAGCAATATTATCAAGCGAAAACAAAGCCCGTTTGCATACCAAAGCATAGCACATATCATTATCAGAAAGTTCAGCAAGTTCAGATTTCATTGCGAGCATAACTTCCCCCTTTAATTTAATTCCCTCGACCTCAGAAGTTGGTGCAGACTTATCCTTTTTAGGTGGGTAAATAGATTTAGCAACTTGCTGATTTTTAGATTCCTTATCATGCAAACTAGCAGCTCGGTGTTTATCAGCTTGTACAATTTCAGCAGGTGTCATAGGTAGCAAAGTAATTTTCTGCCCTTTATGTGTGAAAGTGTATTTATTACTTTTGCCATGGTGTATAGCATCATTATCAAATTCCCAAGCACGTCCCAATAAAAGAGAACAAGCGTCCATAGGTACGACATCACAGTCAACAGAATCAGCATAGGTACCAATGGAAAAAGAAACTCTACAGGTTTGTGTTACCTTAGCTTTCCCCGCATCACTAAACCACCGAATACCATATGGATGGGGATGAGGGCATGTGGCCAATCCAAGCTTCTTGACCAAATCAGAACTCACCAAATTATTGCAACTACCTCCATCAATGATGACACGTGCGCGACGGTTGTTGATGACGAAAAAAATTTGGAACAAGTTATGGCGTTGGATCTTCTCAGGTTGCTGTACTTGTGCGCTGAGTACTCGCTGCACAATGATGTTTCTAAAGGCCGTCGTGTCCTCACTACCAAATGCAACGCCACGATCCTCATCAATATCATTTGCGTCATCATCTTCAACGTCGGAGGTGCTTATGTATCCACCTTCTATAGCAATGTATGCCCGCTGACTAGGGCAATCCTTCTGCACGTGGCCAAGCCCATGGCAACGGTGGCACTGAATGTTGGAAGTGCGTGGTGTCGAGGTGGTACTCCTGGTGCCCTCCTGCAAATAATTTTTATCTGAATCCGAAGAACGTGCAGAAGATGGTGGTGGCGGTGATGGTGCAGCAGGTGTTGAAGGTGTGGATCGCTTGCTCGCTGTTGGGGGGGCTCGAAAAGAAGTTGGCTTGGGCAGCCCCAAAGATGGCGTTGTACGTGGTGTGTAGGAGGTGCTTCCCACCTTGTTCTTGCCCTGCTGTTCACGCCCCTGAATCTCCTTTTCTGCAAGCATAGCATATCGAAACAACTGGTCGACAGTGTTAAAATCCTTATAATCAACTATGTCCTGAATATCATGCCTCAACCCTGAATAAAAACGACAGATAGAATCTTCAAGCCCTTCTACAATACCACAACGCATTATGCCTTTTTGCAAAGAACCATAGTAATCCTGCACAGAAGTTTCTCCTTGTTCTAAACGCTGCAATTTCTTACGCCAATCTCTATGATATGAAGGAGGAACAAAACGATCACGCATAGCCACCTTAAGCTCATTCCAAGACGTAGGTGCTCTACCATCGCTAACTAGACCAGTCCACCAAATAATAGCAAAGTCCTTAAACTCACTAGTGGCTTGTCTAACTTGATGTTCTTCTGGTACAAGGTGGGCAGAAAATTTTTGTTCTACTGTCATCTCCCAATCAAGGTAACCCTCAGCATCATAATGACCCAAAAAAGATGGAATGGTAAACTTAATCTTAGCATAAGGGTCATCACGATTGTTATTACCTTGGTGAGCGCCACCCATACCTACCCTGTTATGGCGAAGGCGACTGGAAACCCTAAAACAACTTGATCAATTTTTTTCTTTATCTTCCTGATTTTTTTTGAATTTTCTGAGTCGGGCAAACAGGGCAAAGCCGAGTTTGGGTCCCCTCACAATTGAGTCACGAAGCTGCTGTAAACAATTGAGCCAAAACGGAGCACCAAGCGAAAAGTTATGCCCGTTTTACTGAAGGTACCTCAAGTTATGGTTTTCGAGAGGCCCACGATGCGGTTCTCTGGAGGCTCAATTCGGCAGGATGCGCGGCGGCGGTTAGGGTATGCAAGATGAACCAAGAAGGGCTGCGATGCAAGGCGATGAACACACGGTGGCTCGCAACTTATCTAGGGCTTGCACGGCAGGAGTTCACGCAAGGCGGCTAGCGAGGGCAAGTCGAGATATGGGGTGGCACGACTTGTAATCTGGTAATGGTGGATGGGATAGCGGCGGAAACAAACAATACACAGCAACGGGCGATTGAACTACGACGATGAACACGACCTAATACCAGCAACAAGACTCGACCACGGACACAAACTCAACAAAGAGAATCTGAAACGAAATTGCAAAGGATAAAGGGTACTAGGACAACGGAAATTTTTTTAGGGCTATTTTCTGGACTATAGGACAAAGGCGAAAGGACGAACCTGACGGTAAACCTGTCTCTAAATACCACTTGATGGGAACTAGGGTTTCCCGATCATCCGAAAGGTTCTGATAACTCTCGATTTGGTGGAGTCGTGACTCAAATCGATCCAGCTTCCGAATCACACGTTCCGAACCCCGCAATCGCAGCACCACGTCTCCTCAGGTTATCAACCGGCGTTGCACGGTTGACCTCGCCCAGAAGGCTAATCCTTGCCTGCGAATCGAAGAACACAAGCAAGAACGAGAAAGATTGCAACGCAATTGCTGATGTATGATTAAACTCACGAAGATAGGGTTTCACAAACCGACGAGCGGCGACACTGTTCTTGACAGAATTGATCTAAGCAAAACCCAAACCCTAACTTGGGAGGCGGCTACTGTTTTAAAGGGTCTAGGGTCGTGGTCGACCCCCCTGGACGTGCCCCTATTGGGCTCAACACGATACACGGCCCAAAGACCAAAATACGACGACGCAGCGCCGAAACATATTCTGGATGCCAAATTGTTTCGTTGATTCCCGATGACTCCAGATGAATTTTGATATGAGACCAGTGCCATTGCAAAGATTATCTTCTTAGCTTTCCAAGCATATAAACAACGTCCAAATCCGACCTGGGCGTCCGATTTAGCGCTGACTGCTCCTGGGCTCCGAGGTGGACTCGAAGTCGAATTGATTTGGGCCTCTATCTTGACTTGCATGCCCTTGCTGGTCCTCTCCACCTTGAAGCCCTTCTCCAACTATCCTCTGGTCCTCTCCATGGTTCCTAATTACAATATAATCGTTAGGTAGCAATCTATTCTCATAATCACATAGAGAAGTACTTAGGAACGAGCTCACCTCTAAATTCAATTGTCACGCATGAGCTCTAGTGATTGGACCTTGAACGATCAATGGAGGATTGTTGTGAGTATCCATAGGAGTGATGTCCTCATCACACTGGAGCAAAGCACACAACACATGCCCAGTTCCCTAAACCATGTTGGTAAAAAACAAGTTTTATCATTAAGTTAAAGTGAACCATTAAGTCATGATTAACAATATAACAATGATGAAAGTAGCTGCGCATAGAAAAGATTCTACCCATATGCAATAATCCCAAGGTGACAAGGACAGGAGTGTACAAACTAGGTACAACCTTAATAGGACATCAATTTAGACACATGCATATGAAAGTAAATGTATGTAAAAAGTGTGTTTAGGTAGCAAGGATTGTCCGTGCTATAACTTGCCTTCCTCGAAGTGCTGCTGCTGCTGTTGCAAGTCTTGCTTCGGAAAGTCCTCCGCGAACTCGAAATCCAAAGCTAACGGCTCACCGACTGGACACGAAGCACCACACAAGCATACACGCATACCAATACATGCAAACAAATAATATTCTATTAGAACAGTACACCAAACAATAGAAACAGTACAAATAAAGGTTTTAGAAATATTCTACGCTTCACTACGAACACATGAGCGCGAAAATCACACTAATCGGAGCTAAAACGAAAAAGATATGTGTTTTCTAAATTCCAGGGACCTGCTGGCAAGGTTTTAAAACTTCCAGGGACCTATTTGAAAGAAAATAGGGACCTAAATATAATTTTGTATAAAATTCCGAGGGCTTACTCGTGAAATTAGTAAACAGGACTGCGGATTCTAAATTTAAAAAGTGCAGGGGCTATTTGATAAAAACAGGACCTATCCGTAATTATTTTTGAACTGCTTGGATGGCGGGTTGATTTGGCAAAACTTGGGGGGCTCTTTTGCAAAACTGGCTCGGCTGTCCGTTACCAGGGGGTTTGACTCGCGGGCGGCTTAGATTTTGGCCATTGGATCTTGATCCGAGGGCTGGGAGCTGCTCGGGCTGAGGGGGTCGTCGGCGGCGGTCGAGGCGCTGTGGCGTAGCCCGGCCAATGGCGAAACCTCGCTGGAGTTCGACCGAACTCTGGCTAGGGAGCTCGGCTTCGGACGCGGGTTGATGCTACGGGTGCAGGGCGGCACGGCGAACAAGATAGGGGGGTTCAAGTCGGCGATTGTAACACCCAAAAATTGCCTATTTAAAAATTTTAGTAATTAATTGACTTTTATTTAATTTGTTCATAATTAATATAGGATAAATACATTATTTATGAATATTAAAATCAAATATAAGTTATTGAAACATTTTTGTTGCATTCATGCTGTTGCATTTAATTTTTGTATTTCCTGTGGTTCAAATGAGAATTTAAATTTATTTAAATTCAAATTTGAATCGCCTTGTTTTGAGCCCTAGAAAAGTTTATTTCAGCCGAGTTCGCTTTTGCTCCCTAAGCTTTTTCCTGGTCTGCATTTGCACCTCCTACTTCTCCCTCGAGCTCAGCCCAGCCCCCCCTCCTCCTTTTCCCTGGCCCAAACTCTCCCCCTCTCCACCTGGGCCTTTTCCAGCCGAGCCGGCCCAGCAACTCTGCGCGGGCCCAAGCCGCGCGCGCCCCGCTCCTGGGCCGAACCAAGCCGGCCCAGCCAGCGCCGAACGCTTCCCTCCACCTCCTCTTCTCGCTGGCAGACGGGGCCCACCCGTCAGGCCTTTGTCTTCCCCCGCCCGAGCTCCCCCTCCTCCCCGCGCGAATCACGCCGCCCGGCCGGCTGCCTCTCCTGCAACCGAGGGCCCCCGCCGAAGCCCCGCGAAGCTTCGCTGAAACTTCTGCCCCCCCTTCCCTCCTTCCCCGCACCAATCCCCAATGGAAACTCCCTGCCCACGCATGGCAACTCCGATCCACCGCCGCCGCCGCAATTTTGGGCATGGCCCGCACGCCGAGGCCTCCCCGGCCTATAAATGCAGCCCCAAGCACCCCCAGACCCTCACCGACCCCTCCCGAGCTTCCAAGCGTCCCTTAGCAGCTCTCCTCCCCGCTCCGACGCCGCCCGAGCAACTTCGCCGGCCGTCGTCGACGACCGTCGTCTCCGACGCACCGCCGGCGCCTTGTACCCCCCTGGTAAGCTTGCCTTGCTTCCCTAGTACTCCAGTGCCAACTACCGCCCCGAACCATGCACCATCGCGTCCGTGCCACCTCGCCGGAGTTACCTGCCCATCGGCCGTCGTCGTACACCACCCCTCGTAGTCCAATACTCATCGGGAACCCCCTAGTTGAGTTCCCCACACCCCCAGCTCACTCCCCGACCTATTCCCATCACGTGACGAGCTCCCTAGCTCGATTTCGAGCCTTCTCCGGCAGTGCCCTCGGCCTGTCGCCGGCCGGAAGAACCCCCAAGCCTATCCCGCTGTCCGATCTTGATCCGACGACTCCCGTGCGTCCTCGCCCGAAGTCAAACTAGAGCCTTACCGGTCAGCCGAGCAACTTTGCTAAAGAGTCCCTCCACTATTTGCAAATCAACCCGCCATCCAAGCTAGCTAAAAAATAATTCCAATAAGGTCCTGTTTTATTTAAATAACCCCCTGAGCTTTTAGAAATTAGAATCTACAGTCCTTTTTAGGTATTTTCACGTGTTAGCCCTCGAATTTTAACGCGTTTTTAAACATAGGTCCTCGGTTTTCTTCAAATAAGCCCTAAAACTTAGGAAACTCATATCTTTTTCGTGTTAGCTCCGATTAGTGTGATTTTTGGGCTCATGTGTTCGTAGTGAAGCGTAGAATATTTCTAGAACCTTTACTTGTATTGTTTCTACTGTTTGGTGTACTGTTCTAATAGAATATTATTATTTTGCATGTATTGGCTTGCGTGGATGTTTGTGTGGTGATTCGCGTCCAGTCGGTGAGCCTTTTGCGTTGGACTTTGAGTTCGGTGAGGACTTTCCGGAGCAGGACCCACAGCAGCAGCAGCAGCCGCCCTTCGAGGAAGGCAAGTTATAGCACGAACAATCCTTGCTACCTAAACACACTTTATACATACATTTACTTTCATATGCATGTGTCTAAATTGATGTCCTATTAAGGTTGTACCTAGTTTGTTTACTCCTATCCTTTGATTACCCTGGGTTTATGCATATGGGTAGATTTTGCTATGCACAGCTACTGTCACCATTATTTAACTATTAATTTTGACTTAATGGTTCACTACAACATTAATGATAAAACTTGCTTTTTAGCAACATGGTTTAGGGAACTGGGCATGTGCTGTGTGCTTTGCTCCAGTGTCTCTCCCTAAGGTCCGGTTCTTAAAGCGGCAACCCAGGAGCCTGTCGCCACCACTAGAACTATTATGGCTCTGGTCTTGGTCAAGTAACTTGTACGTCTCTAGCTTGCTAGTGGTTACCGTAGTGGCCGATGGCGTTATGGGAAACATGGGTGAGAGTATGTCTTGATCCACCGAGGACGGGTGATCCGTCGGCTATGCCCCCGTGAGGCACAGTCCCATGTTTGGAGTCCCTGCGACGGGGAACTCCACACGTTACGCATTTGTTGGGTCTGATGCCCGCACTCTGGACGCCATTGACCCCCTATGGTGTGACTCCGTAGGCGTACGTCAATCTCGGTGCCTGGGCCATGCTGCCTGTGCTGTACCATAATCGGCCACTGTCTTGTTAGGGTGTCTTGTGAAATACCTCGTAGCGTCGCTATGCGGTCACACCTCGGTAGTGTGATTTGTGAGGTCTGATCCACCTCCGCGTGGTTGGGTTTCAAGTTCGTTTGAGCTTTTACGCGACTGGTGGGTAAAGGGCGAAACCTCTGCAGAGTGTAAATCTATCATGATAGCCTTGCTCAGAGTCACGAGCGCCCTGGATCCTTTTTGATTAGAAGATGATGATTATTTATGTTTAATGCCACTTATACTTTATTAATTGGGTTACAACTGGGTTTCATTCACTTGTAGTAATTTGGTTAATGTTAAAATGAACCAACTAAAAATGCTAATGCAGTTAAGCCGTGTCTAGCCTATTTTGAGCCTTCATACCCGTGCTATACTTGCTAAGTAATTGTTTACTTACACTTGTCATTTTATTTAACAAAATCCCGGATGGGTAAACATATTGGGCTGGGCATGAGTCTGCTTCTGAGTTTCCCGAAGATTTACCGTACTACTGAGCTGTGGTCTCCCAGTCAGAGTCCCTGTGGATTGCGGCTCCATTAGTTGAGAGTTTATTAGTCTTCCGCTGTTATTGCTTAGATCATTTATGAAGCACTCTGATGTAAACACTTTATTTAACGAAGAATTTATTCTTGCATATGTTCTCTGTTTATCATATTTGTTCGCTATATGTGTACTATGACTTCCTGGGCACACATATGCCCGCATTCGGGTTTTTGTGAAAATCCGGGTATGACAGATTGGTATCAGAGCCATGCTAACTGTAGGATCGCAGCCTAGTTAGAACGGGTGACAAATCTTAGGAGACCACCATGATTATGTCTTAAATCTAGTCGAGTCTTGTGTGGATCATGTCTTTAGGTGCTTGAAATGATTGTCATTATGCTTATGCTTGATTTGGATTTTTGTAATGATTGTGATAGGCGTAGACGCAAGTTTACTACCATCTGGATACAGGACTAAGGTTTAAAGACTTTAGTGATTAAATAGAGGGGGTATTCATTTCTCTTGCTCTTTTTCTATTTAAGCCCTCCATCATAACAAATTGATAAACCTCTGAAGCCATAAGCATCGGAGTTTTTAATAGAATTATTTATTGATGATAGATGGTGAACACAAGGAGCAACCCCAGTGCCAGTGGACTGCCACCACCACCTCCCACCATTGAGCAGATGATGCTCACGCAGACCCAGCTGATGCAGCAGATGGCTCAGACGATGGCGATGATGCAGCAGAACCAGCAGAATCCGCCGCAGCACAACATGCCGCCCCGTGACAAGAGTGGTGAATTCCTGAAGGGACGTCCTCCTAACTTCAGCAAGGCCAACGACCCCCTTCAGGCTGATGATTGGCTCAAGGCGGTGGAGAGACAGCTCGACATCGCCCAGTGCAACGGCCGGGAGAAGGTGCTGTACGCCGGAGGACAGCTCCAGGGACCGGCATTGGACTGGTAGGACTCGTACCAGTACGCTCACATCGACCGTACTCAGATCACCTGGCAGGAGTTCCGCAGCAGCTTCCACTCCCACCATGTGCCAGAAGCTCTGATGACCCTGAAGAGGAAGAAGTTCCTGGCACTGAAGCAGGAGGGGATGAGTGTCACCGCTTACCGTGACAAGTTCATCGAGTTGGCCCGCTATGCTCCGGAAGACGTGGACACCGACAAGAAGAAGCAGTCCAGGTTCCGTGACGGCTTGCAGGATGCACTGCAGTACCAGCTGATGTGCACCAGGTTCCCCAACTTCCAGGAACTGGTGGACGGTGCTTTGATGCTGGAACACAAGCGTTGTGAGATGGAGGAGAAGAAGAGGAAGTTCCAGGGCCAGCAGATCGGGAGCAGCAGTTGCCCCCGTTTCGTTCCTCCCCAGGGCAGTCAACAGATGGGGAGTCAGCAGCGCTTCCAAAGTCAGCAGGGCCCATTCAACCGTGGCCAGTATCAGTAGCGCCCCCAGTACCCTCAGGTGCCACAGCAGCAGCGTCCTCAGAACCAGCTGCAGAATGTCCCAGCTCAGCGCCACCAGACGCAGCAAGGCCCCGTTCAGTGCCCCAACCCCGTCAACAACACGTCAGTGGGTCCCAGAGTGTGTTATCA
This sequence comes from Echinochloa phyllopogon, assembly GCA_033239725.1. Taxonomy (NCBI): domain Eukaryota; kingdom Viridiplantae; phylum Streptophyta; class Magnoliopsida; order Poales; family Poaceae; genus Echinochloa; species Echinochloa phyllopogon. The sequence goes on along the minus strand of BTCW01000018.1, from coordinate 24,289,184 downwards.
CTATGGAGAGCAGGGGCAATATGCCAATGTCTGCCCCAAGAAGACTCAGAACGCCAAACAGCAGGCCGGACAGCAACAAGCCAACCGGGGACTCCAGAACCCCGCTAGAGGTAAGGTCAACCACATGGGTGCAGAAACTGTAGAGGGAGCTACTGACGTGGTTGTGGGTACGTTCCTTGTCAACTTGACCCCCGCAACTGTTTTATTCAATTCTGGAGCTTCACATGCTTTCATCTCTGCTGCATTTGTACACAAGAGTATGATGACCCTGCAACCCATGGGGAATCCTATGTTAGTTAGTTCACCTGGGGGAGAACAACGAGCCAGTCTACGCTGCTCCAAGGTTATCATTACAATAAGGGGGGTAGATTTTGAAGTATACCCCATAGTCCTGAATTCTCTTGGATTTGATCTAATCCTGGGGATGAGTTGGCTCACCAAGTATAATGATGTGATCTAGTGCTCCGAGAGGGCAGTGCAACTGGTGGCAAAAGGCGGCGGCAAAGTGGAGTACCGGGCAGTCCAGTCTTCAGATCAGTGCCAAGCCAACCAAGCCGAGGGTGCAGCTCCCGCCGACATCAGGGTGGTGAGCGAGTTCCTGGATGTGTTCCCCGAGGAATTGCCAGGTATGCCCCCGGAACGCGAAGTTGAATTCGTTATTGAACTAAAACCTGGCACTACACCTATAGCTAAAAGGCCATATAGAATGAGAGTGAAGGAGCTGGAAAAACTGAAGGAAGAATTAAGCTCCTTGCTAGCCAAGGGGCATATTCGTCCTAGTGCTTCACCATAGGGAACACCAGTATTGTTCATGGACAAGAAGGATGGGACACAGAGGATGTGTGTGGACTACCGAGCCCTCAACGAAGTGACCATCAAGAACAAGTATCCACTGCCGATGATTGATGACCTGTTTGATCAGCTGAAGGGAGCTTGTGTGTTCTCCAAGATAGACCTTCGATCGGGTTATCATCAGATGAGGATCCGGTCGTCGGACATACCCAAGAGGGCTTTCACTACTCGGTACGGGTTGTACGAGTTCATGGTTATGTTCTTTGGACTGACCAATGCTCCTGCATACTTCATGTACTTAATGAATAGTGTCTTCATGGACTACCTTGACAAGTTCGTGGTGGTGTTCATTGATGACATTCTGGTCTTCTCCAAGAATGAAGAGGAACATGAAGATCATTTGAGGATGGTGATGCAGAGACTTCGGGAACATCACCTATATCCGAAGTTGAGCAAGTGTGAGTTCTGGTTGAAGGAAGTGGCATTCTTGGGACACGTGTTGTCCAATGGAGGAGTAGTAGTTGACCCGAAGAAGGTTATGATGTGTTGAGCTGGAACCCACCTCGGGATGTCAGCGAGATCAGGAGTTTCCTTGGGATGGCCGGATATTGTCGGCGGTTCATTGAAGGATTCTCGAAGATTGCTAAACCCATGACGGCGTTATTGGAGAAAAATGCCAAGTTCATCTGGACAGAGGACTGCCAAACCAGCTTTGAAGAGTTGAAGAAGAGGCTGACAACAACACATGTACTAGTATTGCTTGACATAGCTAAGGGCTTCTCCATCTACTGCAATGCATCCCATCTAGGACTGGGGTGTGTCCTTATGCAGGAAGGGAGAGTCGTGGCATATGCATCAAGACAGTTGCGGAAGCATGAGCAGAACTATCCGACACTTGATCTGGAGTTGGCAGCTGTGGTGCATGCTCTAAAGATTTGGAGGCATTATTTGATTGGGCACAAGTGTGACATCTACACCGATCATAAGAGCCTGAAGTATGTCTTCACTCAGTCAGAGCTGAATATGAGGCAACGCCGATGGTTGGAGTTGATTAAGGACTATGATCTGGAGATCCATTACCACCCTGGCAAGGCTAACTTGGTGGCAGATGCTCTAAGTAGGAGAAGCTATGTGAACAAGGTCACCGGCCATTGTCTGCCTGAAGAACTCAGCCGAGAATTTGAGAAGATGAGTCTGGGGGTTCGTGACTAGCATCACAGAGATGACAGTAGAACCGACTCTTGAGCAGGAGATCCAGAAAGGGCAGCTTGGTGATGAAAAGGTCAAGGAGATTGTGGAGAATGTTGCCCTACTAAAGGCCCATGGTTTCCGAGTGGATAATCAAGGAACCTTATGGCACGGGAAAAGGATATGTGTGCCCGATATAGCGCAGATCAAGGACACAATCCTAAGAGAAGCGCATGATTCGGCATACTCGATCCACCCAGGAAGCACCAAGATGTACCAAGACATCTAGGAAAGGTTCTGGTGGTACGAATTGAAGTGTGATGTGGCAACACATGTGGCACTATGTGACACTTGTTAGAGAGTTAAGGCTGAACATAAGAGACCAGCCGGATTACTCCAGCCACTGAAGACACCCGAATGGAAATGGGAAGAAGTTGGCATGGACTTCATTACTGGTCTACCCCGCACACAGCGAGGATTTGACTCCATTTGTGTGATTGTGGATCGCTTAACTAAAGTGACCCACTTTCTTCCAATGAAGACCACCTACACCGGAGCCAGACTGGCAGAGCTATACATGGAGAGGATTGTGTGCTTGCATGGAGTGCCCAAGCGGATAGTGTCTGACCGTGGTACTCAGTTCACTTCACACTTCTGGCAGAAGCTGCATGAGTCTATGGACACTAAGTTGCAGTTTAGTTCAGCATACCACCCCCAGACAGATGGACAGACAGAGCAGACTAATCAGATTCCGGAGGACATGTTGAGAGCATTTGCACTGCAGTATGGTGTTAGCTGGGACAAGAGTTTACCCTATGCGGAATTCTCGTACAACAACAGCTATCAGAAGAGTCTGCAGATGGCACCGTTCGAGGCTTTGTATGGCAGGAAGTGCAGAACACCACTGTTCTGGAATCGGACTGGAGAAAGTCAAGTCTTTGGGCCTGAGATACTCAGAGATGCAGAACTCCAAGTGCAAGTGATCAGGCAAAACTTGAAGGTGGCACAGTCCGGGCAGAAGAGTTATGCTGATGTCAGACGGAGGGATCTCAGTTTCGCAGTTGGAGATTGTGTGTACCTCAAGGTGTCACCGATGAGGGGCGTGAAGAGGTTCAATGTCAAGGGCAAGCTAGCACCTCGATACATCGGACCTTTCCAGATACTTGAAAGGAAAGGTGAAGTGGCATTTCAGGTGGGACTACCCAAGAGATTGGCCGGGGTGCACGATGTGTTCCATGTGTCACAACTGAAGAAATGTTTGCAGGTGCCCGAAGAGCAAATCCCGATAGATGAGCTGAATGTGCAAGAGGACCTCACTTACGAGGAGTATCCGGTCAGGATTATGGAGGTGTCTGAGAGGGTGACAAGGAACAAAGTCATCCGGATGTGCAAGGTACAGTGGAGGTGCCACTCGGAGGATGAAGCCACTTGGGAACGGGAGGAAGATCTCAAGACCGAGTACCCGCAGCTCTTCGCATCTACATCCGAATCTCGATGACGAGATTCATCTTAAGGGGGGTAGGTTTGTAACACCCAAAAATTGCCTATTTAAAATTATTAGTAATTAATTGGCTTTTATTTAATTTGTTCATAATTAATATAGGTTAAATACATTATTTATGAATATTAAAATCAAATATAAGTTGTAGAAACATTTTTGTTGCATTCATGCTGTTGCATTTAATTTTTGTATTGCCTGTGGTTCAAATGAGAATTTAAATTTATTTAAATTCAAATTTGAATCGCCTTGTTTTGAGCCCTAGAAAAGTTTATTTCAGCCGAGTTCGCTTTTCCTCCCTAAGCTTTTTCCTGGTCCGCATTTGCACCTCCAACTTCTCCCCTGAGCTCAACCCAGCCCCCCTCCTCCTTTTCCCCGGCCCAAACTCTCCCCCTCTCCACCTGGGCCTTCTCCAGCCGAGCCGGCCCAACAACTCTATGCGGGCCCAAGCCGCGCGCGCCCCGCTCCTGGGCCGAACCAAGCCGGCCCAGCCAGCGCCGAACGCTTCCCTCCCCCTCCTCTTCTCGCTGGTAGACGGGGCCCACTCGCACTAGTAGAAATGTTAATATCTATGACGTTTTCCTCGTGACATTTTCAAAAATCGTCATTGAAAAATATACATCTATGACGAAAATTTGTCTTTCGTCATGGATCTATGGTGACTGCCCTCAGCCACTACGAATTTATGACGAAATTGATAAAAACGTCATAAAGCAAATTATTGTATCGTCATAGAAAACTATCCTCGGACTGGGTTATCTTTTTTACATGCCTGTCATATGACGTTGTAGCAAATTGTCACGGATATGATAATAAAAAATGGAGACACCTTGGAGGAAAAAAATATGTCGTCGAGTACCACCTGTGCCATTTTAAAATCGGCGGAAAATTTTTTGTCAACTTAAGGAATTGAACCCACGACCTCTCAAAGACAAACCGAATGCCTTACCGCTAGGCTATTTTACCTTTTATGTAGCATGGTGGCATTTTATGTTTTTATACCGTCGTTTCACCATTTTATGAGTTTGTGGAAAAAAATTAGCAAAACAAAGAGGGGCGTGGGGGAGTCGAACCCGTGACCTTACGGAGACAAAAAAGATGGCTTGCCACTAGGCCACTGCAACCTTTTGTGCTTAGTGATGGTATTGTAGTGTTTTATATGCTGTTCTACTATTTTATTGGAATAATCCACGGCAAAAAGAAATTCGGCGCTGGGAAGACTCGAACCTCTGACGCCATCGAGCCAAAGAGGATGACTTATCACTCGACCACTGCACCCTTTTGTGTTTATTGATGGTATTGTAATATTTTATATGTTGTTCCTGTTGTTCTACTGTTTTATTGGAATAATCCACAGCAAAAACAAAAGGGGCGCCGAGAGGGGTTGTCGAACCCCTAACCTCGTGCATTTCCAGAGGATGGCTTACCACTGGACCACTTGCCCTTCGGTGCACAGTTTTGGTGTTTTAACTTTTTATTGGCTAAGCGGCTTCACCATGGATCCGTGCAAACGCGAGGCCCTTATAACGCCACGTGGAGGCGCCCCCTTGCTGCCGTATGATAGCATTTAACTTTTCTCTTTTTAATCTGGAATTAAATTTTATAATTGGTTTTTCTATCTCATAAGAACTCCAAATTCGTTGGTTTGTTTTTCTAAATTTTTCTAAATTCATGATCTTTCATGTCATATCATTTGTTTTCATACTTATTTCCATTTTCATTTCGTTTTTACATAACTTCTTTTCTTGCACTGAAAGAGAATTGATAAACCATATTTTTCTATAACAATTGGTCATCTAACTTCATATTTTGTAATGTTATGATGAACATAAGGTTATATCCAAGTTTGAGTTCCGTATGAGTTCGAAAATGTAATGGGCTACTTAAATCTCAAAGTTAGACTAGAGTTATAAGAAACTATGTGAGTGATGTATCCGATTATGAAAAACGTATAGTCTTACTTCACTAAAAATATCTAAATTTTTTATGGAAAGATTATAGCCCAAAAGTATGTTGTCATATCAATTTATACATTTTTTTCAGAAATTTTGGATATTATTCTAATTATTGCGTGGTAATCTTGAGAAAGAAGTTTGAATTGTCCATAGAAGACAGTTAAATTTTCCATGTATCTTTATGGCATGGAATAGAATGGAACATATGAGCCTAACTTTAATTTTTATGCAATTTTTGGTATCTTGCTAGGTGCACATGTAGTTCAATTTGAAACTAATTTTGATAACCACGTAGAAATTTATTTAACATATAATAAATAGTAAATCAATTCTAAAATTCTTTAAACTTTTAGAAGATGACTCATATGTAGTCTATTACATATAAAAAATGAGTTCGTATATATAAGATAATTATCCTTATGTGTTACTTCACAATGATGCGATAAGAAGAAAAAGAAAAGAAAAAAGTTAAATAGAGAAGAAATGAAACAAGGCCTGTTTCGGCCCGAACGGCCCAACTATCTCTGGCCGTCCGTTGTCAATCCGATGGCTCCGATCGCGGTCCCAAGTTATAAAATGAGCTGCAACCCTAGCTTCCCTCTCTTCCCCTCTCTCCCTCCCTCCCACTCCCGAGTAGTTCCCCTCCCCCTCCAAGCTCCCACCCCCCTCCGCGCCCGCTCTCTGCCCCCTCAGATCCCGCTCCGCCGCTCCCTCCCAGCCTCAGTTCGCCGCCAGCCCAGCCGTCGCCACCCCTTCCAGCCACGCAGCCTACGCGCGCCGCCGCGAGGATGCCATCGCGCAGCCTGGATGGAGGCCGAGCGCCGTTTCCTGGCGTGCGCTGCTGCCGCCGGGGTTGAGGCCGCCTTCCTCTACCGAGGGTCTCCACCGAGGTGCAGTAATGGAGCGCGGTGCGGCTCACATGGTGGTGGCCGCTGCCTGAGATCCGGGAGGCTACGACAACGACGGCGAGACTAAGCCCGTCGTGGTCGTGCCAGATCCACACGACAGGGCTCACGCCGGTGGCTCGTCGACGCATCAAGGTGAGGCGCCTAACCTAGGGTTAGGGTTACTGACTGGGGATGTGTTCTGATGTCGGGATTTGTTTCATGAATCTTGAAATTGATTAGGCTGGCTTGTGGGCGAAGGGATTAGGTGTTGATCTGTGTGCCAAGCATATGTGGATCCTGACCTATTGTGTTGCTGTGTTGGATTTAGCTTCAGTTGGTTGTGTGATTTGGGTCCCTGCGGGATAGGATTTTCCCTTGGGAAATTTTGGTGGCTCGGAGTTTGTACTCTTCCACTTTCCATGATATAGTGTTTGGTACTTTTGATTTCTAGTTCAAGTTCAGTACCGAATAACCTGTTGTTTGCTGTTGGTAGTACTGCAATTCCTTCTGTGCTCAAAAGGTGGTTCTCGATCTGTGCAGTTGCTTCTGTTCAAATCAGAGGTTGAGATTTTCCATGTACTCTCTACAGCAAATGGTTGATAGCAGCATTGTGTCAGCTTTCTTTATTGGAAAAAAAGAACTGTGTCAATTTGTTAGGACAGTGCAAGGTGTAGGGCCAAATGATAGGGCCGGTGCAGGGTGCTACTGTTGCTGTGTGTCTGTTAGGGAGCCATCATGTGTGCAAAGTTGAGTGCTCCCATCATTATTTGTTACCGAATAACCTGTTTTTGCAAAGTGATTGCCATTCCAATCTTGGACCTCCCATATATTTGAATGAGATTCTAATGAGATGCTTTTCTTTTTGTTGTCTGGGCTGTTCATTTTTCAGCACCGAGGGCGATGGAGAAGTGCAAGAACATTTGTTGATCGAGGAAGGAAGAAGGCGTTGCAAGCGTCCGGTATTAACTGCAAGGATGGCTCACTCTTTATCATAATGTTGATGAGTTTACTACTCTGCCCTCCCTATGGGTATGTTAATTTGAGTTAACCCTATACCTTGAAGCCTTTCATATTACCTTTCCCTTTGTGGTTCTGTTCGTAGGATAAATGATAACTGTGATCATATACTTGTTAGTTTTTACAGAACATTCTTTGCATTGTCAATCACATTATTTTTGTAGTAATCAGCTTGTTGTCTTTGGGATCCTGTTGTTTGTGCTTTAACATGTCTAGCTGCTATTCTTTCTGTCACTTGTCATTAGCACAGAACAAAACTCGACACTAGAAAAACTCATAATGCTGTAAAATGCTGTTGTTATGTTTATGTTGGCATCCTTGCATGACTATTTTTACAAAGTACCAGATAATTGTGTGGAAGTCTTGGCTGCAGTTATATCATGCTTTTTTTTTTCATACTAGGTTGCAATAATATTTGAACATTGAACCAGCAAATGTTGCATCTATGGTGCTCCTTATGAACAAGTGCCCAATTTGTCCTATCTTTTGTGCACCATTTTACGCATCTCTCTATGGCCCTTACAGTTTTGATGTTAAGGTGAAATTATCCCATTTTTTTGGCAGCTGCATTTATTGACGCAATTGAAACAATATATTTGAGTCCATGTTCTTATCATATCTGTTTCTTGTAGGTACCCATTCGACCTCGTTGAAGGCTTCAGGCAGGCTGATTGCAAATTCGACAAGCTGGCATGATAGCAGTAAAATTAGGATTAAAAATGTAGTACTTTCTGTGAAATGTATTTACTTTGTGTCAACTGTTAATGGGCATGTAGTACTTTCTGCTTGTACAATTGCTGCTATATAAATAATTTTGATCTTGCTTACTGATGTGGCATTGAATAATTTTTTTCGCTCTATAGATAATTTTGGGTTGGAATTTGGAAAAATAGGGTCTGTAATAGAAAGTAGAAATTAGAAATTATGTCACCAAAACACACCACGTGGACCAATCAGAACGCGCCACATGGACCAATCAGAACGCACCATGTGGACCAACCAGAACGCGCCACGTTATTGTCCAGGTCAATGTCGCCACGTCAGCGTCCAGCGCGGAACCGACCACGTCATCAGCCAGCGTGGCACTGAGCCACATCAGCTGCCAGCGTGGCACCTAGCCACGTCAGCTTCTAGCGTGCATGGCGCCACGTGGCAGTCACTTTCATGATGAAATTAGTGATGATGTTGTCTAGTCATAGAAGGCGAGTTGTTACATGACGAAAACCATGTAGGTCACGGAAAACGAGTAGTTCTGTGACCAAATTGCGTGATTCGTCACGGTGCGTCAAATGTGACGCTCGTTCTGTGACGATCTCAGAATCGTCATAAAGTCGTCACAGAAGAGTTTCAATGACGAATTTAGCATGTACTGTGACGAATGATGTTTGTCATTGATGTGAACTTCTGTACTAGTGCCGTCAGGCCTTCGTCTTCCCCCGCCCGAGCTCCCCCTCCTCCCCGGCACGAATCACGCCGCCCGGCCGGCCGCCTCTCCTGCACGCGTTTTTACACATAGGTCCTCGGTTTTCTTCAAATAAGCCCCTGTACTTTAAAAAATTGCCAAAAGGTCCCTAGAACTTAGAAAACTCATATCTTTTTCGTTTTAGCTCCGATTAGTGTGATTTTCACACTCATGTGTTCGTAGTGAAGCGTAGAATATTTCTAGAACCTTGATTTGTACTGTTTCTACTGTTTGGTGTACTGTTCTAATATAATATTATTTATTTGCACGTATTGGCTTGCGTGGATGTTTGTGTGGTGATTCGTGTCCAGTCGGAATGCCTTTTGCATTGGACTTCGAGTTTGGTGAGGACTTTCCGGAGCAGGACCCACAGCAGCAGCAACAGCCGCCCTTCGAGGAAGGCAAGTTATAGCACGGATAATCCTTTCTACCTAAACACACTTTATACATACATTTACTTTCATATGCATGTGTCTAAATTGATGTCCTATTAAGGTTGTACCTAGTTTGTTTACTCCTATCCTTTGATTACCCTGGGTTTATGCATATGGGTAGATTTTGCTATGCGCAGCTACTATCACCATTATTTAACTATTAATTTTGACTTAATGGTTCACTACAACATTAATGATAAAACCTTCTTTTTACTAACATGGTTTAGGGAACTAGGGCATGTGCTGTGTGCTTTGCTCTAGTGTCTCTCCCTAAGGTCCGGTTCTTAAAGCGGCAACCCAGGAGCCTGTCGCCACCGCTAGAACTATTATGGCTCTGGTCTTGGTCAAGTAACTTGTACGTCTCTAGCTTGCCAGTGGTTACCGGAGTGGCCGACGACGTTATGGGAAACATGGGTGAGAGTATGTCTTGATCCACCGAGGACGGGTGATCCGTCGGCTATGCCCCCATGAGGCACAGTCCCGTGTTGGGAGTCTCTGCGATGGGGAACTCCACACGTTACGCATTTGTTGGGTGTGATGCCCACGCTCTGGACGCCATTGACCCCTATGGTGTGACTTCGTAGGCGTACGTCAATCTCAGTGCCTGGGCCATGCTGCCTGTGCACCATAATCAGCCACTGTCTTGTTAGGGTGTCTTGTGAAATACCTCGTAGCATCGCTATGCGGTCACACCTCGGTAGTGTGATTTGTGAGGTCTGATCCACCTCCGCGTGGTTGGGTTTCAAGTTCGTTTGAGCTTTTACGCGACTGGTGGGTAAAGGGCGAAACCTCTGCAGAGTGTAAATCTATCATGATAGCCTTGCTCAGAGTCACGAGCGCCCTGGATCCTTTTTGATTAGAAGATGATGATTATTTATGTTTAATGCCACTTATACTTTATTAATTGGGTTACAACTGAGTTTTATTCACTTGTAGTAATTTGGTTAATGTTAAAATGAACCAACTAAAAATGCTAATGCAGTTAAGCCGTGTCTAGCCTATTTTGAGCCTTCATACCCGTGCTATACTTGCTAAGTAATTGTTTACTTACATTTGTCATTTTATTTAACGAAATCCCGGATGGGTAAACATATTGGGCTGGGCATGAGTCTGCTGCTGAGTTTCCCAAAGATTTACCGTACTACTGAGCTGTGGTCTCCCAGTCAGAGTCCCTGTGGATTGCGGCTCCATTAGTTGAGAGTTTATTAGTCTTCCGTTGTTATTGCTTAGATCATTTATGAAACACTCTGATGTAAACACTTTATTTAACGAAGAATTTATTCTTGCATATGTTCTCTGTTTATCATATTTGTTCGCTATATGTGTACTATGACTTCATGGGCACACATATGCCTGCATTCGGGTTTTTGTGAAAATCTGGGTGTGACAGATTGGTATCAGAGTAATGCTAACTGTAGGATTGCAGCCTAGTTAGAACGGTTGACAAATCTTAGGGGACCACCATGATTATGTCTTAAATCTAGTCGAGTCTTGTGTGGATCATGTCTTTAGGTGCTTGAAATGATTGTCATTATGCTTATGCTTGATTTGGATTTTTGTAATGATTGTGATAGGCGTAGACGCAAGTCTACTACCATCTGGATACATGACTAAGGTTTAAGGACTTTAGTGATTAAATAGAGGGGGGTATTCATTTCTTTTGCTCTTTTTCTATTTAAGCCCTCCATCATAACAAATTGGTAAACCTCTGAAGCCATAACCATAAGAGTTTTTATGAGAATTATTTATTGATGATAGATGGTGAACACAAGGAGCAACCCCGGTGCCAGCGGACTGCCACCACCACCTCCCACCATTGAGCAGATGATGCTCACGCAGAACCAGCTGATGCAGCAGATGGCTCAGACGATGGCGATGATGCAGCAGAACCAGCAGAATCCGCCGCAGTACAACATGCCGCCCCGTGACAAGAGTGGTGAATTCCTGAAGGGACGTCCTCCTACCTTCAGCAAGGCCACCGACCCCCTTCAGGATGATGATTGGCTCAAGGCGGTGGAGAGACAGCTCGACATCGCCCAGTGCAACGACCGGGAGAAGGTGTTGTACACCGGAGGATAGCTCCAGGGACCGGCAATGGACTGTTGGGACTCGTACCAGTACGCTCACATCGACCGTACTCAGATCACCTGGCAGGAGTTCCGCAGCAGCTTCCGCTCCCACCATGTGCTAGACGGGCGGGGGCGCTAGGGGGTGACAGAGAGAGGGAAGGATGGCCGGGCGTGGTCCTTACCCTTGAGTGAAACTCCTGGGGGGCCAATTGGTGTGGAGCGGCGCCAGAGGAGCAAGTTCGACGGCGGCCGGAGAGCTTCGGGCTATGGCGGCGGCGCTAGGCGTGGAGCGGGTGCTAGGGTGCCTGTGGATCTCGGTGGAGGGTTGGGTGAGGTGCTGGGGTGCCCCGGCCGCGCTTAAATAGCCTTAGGGTGACCTAGGCGTCCATGCCGGGGATTTGGGGGGAGGATCGGTGGCCGACGGACTTGCCATGCGGGGATCAGGGGTTTCCATGGGGGAACGAGCGTGAAAGGAAGGGATGAGGGGGGGAAGCTTCAGCGAAGCTTCGTGGGGCTCGTCGAGGGCCCACGAGCGCGCGAGGGACGACCGGCCGGGCGGCGCGATTCGCGTCGGGGAAGAAGGCGCGTCGGGCGAGGGGAAGGAGAAGGATCCGATGCGTGGGGCCGGCTGTCGGCGAGAGAGAGAGGGAAGGGGGAGTGGGGGCGCGCGGGGGAGGTTGGTTGGGCCATGCTGGGCCAAAAGCGGGGAAGAGCCCAGGTGGAGAAGATCATGGGCCGGCTGATGGGAACTAGGGTTTCCCAATCTTCCAAAAGGTTCAAATAAGTCTCGATTTGGTGGAGTCATGACTCAAATCGATCCGTCTTCCGAACCACACGTTCCGAACCCCGCAATCGCAGCACCACATTTCCTCAGGTTATCAACCGGCATTACACGGTTGACCTTGCCTAGAAGGCTAATCCGTGCCTGCGAATCGAAGAACACAAGCAAGAACGAGAATGATTACAACACAATTGCAGATGTATGATTAAACTCACGAAGTTGGGGTCTCACAAACCGACGAGCGGTGACACTATTCTTGACAGAATTGATCTAAGAAAAACCCAAACCCTAACTTGGGCGGCGACTATAGTTTTAAGGAGTCTAGGGTCGTGGTCGACCCCCTGGACGCGCCCCTAATGGGCTCAACACGATACACGGCCCAAAGGCCAAAATACGACGACGCAACACCGAAATAGATTCTGGACGTCAACTTGTTTCGTTGATTCCCGATGACTCAGGACGAATTTTTACATGAGACCAGTGCCATTGCAAATATTATCTTCTTAGCTTTCCAAGCATATAAAGAACATCCAAATCCGAGCCCGTATGCGACCTGGGCGTCTGATTTAGCGCTGACTGCTCCTGGACTCCGAGGTGGACTCGAAGTCGACTTGACTTGCACGCCCTTGCTGGTCCTTTCCACCTTGAAGCCCTTCTCCAACTATCCTCTGGTCCTCTCCATGGTTCCTAATTACAATATAATCATTAGGTACCAATCTATTCTGATAATCACAAAGAGAAGTACTTAGGAACGAGCTCACCTCTAAATTCAATTGTCGCGCACGAGCTCTAGTGATTGGACCTTGAACGATCAATGGAGGATTGTTGAGAGTATCAATAGGAGTGATGTCCTCATCATCCTCCCCCTCTTGAATTGTAGTTGTCCTCGACTCAAGCTCATCCTCTTCTCCCAAGTATGGCCTCAAATCTGAAACGTTAAAGGTGGGACTAACCCCAAACTCGGGAGGCAACTCAAATTTATATGCATTATCATTAATCTTTTCAAGTATTTTAAATGGGCCATCAGCTCTTGGCATCAACTTCGACTTTCTCAAATCTGGAAATCTTTCTTGTCTCAAGTGCAACCATACTAAATCACCCGGTTCAAGCTTTATTTCTTTCCTACCTTTACTACCAGCAATTCTATACTTGTCGTTCATCTTTTCAATGTTGTGCTTAGTTGTTTCATGCATTTGCAAAATAAATTCAGCACGTTCCTTGGCATAATTATGAATCCTTTCACTAGTAGGCAAAGGCAAAATATCAATAGGAGCACGAGGGTTGAAACCATACACTACCTGAAAAGGACTTACCTTGGTGGTAGAATGTGTTGCTCGATTATATGCAAACTCGACATGAGGCAAACATTCTTCCCACATCCTCAAATTTTTCTTCAAAATAGCTCTCAACATAGTACCCAAAGTACGATTTACGACCTCCATTTGTCCATCAGTTTGTGGATGACAAGTAGTAGAAAACAACAATTTTGTACCCAACTTGTTCCACAGAGTCCGCCAAAAAATGACTCAAGAATTTAGTATCGCGATCTAAAACAATAGTAGACGGTATACCATGCAAACGAATAATCTCTTTGAAAAAAAAGGTTAGCAATATGTATAGCATCATCACTCTTATGACATTGTATAAAGTGTGCCACCTTAGAAAAACAATCCACCACAACAAATATGCTATCACTCCCCCTCTTAGTCCTAGGCAATCCCAAAACAAAGTCCATAGAAATATCTGCCCAAGGAATAGAACGAACTGGAAGAGGCATGTATAACCCATGTGTATTCAAGCGAGACTTAACTTTTTGACATGTGGAGCAGCGAGAAACGAACCTCTCAACATCTCTCTTCACATGAGGTAAAAAAAATGCGAGGCCAAAACATCCACGGTCTTCTTAGCACCAAAATGGCCCATCAACCCTCCTCCATGCGCTTCCTGTAACAACAAAAGACGAACGGAACCAACTGGAATGCATAGGCGGTTAGCTCTAAACAAGAACCCATCATTAACCACAAAATTGTTCCATGCACGTCCCTCTCTAAAATTCAGCAACACATCTTTAAAATCAGGGTCAAGCGCATATTGATCTTTTGTCGATTCAAGTCCAAAAATCTGACAATCAAGTTGGGACAGCAAAGTATATCGTCTAGACAAAGCATCAGCAATCACATTATCCTTCCCCTTCTTGTGTTTGACAACATAATGGAAAGTTTCAATAAATTCAACCCACTTAGCATGTCTACGATTCAGATTATTTTGAGAGCGAAGATACTTCAGCGATTCATGATCAGAATGAACAACAAATTCTCTAGGCCACAAATAATGACGCCAGGTTTCTAAAGAACGTACAAGTGCATACAATTCCTTATCATAAGTAGAATAATTCGGAACAGGACCATGCAACTTTTCACTAAAATATGCAACGGGTTTACCATCTTGCCTCAAAACACCTCCAATGCCAACTCCACTAGCATCACATTCTAACTCAAAAGTCTTACCAAAGTTTGGAAGTTGCAGCAATGGCGCGTGCGTAAGCTTGTACTTCAAAGTTGCAAAGGACTCCTCTTGTGCTTTTCCCCAATGAAACACACCTTTCTTCGTCAACTCGTGCAACGGTGCAGCAATGGTGCTGAAATCTTTGACGAAGCGGCGATAGAAACCTGCAAGACCAAGAAAACTCCGTACCTGTGTGATGGTTTGGGGCAACGGCCAGCTCTCAATGACCTCAATTCTCATCGCATCCACCTCAATTCCCTGTGGAGTAACAACATAGCCACGGAAAGAAACTCTATCGGTGCAAAAGATGCACTTATCAAGATTAGCAAACAAACGTGCATCTCTCAAAGCATCAAAAACAGCACGTAAGTGTTCCATATGTTCATCCAAAGACTTGCTGAAAATTAATATATCATCAAAATAAACCACAACAAATCACCTAATAAAAGCCCGCAAAACCTCATTCATCAATCGCATGAAAGTACTAGGTGCATTGGTTAAACCAAAAGGCATAACTAACCACTCATATAACCCGAATTTGGTTTTAAAATCTGTTTTCCATTCATCTCCAAGTTTCATTCTTATTTGGTGGTAACCACTATGCAAGTCTATCTTTGTAAAATTATAGCACCACACAACTCATCAAGCATGTCATCTAGCTTCGTGGGGCTCGGCGAGGGCCCACGGGCGCGCGAGGGACGGCTGGCCAGGAGGCTCGGTTCACGTCGGGGAAGAAGGCGCGTCGAGCGAGGGGAAGGAGAAGGATCCGACGCGTGGGGCCGGCTGTCGGTGAGAGAGAGGGAAGGGGGAGTGGGGGCGCGCGGGGGAGGCTGGTTGGGCCGCACTGGGCCAAAAGTGGGGAAGAGCCCAGGTGGAGAATATCATGGTCCGGCTCGGGGAAAAGAGAGGGGAGGGACGGAAGTGATCCAGGAAGAAAGTTTGAGGGGCAAAAGTGGACTCAGCCGAAATTAACTTTTCTAGGATTCAAACAATTGCAAATTAAATTCGAATTTAAATAGAATTTAAATTCCCACTTAACTTGCTATCAAACAAAACACCGTGCAGCAGCATGAATGCAACAAAAATATTTCTGCAACTTATATTTAATTTTAATATTCAAAAATAATTCATTTAACCTATATTTTAAACGAACAAATTAAATAAGAGCCAATAAATTACTAAAAATTTTAAATAGGCTATTTTTGGGTGTTACAAACCTACCCCCCTTAAGATGAATCTCGTCCTCGAGATTCGGATGAGGAAGCGAAGAGTTGTGGATACTCGGTCTTGAGATCTTCTTCTCTTTCCCAAGTGGCTTCGTCCTCCGAGTGTCGGTTCCATTGCACCTTGCACATTCGGATGACCTTGTTTCTCGTTACTATTTCCGACCTTTCCAAAATCTTGATGGGGTACTCCTCGTAGGTGAGATCTTCCTGTACATTCAGCTCATCTATCAGGATCTGCTCCTCAGATACCCGCAAGCACTTATTCAACGGAGACACGTGGAACACATCGTGCACTCCGGCCAGTTTCTCAGGTAGCTCTAGTCAGTAAGCCACTTCGCCCATTTGTTCCACTACTTTGGATGGCCCGATGTACCAAGGTGCTAGCTTGCCCTTGACGTTGAACCTTTTCACGCCTCGCATCGGTGACACTTTGAGATACACAAAGTCGTCGACTTCGAAGGTGAGATCCCTTCTTCTGACATCGGCATAGCTTTTCTGTCATGACTGTGCCACTTTCAGGTTTTGCCGGATCACTTGCACTTGTCGCTCTGCCTCTCTTAGTATCTCAGGCCCGAAAACTTGACTTTCTCCAGTCTGGTTCCAGAATAGTGGAGTCCTACACTTCCTGCCATACAAAGCCTCGAATGGTGCCACCTGTAGACTCTTCTGGTAGCTGTTGTTGTACAAGAATTCCGCATAGGGCAAACTTTTGTCCCAACTGACACCATATTGCAGAGCACATGCTCTCAACATGTCTTCCAGAATCTGGTTGGTTCACTCTGTCTATCCATCTGTCTGTGGGTGATAAGCTGAGCTGAAATGCAGCTTAGTGTCCATAGACTCATGTAGCTTCTGCCAGAAGTGTGACGTGAACTGAGGACCTCGGTCAGACACTATCTGTTTTGTCACTCCATGCAAGCACACAATCCTTTCCATATATAGCTCTGCTAGTCTGGCTCCCATGTAGGTGGTCTTTACTGGGAGAAAATGTGCCACTTTGGTCAAGCGGTCCACAATCACCCAAATGGAGTCAAATCCTCGCTGTGTGTGGGGTAGACCCGTTATGAAGTCCATACCCAGTTCTTCTCATTTCCATTCCTGTATCTTCAAGGGCTGGAGTAGTCCGGATGGCCTCTAATGTTCAGCCTTAACTCTCTGACAAATGTCACATAGTGACACATGTGTCGCCACATCACGCTTCAATCCGTACCACCAGAACCTTTCCTTGATGTCTTGGTACATCTTGGTGCTTCCTGGGTGTATCGAGTATGCCAAATCATGCGCTTCCCTTAGGATCGTGGCCTTGATCTGCGCTATATCGGGCACACATATCCTCTTCCCGTGCCACAGGGTTCCCTGCTCGTCCACTCGGAATCCAGGGGCCTTTCCTAGGGCAACATTCTCCACAATCTCCTTGATCTTTTCATCACCGAGCTGAACTTTCCGGATCTCCTGTTCGAGAGTCGGTTCAACCGTCATCTCTGTGATGCTAGTCACGAATCCCAGACTCATCTTCTCAAACTCCCGGCTGAGTTCTTCCGGCAGACAGTGTCCGGTGACCATGTTCACATAGCTTCTCCGGCTCAGAGCATCTGCCACCAAGTTAGCCTTCCCTGGGTGGTAGTGGATCTCCATATCATAGCCCTTGATCAACTCCAACCATCGGCGTTGCCTCATATTCAGCTCTGACTGAGTGAAGACATACTTCAGGCTCTTATGATCGGTGTAGATGTCACACTTGTGCCCAATCAAGTAATGCCTCCAAATCTTCAGGGCATGCACTACAGCTGCCAACTCCAGATCATGTGTCGGATAGTTCTGCTCATGCTTCTGCAACTGTTTTGATGCATATGCCACGACTCTCCCTTCCTGCATAAGGACACAACCCAGTCCTAGATAGGATGCATCGCAGTAGATGGAGAAGCTCTTGGCTATGTCGGGCAATATCAGCACGGGTGTTGTTTTCAGCCTCTTTTTCAACTCTTTGAAGCTGGTCTGGCACTCATCTGTCCAGATGAACTTGACATTTTTCTCCAATAACGCCGTTATGGGTTTAGCAATCTTGGAGAATCCTTCGATGAACCGTCGATAATATCCGGCCATCCCAAGGAAACTCCTGATCTCGCTGACATCCCGAGGCGGGTTCCAGCTCAATACATCATTAACTTTCTTTGGGTCAACTGCCACTCCTCCATTAGACAGCACGTGTCCCAAGAATGCCACTTCCTTCAACCAGAACTCACACTTGCTCAACTTTGCATATAGCTGATGTTTCCAGAGTCTCTGCATCACCATCCTCAAATGCTCTTCATGTTCCTCTTCATTCTCGGAAAAGACCAGAATGTCATCAATGAACACCACCACAAACTTGTCCAGGTAGTCCATGAAGACGCTATTCATCAGGTACATGAAGTATACTGGAGCGTTGGTTAGTCCAAAGGACATGACTGTGAACTCATATAGCCCATACCGAGTGGTGAAGGCCGTCTTGGGTATGTCGGATGGTCGTATCCTCATCTGGTGGTAGCCCGATCGAAGATCTATCTTGGAGAACACACAAGCTCCCTTCAATTGATCGAACGGATCATCAATCCTTGGCAGGGGATACTTGTTCTTGACAGTCACTTCATTGAGGGCTCGATAGTCCACGCACATCCTCTGCGTGCCATCCTTCTTATCCACTAACAACACTGGTGCTCCCCCTGGTGAAGAACTAGGACGAATATACCCTTTTTCTAGCAAAGAGCTTAATTCTTCCTTAGGTTTCTCAAGTTCCTTCACTCCCATCCTATATGGCCTCTTAGCTATAGGTGCAGTACCAGGTTTTAGTTCAATAACGAATTCAACTTCGCGTTCCGGGGGCATACATGGCAATTCATCTGGGAACACATCCGGAAATTCGCACACCACTCGGATGTCCTCCGGGATTGCACCCTCAACTTTGTTGACTTGATTGTGCTCTGAAGGACTGGCTTCTTGATATTCCACCTTCTCACCGGACTTCGCTGTCAGTTGCACGGCTCTCTTGACACATTGGATCGGTGCATCGTATCTGGCTAACCAGCTTATTCCCAAAATCAGATTGAATCCGATGGATTCCAAGACTATGGGATACACCTCAAAGTCTACCCCCCTTACAATGATGGTGACATAGGGACAACATAATGCGGCTCGTTGTTCCCCACCTGGTGAGATAACTAGCATGGTGTTTGATATGGGTCTTAGAGCCATTATGTTCTTTTTCACAAATGCAGCAGATATAAAAGCATGTGAAGCTCCGGAATCAAACAGAACAGACGCAGGAGACGAGTTGATAGGGAACGTACCCACGACCACATCGGTAGCTCCCTCTGTGGTCTCAGCACCCATGTGGTTGACTTTGCCCCTAACGGGGTTATGTGGCCCTCGGCCTGCTTGTGCTTGCTGCTGGTTCCCATTCTGCGTTTGCTGTTGTCCAACCCTCTGGTTGTTGTTCTGGCCTGCAGCATTCTGAACTCTGTGGGGACAGGCATTGGCATAGTGCCCTGGCTCACCACATTGGAAGCATGCTCTTGGCCCCACTGGTGCGCTGTTGACGGGGTTGGGGCACTGGACAGGCCCTTGCTGCACCTGGTTGCGCTGAGCTGGGGCATTCTGTAGCTGGTTCTGGAAACGGTGCTGTTGTGGTGCCTGAGAGTACTGGGGGCGTTGCTGGTACTGGCCACGATTGAGCGGGCCGGGCTGGCTCTGGAAGCGCTGCTGGCTACCCATCTGTTGGCTTTGGGGAGTAGTGAAGCAGGGGCGGTTGTTGCTCCTAGTCTGCTGGCCCTGGAACTTCCGCTTCTTGTCCTCCATCTCACGACACTTGTGTTCTAGCATCAGGGCGCCGTCCACCAGTTCCTGAAAGTTGGGGAACTTGGTGCACATCAGCTGGTATTGCAGGGCATCCTGCAGCCATCACGGAACCGGGACTGCTTCTTCCTGTCCGTGTTCACATCATCTGGAGCATAGCGGGCGAGCTCAATAAACTTGTCACGATAAGTTGTGACGCTCATCCCTTCCTGCTTCAGTGCCAGGAACTCCTTCTTCTTCAGTCAACAGGGCTTCAGGCACATGGTGTGAGCGGAAGCTGTCATGGAACTCCTGCCATGTGATCTGAGTACGATCAGGGTGAGCGTACTGGTAGGAATCCCACCAGTCCAAGGCTGGTCCTTGAAGTTGTCTTCCCTGCATACAACACCTTCTCCCGGTCGTTGCACTGAGCGATGTCGAGCTGTCGCTCCACTGCCTTGAGCCAATCCACTGCATGTAGGGGATCGGTTGCTTTGTTGAATGTGGGCGGGCGTCCCTTTAGAAATTCACCCCTCTTGTCACAGGGCGGCATGTTGTGCTGCGGCAGATTCTGCTGGTTCTGCTGCATCATCGCCATCGTCTGAGCCATCTGCTGCATTAGCTGGGTCTGGGTGAGCATCATCTGCTCAATGGTGAGGGGGGTGGCGGCAGTCCGCTGGCACCGATGTTGCTCCTTGTGTTCACCATCTATCATCAGCAAGAGATTTCGATAAATTTTATTGGACATAACCAAGTAACTCAAGTTTGGAACAGAAGTACTTGAGAACATTGATCGAACTGGTTATGATAGAGCATAAGATAGATAGAGAGCAAGTGAAGCAAATAACCCCTTCTATGTATTAAATAATATCCTTATGCCTTAATCCAAAATCTAGATGGTAGTAGACTTGCGTCTACGCCCATCACAGTCATTACAAAAATCCAACTCATACATAAACATAATGATAATTGTTGGCGGTCGTTACAGCCCAAATCTGACCACCAATACTCAGGAATAAATGAGGTTATATGCAACATTCCATGTACTTAGGTTTTATTTCTAATAAAGTTCCACGAGTTTTGGTGAGTGACACTTGTGCAGGTACAACTACAATAAATACGTGCTATTGGGGCCGAAAATGACCGAATCGGCCGAACGACACGTTCGGCCGGTTACCCCCTAGCCATGCACGCAGTGAAGTACAACTAGGAGGCCACATGTACAACCAACGATGACAAAGCGTTGACGGGGCAAGCAACTTGGCGGATGACGTCACCAATCCGGGGCAACAAACACACCCCGGCCAGATGGAGGCGATCCAGGCCATCCAGAGGCAGAGGCGGTGGAACAGAGGACAGCCGAGCCCCCGGGCCAGTTCGGCCGAAGGACCCGATTCGGCCGAACTGCCCACCGCCTCACAACCGCCTCCAGGGGCTCATCCTGGCCACCCAAAGCAAAGGCGGCGCATCCAAGGGTTCGGCCGAACCCCCTAGTTTGGCCGAACCGACCCTGGCGCCTGAAATCCCAGGGGGTACCCCCCTGGTCCCTTGGCGGCTACTCCAGCCCCAACCGTCCTATGCAGCTATAAATAGGACCCCTTACCTCACTTGTAAACACACACCAAGCCAAGGAGCTCATTTCCACTTTCATTCTAGTAGAGTTAGGATAGTTTAGTTGGGAGTTAGAGTTGAGTCGAGCTTTGCCTCGGAGGTTCCGGAGTCGTCTTCAGAAGCTCTGGTATAAGCTCTTGTATCTTTTACCTTTTCCTTTTGTAAGACTTTGAGTTATCAATATAGTTATCTTTATCACTTTGTCTTTGTCATTTATATCTTGCTTCTACTTTATCCTAGTTGCAGCATATATCTTGTTTAGACTATAGTCAGTTATAGTTCTAGTGCTTGTAGTCCTGCTTAATTCTTTGTCTTGGCTGGTTCTTCGACTTGCTTGGTACTGGAGGTGAATTGTCACCAAGAGTATTGACAAGGTTGCTTGCTCTTGCTATCAGAGTAAGTAGTCGTTCCGTAGTGTGGGAGTGGTTCCTAGACTAGTCGGTGGCCTTAGTTTATTCCCGTCGCAACGGAGGTGGTAGCCGGGAGGTGGTGACAGCCCTTTCGGTCTTCGTAGCCCATCACGTTAGTTCCGGTCCGTAGGATTCCCCAGTTGGGAAATAGTGGCACCCCTTCTCATCCCTTTCTGTGTGTTCACCGGTTCCCTTGTCCCGATGCTAAGACATTAGAGTTATCCCAAATCTCCTAGTGCTGGCTCTATAGCCGCTGTATCTCTAAGCTAGAGTGACATAGGTAGATAAAGTATCCAGGAGTCCTCTATCTCTTCTCATTGTCCTCCCAGCTATCTATCTCTTCTCTCCCTTACCAGAGTATCCCTTGAGCTGTGTGTCCAGTATATCCACTCCTATCCAATACTGTTATCCCCTGTCTTGTCTAGTTGTGTACCCTTCTCTGATAGTCTCGAATATCTGTTCACTAGTAATCTTGCCAAAGCTTCCCTGCGGAAATATGAATTACGATACCTCGGGATACTCCCAGGTGAAGTGCTATAGCGGTGATTCTGTGCGCTTGCAGAATATTTCTATATTTTACTAAACCATAAGGAAAACCACTGAAACACTCCTTACCCCAGTACCAGGATTCTCAATTTTGATATTGGATCGTAAGAAGTGCCAACAAGCATTTCTGGCGCCGTTGCCGGGGAAGTCTTTGGCTAGATTACTTTTGAATTTTTATCTTGAGCTATCTTAGTTGAGTACCGCTACTCAAGCGGGTTTATCCTTGCTCTGTTCGTTGGTCTTTGTGGAACAGAGCAGTGCACGACTGGTTTCCAACTACCGTCAAACCTCTAAGAAAATCCGGAGTCACTTGTGAGGAAAGTACGACCCCGTGTTGTACCTCCTCAGAAGCAACTCCTTCCGACGAACCCAGTCCTTCCCGTCGTTGACCAGGCTACATCGAGGATGGCAACCAAGACGATCCGTGAATTCTCCGCTCCATCAAGCGAGAACGTACGTGGAAAGGAAAACGATGACTACTCGATCTTATTACAGACTCATGGTAAACTCCTAAGGACCCTGCTGGATGGTGGTGCGGGCGGCGGCAGCTCCGAAGCAATGCCTCTTGCGAGGCAGTGACTCTGCACGGTAGTCTGGCCTATGTGGCGGTGGTGCTCCCATCATTTGGTCCGGCTGCACCAACTCCTACTGGGTCCCTCTCAGCTGCTCCCTCAGAGCAGCGATCTCATCAGTAGCTGCCTCCACGTCAGTGTTGAGGGTAGCCACAAGTGTCACAGTAGCAACGAGCTGGGGGTCGACGATGTCTCCGATGGAGGCGATGGTGCAAGCTGTCTCTCCACTCCTCCTGCGGGGGTACCACCTCTCTGGCCCGTCCTGGATCTCTGCCCAGAACCTGTCTCTGTAGTAGTAGAAGGCACGACGAGCAACATCTGCTATCCCTGCCTCCTGGGTGGATCTCTCACTGGAGGCGTAGTGGATCGACCTCGTCCAGGCAGCTCTGGCTCGGCTGACCGTTACCAGGGGGTTTGACTCGCGGGCGACTTAGATTTGGGCCGTTGGATCTTGATCCGAGGACTGGGAGCTGCTCGGGCTGAGGGGGTCATCGGCGGCGGTCGAGGCGCTGTGGCGCAGCCTGGCCAGTGGCGAAACCTCGCCGGAGTTCGACCAAACTCGGGCTAGGGAGCTCGGCTTGGGGACGTGGGTTGGTGCTACAGGTGCGGGGCGGCACGGTGAACAAGAAAGGGGGGGTTCAAGTCAGCGATTTTGCGGCGGGGACGGCCAACGACGGTGGCCGGCGGAGCGAAGCTCTGGTGAAGATGGGCAGGGGCGCTAGGGGTGACAGAGAGAGGGAAGGATGGCCGGGCGTGGTCCTTACCCTCGAGTGAAACTCCTGGGGGCCCAATTGGCGCGGAGCGGTGCTCGAGGAGCAAGTTCGACGGCGGCCAGAGAGCTTCAGGCTATGGCGGTGGCGCTAGGCGTGGAGCGGGTTCTTGGGTGCCTGTGGAGCTCGGTGGAGGGTTGGGTGAGGTGCTGGAGTGCCTCGACCGCGCTTAAATAGCCTTGGGGTGACCTAGGTGTCTATGCCGGTGATTTGGGGGAAGGATCGACGGCCGGCGGACTTGCCATGCGGGGATCAGGGGTTTCCATGGGGCGAACGGGCGGGAAAGGAAGGGATGAGGGGATGGAAGCTTCAGCAAAGCTTCGTGGGGCTCGGCGAGGGCCCACGGTCACGCGAGGGACGGCCGGCCGGGCGGCGCGATTCGCGCCGGGGAAGAAGGCGCGTCGGGCGAGGGGAAGGAGAAGGATCCGACGCTTGGGCCGGCTGTCGGCGAGAGAGGGGGGAGGGGAGTGGGGGCGCGCGGGGGAGGCTTGTTGGGCCAAAAGCGGGAAAGAGCCCAGGTGGAGAAGATCATGGGCCGGCTCGGGGAAAAGAGAGGGGAGGTGCTGAAGCGATCCAGGAAGAAAGTTTGAGGGGCAAAAGTGGACTCAGCCGAAATTAACTTTTCTAAGATTCAAACAATTGCAAATTAAATTCGAATTTAAACATAATTTAAATTCCAACTTAACTTGCTATCAAACAAAACACCGTGCAGCAGCATGAATGCAACAAAAATGTTTCTACAACTTATAATTAATTTTAATATTAAAAAATAATTCATTTAACCTATATTAAATATGAACAAATTAAATAAGAGCCAATAAATTACTAAAAATTTTAAAAAGGTCATTTTTGGCTGTTACAGTAGCCCTCCGATACTCTCACAGATGGCCTTAGCCCAGGTTGAGCAGCGGGTGGCCCAGCAGGTGGCCGAGTAGCAGCAGCTGATAGCCCAGCACACGCAGGCATGCATGTTTGCTTTTCAGAGCGGTGCACCAATGCCTCTGATGTCTCCGATGCCCCAGATGATGTTCACTGCGCCTTCGGCTACAGTTTCGACAACTCCTGTTGTGAGTCACTTGATAACATTGCTTCATTTCAATGAGTAGAGACATAGAGAACGTAGAAACTTAAACTCGCTAAGAGACCTAGAGATAGTAGAGACTTAGAGAAATTACATTACAACTTAGATAATTTAGATTATAATTAGAGAAATTGATTATTGTATCACACGCAATTTACTCTTTTTTTCGAATCAATCGACGACATCGAATAGTGTCGAAATGTCGCTGGCCGTGTCACCGTGGTTGAACCCACAACAGTTGTTCCCACCTTTGATGGGCGGCCCACCGCCCCCGTTCTAGCCACCTCCTCGGTGAGCCTGTTTGCTTAATTTGAGTTTATGAACTATGTGAACTTGTGGATGGACTTGAATAATGCTTGTGGATACACCGTGGACTTGTGGATGAACTTTATGGACTTGTTGATATATGTTGTGGACTCGTCGTTGTCGATTTTGTGGAGTTATCTATATTTGTGGAGTTGTTGATGGTTACTGTGATATATATGATGTCTTGATGATTATTATGACATATATATGATGCTTGTGATGATTATTATGACATATATACGATGCCTGTGAATTTTGAATGAGTTGAGACTTTTAAAAGCCAAAGAAAAAACAAGAAAAAATTGCTCACTTTGTCGTGCGCCAAACAGGGGGGCGCACGGCAAAGTGACCATTCCTGTGCACGTAATGGAACATTTGTCGTACGCCATTCATTGCCATGCGCCGGCCTAGAGGCGCACGGCAAACTTCAAATCTTTGTCGTGTGCCTTGGTATACGGCGCACGACAAAGACCCCCCCTCCCCCCCACACCGTCGCCATCAGTCTCCGCGCCGCTATCGCCTTTTTTTGTCGTGCGCTATGTTTGACACACGGCAAAGATATTCATAGTGCGGTCGAAATAAGGCGTACGACAAAGGTATGTTTGTCGTGCCTTTGGCTGCCATGCAGCCTTTACCGTGTTCGTGGGCTAAGAACGCACGGCAAAGGTTTTTGCCGTGTGTTTTTAGGGGTTCACCGTGCACCTGGGACGCACAACAAAATCCCTGTTTCCGGTAGTGCATGGCATGCGCTCGATTGTCCCACATTGAGCGATGTCCAGAACAATTCACGAATTCAAATCGAGATGACACGAGTACATATGGAACCAACTTGGCCGATGGCGAAGACACGGCGACGTGGCCGCTGCTAAGCTGACCGTTGCATGGATTTTTATATGCCATTGCCATTCTCCGTAATTGAAATGGAGTCGCCGTCAGAAATGGGAAGAGAAAGGATGGGTTAGAGTCTTGGAGACGGAACGAACTAGGTGGGTCAAGGAAGCTGACGGACGAAAACTGAAGATGGAATACTTCAAGGACTCTCTTATTAGTTTGATTGAAAAAAAGGACTCTCTTATTAGTTTTGTGCTTTAGAATTAGGAAACATATTATGATGTTTCATGTAAAATTATAGCATACCGCTGAGTCAATCCTTGCTTTATTATTACTGTAGCACATAAAAATTCCCGCCGCAACATGGGTATAATGTTGCATGTAACATATAAAAATTTTGCAACATCCAAGAATAGCATATGCAACATCAAACAATAGTATCCACAACACAAATAGTCATCTTTTGCAACACTAAAAAATGGCACGCTCCCAACTCTCAGCCACACACGACCACATTCAAAACCTCTAATTGAAAATGCACCATCCGGATAAAACACTTGCACCATGTGTGAAACATATGCAACATCGCAACATCCAGATTTACTTTTGCAATATTCACATAAAACAGTCGCAATATTTGTCTGAAACATATGAAACACATGAAACATACACTTGCAACATGCAACAAAACCTAACAAAAGAGTAGAACTGCACGGGTGGACGAAGGAGGGGGGATTGCGAGCGGGGAGCTCCAGCCCATCAGCCATGGCGGGACAGTTCCGGGCGGCAGCCATGGCGTGCGTCCGGGCAAAGCTCCGAGCGGCAGCCATGGCAAGACGAGCCCCGCGCAGGCGACCGCGGCGCGAGCCTCGGGGCCACGGCGCACATGGATGGCAACGGGGCGAGCTTGGGCCCGGAGATGCACAACGGCGCAAGGTCAGCGGTGAGGCCCAGTCCGAGCGAGCCATGGCGCGGGCAGCCGCTCCCTACGGCTAGCGGTGGCGGCGCGTCGGACTGCGGGGTGGCGGTGGCGGCGCGGAGGAGGCGGCGGCATCAATGGCGTTGGACTCGAATAGACGGCGGAGATACTGTGTAGAGAATAAATAGCGGAAGGGGAGGTCCGTCCGATCTCGTCCGATGGATCGGACGTTCTAGGACTAGCATTACTGTTTATTACTAGGTTGAGATGGGGAAGGTTTTTTTTTTCTCTTTATATTCATATATATAACCAGATTCCCACTCGTCATCTACTTGGACCATCATTGCAAAGAAATTAGGTGGTTGGCAACGTATAGTTGATGTCAGATAAGATTAATCTTGAAAAGTACCAATATGTGTAATAATTTTATGTTACACACCTTATTATTCTGTAAAGTTGCTAAACTATTTCATTGTCAACATTTATAACTTCTTCATAAACTACACAATACGTACTCCGAAACGTTCAAATCTTATGACGCAACATCAAGCAATAACACTAGACGGATCACTTGAAATGGAGTTATTACATGTGTGATGTATATTGCGATAACTTTGCATATACTTGCACCCTAACGTCAACACCCATGGAGTACCCATAGGTTTTAGATTTAAAGTCTATGTTGACACCGATTTTTTGTATCAGTAAACAAAAATATGGTTGAAGTAAAGCTATTCAATAAAGCTGCCATTTGAAGTTGAGACTGCCGATAGAGGTCGACACAGGAAGCCGATAAAGTCAGCATGGTCAATAGCCGATGAAGATGGTTGAAGCCGATGGACAAAGCGGTTAACCGATTTGGACGTGCTGATGTGGCTATAACCGAATGAAGCTGGAGCAGAGATTTGGCTGATATACATGGTGGTCGGCCTTGCCAGATTCAACTTGTTTTTGTAGTATTTATATATTAGGAGAGTTTGTTTCTTTTTCGTCAAGTTTTGTGAAGTCTTCGTAATCGACACAGAGTCTGTATCCTAGACTATGAATATTGGCCCTAGGGCTAAGCAGAAAGTTTGTATACACCAAATCAAACAAACATTTACTCTTTCCGCATCGCATTTATTTTCAAACCCTACTTTCAGTAGTTCAACGAGTTCTTCCAAG
Source organism: Echinochloa phyllopogon (assembly GCA_033239725.1). Lineage (NCBI taxonomy): Eukaryota > Viridiplantae > Streptophyta > Magnoliopsida > Poales > Poaceae > Echinochloa > Echinochloa phyllopogon. The sequence continues at coordinate 24,261,350 of BTCW01000018.1, read as the reverse complement.
TCTTCGCAGGGCTGCATCGCTTCGACCTCCGACTTGCTTGTAAGTTCTGCTTTTACCTTGTGCTCTCTAGACTTTAACTATCGAGCGTATATCTCTGGTTTCAACTAGATCTCCTAAGAGTTATCGAGCAAATTAGATCCCTTGATCTGGTTTGTTCACCAAGTTATTGTAATCGTTAGATTATAGGTTTAAGTGCTTCACTTTATCTAGATCTAATTGTTACACCCTTGTATCCAACGTATCTGTTTAGCCCATCAAAGTAGCCGATTTATGTTGTTTTGTTGTGTTTTACCATTACGTTCAACGTTATCGATATTTGCTAGCTCTTGATAGATCCGTTCTGTTAAGTTTTAGTTTATATCACCAATTTCTCTAGTCTGCCTATAAGGTTTAAATCGGCTTTTAAGCTTTTAAGCTTTTAAGCGTATAACTGATTTAAGTTTGAACGCAGACTATAAAAAATTCATCGGCCGATTTTGGCTGACTACAGAGGCACAGTTCGGATTCATAACCGATCGGTTAACTTTACATGATTTTAATCCCTTTTCAATTACAGGTCATATTGACTGGTACGCCCTGAATCTCAAGATTACCGGCTCATCATCGAAGCGAAGCAAATCTTCGAGGCTGATCGTGTGTTCACGCAGATTGGCTTCACCAACTTTTTGCGTCAACAGTCCGACTCTTGATGTGGGGCCCACCTATAGGTCTAATCACGCTACTTTGCATAAAGTTGCTGCTTATCATATTGAGTCATCTCCAGTAAATTTCAGTTAATTTTCCTCAAATTTTATCGTGTGAACACAAGGTTTTAGTTTTATGGTCCGACTCCTGACGTGGGGCCCACATGTAGGTCTAGTCACGCAATTTTGCTAAAACTTTATAGCGTGAACATGATGTTTTAGTTTTAGGGTCTGACTCCTGTTATTGGGTCCATCTATAGGATAATCATGCTACATTACACAAAGTTGTTACTTATCATACCGAGTCATCTTCTATAAATTTCAGTCAATTTTCGAAGTCCCTCAAATTGCCCTCGCAACTCCTACCTTTTCTCCCAACCCTAAACCATCCACGGTGATCGCCAATTTTCGTCGCGCTCCTCCGATACCCAATCAAACCCTTCACTCGATCGCCTCCCCCTCGGTGGACGCCAGGAACCCACACGAAACCCCAACCGAAAACCAATCTGGCGCATCGCCACCCCTGCGGCTCTGATGACATGCTGCCATCATCCTCACCACCGTACCCCTGCCACACTACCGCATCCATTGCAGACACCAGGAAGATCGTCACCCGGCCTACACTTCTCCCCTGGAAAATCGGGCAGGAACCACATCACCACCATCGCCGTCTGTGACCCTTGCAAGGTCCACACGTACCTTCCCTTTCGGACGCTAGCAAGGTTTCTGATCAGTAGAATCGGCCGTGGCCTCGCCTCCAAGTTGATGGGAACTAGGGTTTCCCGATCTTCCGAAAGGTTCTGATAACTCTCGATTTGGTAGAGTAGTAACTCAAATCGATCCGGCTTCCGAACCACACGTTCCGAACCCCGCAATCGCAGCACCACGTCTCCTCAGGTTATCAATTGGTGTTGCATGGTTGACCTCGCCCAGAAGGCTAATCCTTGCCTACGAATCGAAGAACACAAGCAAGAACGAGAAAGATTGCAACACAATTGCAGATGTATGATTAAACTCACGTAGTTGGGATCTCACAAACCGACGAGCGGCGACACTGTTCTTGACAGAATTGATCTAAGCAAAACCCAAACCCTAACTTGGGCGGCGGCTACTGTTTTAAGCAGTCTAGGGTCATGGTCGACCCCCCTGGACGCGCCCCTAATGGGCTCAACATGATACACGGCCCAAAGGCCAAAATACGACGACGCAGCACCGAAACAGATTCTGGACGTCAACTTGTTTCGTCGATTCCCGATGACTCAAGACGAATTTTGACATGATACCAGTTCCATTGCAAATATTATCTTCTTAGCTTTCCAAGCATATAAAGAACATCCAAATCCGAGCCCGTATGCGACCTGGGCGTCCGATTTAGCGCTGACTGCTCCTGGACTCTGAGGTGGACTCGAAGTCGACTTGATTTGGGCCTCTATCTTGACTTGCACGCCCTTGCTGGTCCTCTCCACCTTGAAGCACTTCTCCAACTATCCTCTGGTCCTCTCCATGGTTCCTAATTACAATATAATCATTTAGGTAGCAATCTATTCTGATAATCACAAAGAGAAGTACTTAGGAACGAGCTCACCTCTAAATTCAATTGTCGCGCACGAGCTCTAGTGATTGGACCTTGAACGATCAATGGAGGATTGTTGAGAGTATCCATAGGAGTGATGTCCTCATCATCCTCCCCCTCTTGAATTGGAGTCGTCCTCAACTCAAGCTCATCCTCTTCTCCCAAGTATGGCCTCAAATCTGAAACGTTAAAGGTGGGACTAACCCCAAGCTCGGAAGGCAATTGAAGTTTATATGCATTATCATTAATCTTTTCAAGGATTTTAAATGGACCATCAGCTCTTGGCATCAACTTAGACTTTCTCAAATCTGGAAATCTTTCTTTTCTCAAGTGCAACCATACTAAATCACCCGGTTCAAGCTTTACTTCTTTCCTACCTTTACTACCAGCAATTCTATACTTGTCGTTCATCTTTTTAATGTTGTGCTTAGTTGTTTCATGCATTTGCAAAATAAATTCAGCACGTTCCTCGGCATCATTATGAATCCTTTCACTAGTAGGCAAAGGCAAAATATCAATAGGAGCACGAGGGTTGAAACCATACACTACCTGAAAAAGACTTACCTTGGTGGTTGAATGTGTTGCTCAATTATATGCAAACTCGACATGAGGCAAACATTCTTCCCACATCCTCAAATTTTTCTTCAAAATAGCTCTCAACATAGTACCCAAAGTACGGTTTACGACCTCCGTTTGTCCATCAGTTTGTGGATGACAAGTAGTAGAAAACAACAATTTTGTACCCAACTTGTTCCACAGAGTCCGCCAAAAATGACACAAGAATTTAGCATCGCGATCTGAAACAATAGTAGACGGCATACCATGCCAACGAATAATCTCTTTGAAAAAGAGGTCAGCAATATGTATGGCATCATCACTCTTATGAAATGGTATAAAGTGTGCCATCATAGAAAAACAATCCACCACAACAAATATGCTATCACTCCCCCTCTTAGTCCTAGGCAATCCCAAAACAAAATCCATAGAAATATCTGCCCAAGGAATATAAGGAACTGGAAGAGGCATGTATAACTCATGTGAATTCAAGCGAGACTTAGCTTTTTGACATATGGAGCAGTGAGAAATGAACCTCTCAACATCTCTCTTCATATGAGGCCAAAAAAAAGTGAGGCCAAAACAACCGCGGTCTTCTTAGCACCAAAATGGTCCATCAACCCTCCTCCATGCGCTTCCTGTAACAACAAAAGACGAACAGAACCAACTGGAATGCATAGGCGGTTAGCTCTAAACAAGAACCCATCATTAACCACAAATTTGTTCCATGCACGTCCCTCTCTAAAATTCAGCAACACATCTTTAAAATCAAGGTCAAGTGCATATTGTTCTTTTATCGATTCAAGTCCAAAAATCCGACAATCAAGTTGGGACAGCAAAGTATATCGTCTAGACAAAGCATCAGCAATCACATTATCCTTCCCCTTCTTGTGTTTGACAACATAAGGGAAAGTTTCAATAAATTCAACCCACTTAGCATGTCTACGATTCAGATTATTTTGAGAGTGAAGATACTTCAGCGATTCATGATCAGAATGAACAACAAATTCTCTAGGCCATAAATAATGACGCCACGTTTCTAAAGAATGTACAAGTGTATACAATTCCTTATCATACGTAGAATAATTCAGAACCGGACCATGCAACCGGACTAAAATATGCAACGGGTTTACCATCTTGCATCAAAACACCTCCAATGCCAACTCCACTAGCATCACATTCTAACTCAAAAGTCTTACCAAAGTTTGGAAGTTGCAGCAATGGCGCGTGCGTAAGCTTGTACTTCAATGTTGGAAAGGACTCCTCTTGTGCTTTTCCCCAATGAAACATCACACCTTTCTTCGTCAACTTGTGCAATGGTGCAGCAATGGTGCTGAAATCTTTGACGAAGCGGCAATAGAAACCTGCAAGACCAAGAAAACTCCGTACCTGTGTGATGGTTCGGGGCAACGACCAGCTCTTAATGGCCTCAATTTTCATCGAATCCACCTCAATTCCCTGTGGAGTAACAACATAGCCAAGGAAAGAAACTCTATCGGTGCAAAAGATGGACTTATCAAGATTAGCAAACAAACGTGCATCTCTCAAAGCATCAAAAACAACACGTAAGTGTTCCATATGTTCATCCAAAGACTTGCTGAAAATTAATATATCATCAAAGTAAACCACCACAAATCGCCCAATAAAAGCCCACAAAACCTTATTCATCAATCGCATGAAAGTACTAGGTGCATTGGTTAAACCAAAAGGCATAACTAACCACTCATATAACCCAAATTTGGTTTTAAAAGCTGTTTTCCATTCATCTCTAAGTTTCATTCTTATTTGGTGGTAACCACTACACAAGTCTATCTTTGTGAAAATTATAGCACCACACAACTCATCAAGCATGCCATCTAGCCTAGGAATAGGATGACAATATCGAATGGTAATATTAGTGATAGCTCGACAATCAACACACATACGCCAAGTACCATCTTTTTGGGAACCAAAAGCACAGGAACAGCACAAGGACTAAGGCTTTCACGGACATACCCATGGTCCAACAGTTCTTGGACTTGTCGCTGAATCTCCTTAGTCTCCTCGGGATTGGTGCGATAAGCAGCATGGTTCGGCAATGTGGCTCCGGAATCAAATCAATTTGATGCTCTATCCCTCTCAAAGGTGGAAGGCCCGGTAGTAACTCGGCTGGAAAAACGTCCTCATACTCCTGCAAAATGTTAGTGACAACAAGAGGCCAAGAGCTAGCAATATTATCAAGCGAAAACAAAGCTCGTTTGCATACCAAAGCATAGCACATATCATCATTAGAAAGTTCAGCAAGTTCAGATTTCATTGCGAGCATAACTCCCCCCTTTAATTTAATTCCCTCGACCTCAAAATTTGGTGCAGACTTATCCTTTTTATGTGGGTAAATAGATTTAGCAACTTGCTGATTTTCAGATTCCTTATCATGCAAACTAGCAGCTTGGTCTTTATCAGCTTGTACAATTTCAGCATGTGTCATAGGTAGCAAAGTAATTTTCTGTCCTTTATGTGTGAAAGTGTATTTATTACTTTTGCCATGGTGTATAGCATCATTATCAAATTCCCAAGGACGTCCCAATAAAAGAGAACAAGCATCCATAGGTACGACATCACAGTCAACAGAATCAGCATAGGTACCAATGGAAAAAGAAACTCTATAGGTTTGTGTTACCTTAGCTTTCCCCGCATCACTAAACCACTGAATACCACATGGATGGGGATGAGGGCGTGTGGCCAATCCAAGCTTCTTGACCAAATCAGAATTCACCAAATTATTGCAACTACCTCCATCAATGATGACACATGCGCAACGGTTGTTGATGACGAAAAAAATTTGGAATAAGTTATGGCGTTGGATCTTCTCAGGTTGTTGTACTTGTGCGCTGAGTACTCGCTGCACAATGATGTTTCTAAAGGCCGTTGTGTCCTCACTACCAAATGCAATGCCACGATCCTCATCAATATCATTTGCCTCATCATCTTCAACGTCGGAGGTGCTTATGTATCCATCTTCTGTAGCTTGATCAATTTTTTTCTTTATCTTTTTTTTTGAACTTTCTGAGTCGGGCAAACAAGGTCCCCTCACAATCGAGTCACGAAGCTGCTGTAAAAAATTGAGCCAAAATGGAGCACCGAGCGAAAAGTTATGCCCGTTTTACTGAAGGTACCTCAAGTTATGGTTTTCGGGAGGTCCACGATGGGGTTCTCTGGAGGCTCAATTCGGCAGGATGCGCGGTGGCAGTTAGGGTATGCAAGATGAACCAAGAAGGGCTGCGATGCAAGGCGATGAACACACGGCGGCTCGCAACCTATCTAGGGCTTGCACGGCAGGAGTTCACGTGAAACGAACCGGATCCTCAACGACGAGAATCCGACTCCCTGTACCCTCGAGATAGTCCCAGGAATAGCAGCTATCTCATACAGAACTCATCTCAGTCGAATATCACATCCATACAACGATAAAAGATTCAATACATGACATATATAAAACATAGCGGTCTGGTACAAGCCCTCTCGGCTAATTCGACAATAAGAAACAGCTGCGCAGCGGTAGCTAGATCATCAGGGACCACTCCTCCACAGGCATCCTTGAGCATAGCGCGCACCCTTCAGTCGTACCACCCGTCTTGGTTGAACTCGTGGTCGGGGTCTTCACCAGAGGACCCAAAGTCTGTCCCCAAGGAAATGGGACAGGTTCACGTCACCAACCATAATATGAAGCAAGCTTTATTGTGGCCTATTCTAAGGTATAGAAATAATCAAGGTTTGAGCCAGGGTTTTCTTAAGCGAGCAGCAGCAATAACCCAAGTTCATCTCATCACCAACTCCTTCCCTCACACGCACATCCACTCCCCAAATCCAACCGTCAGCCTCACATTCCCATCGGGCTCGTCCTGCCACAGCAGGTTCCCGCAAACATCATCCTCCAACGCCTTTCGCTCACTAGTTGACTCGGTGAGCTCCCTCCCCACCTCGTCTCATCAGCTTCGCTGGACCAATCTCTCATATCCCAAATCAAAGGATGAGGTAAGAAAGCAGATTCCCATGCTAGTCGGAACTTATCAGAAGCGGGTCGTCCGTAACCGTGGACACGGCTATACGTATAGTTTACACTCTGCAGAGGTGGCACTCCAGGAATCCATCCGGGCTGCAAGGCTAGTCCGCAACCAACCTGAGACACAGCCCACATCAAAGACCCTAAACAGTAACGGCGCCAATCCTGTCTCCCTGGGCTCGGGAAACATCTGATCTAACATCTGCCCTAGGGATGTGAAACCTTCCCACCGGGGCCAGTCGGGGGCCATGGTAAATCAGGGAGAGTACGCCGCAACGAGTCCCCCTTACACATATCAAGCTCGAATCTCCTACAGTCTCGGCGCCGCACTAGAGTAGGCTTGCTGGAACCCTCCCCATACTGGGTAGATGGTGAGCATAGTATTCCCACGTCCAAAGTTGGAACTCGACTCGGTCCTTAATTGTCGGTAAAGCGAGTATCAGCGTCATAAGCAATCCGCCGCAACGGTCCGCAATCGGCACCCATAACAGGTATTGCCGCCCAAACTCCTCAAGTAACCCAGTATCCAAATAACCATGTACCCGCAATAGGTACCCCATAGGGACTGCCCGAGTGCAGTCCCCCAGCACCTCGATCAAACGATCGAGTTGTTATTACTCGCTTACACCGCCTAGCTGCACTACTCCTCCGATACCACCCACAACTCACGCCAAGAGGATCAAATCACAACCATCCCAACACATGCATAGCATAGCATATTCCATAAAGTGAGTAGTAGGTAGCAAGGTAACAGGATAATATCAAAGGCAGTGCAGGTTTATCATGCGAGTAAAGTAAAGCGCTAGCATACTAGTTGCATGTCTAATAGGTATTTCAGAGAATGGCTGGGTGTGAACCTGGGCAAAAGTCTTCGTCTTCGTCAAAGCAGTTGTCGTAGTGGTCAGGCTCTTCCTGGCTCTCCGGAACTCCTAGTGTTGCGGAAAAATAAAATAAGGCGCGGCTACTAGCAAAGAAACACCAAAACAGCTATGAAAAATGTCCCAAATAACACCAAACTCTACACTAACGCGTAGGTCATGATTTTAGAAAAATATAGAAACTGGTTTCACATTTTTCTGAGCTACGGTTGATTTATTATGAATTTTACAAGTTTAAATCATTTTCTGAAAATATTAAATAATTTCCGAAAAAGAAAACAGACAGAAATTAGCCTGCTGACGTCAGCATGACGTCATGCTGACGTCAGCAGGACGTCATGCTGACATCAGCAGTGGGGTCCGCCTAGGATGACGTCAGCAGTGGGCCATGCTGATGTCAGCGTTGACTGGTCAGCTCTGGTTAGTGGGCCCCAGTGGTCAGTGACACGCAGTGTATGACATGTGGGCCCCATACGTCAGCGCAGTTATTAGAAAAAGAAAAAGAAGAAAGCGCTGCTGGGCCGGAATTGGGCCGAAAGGAAAGTCGAGGGGGGTAAACTGGACTTTAGCGCGAACTTTAGGCCCACGAAGGGGGTGCTGTTGGATCTGCTCTGGTGGACCTGGTCCACCGTGAGCCGTGTGTGCGGTGTACGTGAGCCAGGTGCACGGGATCGGATTGTGGCCGACTCGGGATCTTTTGCGGGCGCTCATGTGGCGTGTTGGTGTGGTCCAGCGTGTGGCCTGGCCACGGCGCGACGCGACGCGCGCGGCGCGCACCAGAGCACGGCCGACGGCGACGGTCGACGGTGAATCTCGCCGGGAAAAGGTCGGCATGGCTCAAGGATGGCCGGAAAAGCTCGGCTAGGGTTCGGTGGACTTGAACGGGGAGAAAAAGGTGGGGTTTGGCTGCGGCTTGGGCTTCCCGACGCGAGCGGCGGCGGCGCGGCCATGGCGCCACGACGGCCGGCGACGCGCGGGTGGAGGCGGCTCAGGAACGGCTTGGCTGCGGTGGCTCGCGCACGCGCGACACCAGCGCGTGCTGGAACGCGACGTCGCGGCCTCTGCGGGGTTGCGCGTGCGCGGGCACACGGTTTCCCGTGGCCGCGACACGGCCTCGGCGTGCGTGCGCGGCGAGCGGAGCACGGCCACGGCGGCCTTGGCTGCGGCTCGGTCGACGGCGGGTTGCGGGTGCGACAGTGGCACGACGTGGTCCTGCACAAGATCGTCGGCCACGGCTCGAAGACCAGGTCCCACAGGGCTAGCATCGGCGGTGCGGCGGTGCTCAGCCGGAGACAGGGGAGAAAGGGGAAGGTCGTCATCGGCAGCTCACCCTGGGTCTCGTCGAGGTTCGCTGCAGCTCGGGGAAGACTCGCGACGCTCCGGCGGTCCTTGTGCTCCCGCGAACGGCTCCGGTTCGGCTCCTCTTCGGCGTTCCCACGGGCGGCGGCGATGGCTTCGGCGGCGGTGGCTTGGGGAGGAAGACGACCCCGGGGGTCGTTTATATAGGAGCTAGGCTAGGGTGTATGTGGAGCTTTGGAAAGGCACAATATGATGCAAGGAGTAGCAAATAACGAATGCGAAATAGCAAAGTTCAATAAGTATCCAAAGTACAAGTCACAATTGCTGACTTAGACGTGTCGTAGACGTAGCACAACAAGTTGGAACAAGAAACGATGGAAAAATCTCACAGGACAAGCAAAACAGCACTCTATGCAATCGTTTTTAATCTTTTCAGAATTTCCCTCCAACAGTAGGAATCACGAGTTTTTTATTTTTTGAACTATTTTTTTATATTTTTCTCTTAACAGGGATACCAAAAGCTCCAAGCACACAAATTTGCACCCTTTATTGAGGTGAGATGCGGCCTAGGGAAATTCAGGAACAAACGCTGAAAACCGTAAAACAGCTTGATCAATTTTTTCTTTATCTTTCTGATTTTTTTTTGAACTTTCTAAGTCGGGCAAACAAGGTCCCCTCACAATCGAGTCACGAAGCTGCTGTAAAAAATTGAGCCAAAATGAAGCACCGAGCGAAAAACTATGCCCGTTTTACTGAAGGTACCTCAAGTTATGGTTTTCGGGAGGTCCACGATGGGGTTCTCTGGAGGCTCAATTCGGCAGGATGCGCGGTGGCAGTTAGGGTATGCAAGATGAACCAAGAAGGGCTGCGATGCAAGGCGATGAACACACGGCGCCTCGCAACCTATCTAGGGCTTGCACGGCAGGAGTTCACGCACGGCGGCTAGCGAGGGCAAGTCGAGTTATGGGGTGTCACGACTTGTAATCTGGTAATGGTGGATGGGCTAGCGGCAGAAACAAACAATGCACAGCAACGGGTGATTGAACTACGACGACGAACACGACCTAATACCAGAAACAAGACTCGACCACGGACAGAAACTCAACAAAGCGAATCTGAAACGAAATTGCAAAGGCTAAGAGGGTACTAGGACAGCGGAAATTTTTTTAGGGCTATTTTCTGGACTATAGGACAAAGGCGAAAGGACGAATCTGACAGTAAACATGTCTCTGAATACCACTTGATGGGAACTAGGGTTTCCCGATCTTCCTAAAGGTTCTGATAACTCTCGATTTCGTGGAGTCATAACCCAAATCGATCCGGCTTCCGAACCACACGTTCCGAACCCCACAATCACAGCACCACGTCTCCTCAGGTTATCAACCTCGCCCAGAAGGCTAATCCTTGCCTGCGAATCGAAGAACACAAGCAAGAACGAGAAAGATTGCAACACAATTGCAGATGTATGATTAAACTCACGTAGTTGGGGTCTCACAAACCGACGAGCGGCGACACTGTTCTTGACAGAATTGATCTAAGCAAAACCCAAACCCTAACTTGGGCGGCGGCTACTGTTTTAAGAAGTCTAGGGTCGTGGTCGACCCCCCTGGATGCGCCCCTAATGGGCTCAACATGATACACGGCCCAAAGGCCAAAATACGACGACGCAGCACCGAAACAGATTCTGGACGTCAACTTGTTTCGTCGATTCCCGATGACTCAAGACGAATTTTGACATGATACCAGTTCCATTGCAAATATTATCTTCTTATCTTTCCAAGCATATAAAGAACATCCAAATCCGAGCCCGTATGCGACCTGGGCGTCCGATTTAGCGCTGACTGCTCCTGGACTCCGAGGTGGACTCGAAGTCGACTTGATTTGGGCCTCTATCTTGACTTGCACGCCCTTGCTGGTCCTCTCCACCTTGAAGCACTTCTCCAACTATCCTCTGGTCCTCTCCATGGTTCCTAATTACAATATAATCATTTAGGTAGCAATTTATTCTGATAATCACATAGAGAAGTACTTAGGAACGAGCTCACCTCTAAATTCAATTGTCGCGCACGAGCTCTAGTGATTGGACCTTGAACGATCAATGGATGATTGTTGAGAGTATCCATAGGAGTGATGTCCTCATCACAATTACTACACCATTGCCATTCGTTCTTCTGATCTCCATACGCCTTCAGCCGTGGCCCTGCTGTGCAGCACCATCTAGTATAGCAGTCATCAGATGTAAGTTTATTCTTGGTTTGCAGGCACATCTCAAAGATTCAACCGTGTCTTGCTTTCATTTCACTATCTTGTAGCTTTTTGTTGTTTGATTTGCACATTCTCCTCCTTCTGTACTTCAAGAAAATGCGTGTAACTCAGTGCATGTTGTCTTTTATGATTGTGTAGCATAAAAAGGTTCAATCCCATTCTGTCAATGCATCAACGACCAATGTGGTTTGTCGCCGCCAAGGATTATGTTTCGTCGATCCCTTTCTCCCATTCTACTGATGTATGTGATCCAAATGGGATAATGGAGTCATTCGCATCGATCCAATCCAATCCAAGTGCAGGTGATTTCTGATCCATCTGTTCGTCGATATTTTTACTCTGTATGTACATCCTCCCTTCTATCCACTATTTACGATCTTATGTTAGATCTGCTCCATCCTCCGCGAGTGAGCGACGACGATCACTTCCACCAAACGTACAGGGGATCATGTCGTGCTGCACAAGTGGATGATGGAGTGGACCGCACAGCTCACCCACATTGCCCACCTCTTACATTTGGAAAGACTATATTTAACATTTTATTATGGAGCCAAATATATGTGGTTGGCTAGTAGCCTAATTCATTCCTCTACTTTAGTCGTTTATCTCTATGGATCTCAAACACTAAACAAGTGTTACAATAAAAAAAACTTGCAAAAGCTATACCTATACCATGTTTCACAGATGAAGAAGATACAACTCAACGCCAAGATATCTGGGCCAAAAAAATATAGGACAAGCCAAATAGGATGATTGTATATTGATAATAAATAATAGGCCTGGCCCAACGACAAGATAACCGAGCCGGCTAAGCTGATGACCTAACAAGGTCCGGATTGTTTCAGGTTTATTTCCACGCTAGATGACTCAGGGAAACCGAACACGTTTGATTACCTCCTGCATATATTTTCTTTTTTTGGAGCACTAATTGGTTTTTCCCTAGCTATGTGGGATCTGACATTAACGGTAAAACTCACCTTCAAATTTGGTATTCTCTAGGGCGTTAAACAGTTGATGAAGCAATACAAAATGGTGTGATGAAACATCATTATTTTCTATTGCCGTTTGTGGTGAATTTGCTTCCTAGTGATACATGCAATGATGTCACTACAGAACTCTCTTTCTTAAGAGGAGACAGATACCGAGGAACTGGAACAGGTTCCAATATGGGGATGGAGCAGCCCACATGAAGGGTGGTCTTGTCACCCTTGTTTGGTCATCGGCTCACTAAGGTTTGGCTGGACCGCAAACTCGATCACCCGAGGTTTGGCTGCAGACCCAGATATCAAGGTCTAGCTACACCACAGACCCCTGGCACCCGAGGTTTGCATGCACCACAGACCCCCGGCACCTGAGGTTTGCATGCACCACAGATCCACCGGCACCCGAGGTTTGGCTGCAGACCCTAGCATCAAGGTCTGGCTGCACCTCAAACCCCCGGCACCCAAGGTTTGCATGCACCGCAGACCCTCGGCACCCGAGGATAGCATGCACCCCCCTGGCACCCGAGGTTTGGCTGCGGACCCAGAATCAAGGTCTGGCTACACTGCAGACCCCCAGCACCCGAGGTTTGCATGCGCCACAAACCCCCGGCACCCGAGGTTTGCAGGTACCGCAGCCCCCCTCCCCATCGCCTGAGGTTTGGCTGCAGACCTCAACACTAATGGATTGAAATATCAACAATCCAGCTTCTCCTCTCGACTTAGCATTTATACCCATCCCTACCGATCTGCTCGCCCACTTCCCCACCACACCCTAGGGCCTTTCTCACCTCTTCAGAACTGTCCTGTCGGCCTGCCGCTGCCTTCAAGCAATATCCTGCTACGGTGCCCCTAGCGGCTCCTGACATCGGCCTCGCCCTGTCATGCCGATTGGAGAGAGCAAGGCGGCGGAGCCGCAAGCTGGGATGGAGCGGTCGCCTGCTGTCGTCACCAACAAGGGGCACACCTCCTCCAAGAAGAACCGCCACCGCCAGAAGAGGAACTCGGCTGCTGTGGCAGCGGCACCTCCCCTTTCGACGATGCAGAGGCTGTTCAACACCAGCAGGGAGGTCTTCTCGGCCTCCACGCTGGGCTTTGTGCCACCGCCTGACGCCATGGCGCGCCTCTCAGGCCTCCTCAGTATGTATCACGCCTCGGCTTCAGTAGAGTAAAGATGTGTCTCTGTGCTATGTGATTTGGTGCTTTAGGAAGAGAAACTCAGCTCCCTCAGAAACTTACGCGCACGTTCTGTACAAGACTCGTACATGTTCCTTGTGGTTAGGATGTAGAGACAACGATATGATAGTATCCATGTGTGGATCGCAGGGGTGAATATTGTTTACTGTTGTCAGTATCATTCTTCTTTCCTTTCATTTCATCTCGTGTGGCATCCATTTTAGGCGTGGTAAGGTCCTGGGCCAGATTGCCATACCTGGTTCAGTCCACCCTGTGACCCATGCTTTTGCTATGCATGTTGCGGCAGGTTTGCCATCCCATGGCATTGAAACAGTGGAGCTGGGAGTTTGATATTTAAGTATTACTCAGCCTCACAATGGGTTGCTGAATTTGCTAGGACCCTAAAGCTTGCAATTTGCTCTACACCTCTTTAATTAGAAAGATAGCTTTTTTCGTTGTTAGGGCTAGCTCCGCAAGCACAGACCATTCCCACCCATAGCCTTAAGCTTCCCTTCCTCAGTGATGGTAAAGCAGGCATTCAAAAACGTGAAACAGTCAAACAAGCCTAACAATGCTACTCCATAGAGCAAATCTAGTGGATTGGGAAAATATATTCCCATATACTCCCTTCGCTCCAAAACAATGATGTTCTAGAGTTTTAATAGATGAAAAGTTGCATGTGCCCTTATTTACTTGAGTTTGTATGCAAAAATAGAAAATATATGCTTCCATTTAATGCATGCACAAGATTTGTTTCCATTTCATTATGTGTGCATACTGAACATCATTCTTTATTGTACAAATTTTGAATGCTAAAACATCAATTTTTATGGGACAGAGGTGGTACTTCTTAGAGGGGATTGAGAAAACAAAGTTTTAGTGTATTTGGAAAAGTGCTCAATAGATCCCCTTTCACTTTTCCATCTCAGCTGACATGTGAAACCCACTCGTCACTCGGTCAATCTATGTTTCCCTTTCCTCTTCATCTCTCTCTATATTCTCTTGCAACTTCATGGGGGCAGCTCACCAGCCGACCAGGGAGCACCATGGGGTTCCGGCCGGCAAGCGGCACGGCCAGTCAGCGGCACACGATTGCGCCAGGTAGGACCGCCGCTCATGGACTTTCATTTGGGGCTGGGGCATGGTGCGGTTCAGTTTGTCGGTGCGAGGCCAAGGGCGGGGCACGACATGGCGCGACTCACTAGTGGTCGGAGGTGAGGTGGCCGCGGTTTGGCTCGAGCGGAGGGCAGCGAGTGTGGTCGGAGAGGTGCGACTTGCTGACGCGGCTCATCTTGCTGGCTATCGGCCAGGGGTAGGCCTCAGGCGGAGGCCGGCTCTCTGCAGTGGTGGGGCTCGTGCAAAGGGGCTCGGAGCACTTCTAGGCCTATCTCGATAGCTTGGAGAGGGTGATGGGACACCGAAGTAGCTCAGGCGTAGGGTGGCCTGGACAAGGCAGTGGGGCGACGTCGCATCTTGGGCGGAGGGCGGCCTGGACGCACGGTGGGGTGCCAACACAGCTTTGGTGGAGGGCGGCCACGGTGGGGCTCGCCAGCACAGCTTGGGTGGAGGGTGACCAGGATGGAAAAAAGGAAAGGGGATTGGGAAAATAATGAAGATCATTAAGAAATTGGAGAGAGAAGGGAAGAAAAAATAAAGAGAAAGGATTGTTGGAGCAGGTTTTTTACCAACAATTCTTTTTAACCAAAAATATAGGAAAATGAGATTGGTTTCTCAATCCGTTTGAGTTTCTTTTACGTGGTGTATCTTGTAAATCTCCCGGCATTTAACCATTTTAGCATTGTACGGACTATAACACTTGTCTTGAAATGTAAAAGATGCCATGTTACTCCTGATGGCTTGTGAAATGGAAGCATCACTGCTAATGCTATGTTGCTGGCTATTGCATCAACTACTGTTCTTCTAGACCTAATGCACATTTTTTTGCCACATGCTTTTGAATCTTTTTCTTGATAGTCTTTCACTTGCAACTGTATGTATATACTCCCTCCGTCCCACAATATAAAGCGCGCACGTAATTCAAGATTCAAACTTTAAAAGTTTTGACCTATAGTTAAAATTTCATTATAAAAATTTTATCTAACAAAAGTAATACCATTAGATTTGTATTTAAATGTACTTTTATATAACTATAATTTTGTTGCTACAAACATTATAGTATTGAAAATATTAAGAGGCAAACGTTAGTATGGGAGACTGTGCCAAGTTTGACCGCGTCTTATATCTTGAAACGGAGGGAGTACATCATATCCTTTTATTATTGTTCGGACTACGATGTCTGTATATGTAACGTTCAACGTAAAAATATATCACCTGCTAATGCTGTGTTGCTGACTGATACATTGACTTCTTCTTTAGAACCTAATGTAAATTATTGCGCTTTTTAGTTTTTCTTAGCAGCCTTGCTCGTGCAACTGTATACACAGCACTGTCCTTTGTTACTTGATATCTTAACCGTGAGATGCATTTGTCTAATCATTAAACCTTTGGGCGCAGATGGTTTAAAACCACATGATGTTGGTGTAAACTCTACTATGTCGCACTTCAAGCATGCTGCTTCTAAAGGCCCCCCTCAAGTTACCTATTTGCATTTCTACGACTGCTCCAAGTTCTCGGTAATTTAACTTCTTCATTTCTGTGTATCCCTTTTTGGTGTACTTAATTAAAAATGTGTTTGAAACTGTCTTAAAGAAATTGCTAGCAAATGCCTCTCTTTGCTGAATTTTTGAATGGTTTGTGCAGTTTGGTATCTTCTGTTTACCAAAATCAGCGGTTATCCCCCTTCACAACCATCCTGGGATGACAGTATTAAGATACTTTTTGGTTCCATGCACCTGAAATCATATGACTGGGCTAAAAGTCTGCCAGATAGTAATGATAATGCACTTGAGAACTCAGATGGTTAGTTCTTTTCCTTTATTTCTTTGAACGATCCAATTTCAGGGAAATGCTTATGCCTTCTTTTTTTACTATCCACTTTTGGGGAATTAAAAATGTCAATAAGACTTTGTGATATGTTTCTTGCCCCAACCACAAGAGCTCGTTTGGCCAAGGTAAATACAGATACTGCTTTTGATGCTTCAGCTGAGACCGTAGTTCTGTACCCTGAAAATGGAGGGAATTTGCACTGTTTAACTGCGTTGACCCCTTGTGCCATGCTGGATGTGATGCCCCCCCTACCTACAACCCTTCTGATGGAGGGGACTGCACGTACTCGAGTTCATGCGGTGAGTCTCTTGCTTTCTTTGTCAAACAATATCGTGCATGTGTAGAATCTAGAATGCCATTCAAATCAAAGAGTATTGACATTGCTCCTTAATCTGGTAGCTGAGGAAAAATATCATGTGGTTTTCAGGTGGAGGTGAACAATATTCCTTTCTGAAAGAGATTCCCGGGACATTTAGGGCGAAAGGGATACATATGCCGCGGAAGTTTGTTGTCTAGGCATGACATTGTGACGAGATCGGAAGAGGATGATGCATATGCCGCAAGCTTGATATAGATATATGTAGCTGTTATGCTAAGAAAGACATCGGTGGGTACAATAATACGATGGGCCTGTTACCGAAGGCTATGAAACTTTTACATTTGTTTGGTTTATTTTCATATAGGATGAAACAAAACAATCTCTAGTGATTTGGGATGATTATGCTTCTCTTATATTATATTGTTATTGGAGTATCTAATAGCTCAATTCGATTTTGGGCTTTTTGGGGCATGATCTTTAATTTTTTGTTTCCCGATCGTTTGCTTGGTTTGTTGAGCAGTGCGGGTTGCTTGCTTTCATGTTTCATGCCACATCTTTTGTTTCCTGTATATCCTTACATGCAGTGGTGAAGCTGGCGGATTTTGACGCCTAAGGCCACTTAGTAAACATTTATACCACTCAATCTCATTGTAGTACACATAATAGCGATAATCGCAATAGCGATAGTTCATATATCGATAGAAGTGCTTAAAATGCATGATTTAGACCAATACATCACAATTTAAGACACATTAGCATAACAAACTTGATAAAATAAATACCTAACTAGTGTTGCTCTGACAATCACCTGTGTATGTTGTGTCCTCCTACTCCTCTTATTCATTGACATCAGTTGAGTATTGTGGAATGCAAATCTACAATCTACAAATCAGTAGATACATAATAATAATATCAGTTCCCGGTGCCGGATTCAATCTATCATTCTATCCTGCCTCGTGTGGATTGGGGAATAGAAATCCAAATTCCAAACAAAACTAACTGACCGATTTATTTAGGGAGCTCGGAGACAGCGAGCGTCCAGCCCTGCTGCTGCGCCCTGCTGCGCCCTGCTGCAGTGCTGCTGCCGTGCTGCGTGCTGCGCCCTGCTGCCGCGCCGCGCCCTGCTGCAGTGCTGCTGCTGTGCTGCGCGCCACCGCCCTGCTGCGCCGCCACGCGCCCGCGCCGATGCGCTGCCGGCTGCCCGCCGCCGCCGCTAGGTTTCGGTTTTTCGTTTTTGGATGGAGAGCAGCAGTGTGCGGCACTGCGTCTGCGTGGCCGGGGCGGCTTGGGCTTAGACGAAGGAAGGAAAGGAGTCCGGTTATTGGGCCGCAAAATATAATCTGGGCCAAAAAATATACATGGTATTAGTTGGTTTTTTGGGCCACGCCTAAGGCCATGGCCTGGGTGGCCTTAGGCCCAGCTCCGCCCCTGCTTACATGTTACCCTTTGCTCTTCATCTACTAGTATGCAAACGCAAACCGTGAGCTTTTTTGCATGTTGCAGTTGAGGCTGCACTGCGTGCCTATGTCTGTGCATCCAAGTGTCTTGGTACACTAAAGATGTGGAAACGATACGGTCCAGACTTTCAAATGAGGAGCAATGACATCGATTGGGATGGGAGAAAGTCTAAGCTGATGACAAACGACGGACTTGCTACTTGCCCTGTGTGGCTGTGTCGAATCTCGCATGCTTGCAACATTTGGAGCTATGCTTTATATTGTGGGCTGTCACGCCAAGACCATATTTGTTTCTCTTTCCACGGTAGGAAGGGGCGGAGCTATGCTGAATCTCGTGGGCTTGTGGCCGCATCCACAAAAAATCAAAATCAGTTAGCATAACTAAATTATCATCATATCTACTTCAAGATTATGGGGCTGTTTGGCATGGCTCCGCTTCAATTTTTACAACTCCGCTCTCAATTTTTTTACCCAAACACGTGTAGCTCCAAGTTTTGCAGCTCCAAAAAAAAGTAGAGTTGGAAGTCAACTCCAGATAAAACATGGAGCACCTGAAGAGGTGCTATAGAAATAAAGATTTTATAGCTCCTCGTGAAGTTTGGGTGGGATTATCCACCACCGTTATCGATTACACCATACTGATTCCCTCGTCATCCGTCGAGCGGAGACGAAAGTCGCCTTAGGGCCTGTTTGGCAACTTCGTATTATTTCTCACCTGTAAATGTTTTCCGGTTGTAATTTACTGTGCACAAGCATACCAGCGTCTTTTTTTTCCCAGAAAAATGTGTGTTTGGGTAAAAATGCTTCTAGTCCCTGAACACCCAACCACTCCCTCCCCCTTCCAGCAGCTCACGCGACGCAGCCCGCTATATCCTCCAAGACTCGTCCACTGCTGCGTGCCTGCGCACTGCTTGATGTCCTCGACAATTTCAGCGTCACCGTAGACATGGATGGGAGAACATGGCCGGATGAAGGCAAACAAGGGTGAGCTCAGATCACAACTCAAAATTTCTAGAACAGGATATCAGATTTTTCATACAAGCATCAAATTGGAGCATCCACACGCACATCATCCTGCGAGCACCATGAAAGGGCAGGGCATCCGCAGGCGAGCACCGCGGTGTGAGGCAGCACTGCAGCAGATGAGCGGCCGGCGAGGTGTAGGCCTAGGCAAGCTCGATGGTCACGGCTTGGAGGAGCTTATGTGCGGCAGCCCTGCCGGTGCCGGTGGGGAGGAAGAGGCACACAAGGAGCTCACCAGGCTTGCGGACGCCGACAAGGAGCAAGATAAGTGCGGCGGCGGCGGGATCTCGACGGTCGCGAGCCCGTGACATCGCGACGAGAGTAGCGGCGGCGGGATATGGATGGCCGCGCCGGGAGTAGCGGCGGCTGGAAGCGCGGCAGCGGTCGAGCGCATGGCCATAGGCGGGCGTGGGTGCAGGCTGCAGGGAAGCAGTGAGCTGCGGCGGCGGAAGCCAGCGGCATGCGCGTCTCCCTCTAGTCAGTTTGGCGGAGGTAGGACGGGAGGTTGGAGGAGATGCTCCCGATAGATGTCGTTTATTTTTCCAGACCTCCTCACACGATTATTTCTTTCCGCTGGTATTAGTCTAAACCATCTGTAATTTTAGTGTCTTAACCACTCATCCAAACGAACTTTTAAGCTTACCGGCGGAAAAAAATTAGGGGATGTAATTTACCGGTGTTTTAGCTCTAAAACCTTCCATCCAAACAAGCCCTTAGTGTCTTTTTTTTTTCACCGCCTCCTCCCACGATTTTTTCTTCCGCGCGTTGGTCTACCGATTTTTCTCACATAACGCTGCAGCAGCATGTACCGGCCCGGTACTGTAGCAACGCGACACTGTACCCATCGCGACACTGTAGCAATTCGATACCGTAGCATCATGGAGTCAACCTGATAAATTAAAGGGAAAGAGTTTAAGTTGTATGCGTAGCCAAACACATTGAGCCAACTCCATGTGTATTGAAGTAGGTAGAGTAGAGCTAAAAAAGATGGAGTTGTTGAAGCTGAAGCTGATTTTTATGGAGCAGAGCTCTCCAAAACAGATCATATGTATATGTTTAAAAGTGTTGCACCCCTTATTTTTTTCTCTAGCTCCACCAAGGATCTAGTTGGAATCGTCTTAAGACAGGCCTCGGAAAAAAAAAAGATAGGAGACAGAAGCCTATTGCAAATCCCAGCTGGAGGAGGGGGTGTGAATTTTGATTAGCGATTGAAATTTCAACCAAGTTTAAATTGATACTACCTCCGTTTCAAATTATAGTTTATTTGATTTTTTTACCACAAGTTCGACAGCTCGTCTTATTTAAATTGTTTTTGTCAATATAGTCAAATTTAAGGTATTTTTGAAGATTTTTTATTAATAATTCAAGCCACTATAAAAAATATGATAATTTGTACAAAATTTTATATAAAACGAGCTGTCAAACTTATATAGTAAAAAAGATAAATGAATTATAATTTAAAACAGAGTGAGTACGTAGCTACGCGCTCGTGGTCATCCAAACAGGCACGTCACTTCCATCCCCAGAGGTTAAAACCCAAGTAGGGAGCCGTGTTGTTTGTAACGGACGAACATGCTCATTTCATCGGTTCGTGTATTATTTGAGCTTGCTTTTCGGACGTAGTATATATGCTCCAACTGAAGCAGCCCTGCTGAACACCAATCTCGTTTATGCGAAGCCGTCATTGACCCTGATGACCAGGCCGTTCACCCACGCCGCGCCGTCGCTCACCAGGAACTTCACCACCGACGCCACGTCCGTCGTCTTGGCGAGGCGCCCCATGGACCGCTCCTCAACCTTTCGCACGAACTCCTCGTCCTTCCCCGCAAAGAAAAGCTCCGTGCGCACGGCCCCGGCGCCACCACGTTCGTGGTCACCCCCCTTCGCCGCCACCTCCTTGGCCGGGATCCTCGTCATCGCCTCCACGGCGCCGCCGTTGGTCGCCGTGTACGCCGCGTACCCCGTCAGGAGCGTGCCCATGATCGACGACGAGAACGTCACGATTCACCCCCCGCTGCTCGACGGGATGCGCCTGGCCGCCTCGCGGCACACCAGGAACGTCGGTGTCCGCGAGCGCCGGGTACTTGGGGTTGAGGAGGCCCGCGCTGGCGACGGCGGGGACCCGAAGGCCTCCTCGGCGCGGTCGAAGAGCGCGCGCACGGCGTCCGGCCGGGTCGGAGACGTCGGCGCGGACGGCCACGGCGCCGTGGCCTCACGACGAGCTCGTCGGCCTTGGCCGAGTTGGACGCGTAGTTGACCACGACGCGGGCGCCGAGAGCGGAGAGATGGGAGGAGACCTCGCGGCCGATGCCGCGGGAGCCGCCAGTGACGAGCGCGACGCGTTGCCCGCGTTCGTGGTTGCAATGGCTGGTTGGTTGCTGTGGCGGGAGCGGTCAAGGTGTGACGACGCACCGGTGTAACTGTGTAAATCAGTGGGTGTGACAAGTAAGTGTTGTGTTGCCTCTGGTTTTGCTGAGCTCGAATCGCGAGATTGCCGTGGAGCTAAATAGCAAGTGCGGTTGCGGTGGAACGTGACATCACGAGTGACTCGTTGCTCGGTCGGTCAGGTTTAACTGGTGACGGGGCACAGCGAAGGGTTTTGGAGGGTCACTGGGATGGTGATGTCTTCATACAGGAAGCTCACTGAATACCACTTGTAGTAGTCTTCTTGATAATTTTGTTTAATCGCCAATCAGTTCGATCTTCGGTGTGGGTAGCTGGGGGCGGCTCGACCATGCGGTGACACCTGGTACCAAGCGGCCGTGTTCATTGTCTGCCAAACGTATGCAAATTATTATGGTGCCAATAACTACCTTACCTTAGGCACGGTTTCTTTTTTTAAGCATAGGATATACCCATATGCTCACATACACACATGTATAATCAACCTTTTGAACGCACTTGCATACATTTTTTCCCATATAAAAACCTCGTCAACGGCTTTAGCTTCACTATCAACGGCCACGTTACTTTGCCGTTGGTAGATTAATTATAAAAAATACATTTATTTGATTTAGTTTTTTAACTGTACATTGATTCTTGTGGATTTTAAAGGGTTAATTATAAACAAAATACATATACTAGATGCATCCCTTTAGCCATAAATAAGGGCATTTTAGACATTTGCCAATTTATCATAATCTTTAAAACACAATTTGGACCACTTTTTATGGCGAAATATTTAGCCGCTAGAGTGGGAGCGGTGCTGCGCTGAACGAGTCGATGACGGAGACGAGCTCAACAAGTTAGCCGCCGCGATGAGTCGATGACGGAGACGAGCAACAAGATGCTTTGCTCCTGAATGGCGGTCAGCTACTGCACGCTTACTGGTGAATGGCGGTCATGATCATGGTCGTCGCTTTGCTGTGCTCCTTCCGATGCAGGGTCTCCGTGGATTTAAACAATTAATCGCACTCCATATAAAGCGTGGCTCTATTTTCTATGATTACGGATGCATTTGTTTTATGTTTTTTAAGAGGTGAGGAAGTGAATCTGTTTTTCATATCTCCTTCCGCAGATAAATAAGACAGAAAGCCGCGACCCGTCGCACAATAACAAAGCACGCGACCCATCCACTTTTAGAATTTTATGCGGTGAGGTAGCAGAATTTTATTGTTGTGTCGTACGACGATAGTATCATAAGCAGTACAAAGGTAGATGGGTCACGTCAACATCAATAACAATTTGTGTTTACTTATACTTGCTCATCGATCAATTTTAACTGATTATTTCTCTCATATACGAGTTCCGATTCTTATTCCGGTTGTGGTGTTGTACTCCTTATGACGAGATCTACAAAACAAGACCCACTTTGCATATGCTTTTAGGTCATTTTAGTTATGGTGTCAATATATATAGTGGTACTAACAATAGATATAGGGTATGTTTAGTTCCCTCCAATTTCAAACAAAAAAGTCACATCAACATCACATCGAAACATTAAATATAGCAAATGACGCATGCATGGAACACTAAACGTGGGTAAATAAGAAAACTAATTGCATAGTTTTGATGTACACGACGAGACGAATCTTTTGAGCCTAGTTAGGTCATGGTAGGACAATGTTTATCACAAACAAACAAAAAGTGCTACAATGTGTTACAGTGTCCGATGTGACTTTTCTACCAACTTTAAACCCCAACTAAACACCCCTATATACATTTTGTATCAACCTATGTATATATTAGATGGCAGCCTATGTGTATCAACTTGTGTTAAGAGGCGGTGTATCAACTTACCTATACCATATAATTATGTGTATAGACTATTATCAACTTACACATATCGTTTTATATTAAATATATGTCATAATAATATCAGTTTATGTAGAGGTAATGTATCAACTTATGTGTATTATTTCATATGTTGTTTAGGTCAATTTACTTATACTGACAACTTCTTTGTAGTGGTAACAACCTGTATGGATATTTTGTATCAATCTATGCATTTGTTAGATGCCAACTTATATGTATACTATATAGTTGCTAATTTATATACTATACATGCATCAACCTGAGTAGGGTTGGACTGTCAACCTGTATGATGTGCTCGTGTGTGTCTACCTATAAATGATGTTTATGTGGCAACGTACATGATATGATAGTTGGCAACCTAGGGATTAAACTATCAATTTCCATAGACTATGAGTGTCAACTTATATAGAATTCTTACTATGAATGTACGGAGTATATATATTATCACACTAAATTTGTACTAAATCCTCACTACTGAGTATAAACTTATATAGACATTAGCTATCAACCCACGTAGATTCTGAGTATGGATTCGAGTAATGGATTTATAAATATTGATTTGTTTAGATTTGGGGTATAGATTCTAAGGCCACTTCTTGCTTTTAAGAGGTTCTCTCAGTCTTTCTATAATTTGTCGGTCTTTCTCCACAGGGAAGGTCAACTTGATCGTTCCTGTCTTGCATATATAACGATACATAGGTGCTTGGTGCATAACGGAGATAAATAGGTGACATCATATAAAAACATAGCTTGATACGAGGGTAGCATGTAACTTTGACACTTTATATTGCAATAGTTGACACATATCATATCATAACTTAAGTTTTATTGATAAGCATAAGAAATATAAAAGCACTTTACAGAGCATCATTGATATAAAATTATCTAAATTGATAGTACTATTATATATATAAGTTAATACAACTCTCCCGTTCTCCTAGTCGGCAAACATCGAATCACCCTACGTAGCCCAGGAATCATCTTCTGTCCTCGCTGTTAAGGAGAAGCAACTCAAATCTGTTTGTAGGAGGGCGCAGTTTTGTTAAGAGGGCCCTTATCCCCATGTTAGGCCAGGTCGTGGTCGTGCGGTTGCGCGATAAGTTCGCAGCGCGACCCGTCGCCACTCAGACTTAATATTATAGGTTGATATCAATTGATAGTCATAATATCATAGGTTGGTATAATTGATAATCATAGTATATGGAACTGATAGTCAGAATACACAGATTGATAAGCATAGTATATATCGATTGATAGTCATAACATATGTAGGTTGCTAGTCCGAACATACAGATTAATACTCAAAACATATATAGACTGATAGTCACAGGATACATAGGTTGATAGTAATCAAGTTGATAGGCCAAGAGAAGATTGACAGTACATAATATTTACCATGTTATAATCGGTGTTCAAGAAGTCATTAACTAAATGTATAATAATTAAGTTTTTTATAGTAAATACCATAACTTAATCTATTGTTAGCATCCTCATTGTCACATGTCAATTTTACTTAGCCCACATGAAGATCAACATGTATAAACTGATCAACTTATGTCTACATGGTCACGTGGGGGATAACCAACATTACCAGCTATCACCACAAGCGTGGGCTAACAAAGTGTGCTAGGTCAACCTATGTATGGTTGTACGGTAACGTAACAGGCCGGATCTTCACTAAAATAGTCCAGAGGTCAAGGAAGGTACGAGGCCTGCTGGGCCAGCCCAATGTCGCGCTGGCGCTCGCGACCGGTCGTCGGACAGAGTTAACGAAAAAAACAGACCGCAAGTTTGCTATGGCTGCGGGCCGCAGGCCGCGGAAGGTTGCGCGCTAGCGTTTCCGTTAAATAGAGGCCTCCAGAGTCCAGACAGAATCCCCAAGAACCACAGGCCAGCCCACGCCAATTTTAAGAGGCCAGACCACACACGTGAGCATGAAAGCATAGAACTGGGAACTGGGCTTCTTCTGTTTTCTCTGGGCTGGACAACCATTCAAGTCCAATCTTAACGCGGATTCTTTTGGGCTTTCCTATCCTGTTCCGCTAAATCGGCCCAATCGACAACTGGATTCCACCGCGCACCTAATTTGGCCTGTGAATTAGCAACTCCGGCATGTACAGCGGTTTAGACAGCTGCTGTCTATTTAATACATACAGTTAAATAGTCAGCTCTACAATAGTTTAGACAGTTGCTGTCTATTTAGTTGTCTGTGTGATAATAAATACGCACTCTGGTTTCTGATGTTTTGCATGGGAGCACGAGCCAAAGCAGTAGACGAGATAGTAGACAGCAACAATCTCTTTCCTCATTAAATGATAGTCACATCAACTCATTTGATCTATGTAGCAACAAAAAGAAAGACAGCTGCTGTCTGTGGATTGTACGTGACCTAACCATGCATGCAAGGTGGATGGCGGCGTCAACCTGATGCAACTCCTATCCAGTTGGTTCGGCACTCAAGCAAGGCTGAGATTTCCCAACTGGGATCGGAAGTCTACCGCTGCAACTCGGCAGCTACTTACGAGTATTTCTTTTCACCGGTCAGTCAGCTCAAGCTCAGCTTGGTTTCCTTTTGCTTACGCCTTGTTTAGTTTCTGAAATTGGGAGTCAAATTTTGGTCTTTTAAAGTGCGTGCGCTACTGTAGCATTTCGTTTGTATGTGTGAAAAATTGTCCAAAAATTGATTAATTAGGCTCAAAATGTTCGTCTCGTAGAGTACAACAAAACTGAGCAATTAGTTTTTGATTTTATTTACATTTAGTACTCCATGCATGCTATGACATTTTGATTTAACGAGAATTTTTTTTTTATAGTAAACTTTGAGGTGAAATTTGAGATTACTATCACCCTAGTCGCCGCCGCAATGGAGCTTCACCCGCTTGATGTGGAACTGGTCAGAAGGGCCTTTATCTGACAGCAATACAGACTTCGAGGTCGTCGCCTCGCCGCGACGTCAACTCTCCACTCTGGTGCTTGTGCACTCGTGCTGACCTCTGGAACAATCGATGGAACACTTGTTAATTACATATAATTTGCTTGATCAAGGATCGGAAACGGCAGCCGCTTCCCCGCTGTCCTGGACTCTTGGTTACCTGCAGTCTCAATCTTCTGCGACTAGCTCCTGCCTCCAGTTTTGCTACTGTTAATTGCTATTATTTCAGCATTACCAAAACCGCATGTCGATCGCGCGAGCCTTGAGGTCGTCTCTGCAATGTCAACGGCTCAACGCTGCTACTATAATAACTTTTTTTTTAGAACGTTATTTCATTAAGAGCAAGGGAGAAGAACAGCCCGATTACATTCTGAGCAGCAACCAAAGAGAAATGGTCGCTGCTACTATAATAACACTGGAATGGCTGTAGATCGGTGGATTCCTGTGCCGATTGATTTCTAAACATGGGTGTCGTTACTTGCGTCTTCACTGACAGTGTTAATTATTAGCAAGTATCAAACTCGTGGCCCAGTGCTCTGATTCCACATCGACAAATCACTACCAGAATGATCAACGTCTGCACCGGGTGGGAAAGCCCTTTAGCACCGGGTTTTCCACCCGGTGCAACTAATCCGAGGCTAAAGGGGTACCCCTTTAGCACCGGGTTGAATAACCGGTGCTAAAGGGTCCCTTTAGCACCGGGTGCAGCCACGACCCGGTGCTAAAGGCCCTTTAGCACCGGGTCGTGGCTGCACCCGGTGCTAAAGGGCCTGCCTTTAGCACCGGTTGTTGTCTGCAACCGGTGCTAAAGGCCCCGGATTTTTTTTTGCTTTTTTCAGTAGCCATGCATGCACGTCTATATACGTATATATTCTAATACGTGTATTCTAATGCGTATTCGGCCGACTCTATATTCATATTAGCTGACATTTCATCAAAATAGAAGACATATATATTACAAAAGTAGATATTCATGCATGTCAACTCGAGTTATATATATTTAAACTGTATTTTCTACTTAATTAAGATTGACGACTAGCTTGTTGGACTGTCCGGCACGTCCTCCAGTATTGGCGAGTGGAATTCTCCTCGGGGATTGACGACCTCGTCCCAGATCCATCCGACGAGTTGTTCTGCAATTGCGTCAATTCTTTCTAGCTCTAGGGACTCTTCCTTCAGGTTCAACATCTATAATTTACAAATAATTGAAAGATATTTAATCCGCCGAGTCGGAGACAATAATTATGCACTTAATAATAATGGAAATGTGTTTATTATTACGTACCATAATATCGTGTTGTGTAAGCTTTTTATGTCCCCAATTCCACATGTAATCGCAAACATAGTATGCACATAAATTATTTCCCGGCCCCTGTTTGGCACACTGTTGACCAAAAGAAATTAAGTAAAATTCATATAATATATTAGCCGAGGCCTACATGTACAAATTACTTGCTTACCGGAAAGCCAATGTTCCATTTTAGTGTTTCATGTTGAATACCCGGGTGTTCTTGACGAAATTGAATCCAGGCCCTGCGAACAAAAAAATTGAGTTAAGTCATTGCGAGTGTAAGGGGTGAATTAAGTAGGGGAAAATATACATCACCTTGTCATCATGTCCATGATGTTCTGTAGTTTTTCTTTTGGTGTGTGCAATGAATCAAAGACGTTCACGACACCCCGGTCAGGACACAATATTATTAGGAACCAGTGGAATCTGTATACATGTATACATTATAATCAGAAATAAAATAGTACACAGACAGTATAAGAAGAAGCTTGTGTATGTACTCACTCGATGTTGTACGGGATTAGTATGGAGTCGCAGTAATTTTGTTTCTTAATGTACTTGTATAGGTTTCCATATGTTTCCTCAGGATTCATAAATATCATATTTTCACTTATCCTTCGAGGATCCACGAAACCAACGTCATATATCCCGGATCTCCGACATTTTTGAATCTCCATTCTGCATATGTTAAGCAATAAATAAAGCCCGCGTCAGCATAGATTGGAATTATTGTTTTCAAACTGTGAATTATAAGCAACAACAAAGTACTTACAGTGTCCAACAGGTGATCAAATCCACGTCCATGGCGTCGCGGTGGTACAGCTCATATATATCCTTAAACCTCAGCCAGACCCAATCCTCGTCACCATTGTAGAAATCATGGTCCTTCACGCCTACTTTGATCATGCGTCGTTTATTCCTTCTTGATTCTTCCAAGTACCACTCATGGAATCGGCGCATCTTCGTCTGTAGCTTGCTCTCCATTTCAGGAGGGACCATAGGCTCGCCAAGCTTAAACGACCACTTCAGCGTTGTGTTTACAGGCACCTCTTCTTCCCCCAGGACTTGCGCTCTGGTTAGTCCAGTCTCGGCCATTACTCGTTGCACGTTAAGCTCGTCCAGAGATGGCAATGGACCCAAGGGCCGCTGAGGTTGCTGGCCGAGCTGAGGAACCTTTTTGGATGGGCCCGCCTCCTTATCTGCAGCCTTCCGCTTCCGGCGAGATTTCAGTAATGAGCGGTCATAGTCTGTTACTATTACTTCCTTCTGTTGACCCTTGCTCAAATTACCGAGGAATGACTTGACGACGGTGGGATCAAGCTTTGGCTCCGGCTCAGGTTTTTCCTCCACTCAGCCATTTGCCTCTTTGTGTCTGCTTTGACCGAGGCTTCGAGCTCCTCTAGAGTCTTCTCACCCGCTCTTTTCTCTGGTGCGGGCTTCTCTCTGGTTTTCCGCGCCTTCTTCGCTGGTGGAGTGAGGGCAGAGGCTTTAGTGCGGCGTCCCCTCTTCGGCAGAGGAGACGGAGACCTCTTCGGCGGAGGAGACGGAGACCTCTTCGGCGGAGGAGACGGAAACCTCTTCGGCGGAGGAGACGGGCTTGCATCAGGAGCTCCCGGAGAATCATCATGATCCGGTGGATCTCTTGGAGGTGACGGAGGCTTGTTGGTAGCCGCAGGTGTACCGGGTATGACGATGTCTGCCTTGCTCCATAGAATGATGCAATGACGACGTCTGCTTTATATCCTTTGTTTGATTGTCCTGATAGGTTACTTAGTGAAGGCCAGTCGTTGATGCTTATGAAAAGCAGTGCTCGAAGGTCAAACTGCTCCTGCTTGTCCTCATCCCACATGCTAACACCTTCATTCTTCCGCAGCTGCAAAAGTTCGTCAACCAATGGTCTTAGGTACACATCAATGTCGTTGCCAGGTTGCTTTGGGCCTTCGATGAGCACTGGCATCATAATGAACTTCCGCTTCATGCAGAGCCAGGGGGGTAGGTTGTAGATACAAACAGTCACGAGCCAAGTGCTATGACTACTGCTCATTTCACCAAAAGGGTTCATGCCATCGGTACTTAAACCAAGCCTAACATTCCTCGCATCAGCATCAAACTCTGGGAATGCTCTGTCGATGTTCCTCCACTGGGATCCATCGGCGGGGTGTCTCAACATGCCATCCTGCTTACGTTCTTCTTTGTGCCAGCGCATCAGTTTGGCATGGTCTTTGTTCCTGAACAAACGCTTCAGACGGGGTATCAGAGGGAAATACCACATCACCTTCGCAGGGATTTTTTTCTTAGAACGCTCTCCCCAACATCACCAGGGTCGTCCCGCCTGATCTTGTATCGTGCGCAGGTGCAAACCGGACAACGATCCAAGTGTTCGTACTGTCCGCGATAGAGGATACAGTCATTAGAACATGCATGTATCTTCTGCACCTCCAAACCGAGAGGGAAAACAACACGTTTTGCTTGATACGTCGTCGATGGCAATTTGTTACCCTCTAGAAGAATCTTCTTTACGAGTTTCAGTAGCTCCTCGAAACCCTTATCAGTAACACCATTTGCTGCCTTCCACTGCAGAAGTTCAAGTGTGCTACCCAACTTCTTTAGCCCCTCTTTGCAATCTGGGTACAGGTCAGTCTTGTGGTCCTGCAACATGCGCTGTATCTTTTTCAGTTCCTTATCATTGCCGCAGTCTTTCTTGGCATCACGCAACATTTGCCCGAGTCCATCAGTAGGTTCATTTTCCTGAGCAACATCTTCCTGAGCATCGCCTTCCCGAGCAACATCTTCCTCATCGGCATCACCCATTGCAGCATATGCAAAGGAACCGTAGTATTGAGCCAATAACGGAATGTCGTCATCGGCCTCGTCTTCTTCATCTTCATCCATTAGAATTCCTCTTTCACCGTGCTTCGTCCAAACAGAATAATTCCTCATGAAACCGTGCCTCATCAAATGCACCTAAAGACAACCTCTTTGTTTGTACGATTGTATATTTTTACAATGGGTGCATGGGCAGAACATGAAACCTGACGGCGTCCTGTTAGCCTCGGCGGCATCGAGAAACGTCCTAAGGCCATCACGGAACGCTTGAGCGTGGGGGTCCCCGTACATCCATTGTCTATTCATCTACATTATTAACCAATAACAAATATATAATACAATTTAAAGATAAAAAAATTTAATATATAAATAAATACAAATTATAATATATATTCCATTATATAAATAAATTTCTAAAACTACATTACTATATTCATTAAATATAACATTACTATAAGCCTTATAAGATTTATAAGATTTTCTATTAATTTATAAGATTTTCTAGCATTTTATATTGATTTTCTAGTAATTTATAAGATTTTCTATTAATTTATAAGATTTTCTAGCATTTTATATTGATTTTCTAGTAATTTCTAAAACTACATTACTATAAGCCTTATAACTATTCACAAGTCATACAAAACAAAATACTAACTAGCTTGCCTTCTCTCTCCATTTAAAACACAACATGAACACTCTCTCCACCATGAACTCAAGCTCTCTCCTCTCTCTCTCCTCCAAGAACACAAGCTCTCTCTAGCTAGCTTTACTTTGATTCACAAATCCCTCTATTTCTAAATCATAGAAGGATTACAAGCTAAATAAAACATTAGAGAATGAAAGAGTGTACCTTGTAGTGCTCCTTAGATGAGTAGAATCTTCACAAATTTTGAAAAAAATTTGGGCAGCACTTCCCCTCCCACGGCCGAGCAGCATGAACACAGCGCCTAAGTGTTCAGCTGGCTCGGGCGGGGGAGGAAGAAGCCCATATATTCAAACACATTAGCACCGGGTCGTGGCAAGACCCGGTGCTAATGTGCACCCTTTAGCACCGGGTGCAGCCAGCAACCGGTGCGAAATGGCCTCGGCACATTAGCACCGGTTGCTGGCTGCACCCGATGCTAAAGGGTGCACATTAGCACCGGGTCTTGCCATGACCTGGTGCTAATGTGTCCGCCCTGACATATCCACGCGCCGCCCCCGCTCCTAGCCGTTGGACCCGGTGCTGAAGCCCCATTAGCACCGGGTCCAAAAATGGCCGAGGCGGAGGAGGCGGGCGGATGTGAAGGATTCTGGTAGTGAATTTCAGGAGTCAGGACAAAATTCAATTTGAGTAAATCTCTACGAAGAGAAATTAAATTCGTAAATACACTTCTAAGAAATAGTTCAGAATTACTCAATAGTACTAGTGCGCCGGCACCTATAATCCTGTCCTATGCGGCTATTCCAGGGGAAAATGTAACCCTTAAAACAAAAGCAAAGGCATATGGGAGCAAATATGACTATATGAGCAGATCCTTGTACAGAGATGAAGTACTCTCTGCATAGGTAGCTAGAACATGGCAATGCATCTAGAGAGGAAGTTAAAACACACAACTGAGATTAGGCCAATGAGTTGATTGATAAATTAACTAAAATTTTAAAGCCTGCGGCATTGCCGATTATTTTTCTCGAAATGGAAAGTTTTATTAATTTCAAGAACATTATATCAAGTTGATACAACCGAAGTTGAAAAGCTACCGGCCTTTGCCTGGAAGCACATAGCCTTACAAAAAAAGAAAGCAAAAGACAAACATGCAAATGACTATCAATACGAAGGCTAGACTGTCATCCATGTGCATGGTAAAAGATCCCTTGGCCGTCTGCGCCAAGTACTGAGATGCCGGCACAATCAAACCCTATACTGTAGGCTTCTAGAGGATAGTGCATGTACGAAGCCAATATAAAATTGAGAAAATGACCTACAGAAAAAAAGTTGGTTTGTTTTTAAATATCATAGCATTTCTAGAACAACTGTTGCATATTGCCAGGAACTGGGGGCTTTAGTTCTGCTGCAGTAATAGATTACAGGTTATGCAATTGAATGTTCTAATAGCAAATGGTGGTGGTGACTGGTGAGGCAATATTCAGCTCAAAAGGCTCGTCGAAGAGTAGCTTGGCCATCGATCCATTTCTATCATACACGAATCAAGAGTTCCTTCTGAGCAGGATACTATTAAAAATCGTGTTAATTACTAAAGAAGCGACTACGGCGAGAGCGCCCTCCCGATAGTGTTACAACGAGGCGCCGGCGAGACCGCCCTCCCTCCCCTCTCCTCCCCTTTCCCTCCTCCCTCCTATTCCCCTCCATCCGTATATGTGAAGACTTTGCAGTGACGCCGCTTGCCATGCTGCCCCACCACTGCCAGCCTCCTCCACCTACCACGGCCGCCGCCCACCAAACGCCCCACCACCTCCACCCTCCCTTCCCTAACCACTACGACAGCTCGCCCCGCCGCACTGCAGTCACCCCTGCCACTGCCATCTGTCCCGATGCCGGCGAGGACCGCCCGTCTCCCACCCCTTCCCCTCCCTACTCCGCTCCCCTCCCCCTTTGCTCAGATCCGAGAAGACACCGCCACCACCACCGCCGCTGCCATTGTCACCTCCATTATCTCCGGTAAGCTCCCCCGCCCTGACCTTGCCCACAGGTTGTCCGCCGCCGCCTCGGCCGGCGACGCCATCACCACCCTCGACCCGCCACCGCCGCCGGACCGGCCGGCTCCCCGGAGCTCCCTCTAGGTCCGTTGGCTATGGATCCCTCCCTGACAACCCCAAACCCGAACTCCCTAACCCTAATCAGTGATTTTCTTCTTCGATTTTCGGCGAGCATTGCTTCTCCACCGGCTTCACGGGAGGAGGAGGAACCAGTTACTTTGTCGGGCAAGTATAGTATTTTCTTGTGTGCTATCAGTGAAGTAACAAGAGGGCTCTCCCTGTAGATTTTGGGATATCAAGCGTTAAATCTTGATAACCTGCTTAGATCGCCACTACGCTGGCCCCTCGTATTTAGCTGAAGCTCTGCCACTGTTCCTTAAAAAAAAATCCTTAGACATATATAAACATTCCAACACTCAGTTCATGTACTCAATTGGTCGAAGAGATCTACTCGAAATTTAGTGTTACGCTGCACACCAGAATCTGAATTAACGATTCAGGATCAGTTTGTGTTACTGAAGTTTTATGATCTGTTGAAATTAAGAAATAAAAGATTTGAAATATGGAAATCCATGCTTGCTAGATGTCTGTGGTGTGGTATATTGCAGAAGTACTCAACAAACCTTTACGGAGTAGTCCATTATTTTTAGTGGTATATACGCCTATGTAAACATTTAGATAGAGTAAAGTTCATCACCGGTCCTTCAATTTGTCACGCTGTATCATCCCGGTCCTCGAACTTGTAAATTACATATTTGACTCCCTAAACTTAGTTTCAGGTGTTATCCCGGTCCCTGAACTCGCATATTGAAGATTCAACTCCCTAAACTTAGCTTTGGTTGTCAACCTAGTCCCTGAACTCGTAAATATACAGATTCAGAATATATCCATAAAAATTTAACATGTATATATGTTAAAAAATACTTTGTTTAATTGTGTCTATACAAATTATGATGGGGCCAAATGT
Source organism: Echinochloa phyllopogon (assembly GCA_033239725.1). Taxonomy (NCBI): domain Eukaryota; kingdom Viridiplantae; phylum Streptophyta; class Magnoliopsida; order Poales; family Poaceae; genus Echinochloa; species Echinochloa phyllopogon. The sequence continues at coordinate 24,227,187 of BTCW01000018.1, read as the reverse complement.
ATGATAAATTGTGAAGTTCCATAATTAACTATGCAATTTTGATATATTTATAGTTGAATCGATGGCATAACATTATTCATTACTTAGGAAAAAGAGAATATCTATTAAAAAACTAGAGTATCTAACCGAAAGGGTAGGAAACAATCCAAATTTAACCCCTTAAGGGCTATCAATACCTCGTTGATTAGCTGAAATTTCTTTTCAACAGAATAATGAGAGTTTTCGAGTTAAATATGTGCCAATATATAAATTTATTGCTTATTAACACATTAAAATATATGTCAATATACTCTGAAAATATATATTTATGAGTTTATGGACCGGAGTGATACTCGAAGCTAAGTTTAGAGGATTGAATATGCAATTTAAAAATTTAGGGATCAACATGACATCTGAAGCTAAGTTTAGGGATTTGTATATGTATTTTGTGAGTTTATATTTGAGACCGGGATGACACATCACGATAAGTTAGAGGACCACGAATGGACTTTACTCATTCAGATATATCAGTGGGACTGAGATAAGATTGAAATGAAGTCATGTGCAGATCTTTCGGGCCGTCTATCCCTATCACAAAATTCAGAGTCTGCATGGAGGCGGAAGCCGGCCCGGTAGCCGTGTGCGTGGTTTGGTCGCCACTTGCTACGTACGACGAGCCTACGACTCCCATGCATGTACAATCTCGAGGTCAGTTACGAGTATTTCTAGGTCGCTTCTGCCATGCCAACCAACCAAGACTAGCTACAGAATTGTTCCAGTGATCAGCGGACGCTGGTGCTGGTTCCTGAACACGCATTTAAGGTCCATCTGGTTAGGTCAGTCCCAACTCTCCAACTATAATAGTTTTCATAGCATTAAATATGGTGACACATAAGACTATTTGCTTATAAGACTATTGGCTTATGTGGCACTATATTAAATAGGAGAGAGGGGAAAGAGTAAGACACTGGGTCTCATGCAAGACCCATTTTCTACACGAAAATCTATACACAGGACACTATCAAATTTAGGTTGGGAGATGATAGTGTCTTTATTATAGATAAAAAACAAATACGATTGGTGGAGAGAAGAGATGGTGAATTTATTGAGGATCCACACTAAGAAATCATGGGTTGAAGAACATAATGTCTAAAATAGTGTCACCTTGGACACTACCTATGGACATCATGGGTTGGAAATACCCTTAAATACCTGAATCTTATACAGTACTCTGTTACTGATGATATCTCTCTTGTTTTTCTGGCCTCATGGTTGTCCATAATATAATACACAGTCAATCTCATTCGTCTGGATCGAACTTTTTCTCTGAAGCTTCGTCACTGTCTCTATATATATGAGTTCCAATTAAGCACATCTATATCACTTTTTGATGGATACAAGTTAAGCTAACCACATATAGTCAAATACGCAAATTATAAACTCTCCACTTGATCGCCTAATGAACTTGTAGACTCTTACCACCAACATGCTATTTAACATAACGAACCAATGCTTGTATGAAGCACTATAAATACCCATGCAAACTATAGTTCAGCACTCATCCCATCCCATCTCACACTAGTAACCTCACACAATGGCAGGCACTAAGCTTATAGCCCTAGGTTTCATCGTTCTCTTGAGCATGGGATTAGCCAATGCTGCAAGGGTGGCTAGGTACTCTAGTGCGGGAGGAACAGGTACGGGAGAGGGTGGCGGTGTTGGCTATGTTAACGGTGGTGGCTCCGGGTCCGGGAGTGGTGCTGGGGCTGGTGAGAGCGGTTCAAGTGGCGTGCATGCTAGTGGTGGAGGTGGAGGCGGAGGTGGTGGTAACAGCAACTATGGTGGCTCTGGGTATGGTGGTGGATCTGGCTCAGGTTCAGGCTCTAGCCAGTATACTGACGGTTCATCTTATGGCTATGGTGGGTATTCTAACGCTGGCGGTAATGGAGGTGGTGGTGGCGGAGGACAAGCTGCAGGTAACTACGGATCTAGTGGCCAAGGTGGTGGCAGTGGTACTGGCTCTGGCTCTAGCGAAGCTGGTACATACTGGTATGGACCGGGTTACGCGAATGCTAATGCCAATGGCAACGGTGAAGGAAAAGGTACCGGTCAAAATGGTGGAAGTGGTGGCGGTCAAGGTGGTGGATCAGGCTACGGTAGCGCAAATCCCTAGAAGTTCTACCTCCAAGAAGATGGAGCCCAACCTAAAGTGTTTTCGGCTGTTGTTGTATTAGAATTTCCTTTCTTTTTTATTTGCATCGTTGTGCTTGTTCTAGGTTGTATCGAATCAATAATGGGCTCCATCATTGTTCAAGTAAACACATAAATATACGTAAGTTGGCAAGCATCTCTTACTGTGTGACGGATGATTAAGACTATACTATTATCCATGTGCCTATCCACCCTCTATCTATATGGATTTTTCTAAAGTAATGTAAGTAGTTCTTCGACGATATATAGTTAACATTACCACATATATAACATGAACCCATAGGGTTCCATCTACATTCAGCAAATTGATAGTTGAAACAGATACATTATTGCAAGATGTCTTATATTGCATCTCAAACTGGCTGGAACCCAGCCTGAATGTTCCCTGGCCTGCATGCCTCCATGCGCACAAGATGCTACTCTTGGAGCCATTGCCGAGGGTTCCAGCGATTTTATAAAGGTGATAAAATTATGCTAAGACCACACCTACTCTCTGCATAGCTAAGATATACACATCCAATAGAAATTTAAAGAAGTAGAAGAACTCCATGAGTATCATGTGGCGGCAAATTACAGCACAATCAAGGTAACATGCATGATTTCTAGTTCCAGGTCTCAACATGCATGGCAACACTAGACTGCAAGGAATGCTCTCTAAAAACAACCCATCCAACAAGAAAACGATGCACGGAGCAGCCATTGCTGACACATAGTGCAACTAGTAAACGGCCAAACCATAGATTTTTACTCTAGAGAGTAATTATTTGAACTCTAGACAACGTGAGGGCGTGAGGCCATTTCGGTACTGTACAACCAACGACCATTTCTCTCTAGAGTCGAGGAATTAATACTTGAATAGGTTTCGGTGGAACGTGACATGCTATATATAGTCCGCAACTCCGCATGAGCGATATGCTAGTCCAAGGTTTGGCTCGGTGGAACTAGAACGTGGCATCGAGAGTGATATATATGCTGCTCGGATGGTCCAGGCCAATGGTAACGTAGTTTTGCCTGACCAATTACACACCGGGGTGACTACGCTAAGCCGAGGAAAAGACGAAGGAGATCGTGCAGACCACGTTGACTCCACAAATCTCTAATACTGGCAAGCCACGTGACTTTCGGGGTTTTCGGAAGCTGTATAGTTTTTTTTCACTAGCCCACGCTAACTTTAAGTGGCCGAGACACATGAGCAAGTGAAAGCGCATTGGGCCTTTATACACCGCAAGGAACTGGGCTGTTCTGCTAATTCGCCTGGCCCAATGACAACTGGACTCCACCACGCACGCGCCTACATCTCTAATTTTGTCTGTGAGTTAGCAACTCCTCACCACAATGCAGAGGGCCGATGGCGGCGGCAACGCCTCTATGAGCTTCCCATACATGGGCTGTGTTTAGATACCTAAAAAGAACGATCGAAAAGTCATATCAATTACTATAGCGTATCGTAACACTTTTTATTTGTTTTATGTTAATTATTGTCCTATCATGGTCTATCTAGACTCAAAAGATTCGTCTCATCGTGTACATCAAAACTATGTAATTAGTTTTTTATTTACCTACATTTAATGCTCTATGCATAAGGAAAGATATTTGATGTGCTGTGATGAGATTTTTTGTATAGTGAAATTTTGGGGTGGAATTTTAGGAACTAAACGCAGCCATGGTCGAGCTAAGTCAATTCTGAGATCTCCCAACTGGGATCGGATGTCTACTGCCGCAAGCCTGCAAGTTTGCAGCTGTACTATTTGTTTCTTTCCGGTCAGCTCAGCTCGGTTTCCTCTTGCTTACCTAGTAGCCGCACGCAGTGGAGCTCCGCCCGCACGATGTGGAATGGAAGGGCCTTATCTGACAGATCGCGGCTTGGTAGCTACTACAGACTTCGAGGTCGTCGCCTTCGCTGTGACGTCAACTCGGATCCCCATGCTGGTGCAGTGGTGCTCGTGCTGAACTCTGAACCAATCGATGGAGCTCTTGTTAGTCAATGATTTGCTTGATCAGAATCGGAAACAGCAGCCGTTTCCTTGGCCGTCTTGGTTACCTGCAGTTTCAATATCTTCTGCAACTAGCTCCAGCCTCCAGTTTTGCTACTGCTAAGTACTACTTCAGCATTACACTGAAAAATATGTCAATTGCGCGAACCTCGAGGTCGTCTGGTCTGCAATGTCAAATGCTGCCGGTGGATTCCTGTGTTGATTGATTTCAAGTAAACATATAGCATTAACCGGGGTGTTGTTTACTTGCATCTTCGTTCACTACCAATGTTACTAGCATCGAACTGGTGGCCCCAGTGCTCTGATTCCACATCAACAAAATTTTCAGGACAAAATTAGATTTAGGTAAGACTCTCCAAAGAGAATTTCGTAAGTACATAGTACACTGCTAAGAAACAGTTCGAAATCATTCAAGGTAGTGTGCCGACACCGATGATCCTGTGCTATGCAACAACGTCAGAGCAATATGTACCCCCCTAAAAGAAAAGCAAAGATTTGTGGGAGCAAACATGGGCTGAGCCTTGTACAGAGATGAACTCTGCATAGGTAGTTAGGACATGCCAATGCATTTCTAGTTAGGGAAGTCAAAAAACACAATTGAGATCAGGTCAATGAGCTCCGCCCATTAAATTCAAAAAATTTTACAGCCCCGGGCACTGTTGATTCTACTGGAAATCATCAGGGGCGTTAATGCAAAGAACAGCTGTTGCAAATATTGTCAAGAACTGGCTCTGACTTTAGTTGTGCTGCTATTAAGCATATGGAAGATTTGAAATATGGAAATCCATGGGAGTGTTATACTTGTTAGAAGTCTATTGTTTTCTAGTGGTATATACCCCTATATAAACATTCAGATATATCAGTGGGACTGAGATAAGATTGAAAGGAAGTCATTTTGCTCATCAGTCTTGCCGTCTATTACAAAATTCAGTCGGTGGTACGTAGCCCGGTAGCTGTACATGTGCCGATGTGCGTGGTTTTATCGCTACCAGTTGCTACGAGCGTACGACTCCCATGCACGTACAATGTCGAGAGGTCAATTACGAGTATTTCGAAGTCGCTTCTGCAATATCAACCAACCAAGACTAGCTCGCAGAATTGTTCCGGTGATCAGTCGACGCTGGTGCCGGTTCTTGAACACGTATTTAATACCTGTCTTATTACTGATGATCTCGCTAGATTTTCTGCCCTCATGGCTGTTCATAATGTAATGCACAGTACCGTCAATAATTTCATTTGCCTGGATCGAACTCTTTTCTCTGAAGCTTGATCAAGCTAATGACATACAGTGATCAACACCATTTCCCAAATATTACTCTCCGCTTCATCGCCCAATGAACTTGTCAACTCTATACCACCAACATGCTATTAACATAAGGAACCAATGCTTTGATGAAGCACTATAAATACCCATGCAAACTTTTGTTCAGCATTCATCTCATCCCATCTCACACTAGTAACCTCACACAATGGTAGGCACTAAGCTGGTAGCCCTAGGTTTCATCGTCCTCTTGAGCATGGGATTAGCCAATGCTGTAAGGGTGGCTAGGTACTCTAGTGCGGGAGGAACTGGTACGGGAGAGGGTGGCGGTGGTGGATTTGTGAACGGCGGCGGCTCTGGGTCCGGGAGTGGTTCTGGTGCTGGTGAGAGCGGTTCAAGTGGCGTGCATGCTAGTGGTGGAGGTGGAGGCGGCGGTGGTGGTAGCAGCAACTATGGTGGCTCTGGGTATGGTGGTGGATCTGGCTCGGGTTCAGGCTCTAGCCAGTATACTGACGGCTCATCTTATGGCTATGGTGGGTATTCTAACGCTGGCGGTAATGGAGGTGGCGGAGGCGGAGGACAAGCTGGAGGTAACTACGGATCTAGTGGCCAAGGTGGTGGCAGTGGTACTGGCTCTGGCTCTAGCGAAGCTGGTACATACTGGTATGGACCGGGTTACGCGAATGCTAATGCCAATGGCAACGGTGAAGGAAAAGGTACCAGTCAAAATGGTGGTAGTGGTGGCGGTCAAGGCGGTGGATCAGGCTACGGTAACGCAAATCCCTAGAAGTTCTACCTCCATGAAGATGGAGCCCAACCTATAGTGTTTTCGGCTGTTGTATTAGAATTTGCTTTTTTTTATCTGCATCGTTATGCATGTGCTAGGTTGTATTAAATCAATAATGGGCTCCATCATTGTACAAGTAAACACATAAATATATGTAAGTTGGCATGCATCTCATAGTGTGTGAGTAATGATTGTGACTGTACTATTATCCATGTGCCTGTCCGCCCTCAATCCTCAATCTGTATGGATTTTTGTGGTTAAAATCAGTCTTGTCATTATAGTAATTGTGTTCTATGAAACATGTAGAATGGAAATTGTAGTAATTTACCATTCTAAGTACTGTTCGACCATCTGTATTCATGTAATTTGCTTACGTCTTAAATATCGCATGGAGACATTCCTATTATTCTGTTGGAGTCGCCACAACAGTTCCTGTATTTGCGTAACCCTTATACGATACACTTGCATGTAGCCCTGGATGGTATACGATACACTTGCATGTAGCCCTGAATGGTAGGAGACAAATACGCTAGTGCGGGTGTCCAGACTGGAGGTGAATCCAGCCAGCATGTATGTACAAAAAGCTTGGGTACGCTTGGAAATGTCCAGCACGTTACCACAATTTACTCACGAAGCCCAGAACAGAAGGGCTGTGTTTAGTTCCAAAAAATGGGGTAAAATTTGAGCTAAATTTGTGTCACATTTGTAAGAAAATCTGTCATATGTCAGATCTAATGATTGGTGTGCTGAGTTAGGTAGTTAGATCATGAGAAAACCCAATTGTACCCCTATTAAATGAGCTCCTGCACATCACTGCATGCTCTCTGCATGCTGTGCGTGCTGAATGCGCAACCCTGCATGTAGATTGCATGCTGCATGCACTCGGCATGCACCCCTAGCCAAGCAAGCATTTTATTAACCCCACAACTGTTATAAAAATTACGTCAAAAATTACATAAAAAATTACATCAGTTTGCAAAACAACACAAAATTGTTATAAAAATACAGCAGTTTACAACATTCCCAAAAACGATTCAAACCCTTGCAAACAAACGAATGCAACAAATAAGTCCTCATACAATTACAACTTCAGAAACATCTTTATTTGACGGCCCCTTTATTTCAACACACATTTACTGGCCGGCATTAAACATTTGAAAAGCAATCATTTCCCGAAATTCGTTCATCTGTTGGTTATCTAACACAACAGGCGCCTCCTCAGTTGGTGGCTGCAGTAAAGAAGCAGTAGCCGACACATAGTTTGGATCACGGTCACAACTAGCAAAGTGTTGATCCCTTTCTTCACTCAACCTGATGAAGTTATGGAGTGCCATGCAAACAACTACTATATGTGTTTGTGTTTCAATATTATAACTCGGTATACCCATCAATATCCTAAACTTTTGCTTGAGCACTCCAAATGCTCGCTCAATGCAGTTTCTAAGTGAAGAGTGTGCGTAGTTGAACAATTGTTCTTTACCTTGTGGTTCTTCTATGTTTTGAAACTGTTCGAGATGGTACCGTGCTGTCTTGTACGGCGCGAGGTACCCTGGACGGTTGGGATACCCGGAGTCTACCAGATAAAACTTCCCTGCAGCGGCAAGCACCTGTAAGTATAAGTACATGTAATTAGGGAGTATGAAGACACATCAGCTACACATGTACCTGTAGGTGGGTGCGGAAACACATGTCCGAACTTAGTCATCGAATCATCGAAGACCCTAATGTCATGAACTGAACCAGGCCAGCCAGCATTGACAAATGTGAATATCAAATCGAAGTCACAGCAGGCCATGACATTTTGGGTTGTTACGTTCTTACGACACATGTACTCATTCACCGGATTTTTTGACACAACACAGGGAATATGAGTGCCATCTATAGCCCCAATACAATCCTTGAAGTATGGATAAAAACGACGGTTGTTCAGTCTAGAATGCATGGTTCTAAACTGTGGGTCTATTGATTTGATGATGTCATCAGCAAGCTTGAGCAGCGAACGGAGCACTCTCAAAAACATGTTATGCACCGTTCCTAATGATCTCTGAAATATGTTCCTAGCTTGCCTAACAGATTGTGGAGCTCCAACTACTCAAAGGAACATTCCTAATGCCTCAATTGTGGAAGACTTGTCACTATATGTGAGCTCATACTGTTGTACCAACAAATCATGGAGTTTGTAGAAAAGGTTGGGGGTCATTCTATACATGTCATAGCAATCCTCATCTTTGGCTAGGTTTTTGTTAACCCACTCCTCACCACTTAGACCCGGTTCGACAACCCTATACTCAGATCTGGTCTAGTACTTGTCAATATGCATAGCCAATGTGGACATACCTATCAATGCAGCCTGGGCATCAGCGTGTTCATTCTCCATTGTGGCGAATAGGAGTTCGTCAAACGCGTCGTCACTGTCCTCATCATATGCATGCACCCTGCCCACAGCGGACCTGGCACGTACTGTACACCTTGGCACCTGAAACAAACAACAACAAACAGAACACATCAGTGACATGTCATGTAGAGCAAAAGGCTTATGAAGAAAGGGACGACAATTGCTTATTAGCAGGACACACACAGCATATCATATCACTCACAACACCATATTTGGCATTCAAATAACACACATGCAACCTTAAGTTGCCCACCACACAACCTTCACAACATCACAAACATGACAAGGAAATAACAAACTAACACACCCAACACAAACTTAGGTCGACGGACACGGACGATACATGATTGGTTGAGGAGGTCTAGACCCGATTTGCGTAGGCTTTGATGGTCTGTTCCTTCCATCCACCCATTCTTCATGAACCAGATGATGGCCTTCTCACTCTCGAGTATGTTGAGGATACCAATCCATTCTGGGCTGCTCTCGTCGAAGCGACACTCTTTAGCCAACCTGATAATGAGGTCCACCTGATCCTCCTCCTCTTTTTGCCTCCGCTGCTCTTCGTCCCTTGCTGCCTGATCTACTGCCTCACGTTGAGCTGCATGGATCCTGAGTTGGTCATTAAAGTATTCACGGCCATTACAAATTGCTGAAGTCAGGCCCCCGATAGAGGTGCACATGGCCCTGACTACTGGGCTCTTCACCTTCTTGTTGGGACTGGTTCCTGTGCTGCGTAGGCTTGGAGTGCTCCGGGAGCTGGTGGTCCTCTTGGTGCCAACGCTAACTGGTGTGGCGACATCTTCATCATCAGGCTCTTGTGCATCTTCTTCGTCAACGTCATCACTGGGAATATCCTGTACGGACCCTTGGCCAGGGGCATATGAGGTGGATCCGTCAACAACAAATCCAGTGAACATTTTATCCAGCTTGTCAACGTAGTCCGGCAACCCTTCCCTCAGCGCCAGCAAGTCTTGGTTGCCCTAGTAAAAGTAGAGAGCATTAGTATAGGGGTTGAAATGATCAGTAGACAAGGTAACATAAACCAAAGCAATGAACATGTTTTGTATGCAATACTCACCGCAGTGTTCGTCTTCCACCAGTCATCAGACGCTGCTGCTGTGTTCCCATCCCCTCGTCCCAAACCTGAGTCTTTCCTCAACTTCTGTTCTATGAAGTTCCACTTCGCCCTCAGCTTCTTCAATAGTTACTTGAATTGGGCAGCGTCATGGTAATTTTCGGTTGCCATGTAAAACCTGTTAGAGATCTCCTCCCACCCGCGCGGACGCTGCTGCTGTGTTCCCATCCCCTCGTCCCAAACCTGAGTCTTTCCTCAACTTCTGTTCTATGAAGTTCCACTTCGCCCTCAGCTTCTTCAATTGTTACTTGAATTGGGCAGCGTCATGGTAATTTTCGGTTGCCATGTAAAACCTGTTAGAGATCTCCTCCCACCCGCGCGGCGTCATTTTACCCCTTATGCACTTGTCGTTACCGGTGCCCATTGTGCCGCAATAGATCTCACAAAACTGCTTGATAAGCTCAGGGGTCCACTGACCCCTATCGGTGTCCTCCTAAACGACGGGTTGCAAGGTATCAATTGAAATGAATTATGCACACTAATGAATTCGCCAGAACACAAAACATGGTGCTCGTCCACAAAGCTAAACCTACTGATGTTGCATGGAAACAACAAGTAGAAGAAGGAAGGCTTACCCCAACTCGGCGACGTGCGTTGCAACGCCTGCCTCCGCGAGTTGTCCCCTTTGCTGAGCCACCCGCGTTGGGTGTAGGGGACACGTACCCGCCGTGGAAGGAGGCAGGCTCACCCTGGAAAGCGGATCCGCCTCCGTGGTAGGACGAAGCTCCACCTTGGTAAGCTGATGTGCCGCCGTATGGCACATAGCCGGCGGCCACGACAGCAGATCTGGCGACGCCATGTGTAGATCTGCCACCGACGAACGCAGGGCCGCCGAGGCCTCGACCGGGGCGGGGGCCCCGCACCCCGGGGTTACCCCTCCCTCGCTGTGCTGGTACGCGAACGGGAGGCGGAGCAGGCCGCACGGACGATCCCCTCGAATGAAGTAGCTCGCCGAAGCCTTGGGTGCCGGCCCACTCCGACGCTGAGTTGAGGTCGAGCACGTCGAAGTCGAGCCGGCTTGGTTGAAGGTTGCTCAACGACCCCCCGCCATACACCGGAGGGTACACGGGGTTGTAGGGGAAGCCGAGAGCAAAGGACGCCGGCGGCGATAGGAAGTACCGAGTGTGGCCTCCCTCGCCGTACACAGCTTCTTGGCCGTAGGCCTCGGTGTCGGCTCCGTCGTCTTCCATCGGGGAGAGGATATGAGACGCGCCGGCGGCCTGGATCTGGAAGATGAGGTACTGGACAAGGCGGGGTTGGATGGGATCTGTGAGGCACCGGCGGCGGCGGCTCGGGAGTGGGGTTCGACTGGGGAGAGAAGGGTTGGGGGAGGCGGCGCGAGGGGCAGAGAGGATAAGGCGTGGATGGATCAGTCAGGGAGGAGGCGGGGGTAACCTAGTCCAATGATGGGTCGGACACCTTCAGGCCCGACACAAATTCCACCAAATTTACATTTTCAGTCTCAAATTTGCACAAATTCAATCACTTTTCAAATTTCATGCCATTTCTAAGGGAACTAAACACAACCAAGGAAGCTTCGACTGACGGTAAGGGCAGGTACATTGCTACACATCAGCGGTCTCATAGGTCATCTCATGCAGTGCCACGTAAGATTTTTGCTGATGTGGAGGAGAGAGAGCGAGGTGAGAGAAAGAGGTCGTTGCTTCGTGAAACAACCGCCTCATGAGCTAAATTTTAGGATCATGAGACAACTCATCCACCATTGTATGAGTTTTATAGCCATGCAACCAATAGTATTTCTTTATTTTTCCATAAATTAAGAGATATTGTATTACTACGAGACAACCAAAACAACAACCCATTGTATAGGTTGTCTCATAAGTCGTTTTAAGATTACGTGTCACTGCATGAGATTTTCTATTAATGACTGGAGCGCTACTAGCACCTAGCAAGATGGTCAGATCGAGCCATACGAAATTATCGTCACGGAGGTCCAGCGCGAGTTAACGACCATTATGACAGTGGGTGTGTCTGCGCCTGAGCCGGGTGGTGCTCAGTTGGGTCCGTTCGTTGGGCCTGGCTACAGAATAAACAATTTTGTAGCCGGCTACAAATTATACCGTCCCTATATATATATATATATATATATATATATATATATATATATATATATATATATATATAGACGGTACAATTTATAGGAAAAATTATTTCTACATGTGCATGTAGCTACCTTTACCTGTGTATCTCATGTTAGAAGACGTGTATGACCCAACGAAGAGTATGTACATGTAGTATATGATGATACTAGATTGTCTGGATGGTATGTAGGTTGAGTATGTAAGCATACTTTGAGTATGTGCACATACTAATTTGTATATACAGTATAATGGTATAATCATAATAAATTTTAAAAATATGGTTGCTTCTGAATTTTTTCGTGCAATTCGCTTTGGCGTATCTTAGAATTAGTATACGAACATACTCAAACTGATAAATGAGTATGTGAACATACACACAATAGTATATTGATGGTGATGGTAGCTACAGGTGCTTGTAGATAAAACTCGTCCTAATTTATATATATATATATATATATATATATATATATATATATATATATATATATACCATCAAGTGATAGGGTTCCATGTACATTTATTACCAGCAAATCGATGGTCGAAACAGATAAATTACTGCAAGATGTCTTATACTGCATCTCAAACTGGCTGGAACCCATCCTGAATGTTCCCTGGCCTGCACACAAGATGCTACTGTTGAGCTATTGCCGAGGGCTCCGGCAATTTTACAAAGGTGACAAAGTTATGCTAAGACCACATCCTAGTCTCTGCATAGCTAACATATACACATCCTATAGAAATTTAATGAAGTAGAAGAACTCCATGATTATCATAATGTGGCGGCAAATTACCACTACCAGAGAACCTCACATCCGCCCCCCTCATAGGCCGCGGCACATTTTGGACCCGGTGCTAAGGGTGCATCAGCACCGGGTCCAACGGCTATGAGCGGAGGCAGCGCACAGGGGTGGCAGGCTGAGCACATTAGCACCGGGTCTTGCGACGACCCAATGCTAATGTGCTCATGTTCGCACCGGTTGCAGCCAGCAACCGGTGCTAATGTGCCCAAGGCCCTTTAGCACCGGTTGCTGGCTGCAATCGATGCAAATGTGAGAGCAGTAGCACCAGGTCTTGCCACGACCCGGTGCTAATGAGCTCGTATATAATACCTTCCCTCCCCTCGCCCGAGCCAGCATCAACACTTGGAGCTGTGTTCATGTTGTGCTCGGGACAGGGGAGGTGCTGCCAAATTTTTTTTCAAAATTTGTGAAGATTTCACTCATCCAAGGGGCACTACAAGGTACATTCTTTCATTCTCTTATGTTTTTATTAGCTTGTATTGTTTATATGCTTTAGAAATAGAGAAATTTGTGAATCAAAATGGAACGAGAGCTTGTGTTCATGGTGGAGAGAGAGAGAGCTTGTGTTCATGGTGGAGAGAGAGCTTGTATTCATGGTGGAGAGTGAGAGCTTATGTATTGTATTTATTAGTTATTTATTTAAAGTTGGGATAGTTATTTATTTTTTTAATGGAAGTATATTTGTTTTTAGAAAATGAATAAATTAATTATAGCTTTAGAAATGTGTTTAATTTGTATTGTCTTATGTATTAACTTTGTAATCTATTATATGTTAAATTTATATTTAGTTATATATTAAATTTGTATTGTCTTATATATTACCTTTGTATTATATTATATATTAAATTATACAAATAATTGTTATTGGTTACTAATGCAGATGAATAGGCAATGGATGTACGGGGACAATCACGATACGACGTTTCGTGATGGCCTGAAGGGGTTTCTCGATGTCGCCGAGGCCAACAGAACGCTATCAGGTTTCATGTTCTGCCCATGCACTAATTGTCGAAATATACAATCGTACAAACAAAGAGGAGCTCTTCGGGTGCATTTGATGAGGCACGGTTTCATGAGCAATTATTCTGTTTGGACGAAGCATGGTGAAAGATGAATTTTAATGGATGAAGATGAAGAAGACGAGGTGGATAACGACATTCCGGTATTGGCTGAATACTACGGGGCCATTGTAGATGCTGCAATGGGTGATGCCAATCAGGAAGATGCTGCTCAGGAAGATGATGCTCAAGAAGATGACCCTAATGATGGACTTGGGCAAATGTTGCGTGATGCTGAGAAAGGCTTGGGCAATGATAAGGAACTGAAAAAGATACAACGCATGTTGCGGGATCACAAAACTGACTTGTACCCAGATTGCAAAGAGATGCTTACGAAGTTGGGTAGCACACTTGAATTTCTGAAGTGGAAGACAACAAATGGTGTTACCGATAAGGGTTTCGATGAGCTACTGAAACTCGTAAAGAAGATTCTGCCCAAGGGTAACGAATTGCCATCGGCAACGTATGAAGCAAAACGGGTTGTTTGCCCTCTCGGTTTGGAGGTGCAGAAGATACATGCATGTTCTAATGACTGTATCCTCTATCGCGGACAATACGAACACTTGGATTGTTGTCCAGTTTGCAGTTGCGCACGATACAAGATAAGGCGGGATGACCCTGGTGAGGTTGTGGGGGAGCCTTGTAAGAAAAAAATTCCTGCGAAGGTGATGTGGTATTTTCCTCTGATACCCCGTCTGAAGCGTTTGTTCAGTAAGAAAGAGCATGCCAAACTAATGCGATGGCACAAAGAAGAACGTAAGCAGGATGGCATGTTGAGACACCCCGCTGATGGATCCCAGTGGAGGAACATCGACAGAGCATTCCCAGAGTTTGATGCTGATGCGAGGAATGTGAAGCTTGGTTTAAGTACTGATGGCATGAACCCTTTTGGTGAAATGAGCAGTAGTCATAGCACTTGGCCTGTGACTTTATGTATCTACAACCTACCCCCTTGGCTCTGCATGAAGCGAAAGTTCATTACGATGCCAGTGCTTATTCAAGGGCCAAAGCAACCTGGCAACGACATTGATGTCTACCTAAGACCATTGGTTGACGAACTTTTGCAGCTATGGAAGGAAGAAGATGTTAGCATGTGGGATGAGGACAAGCAGGAGCAGTTTGACCTTCGAGCACTGCTTTTCATAAACATCAACGACTGGCCTGCACTAAGTAACCTATCAGGACAATCAAACAAAGGATATAAAGCATGCACTCACTGTTTAGAGGAAACCGAAAGCGTGTATTTGAAACATTGTAGGAAGGTTGTTTATATGGGTCATCGTCGATTTCTTCCTACGAAGCATGAGCTATGAAAGAAATGTCCGCATTTTGGCGGGAATGCGGACCACCGTACAAAGCCAAGACACCGGAGTGGACAAGATGTATTTGATATGTTAAAGGACCTACAAGTGCTGTTTGGAAAGAGAGACGGAAGCCAGCTTGTTCCGACTAGCGAGGATGGTCGTGCCGCGATGTGGAAGAAAAAGTCTATCTTTTGGGAGCTACCTTATTGGCAATATTTAGAGGTCCGTAACGCGATTGATGTGATGCATCTGACGAAGAATCTTTGCGTGAACTTGATAAGCTTCCTGGGTACTTATGGGAAGCCAAAAGATACACTGGAAGCACGACAAGAGCTGAAACGATTGAAACAAAACAAAGGAGGTCATTGAATTCTGTGTTGACTTTGTCAACGATCTTATGCCGATTGGTGTGCCCGAATCACATCATGAGGGGAGACTTGGTGGAAAGGGCACACTAGGGAAAAGATCGATGGTAATCAAGGACATTGAGACATTTCGTAAAGCGCACCTCACAGTTTTGCAACAATCAACCTTAGTTTCTCCGTACATCGAGGAGCACATTAAGATTCTCTGGGACGAAAATCTAGCAAAGTCTGTAGCCTTTATTCAGCGGATGCACAATAGTACTTTCGCCGCTTGGTTGCGAGAACGTCTGATGGGTGTCGAGGGCATTGATGCGCAACTAGCTTTTGTAGCTAGGGGTCCATCGACCACGATCTTAAAATTCCAAGGATACGACATCAATGGGCATACATTTTACACAAGAACCCAGGACAAGAGGAGCACCAACCAAAACAGTGGAGTCCGAATCGACGCGACAGACACCATTGGCAATACTAACTCATACTATAGTGTCATAGAGGAGATATTGGAATTAGAGTACGGACCTTTGAAGATCCCACTGTTTAAGTGCCACTGGGTGAAGCTGACTGCAGGAGGTGTTACAGTTGATGAGTATGTAATGATGTTAGTGGACCTAAACAAGATTGGGTTTCTAGACGAACCGTTCGTCCTAGTCAAAGATGTCACACAAGTTTTTTATGTAAAGGACATGGCTAGCGGACCAAAGAAAGGGGCAGATAAGAAAGGGGTGGGTAAGCAATTGGACCCACCACAAGATGAGCCAAAGCGTCATATTGTTCTTCCTGGAAAAAGAAAAATCATAGGAGTTGAGGACAAGACGGATGAAGATTATGATATGCTCGATGGGCTGCCTCCATTCTCGATGGCTGCTAACCCAAGCATCCTGTTAGCGGCGGAGGAGACACCCTATCTACGGCGTGATCACAATCAAGGAACATTCGTAAAGAGGAAGTTTATTAGTGTCCGAGTAAACGATGATGCCGTGTAATTTAATTGCACTATGTTCTAGAAATTTGTATTTATATAAATGACGTCATGTATTTGTTATGCATTTATGTGGTTTTAGTTTGCTATAATTACTATATTTGTATTAGTAAGTAAAGCACCTTGTTTTATAAGTTTTTAACATTTTGACATATGATCCAACAAAAGATATGACCACCCGAAGCCCATCTTTCATGAAATGTAGCAACGTTCGATCAATGAAACCAAATGATAATTCCTACGATTTTTTGGAATTTTCTATTATTTTCTAATATTTTCTAGTAACTCCTACTATTTTCTAGAATTTTCTAATAATTTTAAAGGACTTTTTTTTCTACAAAATTATTATTTAGAAATAAAGAGCTTCATTTAATAATTACTATTAGTAAGTAAAGCACTCATCTCTTGAAATAATTATTATATTTTTATTTATTAATAAAGTAAATGAAAGCAAATGGTAATTCCTACGATTTTCTAGGATTTTTTTATTAATTTCTTATATTTTCTAGTAACTCCTAGAATTTTCTAACAATTTTAAAGAGCTTTGTTTTATTTATTTAATAATTACTATTAGTAAGTAAAGCAATTTATTTATTTGTATTTATGAATAAAGAAAAATACCCGGTCCTAATTGTCGATTTGGATGAAAAAATGGCGGCAACTGAAATCCTAGATCTTTAGCACCGGGTAGATCCAACACCCGGTGCTAAAGGTGCCCAGGATTTCAGTTGCCGCCCTGGCACCTCTTTAGCACCAGGTGTAACCACACCCGGTGGACTCATTAGGACCGGGTGTTGTATCCACCCGGTGCTAATGTGGTGGCCTTTAGCACCGGGTGGAGGAAAGACCCGGTGCTAATGAGCCTTTAGCACCGGGTCTTTCCTTCACCCGGTGCTAAAGGCCCCGGCCCATATAACCGCCGGCCCGCCCTTCCTTCACTTCTCGCATTCGCCGCCTCCGCCGCCGGTCCAGCTCCCGCTCCCGTCGCTGGTCGCCCGCTCCCGTCGCCCGCGTCCGCGCCGCCGTCGCCCATCGCCCGCGCCGCCGCCTGTCGCCCCTCGCCCGCGCTCGTCGCCCCTCGCCCGCGCTCGTCGACGGCCGCCCGTCGCCCGCGTCCGCCTCCCAGCCCGTCACCCTCGGTCATTTTCTTGTTTAATTTTGTTATTTAATTTTTTATTTAATTTGTTATATAATTAGGTATTTAATTTTTTATATAATTTGGTATATAATTTGTTATTTAATTTGGTATATAATTTGGTATATAATTTGTTATTTAATTTGATATTTAATTTGTTATTTAATTTTGTATTTAATTTGTTATGTATGTAGAAATGGTATATATAATTTTGTATATATGCTTATATAATTTTGTATATATAATTTTTTATATCATTTTGTATATGTGCATATTTTGTATGTAATTTTTGTAATAATTGGGACTTTGCATTTAATTCTAATATTTAATTCTAGCCTTAGTGTATTAGATAAATGTGCAAAACCTATCGCGCACCCGAACCCCTTCGCGTCGCGCAACCAAACCTTCGCGAACCCAAATGCGTCGCGCACCCGAACCCCTTCGCGAACCCAAACGCGTCGCGCACCCAAACCTTCGGACACCCAAACCTTCCGGAACCCAAACGCGTTGCGCACCCGAACCATGGAAGAAAGGTTTCAAAGAGGACGCCGCCTCCTATATGGGTCGTTCGAGGAAGAAGGCAGAATATGAGCAGAGGGTGAGGGACCTAGAGGAAACGGTAGCCGCCCAGGGCTCAAAGATACAGGAAATGGAGGTAGAGACGGAACGACGAATGAAGTTAGCATGGCTGCAGATATAAGCCACAGGAACCGCTAGCACAGAGCATGTACCTTTCCAAGATCCTAATGCGGCCCTTCTTAGCCCTCAACAACATCGAAGCAGTCACGCTTCCACAGAGCATGTACCAGGCCATGAAGACATTCCTGCACCTCAGTCTGATCCGGTTCGTTACCCCGTGGATGAAATAACTCAAGGGATCGCGTGTGAGCTTGTCGTGAGGCAGAAGAACATATCCGTGGTGGTACATATGTGACATTAGTTTGTATATTTCATAAATATCATCATAAATATTATTCATTTACTAACTTCCTTTCTACTTATTTTATCAGGTCGCATACGGTATGACCAAACCAATGGAACCAGGTCAAACATGGCATTGCATGGAGATTCCACATGGTTACGTACCCGCTAAGGTGGAGCAAGTCATTGACCAGTGGAATGACTCGGAACTTGACATCATCGGAGGTGATGGAGAAACAAAACTCGGGGAGTGTTCTCACGGCATCATTCTATGGAGCAAGCGAGACATCGCCGTACCTGGTAGCACCAAGTCTCCATCAGATCCCCCATCTCCAAGAGGTCCACCGGATCACGATTCTCTGGGAGCTCATGACGCAAACCTGTCTCCGTCTCTGTCTCCTCCGCGGCGGAAGTCTCCGTCTCCTCCGCGGTAGAAGCCTGAACCAAAGAAGCGCTCTAAACTATCTAGCTTGGCCCCTCCACCATAGAAGAAGCCACGGAAGGTCAAAAAGAAGCCTGCACCACCGAAAAAAGCTTACGAGCAGACTCAAGAAGAGCTCGATGCCTCTGTTAAATAAGACGTAAAGAGGCAACTTTTCACGATAAAACAACCAGAGCCGAAGATTGACCCCGCCACGGCAAAATCCTTCCTCCAAAATTTGACTAGGGGACAACAGAAGAGGGCACAAGTATCAGACTATGACCGCTCATGTCACACCCGGTTTTAGAAAGAAAACCAGGTGCATCTCATATGTGCGCCAGGATCAAGTTTACACACATATGGTAGACGTCACAAGTGAATATCCATAACCATGCATACAAAAGAGTATTAAAGTATATTTATTACAAACTCAGAGTTGACACAAATGTCATAGCGGAAGACTTAAATAAATGTTTAACTAAACGAAGTAAAATAACTCCATCTCCACAGGCAGTTGACTGGCGGACTCGCCTAGAATTCCTCAAAATCAGTAGTATAATCCTCAAAATTCACCCAATCTGAGCAGCAGTCCGAGTGTGGTCGATGCAATATAAATAAACAAGCGTGAGCACATGTCGTACTCAGCAAAGTATGGAAATAAATGACATGCTAGGCTTTATAAAGTGGAAGGCTGAAAGGATAGCTGCATTAAGCACTTTTAGTTGGTCAAAATTTTATTAAGCATCTATTTACTAGCAGATATAAGTATATACCAACCATAATTAAGTTAATGACATAAACCCATCAAATTCAGGTAACCACAATTTAGATCATATTCTGATAGATTAATCATGTGAGGGTCCAGGCCGCTCATGACCGTGAGCACGACTATTATAACAGTTTTACACTCTGCAGAGGTTGTACACATTCACCATAAGCCGTGATTCCCGTTGCCCGAAAGCATGTACCATTCCCACACCACGTGGACCGAATACTGGGTTTCACTATGAGACCTTTACAAAGATACTCTAATAAGTGATAGTTCACTAAGGCTTCCGGTTCAGGGGCAAAGCATAACCATCCCTAGTGAGACGCGTATCTTAGCAAAGCCTACCGCTCAAGAGGACCGGGCTATACCTCGTCAACTGCTGCAGCTCTTGCCCCTTTCGGGTAAAACTATCCCAAACCAGAATACCTAATTAGTCAGCCAAAGCCAGAGCCACATAGCACTTATGGTTGCACTGTTTTCCTGGGTGGTCGCTCCATTTTCCAATTAAAAGAGGTGATCTTGTCATTATTTATTTAAAAGATAATAATGGAACATAGAGTAGGGGTTTCATTAGACCAATCCCAGTTGAGCAAACTAAGCATCATCTACCAACCAAATTAATTTAATGACCCAGCTGCAAGGTATGGTAAAACAGACTAGGAAATCCTTAATGGGACCCAGCAATATTAATGCAAGCGATAAATAAACGGTGTAATTAGAATGCATGTCATTTAGGTACAAACGGGCATGATCAAGGAATACTTGCCTTCTTCCCAACCCTGCTGCTGCTCAAACTCTTCAACAGCTGGTTCTTCGAACACTTCCTCGAACGGCGCGTTTCCTATACGCAGCACATGAACACATACAAGAAAACAATACAATAAATAATAAATAGTACACCAAACAATTCCAACAGAAGTAATCTATACGTTACCACGAACGCGTGAGCGCGAGAATCACTAAAATCGGAGTTAAAACGCAAAAGATATGACTTTTCTAAGTTTCAGGGACTTGCTGGCAAAGTTTTAAAAGTTCCAGGGGCTTAACTGCGAAAATCCGAGGGCTAAAACATAATTTTGTATATAAACTCGAGGCTTTTCATGTAAAAAGGTAAAACTTGGACCTCGGGCGCAATATTAGACCTTGCAGGGGCTAAACCGAAAGAAAAAGGACCTAAACCGAATTGTTTTTGAACGGGCTAGGACCGCGGGTTGATTTCCAAAACTTGGAGGGCCTTTTTGCAAAACCGCCGAAGTTGACCGGTACTTTGCTGGATTGACTCGGGGCTTGGGTGGCTGTGGTTCGTCGGATCTTGATCCGACGGCCACGGATGGATCGGGCTGGAGCTTCGCCAGCGTGGGGAGAAGAGCGGCGGCGCCGCTGGCGTCCACGGCGGAGGGTCGCCGACGAGCATGCGAAATCGCGCTACGGGCCACGATTCGCGACGAGACTTGGTCGAGGAGAAAGAGGGGAGGACGGCGATCTCACCCCGGCAGATCACGTCGAGGGAGAAGCCCCGTCGGCGGCCGGCGACGGGGAATGGCGGCGGCAGCGCTACAAGAAACGATGGTGAGCTCGTTAGCGCGAAAAGAAACAGGCCCAAATGCGGGGGAAAACCGACGGAGAGCTTCGGTGCTTCGCGACGGACCTCCGGGGGTTTCTTCACGACCAAGGAAAGTCGACGACGGCGCGACCCGACGGCGCGGCGGCGGAGCTCTGAAGAAACGCGGCGGCGGCGAGCTACGCTAGGGTTTCGCGAGCGCGATGCACGAGCGAGCAGAGAGACAGGGGGC
Organism: Echinochloa phyllopogon; assembly: GCA_033239725.1. Taxonomy (NCBI): domain Eukaryota; kingdom Viridiplantae; phylum Streptophyta; class Magnoliopsida; order Poales; family Poaceae; genus Echinochloa; species Echinochloa phyllopogon. Next base: position 24,205,775 of record BTCW01000018.1, on the reverse strand, counting down.
TAGGGGGCGGCGCCCGCGAGAATAAAGGAGCTGGGCCCTCGACGTGCATGCCCGAGCCAGAGGAGGCGCTGTCGAGCCATGACCGGGTCGGACTCGAGTCCGACTCGGCGGGGAAGAAGCTGACGCGTGGGCCCCACGCGTCAGTGGGAGATGGAGAGGGGCAAAAGGGCGAGTGGGCCGGCGCGGACGACTTGGATCAGAAGAGTCTTGGGCCGGAAAAGGGAAGATGGCCCAAAGGGTTGGTCGGCCAAAAGGAAAAGAAAGGAGGGGCTGAGATGAACTGGGCCAAGAGTTCAAGGGCCGAAAACGAACTCGAACAAGAAGAACTATTCTAAACATCAAACAAATTCAAATTAAATTCGAATTTAAACAGAATTTAAATTCCAACTTAATTGAAAAGCAAGCAAAATACAAATGCAACAGCATGAATGCATCAACAATTTATTTTGACTAAAATTATTTAATATGATATTTAAATTGATAAAAAGGCTAGAAATTCCAATCAAACCATAGAAAATTTATTTAGGCCTTAATAAATCCTAGAAAATTTCAGAAGTTGCTACAATTTAATTGTGATGAATTTTAGAGTGTTACAAACCTACTCCCTTAAAGAGAATCTCGTCCTCAAGATTCGGATGGATTAGAGAAAATCTGAGGGAACTCTGCCATCAACTCATCCCCTCTTTCCCAAGTTGCCTCGCTTTCTCCATGATGACTCCATTGAACTTTACACGTCTTAATCACTTTACTCCTAGTAACTCTCTCAGCAGTTTCCAAAATCATAGCTGGATATTCCATATAAGTCAGATCATCTTGCACATTCAATTCATCCAAAGATAATTCTTCCTCAGGCACTCGAATGCACTTTTTCAACTGAGAGATATGGAAAACATCATGAACATCTGACAATCTAGATGGTAGTTCCAATTGGTATGCAACCTCACCTTTTCTATCAACAATTTTGAAAGGTCCAATAAAACGAGGAGATAGTTTGCCTTTTACCTTAAACCTTCTCAAACCTCGAATAGGAGAAACTGTCAAATGCACATAATCACCTACCTCAAAGGTTAATTCTCTTCTTCTTGTGTCTGCATAACTCTTCTGCCTGGACTGAGCGGTTCTCAAGTTCTCCCTAATGATCTGAATCTGTCTCTCAGGTTCCTGCAGAATTTCTGGCCCAAACACTTGACTTTCACCTGTCTCACTCCAATACAAAGGTGTTCTGCATTTTCTACCATAAATGGCTTCGAAAGGAGCCATTTTCAGACTTGCCTGATAACTGTTGTTATATGAGAACTCTGCATATGGAAGACTCTTATCCCAACTGCCTCCATGCTTCAAGGCACAAGCTCTCAACATATCCTCCAAAATCTGGTTAGTTCTCTTTGTCTGACCATTTGTTTGTGGATGATAAGCAGAACTGAAATTTAACTTTGTATCCATGGACTCATGTAACTTTTGCCAGAATCTAGATGTAAACTGAGTACTTCTATCAGAAACTATCTTCTTAGGCACACCATGCAGACAAACAATTCTAGACATATATAACTCTGCAAGTCTAGCACTAGAATGAGTAGTCTTTACGGGAATAAAATGAGCTACCTTGGTCAATCAATCCACTATGACCCATATAGAGTCATATCCAACAGTAGTACGAGGTAAACCAACTATAAAGTCCATACTAATCTCTTCCCACTTCCATTCAGGTACCTTGAGAGGTTGAAGCAAACCTGCCGGTCTCTGATGTTCAGCCTTAACCCGCTGACAGACATCATATAATGCTACATGAGCAGCCACATCCCTTTTCAATCCATACCACAAATACCTTTCCTTCAGATCCTGGTACATCTTAGTGCTTCCAGGATGGATTGAATATGCAGAACCATGAGCCTCTCTCAGTATTTTTTCTCTGAGAGACTCGATATCAGGTATACATATCCGTTTTCGGAACTAGATCGTACATTGCTCATCTTCGGTGAAATCTAGAGCTTTTCCTGTGAACATAGTTGCCTTGATTTATTTTATCTTCTCATCCGAAAGTTGACCCGTTCGAATCTCCTGCTCAAGTGTAGACTCAACCTCCGTAGTCACACTTTCTGCCTGATTAAGAAATCCCAAGTTCAGCCTTTCCATCTCAGCACACAACTCTGCTGGCAACTGATGACCAAGCACTAGATTAGCTTGTGATTTTCTACTCAACAGATCTGCAACCACATTTGCCTTGCCTGGATGATAGTTGATTCCCAGATCATAATCCTTGATCAATTCCAACCATCTTCTCTGCCTCAAATTCAGATCCTTCTAAGTGAATATGTACTTCAGACTTTTGTGATCAGTAAACAACTCATATCTGTTACCCAAGATATAGTGTATCCAGATCTTCAAAGCATGAACAACAGCTGCTAGTTCCAAGTCATGAGTAGGATAATTTAGCTCATGTTTCCTCAACTGTCTTAATGCATAAGCTATAACTCTACCTTCCTACATAAGAACACAACCAAGTCCTTTTCGAGAAGCATCACAATATATGTCAAAATTCTTGTGGATATCTGGCATAGCAAGCACTGGGGCTATAGTCAACTTCCTTCTCAATTCTTCAAAGCTGGCCTGACAAGATTCTGAACAAACAAACTCCTTGCCTTTCTCTAATAGCAATGTAAGAGGTTTCGCTATTTTAGAACAGCCTTCGATGAATCTCCTGTAATATCCAGCCAATCCCAGGAAGCTTCTGATCTCAGACACAGAAGTCGGAGGTTCCCAATCCAACACATCCTTGATTTTGCTAGGATCCACTGCAATACCTCCACCAGTAACAACATGACCAAGAAAGGATACTTGACTCAACCGGAATTCACATTTACTAAACTTGGCATACAACTGGTTCTCCCTGAGAGTCTGCAATACTAACCTCAGATGTTCCTCATGTTCCTCCTCATTCTTAGAGTAAACCAGAATATCATCAATGAATACCACCACAAATTTATCCAAAAACTCCATAAACACCTTATTCATCAGATACATAAAGTAGGCAGGTGCATTTGTCAATCCAAAAGACATCACTGTATATTCATATAATCCATACCTAGTGGTAAATGTTGTTTTAGGAATATCTGAGCGCCTGATTCTCAACTGATGGTAGCCAGATCGCAAATCAATCTTGGAGAAAACCTTAGCTCCTCGCAACTGATCAAATAAATCCTCAATTCTGGGCAAAGGATACTTGTTCTTGATTGTTACCTCATTTAAAGAACGATAATCCACACACAATCTCTGAGTGCCATCCTTCTTACCAACAAAAATAACAAGTGCTCCCCAAGGTGAAGAACTAGGACGAATATAACCCTTATCCAATAATTCTTTAAGTTGTTTCTTCAGTTCTTCTAGTTCATTAACAGACATTCTATAGGGTCTTTTAGAAATGGGAGCAGTACCAGGTAAAAGCTCAATAAGAAACTCAATGTCTCGGTCAGGTGGCATACTTGGCAAATCATCTGGGAAGATATCTGGGAAATCACAAACCACTCTGATGTCCTCAAGCGGTGCTCCCTTCAGCTGATTAACCGTACCATCTGCCGCTGCGAGTACTGTAGCAACAAATTCAACCTTTTCTCCTTGAGGGCTTGTTAACAACACTGACCTCTTGGCACACTGAATTATCCCATCGAATGCAGCCAACCATCCCATTCCAAGTATGACATCAATCCCCTTAGATTTCAGGACTATCAGATCAGCAGGAAAATCTACCCCTACTATTTTCAAATTAACACGAGGGCAGATAAAAGTAGCTTTCAAGATTCCTCCAGGGGAGCTGACTATCATATCACGCTTCATGGGGTGCATGGGTATATTATGGCTAGCTACATACTGAGCAGTAATGAAAGAATGAGATGCTCCAGAATCAAATAAAACTGATGCAGGGGCTGAGTTGACAAGGAACATACCAAGCACCACGTCCTGAGCCTCCTGCGCGGTCTCTGGGGCAACGTGGTTCACCCTACCACGTATCTGGTTCTGCTGACCTCTATTGCTCTGGGGCGTCTGGTTTCCATTCCGGTTGTGCTGCTGAGGAGGATTCTGCCTAGGTGCACTGCTACTCTGGCGCTGCGGAGTCTGAGCATTCCTCTTAGGACAGTTGTTGGCAAAGTGACTCGGATCTCCACATATGTAGCAAGCACGAGGGGTAGTAGAACTGCCTGGTGCAGGGGTCTTCACTGGAGTCTGAGTTGGGGTGGTTTGGCGGTTCTGCTGAAAGACTAGGCGCTGGGGTGGAGGTGCTGAGCGCTGACCCTGATTCTGCCCAAAGTTACCCCCTTGCCCACCAAAGCGAACGGGCACGCCCTGCTGAGGTTGCTGGAAACGAGGGCGAGTGTTACTGCTTGATTATCCTGAGGCTAGGAATTTCCTCTTCTGTTCCCCCAACTCACGACGCTTGTGTTCCAAGCCAATAGCCTTGTCCACCAACTTCTGGAATGTTGGGAAGGTGTGAGCCATGAGCTGATACTGAAGCGGTGAGATCAATCCTTCCAAGAACAGCTCCTGCTTCTGCTCATCTTCCTTCACCTCATCTAGGGCGTAGCGAGACAACTGAATGAACTTGTCCCTGTACTCGCTGACTGACATCCCCCCTTGCTTGAGAGAGAGGAACTCCTTCTTCTTTAGCTTCATGACACCGACAGGATATGATGACTCCTGAAGCTGTCCTTGAATTTCTGCCAGGTGATAGCATTAGGGGTGGCATGAGTAGCATGGTAAGCATCCCACCAATCCGAAGCTCATCCCTCCAAGTGGCCTGAAGCATACAAGACCTTCTCCCTGTCATTACATTGAGCCATGTCTAGCTTCTTCTGCTACCCGGTGCTAAAGGGTACCCCTTTAGCACCGGAAGTTTAGCACCGGTTGGGAATCCGGTGCTAAAGCCCGTTCCCAACTGGTGCGGATGTGAGGTTCTCTGGTAGTGTATAGTACAAGTACTATGCATGATGTTTAGTTCCATGTCTGAACATGGCAACACCTAGATTGCAAGGAGTGCTCTCTAAAGGCAACCCATCCAACTAAAAAACGGGGAATGGAGGAGCATTGTTGCCATGCATAGTGCAACTAGTAAACTAGCAATTAAACTATATATTTTTACCATAAAGAGTACTTGTTTGAACACTAGACAACGTGAGGGCGTGAGGACATTGATAGGTAGTTAGGTACGGGGTACAACCAACTATTGTTAGACGACCATTTCTCCTCAGGTTGAGAAGTTCATACTCCAACTACTGTCATGTCACTATCTATGGATTCTTTTGGTTTAAAAGGTCTAATTCTTTTCCCTTTCATGTAGCAGGTGCAGCGTCCTAGCTCCCTTCACTCACAAACAAGTGTATTTTAGACATTGTCATGCTTTTCAAAACACAATTTCGGCTAATAGTTTTTATGAAAAAAACTTAGTCGCTGGTCCCGCTCCAAATTCCCTAGAAGACTACGGAGACAAGCTCGATAAGTTAGCGGTGCGATGGCTAGCTAACTACTAGGATTAGCTACTCGCTGTCGTGAATGGTCATGGTCGCTTTTCTGTACGTGCTTCGTCCGTTACAAGAAAGGTTAAAGGTAATGGTTATTATTGAAGTTCGTTACAAATATGGCCTTCTTAATCTGGCAATATTAAGCTCCGATAGTTTTAACTTGCTATTGGCCCAGACGTCAACTGAAATGAATCGGACTCCCTGTACCATTGTGATAGTCCCAGAATCAACAACTATCACGTACAGAATTCATTTCAGTATAATAGCACATCCATACATCGATTAAGATCCTCAAACATGATATAAATAATATAGCGGTCTGATACAAGCCCTCTGGGCTAAACGACAATATGAAAATACTACGTAGTGGTAACTAGGATCTTCTAGTGCTTCTGGCTATAACCTCCACAGTCATCCTTGAGCGTAGTGCACAACCTTCAATCATACCACCCATCGTGTTGAACTCGTGGTCAGGGTCTTCTCCTGTGTACCCAGAGTCTGTCCCCAAGGAAATGGGACATGTCCACGTCACTAACCATTTATGCAGGAAGCTTTAAAGTGGACTATTCTAGTAATCAAATATTCAAGAATTATAAGCGCTAGGGTTTCCTATGCGCATAGTAGCAGAATAACCAAGTTCTCTCATCCAGACCGGGCTCGTCCTGCCGCAACAGGTTCTCGTATAAACATCCGCCAACTTCTTTCACTCACTAGTTGACATGGTGAGCTCCCTCCCAATCTGTCTCATCAGCATGCTGGTCCAACCTCTCATATCCCAGTTCAAGGTAAAGGTAAGAAAGCAGATTCCCATGCTAGTCTGAATGAGCTAGATGAAGGATCGTCCGTGACCATGGACACGGCTATACGTATAGTTTACACTCTGCAGAGGTCCTACTCCAGGACCTATCCGGGCTGCAGATGGCAACTGACCGTGTTGAGACCCAGCCCACAAGAAAGACCCTAAAAAGTAACGGTTCCATCATGCTTCCCTAGGCTCAGGGAAACATCTGCACGCTAACATCTTCCCTAGGGCTGTGAAACCTTCCTGCCATGGCCAGTGGAGGTTGTGGTATATCTGGGAGAGTACACCGCAACGAGTCGCCCTTACACAAATCAAGCTCGAATCTCCTAACAGTCCTGGTACCGCACTAGATAGGCTTGCTGGAACCCTACCCATTCTGGGTAGATGGTGAGCACTGTAATTTCCCACTTCCAGACATTCCGACGTGGCCCTTAATTGTCGGTAAAGCGAGTATCAGCATCAAAACGATCCGCCGGCAACGGTCCGATATCGACACCCATCACAGGTATTGCCGCCCAAACTCCTCAAAAGTCACCAAAGTTTGTACCCCCCACAGGTACTCCGTAGAAATTGCCCGAGTGCAGTTGCCAAGCACCCCAATCAAAAGATCAAGTTGTTATGGCTCGCTTCCACCGCCTTGCTTCTCTATCTTCACCCAAGCCACCCAACTCATACCAAGAATGATCAACCATATCCATCCCAACACATGCAAGCATAGCATATATATAAAGTGGCTAACAGGGTAGCAAGGTAACAGGGTAGATAAAAGGGCAGTGCAGGGCTTTAACAATATCATGTGAATAAAGTAAAGCGCTAGCATTCTAGTTTGCATGTCTAATAGGTATTTTAGAGATTGGTTGGATGTGAACCTAGTAGTATGTCCTCCTCCTCGTCAAGGTAGTTGGGGTAGAAGTCGGTCTCCTCGAGACTCATCGGGGCTCCTAATACCACGGAAAGAAAATAAGAACGGAAACTACTAGCAAAGAAACACCAAAACAGCGAAGCAAGAAGACCCAAATAATACCAAGCTCTATACTAACGCGTAGATCATGATTTTAGAAAAATATAGAAACGAGTTTCATATTTTTCCAAGCTATGATTAATTTATTATGATTTTTCAAAGATTAAAACATTTTTTGAAATTTTTAAATAGATTCTAGAAAGGAAAAATAGAAAACAGTAACCTGCTGACGTCAGCATGACATCATTAGTGGGGTCATCTATGCTGCCCTGCTGACGTTTGCGTTGACCGGTCAATATTGACCAGTCAACAGTCAGCAAGTCAGTGGCCCACAGGTCAGTCTCCTTCGATCGCTGACAAGCGGGCCCTGGCTGTTAGCGGAGTTAAACAAGAAAAGAAAAAGGAGAGCTCGTGGGCCGGCCATGGGCCAAATCTGCTGGGCCTGCCCAAGTCGAGCTGGGGCTGCGGCTTGGCTGAGCTGCGGTGTAGTGCGGTGGACTTGGTCCACCGTGGACCGTGCGGGCGGTCCACGAACGCGGGGTTCACGGGATCTGGAGTGGCCATGCGAAATCCTCTACGTTTTTGCTGGACGGCCTTGGTGTCGCCCGCGGTGCGGCCGGCCCGCACGAGAACGCACGCGTGACAGCGCGGCGCAGCGCGACGCGTGGCGCAACTCGGGGCTTAGCAGGCGAGCGGCACGATAGCGGCCTTGGTTAGCGCGTGTGCGCTGATGGGAACTAGGGTTTCCCGATCTTCCATCAGGTGAAGGATAACTCGTTTTGGGCGCAGCATGACACACCGATCCGGCTTCAAGTCAGCAAACTCGAACCCTGCAATCTTAGCACCACGACTCCTCTGGTTATCAACCGTGTCACAACCCGGTTGACCTCACCAAGAAGGCTAATCTCTGCCTGCGAAACGAAGAACACAAGCAAGAACTCGAAAGAAGCAGCTCTCAAAGGAAGTGACACTGCAGATGTATGATTAAGATCAAAAGTTGGGGTTCTACAAACCGATAACGGCGAAACTGTTCTCGACAGATTAATCTAAAAAAAACCCAAACCCTAATGTGGCGGCAGCTACTGATTATATGAGGGTTGGGGCTTGCATAACCCCCTAACCGTGTCCACAATGGACCCCAACATGATACACGGGCCAACAGCCCAAAAGATGGCGTCGCAGCACCCTGGCAGATTCTGGACGTCCACTTGTTTCGACGATTTCTGATGACTCAGAACGAATTTTGAGGTGGGACTAGTACCATTGAAAATCTTATCTCCTTAGCTTTCCAAGCATATGTAGAACGTAAAAAACCGACCCGTATGCGTCCTGGGAAATGAATTTAGTGCGGGCTGCTCCTGGACTCCGAGACGGACTCGAACTTGAGTTTCTTTGGGCCTCCACCTTGGAGACTCGAATCAGATTAGCCTTAGGCCTTCTTCTTGACTGGGAAAATCTTGTTGGTCTCCTTCTTCTCCATCCCAAGCACCCCTAATGGACATATGTATGTATGGGTGTTATGTCCTCATCATCCTCCCCTTATTCATGAAGTATAGTTTGTGGAGCTCGGAAGGCCAAATATATAGCAAGGAGTAGCAAATAACGAATGCACAATAGCAAAGTTCAATAAGTATCCAAAGCACAAGTCATAATTGCTGGCTCAGACGTGTCCTAGGCGTAGCACAACAAGTTGGAACAAGAAACGATGGATAAAGCTCATGGAACAAGCAAAACAACACTCTATGCAATTGCTTTTTAATCTTTTCAGCAATTTCTCTGTAGGACTAGTAGGAATTAAGATGTTTTATTTTTCTCAACTATTGTTTTTATATTTTTCTCTGAATAATGATATCAAAAGCTCCAACCATAAAAATTTGCATCTATTTTTGAGGTGAGATGCGGCCTAGGGAATTTTAGGAACAATCTCTAAAAACTCTGAAACAACTTGATCAATTTTTTTATTTATCTTCTTGATTCTTTTTGAATTTTTTGACTCGACCAAACAAGCCAAGGTCTAGTTTGGGTCACCTTCGAATGAAGTCACGAATCTGCTGTAAAAATTTGAGCCAAAACGGAGCACCGAGGGAAAAGTTATGCCTGCTTTATGAAAGATATCTCAAATTATGTTTTCCAAAGGCACGAAAAACAGCAGCGGCTACGGTAAACTTCCTCCTAGTGTCCGTGGCAGAAAGCAATAGGTATTCGCCAGATAAAACAAGGATCAAGTATGCAATGCAAAAGCGATAAAAGCGGCTTGCAACCTATCTAGGGCTTGCACAGCGAGAGTTCACACAAGGCGGCTAGCGAGGCAAATCGAGTAATGTGGTGACTCGAATTATTGTATGGCTAAACGTGGATGGGATAGCGGCGGAAACAAACGAATCACAACAACGGGCGATTGAACTACGACACGAACACAACTAAAACAAGCAACGAGACTTGACCACAGACACAAACTCAACAAAGCGAAACTGAAACGAAATTGCAAAGGCTAAAAGGGTACTAGGACAGCGGAAATTTTTTTAGGGCTATTTTCTGGACTATAGGACGAAGGCGAAAGGACGAACCTGACGGTAAACCTGTCTCTGAATACCACTTAATGGAAACTAGGGTGCCCGATCTTCCGTTAGGTGAAGGATAACTCGTTTTGGGCGCAGAACGACACACCGATCCGGCTTCAAGTCAGCAAACTCGAACCCTGCAATCTTAGCACCACGACTCCTCTGGTTATCAACCGTGTCACAACCCGGTTGACCTCGCCAAGAAGGCTAATCTCTGCCTGCGAAACGAAGAACACAAGCAACAACTCGAAAGAAGCAGCTCTCAAAGGAAGTGACACTGCAGATGTATGATTAAGATCAAAAGTTGGGGTTCTACAAACCGATAACGGCGAAACTGTTATCGACAGATTAATCTAAGCAAAACCCAAACCCTAATGCGGTGGCAGCTACTGATTATATGAGGGTTGGGGCTTGCATAACCCACTAACCGCGTCCACAATGGACCCCAACATGATACACGGGCCAACAGCCCAAAAGATGGCGTCGCAGCACCCTGGCAGATTCTGGACGTCCACTTGTTTCGACGATTTTTGATGACTCAGAATGCATTTTGAGGTGGGACTGGTGCCATTGAAAATCTTATCTCCTTAGCTTTCCAAGCATATGTAGAACGTCAAAAACCGAGCCCGTATGCGTCCTGGGCAATGAATTTAGTGCGGGCTGCTCCTGGACTCCGAGGCAGACTCGAACTTGAGTTTATTTGGGCCTCCACCTTGGAGACTCGAATCGGATTAGCCTTAGGCCTTCTTCTTGACTTGGAAAATCTTGTTGGTCTCCTTCTTCTCCATCCCAAGCACCCCTAATGGACATATGTATGGGTGTCATGTCCTCATCACCACGCCATGGCTCAACGGCAGCGAGGGTTGATGAGCTCGCGGTGGAGCGACGACTCCCACGGCTCGCGACGGCGAGAGCTTGGCTCGATCTGGGCGGAAGGAAAAGGGGCTCCGGCGAGACGAGGGCAGCGGGAATGCAAGGCTGCCTTGGCTTGGCTAGGTGCTCGTGAGTGCGCGGCAAGTTCTTGGCTTGTTCGTGCCGCGGCCATGGCGTGCGCGCATGCCGGGCGGTGCCGGTGCGCGGCGGCGCCTTGGCGACCTGGATTAGCGAAGATCGGCGACGGCGGTTTGCGCGGGGGTGCGGGGCGACGGGGTCCTGCATAGAGAAATTGGCACCCATCACAGGTATTGCCGCCCAAACTCCTCAAAAGTCACCAAAGGTTGTACCCGCCATAGGTACTCCGTAGAAACTTCCCGAATGCAGTTCCTAAGCACCCCAATCAAAAGATCGGGTTGTTATCACTCGCTTCCACCACCTAGCTTCTCTATCTTCACCCAAGCCACCCAACTCACACCAAGAATGATCAACCATATCCATCCCAACACATGCAAGCATAGCATATATATAAAGTGGCTAACAGGGTAGCAAGGTAACAGGGTAGATAAAAGGGCAGTGCAGGGCTTTAACAATATCATGCGAATAAAGTAAATCGCTAGCATTCTAGTTCGCATGTCTAATAGGTATTTTAGGGATTGGTTGGACGTGAACCTAGTACTACGTCCTCCTCCTCGTCAAGGTAGTTGGGGTAGAAGTCGGTCTCCTCGAGACTCATCGGGGCTCCTAATACCACGGAAAGAAAATAAGAACGGAAACTACTAGCAAAGAAACACCAAAACAGCGAAGCAAGAAGACCCAAATAACACCAAGCTCTATACTAACGCGTAGATCACGATTTTAGAAAAATATAGAAACGGGTTTCATATTTTTCTAAGCTATGATTAATTTATTATGATTTTTCAAAGATTAAAACATTTTTGAAAATTTTAAATATATTCCAGAAAGGAAAAATAGAAAATAGTAACATGCTGACGTCAGCATGACATCATTAGTGGGGTCATCTATGCTGCCCTGCTGACGTTAGCGTTGACCGGTCAACATTGACCAGTCAACGAAGTCAACAGTCAGCAAGTCAGTGGCCCACAGGTCAGTCTCCTTTGATCGCTGACAAGCGGGCCCTGGCTGTTAGCGGAGTTAAACAAGAAAAGAAAAAGGAGAGCTCGTGGGCCGGCCATGGGCCAAATCTGCTGGGCCTGCCCAAGTCGAGCTGGGGCTGCGGCTTGGCTGAGCTGCGGTGCAGTGCGGTGGACTTGGTCCACCGTGGAGCATGTGGGCGGTCCACGAACGCAGGGTTCATGGGATCTGGAGTGGCCATGCGAAATCCTCTACGTTTTTGCTGGACGGCCTTGGTGTCGCCTGCGGTGCGGCCGGCCCGCATGCGAACGCACACGTGACGGCGCGACGCGCGACGCAACTCGGCGCTTAGCGGGCGAGCGGCACGATAGCGGCCTTGGTTAGCGCGCGTGCGCTTGGCCTCCAGCCAGCACTGGGCCACGCCATGGCTCAACGGCAGCGAGGGTTGATGAGTTCGCGGTGGAGCGACGGCTCCCACGGCTCGCGACGGCAAGAGCTTGGCTCGATCTGGGCGGAAGGAAAAGAGGCTCCGGTGAGACGAGGGCAGTGGGGATGCAAGGCTGCCTTGGTTTGGCTAGGTGCTCGCTAGTGCGGGGCAAGCTGTTGGCTTGTCTGCGTCGCGGCCACGGCGTGCGCGCATGTCGAGTGGTACCGGTGCGCGGCGACCTGAGTTAGCGAAGCTCGGCATCGGCGGTTTGCGTGGGGGTGAGCGGCGATGGGGTCTTGCACAGAGAAATGGCCATGGCCCGAAGACCGGGTCCAGGGGCTTGCACAGCTGCGGTGGCGGTTTCCCTCGGCATGAAGGCTGGATCACACGAGTAGAGGGGGACGGCGGTGTTTACCAAGGGGCGGCGAAGAAGAGAGTGGCCGGCTCGATGATGGCTTGCGGAACGTCGATGCGGCGCTTCTTCTCTGGCTACGGCCTCCCTTCCTCGTGGCGTCGCTCCAGTCCACCACGCTCCAGCTCGCGGTGCTTCATCAAGGCGGTGAAGCTCCACCTCTTCCTATTCGTGGCGTTGCCCGGCTCGGCGCGCCCCTCCATCTTTCTCCCTCCCTTTCCCTCTCTCTTGGCGGCGGCTTGGATGGCAAAACCCCAGAGGCGGCTAGGGTTCGTGGGCATCTGAAGGCGCGGCTAAATAGGACGGCGCCCTAGGGCAGGATGGGCGAGCGCGCGGGTGCGGACGGCCTGAGATTTGGGCGTTCGTGCCCCTGGCCATGCGTCGCCATCCGGACGGGCCACCACTGCTTGGTGCCGCGATTGGCTAGGCGGCAGCTCACGCGCGACACATGAATTAGCGACGCGACGAGAGAGGGCGACTGACGTCGGTGTGAGGGAGAGAGTGGTTGAGAGGTGGTAGAAAGCTGGCAGGCTGGCCCCACCTGTCAGCGGAAGAAAACAGGGAGTGCGCGGCGGGGAAGGTGGGCCGGCTGCTGGGCTGGGTTGACGTTTGGGTTAGTTTGGGTCCAGATTAGTTTAGGTTAGTTAGGAATTAGTTTAATTTGAATTCAAATTTAGAATTTGAATTCAAATTCAAGCAAAAACCCAATAAGACCAAAAAGATCCAAATCAAGCTTATTTGATCCTTAGCAAACAATTTCAAGTTTTAAATTTAAATTAAATCGCCTAGGAACATAGGAAGCAAAAAGAAAACAACCTTAATGGTGTTTGCATGCACACAATGCACCAAAAGTTTTTCAAAATTGAAATTTTTGCATTCAACAAACCTACGAAAAACCCGGGATGTTCTGCCATTAAGCATAAAGAAGATTTGAAATATGGAAATCCATGGGAGTGCTATACTTGTTGGAAGTCTATTGTTTTCTAGTGGTATATACCCCTATATAAACATTCAAATATATCAGCGGGACTGAGATAATATTGAAAGGAAGTCATTTTGCACATCAGTCTTGCGGTCTATCACAAAATTCAGTCGGTGGTACGTACCGTAGCCCGGTAGCTGTCCATGTGCGTGGTTCGGTCGCCACCAGTTGCTAGTAGCCTACGACTCTCATGCACGTACAATGTCGAGAGGTCAATTACGAGTATTTCGAAGTCGCTTCTGCAATGCCAACCAACCAAGACTAGCTCGCAGAATTTTTCCGGTGATCAGTGAACGCTGGTGCCGGTTCTTGAACTCTTATTTAATACCTGTCTTATTACTGACGATCTTGCTTGATTTTCTGGCCTCATGGCTGTTCATAATGTAATGCACAGTACCATCAATAATTTCATTTGTCTAGATGGAACTCTTTCTCTGAAGCTTCATCAAGGTAATGACATACAATCAGATCAACACCATTTCCCAATTATTACTCTCCGCTTCAATGCCCAATGAATTTGTCAACTTTATACCACCAACATGCTATTAACATATGCTTTGATGAAGCACTATAAATACCCATGCAAACTTTAGTTCAGCACTCATCTCATCCCATCTCACACTAGTAACCTCACACAATGGCATGCACTAAGCTGGTAGCCCTAGGTTTCATCGTCCTCTTGAGCATGGGATTAGCCAATGCTGTAAGGGTGGCTAGGTACTCTAGTGCGGGAGGAACCGGTACGGGAGAAGGTGGCGGTGGTGGATATGTGAACGCCGGCGGCTCTGGGTCTGGGAGTGGTTCTGGTGCTGGTGAGAGCGGTTCAACCGGCGTGCATACTAGTAGTGGAGGTGGAGGTGGTGGTAGCAGCTACTATAGTGGCTCTCGGTATGGTGGTGGATCTGACTCAGGTTCAGGCTCTGAGGGCTCATATAATGGCTATGATGGGTATTCTAACGCTGGTGGTAATGTTGGTGGCGGAGGCGGAGGACAAGCAAACCCTTAGAAGTTCTACCTCCAAGAAGATGGAGCCCATCCTATGGTGTTTTCCGTTGCTGTTGTATTAGAATTTGCTTTCTTTTTTATTTGCATCGTTATGCATGTGCTAAGTTGCATCAAATCAATAGTGGGCTCCATCATTGTACAAGTAAACACATAAATATATGTAAGTTGGCATGCATATCATAGTGTGTGACTAATGATTGAGACTCTACTATTATCCATTTGCCTGTCCGCCCTCTATATGTATGGATTTTTCTGAAGTTATCTAACTAGTTCTTCGAGGGAACTGAGATCAAATGCAGTAGTAACTGCTACTGCAAGATACCCACTGCACGTGATCTGAACCGTCCATTTTAGGGGATGTACGGATCTGATCCACTGCTACAGTATTTTGTGAACAGTACCATCCGCTATAGTATATGAACAGTGACCGACCGGTGCCCTCGTACCTTCCTCTGACTGCAACTGGACCCGGGTTGCTACAGTACCACTGCTTAACTTGCAGTGGTAGTAGCTACTGCAACGGATCCTGGTCCTCTTCGAAGATATATATGTTCCGTTACCACATATATATAACATCAAGCGATAGGGTTCCATCTGCATTTATTAGCAGCAAATCGATGGTCGAAACAGATAAATTACTGCAAGATGTCTTATATTGCATCTCAAACAGGCTGGAACCCAGCCTGAATGTTCCCTGGCCTGCACACAAGATGCTACTGTTGGAGCCATTGCCGAGGGTTCCGGCAATTTTACAAAGGTGACAAAGTTACGCTACGACCACATCCTAGTCTCTGCATAGCTAACATATACACATCCTATTGAATTTTAATGAAGTACAAGAACTCCATGACTATCATCATGTGGCGGCAAATTACAGTACCAGTACCATGATGTTTAATTAGTTGCATGTCTGAACATGGTAACACCTAGATTGCAAGGAATGCTCTCTAAAGGCAACTCATCCAACAAAAAAACGAGGCACGGAGGAGCATTGTTGCCATGCATAGTGCAACTAGTAAACTACCAATTAAACTATATTATTTTACCATAAAGAGTACTTGTTTGAACACTAGACAACGTGAGGGCGTGAGGCCATTGATAGGTAGTTAGGTACGGGGTACAACCAACTATTGTTAGACGACCATTTCTCCTCAGGTTGAGAAATTCATACTCCAACTACTGTCATGTCACCATATATGGATTCTTTTAGATTTAAAAGGTTTAATTCTTTTCCCTTTCTTGTAGCAGGTGCAGCGTCCTAGTTCCCTTCAGTCACAAACAATGTATTTTAGACATTGTCATGATTTTCAAAACACAATTTCGGCTCATAGTTTTTATGAAAAAAAACTTAGTCGCTGGTCCCCCTCCAAATTCCCTGCAAGAATACGGAGACAAGCTCGATAAGTTAGCGGATTAGCTGCTCGTTGTCGTGAATGGTCATGGTCGCTTTTCTGTACGTGCTTCGTCCGACACTACGTGACAAATACGTTTTAGGTAGTACTTACCTTGTCCGTTACAAGAAAGGTTAAAAGGTAACGGTTATTGTTGAAGTTTGTTACTAATATGCACTACCGGAGACAGGGCATTTACGTCAAGTAGCATGTACGTCTCTAGCTTGTCAGTGGTTACCGGAGTGGCCGACGGCGTTACGGAAAGCAAGGCACGGGGTGTTACTTGATTCCACCGAGGACGGTAGCTCCGTTGGCTATGTCTCGTTATGCACAGTCCCGTGTTGGGAGTCCCTGCGGTACGGGAACTCCGCATGTTGCGCTCTTTGTTTTTGTTGTTGGCATGTGTTGCCCGCACTCCGGACGCCATTGACCCCCTCAAGTTGCGCCCTGAGGGTCAGTCAATCTCGGTGCCTAGAGTCTCACCACCTTGTTGTACCTTAGCGGCTACTGACTTGTTAGGGTGTCTTGTGAAAAACCTCGTAGCGTCCCTATGCAATCACACCTTGGAAGTGTTGATGTGTGTTGGCGGTCGTTACATCACGTTTTCGACCACCAATACTCGGGAATAAAAGAGGATATATGTGATATTCCATGTACTTAGGTTTATTTCTACATTTGTACAGGTACAACAACGAGAAATATGTGCTATAGGGGTCGGAATTGACCGATTCGGCCGAACGACTCCGTTCGGCCGGTTACCCCCCTTAGCCGTATAGGACACCGGGACACGTCCACGTCATCGATGACAAAGCAACAACCGTGAGTGACACATGGACGATCGCCATCTCACTTTCGGGCCAAATCAACACGAAGGACATCAACCCAAGCCAACCTAGGAGGTCCACAAGCAAGAGGCGGTGTTGGGGAGGCCGGCCACGGGCCAGGCCCAGTTCGGCCGAACCCAGGCCTTCGGCCAAACCGCCCCCAGCTGCCAAACCGACCAAGGGAGAGCATCCAAGTCATCCAGCATCCAAGGCGGTGGATCTGATGGTTCGGCCGAATTGGGCAGTTCGGCCGAACCAATCCATTCGCCCGAATCCCCGGGGATTCGGTCGAATTGGCCGGGCCACCGCCTCTCACTCCCTTGGCTCCCACTCCACTCCCACTGACATGCTCAAGCTATAAATAGAGGAGTATTTCACTTGTTTCACACACACTCAAGCCAAGGAGCTCTCATTCCACTTCTTTCTAGTAGAGTTAGGATAGTTTAGTTGGGAGTTAGAGTTGAGTCGAGCTGTGCCTCGGAGGTTCCGGAGTCGTCTTCAGAAGCTCTGGTATAAACTCTTGTATCTTTTCCTTTTCCTTCTGTAAGACTTTGAGTTATCAATATAGTTATATTTATCACATTGCCCTTGTCATTTATAGCTTGCTTCTACTTTATTCTAGTTGCATCTATATCGTGTTTAGACTATAGTTAGTTGTAGCTCTAGTGCTTCTAGACCTTGATTAAGTCTTTGTCTTAGCTGGTTCTTCGATCTTGCTCAATACTTGTGGTGAATTGTCACTGGGGTATTGACAAGGTTGCTCGCTCGTGCTAGCAGAGTAAGTAGTTGTTGACTAGTGTGGGAGTGGTTCCCAGACTATCCAGCGGCCTTAGTTTGACCCCACGTCTACGGAGGTGGTAGCCGTTAGGTGGTGACAGCCCTATACGGCCTACGTAGTCCATCACATTCGTCGTGGCCTGCAGGATCCCAGAGTGTAGGATTGGTGGCACCCCTTCTCATCCCTTTCTGCGTGTCATAGGTTCTATTGTCCCGACGCTAAGACAATAGAGTTAACCCTGATCTCTGAGTACTGGCTCTTCAGCCACTGTATCTCTAAGCCCGAGTGACATAGGTAGATAAAGTACCCAGGATTCCTCTATCTCTTCTCATTGTCCTCCCAACTATCTATTCCTTCTCTTTCCTATCTGAGCCACCCTTGAGCTGTGTGTCACGGTATAATAACTCCTATCCAATACCGTTTATCCCCTATCTTGCTAGTAGTGTACCCTTCTCTGATAGTCTTGAATATCCGTTTGCTAGTAATCTTGCCAAAGCTTCCCTGCGGAAATATAAATTACGATACCTCGGATTACTCCCTGGTGAAGTGCTACAGCGGTAATTCTATGCGCTTGCAGAATATTTATATATTTTACTAAGCCATAAGAAAAACCATTGAAACACTCCTTACCCTAGTACTTGGATTCACAATCCTGATATTGGATCGTAAGAAGTGCCAACAATCATTTCTGGCGTCGTTGCCGGGGAAGCAATTGGCTAGATACTTTCAAACTTTTATCTCAAGCTATCTTAGTTGAGTATACCGCTACTCAAGCGGGTTTATCCTTGCTCTGTTTCGTTGGTCTTGTGAAGCAGAGCAGTGCATGACTGGTTTCCAACTACCGTCAAACTACCAAGAAAATCCTGAGTCTCTTGTGAGGAAAGTGCGACCCCGTCTTGTACCTCCTCAGAAGCAGCTCATTCCGACGAGCCCAGTCTTTCCCGTCATTGACCTTGCTTCATCGAGGATGGCAAGCAAGACGATCTGCGAGTTCTCTGCTCCATCGAGCGAGAATGTGCGTGTTGGACCAGCTCCGCCAGTCGGAGAGGGGAACTTCAAGCTCAAGCCAGCCCTCATCAACATGGTGCAGGCTAGCCCGTTCTGTGGCAAGCCGCACGAGGATTCCAACGCTCATCTTCAGCATTTTCTGGAGATTTGCAACACCTTCACCATACGTGGGGTAAGCATTGATGCCATTCGCCTTCGTTTATTCCCTTTTTCATTATTAGGCAAGGCGAAACAATGGTTTTATGCTAACCGCGAAGCCATAGAAACTTGGGATAGGTGCACTAGCGCATTTTTGCTAAAATTCTTTCCGGTTGGGAAAACCAACGTCCTCCGAAACAAAATTGCTAGTTTCCAGCAGCTAAAAGATGAACAGTCCCGGAGGCATGGGATTGCCTCCAGGACTATATATCTTCTTGTCCTCACCATGGTATGCAGAGTTGGTTTATCATTCAAACCTTTTACCACGGGCTTAGAAGCTCTGCCCGTGAGTATCTAGATGTTGCTGCTAGAGGTTCTTTCTTCTCTCTTGAGGAGAGCCGTGCAAAGGCCCTCACAGAGAAAATGGTCGAGAACCAAGGTTGGTTCGACGATCGAGCCCAACCTCGGACCCGAGGAGTTCACCAAGTTGAACCTCTGGACATGCTCGCTGCCAAGATGGACCTCCTGATGAAGAAACTGGAGGCCCATGCTCAAGAAACGGTGCAAGCCATGGATGCTCGCATGACTTGCGAGGTCTGTGGCAACATTGGCCATTCGGGGAGCGACTGCCCCGAAACGCGAGAAGATGCCCACTACGTCAAGAACTCCAACAACAACGGGTATCGACCGAACAACTACGACAATCAAGGCTGGAATTCACGCCCAAACCTCCCATTCGAGAGGCCTCAACAAGGTAACAATTTCAATTCCAGCAATTTCAATAATCAGCCATCACTTAGAGATCTAGTGTTTGGCCAGGGTAAAATCACTGAAAATATCAATAAAAAGCTTGCTGCTAACGATAAAATCCTGGAAAGCATAGACTCTAGGATGGATTCCTTTGCTTCTACTATAAAAAGCCAACTGAGTTTCAATAAAATGATAGAAACCCAAATTGCTCAGTTAGCTGCAGCCGTTCCTATCACTGAATCAGAGAAGATTCCGGGGCAACCCGAAACTTCCATCGAAAAAGTAAATGTTGTTACTACGAGACAAGGTAAGGTGTCTCGTAGTACGTTTCGTACTAATCATGCAGGTAAGATCGCGCACATCCAAGTACAAATACCAAGATGGACCTACCTACCAAGAGCTGCTAAGAGAGCAATCACGAAGACCTCTCCGGAGAGGAAGGAAGATTCCAGAGTACCCATCATCCAGTGCACGATCTGGAATCGTCGCATTGATGATGCTCTATGTGATCTGGGGGCCAGCATAAACATCATGTCCAAGGTATTATTTAAGAAATTATGCTACCCTACTTTGTCATCTACAAATGCCCAGCTACAACTTGTGGACTCAACAATCCGCTACCCTAAGGGGGTGATCGAGAATGTTCCGGTCCGCGTTTGGGGACGTTATGTCCCTACGGACTTTGTCGTCCTTGACACGGGGAACGATTATTCGTTTCCCCTTGTGTTGGGCCGGCCATTCTTGAACACCACCCGGGCTAGAATCGATATGGATGCGAGAGAAATCTCGTTCCGTATTGACGGAAGATTGATATACTTCAAGTTTCAACCACGGGAAGAGAAGAAGACAAAGCCTCTCACACTGGAGCAGAAGAGCGCCGAGTGTTTCCTGAAGGCACTCATCAATGGAGAGCTGGAAATACTCGGTGGTGAGCAGTTCAAATGGAATGAGCCGACAGGACCAATGCAAGCAGAAGAGATGGATCTTCTCATAAAGAAATATGAAGAAGACCAAGCCCTCTGGAATTCTCTAGAGGAACCGATCCCACCGCCACCAACACAGAAGAAGACTAAGAAGATGTGGCAGAAGACTGTTGCATCACTCGAACCACCCACTCCGGGATCGGACGATGACAAAATCAACTGAAGACAGGAGGAGTCCCGCTCACGGACTTTAAACATGAGCTCTCGCCGCGAGGAAAACCGGTATGTATCTCATGTTTCCCTTCCAAAATTTTATTTTCTATCATTGCATTTGCATGTTTCCCTTCCAAAATAAATGAACCACTTGTGTAATTAATTTGAAAGAGAGTAGAAAAAAATTGCAAGCATGGTAAAAATAAATGGACAATGTGCTGAAATTTATTTACAGTGGGTGTAAAATGTAATTCTCATCATTTTTACCCCTTCTAGAACATCTCCATTTATTTACCACCATCACCAACCAGCACAAAACATGTCTACCCCACTCAACATGGCTGCACACTCACCAATTATCACAAACATGGCAGCATGGGGGTGACTCCACTAACCTCCACTTTGGTCATGTTAAATTTGCATCTTACCTACCACTAAAATCCACTCACATGACCAAGGCAAGTGCTGGCCACATAATTTTGCATGCAACCAAGGCAAAGGTGAGTGCTGCACTCACGTGGGAGTGCCCAGGCCACTCAGTCCAATTCGGCCGAATTGGGCCATTCGGTCGAATGGCCTGGCTGCCTCCCCTCTGCCTATAAATGCTGGGCATTGCTTGCTAGCTTCTCACACACTCACACTCTGAAAAATCCCACCAAAAGCTCTCTCTCTCTCTATCTCTCTCAAGTTTCTTGCTCAAGTTCTTCTTTAGATCTTGCTCAAGTTGGTTCACTTGCATTGCCGAAAAATCCAAAAAAAATATTTTGCCTTTGTTCGATCTTTGTGCTGAAACTTGAACGTGTTTGTGGTGTTTTCCGACACCCACAAGAACGACTAATCTTTTGTGGAGGTTTTCATCCCCGCAAGAACCACTAACTCTCTCGAACGACTGACTTGATTTACTTGTGCTAACCCCATATATTAAGTCCTTCGGGTAGTCGTTGCGCTAACCTTTTGCACGAAGCATGTCGAAGCTCTTCTCCGCGTTCCGTCACTCCGCCCGGCTGAGCAAACACTCGGACGATGCTGGGAGCTCCCCTGCCCCGTCCCGCAGTTCAAGCCGGATAGAGGTGGACGAGTTAGGGGCAGCCGACTTGGGGAGAGGCTTCGCCTCGCAACCAACCCGGCAGCTCCTGAACGAGAGTGACATCATTCTCCAGACGGACCGGGAGCGGAACGTCTTCAACATGCTACGCCTGAAGGAGTTTGAGCATACCCGTGTCTACGAGCAGGACCTGCTCGTAAGAACGGGTATGGACGAAGAGTTCCCAGAAGTATTCGAAGCCGTTGGCTGGGGCAACTTCTGGTGCGTCACGAACAAGGTTCGTATCTCCTCACCCTCGAATTTCTTTCGACTCACATCTGGACGGGAGGGTGTTTGCTTTTGATTTTTCAACCAAAAGTATTCCTACTCTTGGAGGGATTTGAGTACGGCTCTGGGTTTTGCTAGGCATTATTCTTTGGAGCCTGCCAAAGCTTTGAAAAGTTTCAGTCGGGACGGGTTCTGGAAAAAGATTTCAGGAAGCACCAATTGTTCTGCACCATGCACGAACAATATTCATAACCCCACCTTACGTTTCATGCATCGGTGGATGGCTATGACGGTGTTTCCACGTTCTGATTTGCATCCCGTTAATGTAGTCGAGTTGCGGTTCTTATACGCCATGGTTAAACGAGTTGTTGTTTCTCCGGTAAAAGATTTTGTTGCCCATTGGATGTCTCATCACTCACGCATGGGTAGCATGGCGGTGACTTCTCTAGTCACTCGCCTTGCTAACCAGTTGGGCATTCTGTAGGGCGCCCAACATGCGTACTTAGAGACAGTGCGACCCGTCGTGGATGCTGAGCACTTTGTGCAAGGTCACATGATACGACGGGCGCCTGATGCAACGCTGGTTATGATCTATCGCGGTTATACAACCGAGGTGCCCTTGCCTTGTGCAGGACTGAGGTTGTATAATGCTAAGAAGTTAACACTCTGGTTGAGTGCCGAGGTGGATGACTCTCCTCCTCGGAGAGAGCCGGCTCGGCACAGTGTTGCAGGAGAGGGGGCATTCACTCGGGGGCAAGCCAGGCGTGATGCCGGGCTTTTCACCGCTCAAGAACGAGAAACTTCACCGACGCAGCAACATCGACACACGTCTGCATTCGAGGCAGCTTACGATGCATACGGTGGTTCTGGGACGTCCGGAGCAGGAGGCTCTAGACAACCCGAGGACCTAGACTACTTCGCCTCGGGCTACTGGGACTACGCTCCGAGTACGGATTCAGAGTACTCCCAGGGAAGGTACGGAGGAGGGTACGACAATGCCTCCCAACCATACTTCCCTGGGCACTCTCAGTCCGCACGATTCGCTGCACCAGTGGCTACGACATCGGTCAAGAGTTGTCTTACATCTCCAACTGAGTCGACCTCCTCGACGACTGTACAAGGAGCATTGAAGACACCCTGGCACACCATTCTCAGTATCACCAAGAGAATAGCGGTGTGCTGGACTCTCTACGGTATGACGTCCAGCAGCAGACAGATAGAATGTCAGAATACTTTTCGAAGTTTCAACCCTACCAGTGAAGAATCCAAGCTTGGGGAAGGACCCCCATCAGGTATGTTTGATGTCCCTCAGCACTTTGATCTTGCACTTGCCATTTCCCTTTCCATTTTATTTCCACCTTAAAATGAAAACACCAAAAATATTTCCCTTGAATAAAATAACTCCGAACTATGCATGGAATGAACCATATGCCTCTCACCTTGGAAATGATGAATAGTTGCTCTGTCATTAATTTTGCAAGTGTCTTGTTTTCAACTAGTCGCTTTATAGTACTTGAGTTATTTGGCATGAGTAAAATGAACCTGAAAACCTCGTGGGAGCACATGCTTTATTCCAAGTCTAAGTTGTTGTGAGGAATTATACAGTGAGATTTGGTTGAGTTCTTGCTTTTGCTCTTAGTACGGTGAATATCTCGGATGTCTTTTGCTTTCAACAATAAAATAAAGTTCCTCATTGGTCAAAAATACCTACCAAAGCCATATGCTAAGCTTAGTAAAAAAATTCTACTCATATGCTGCTTGTTGTCTTAGTGAGCTTTGTCAAATTGTTGTGACCCTTGGGTGAAACCTTCATGCTTCTAAGATCGAGATTCACGTACACACCACGCTCACTTGCAATTCCTACACTGGGAGTTAGCAAATATTGCCATCATCCATCCACAAAATAAATACTCCATGTTCTATGATCTCCTATC
This sequence comes from Echinochloa phyllopogon, assembly GCA_033239725.1. NCBI lineage: Eukaryota > Viridiplantae > Streptophyta > Magnoliopsida > Poales > Poaceae > Echinochloa > Echinochloa phyllopogon. The sequence goes on along the minus strand of BTCW01000018.1, from coordinate 24,181,876 downwards.
CAAATATCCTTGAATAGAGACATGGGCTATGCAAAAAGAAAAGCATGCCAAAGAGCATGGAAAAAATAAAGAGAAAAAGAAAAGCATGCCAAAGAGCATGGCAAAAATAAGAAATAAGAAAAGCATGCCAAGTGGCATGGCAAAACAAATATGAGCAAAAATAGATAGCCCATGTTCTCGAAAATAAGTCAAGGAGAGGAAGAATCATCCCAAGGAGTTCCAGCACATTCCACATTCCACTCCACATATTCCACACACTTACACTTCTCGATCTAAAGGTATGATTTGGTTCCCCAAATATCCGGTCTTTGACTTAGCAAAATATAAGATGCAAGTAGGTCTTCATCCTTTGTCCCTGAGCCATACAAAAAGCTTTGTTAGATTTTAGGATGAAAGAAGGCACAAGCCTTCGGTGAGGATACAAACACCACTTGAGCGATCGAGTGTACCAATTGAGGAACAAATTTAAATTTTTGAAAATTGTGGAAACTCTGAGATGGGACCCTGAAAAGAGTAGGAGTGGAATAAAAACTGAGTTAAGCTATTCAAACTTTCAACCGCCCAAGATAAGGAGATTGCTATAAGCCCCATAGGTAAAATGGTGAGTTAAAACTTTGCCAATGATTCGAGTATTTTTTAGTACTAGTTGTTTATAAAGTTACCTGCAAGAAAATTGACATTGTAGCAACTCCTGATCCACTGAGCCTAAGTCTTTATCTTTGCTCGAGGACGAGCAAAGGTCTAAGCTTGGGGGAGCTTGTTGGCGGTCGTTACGACACGTTTTCGACCACAAATACTCGGGAATAAAAGAGAATATATGTGACATTCCATGTACTTAGGTTTATTTCTAACAGAGTTCCACGAGTTTTATTGTGGAAGAAAACTCCAAAGAAAAATAGTTGGTGATATCATGAGTTATGTATACTTAGAGTTCAGGATCATAAGGACACAAAATAGGCTAAATGGTTAGAGAAATCGTTACGCGGAATAGATAATGATACATAACAGTAATGTACCATTCAAGTATCTTCTCTCCAATAGCGACATGTCAACTGTGCTGCCAAACACATTGATAATAAGTTATATGTTGCAATGGAGAAAATCCAGAATCATCTTTAGTAGCATTGAGCATACAAGTATTGAGAAAGTACTTGCGGATCCACTTACCAAAGGTTTGTTGCCCAGTGTGTTGAGAGAACACACAGTCGACATGGGTGTATGGTGGAACCTATGATTTCTGGATTACTAAGGGCCTAGATTAAGATCCGTTCAGAATAAGTAAATGTATTATGGCTGGTTAATCTGATGGTAATCACTGTTGTGATGACCCATGCTCGGTATGCTTATTTGTGATGAAGTGGGTGCCAAGCGAAGTGCTAATATTTAAGAAACATAAGGTGAGATCAAGGGGGGGAATGTTAGAGTTGATCTCCACCAGTTGGCCCAAAGGTGGGCCAACTAGGCCTTGGATTGGCCCCCTGATCGGGGGAGCCCAACCCACTAGGGTTGCGGGCCCCTGTCGCACAGCACTATATAAGGGAGGTGGGGACCATCAAGACAAGGTGTCAGTGCCATTCCCCACTTAACCCTAACGCCTGATCGAGAGGTGTTGTCCGCAACGCGAAGCTCCGCCGCCCCTGTCTGCACTGCGCGTCGCTGCCTTGCGCGGATCTACATCGACATAACCTGAGATGGCCATTACAGAAGGTACACTCAAACCCATCTCATTCATCACAGATCACACATACACCCAAAGAACACCATATTTTACATCACTGTCAAAGAGACATCCCCATCGATCTACACCTAGTTGATCCTATGGATCTAACACTCTAATCTCTATCCATCCTCACGCTGAGTTCATCTTCTCTCCCCATCGATGGCGCACATCCCTCGTCCCTCGTCTTAGGCTTTGTTTGGAAATAAAGTGTTGGAGAGTATTGAAGGAGATTGGAGTGGATTAAGGAACATTCTGACTTGTAGAGGAAATTACTCCACTCCAAACCCCTCTGATCCACTCCAATACTCTATTTTCGAAACAAAGCCTTAGAGAGCTCAGTTCTCTATCCACCCTGCTCCTCAGATGAGATTCTCATGCTGCCTGGGTCCTCCATTGCTTGGCATCTCTAGAAGCCTATATAGGCTATAGCAGCACACAGGCGACTTCCACCCACGAACTACGCCCGCTAGGTATCCGACGTAATGCCGCGTACACCGCACCATGGCGCGTGCCGTAGACCATGCCGCATTGGTAACGGCTGCGTTCGCGTAGTTGAGCGCGCGATGCCATGCCGGGGAAACCGTCGCTCAAATGTAGCGAGTGTCGCGTCATGCCATGGCGCCATGTCGCGCGTGCGTACATGCCTGAGCTAGGTCGTTCATGAGGAAGGCCGGAGCAGCAGAGTCAGAGCTAGAGGCGTGGCGTGCCACGCTGCAAAAGAGCCCGAGTACATACCTTACAGTTACAGCTGGCACTACCAGAGATCTTCACATCCGCCCCTCTCATATACCTCGGTGCACTCAAGATCCGGTGCTAATGCAATATTAGCGCCGGTGTAAAATTGGGGTGCCCTCGAGGATCACCTTTAGCACCGGTTGGTGCCAACCGGTGCTAAAGGTGCTCCCCCCTTTAGCACCGGGTCGTAACACCACCCGATGCTAAAGGATGACCCTTTAGCACAGCACCGGGTGGTGTTACGACCCGGTGCTAAAGGCCTTTTAGCACCGGTTGGTAAATACGACCCAATGCTAAAGGAGTGTCGCATGCTACTTCAAAAGGAGCGCATCTTCTATTCTATCATATGTGCTGCGTAGGTGAGATGGTTCTGTGGGTACGCGCGAGCCAAGAGGTCCTGAGTTCGAATCCCCGCAGCAACGCACATATTTTTTTTACGAAGGTGCACCTTTAGCACCAGTTATTTAACCCGGTGCTAAAGGATTACACCTTTAGCACCGGAAGGTTAGCACCGGTTGGAAATCCGGTGCTAAAGTCCGTTCCCAACCGGTGCGGATGTGGCTCTCTCTGGTAGTGTGGAGGCCGTGTGAAGGGCCCGAGGGAGAAGCTCATCACGTCACCTGCGTCTATATATAACACTGTGTGCTTGCCTCCTTATGTGCTTAATTAACCCACTGGCCACTACCGTCCTGCAGCTAGCTATGAGGAGGATCATGCGTGCACCTACGTACGCATGGCAACACACAGATAGATCTAGCAGTATCAGAGGGAGAAGTTAAGTCAGAAGCGCTTAATTGAGTTTATAAAGTTTCTGTAATACACCCCTTATAATTCAGCCTGAAATCAACTCAACAAGAAGAAATATTATATTGATACTAGCTTAGAACCCAAATTCCCTCGTTAGACAGGATAGAAACTTTTCTATGCTAGGGATATTTTTGTTTTCCATAGTTTAAGATTATGCTTTGGTTAGTTAAAGAATAAGACTATTTTCTCACTGGTACTTCTTGTCTGCATATTTAGCATAGATTTCTTCTCAGATCTGCTTTTCAAGCAATCTGGATGATAGGCTTTGCACATATGTGCACATATATGCTATTTTGATTTTTTTATTCGCATACAACCCATTGGAAAAACATGAAAAAAAAACAGTCCTGGGTTCCTCCTCTAATATGCTTTTCTGTGAATTGAATGTGCACAATTTATTAGTGCACAATTTATGATCTGTCTTGCCAAACTGACTTCATTATTGCTATCTGTTTGCTAATTAAAAATTGCATCTTATCTGCAGTCGTACAGATATTTGCATTTCATGCACAGGATACCAAAACAGGGTCATGACCCAAAGAGTGTGGCAACTACGTCACACGCACGGAAACTCGTTATCAAAATACCCATCATTTCTCTAATGTACACCGGGTTTTCTTTTTTCGAAAAGAAATCTTTGGTCTAAGACGCACGGAAATAAAATGACACTTTAATTCTTCTTATTATACATATATTCACAGGTTAAACGCTGGCCCACTCATAAATGCCGTGCTCCGAATTTTTTAGTACATCTCTATTTTTTTAATACTTTATACTATCTCTGATTCAATATACTTGGCGCTGCAGATAACAATCTTAACCTACAGCTAGTTAAAATTACTTGTCGGGAACGATGAATAAAATAAACTGAACCGGAAGTAGTACATCTCTAATTTGGCCTGTGCATGGCTGACGGTGGCGGAAACGCTTCTATTAGCAATCTGACGGAAACCCGGCGGCGCCCATGCATGGATGAGTAAAGTCGACCGTGAGACCTCCCAACTGGGATCGGATGTTATTTGTTTCTTTCCAGTTTCCACCGGTCAGCTCAGCTTGGTTTCCTCTTGCTTACCTAGTCGCAGCATGCAGTGTGGAGCTTCGCCCGCTAGATGTGGAATTGGTCAGAAGAAGGGCCTTATCTGACAGATTGCAGCTGTACTAATGCAGACTTCGAGATCGTCGCCTTCGCTGCGACGTCAACTCCCCATGCTGGTGTCCGTGCTGAATTCTGAACCAATCGATGGAGCACTTGTTAGTCAATGATTTGCTTGATCAGAATCATATCGGAAACGGCAGCCGTTTCCTCGGCCGTCGTGGTTACCTGCAGTTTCAATCTCTTCTGCAACTAGCTCCAGCCTCCAGTTTTGCTACTGCTAAGGCCTTCTCCAATGATTGAGCTAGCACGCCAGCTCTAAGCACTCTAAGAGACGGCTCCTCCAATAATCTAGTTTTTAACATCTAGCTCATAACATAAACGACCCCACACATCATCCTCACATAATCTCGAAATACGTGTATGAGACTGTCTCTTGAACAATAGCTGGCTCTTAGTTTTTTATACTGTTTATAGATTAAAAAATTTATGAGCTAGACTAAGAGACGGCCACTGGAGAAGGCCTAAGTGCTAAGTGCTACTTCAGCATTACTGAAAACGTATGTCAATTGCGCGAACCTCGAGGTCGTCTGCTCTGCAATGTCAACGCTGCTACTATACTACTAGCTGTAGATCGGTGGATTCCTGTGTTGATTGATTTCTAGTAAACATACCAGGCCGGGTGTCGTTTACTTGCATCTTCGTTCACTGCCAATGTTACTAGGATCGAACTGGTGGCCGTGGCCTCAGTGCTCTGATTCCACGTAGACAAATTTCAGGACAACATTAGATTTAGGCAAGACTCTAATAAGAGAATTTCGTAAATACGGAGTACACTGCTAAAAAACATTTCGAAATTACTCAATGGTAGTGCGTTGACATGGACCTACGATCCTGTGCTATACGGCTACGCCAGGACAATATGTAACCCATAAAAGAAAAGCAAAGGCGTGTGGGAGCAAATATGGGCGGAGCGAGCCTTGTACGGAGACGAAGTACTCTGAATAGGTAGTTAGGACATGCCAATGCATCTCTATATAGGAAGTCAAAAAGACACAATTGAGATCATGCCAATGAGCTCCGCCCATTAAATTCACTAAATTTTTAAAGCCCCCGGCACTGTTGATTCTACTGGCACTACGGGAAACCCGGAGTTTGCCGAGTGCCTGGGGCACTCGGCAAAGAGACTCTTTGCCGAGTGTGCGCAAGAAAACACTCGGCAAAGAGACTCTTTGCCGAGTGCTGTGTGTTGACACTCGGCAAATAACTGGGTCCCAAACGGCAGCCAACGGCCGTTGGCGACCGTGGTACGCGTTTGTCACGTGCCACGTTGTTTGCCGAGTGTCTGGTGTTAGACACTCGGCAAAGAGCCAACGTGCCAAACGGTCATTGACGGGACTGAGCGGCTGAAGCACGTGTGGTGCACGTGCAGGCTCTTTACCGAGTGTTGAGCGTCGGGCACTCGGCAAAGTTGTTGTTGTGCCGAGTGTTTTCTGTTTGCCGAGTGTATTTGTTGATTACACTCGGCAAAGACTTCGCGTTGCCGAGTGTCCGTTGTTTGCCGAGTGTGTGCTGACAGACAATCGGCAAAGACAGTCTTTGCCGAGTGCCCGATAGAAAGCACTCGGCAAAGACGATGACACTCGGCATATAGGGGGTTTCCCGTAGTGTGGAAAATCACCAGGGCGTGGATATGTAAAGAACAGCTGTTGCAAATATTGTCAAGAACTGGCTCTGACTTTAGCTGTGCTACTAGTAAGCATAAAGAAGATTTGAAATATGGAAATCCATGGGAGTGCTCTACTCGCTGGAAGTCTATTGTTTTGTAGTGGTATATATACAGGGGCGGAGCTAGAACAACCTATCAACCCGGACTGGGCTAGTAGACTGATGCCAAATTAGTTGAAAATAGACTAAATTAAAGTACTTTTAGACTAGATACTATATAGATTTGTCAGGACTGAACCCGGGCTAGAGCACGCCCAGCACGGGGCGTGGCTCCGCCCCTGTATATATATACTCCTATATAAACATTCAAATATATCAGTGACGGGACTGAGATAAAATTGAAAGGAAGTCATTTTGCACATCATCATTCTAGGATTTCTAGGTGTCTATCACAAAATTGATACTATATAGATTTGTCAGGACTGAACCCGGGCTAGAGCACGCCGCCCCTGTATATATATATACTCCTATATAAACATTCAGATATATCAGTGATGGGACTGAGATAAAATTGAAAGGAAGTCATTTTGCACATCATCATTCTAGGATTTCTAGGCATCTATCACAAAATTCAGTCGGAAACGGTAGCTGTACATGTGCGTGGTTTGGTCGCCACCAGTTGCTACGAGAGCCTACGACTCCCATGCACGTACAATGTCGAGAGGTCAATTACGGGTATTTCGAAGTCGTTTCTGCAATGTCAACCAACCAAGACTAGCTCGCAGAATTGTTCCGGTGATCAGTGAACGCTGGTGCCGGCCGGTTCTTGAACACTTATTTAATACCTGCCTTATTATATTGCTGATGATCTCGCTTGATTTTCTGGCCCCATTGATGTTCATAGTGTAATGCACAGTACCGTCACTAATTTCATTTGTCTGAATCGAACTCTTTCTCTGAAGCTTCATCAAACTCTCTCTCTCTCTATATCTCTCTCTCTCTCTCTCAGTTCCTATATATTAAGCACACCTATCACACTTGATTGAAATAAATTAAGCTAATGACATACAGTCAGCTCAACACCATTTCCCAATTATTACTCTCCACTTGATCGCCCAATGAACTTGTCAACTCTATACCACCGACATGCTATTAACATTGAACCAATGCCTTGATGAGGCACTATAAATACCCGTGCAAACTTTAGTTCAGCACTAATCTCATCCCATCTCACACTAGTAACCTCACACGATGGCAGGCACTAAGCTGGTAGCCCTAGGTTTCATCGTCCTCTTGAGCATGGGCATAGCCAATGTTGCAAGGGTGGCTAGGTACTCCAGTGCAGGAGGAACTGGAACCGGAGAGGGTAGCGGTGGTGGATATATGAATGGCGGTGGCTAGCTCTGGGTCAGGTAGTGGTGCTGGGGCTGGTGAGAGCGGTTCAAGTGGCGTGCACGCTAGTGGTGGAGGTGGAGGTGGAGGTGGTGGTAGTAGCTATAATGGGGGCTCTGGGTATGGCAGTGGATCTGGCTCAGGTTTAGGCTCTAGCCAGTATATTGAGGGCTCATCTTATGGCTATGGTGGGTATTCTAACGGTGGTGGTAATGGAGGTGGAGGTGGTGGAGGACAAGCTGGAGGTTACTATGGGTCTAGCGGCCATGGTGGTGGCAGCGGTACTGGCTCTGGCTCCAGTGAAGCTGGTAGATACTGGTATGGACCAGGTTACGCAAATGCTAATGCCAATGGCAATGGTGGAGGAAAAGGCACGGGTCAGAATGGTGGTAGTGGTGGCGGTCAAGGTGGTGGATCCGGCTACGGTAATGCAAACCCTTAGAAATTCTACCTCCAAGAAGATGGAGCCCAACCTATGGTGTTTTTGGCTATTGTTGTATTAGAATTTGCTTTCTTTTATTTGTATTTTCATGCATGTTCTAGGTTGTATCTAGTCAATAAAGGGCTCCATCACTGAACAAGTAAACATATGTGAGCTACTGTGTAACCGGTGGTGTAGACAATATTATTATCCATGTGCCTATATATATCTCGCCCTCTATCTGTGTGGATTTTAGTAGGATTTTTCTAAGTAATCTAATATTTCTCTAAGAATATATATATAAGTATATAACATCAAATGATAGGGCTCCATCTACGAAAAGAAACCAATTATAGGCAAAAAAGCACAACGCTCCCCCAGCTACCATGGCCGCCACTATGGCCACGATTGCAGTGACCGGACATGGTGCTGCCTGATAGGCCCACTTTGGCTTCATCTCCTCTCCGCCTTATGCCCTGTTGCTGTCACTCCCAACCTTGGTCATGTGGGGACCTGATTGGTGCTAGTCGTCGACATTGAGGGCCCACATATCCATCGCAGTGTGGCCTCGATGAATCTACACTCTTCGGGCCCTGGAGGGGCCCTCTTCTCCCTGTCGCAGTGGTCGGCCGCCGCCACCCAGCAAGGTGCACATGCCTCCCCTCATTGTGAGAGGATGCATGCTTGGGCTGGGGGGAGGGGGGGTAGTGCGGGGTGTGACCTCGATGCCATATCCCTTGTGTCTTCCACTCGGCCTCGGTAGCCACCCCTCAGCCACCATGGGAGTGGCTAGTCTGGTCTACCTCCTCGTTGTGTTTGTCTCCTTCACATGGCCTCCCCCTTTACTGGCTGAGCTTTCGTCAGGTGTAAACCTAGACTGTGTAGGTCGGGCGATGCTATTGCCGCTGCCGTTGCTCCTAGGCCTATGGGGTCCCCGTTACTACTGATGCTGCATGTGCCCTTGCCCATCCATCTTTTTGAAACACTATATATATCATCCTAGTGGAGATGGTAGTCATTGTTTACTCTATTTGGGAGAGTCTTATTCTGTAGCTGCCTCCGTTTTGACTTGTTCATCACCACTTTGGTTGCTTGGATCGCCGTCATATGGAGGATGATTTGCCGCCCTTGTCTCTGTTGGTGGATACTTGCCACCATTTTGTTCTGGCTGTGCTGGATGGATCACTAGCTTCAGGCGAATGCTTTACCACCTTTTGCTGATTGGGTGGATACTTTGCCACCACCGCCTCTCTAGGTGGATGTTTCACTGTCAAGGTTGTGATATTTGGGTGGATGCTTTGCCACCTCTGTTATATGTGGGTACCTTTTACTAGCAGATTTACTAGTAGAGAAATGACTTTTCATCCACTATATTTGTCGTGGATAGATTTGGGTCCTAGACTAATACTAGCATTAGTTCCAATTGGTATTTCCAGGGTCCCGCGGGACCTTTAGTTTTGGTTGGTAACATCAACCGGGACTAAAAAGATATCCATTTAGTCTCGGTTGGAGTCACCAACCGGGACTAAAAGGTCTTTAGTCCCGGTTGGAGCCACCAACCCGGACTAAAGGGTCCTTTATAGATTACTATAAAAAAACATCACACTAAGAGTCACATGTGCTGCATATGTAGCGTGGTTAGTAGGCTACAAGCGAGGGAAGGCATGAGATTGTTGGTTCGAATATCACGGGTGGGAGAGCCAGAATTAAAGGGTGTTGGGACCGCGACTAAAACCCATTTATCCACTAGTGTTTGGGCAACCTTGTAGACATGATGTAACTTTTTGGAGGTTTAGATTTTCTGGTTGTTTTTACGTTAGCATGGCATAGTGGGTTACTCTTTCTTACCTTTCTTTTTACTTGCTTTGCTTGCCAGTTGCCACCTTCTTGGTGATGCTTTGCAACCATATGATGCGAAGGCTCTCATATAGTTGTGTCACTGTAATTCTCTTCCTCTTAATTAAAAATGTGCTAAGGTATGATCCTGAAAAAAAATAGGGTTCCATCTACATTTATTGGAAAAAGTCTAGATCACCCCCTGACCTATGAGGGTTGGACTACATAACCCCCAACCTATAAAATGGTCTATAGCAACCCCTAAACTTTCAACTGCAAGATGACTTCGATTGCAATTCAAACTAACCGTAACCAAGCCTCATATTTCCTGGCCTGCAAACTGCTGCTGTTGGAGCCATTGCCGAGGTCGGGTTCTTCATGGATTTGTGATTGGGTAGAGGCGGGATTCTAAGGTTGCCCGCACCGGCTTCCGGGAAGCCTCCCTGCAGGAGCATATAGCGCAATGAAGCGCTGCACCGGGGCCCGGTACAGCCCACGGTAAAATACCGGAGGCCCCGGTTTGCGCCATTTGTGGCGGGGTAGCGGCGCAACGCCACACGCCGACGTGGTGCGGGGCCCGCGCAACCGCCCACCTACCCGCGTTCTTGCTGAGGTCGATGGTGCGGAGCGCGAGGGCGAAGGCGGCGGGGAGGTCACCGGAGAGAAGGTTACCCGTGAGGGCGAGGAAGCCACCGCACGCGCAGCCCGCTCCGCCGTGAAGCCGCCACTGGCCATATCGCCCTCGTCCACGCACACCCTGGCCTCCACTCGCGTCGGCCTCCTGCCCGCCCGCCCGCCGTCGCTTGCTCGCCGGTCCGACGCCCGCACGCCATCGCTCACCGGCCACCGTCAGGGGGAGAGCAGCGCGAAGCTGTAGCTCATCATGGGGATGGAGAGCATGAGCCCCACGGCGTCGCTGCACCGACGAGGATGAGGACCTTGGAGGCCGCGACCCCCGTCTGCATTGCCATGCCCCACCGCTCTCGAGCTTTTCTAGCTCGACCCTCGTCCGCGTCGCTGTGCCTCCGCGAGGTGCTCGTCGAGGACATCGTGGACCTCTTGCCCGTCGCCGCATCGCCTCGCGCGGGACATATCCATCGTCGGAGATGGCGCCGGAGGGAGGGGAGGGAGGGAGGGGCGGCGGCGGTGCGGGGAGGGGATTCGCTGGGGCGGTGGTGGGGAGGCGGGGGCGGCGGGACTGGAGGCCGGCGGGGCGGAGGGGGCGGCGCGAGGCAAGGTGCGGCGGCGGAGGGGGCGGTGGGGGAAGACAGAGGGCCGGTGGGGGAGGCGGGGTGCCGGTGGGGAGGGACTCCGGCGGCGGGGGTCGGAGGGGAGGAGTAGAGGCGCGGGGGAGGGGAAGGAGGTGGGGAGAGAGAGAGGGTGGGGATGGAATAAATGAAAAAAAACTAAAATGTGGGTCCCACATCATGGTAGTTGGTATAGAGTAGAGATATAGAGCGAAGACGGGTGCGGGAGAAATTAAGATAGAGGAAAGAATCTCGATGACTAGGTAAAAATATTTCTTTTAGGGTAAAGAAATAGAGGAAAGCCGGTGCAGACAGCCTAATCTTGAGAGGCTACCAGCGTGTGAGGCGTGGAGCAACTTTTCAGACCATCAAGTGCGGCAAAACATCCTATGTCCTCCAGGTGAGCACCCGCAGCGGCTATAGAGAGCATGTTCTCTATAACCTGATACAGGTCAGCTGCAGCAGGCGGTGTAGACGAGTCCCCCGACAATTGTCTATAACATGTATTTTTTAATTTGATGGACCCTACCGGTCAGGATTTTTTAATCCTGTGCCTCTTCGTCTCTATCATGCTCTCCCAAGACTTCTGCCCGTCCCGTTCCGGCAGCTGTGATCCACGCCACCGCCCACGCGTGTCTGTGGCCTGGCGGCCGCGGCGCGCCACCGCGGGCGTTCCGTCCTGCGCCGCCGAACCCCGCCGCACGCCCTTCGCTCGGCAGCCACCCCCTTCTTCTCTGCACCTGTGCCGAAACACGGCACCTACAGTCCTCCTCCTCGCACCTCTGCTCGACGAAACTCGACGCAAGCTGGTGGCGCCCCTGCAAGCTAGCCTCGGCGGCCGCGCGTTGCTATGCGTCCGCCCCACCTACCTCCGCCTTTGACGGTGGCCCTGCCTCGGCCTTGTTCTGTGCCTGCGCCGGAGACGGAGACCACCCGCGCGGCGAGCCCCTCCGCACTGCCGTGGCGGGGGCCGAGCTTTCCTCTCCCTGCCTCGTCTACTGTCGCGGTCGTCCGTCCCTCAGTCCCCTCCATCGTGGGCCCGCTCGGCATGGGGGCACGTGCCAGTGGCTCTCGCTAGCCCCAGCGACAGCTCCTTCTCTCTCCTCGTTTCTCTTTCCTATGTGGCAGCCTTGTAGAGAGCTTATCGACCTTGTTGCGGGTGCCCTAAGGCCTCCTCCAATGAATACACGTCAGCTAGCTCATAGCAGTACACGTTGGATTCTTGCTTTCATGGAAGAGGATAAAATCCTTCGCGCTAGCGAGAACAAGGGGCTGATTGGTTCCCTGCATCACCGGTCATCCCGGCCGGATGCAGCAAGCAGCATGCTCTTGATTGGATGCATGCAGTAGGGGTTGGGCCTGGCCCGTTCGATGCAAAAGGCGTCGCTCGGTCTGGCTCACGCTACGCAAGAAAATCCCGCGTTTCCCTGCGGCAAGCTCGTGCGGTGCGCTGCAGATGCGCGTGAGGCTCGCAACCAGAAAAAACGAGTTGGCTGCTGCTGTGACGGCAACCAATCACGGTCTCAACCTAACCTGGATAGACGCATACATGAACCAAACAAAAGGCTGTTGCATGTGGCAGGCCTGGACAGCGCGGGGCTGCATGCGTGGTGCGAGCCAGGCTGAGGTGATCCTTGACCCAATCACGCCCTTAAGCGCGCGCCCCGGAGAGTACGGGTCCCACCATGTGAGCTTTCCGGCTCTCTCTCCTTGCCTTCTTTTTTTCATCAGAGCCAAGGCATCGCAGGCACACGGGCACGACGCCGGCGCGCGGCCGGGTGGAGCGCGCCTCCGCCGTAGACCGTAGTGGCGAAGCCCGGTGCAATCGTCAGACGAGATGCATGAGCAGCCGTGGCCGAAGGAGAAAGAGCCGAGTTGCGGCATGGGCGTGCGCGGCTCGGTGCTCGGCATCGAGCGGCGAGGCGGAGAAAGACGTGAGACAGCGGCGCGACAATGAACCGCGGCTCGAGCGGTGAGGCGGAGTGACGCAGAGGCACGCATGGGCGTGCCCCGCAGCTGCACGAGAGGCGGGGCAGAGCGTCTCGAGCCGGCGAGCCACGATTCGAGCAGCGGGAGGCTGCGGCACTGAGCGGCGTGGTGGAGCAACGTTAACGCGAGGCACGCTCGGCGACGCCGAGCAGCACGTAGCGCGAGCGGCAGGACGGAGCATGTCGGAGGCGGCCGGCGAACAAGCTCCAGTACTCCACTCCACCAACAGGACCGTGGGGATAAGATTGGAATAAATTATCTGTTGAAGGAGACAAAACGAGATCGATTTTTACTTCTATCTCTTATTGACATGGATCCTCCAGCTAGATCTTTGAGCTAGCAAGTTAACTTTTGAACCCGGCCTAATAATCTTGTGCCTCTTCACATGTAAAACTTGGTCACTGCAGACTTGAATTCACTACAAATCCATCAGGGTGTCGCTGATCTACCTACGTGTACCACTACAAAACCTGAAATCAAAGCGGGCCGCTCCTAAAAAAAATTATAACTTAATTTGAAGACAATTGCGGTGGAAGAGCATGCCAGTAATAAGCTTAAGCTCTACCAAGCCCTTGCTGTACAATTACATAGTCTAGTCACTACTAGACATGGCCGTTAGCAACCGTTAGCCTGGACGAGTTTTTTTTACCCTTTGCCGTGCGTCTGGGACGTCGGCGTGCACCTACCCTAGACGCACGGCAAAGATGTGTCTTTACCGTGCGTCTTTGTTTTGACGCACGGCAAAACTCTAAATACGTGTTCAATATATAAAGGGATATTTGTGAAGCAACTCATAGTTATATTTATCTTCTCTACTCTAAATTTTTTTTCTACTCTCCACATACAACATGTGTTACTCCATATTAAAATTTGGTACACTTTTATATTTATTTGCTATAATTAATTAATTGCATTTCAAGCAATTTTTTGAATAAAGTCAAATTTGAACTGCAAGTGGTTCAAATAATATAATACAATGAGTAAAAAATTATATTCATGCCCAATTTGAGTCCTTACCCATGAAATGAAAAGAAATTTCAAACGTCTTATGTCAAGAAATATGATCACTAACATGTGTCCAAATGATTTTTAAATTCCAAAAGTAGCAAATTAAGTCTAAAAATTCTGAAATTTATCATGAAGTGATGGTATCACATGTAGAGGCTGTGATAAAAAGTTGAGAAAATTTTGCACATTTTTAATAAGGATATTTACAAAATCAAAATAACTCGCATATGAGATGGTTAGTGAATGTATTTTTTGAATACAAACATTTTTATATGATCTCATATGAAAAAAACTCTTTGTACAAAAGTCGTGCACCTCGACAAAATCTAAAACTTTGTAGTTGACAAATTTTGTATTTGAGATTTTTCAATGCCTAAAAAAATATTATAAGTTATCTAATTTGAAATTTGGATTTTGTCAAATGACCTCAAATGTGAATATGTTCTATACCAAAATTGTAGGTCTCGAAAAGATATAAAAATTTGTAGTTTACAACTTTTTAATTTAAGATAGTTAAATACATTAAAATATCTTTATAATGTATATAATTTGAAATATTAATTTTTTAAAAATTTCAAATGACATTGGATGTAAATATGTTACATATAAAAGTTGTAGGTCTCGAAGAGATGTAAAAGTTCATAGTATACAACTTTTTTATTTGAAATTGTTTAGCCATCCAAAATTTCATTACAAGCACACAGAGAAAACACAAGTGGCCTCTGATTGGTCCAAGAGTTGTCACGCGGATTGCTCCCTCTCTCATCCAAATAAACGCCGGCCCCTCACTCTTTCTTCTACCTCTCTCGTCTCTCTCCCTCTCACAGGTCGGCGTGGCGCGGCGGCCCGGGCGCGGCGGTCGGCCCCAGCTCGGCGGCCGACCCCGGCGCGGGTGCGGCGGCCGGCCTCGGTGTAGGCGCGGGCGCGGCGGCCGGCGGGACACACGCGGCGGGCGGCCGGCCCTGACACAGGCGGATCATGCGCGCCTGGGCGGGGATCTGCAGGTGGGGAGCTCCACGGCGGCGGCCTCTCCCTCCCCCGGTGGTCCGGCGGTGGGGCCGCTGCATTTTTTATTTTTATTTTTGAAAGTGTTTGCCGTGCGTGTATATTGACGCCGCACGGCAAAGCTACGTCACGACGCCGTTTATAACTGTGTTCTCTGTCTATTGCTTTTTTTACCGTGCGCCGTCGGTAACGCACGGTAAAGAGGCTCGCCGTGTGTGCAGTAAAAAAGCGCACGGCAAAGCCCCTTTGCCGTGTCAATTGTTGTCGTGCTGGCTTTGCCGTGCGTCACGACAAAAAATGCACGGCAAAGCTTTCGCCGTGTGTACACAGGGCTTTGCCGTGCTCGGTAGGCGCACGGCTAAGGAGCCGTCTCCGGTAGTGGTGACTAGGTAAGATATATATTATTCTTTATGTTAATTTCGGCAAGTATTTCTAAGCACGGCCACAATACGAATTGCCTTCCTAGAAATTGATTTCAAGTGGTGGCTCGTGAAATATTCTTGGAAATAATAATTTCAGAGCTCTTTTACAGTACCTTATACCACTGACCAGTGGTATATGATATAGAGAATGAGTAATATAGTAATTTAGACATAAATATATTAACTAAGCATACTTCTTCTCGTTCTTAACGGCGGTGTACATCACCGACCCGAGACCCATCCCACTGGTGTGCCTCGACTGTCGGTCTGAGACATATGATCGAATGAAAACAAATTAAAATATATCTAAGTTACAGTGATGCCATTTAGATTTTTTCCAATAATTTCCTTATGCTACCATACTACTCACTATATACTACCTATACCACCGATCAACGTTAGACTAGTATACAATTATTCTCAACCGTCGGATGTTTATATACTAGTCATTTAAATTAGTGGTATAATGTACCGTAAAAGAGTTCTAATTTCAAGGGGGTGGCTCGTGTTTTGACCTGTAAATAGTGGCGATTTCTCCTAGAAATAGATTTTCAGGACCAAGTGATGAATTGCTACACTACTGCATGGTGAAGCAGTGGGGGTAGACAACATTTTTCTTGGTTCCTATCTAGAAGAAGGATAAGATGACACGCCGCAGTGATCCACACCCACACCCGCTCATCTATTGGACATATGGAATGATAACCAAGTCCCATTGCCATACTAGTAGCGTGATTAAGCAACCGACAAGAAAAGCACTAAAGAAGCCTATCATCAGCTCGATATGTTTAGTATCACAAACTGTAGTTACAGTCATGGTGTTTTCTTTTCTTTTCTTTTTACTGTGTAGGCATCTAAGAGGAGATCTCGGAAGGCATGGCATCTCTGTACATGTTCCTTAGGTAAACTAGATGATCGTTTTGCACTTTAATTTGTGCCCTTCTCTGTACAGCAAGTGGACGAGATTAAGGCCTAACCATTCAATTTGCTACTATAACACAACTTGCATTGTAGTGATTTCGTGTTAGTTGTCTCTCGTTATCCCAACCACTGAGTTATGTGCTTATCGAGGTCAACTACGAAAACCTCGAGCGAGGTCACTGCCTCTGCAATGTCAACCACGAGGAGAAATGTCCAGTCCGTCAGTGGATGTAATGCTTGTGTTGATTGTAAAACGTGCTGTTCAGAGTAGATCTAGGTCGTCGTGTACCTTGCTTCACAGCTAGTATCGTAGTACGTACAAGTGTTCGATCAGTAATTAACTAACTCCGACCCCGGCCCTGCGTTTAATTACAGCGATCGATTTTGTGATCTTTTGGTTGTCGTGCCGCTAGCTGTTCACGTTTCAGAGAGTTTAGTCAAATGCATAGGTAACCATCCACAGTCATTTGCTAGAGGTCTAACCTGCTTGCTCATTTGGTAAGCATGCATGCATTTCGCAAGTGTTTATTATGGAATGTTCTATCCGTAAAATATTTAGTTTTCATATGTTGAAGGAGCATAAGCCAATAACATCACATATATATTTGCTCGAGTGGCGGAGCTAGGATTGAACTCAAGGGGTGGCCAAAATGCTAATCAACAGCTACATAAGCTATATAATTGTGATGTTCTGTATAAACCTTGTTTTTCAAGTAAGCCGGCCAAGCATGCATGCAGAATCTACACATGGGCCATTACAAAATTGTCTAAAGCAAGGGGGCCGGGGGCCATGGCCCAGATTGGCCTGGCTGTATATTCTCCAATATAATTGCCCTATATCCACGCATAAAAGAGATTCAGAAGACTAGAAGAGAGCCAATTCAATAAGTAAACTACGAGCAATAATTATGGAATCGTGCTATGAGCCCATTAGAAAAACAGTTCAAGCCACCACACATCAGTAGAAGCAGTGAAAAAGTATGTAGGAACTGTGATATCAGTGTTTCTTCCTTCTTTGCATTTTGAAATGATGAATACTAATACATTGATAAACTGCTTGAATCAGAGGAATCAGGTAGGTTCAGTCCAAGGGCCTTTTAGACACCTATGATCATATTAAACACGACCACACCTTCGTGCCCTAGATTCTACTATGGTCCATGAAGAAGGCTTCAAAGCAGCTAAAGTTAATTTGAGAACCAGAGAGGAGAGAAAAACAAGTACAATGCAATTTGTTATCACATTGCTTCTTGCACATATGGTGTAGTCAAGTCAAGGAGCTCCACTGATCCATTGGCTTTTAAAAAGCTAGCCCCACTTGATCTTCCACTGAGCTATTGCATGGCCTCACAGTACTATAAATAGGCATGCTGCTTTTCACTCAGAACTCATCTCAACTTAGAGTCTTAGGTAGTAGCTCACAATGGCAGGCACTAAGCTAGTAGCACTTGGGTTCGTTGTCCTCATGAGCATGGGGATAGCTAATGCCGTGAGGGTGGCTAGATACTCTAGTGCTGATGGAACGGGTACAGGAGGTGGTTGGGGTGGCGGGTATGTCAATGGTGGTGGCTCAGGGACTGGGAGTGGCACTGGCGTTGGTGAGAGCGGTTCAGATGGTGCCCATGCATCTGCTGGAGGGGGTGGTGCAGGGGGCGGCACTAGCCAATACAACGGGTCTGGGTACGGTGGAGGGTCTGGGTTAGGTTCAGGTTCTAGTCAATATAGTCAGGGTGGAGGATCGGGTTATGGTGAATCTTCCAGTGCTGGTGGCACTGGTGGCGGTGGCGGTGGAGGACAAGGTGGTGGTTACTGGGGATCCACAGGTCATGGCGAAGGTAGTGGCACTGGATCTGGCTCGAGCTACGCTAACAGGTACTGGGATGGAACAAGTTATGGCAATGCAAACGCTTATGGCAATGGCGGTGGCAAAGGCAACGGTGAGAATGGTGGAAGTGGTGGTGGTCAAGGAGCTGGATCTGGGTTTGGTGATGCCATCCCCTAGTTTATGTTACTCCTGGTCGATCTAAGGGTGGAGCCCAACTTTTCTTGTTTCGTGTCATAATTTTCTTCTTTGTATTAGTATCATTATTTAGAGACAAATTAGTAATAAAGGGCTCCACTGCTCTACTCAATGTAGAGTTTTAAGTGAAAGTGAAACTTGTGAGAGGAGACGTTTGTAACCATGCCAACATTTCAATGAAACAGTACTCTGTCCTTTTCTCATGTAATCTTGTCTTCTTATCAATTAAATGGTACTCATTCATCATTTACCCACCGTGCCTGGACATTTCTTAGAATGTCATGAATAACTCTTTCTGTGTGTGTTACATGTTCTGATGCCTACAACATGCATGGACATCAAGCGGTTAAATTTCTATGTGTTACAGTTCGGGATGTCAACCTGTTAAAAATACAACAGGACTTCTTATTTTCAGGGCCATGGCGTACGTACGCAAGCAAATATTTATGTTAAGCAGGCTAACACAATGTACGTTCATTGCCCATGCTAGCAAGATATTGCTTCGAATGTGCGCTTATTACCTACATATATAATGTCAGTTTTATCGTTTCTATTAAAATGACCAGGGATGTTTAATGGGCAAATTTGAAAATGAATATTCATGGAAGACCCACTTGATGATTGAGCTTTCCCACTGTAATTTATTTTTGAGCAAAACCACATCCCTACCCTGCAAGTCATGGGTTTGAAATCGTCGCATCTAGTATTTGTAAGGTTTTTGCATGTTTTCCCTTTTGTATAAGGAACACTAAAATTGCTACTTTGCATGCTAAACCAGATGGTTATTAGGAAATCTTGTTTGGTTTTTAACTCCTTTCTTGATAACCAAAAAACTTTCACCCTATATGAGTGTTATTAGAATTTCAAAAATAGGACAATTAAGCGAACAATTTATTTGCACAAGCAGGTTAGCTCAGCGAACAATGAGAATGTTGATCCCATTGACAGTGCATCAATCAGAACGCATTGGTTGCTCTGCTCTGTTTCAATGTAGCTCCTGCCTCCTGGAGCACCAGCAAGGCGATGCGATCAGCAAGTGGCAACTGGCAATGGTCGAGGGCAGTACAAGTGAAGTTGCAGGTCCAATTCATCTCCTTGTGGACTTGATTTAACTTCAATGCAGCACGCGGGCACTTCCAATTTTTTGTTCAGATTAGTTGAGTACCTGAAGCAAGTTGATGGGTGTCTTCCTTGTGGATCCATGTCCTCCCGCTGGTCGGATATCAAACCTTAAATGCTGTTGATCAGGGCATATCTCATGCTAAGGAGCTTTCAGAGTTTCCTCCTATTATAATTGGCACTCATCAGGGTTCAGTAGATTGAAATAGTATATTGTCTAGGAGCAGAAACTATTCTAAACTGAGAACTCAGCTGCAAACATTTTGCTAAATGTACTAAGATATTGCATAACTGCATGATTTGTACCACATAATTATATTATGGTCATATAGTGTACTGGGTAGTTAGCATTAGACATTTTGCAAATATTTTGTGGTTGCTAATTATTTCCACCATATATGCATGGTTGCATGGTATAGTAACATTGTTCCTCTATATGTTCAAACTGCACTGATTAATAGAAACTTGAAGTACCCATGCTACTAGGAAAGCACATTATACGAGCACAGCATATATAATAGATTTAAACTGGTTTCAGTCTCGTTAAGCAGTCTCTGCAGAAGCAAACTGCCAGCAACTGAAATAGATTGACAACTGGTTAAATCTTGTCAGGTTTAACTGTTTTGCCACAATAGATAGGGCATGCTTTGCAGAAGGGCGTAAAAATCAACAACATTTAATCTTCAATGAAACAGGAAGCATAACGCGTTCTCTTTCAGACATTTGATTGAGCATCTCGTCATCAGCATGCTAGCCGCAGTTGGAGGCAGACCGGCAGAGTGGCAGGGCAATACCCAATGCAGAAGAAGCAAAAGAACTAACAGCGCTTGCACATGCACTCCCGTCTGAGCCTTGATGCCACGCCACCACTTTTGGCTGTCTCCTTTTATTACATCCCTTGCGCGCTGTTTAGTTTCCAAAAAGCAACCTCAAAGTTCACTATGTAAAAAGAAGATTCCCATCACATCAAAATGCCATAACATGCTTAGAGTACTAAATGTAGATGAAATTAAAAATTAATTGCACAGTTTTGTTGTATTCTGCGAGACGAACATTTTGAGCCTAATTAATCAATTTTTAGATAATTTTTCACACGTACAAACAAAATGCTACAGTGTCGCAATGATTATGAAGTGACCCCAACCCCCAGATCCTCACCCTCTGTTCTCCATGTAAACAAGGCCTTGGATGCACTGCCGTCTACAGTCGCACAGCACTGTCCTCACCAGTCACCATGGCGATATTTAACTGCAGAGAGCAACGGTGGAGGCACAACACGCCAAGGTCACGAGGAACAGAGAGTGTCATGCATCGAGTAAGCGGCAACCATGGCCACTGCACAACCGGCCACTGCACATAGCGATGGAAGAAGATGGAGTTGATCACCCCGTGTCTCCGCAAAGCACCGTGCACACTGGGGTTACCGCTTTGGCGCCCCACCCTTAGTCACACGGAACGCGGAACGAGCCGGCGTTCTCTGTTCCCGGAACTTCGTCCCCGGACGAGGAACGGGGACGAAGCGGGACGAAGCCCGGTTCGCGGGAGGAACGGAGCTTGGGTCGTCGTCCCGAATAAAGGCAGAACTTGGGCACCTGGAACGCGACACCGCCGGGAGTATCTTCCAGAAGACCTCGCCGTGCGCCAGGAGCGAGTCATGGATGCCGGTTTGCCAGGGGCATCAACACCGCAGCGGCACGGCCACCGCTTCGCCGGGCTGCGACTCTCCGGCCGCGTAGCTTGGCGTGGGGGCTCAACACCACGGCGGCGCGGCCACCTCTCCGCCGACCCACAACTCTCCCGCACGGCCGTGCGGCTTGCCGCGAGGCCGCAACACGCGCCGCCGCGCCGCCCGGCTGCGTCTCCCGCGTCCCGCCGCGCCGCCAGGCTGCGCCTCCCGCCGAGCCTGGTCGTGGATGCGGTGGGAATCGAAGGGATAAGACTCGTGGCTGGGGGCGTGGGTGGAGTGGATAAGGAAGGGCCTTTTTCCAGTTTAGCCCTTTATCTTTCTCTATATTACGAACAGTTCTTTATTTAATAAATTTCTTTCATATAAATTCTAAAATTATAAATAAATTCAGTTAACCCTATTATTTGCATAACTGATTTTATAAATTTTAATATCGCTCCGGACTATCGTTCCGAAAACTAACAGAACGCGTTCCGCCCTTTGAATAAATGTTCCTAAGAGGTATACCTCCTTCGTACCATAGTTATCAGAATCTGTGTTCCTCGTCCCGCGTTCCCGTTCCTCGACCCATCGTTCCGGGAACTTTTGTGACTAAGGCCCCACCTCTGTCCCCTCCATCGCCGTGCTCCTTGTAGGGTTCACCAACCACAATCAAACAAGACATCAGTTTGGCGAGTCAAATATATATTAGTTCATAGCACACATGTTTGAGTCATATGCCATGATTAGATTGTGTATACGAGATCAATTACAGTCTAGTCATGTAGGCCAACAGTCCACGGAGCCGATTCTACAGACAAACCTAGCTCTTCTGTAGTGTTGTACCCGGGCCATATTTGTACTACATAATAAATATTCCAATAGAGTTGATCGTAATTAATTTCTCTATAGTATTCGAGTATAAACATCATTGGCACCTCGAGTATTACTTACTCGAGTAAATTTCGCATCAATATTCTTTGTCACAAGTATCTGAACAATTCTTTACATTGAGTTAAACAATAATTATAATATACGAGCAATGCTGAAAGCCATAAAAATTCCAACACTCCCGCCACGCGCACTGTTGCTCTGCCGTGGCCCCTGCAAATGGCCGCGTGGTGGAGAAGAAGGTGACTTCGGCTTTGGCCACCATTGCCGCCGCCGCCGCCAACAAAACCGGCTCACTGCTCGATATCACCGTGTGGCGGGGGAGGGGGGCAGGGAGCTCTGCCGCGCTGTGCCTCGTGACCCAGGCCTTGTGCGTCACCAGCCGTGTGGGTCCAAGCGCCTCAGTACCCTAGTTGTGCGCGCCGCATGACTCTTCCTCACCACGCGGTGGCTATTGTTCGTGTAGGGCCCCTAGCCGGCGCCGCACACGGTTTGGATGACGAGGTAGCGGCCGCGGGGCAGGTGGCGAGCAGAGTGCGACGAGCGGCACGGGAGGAGGTGAGGGCGGCGTGGCAGGAGGGGATAAGGTCCTCGCGCGAGTTCGTGAGGATTCACAAGTATGCAGGTTGGCGATTGAACGGATGGGAGGTCCGCTCCGACCGTATTAAACGGCTCACATCGTTTCTCGTCAGATCCAACAACTAGTGGACTCACGGGTGACGTGGACCAACTGCTCGTCCGCTGAATAGACCCGTGTTTCATACTTTAGAGATGTGAAAATGATCTACTCTTGCATTATTCCAGAAAGAATAGTACAATTGCTAATGATAGTTATGTTTCAATGCATTAGATATGGTGCTATATATATAAATGGATTAAGTTGCTAGCTAGTATATATTCGCTCTCGAGATATATAGAACCTAATAGAGAATCAATGGAACCTTTTTACTATACGTTGAATGGAAAAATGGTAGAGAGAACGTTCACGCCTAATATGCATCTAATTGGATGTTTGTTCAAGAAATGTAGCCCTTGAAGTAACGAAGGGGCAGCTGACCTCGAAGAGGATTCTATATGTAGATGAACTAATTAATACCAAAGTCATCGCCGGTGATCCAGTCAACGAGCTTTGATCTGCTTATAGTTAAAAGAGTCACCAGTAGATCTTGGATATGTTAATTAGAGTTTCTCCATCTACATCAGTACCAATGCTATAAATACCACACAATCCTTGGTTCCGCTTAATTTCAATCCTGCTTGTTAGGTTCCCACCGAGCTCAGAATGGGTAGCAGTAAGCTTATAGCACTTACCCTTTTTGTTCTCTTCAGTGTAGGATTAACCAATGCTGTTAGGGTGGTTAGGTACACCAGTTCTCAAGGAACGGGTGCAGGAGGAGGCAATGGTGGTGCGCTTGTGAATGGCGCTGGCTCCGGATCTGGAAGTGGCTCTGGATCCAGCCAGACTAATGGTAGTGGATCACATGCAAGTGCTGGAGGCGGCGGCGGCGGCGGTGGCTGGTCGCAGTACGGTGGTTCTGCGTTCGGTAGTGGATCCGGCACAGGGTCTGGTTCTACTCTGTCTGAACAGGGACCCTCTTATGGTTACGGTGGTTCTACGAGTAGTGCCGGTGGCAGTGGTGGTGGTGACGGCGGTGGGCAAGCTTCAGGCAACGAGGGCTCTAGTGGGTATGGTACAGGTGGTGGCAAAGGATCAGGCTCTAGCGAGGCAAGCAGAAGCTACTACAATCCGCATGTACCAACATATGCCAATGCGAATGCTGATGGTGATGGAGGTGGTACAGGCAATAGTCAAAATGGTGGGAGTGGTGGTGGTAATGGCAGTGGCTCTGGGCACGGTGATGCTGAGCCTTGAAATATACGATATTAAGCAGGAGCCAAATTAAATATGTTATTTCACTTTTAGTTTATTCTAAATATTTTAGCTTTTATTCTTTTTCCTTTTTGATGTACTAGCAGACAGGAACTAATAAAGGGATCCTTTATTTTGATAAACCCAATAATGTTATCTTCAACAAAATTTGAAGATTAAATAATGAGTAACTTAGTGAATTTTAATTTCTTGTTCGTTCTCATTTCTATATGTCATATGACCATATGCATGCTTCCTATAATGTTGATTCCATTATCTGTATACTAAACAAATTTACAGGATTATATTAATTGGCTAAATGATGCTTAATGCATCACAAATTAAAATAAAGTGCCAGTGTTCGTGTTTTTAACGTGGGATGACATCCAGTCCAAGTGAGCCAAGAATAGCACCACCACACTTGCTGTTTTATACTGCTACACGTTCAAGAGCCACCTTCTCCAAGAAATTTAAGTGCAAAACTTCCTCGCTTGTATTCGGTGATTTTGAAGCTCGCCACGAACTTCTCTCGGGCAAGCTCGGTGGGAATAGTGGAGGATAAAGGTGTCAGCAGCCTGTATAGTGACGGCAATTTGTACTGGGTATCTGTTTAAGTGACCGTGAGCATAAATATCATTTATGTCCTAGCGTCGTTGGTGCCGCATCATGTATTTCATCTGTGATACCCACTAACATATATATACTTGACAAACATATAGCCCCATTGATTATGTTCTTACCGAATCACCGAAATCACAATAGATAACCGAACTAGAGCCATATCTACTACAAATGGGAAGGAGGAGCACTGTACGTATTTCTAGGAAACCTATAGCAAAATAAATTGTTGTCACGTGGCAACGCTCAAATTGATCATCTATTGTCCGAAAGTAATTTGCAACTAAGTACTCCCTCAGTTTTTACACATGGTGTTCGTCATATACTTTGACACATATGCTATATGGAGGTTAGCTTTAAGCCTAATTAATCAAGCATGTGTGTGTGAAATATCACTGCCGATGGAATTTAATATATATGCACTTATTATGTTCATTCAGAAAAATACCCAGCTCTTGTAATTCTACATCATAATGTACCAAATTGTCTTCCCAGTTCGTTCCCAAAAAAAATTGTCTTCCCAGTTACGATCCATTTGCAGGGAGAATACCATGCATGAAACTAGTACTGATCAAACTCGATGAGTGATTGATCTAGGTTAGTTGCTAAGATTTTTTGTGGTGGAATATAGTCACGTGGGTTTGATCCTCCAATCGTCATTGATGTCATATTTTCCTTAATTTATTTTAAAATTTAACCAGAGTGACCTATCAATTTTCCAAACACCCAGCTGTTTTTATTACCCTAATTCATGTGATAGCATCTCGTTTTGCATGAAATTTTTAGAATAAATTAAGTTGTGCAAGGTCAACTTACCCTAATTCATGTGATAGCATCTCGTTTTGCTTGAAATTTTCAAGGCGAGAGTCAAACATTACTAGCTGATTCCTATTTCTATATATTCTTATACATAATTGAGTGGTACTAGTGTAGTATATATATACTACTACGGAACCTACTAGGTACTTGTGGTATCTGTACTTGTTTGTTTATGTTGTCTCTCTTGATCGAATCCCCGCACGCGTCGGATCGTTGCCTCTCCCTGCAGGTACTCTACGAACTTCGCTATGCCCATCGTATTTATGCGTTGGAAACTTCGAGGTCGACGCAGCAATGTCAACGATCAGCAGATGCGCTGCTGCTAGTTGCATGGTTGCGAACTCTTTCCTTGAAGTTCAATGATTCGTACGGGCGGAGTCATGAGCTGGTGTAGAAATACGTATATAGAGTAAATGATTTTTCTTATGCTCATGGGATTGATTCTATAAAATAATTAGTACCAAGATCCGTACTATTTTTAACTGCAAGAAATACGAATTAGTCATGGAACGGCGCAAATTATATAGTCTCAACCATCCCAAAAAATCAATTGTATGGTAATGTATGCCTCACACAAGTAAAATACATTAAGAACAATATCTCCAATCCTTGTAAGCTATGCTCATATATAGGTACATATATTCAAACAAAGTATTCAATTCAATGCCAAATCTTGAATCTCGAGGTTATCTTTTTAAGAGAAGCATCGTAAAGGGAGTCCAGTGTACATCATGACATTCTGGAGACAATTTTTAGATTACAATGGCCCATGTGTGATAGTGTGACATCCTAATTTTCATCACATTAAATTATAGCAAATTTCTGATTTTTCAGTATTTATTTAAGGTTTAAATATATTTCTAGGATTTATTACATTTTATCAGCCTTATAAATATTCAAATATCACTTCAATTTAGCTTCATGAAGTGTGTATGCATTTGTGTAGCTGCATATGTTTTGTGTTTGTTTGCGGATTCAAGTTTGAGTTTAAATCTGTTTAAGTTTGAATTAGCTTTGTTTAAGCACTCTAGAAAAGTTAAGAGTTCTTGTTTCCTCCCTAATCTCCATGTTGGTCTGGTTTCCATCCTGGAACTATCTAATCTTTTAGTTCATTTCCCTCTCTCTATTTTTTTCCTTTTTTGGCAGTGGCCAGAGCTGGTCCAACCATTTCGGATCCAATCTGCCTCCCAACCTAGCCTGTCGCTGCCTTGCAGCTCTTCCGACGTCATACGGCCGTGCCGCCGCCGCCGTTGTCGTTCCCTCGGCGTGTGTGCCAACGCAAGGTGGGCTTCGTCTAGGGTGTGTTTGGTTAGTTGGTTTCGATCCAGCGCTAGACTTAGCCTGTATAGGTGTGTTTGGTTGGGTGGCTATCCACCCAGCCAGACCAGCCGAAGCCACCATTTACTTGTTTAGTTACTTTACTACGCCCGTAGACAGGTCAACATAAGCCGATCATACCCTACTAGCCAGGCCCCATGGAAACGCCGAAATCGATCGTTTTCATGGAGCCAAGCCATGGCTAGCTCGTGCCCACCACGTGGTGGCCTCGCCGTCGCGGCGTCGCCTCTCGTCACCGCTTCTAGCCCATCACCGCACGAGTTCGCAGGCAGTGATGGCCACCGCACGAGTTCCCAAGCCACCACGAGCTGCAAGTAGCTCCGGTGGTTGTGACCGCGCTTGAGATGATTGGGTTTGTCACAGAAAATGGCCAGTGGAGCATCATAGGAGGGACGGGAGAACTTACAATGGCGCATGGTGTTGTCCGCCACAAAGTTGTCAAGAATGGCAATGGCTCGAGGACCTATGCATCTACATACATATATTCTATACTCCAGTATTCCACTGGATGACTTGAAGGTAATTATACCGGGTGAGTCTCGCTCTCTACTTTTACCACTTTTTTGCATGTACTTCCTTTCTGGATCACTACATGTCATCGCTCAAGTCACTACTACAAAACTCCACATTCATCGATGTAATCAGTACCGGCAATGCAAGAACTGGTACTAACGCACGTGGTTAGTATCGGTTTTGCAGCACAGTGCCCGTAAGGGCACTTTAGTACCGGCTGTAGCCACCAGCCGGTACTAAAGTGCTCCCACGCCGACGCGCACCAACGGCTAGTTGACACTTTAGTACTGGCTGGGGGCTCCAGCCGGTACTAAACTGCCCCCAGGACATTTAGTACTGGCTGGGGCTCCAGCCGGTACTATTTCTGGCCACTTAAATAGTACCGGCTGGAGGCCTCAGCCGGTACTAAATGTTCTCCTTTATATCAGGGGCCTTCTTTCTCCCCAAGAGCTCAAACACCAACTTGCTCGAGCTCTCTCCTCTTCCTCCATGGAGTGTTAGAGTGGACGTGCTGCCCATTTTTTCTAAGAATCGGGGATTTCACTCATCTAAGTGCACCAAAGGTTAGCAACTTCATCATCTTCTCTTTCATACTGTTTGTGCTTTGTTTCATCCATTATAGTTAGAGATTTCGTAGTTTTGTATAGGAAGGGAGAATGAGCATGATTTTTTTATTTAGACATTAATTAGAGATATGTAAACTTGATGACTTTAATTAAGGACAATGCTTATTTGATTGCTTGCATGTGGCAAATTATAAGAGTGATTTTTTCAATTAATTCCAATGGACACGATTTTTGTTTATTTATACATTATTTGACTTTAATTATAGATGTTACTATAAAATTGTTAGAAAATTCTAGAAAAATAGTAAAAATTTCTAAAACGTAGTAGAGATTTCTAGAAAAGCCTTGATTATTTATTATTGATTATATATTTGTTTGTTTGGTATGAGGCACTAAAAAATCATAAATCAGGCTTGTAGGACTGTAGGTGGGAGAGCGCGGTGTATATGATGGTGAGGTGGGTGATCGTGCTGGTGTCATGCCAAAGTCCAGACCATGTGGAAGGTCTCGACTTTGGCAGACACCAAAACGTTCACCCATCTCTGGACACCCTATCATGAAGGAATGATGTCACTAAGTTACCTGCTGAGTCCAAACATCAGGGCTTCCCCCATTAATACAGATGCTTCGTTTCTCACCATTTTCATTTTGGAAATTATTTTGATTTTTTATTATTTTTAGTAAATGGTATATAGTTGATATGAAAATATTGCAATTTACATAATTTATTAGGAAAATAATGCTGAGACAACGCCATAGAGCTAGTCGTGGTGGACAGTCCACACAAAAATGTATTGCCGCACCTTCCCCCGCCACCACAGCCACACCATCCTGGACCGGTATTCGACAACATCAACTTAATTTCTGTCGAGCCTAACAATCGCCAGACTCGGGTACGAGATATTGTATTTAATACTTGTAAGAATACAATCATATATTGATTATTATGTCATAATGATGATGTATTCTTAATTTATATGTAAAACAGGCTGTTGATGCAATGCAATGGTTCAAAGATGTAGTAACTCACGTAAGTGGCAGCCGTCCTATGGTGGTGAGAGATAACAACGACGGATAATATGGGTGTTATGTGGTTTCTATTGCACTCAAAGAATGTGCCTTGCGCGACCCGAATCCTAGTGATATTGTTATTTATGTAAATTTGTGGAACCCAAATTCTAGTGATACAGCTAATATGCAACAAATAATTTGTGGATTAAAAGATGACCTAGAAGATGGTGCACCTGAGGATGATGGAACCCAGTATCTAAACTTACATCCTGAGGATGTTAATATTGAGCAAGAAGAAGAAACTGCTGAGGAAGGTGATGCACCCGAGGTATACGAAATTTTTCCGTGTATACATCATTTGAATTATATATAATTATTGATAGCATGCACTGATATATTTTTTTAGGCATCCGGTTCGAGGAAACTAAAACGAAAAAGAGGAATGAAGAGAAAGATGGAGGGAACTACCATTATCACATAAGTGGCCGAAGATGGCACACCAAGCCCCGATAGTGTTAAGACAACATTTGTAAATCAATGCAGTTATCTTATTAGGGAAAGCATCCCCATAAGCTACAAAGCTATGGAAGAAAAATATAAAAAATGATAATAATCCAGCAGATATCGTTCCTGACAGCAATAAACAGCTGTTGTGGAAAGAAGTGCTCCTGCACTTCACATTCCCCCCAGGCACAGAACCAAGAGTGAAGGAATGGGCGTTCAAGAAGATGGCCATTCAGTTCCAAACATTCAAGAAAAATTTGACAACTGACTATGTCAAGAAGGGCCTCACACCAGACTTTGACAAGAAATTCAAAATGCAGCGCAATGTCTGGAGTGATTTCATACAGTACAACTAGTCAGGAGATGTTGTGGCCCGATCAGAGCAGAACAAAGTCAATGCGGCCAAAAAGACGCAGTTTCATAAATTTGGGCCAGGAGGCTATGCGGTGGCGATTCAAAAATAGGAAAAGATGGAAGCAGACCTAATTGCTAGAGGAATTGTACCGTAGACTCTGAATTGGCCAAAGAGAGCAAATATTACTTCTATGCCCATGGAGGAACTCTTAACATGGAAGATGGGTCCTTCGTGACTAGCGACGCAATCAGAGAAGCGACCGACAGGCTCGAAGATGCAATGAGGCTTGCACAAGAAGGAACTTTGAAGCCTGACAGAGAGAAAGACGAGCTGACTTGCACTCTTAGCAACCCAGAACACACTGGATGGACCCAAGGCATGGGCTTAGTCCCATGGAAGCATGACTTTATTGGTGATCTCGAAACATACAGAAGCCGATGCAGAAGCAAGGCATTAGTGGAAGAAAAATTATGTATCCTGGAAGAAAGGCTAGCTATGGTTGAATCTAGAGAGGGTGAACAACTAGAACGAGCTGTCGAATGAGTACTTGAAAGCATCTAGGCCCCTAATTGTGTTTTGGTAATTAATGACAACCCTTGTGGACTAACAATTTTATTTGAGATAATGAGATTAGGTTAGTCCCGAGAGTTGGAATGAGCTTCAAAAGACAATGTGTGGATAGCATGTGTGCTATGGGATTATGGAATCTCAAGGCAAAGGTATATGATAGGGCTTTTAAATTTGACCGGTCATGAGGCGATTAGTGCGTGAAAAATGACCGGATTGATAGGTTACATAGCCGTACTATCAAGAGGGGTCGACGTCGTTGGTTCGATGAAATATTAGTGCCACAATGGTCTTTGATGTGCATGTAGTGCATTTAGAATTTGTGGTGACTAACTTGGAAGGGTGCACTCTGAAATTCTGTTGAAACTCCGCCCTGTCGTGTCTGGCGGACGGTCCGCGGAGTGTTGTCGGACGGTCCGTGGTGCTGGCGGACTGTCAACTGTGTTTGCTGTACTGGGGCCCACATGCTTTGACTTGGAGTGATCTCGCGGACGGTCCGTGATGCATCGCGGACGGTCCATATTTCCGCTCATTTTCTCCAGGAGCTAGAGCTGTTTCGAGTAGACGGTCCGACCTTCTCTGGCGGACTGTCCGTGGGATGGCGGACGGTCCGCAGGTGCTTGGCGGACGGTCCGCCGAGCCCCAACGGTCGACTCTAACACACTCTGACAGCGCTTCATAGCCGTTGTAATTCAAACGCGGACGGTCCGCCGTGCACGATCCAGAACGGGTTTTTCCCCAACGGCTAGTTTTGGAGAGAGGGCTATATATACTCACCCCTCACGGGCATGGGGGGTCGCTTGGCACTTTGAAAAGCTGAACACTCATTCTAGAGCCCTTGTTTCTCCCCTCTCTCACTCACTTGCTTTGGGATTGCATTTCTTTATGAGATTGAGAGACTCTAGTGCATTGCATCAAGGATTTGATCATTGTGGCACTAGGATTGCATCGAGCTCGTGGTTGATTTTTTCTCTTGGAGGTTGCCGCCTCCTAGCCGGCTCGGAGCTCGTGATTCCACCGAGCACTTCAAGAAGATTGTGAAGTTTCCGTGGAAATTGATTGTGAGAGGTTCTTGTGCTCACCTTGCCGGAGCGGTGAAGAGCAACTTTAGTGGAATCGAGATTTGGATCGGTTCATTGGTTCTAACCGGCTCATACATCAAGTGGAGACTTGATAGAGGAGTGGTTGAACATTGAATCCATCTTAACGTGGATTAGGGGTGACCGGCAAGTCATCGACACCACGGGATAAGTCTTTGTGTCTCTTTGCTTTAGTTACTTGCTTGTATCTTGATTTATTTATTTGAAGCAAGTTAAAATTCATAGAGATTGATCTTTATCTTGTCACCCTAGGTTGCAAAACCATCAACATAGGCGTAGTTTAGCTAGAGAATTTATTCACCTTGTGGTTCTAATTAAATTTCTCTAGTGTTGTGGTTGAAGTTTTTAAAACCGCCTATTCACCCCCCCTCTAGTCGGTAATCCTAGATCCTACAAGTGGTACCAGAGCTAAGTACTCCCTAATCAAGGATTTAATCATCCCGGAGTAGGATTAAAATGGCTAGAGAAGACAAAATGAAGCAAAGGAAGGTTCCTTTCTTTGATGGGGAAGATTATGATTATTGGAAGACTAGGATGACTACCTATCTAAGGACGGCCGGAAGAAAAATTTGGGAAATTGTTGAGGACGGGTTTGTTATCCCAGACAAAGACAACAAGACCGAAAAAGACCTTGGGAATGAGGACCTTAATGAGGAAGCTTTGTGCATTTTGTATGAGGCTCTATCTCGTGATCAATTCAACCGTGTCAAGGGTATTAGAGTTGCAAAAGATGTTTGGAACAAGCTAGCAGAAATTTATGAGGGAACATCCTCGGTCAAAGAAGCCAAACTCTATGTACTCCAAGGAAAATTGAATGAGTTTACTATGAAGAAGGATGAAGACGTTTCAACCATGTTCAATCGGTTGAATGAGATTGTGAATGAGCTAAAGTGTCTTGATTATGATGTGCTGGATCGAGATTTCTCTAGGAAATTTCTTAGGAGTCTCCCGGAAAAATATGAGACAATTGTCACAATGCTAGTGAGAGAAGATTTGAAGAAATACACTCCTACGGAAGTGCTTGGTGAAGTACTCACACATGATATCTTCAAGCAATCTCAAAAAGAAGCTCATGGTCAAGCAATAAATGATGAGAAGAAGAACATTGCTCTCAAGGCTCAAGCTACTGAAGAAGATACTCATCTTGAAGAAAAAGAAGAAGACTCGGATGGGGAGATGGCTCTTATTGTTAGAGGGCTTAAGAAAATTCTTGAGAAGAAGAAGTTTGGGAAGAAAAACCAATTCTCAAGGAAAAATCCATTTGAAGACAAAGATTGCTTCTCTTGTGGTGAAAAGGGACATATATCAATGAATTGTCCAAACAAGAAAGAAGACAAGTTTGGCAAGAACAAGAACAAGAAGAATGACCACAAGAAGAAGAAGTATTACAAGAAGGAGAAAAATGGGCAAGCCTACTTTGTTGAATGGGATTCCGATGCAAGTGATGATGATGATGATGATGACAAGCCAACAAAAGGTCTTGTCGGGATTGCCATCAAGGAAGCTCCATCTCTCTTCTCCAAGCCTCATTGCCTCATGGCAAAAAGTACTTCAAAGGTAACAATGGATGAAGAAGAGAGTGATAGTGATAGTGATGATGATAGTGGTGATAATGCTATTTCATATGAATACCTTGCTAGTTTGGTTATAAAATCCGATGAAAAATTGCGCAAGGAAAAATAAAAGTTGAAGGATTTAGAATTGAAAAACATTTCAATTCAAAAATCCTATGAGGAGCTAAAGATTTCTCATGCCAACCTAAAGGAATCCCATGGTACTCTCAACACTTCATTGGGAATTCTAAAGGGAAAGCATGAGGAGCTTAAGGAAGCTCACAACTCACTCCTTGCGCAAGAGGCCAAAGGGAAAATAGTTGCTAACAATGATAAATGCAATACTTGCTTGTCTTGCTCTACTAACATTTCTTGTAGCACAAGTATAAGCTCTTGCACTAGTGAGAAAGATTCAAATGATGCATCTTTTCTATTATCGGAAAATGAATCTTTGAAGAAGGAAGTGGAGTGCTTGTCCAAGGATCTTTCCAAATGGTTTGGAAGTCAAGTCATGTTTAATCATTGTTGGACAAGTCAAAAATTCACATTGAACAAGAATGGTATTGGTTATTTGCCCAAGCAAGGGAAGTCGGCCTTCATTCCAAAGAAGACCACTTATGTGCCATCAAGTGTGACATTGCAAGAAGAAGATAAATTCAAGAAATGTCACATTTGCAAGACAAAGGTTGATGTGAATCACAAGTGCAAGAGCAAGAAGACCGTATCCTTTGATCCATCTTACATTTTTAAGAAAGATTCAAAGGGTGTTGTGTGTGCCAAGTTTGTTGGTAGGTCTATGGATAGCACTAGGCTAAAGTCTATTTGGGTGCCTAAAGCTACGATCACTAACATTGAAGGACCCAAGAGTTGGGTACCTAAGAGGAAGTGATTCTTTTGTGTAGGTAAATTATAAAGCCGGAGGAAGGCATTGGGTGATTGATAGTGGTTGCACAAATCACATGACCGGTGAAAAGAAAATATTCTCATGTCTTGATGAAGATATCTCCGACTTTGATAATATTATCTTTGGTGATGATAGCAAGGGAGGTGTACAAGGCATTGGTGACATTTCTATCTCTCAAGATTATAAACTCTCTAATGTCTTGCTAGTTGATTCCTTGAATTTCAATCTTTTATCTATTGCTCAACTTTGTGATAATGGATATAGATGTTCTTTCACTAGTAATGATTTTGTAGTAACCTCTCTTGATGAAAAAGAAACTATCTTTAAGGGGTTTCGACATGAAAGTCATGTAGTGGATTTCTCATCTAAAGAAGCAAATCTCTAAACTTGTTTATTTTCTAAAGCTTCCATGGGTTGGTTGTGGCATAGAAGGCTAGGTCATGTTGGAATGAGGCAACTTAATAAACTAATCAAACATGATCTAGTCCTTGGCTTGAAAGATGTAAAGTTTGAAAAAGACAAATTATGTAGCTCTTGTCAAGCCGGAAAGCAAGTTGCAAATTCTCATCCAACCAAGAGTGTCATGTCTACCACAAGAATATTTGAGCTATTGCATATGGATCTTTTTGGGCCTACGACATATAGAAGCATTGGTGGGAATAGCTATTGTCTTGCGATAGTGGATGATTTCTCAAGATTCACATGGGTATTCTTCCTTCATGACAAAGCGGATGTGTTTGATCATTTCAAGAACTTTGTCACTAGGGCCGAAAATGAGTTTGAGCTCAAGTTGAAGAAAGTTAGAAGTGATAATGGTAGTGAATTCAAGAATACTCGTGTAGAGGAATTTTGCAATGAAAAGGGAATCAAACATGAATTCTCAACCACATATACTCCGCAGCAAAATGGATTGATTGAGAGAAAGAATAGGACCTTGATTGAAATGGCAAGGTCAATGTTGGCCGAGTACAATGTGTCGGATTCATTTTGGGCCGAAGCTATTAACACCGCTTGTCATTCATCAAATAGGCTTTATTGTCATGGCTTTCTTAACAAAACTCCATATGAATTGCTTGTTGGAAGAAAGCCGAATATTTCATATTTTAGAGTATTTGGATGCAAATGCTATATCTTGAGGAAAGGATCTCGATTATCTAAATTTCAAAGCAAATGTGATGAGGGCTTCTTTCTTGGTTATTCATCTTGTAGCAAGCCATATAGAGTCTACAACAAGTCCAAGGGATTTGTTGAAGAAGCTTATGATATTCAATTTGATGAAACAAATGGGTCACAAGATGAGAAAGATAACTTGGATGATGTGAGAGGGGATAATTTGAAAGAAGCCATGAAGAACATGGATATTGGTGATATTCGACCAAGGGAAGAAGAAGAAGAAGATGATGATGATGAGGAACATATTGTTAGTAATCAAGAAATGACATCATCTTCTCAAAAATCAAGTGATTGATAATGCAAGTGCAAATGACTCTCCTCAAGAAGATGAGCAAGTGATCTCTACTACATCATCGTCCACATCTTCTCAAGATGAAGTTACTCAACCAAGAATTCATGGCCAAGTCACCAAAGATCACCCCATTGACCAAATTGTGGGTGACATTAGTAAGGGTGTCCAAACTCGATCTCGTGTTGCTTCATTTTGTCAACATTATTCTTTTGTATCTTCTCTTGAACCTAAACGTGTAGATGAGGCACTTGTTGATCCGGAGTGGGTGATGGCTATGCAAGAAGAATTAAATAACTTCACCCGGAACAAAGTTTGGGTTTTGGTTGAGAGGCCCAAGAACTACAATGTTATTGGTACTAAATGGGTCTTTCGCAACAAGGAAAATGAAGATGGTATTGTGGTGAGAAACAAGGCAAGATTGGTGGCACAAGGATATACTCAAGTCGAAAGTTTGGATTTCGATGAAACTTTTGCTCCCGTAGCTAGACTCGAAGCTATTAGAATGTTACTTGCTTATGCTTGCTCTCATAACATAAAACGTTATCAAATGGATGTTAAAAGTGTCTTCTTGAATGGTGATCTTAGTGAACTAGTGTATGTTGAACAACCTCCCGGTTTTGAAGATCCAAAATTGCCCAATCATGTGTATAAGCTCTGTAAGGCTCTTTATGGATTGCAGCAAGCACCCCGTGCTTGGTATGAGAGGCTTAGGAATTTTCTTTTATCAAAGGGTTTCAAAATTGGAAAGGTTGACACTACACTATTCACTAAGAAAATTGACAATGATATTTTTATTTGTCAAATATATGTTGATGACATTATCTTTGGTTCTAGTAACGAATCTTTTTGTAAAGAATTTGGAGAAATGATGTCTAGGGAATTCGAGATGTCCATGATTGGAGAGTTGAGCTTCTTTCTTGGTCTTCAAATCAAGCAAATTAAGGAAGGCACATTTGTTTGCCAATCTAAATATATCAAGGATATTTTGAAGAAATTTGGCATGGAAGATTCAAAGCCAATCAAGACTCCAATGACTACAAATGGACATCTTGATCTTGATGAGGGAGGTAAAGCGGTTGATATTAAGCTTTATAGATCCATGATAGGTAGCTTGCTTTACCTTTACCGCATGTTGGCACTTCTTACGATCCAATATCAGAATTGAGAATCCTGGTACTGGGGTAAGGAGTGTTTCAGTGGTTTTCCTTATGGCTTAGTAAAATATAGAAATATTCTGCAAGCGCACAGAATCACCGCTGTAGCACTTCACCTGGGAGTATTCCAAGGTATCGTAATTTATATTTCTGCAGGGAAGCTTTGGCAAGATTACTAGTGAACAGAGATTCGAGACTATCAGAGAAGGGTACACAACTAGACAAGACAGGGGATAACGGTATTGGATAGGAGTGGATATACCGGACACACAGCTCAAGGGATACTCAGGTAATGGAGAGAAGAGATAGATAGCTGGGAGGACAACGAGAAGAGATAGAGGACTCCTAGATTCTTTATCTACCTATGTCACTCTAGCTTAGAGATACAACGGCTACAGAGCCAGCACTAGGAGATCTAGGTTAACTCTAATGTCTTAGCATCGGGACAAGGGAACCGGTGAACACACAGAAAGGGATGAGAAGGGGTGCCACTATTTCCCAACTGGGGAATCCTACGGACCGGAACTAACGTGATGGGCTACGAAGACCGAAAGGGCTGTCACCACCTCCCGGCTACCACCTCCGTTGCGACGGGAATAAACTAAGGCCACCGACTAGTCTAGGAACCACTCCTACACTAGGCAACGACTACTTACTCTGCTAGCAAGAGCAAGCAACCTTGTCAATACTCTTGGTGACAATTCACCTCCAGTATCAAGCAAGATCAAAGAACCAGCCAAGACAAAGACTTAAACAAGACTACAAGCACTAGAACTATAACTGACTATAGTCTAAACAAGATATATTTGCAACTAGGATAAAGTAGAAGCAAGATATAAATGACAAAGGCAAAGTGATAAAGATAACTATATTGATAACTCAAAGTCTTACAAAAGGAAAAGGTAAAAGATACAAGAGCTTATACCAGAGCTTCTGAAGACGACTCCGGAACCTCCGAGGCAAAGCTCGACTCAACTCTAACTCCCAACTAAACTATCCTAACTCTACTAGAATGAAAGTGGAAATGAGCTCCTTGGCTTGGTGTGTGTTTACAAGAGGGGGTATGGGTCCTATTTATAGTGCTCCAGGGTCGGTTGAAGTAGAGTAACGGCCAAGGGAGAGGGCAGAGGCGGTTGCCGGCCGTTTCGGCCGAACCCTGGCGTTCGGCCGAACGCCCGATCCACCGCCTTAGCCACCTACGGCCGAGATGCATCCCCTGGAGTCGGTTCTGGTGCTGGGGGCGGTTCGGCCGAAGGCCCCAGTTCGGCCGAACTGGGCCTGGCCCGTGGCCGGCCTCCCCAGCACCGCCTCTGGTGCCTGGACCCCCCTGGGCTTCCTCCTGATGCATGACTTCGTGTTGATCTGGCCCAGAATGACGTGGCATGGCCCAGGATGAGTTGGCGGTCACCCACGTGTCATGTGACGTGTTTGCTTGGTCATTGTTGACGTGGACGACTCCCGATGGCCTGCTCGGCTAAGGGGGGTAACCGGCCGAACGGAGTCGTTCGGCCGATTTGATCATTTCCGGACCCAATAGCACATATTTGTCGTAGTTGTACCTGCACAAGTGACACTCACCAAAACTCGTGGAACTTTATTAGAAATAAAACCTAAGTACATGGAATGTTGCATATAACCTCATTTATTCCCGAGTATTGGTGATCGGATTTGGGCTGTAACGACCGCCAACACCGCATCTAGGCCCGATATCATGTTTAGTGTATGCATGTGTGCTAGATTTCAAGCCGCACCTGAAGAATGTCATTTGACCGCGGTGAAAAGAATTATGAGATATTTGAAATTCACTCCAAATATTGGTCTTTGGTATCCAAAAGGTGCTCAATTTGAGTTGGTTGGTTATTCGGATTCGGATTATGCCGGTTGCAAAGTTGATAGAAAGAGCACTTCCGGTGGTTGTCAACTTCTTGGTTGTTCACTTGTGTCATGGAGTTCAAAGAAGCAAAACTCGGTTGCTCTCTCAACCGCTGAAGCGGAATATATTTCGGCGGGAAGTTGTTGTGCTCAATTATTGTGGATGAAGCAAACACTTCTTGATTATGGTGTGAAATTCAATGGAATTCCTCTCTTATGTGACATTGAAAGTGTTATCAAGATTGCAAATAATCCGGTTCAACATTCTAGAACCAAGCATATTGATATCCGGCATCATTTTCTTAGAGATCATGTGAGCAAAGGTGATATCAAAATTGAAGGTGTGGGCACGGATGATCAATTGGCTGATATATTCACAAAACCATTTGATGAATCTCAGTTTTGCAAATTAAGAAATGAGTTGAATGTCATTGATATCTCAAATGTGGCTTGATCCCTAGCATGAGCATCCTTATGCATATTGTTTTTATCTTGCATTCATATGTTTATTTTTTTTAACCCTAATGCTCATCATGTCATGATTGTTATGATTGTAAAATTATGCATCATTTTGTCAAGCAATGAACCCCAAGGATACATCACAATAAGTGTTCAAAAGGTTGGATCTCGTGCTGAAAAGAATGAGCAGGACGGACTGTCCGCCAACGGACCGCGGACTGTCCGCGCCAGCTCGGACGGTCCGCCAGTGGTCCGCGGACGGTCCGTAATTACCCCGAAATTTACCAGAAGGTTTGGGGGGTTCGCGTTTGAGGGGGTCAAACGGTCCGCCATGGACCGCGGACGGTCCGCGAGGCGACTAAGCGCGTGGGTCCACCCACTGACGGGATCTAAAGGGATGGGTGTCTCTCTCTCACACAACTCGTGCCATTGTTCTCCAACCTCTCTCTCTCTAGTTCTTGGTGAAGAAAAGAGCCCATCACTCAATCTTTTGATTGGAGCACTTCCCAGACGGTCCGAGGATATCCACGGACTCTCTACAGTAATCTCCATCATGTCATCCGGGTATTTTCATCGATTTCTCTCTCGTTTGGTTTGAATCTAAGGATGAATGTGGCTAGGGTTTGGGCTTCTGATCTGAAATTTGGCCATGGATTTGGAAATCTATCTTGGGGAATATGTTGGATATGGTCTAGTGATGGTTTGGCAAAAGTTTGATCGAGTTCCATTGGTTAAATATTGAGATTTGTGGATCGAAAGTTCGTGGATCACTGTTCATGTTCTTCGCGAAACAGTGCCCAGCGGACCGTCCGCCAGGACGTCGCGGACTGTCCGCCAATACTTGGTGGACCATCCGCGGTGACTGGCAGGACAATCCGCCAGGCACTGTCAGCTGTGGATTTGGACAGGGTATTTTGGGATTCTCTCATTCATCAAATATTATCCAACTATGTTTGTATATTGACTCAAATGATTGTCTTACCACAGTGCTCGCAAGCTCGCCAAGACTTTGGCTACTCGTTTCAAGAAGAGCGGGGCCAAGAAGAAGGGTGATGATGGGCCGTCCAAGAGACGTCGGGTTGATGATGATGATGTTGATCTTAGCAGTGACGACCCCGATGACAGTGACTATGTAGGTGATGCAGAGGTAGAATCCTCTGTGGGGCAGCATTCTGAATATATTGTGGAGGAGGATGCAGGATTGCATCAAGGGGGAGTTGGTCTGCATCCGGACATTATTGATATTCACTCTCACACAGCTCCTAGTAAAGTCTGGCAGTCAAGAGAATATGCAAGGGTAAGAAACATAAATGCCTACTCTCAGCGTCGTGACACAGATAATCACTTCTTCCATACTTTAGTTCAAGAAGATGCTTTCTTTGGTCACTTCCTTGGTTGCACTCTATGGGCTCATAAGAGGATTGATTTTAATTACCTTGCTAGTAAACCAGTGCTAGAACATGTGGCTGTCTTGCTTGAGAGACTTAGGCTTAGAAATTTTATGGAGCATCACTGTAATTGGAATGAAACACTGATTCGACAGTTCTATGCCACCTTTGAGCTAGATATTGAGACACAAACTGTTGAGTGGATGACTGGCCAATCGAGATACACTGCTACCTTTAGAGAGTTTGCTGCAGCAAATAAATTAGACTATGACTACTTTTATGGTGCTGACAGTCTTGATGTGTATGAACAAGATCTTTTTGAAGAATCCCAGAGATTCTATGAGCCTGCACGTATTGGTATTCCAGTTAAACATGGCACACCCACTGAGCTTAGGCATCACCCCGCTGCTATTAATAGAATTATTCGATACACATTCATGCCTAAGAGTGGGAACAAAGATAAGATTCGAGAGTATTATTGGAATGTGATCCATTACATTATGACTGGGACTAAATTTAATTTTATCAAGATGATTTTTGAGCTAATGGATGAGAAGAGGATGTCACTAGCTGGCAACATATATTCTGCACCATATATCATGTCCTTAATTAAGGAAAAGTGTGGGTACAATGGTCCTTGTGAGATTCGCCACGAATGGTTTCAGCCATTTGCTAATGCCAAGGACTTTCTGAGAAGGGCACTAACCCCCTATGAAAATGTTGATGATGATGCTGGTGAGCCCAATGTTGGGGCAGAAGCTCATGAGGATATTGATATGGGTATGCCTGAAATGCCTCATCCTCCTACTCCTCCTCCTCCTATGCAGCCACAGGGTTTTTGGGTTCCTCCAAATGGATACTTCACTTCATACTTTGATGGCATGGCTCAGTCTTTTGGGGCACAGATGGCTACTGGGTTTGATACTATGCAGCAGGGCCTCCGGCAGCGATTTGATGAGAGGTTTCATGCCTATGAGCAGCAGATGAACACTCAGTTTTATCAGCCTATTATGACTCAGCTTCAGGGTATGCAGCAGGGGTTTCACACTGATATGGAGAACTTGACTGGTAGATTTAATGGATTGTCTACTTTAGAGCAGTATCAGCAGATGGTGGATCGCCAGACTCAGCTTGAGGGGTCTTTTGCTACATTCAGAACGTCGTTCATCGACTTCAGTGACCACTTCTATAGCATATATCCTCGTCCACCTCCTCCACCACCGCAGGATGACTAGTCCCTTATTGGTATTTGATGCCGAAGAGGGAGAGATTTGGAGGACTTGGAGTGATGTGATCTCCAGGGGGAGCTTGGAGCTTGTTGCATGAGCATGGACTTTGCATTGCATATTTACTTTTATGGCATTTGTGAGATGAACTATGTGTGTGGATGTAATAAGCTAAATCTTAATTGCTTGCGTGCTACTTTTTTATTTGTTTGTGCGATGAACCTATTTATTACATCTCTATCTCACGGTGGTTTGATTTTAATGGCTCTATGGAATTTGAGGCTCGATTTTATCTATATATGTGTTTGTTGTTGCCTTGATATCCATGTTGTAGGGGATGCTTCGCAAAATTTATATTATTTCAACATGTGTGGGAATTGTCACAAGGAATCCATGCACACATGTAGGCGGAGCCATTCTCTATTTTATTGAAACATGAATTTATCTACTCTATCTTCTATATGGAATTCTTTGAATAAGAGTAAGTAATTTCATGTTTCACAATCAACTCTATCACTCCTTTGTTATGGTTGTCATCAATTACCAAAAAGGGGGAGATTGAAAGCATCTAGGCCCCTAATTGTGTTTTGGTAATTAATGACAACCCTTGTGGACTAACAATTTTATTTGAGATAATGAGATTAGGTTAATCCCGAGAGTTGGAATGAGCTTCAAAAGACAATGTGTGGATAGCATGTGTGCTATGGGATTATGGAAGCTCAAGGCAAAGGTATATGATAGGGCTTTTAAATTTGACCGGTCATGAGGCGATTAGTGGGTGAAAAATGACCGGATTGATAGGTTACATAGCCGTACTATCAAGAGGGATCAACGTCGTTGGTTCGATGAAATATTAGTGCCACAATGGTCTTTGATGTGCATGTAGTGCATTTAGAATTTGTGGTGACTAACTTGGAAGGGTGCACTCTGAAATTCTGTTGAAACTCCGCCCTGTCGTGTCTGGCGGACGGTCCGCGGAGTGTTGTCGGACGGTCCGCGGAGTGTTGACGGACGGTCCGTGGTGCTGGCGGACTGTCAACTATGTTTGCTGTACTGGGGCCCACGTGCTTTGACTTGGAGTGATCTCGCGGACGGTCCGTGATGCGTCGCGGACGGTCCGTATTTTCGCTCATTTTCTCCAGGAGCTAGAGCTGTTTCGAGTAGACGGTCTGGCCTTCTCTGGCGGACTGTCCGTGGGATGGCGGACGGTCCGCGGGTGCTTGGCGGACGGTTCGCCGAGCCCCAACGGTCGACTCTGACACACT
Organism: Echinochloa phyllopogon; assembly: GCA_033239725.1. Lineage (NCBI taxonomy): Eukaryota > Viridiplantae > Streptophyta > Magnoliopsida > Poales > Poaceae > Echinochloa > Echinochloa phyllopogon. Next base: position 24,139,369 of record BTCW01000018.1, on the reverse strand, counting down.
CTGACAGCGCTTCATAGCCGTTGTAATTCAAACGCGGACGGTCCGCCGTGCACGATCCAGAACGGGTTTTTCCCCAACGGCTAGTTTTGGGGAGAGGGCTATATATACTCACCCCTCACGGGCATGGGGGGGTCTCTTGGCACTTTGAAAAGCTGAACACTCATTCTAGAGCCCTTGTTTCTCCCCTCTCTCACTCACTTGCTTTGGGATTGCATTTCTTTGTGATATTGAGAGACTCTAGTGCATTGCATCAAGGATTTGATCATTGTGGCACTAGGATTGCATCGAGCTCGTGGTTGATTTGTTACTCTTGGAGGTTGCCGCCTCCTAGCCGGCTCGGAGCTCGTGATTCCACCGAGCACTTCAAGAAGATTGTGAAGTTGCCGTGGAAATTGATTGTGAGAGGTTCTTGTGCTCACCTTGCCGGAGCGGTGAAGAGCAACTTTAGTGGAATCGAGATTTGGAGCGGTTCATTGGTTCTAGCCGGCTCATACATCAAGTGGAGACTTGATAGAGGAGCGGTTGAACATTGAATCCATCTCAACGTGGATTAGGGGTGACCGGCAAGTCATCGACACCACGGGATAAGTCTTTGTGTCTCTTTGCTTTTGCTACTTGCTTGTATCTTGATTTATTTATTTGAAGCAAGTTAAAATTCATAGAGATTGATCTTTATCTTGTCACCCTAGGTTGCAAAACCATCAACATAGGCGTAGTTTAGCTAGAGAATTTATTCACCTTGTGGTTCTAATTAAATTTCTCTAGTGTTGTGGTTGAAGTTTTTAAAACCGCCTATTCACCCCCCTCCAGTCGGTAATCCTAGATCCTACAGTACTTAGCCAATGCCAAGAACAGCCGGCTACTAATTTGGATGTCAGCCCCGCCTCGCAGCGTCATAGCAGTGTCACATCCATTGATGCTCCATAGAGCCAAGCAGAGAATGAGGGCCAACGATACCCCGTGGACGATATCACTGAAAGGACCCATTGTGACCTTCTTTATCCGCATGGGAAGAAACTTAGAGTATCTGCTGAGGGATACACTGAAGTTCCGGTCGAAGATGCGATAATCCATTGCATGCTGACTCCTGTCACACCCTGAAATTTTTGGATTTTAGGATGTGATTTTGAAGAATAATTTAATAAAGAATTTCTCATAATTTTAAAATTTTTCTCAACTTTTCTAATTTGGAGGGAATTTAGTATGGGAAAATTTTTCTAAATCAAAACAATATAGGTTTAATGTTCCTTGTCTTGCATTCATGCCGGTTGCATCTAGTGGCTTTTTGCGTGCAAAGTTTTCTAAAAATGTGATTAGATGCCTAATAGGAATTTTCCAGATTTTACTGGAATTTATTCCTATTTTTCTATAGCTAATTCTAATTTTTGAAAGGCGCTATAATTTTTTTCTTGAGCTCCAAATATTTTATTTGGGTTCCTCATGTCCAACTTAATCTTTGGGATTTTCCCATGATTTTTGGAATAGTTTTCATGGCTTAAATGATTTATCTAGATATTCTAGATTTATCTCTGCATGAAAAACAATATTCTGAAAATAAAAAGAAAACCCTAATCCTAACCGGCCCGAGCCCAGTCTAACCTAGACCTACCCGCCAGCAGACTCAATCTAAGCCCGGCCCACGGCGGCACCTATATGGCGCACGGAAGCCAGTTAAGGAAGCTGGCTTCCTGCCCATGAGGCCCAATTTCGTCTTCTTCCTCCTCTCGCCCCTCTTCCGCCGCCGCCCCTGCCGCCGTCGCCCCGGCCGGCGGCTTGCACGCCGCCCGCCCACCATCCGCCTCCGCCGCTCCTCCCCGCCCTTCCTAACTCGGTGGCCCTCGCTGCCACCGCCACCGGTCACCGACACACCGCCCGTTCGTGCCCGCTCGGCCGGCGGCATGTCGCCTCCGCCGCGGCCGAACCGCCACGGCCGCCCACCCCCCTTTCTTCTATAAGGCCAGCGGCCATTGGAACCCCCCACCCCGGCAACCCCGAGGCCCTATCCCTAATTGCCACCGCCGCCGCCACCACCGGCCTCGCCCACCACCCACGGCCGACGACGGCCACGCCGCCGAGCCGCCCCGCCCGGCGCCCGCCCCTTCGTCATCGGCGCCCACCGAGGAAGAAGATGGAGATCATGCGCCCCACGTTGGCCGCGCGAATCTCAAACATTGGAAGCTAGGTGGGCCAAAAAACTTCTGGAAGCTATATAGGATTCCCGCCGACCCACTGCTCCACGAGCCCAGCCCGCCTCGCCTCCCTCTCTTCTCGGTGGCCCACTCGCTCCCGAGCGGCCCAGCTCCCGCGGCCCATCCCATCTCTCTCTCCCTCGCCAGCATAGCTCGGCCCAATCGCCAGCTCCGCCTACAGACGGGCCAGCTCGCCTCCCGGCCCACGGCACGCCTCCGCTACTGGGCCACCAACCCTTCAGCACCCCGGCCCATCAGCGCCACGCCGCTCCCCCTCTCTCCCTTGCTGACAGGGAGGGCCCACCCGTCAGTCCCACCCCCTACCTTCCATCTATCGCTTCCGCGCCGCCGCGCTCCTCACCGGCAACCTCCGGTGATCGTGTGCCTCCCCTCTGCCCTTTCTAGACCGAGCCCCACCGCCGGCCGCCCTCCACCCGTACCCAAGATCCCCCCCCCAAACCCTAGCTGCCCACGTTTGACGCCGCCGGAGCCGATTCGCCGCCTGATTCGCCGCCTCCTCGGACTGCCGGAGTGAGCCGAAGCCGCCACGGCGTTCCTCGCACCGAGACGCATCCCCTCCGCCAGCAGCCGTCGCCGAGCAAGCACCCCTGCGGGAGCCGGCGAACGCCGCCACCAACCTGCAAAATTCGGCCACCGTCGTCCATCTCCTGCCGCGATGAGTCCATCCCCAGGATCTCCTCATTGAGCCGCGTCTCATCGTCCGGTCCATGTCGCCCCACCCTCGCCGGAGCACCATCACCACAACAAGGCGCCGCCGCCGGCCGCCGTCTCCACCACGGGCCAAAATCCGGCAGCCGCAGTCATCTTCGGGACGAGCCATCACCGCCATGAGCTTCTCCACGCCAAGACTCACACCCACTGCTGCTTCTCGTCGCCGCCCCACCGCTGGACGTGCCCATCCGCATGAAGGCCGGCCGCCGGCCGTCGTCTCCGACTCCCTCCGGAGTTCACGCGCGGCTCTGTGGGTCTGCACTGCTGGTGAGCACCTCTATGTGATCCCCGCGACCTCCTCAACGTCCTGCGCTAGCTCACCGCCACTCTGGGTCACCGGAGTGCCAGTTTGGACAACGAGCAGAGCCGTCGGTCGCCATTGCCGTGAGCTCCCCTGGGCTTTTACAATTAACCCCCGCAGAGGAAACCCAAATTTGTTTTGTTATCTGAGCCTTTGCAGATTAGCAGAAAACCGCCTACATCTATTAGAACCCTGCACTTAAGTCCCACCCGGGTCTTTTTTTGGATCTAACCCCACCTTTTACCCAAATCTCCAGGAACTATTTATAGTGTCTTGGTAAACTTCTCTACTAATCCTTGTAGTCTACGTTTAATTATGAATAGGTCCGTGCTAGCTTGTTTGAAGCCCCAGATTTCACGTTTTTGCTACGATTCAACTCATTCAAGTTGCGTTAGCTTCCTTTAAACTCAAACTACGTGTTAGCACTCACATTTACCATGCCATGCATTCCTGAATTTTATTTAAGTATTAATTTGACTAAAGACTATTTAAATATGTTTTCTATACTAAAATATAATTAGAAGTTATGCTCGGCTTTTAATGTTAATATAAATTTGATTAATATTTAATCAATTGGCTTTAGAAATAAAACTTAAATGGTTTATATCTCAGTTTTTAAATAAACTAATTTGCTTAACGATTAATCCAATTAATTTTCTAATTAAAATAAAATTAGGGTTAAACTTCAAGATTTCTAAAATGGATGTTAATTTGACTAAATGTCAATAAAAATGTGTTTTAAGGCCTTGTTTAGTTCCCAACTTTGCCATAAATGCGGCACTGTAGCATTTCTTTTGTATTTGTAAATAATTGTCCAAACATTGATTAATTAGGCTCAAAATGTTCGTCTCGCAAAGTACAACAAAACTGTGCAATTAGTTTTTGATTTCATCTACATTTAGTACTCCATGCATGTGCCGACATTTTGATGTGATGGAAATCTTCTTTTTGCATAGTAGAATTTGGGGTGGAATTTGGAAACTAAACAAGGCTTATATAATAATATGACCAGTTCAACTCGAGCTATAAAGTTATACGCTTAGATGATCTCACCTGCTTTATTTCAAATAAATGTTTAATCGGTATTATTTGTATACAAACAATTATGAATAAAACTTGATTAAGTTTTATCCCATTTTACAAATTCAAATAGAATTGAATTAATTCCAACATAAGATGTTTCTATGAAATATCTTTTATATTAGTTTATTTAAATAAAATTAATCAAGCATATAGTCTTTTATCTTCTTTTATAATCTAAATCTTATGATGGTTGTATCTTTTCATCCGTAGCTCCGTTTTCAGCGATTCTTGTGCTCACGTGTCCATAGAATCGAGTAGTATCCTTCAGTGCGTTCTTTTAAAGCTTTTCCTTTGATTGGTGTACTATTCTTAGTTGTATATTGTTTGTTTGCTTGTTTAGCTTCATGTTGTGCTCGATGATTGCTGCGAGTAGAGGAACGCCATGAAGAGATTTCAAAAAAAGATTTTGAACTCTGAGCAGCTATATTTTGGATAAAGGCAAGTATAGCACGGACAATCCTTGCTACCTAAAGACCTATTAACCATTTATTTTTCATATGCATGTGTCTAAATTGATGTACCCTAAGGTTGTACCTAGCTTTGTGTATATCTTGTTCCGTTGATATCCCGGCTCATGCATATGGGTAGTTCCTTGCTAGGCGCAGCTACTATCACCATTATTCAATTGTTAATTTTGATTTAATGATTCACTTCAACTCGATGGTAAAACTTGCTTTTTAGCAACTTAGTTTAGGGAGCTAGAACATGTGTTTCGTGCTTTGTTCTAGTGTCTCTCCGGAAGGCCTGGTTCTTAAAGCGGCAACCCAAGAACCTGTCGCCACCAGAGCCATAATAGAGCACTTGCCAGTGGTTACCGACGGGCTGACAGCGCTCTATGGGGAACAAGGTGATGGGTATGGTTTTGATCTACCGAGGATGGTAGCCCCGTCGGCTATTTCTCGTTAGACACAGTCCCGTGCTGGGAGTCTCTGCGATGGAGAACTCCACATGTTGCGCCTTGCTTGGCATGCGTTGCTCGCGCTCCGGACGCCATTGACCCCCTCATTGATGTGACTCTGAGCGTCAGTCAATCTCGGTGCCTTGGATCATGCCGCCTTGTTGTACCTAAGCGGACATTGTCTTGTTAGGGTGTCTAGCGAAAAGCCTCGTAGCGTCCCTATGCATTCACATCAAAGGAAGTGTGATGTTTGTGTGGTTGCGTGTAAAGTTCTTTTGAACTTTTACGCGACCAGTGGGTAAAGGGCGAAACATCTGCAGAGTGTACATCTATCGTGTAGCCGTGCTCACGGTCACGAGTGGTTTGGATCCCTTTTTATTAGTGGTTCCTTAATTAAGATGTTGTTTATTCTGTTTAATTCTACTTTCACTATTAATTGGGTTGCAACTAGATTTTAATCACCTGTAGTAACTTGGATATTGTTAAAATGAATCAACTAAAAATGCTAATGCAGTACAGTCGTGTTAAGCCTTACTTTTGAGCCTTCATTACCGTGTTATACTTGTTAAGTAAATATTTTACTTACACTTGCTGCTATTCAACAAAATCTCGAATGGGTAACAGATGGATTTGAGAATGACAATGTTGCTGTTGATTTCCATGAAGATCTGTCTTACTACTAAGTTGTGGTCAACCAGTCAGAGTCCCAGTGGACTGCGACTCCGCTTAGTTGAGAGTTAATAAATAGACTTCCATTGTGTTTCTTTATTTATATTGAACTCTGATGTATAAACTATCTTATTCGAGCATATGTACTCCAAATTCCATATTTGTAAGTTGTATGTGTTTTGTGGACTTCCTGGGCACACATATAGCAGCATTCGGGTTTCCGTGTAAACCTGGGTGCGACAATTCCCGAAAGATACGCTAAGGTATTCGTTGACCGAGTGGAAGACAGATGGGAAGACCTGGACCTCGAGATCCCTAGAGGTGTCGGTGAAACAGAACTACTACAAGTAGTCCACCAATGGATCTGTTGGCCGAAATGCAACATAAGATTGAAGCAGCAAGCAGCCACAGATTCCGCATCAAGCAGAGGTCCACCTCTACCGGCAGCACGAGACCCTAGCCCTAACCCACCGTCACCGTCAGATTGGGATAGTTGCCCGGACCCACCGTCACTGGAAGCACGGGACCCATCGCCACCTCCTAAGCAACAAAGGAAGTTGACAAAGGGATCGCCCTCGCCACATACTAAGTAGCAGAGGAAGCAAAAAGAAAAGCCTCCACCTCCGGAGCTTCCATATGAAATGACAAAGGTAGAAACAACGGCAGTAGTGAAACAACATGTAAAAACCTTCTTTGATAAGATTAAAGAGCAGAGGAAGCCTAAGCAGAAGCAACCAATAGATCCGGCTGCAAATGTGTTATTTACTAAAATGTCCAAATCAGTGGAGAAAGTGCGAGAATCGGACTACGATCGGTCAATCAGAAAGTCTTACAGTAACCCCGATAACCGGATCAGTAGTAAATCAAAATTCATTCCCTAGCTCGGAGAACAATCCTAACAACAGTCGAGCCGTTGGTGGTACAAGCACAAGATGATGCGATCATGGCCCAAATGATAGCGGATACGAACCTTACAAAAGTTGAACTACAAGGGGGGTAGAGGCACCGATTCTACAAACCCGGGGCAGAAAAAAGTTTGTATTGGGTGAACCTCTTGTTTGGCCATAGTTGGTGAAGTACCTACCAACGAGAATGCACCAGTTGCGTAGATGGTACCTAGAGCAATCCTGGTCGGGAATGATAATGTTCGCAGCTCGGATTATAGATGACCATCTGAAGCGAAGGCTAGATGATGTATGGATCGAGTTGATGGCACTTTATGATTTATATCATCAAGACGCCCTTCACAAGTGTCTCCTCAGTGTATGGGTTATGTAAGTGTGTGTGTGCCTCCTGTTGTGGTGTTTTGCAATTTAATTAAGCTCCACTCCTAGTGTGTTGTCTGATCACGTCTTCTGATTTATGACTCGTAGGATGAAGGTCCAAGAGTGCAGAAAAAAGGGATATTATAAGATCGGTTTCATGGACCCCCGATGTTATACATGAGGAGAACGTAAAGAAATATCCGAATCGGACTACGAAGAATATATTCAACGCCATGGATAGGCAGAATACATGTCCATTCATACTCTTGTCGTACAACTTTAAGCGAGTTCTTCGCCCTTTTTTTAATCCTTTCAAGTCAATAATAAATATTAAACATAATCAACATTGCCTCTGTATATGTATATGTGCGTACAGATTCCATTGAATACCGCTTAGTATCCAGGTTGATGTAGCCCAGGTCACAGTGTACGACTCCATGAGGAAACCAAAAGAAGATTATCAAGACCTCATAGACCTGCTTAACAAAGCATGGGCTCGCTTCCTCAAAAAACATATAGGAGTAACCGACCACATCGGCGATATTTATATTAATACTAGCAAAACGGTAAGTTGTACTATTTTCTAGTCATTTATGCTATTTTATAGTATTTTTTTAGGATTTTTCTAGTAATTTCTGCTATTTCTATTAATTCCTATAATTTTCTAGTAATTTCTACTATTTTCTAGTAATTTCTGCTATATATATAGTGCATGAGGCAGACGCAAGGAAACAACCTATGTGGATACTACGTATGCGAGTTCATTGACAACTTTGTCGGTCCTAAGGGCAAATGATGCCAGACGCATTCAAGGTACGCAAGAAAAATCAGTTCTGCTCGTTCTTTTTAATACATTATTTTTTATTCTACCCATGCTTTGATTCTTAAAATATACAGAAATAAAGCATGAAAGAAGATCTCGTTGAAGTAGCACGAGTCAGGGCAATTCAAGAACAACTATGTGGATTACTACCCGATGAAGTCATAAATCCTAATGGGGAATTTTATGCTTATCCTTATGTAAGTGTGGCACAACTAGATCCTAATAGGGGCTTGAAAGTTGATGACTCATAATTTGTAAAACAATTCAAATGTGTATATTATAGATGTGTGATAATTTATATATATATATATATTAAAGTAATATATTATATATCATAAACGGTAATATTACCCGTATATGCATAGAGATAATATATATAAGCGTACGAATAATATAAGCATTAAAACAAAATAAAAAAGAAACAAAAAAGGAAAAAGGAAAACATTTTAGTATAGGCTAATAACTCCAGCCGGTAGTAAACTGTGCATCCTGTGCTTCTGTGCTGGCGGGCAGTTTAGTACCGGCTGGGGTTACCAGCCGGCACTAGCCAGCATGTACTGATGTCGGTGATGTCGGTTTTTCCTTTAGTGAGTTTGGGTCCAATCATGACCACGCTTAGAGCTAAATATTTCCCTTTGCTCTTTGCGATGTCTCATGCAGGGTTCTCGCTCAAGTGGCAGTACCCCAAGAGCTTCGACTTCTACGATTGACAACCGTATAGTAAATATGATGTGAGCTTCGTGCGTGGAAACTTGCCACGGCAGACCGTACGTGTTCTTCATGACGCCAGACCAGCCGTTACATATGTTTAGTTTGGTCTAGAAAATAAATAAATACGAAATGTACTCGTGGGAGTTGTAGTGCAACTCTCAGTACTTCATGGACTGCATATTGTACCTTGTATCTGTTTTTCATCTCTTATGCTTAACATGATCTCTCCGATCCCAGCTTAAATGTGTTTTATCAGTAATAAAAGTGGTGGTTGGTTTGCTAGCTACAAGGTGTTGACGCGGAAACTTTTTGTGCCAAAACTCGAGCATGTCACCTGCAGTCTTCTTGCGCGCAGCGCCTCCAACGGAAAGTTGGAAACCGGATCTTCGGTTTTAGTAACAAGGCCCTCGAGTTTTTGCAGACTACAAAGTAGTAGTCCATCGAAAGAACACTAGCCCGGGAGGGACCCTACCGTGACGTGTGCACAGTTGTGTATATCCTAGTTCAATAAGCTAGTTATGGTGCCCCTCGTGCCATGGAGGGAAGAACGTACAGCATATGAGGTTAAAAAAGTAGGATAAAGAAAAACAAGGTAAAAAAGATGAGACCCAAAGTAAAAAATATGAGACCCAAAGTGGAATGGAGGAGGGTGAAATTTTGGGCCGGGTTTGCGGGCCAAAGTGGAATGGGAAATAGAGACCCAATGAATGAGGATGATGATCTACTAGGACTCTAGACAGTGCCAGCCCTAGGGCGTGAAGAGGGCAGATGAGGTGGCCAAATTATAAGAGTGTTTGTTGCCTGCTCACTCTGTTCCAAATTATAAGTTACTTTTGTTTCTAGATATATAACATTTTCTATGTATTTAGATATAGGATATATAAATGCATAGCAAAATCTATATATTTAAAAAGCCAAAACAAAATATAATTTAGGACGGAGGCTGTAAGTAGCTTGCCGAACTAGGAACTTTTAAAGACCAAGGCCCAATGAGTCAACATAGGCTTGCAAAGGAGAAAAGAATTGCGGTCTTAAAGTCATTGAACAAAAATAAAAAAGTACAGTGGCTTTACAAAATGAGTTAAAAGGATTGGATAAAAATAGAGAAATACATGGTTTCCCATGGTTGCCGTTGTGCAAACTAATAGATGTGACTGTGTGAGTTTACTTAGACTCTCCCAACCATTTTGTAACTTATACTACTATATATCTAAAAAAGATTCTATTATGTTTTGGAGGCTACGAGCGTGTTCAAAAAGATATATTGATTTGTTAAAGAGAGAGTTTCTAGAAGTACTTATTAATTGTCTTGCTTATACAGAATCTCAGAACAAAGAAACACATTTTTTCCTGCTTTTCTCGCATGCCTTTTAATCAAGTCTATACTACAAAGAGCAAAAGATTTGGTGTTTCTCCAGTCTTCCCCTGCCTGTAGCATAGGGCCACCTATGATACCAGTAGCTAGACATGATAATTAATTATTATATTTCCTATCTCTTACACGACAATTAGCAAATGATCGGTATATAATTTTTTTAAAAAAAGTGCCTAAGGAACGTGCATCTCCGCTAGTAACACATAAAAATATAAATCCCTTGAGGCATAATAGATTGATAAATTAGAAGCACATCTTGTCATTTCTATATAATTTCTAACACATAGGAGAATTACGTGTCACCCTTTTTATTAGGCAAGTCATAATTATGTAAATTGGGTTCATAATGTGTTTAGTCTAGTACCATATTATAAACCGTGTTTGTTTGCCTTGTGGATTATATAAGCTGCATTATAAGCTATGGTAGTATAGTAAAAGGATACCATGAGACCACAAATAATCCTAAATAATCTACCGATGGGCAGCTTATTTGGCAACTTATTTCAGATTATTTGTGGTCCCAAGGTGATCACAAAATGCATTTTTACTATGCTACCCTTGTATTATAATCTATATATAATCTAGATGGATTATAATATGAAACAAGTAGGGCCTTAGTTGCCAAGTTTTGCTGGTATTTTCAAGCAATCAAAATTTCACTAGGTAATAGTTCTTCTCCATGTGACGTTTTATAAAATTACCTTTGTAGTTGAGATATAAAGAAAAACTCTTTCACAAGGGAGCCTCCATTCTTTACACCAACGGGCACCCGAAATGTTACGGCTAGCCCTCACTCTAGAAGAAGAACAAATAACTCGATGGAAAAGAACCACGAATTTGAGGAGGAAATGTTGCTTCACCTCAAGCACCTTCTAATATGGATGGAAATGGCTCCCCGTATAAGAACAAGCATCTACTGAATTTTCAGTGCATCAATTTGCATGTGCTTCTGATTAAGCCAAAACTGACTTGGCCCAGGTCAAGTTTGGGGATCAATTTGCATGTGCTTCTGATTAAGCCGAAACTGACCTGGGCTGAATACTTGCCAACCGCAAAGCCTGCAAGCCCCATAAGTGCCTTGGGCCGAAAGTTGCTTCACAGGGCTATATTGTTGCCCACCTTAATGCAATTTGGCATAGCCAACCAGGATCAACCTTAATGCGAGCATTATGGGGACCATGCGGTGTCCCCTGACACATGTAAATCCAACCAATGATCTCACATTTTCTATTTGTTATACTCACAAGATCTACTAGACATAGATCTAGACAGGAAACCTTGTAAAATCATGAACTGTGTACCTTTCTTCCTTTGCATTTTAGCGTTGATATGGTATGGTGTTGGTGATGGCGGCGGTGACGATGTCGGCGGCGTGGTGGGCATCCCGCCGCTGACCATTTTGGCATTGATGTTGTATGCTGTTGGTGATGGCGGCAGTGACGACGTTGGCGGCGTGGTGGGCATCCGGCCGCTGGCGGTGCTTCCCCGATCGGAAGGGTCAAGTGGAGATAGAGGCCGCCGCCTAGCTGTGGCCCCCACCTCCTCTATATATATATATATATATAAGACCTGGTTATTTAGCTCGCTGGGTGCTAAATAATATTTAGCACTCGCGGCGGCGATTGAGTCGGAGCTCCGGTGAGGCTCCACGGTAGTAAATCTTTACTGGTTTCGTCGGGCAGCCATAAAAATTGGTTGGAGGTTGATCCGGCATCTGATTGACACGTGGCATGTATCTGAAGGTGGAATATGGACGTTAAAAGCACCGCAGGCCTCCGTGCTCCGCCGGTTGGAGCTTTCCTAACTAATAGGAGTATTTTTTTTGAATGCTAGAAATATTTCCCAATCGAGGAAGAGTACTTTTGAAATGTCAACATTATTTTTTTCCAAATGACAGCAGTATTTTACAATTATCGGAAGTATATTTTTTTCATTTGACAAAGGGGAGTATATTTTGCATGATCGGTTTATATATGAACGAAGAAATCATCTAGATAAAAGAGCAATAATTGTTCAGAGGCGAAAGAAATAATCTTGTAGAACAAGGAATAATTAATAGCTTGTACGTACGTGCTAGTGGTTGTTATCTCACACATGAGTTGCGATTTGTCATTCTAGATTAATTGTTTGCCATATTAGAGTAATGATTTTCTGTTCCAGATGAATAATGCATATTGCATCTCACAAATCACTAGATATTTATAAATAGGAATGTAAAGATTTGACAGGTCCAGATAGCAAACAAAACATTTAACTAAACCAGCTTTTTCTATAAGTCGTCGCCTTCCATTCTCCACTTCAGGGGCAACGTGTAACTTCATTCAGGCAGTCAGGCTTAGTATCTTTGAAGCCCAAAAGTCCAATCTGTAAGTGCACAACAAATTGATTAGTTCAACAGTTCATCAGACCGGCTTCAGTAGTTCACAGCTTACCGGGAGAAAATGCAAACGTGACTAATGACTAGCGGAATTGTTTTCACTTTCACCACAGTATCCCATCTTATGAAATACTGGTGGTCATGCTGTTGTGTGCCAGCTTGACCACATTGGTCGCATGATTCACATGTTATGAACTACTAAAGTACAGGAATATACTGCCCTAAACGTGAAAAATACTATAAATTGAAAAAAAAATACTACTCACATATGAACAAAAATACTATTCACATGTTATGAACTACTAAAGCACAAGCATATACTATAGATTATTAAAAAATACTACTGTAAATTGTGAAAAATACTTCTCAAATATGAACAAAAAATACTATTTCAAATTATGAAAAATACTACTCGTACTTCAGAATGCATCTATCTGCAACATTTGGCGTGCTTCTTCTCCAGCAGAAGCTGGGAAGGGTTACCAACAGTCCATTGGAAACAAGAGCCGAGGCAGCTACAAATGTAATATCTTCTGCACCAAGCAGATGGACCATGCAAGCTCTCACTAATTGGGGTCACAGTCTTCAGATATTACCTTCCTGAACCAATGATTTTCATGTGTAGCTTGATTTTGCTTGCATATGTACATATTGGCAACCAAACAACGATTCAGACCAATAATCCAACTTAGGTCAGAGGCAGCAATTAGTAATGAACCATGTTTACCACCTACCAGATCTCTAAAATAAATCAAATGAAATTATCCATGGGATTGGAGTGAGTTGAATTAATGACTAAAAATCACTTGGCCAAACAGATAATCTAACATCCAATCTAATTCTACTTATATGAGATAAAAGAAGTAACTTTCAAATGGATTAAAATATCCACAATGACATTATATGTAATATATGTAATATTCCGGAAACATATTGCAACACAATGGGTATATGGTCAGGATGGTGAACAATGTGCATCAATTTCTGGAGCAGTATATTAGTACAAATGCAAGTAATATATTTTCATAGATGCCGACAGTATTTTTCAGCAAATAGAGCGTATGCGCCATGGTTGTGTTTCATTTATTTTGATATGCCATGCGTGCTTCTGCAATATAGAACAGAGATCCTGGTCAGTTTTTTTTAAACCCAGCAGGTGAATTGACATTAATTTGTAGGAAGTAATTTCCGTGGTTTTTTCCTTGCCTCAAGGAAGTAAATAAACATGACTTTGGTGGAGAAAACCACCTTTAGAGCAGTATTTCTGTTCTATTCAAGGTATATCGATTATGTTAAACCTTGAAGAATTAATTAATATTAAAAAGAACTACTTTCTGCAGATGACAACAAGATCTCGATCGACTAGGTGTCGCCCAATAAAACTAGTTGCATGAAAGGTGCACGGAAGAACCCGGAATCTAGAGGTGTGGTTGTGCGAAATAGAATATCCATGTAAGATAATCACACCCAGAATACGGATCAATCTAGATGCAAATTTGGGTGAATCGGCCGGATCAATCTAGATGCATATTGGGGGTGAATTTCCCTCATGGCCATGTAGGCTACTGGTGGTTGAACTCACCCGGGGAAACAAGTCACCGCAGCTTCTTCATTGATTGCGCCTATGGTGATTTCCGCCAGGGAACGAGGCGCGGATGAAGGAACTCGGCGGCGATGGCGCGACCGGTCCCTCATGAGCACCGCTTCGGCGGCGGTGGCGCCGGATCCGTACCTCCCGCTGGTGCCTGAGATGGAGGACCCGTCGTTGTGGTCCCCGTGGCCCCCATGCCCCGAGTGCGAGGCGGCGGCCGCGACCATGCACCAGCCGTCCTTCCACCGGTGCACCCGCGACACCGTGGTCACCGCCGGATTCCGCTCGCAGTGGGCCCAATCGAGCGCTCGGTGAAGAAGTCCTTGTCCCCGCCGCCGTCGAGCCTCGGCCGCCTGCTGGGGCTCCTCGGCATGCCCGTGTCCTGATTAGCAGTTGGGACGAGGAATCGAGGAGCCCGGATGGCTACGGCAATTCCGCCGGGTGAAGCGAAGGAGCAGTCGTCGCCGACGCCGGCCAGGACGGCAGTGCGAGTATGGGTGCCGTGGAATATTGCGTAGAGTGGCAATGGCTAATCACCGATTCGCCGGGTGGTGTGACGGATGAAAACCGGCGGTGGAAGGGGGCGGATTAAATGAGGTAGATGCAATAAATGACGCGATTGCCGGCGTTTTTGAAACAGTATCTGCCGGTTACGCAATAGTAGATACTGCTTGCGCAGGAGTATATTTGTAAAATTACGGTTGTGCTCGTGGAGATTACTACTGCAGCGGTGGGGCAGATTTTCTGCATTAATAAATGACTATACGGTGCATGGATTGTATTTTGTGTTCCGGAACGTGGGAAGGTGGGTGCCTGCGTTTTTTTCGCTCGCCGGAGTGCGGGCGGCGCCACCGTGAGTGCTGAATATTATTTAGCACCAGGAGTCAAATAGTATATATATATATATATATGACGAGTTTTATCTACACATGCGTGTAGCTACACCCACCATCAGTATACCATTATAAGTATATCCGCATACTAGTTTATCATTTTTAGTATGTTCATATACTAATTCTAAGATACTTCAAAGCGACTTACGCGAAAAAAATTCAAAATCAACCCTATTTTTAAATATATTTTGATTATACCTTTATAATACTATATAAAATAGTATGTCCATATACTCAATGTATGCCTACATACCCAACGTATATATCATCACAGATAGTCTAGTATCATCACATACTACATGTAAATACTCTTCGTCGGATCAAATTCATCGTGTATCATGAGATACACAGGTGGGTGTAGCTACACGCGCGTGTAGAATGGATTTTTCATATATATATATATATATATATGCACTGCACGATGGGGCCATCAGCATTACTTAGGCTCAGGGATGGAACCAAAACATCCGAATTATATAATAGATTGATACTTTTAGATCACAATAAAATAAATTTGGTGCTAATTTTTTATGCATTATAACCGGCTAATTACTGGAAAAAATAAAAAATTAGCTACAATATTTTTATGGATTATTTGCTTTCCAATAGAGAAAAAGGTGAAAAAACATCCGTATCCGAATCCGAATAGATATCCGAATTTCTTTTCATCATTTGATTAAAATATAGCACACATTTGGGGTTTATTTTGTATGAATCTTAACAAGCACAATGCCAAGAACAAGAATATAAATTTTAGATATAAAATATTATACCTAATTTAGCTAAAATTAAAAAAGAACGGCTAAAAAACTGACATCCGAATTGGTATCCGATTCCATCCTTAGCTGGACGCGTCCCGATCAGGACGTGGGTCAAGGGCCCAATGGATCGTTGGCCCACTGGCGGACAGATCAATCTAACACTATTTCCTCTTTTCTTTCATTTCTAGCTCCTCTTTTCGTCGTCAGCACTGCCACCTTCTCCACGTGGGGCCCGGATCTGGCTTGTCTCGGCTCTTCTTGCCAAGATGATAGTCGTCCAAATTCACGGAGGGCTACCTTTTGAAGCTCAAACAATTTCATAATTATATCTCAAATTTCTCTAATTATTTTCCCAACTGGTATCCATTAGAATTAGACTCCAATTTGACATCTAAAGAACTGTCCAGGCATTTATTGAATCGGTTCAACATTCTTTACTGTTTCAATTTGTATATAACAAAGAAAATGAATTTCAGTTCATCACGTAGTTAATCACGAGAGCACGCGTGGTCTATTTCCATAAATATATTGATATCATCATTCTACGCACTGATGTCATCACGTAGTTAATCACGAGAGCACACGTCCTTTTAGTTCCGTGGCACCTGCTCATCTCTGCTAAGCTTGCTTTGTGCCGCTGTTTTTTTTATCTTTTTGATATTGTGGTGTGTGTTGCTTGGACTATGGCCGTGTTTCTTTGGGGATAAAATTTTTTACACACACATTTGACCATTAATTAAGGGTATTAAATAAAGTTAGTTTACAAAACTACCTACAAAACCACCGGTTAATTCGCGAGACATTCTAACTGTATTATTAGAGGACAGTTATTGCAGTATTACTGTAGTAAATTATGGGTTAATTATGTTCATTAGATTCGTCGCGCAAAGTTACACTTATCCTTAAAAAATTTTTACAAATAGATTTTATTTAATATTTCATACATGCAAAATTTCCGGTGGAAAAAAATTTTGCTGACTCAAAGAAACATGGCATGTACTACTTCGTTGTAGCCCTTGGCCTCCAGCAGCGGTTGCTGCTGGCCCGCTTAACGATGCGCGCACGCGCCTGCGGACCCAACTGGCATAGATACTCGTCATGTTCGTTTGGTTTATTAGCCATCGGCCAGCAGTACTTTTCTGTCAGAACAAATCAGCCGGCAGTACTTTTCTCTCAGCAAATCAGCACCAGCCAAACGAACGGGGCGTATGCGGAGCAGGAGCGGGAGTTTGGCGTCGATTTTTAAATGGTTTTAGGCAGTCCCAACCCAATAATTAGTACAGTGTCCATAGAACTAAATGAAATACCATCTAAGATGAAAGATGACGTAGCAAGTAAATAAAGAAAGAATAAAATCAGGTCTTGAATGAGACATGGTTTCTACACAATGGGCCTGTTTGGCATAGCTTCGGCTCCAAACTCCAGTCCAGATTTGCACTTTCTATACTAAATTAATATACTTTAAATATTAATATTTAATACAAGCTATAAACAAAATGATTCATCTCAATACTCTTTACGTAATCCCGGCTCCAACTCTAGGATTTTCTAGAGCTCCTCGTATCCAGCTCCAAGAACTTCATAAATTTTCTGGAGTTGAAGTTATGCCAAACAGGGCCAGTATCTCATCATGTGAGATGAATAACATTAAATTTCAGTATAGAGTAAGTATACAGTAGTGACGTTTGCATTGGAAGGGTAGTGTATGCTACTTATTTCTTCTCGATGACGCGGAGATCATGGAAACTTGTGTCTTGGGACGAGACTGCGCTTAGTAACACGGTTTTTCCTCTTACGGATTCCTTGGCGAGGTTTGGTCCGACGTACGAAAACTTTTAGGCAGAGGGCTTAGTCACTTTGGAATTAGAATTAGGTAAAGATAAGTATACATCACCGAGGGGATAATTATGTGGTATTTTTCTGTGGCTTAATTTGAGACTACTGGTACTAGTAATATAACATTGGGTGATTTCTATAACAGTCTCCGCGTTAAAAAAAACAAAGACGATGGTTTCAAGTGGGTTGTAATTGCTACTTTTTCTCCTAAAGTGGTACAGATGCGCAATGTTGAAAATAAGCCTACTTTTATATGTGTTGACTTCAATATCACTGGAAAGCCAGATGAAAAGAACAGTGATAGATTTGATGAAATAGATGGCCTTTTTTTGTTTAACACTTGCAATGATAATTTGGACTTGAGAGAATTATAACTCTCTGATCATAGTTTCACTTGGGCTAATTATCTAGATATATTAAAATTTGAAAGGTTATAGATAGTGTTTCAGTTAGTACTTATTAGGAGAAAATTTTCTTTTTAGCAGCATTATAGCCATAATAGGAGATATTTCTAACAATACTCCCCTACTTCTAGCTTCAGAAACGCAAGCTCGTGATTGTCAATAATTATTTATATATGAAATATGTTGGTTAATACGTGAAGAGTTTTATGAAGAAGTAGCAGAGGTATGAAACAGTGAGACAAGAGGCTCTGCCTCAATGCAACGCAAAATAACATTTGAGTTTGTGTGAGCATTTAAGAGGCTCGGTGAAATGACAAGGGTAAAAGTAGGTAGGGGAGAATTGATTACAACAATTATCGATGCTTTATACAAAAATGAAGAACATTATATTATTTCTCCTTATGAAAGAGGCATTCTTTGTCGTCTAAGAGATACAATCCCTCATTTTGAAGCGAGAGGACTCACCTGGTTCCAGCCAATTTTTGCCTCAACAATTGTTTATCCTGTTTGATGACAATTTGTCACACCCGGTTTTAGAAATAAAATCAGGTGCATCTCATACGTGCGTCAGGATCAAGTTTACACACATACGGTAGACGTCACAAGTGAATATCCATAACCATGCATACGAAAGAGTATTAAAGTATATTTATTACAAACTCAGAGTTGACACAAATGTCATAGCGGAAGACTTAAATAAACATTTAACTAAATGAAACGAAATAACTCCATCTCCACAGGCAGTTGACTGAAGGACTCGCCTAGAATTCCTCAAAATTCTCCCAATCTGAGCAACAATCCGAGTGTGGTCGATGCAATATAAATAAACAAGCGTGAGCACATGTCGTACTCAACAAAGTATGGAAATAAATAACATGATGGGCTTTATAAAGTGGAAGGCTGAAAGGATAGCTGCATTAAGCACTTTTAGTTGGTCAAGTTTTATTAAGCATCTATTTACTAGCAAATATAAGTATATACCAACCACAATTAAATGATAACATAACCCATCAAATTCAGGTAACCACAATTTAGATCATATTCTGATAGATTAATCATGTGAGGGTCCAGGCCGCTCATGACCGTGAGCACGATTGTTATAACAGTTTTACACTCTGCAGAGGTTGTACACATTCACCATAAGCCGTGATTCCCATTGCCCGAAAGAATGTACCCTTCCCACACCACATGGACCGAATACTGGGTTTCACTATGAGACCTTTACAACGATACTCTAATAAGTGATAGTTCGCTAAGGCTTCCGGTTCAGGAGCAAAGCATAACCCTCCCTAGTGAGTCGCGTATCTTAGCAAAGCCTACCGCTCAAGAGGACCGGGCTATACCTCGTCAACTGCCGCACCTCTTGCCCCTTTCGGGTAAAACTATCCCAAACCAGAATACCTAATTAGTCAGTCAAAGCCAGAGCCACATAGCACTTATGGTTGCACTGTTTTCCTGGGTGGTCGCTCCATGTTCCAATTAAAAGATGTGATCTTGTCATTATTTAATTAAAAGATAATAGTGGAACATAGAGTAGGGGTTTCATTAGACCAATCCCAGTTGACCAACTAAGCATCATCTACCAGTCAAATTAATTAAATGACCCAGCTGCAAAGCATGGTAAAACAGACTAGGAAATCCTTAATGGGACCCAGCAATATTAATGCAAGCGATAAATAAACGGTGTAATTAAAATGCATGTCATTTAGGTATAAACGGGCATGATCAAGGAATACTTGCCTTCTTCCCAACCCTGCTGCTGCTCAAACTCTTCAACAGCTGGCTCTTCGAACACTTCCTCGAACGGCGCGTTTCCTATACGCATCACACGAACACATACAAGAAAACAATACAATAAATAAGAAACAGTACACAAAACAATTCCAACATAAGTAAACAATAGCACAAAACTAATTTACGCGTCACCACGAACGCGTGAACGCGAGAAACACTAAAATCGGAGTTAAAACGCAAAAGATATGGCTTTTCTAAGGTTCAGGGACTTGCTGGCAAAGTTTTAAAAGTTCCAGGGGCTTAACTGCGAAAATCCGAGGGCTAAAACATAATTTTGTGTAAAACTACGAGGGTTTTCATGTAAAAATACCAAACTTGGACCTCGGGCGTAATTTTAAAACTTGCAGGGGCTAAACCGAAAGAAAAAGGACTTAAATTAAAATATTTTTGAACTGCTCAGGACCGCGGGTTGATTTTCAAATCTTGGAGGGCCTATTTGCAAAATCACCGAAATTGACCGGTACTTGGCCTGTTTGACCCGAGGGCTAGGGCTGAGCGCGGCCGTTGGATCAAGATTCGAAGGCCGGGATTAGATCGGGCGGAGGCTTCGCCAGCGAGGTTAGAAGAGCGGCGGCGCCGCTCGCGTCCACGGCGGAGCATCGCCGGCGTACACGCGAAGTCGCGCTACGGGCCACCAAACACGACGGGAGTTGGCCGAGGAGAAAGAGGAGGAGATGGCAATCTTACCCCGGCAGATCACGTCGAGGGAGAAGCCTTGTCGGCGACCGGCGACGGCGAATGGCGGCCGGCGGCGCTGGAAGAAAAATCGGCGAGCGATTCTGGTCGGGCGCGACCAAAGATTGGAGTGAGAACTCGGTGGGGAGCTTCGGGGCTTCAAGGCGGACCTCTAGGGGTGCTTCACGGCGAGGGAAAGGCGACGACGGCGTGAACCGATGGCGGCGGCGAACTTGGAGCACTGGCGGTGCTGCGCTAGGGTTGCGAGTGCGGCGAGCGTTGCGTGAAGAGGGTCAGGGAGTCGCGGAGCAACGGCGCGCGGATAAAAAGGGGGCTGGGCCAACGCACCTTGGCGTGCGTGCCCCGACCGTGGTCGGACTCGAGCTCCATGCTCAGGTCGAACTTGAGTCCGGCTCGGAGACGACGGCTCCGACAGGCGGGACCCGCCTGGCAGCGACGCGAGAGAGAGAAAGGAAGCGGGCCGGCGAGCGGGAGGACTTTGGCCGCGCGGAGACTTGGGCCGGGAAAGGAACTCAGCCCAAGGAAGCAGGCCGGCGGCCAAAGGGAAAAGCTGAGGGAGCAGACTCGGACCGGCCAAGAGTTCGAGGGGCAAAAGTGAACTCGACAGAAACCAACTATTCTAAACATCAAACAAATTCAAATTAAATTCGAATTTAAACAGAATTTAAATTCCAACTTAATTGAACAGCAAGCAGAAGACAAATGCAACAACATGAATGCATCAACAACTTATTTTGACTAAAAATTATTTAATATGATATTTAAATTGATAAAAAGGCTAGAAATTCCAATTAAACCATAGAAAATTTATTTAAGCCTTAATAAATACTAGAAAAATTCAGGAGTTGCTAAAATTTAATTGTGATGAATTTTAGGGTGTTACACAATTGAACCCATTTAAAAAGGCAGATTTACCCGAATAAATAGCTAACAAAAACTGACTGGCTATTTAGCATTTAGGATAAAAATGGTTCCAATGATATAAAATTAAGCACTCATCGAAGGGGGATAATAACACTAAATACTTCCAATTTATTGATGATGGAAAACATAGAAAATATTTTTAGTTGCAACAATTTATTGATGATGGAAAACATAGAAAATATTTTTAGTTGGAATATCATAATAACATTATGAAAGATTAAGTGGGAGGGGAAAAGGTTAAGGACACAATTTATCCAAATGGAGCACAATAAAACACTAGGACCATATGATTTTCCAGATGAATTCAATCAAGTGTTTTTGGAGATCATGTACAAACTAATTGATCACAATATTTTATGACTTTCATATATAGAGGACAACTTTCTTTGTTTAACCTAAATTTTGGAATTATTAATATACTCCAAGATTGTAGGAAGCAACAATATAGACCAATATGTCATTTGAATATTATATTTTCAAAATTTTCATAATGCCATACATCCATTGCAAATAGCTTTCCTACCAAAAGGTGTGACCAATTTACATGAAACAATTCATGATCTACACTAGAAAATTGAATAGGGTCTTTGTAAAGTTACATTATCTTTTCTACAGTTGGACCTTAGAGTGAAAGGATTTTCACCTTTTGTGATGCTAATGGGTCCATCAATTTGTTTCTAGAGAAGTGTTTTAGTTAAAGTAAATAATGACGGCAGCTATTTCTTTCTGCTGGAAAGGCTTCAAATAAGGTGAGACACCTTCACCAGTCCTCTTTAATTTGGTGGTGGATAGGTTTGCTATATTCACTGCTACAGTGAAGGGGCGGAAAAATTCATGGTTATACCACATTTACCAGAATATGAATTTTTTTCCATCTTGTTGTATGTGATGATACAATTTCAAGATATTGAGCTACCTAATAATATGAAATTTCGGTTTTGTCCTTTCCAATAATTATCCAGGAAAATTGGATCAGTACCATGGAAAGAACTGATCTTTAGAAAAATGCCATTAAAAGTTTGAGTTGTAGGAAACTAGCATCAAAAGTTCTCTCTGTTATAGCAATTTACCATCTCAGCTAACTAGACGTTATCTAGAGCTGAAAAATGAATCAAACGACACAGCATGGTCTGACCCAAGGGTGATGAAGCTCAACATGGCAAATCGGTTGTTCCAGAGCTCAGTGTCGGCGCCCATGACACCATCATTGTGGCTCTCGACGCTGTCCAGTGGCACCATCGATTCCAGAGATAGGACAACGGCCATGGCCGTGAACCAGGCCAGGACGGACCATCTCCCACCTGCGAGAATCAGTCCAGCCTAGACCGCACCCACCTTCTAGAGGAGCCCCCCGCTGTAGGACACCTCTTGACGGCAAGCCCAGGCACCATGGCGAGGTGGTCGTTGATGCGCTCGGGGCTGGCTTCGCCTTGGGATTCAGCGTTGGAGAAGTTGATGGGGAGGTGGAGGAAGATACACGCTTGTCTTCGTTAGCTCAGCGTCATTGGCCTGGGCCCTGACGACCAGGGCGCTCCACAACAGAGCGAGCGCGGCTGCCAGGACCTGGATGGAGGGGCTACCAGCACGCGCAGGAAGAAAGACAGGGAAGGTGTGGTGGGCAGCAAGCTCAGCTAGGAAGCGACGGCAGCGGCATAGGAGGGGGGAAAGATGGGGAATTGTGTTGGGTGCGAGAGGTACTCCCAACGGAGTTAACATGGATGCTAAATTTCTATAATGGAGGAGAATTTTTATGGTAGTTTTCTGCATCTTTATCTTTATCTTTCAATGGTATTTTTCTAAAGTGTGGTTCTTTTAATGGTACTGACCCAATTTTCCCTAATTATCCGGTCTAAAATTTTATTTTCATAAGAGTGGATTCTTCTATTATAGGGAAGCAATGGCATTTAGGCACCAATATATACTCGCAGATCTTTAGTTGTGATATCCAAAAAATCATAGAAAACTTAAACATAAGGATTGGAAACTTGTTTTTTCAAAAAAAATGAAGAAGCTAAAAAGGTAAACTTTTATCTTATGGTGACACCTAGTATTGATAAATTATGTTCTAAGTAGGATTGCCATGTACATGTTCCATTTATTTGAAGTACTAAATGTATTCTCAAGTTAGATTTTTATTTAGTACAATATTTGGCAAGCACACAATCATAAAAAAAAATACAAACTAGGTAAATGGGTAGAATATGGTATATGGTTATATGACTTATTTGAATTTGTATTTTCTAAAATAGTGAGTATTAATATATTTGTATGCGTATCTTTCTAATATGATAACTAAAAGTTGATTTATTCAAAATTGTTTATCTGAACCCAAATGTGATTCTGTATTCACAATAAATGTTGATATGGATGCAATATCCGATATAATCCTTATTCATATAGAATAATCAACACACTAAAACTTGGTATAAATATTTATTGTGATATGGTTTAAAACCTATAGGTTTATTGGTGTAAATTAATCTCAAATACTTTATTTTGTCGATGTAAAATATATTATATGTTTTATTAATTGATTTTTTTCTTCATTGAAATATTTCTTATAGAAAAATATATTTTTAGTGAGTGATGTTTTCCTACACGTGGTTTTTATGTTTTATGATGATTTCATTTTTCCAAAACTACTATAAAGTGATGTTGCCTTCTACTTCCTTTTGGCTATTAGTGGGAGACTGGAACTTGTAATATTGGATGGCTGATATATAAATCATAATCAACTAAGCCCTCTCAAGGGATTTCTAAAGAATAAGAAAGAGAAATGTCATAGAAATAGTATGGAATAAGGTTTGATTCTATTCATGTGACTCCGTAAGATTTTAAAAAATGAAACAATATGCATTTTTCGAAGATTGACTATCGTTATCTGACATAACTACCCTATTGTTCCCATAGAGAGAAGAACCTATAATTAATTTTTTTGATAAATTTTTAAACAAATAATTTCAATGAAATCTTTCAATTTCTTATTTTGTTATGTTCAACTTTAGGTGTGTGTTTATCCATAGAGTATATTGAATGTACATAAATGGCTATAGCGGAGGTTTTGTTATTCATATTAACAACTACTCTAAGGGGGATATTTTTACGTGGTGTTAATGATTTAATAAGTATCTTTATAGCTCTAGAATGTGTCTAGATATGCAAGAGAGATCTGTTGTATAATGAGGCTAATATGAAATATTCACTCATTGGTGGGCTAAGCTCTTCTATTCTGGTCCATGGTCTCTCTTGACTATATGGTTCATCCAGGGGAGATTGAGCCTTAAGGAGTGGTCATATCAATACATAAATGTATAACTCCCATAAATTTCGATTACGTTTATATTCAACGTTGTAGGACTTGGATTCGATCAAAGCTTGCTGATCCCCGGTCCCTTTTCATCAATGGACTTCTGATGTGTTGAAATGCAAATCCTTCTTTTTTCCTGCAAATACTCCTACTGAAGGGCCCAGTAAGGATGTGATTAGGCCCATGCAGGCGTTGAGCTAACTCGAACCAATTCTCTCGACCCTTTCTTTTCTAGCGTGATGAGAGGCCGGTGAGTTTTCCTTCTTGTTGTGTCGTGAGCTGGGAAACGTAGTAAGGAGAGTCGCTCCGGCGACCTGTTTCTCTGGCAGCGCCTCGCGGCACACCTCGGCCTTCCCCTCCATCTCCGGCCATGTCCGGCGAGCATTCCCGCGCCGTGTCGCATCGATGATATTATTGAATCGATTGGTACCGCCTCAGAAGAATACATGCACGGCGAACGGGAACTGGGCCAGGACAACTGGATCCATGATTACGCATTACTCAATGTATGTACATCGAGCCAAGTTATCTAGCATGGCGTTCATGGGTCGCCTCGCCCGATCAATTGCACTCTCTAATCGATGTCGTATTACTCTATCCTAAACCGCAGCAACTGGCATCGTATCGCATGCATCGACAAAGGAATCCCGTCGATCAAGATGGCTAGGATCTGTCGCTTGCCTCCTGTTCATGTTTTACTGTACGAGTGATCTTTTGGGGCCCTGACACCCTGTACATCAGAGAGAATCGAAAACGAAATCCTAGGTCAACTATATGCTGTTTCTGTAATTTTACCACTCGATCTCTCTGTTGTTTGCGTGGCCACCATAACTAGCTCATCAAGCTTACAACAGCATAGTAATTTATCCAGCTGAAAGAAAACGCCTACGCTGCATACAGCAGGCTCTTGCTTATTGCGTTGAATCCGAGGTCGTCGCAGGGTGGGAACAGCACAACACCATCGAGCCGTGCAATAAGTCCAAGTCAACACTGTGCGTTTATACAAAATGAACTCTACAGTAGTCGCCTAGCAGCTACTACAGTAGTAAAGTGGAGTTAAGTGCTGGATTGTTACTGTGACTGATCAAACTGCACCGACTGAAGCGTTCTGGATTGTGGCCGGTGTAGAACCTGCATGATGTCATCCTTCTTTTCTTGGACTGAGGAAAATGGATGAAAAGAGTTGTCGTAGCCTATATGAGTACTGTATGTAACTTGAAGCAAACGCTGATGCCCAAAGGTTTCAGGATCCCCCTGATGTCATGTTACTTGCAGTAATGTCATATCCGTTTGTCTGGACAAGTCGAACACAGATATGGCCTATGGTTTCATCAAGGAGAAAAAAAAATATGACTATGTAGATGGGAATCTCTAGCCCTTGTTAGGGTCTGAATTTTGACAGAAACCCGAAGCAACAGCTAATTAACTCCAGAGACTTCTACAGTGCTGCATCATCAATTAATTGCCGCCAGAATTAAATTAACGTTTCAAGAGAGAGATCGCATCAGGAAAAGAAGATGCTAATGTTCTTGATCGACGCGGTCAACAGTGGCACCCAGATTAGAGAACTCCTGATCGAATCTCACTCACATGCATGATGACCACCCGTCCACCCATCTCGCAACTCAACGCGGAAACCCTGAAAGATCGCATCCATGCTGCACGGCCTTCCACCGCTATAAATACCCTTGCAATCCCCAGGTATCAGGCATCCACCTCGGCTCACTCCACTCCACCGAGCTCACTGGCAATGGCTACCAGCACCAAGCTCGTGGCTCTTGGCTTTGCCGTCCTCCTGAGCATCGGCTTCTCCGATGCCGCGAGGGTAGTTAAGTTTGGCAGTTACGCCTCTGCCGGAGGCGGTGGCGGCGGTGGGGGAGGCGGTGTCGGCTCGGTCGGCGGTGGATGGGGCGGTGGCTCTGGCGGTGGCAACGGTTTTGGCGCCGGTCAGAGTGGCGGGAGCTGGTGGGATCGTTTCGCCTCCAGCGTAGCCGGCGGCGGTGGTGGAGGCCAGGGCGGCGGCGGTGGCACCAACGGTGGAGCTGGTTCCGGCAGTGGGTCCGGCTACGGTTCCGGCACCACCTCGAGTGCAGCGGCAGGCCCTACCAGTGGCAACTACGCCAACGCTGCTGGCAACGGCGGCGGCGGCGGCATGGGCGGCGGTGCCAACGGCGGCTACGGTACTGGTGCCGGCGGCGGTGTTGGCAAGGGCCAGGGCGAGAGCGGCGTGGCATTGGCGCCGTCTTCCAGCGGGTACAACGGCGGCGCTGCCGATGCTACCGGTGGTGGTTCCGGCTCTGGTGGTGGCAACGGCGGTGGCGCAGCCGGAGCTCCGAGCTACGGAACCGGAGGTGGTATTGGTGGAGGCAAGGGAGAGGCCGGCAGTGACGGCTCCTGGGGTTCAGGTTACGCTCAGGGCATTGGTGCTGGCACCGGGGGCGGTGGCGGCGGCGGTTCCCAGGGCGGCTCCGGCGGTGGTGGCGGCGTTGGTTCCGGATCCGGCAGCGGTGGAATCCACTAAGATTTCCATAGCTTCTTGGAGCAAACTTCAGCAGCTGGAAGCGCCCAGCATTAGTGTCAGCCCATTTTGGTTTCTTCGTGCATTGAGTTTTGTTTGAGTTGGTGGATTTTCCTTGTTTGTGTTTCAGGCATAGTCAGGAATAATGGGCTTCGTGATTGTAGTTCCAGTAGGTAGTCCAGCATACAACTGAGATGTAATGGCTATCTACGAGTATGCATCGCCATCTTTTATTGTCCCCTTGGTTGTAATCGATTGTCAATGCATGCATGCTCTATCCTGGACATTCAAGTCGTCAAGTAGGAGTCACCTAAGGCTAAAATCACATTGGTATTATATTCTGCTACACAGATGATGACTGTAGGCTGCAATACACAACCACCACAAGGTTCATCACAAATACTTCGATCTCTAACACCTAACGACATTTTAGCTACAGATGAACACATGGGATGGCAATGTGGCTAGTGTGTAGTGACGGCAACAGATCAACAAGTCTTTCATTTAAGTTGATAGATTCAAATATGCGCAATGACAGGACGCACAGAGTCACGGTAAGATTTCATCGGCCTATGTACATGTATATCCACTTTTTTTTATCACCACAGGAAAAAACGTCTTGCCCACAAAAACCAGTCCCATAACTAACCATGAAACACACAGCACCAAATACGTACTGATTACTGTCAATATCGCACTATCCAGCTCTTCCCTTGCTCAGGAATTAACCACCACAAAGCAAGCAAGAAGCAGAAATAAAACAATCGGAAGCTTGATTATATATAGAACTAGAACTACCTCAGCATCAGGGAAGCGGCAGTCATACTCCCGGCCGGATCCAGTAGAACGTAACCCGAAGACGAACAGCATGGCGCGAGCAAGCGCGCGGCCGCACCGCACAACCCCCTCCCGCCTCCATCCCTCGAGCCGCGCGTACCCGTCCAACCTTCGCCGCGCGCCTTGCCGCTCCTCCACCACCCGCAGCGTGCACACGAGGTAGTAGACCACGAGCACGAGCATCCCTGCCACGACACGGAGCGGGACGAGCACGACCGCGTCGAAAGCCAGCCGGAACGCCTCCGCCGCGCCAACGGGGCCGAGGCCCATCGGCGGCGGGGCGTCCCGCCGCGCGTACCTCCGGTCCAGCTCCTCTGTACTCCCCTGCACCGGCGCGGCGGAGACCGCGGAGCGCGACGAGAGGATCGACCTCAGCGGCGGAACTTGACAGAAAATTAAAGGGGGCAGAGCCAGACAAACATTTGTTGGTTCAAAAATTTGACAATTTAATCTAAATTTTGTATTACTTACGCAAGCCTACACTATCTTTTCATGATCATAATAATTAATTATACAATAACAATACATAAAAGCGAATAGATTGTAAAAGTGATCAATATATCTTACTTGATCATTTAAATTTCACTACATAATTCTTCAACGTATTGAAATAATCAATAATCAAATCTATTGTGACACGACGGCTATGACAATTCGGAAGATACATAGTGGAAGATACATAGTGAATGTATTTTCTATTTCTAATCATGAATCAGGAAATCTTTTGTTTTAACACTGAATACTACCCTAGTCAATCAAAACTCTCAAAAAAATAGTCCAACAATGTTGCCCTAATCTCGAATTGAAGTTGAGTTTAGATTATTTTAAATAGCGAACTGATCGTCGGCCATGATAAGGTTATATGTGTTGGAATCAATCTGGGAGTCATCGACTTAACACTGATGTCGCATTTTTTGGATTTATTTCTAGATTTAATAAATGCTTTTGTTTTAGCAACAGGCGACATGCACGTCGACAGAGACGCACGTATGTGACTTCGACAATCTCGACATCTGCCGGTCCAATCTCTCGAGGTGTCCATAAAGGTAGGGTTTGCGTGCGTGTATTCATAGGGGTGAGTGTGTATGCGTTGTGAGTATCTGGGTCGGTGTTTCAAAAAACAAACTCAAAATATATTCCAACAATGTGGCCTAAATCTGTCTAATTGAAGTTTGGTTTAGCTTGTTTTAAATTAGCTAAGATCTTCCAGGAATGTCATTATAATATAAAATTTCCATTTGTTAAAATATAAACAAGGTAGGAATAATGTGTTTAACATCTAAGTATCTAAGAGCATACAACTTTTTAGTTTCGGATATGCGACTCGATATCGGATTAATATGTGAAATGGATGTTATATTACATCATGGAACTCAACCAAATATGTTTTAATCCTAAGGTTATGGTAATACAAATCTTCATTTCTCAAGGTAGATAGGAGAAGAGTATGTTTTGCAAGTTGAGATTGAATAGTATGTCTAATTTGTAATATGCTCGTCACATTAAAATAACTCAAACACCACTACCAGAGAAAGCCACATCCGCACCGGTTGGGAACGGGCTTTAGCACCGGATTCCCAACCGGTGCTAACCTTCCGGTGCTAAAGGTGCAATCCTTTAGCACCGGGTTAAATAACCGGTGCTAAAGGTGCACCTTCGTAAAAAAATATGTGCGTTGCTGCGGGGATTCGAACTCAGGACCTCTTGGCTCACGCGTACCCACCTAATCATCTCACCTGCGCAACACATGTAATAGAATATAAGATGCGCTTCTTTTAAAGTAGCATGCGACACCCTCTTTAGCACCAGGTAGTATTTACCAACCGGTGCTAAAAGGCCTTTAGCACCGGATCGTAACACCACCCGGTGCTAAAGGTTCCTTTAGCACCGGGTGGTGTTACGACCCGGTGCTAAAGGGAGGAGCACCTTTAGCACCGGTTACCGGTGCTAAAGGTGACTTTTAGCACCGGTTGGTGTTCCCGGGGGCACCCCAATTTTACATCCGGCGCTAATATTGTATTACCACCGGATCTTGAGTGCACCGAGGCATATAAGAGGGGCGGATGTGAAGATCTCTGGTAGTGCACGTTGAATTCCTACTATATATATATATATATATATATATATATATATATATATATAATACATTCTCTGCAGCCGGCCACGGAATAACAAATTCTGTGGCCGAGCCAATCCTCCCACTGGTCCGATCGAACCATTTGGCGCATGCGCCCCTACACGGCTCGGCTCCTTCTCAGATTGACCCATAGTCACAAAGTTCTCGGGTCGATTGGGTCGAGGAACGGGATCGAGGATCGAGGGTCGATGCTTTATGAAATTGTGGTATGGAGGGGTTATACCTCTTTGAGACGAAAATTCACAACATGGTACGTGATCCAAGGAGTATCGGGTCGATGATCCCGGAACGTGGTATAAAGAGTCAAGAAAAACAAAGGAAAGGGAGAAAAGGATAAAAGAAAAGGGCTAGATGAGCTGTCCCAAAGCCCTCGCGCATATTCATTGCCCAATCTATGCTGCAACATCACGCATGTCTCATGTTGGAGCTTCTCCATGGCGATCTCCAAGACCTTGACCAGAGTTTATGACCCTACGGGGTGGGGACGATGATCCAGCGAAAATTGGGACGATGACCCATGGTGACCCCGACCCACGAATTGGGACGACGTTCCCGGGTCGTGGAACGTGCCATCGATCCCGTTTCCTGTTACTATGGATTGACCCACTAATTATTTTGTAATTAATTAGTCAAAGCAAGCCAATCCCAAAATTCCGGCACGCAGAAACACTACCGAATATGCGTCTCCCTCCTCCCTTCCCCTGTCGCGAAGTAGGCGGCGGTGGCGCAGCGTGCTGGTCCGGTGACCATCGCTGCCCTGCTCTCTCCCTACCTTCCGGCTGCGGCAAGGAGTCCACAGATACTCGATCTGCTACGACGCAAGACAGCTGGCCCCTCCCCCATGTCTACACCAATGGATCTTGGCCGTGTGCACCCTTCCGAAGCGGTACGGCTTGCCGGCGATGGCGTCAGATTTAGTGGCCACCCTTGCTTGCCGTCTGCAGTTAATGGTTGGTGGAAAGAGGTATATTGCAGTTAGCTTTCTTACTGGGATTTGTCCAATTTCTTCTCTCTTTGGGCATATCGCAACTGCACGATGATCTTTTAACATAGTCATCAGATATATATCTTTGAATGATTGATGGCTCTTATAGTAAATTAGCAGGCTGCAGAGTACATAATTATCATAATTTACTAGACCTTCATTGACAATGAACTGTGGTAAATTAACCATATAATTTACTACTACTTTTGAATTATGTCGATTCCATCAGGTTCTATAATTATGGTTGATTTTTCTGAATTTTAGTTCTAACTAGCACGGTTCTAAGTTTTCATTTTCAGCTGATGTATTTAGTAGGGTTCTTGCTTACCATTTTTCTTTATTTTGAGCCAACTCTGCTTAGTAGTAAATTTGGTCGTATAATTTATCAGTGAAGGGCTAGTACTTAATATGTTACTCTACAGGATAATATGCTTCCGTTTGGCTTTAGGTAGCTGTAGGTTCACAGAGTTCATGGCTTGCATTAGGTTTACAAAGACACTAGGATATATCTGATGTCCATTGCTTGATTAGTTGATTACAAAATATGAAATATGAGGCATCCGTAGTTTCAATATATGTTTCTAATATACAGTATGGTTTGAGATTTTTATGCATGTTAAAGGATCACACTATTCAAGAGTATTCTTATTTTTGGTGATTTCAAGCAATGAGAGAGTCCCCGAGCAGCAGACGCCTGCTTTGGAGAATAGGGAAAGGCACGGCCAGCTTGATCATTGGTTAGGCACCTTGCCCTTACTTTAGGTTGTCCAAGGCTCCAAGCTGATTGTACCTCCCACTAAACATGATCAAGAAGCTTCTTGTTGTACTTTTCATTTGTTTGATTTCAGTGGAAAAATGTATCGGTGGTTCTATGTAATAAATCTGGGTGCGTGCTCAACATCAGTTGTGACCCTGATTCTGAATGCAAGAAATTCAACAATATGCTGTAACCCTGGTAGAGTAGCTGTAACATCAGTTGGCCACCACCAGGGTCCACACCAGCTACTAAACATCAGGGTCGAATTTCTTGCATTCAGAATCAGGGTGACAACTGATGTTTAGCACGCACCCAGGGTCCAGCTACTCTACGTCGGGTGGACTGGCCACAGAATTCCTAACATATTATCCTGTAAAGTAGCTGTAGGTAGCCCATAATATGCTTCTTTTTTTTTGATCAACAATATGCTTCCGTTTGGCTTTAGGTAGCTGTAGGACGCACGAGACCTGGAACCTAGCAGCCTGTTTTTCAGCAAGAAAGCCAACTTTTTTAATGACAATATTTAGGTATCATGGAGAACTGGAGCCATACCCATATACATTTTTCTAAACGATGCAAACAAACTACAAAATTCAACTTTATTGGGGAGGTAACATCAAAGGCTTCAACCATCACCACATAGATTCTGATTAAATTTCAGCCTTTATGTTTCAGACTCAATGCAAGCTTAAGGTAAAAACTTTTTAGTCGGCCCTGGTCGAGCAAGAATAACCTAAGATGTGTAGTTCGGTTGGGCACCACCTTGGTAAACATCCGCAATGTTAATATTACAGTCGACCGCACGGTGCCAAAGTTACGGTCACTCTGACTCTGGCCAGCTTCTCCACTCGCTCCGGTAGCAATGAGGACTGCGACCATTCTTTTCTCTCTATTCTCTTTCTTCCCTTTCCTTCTCTTTCTCTTTCCTCTCTTCCGTTCTCTCCCGATCCAGATCCGGCGGAGAGGGCACGGGCGGCGGCCAGCGAAGCTCGCTAGCTCAGGGAGGCGCCCAGCGGTGGACTCGGGGACGGAGCTCGCGCGGCCCGTGGAGGCGGGCGAGCCTTGCGGGCTCCCTAGGGGGAGCAACCTCGGGGGCGTGGCGAGCTCCCCGTGGGGGGAGCAGCGCGCGGTGGCGCCCTCCGTGTCGAGGGGCGCGAGCACGGCGAGCTCCCCGCACAGGAGTATGGCAGCGGGTACGGGCGAGCCTTGCGGGCTCCCTCGGGGAGCAGCCTCGGAGGCGCGGCGGCGTCTTTGTCTGGCGACGAGGGTGCGGCGGCGGAGCTCCCCGCGGCGGGCCGTACAGCGACGGCGCATTATGTGGGCTTATTGCTCGCCCTCTCACCGCATTGCGAATTATCTTTCTCTCTGCTAGAGTAGCTGTAGGTAGCCCATAATATGCTTCCGTTTGGCCACAGAATTCCTAACATATTATCCTGCTACGCTTTCTCGATTGTGCTCCCCACCAATTTTGTTATTGTGAAGACTAAATCTAACATGGCTAATGGGCTATAGATCATGTACAGACTAATATATAGGCAACAACAAGTCAACAACCTGTCTCCTATCTCGATGTTAATGAGCCTAAGTGTCAACCATTTATATAGGTTTGTGTTGATGGTACAAAAAAAATCACAAGCAAACCAACCAACTGGAGCAACCCCATGTTTTGTAATCATTAGTACTACAGGAGTATTAGGTTTAATCTCGGTATAAATTTTTGAGCCGATAAGTTTTTGGTTAGCAAAATGATATATAAAAGTTCTTTAGCATGCCAGGAACGTTAAAAAAAACTTGTGTAAAAGGTAATGCTAATGTTAGCAATTTAGTAATTTCTTGTGGTTTGCATCTTACACCAATTATTTTTGAGAATATTCTTATAATGTGGGAGTCTTATGGCCATCATGTCTAAGCTGAATTGGGCCATAATATAGACATGCCATCTAGCTACAGTTGTTTCTATCAATTTGTTATAACCTATGCTGTATGCACTGTATAGTCTTCTAAGGAAAGTTTATGTACAATAATATAAAAATTATATGGATGAAGTGTTTTGTTACAAAAGTTATGTACCACGTACAAACGTTATTCTATGAAAACTTTTTGTACAAAGTTATATAGAAACATTATATACAAAAGTATATGTTGAAAGGTATCTCCCTAAAGGTTTTTGTAAAAAGTTTTGTTCTAAATTTTCTAGATAAATCAATGACAAGTTTATAAGAAAAATAGAAAAGTTATGTGTACTAGTTCTTTTTTACAAAACTTATGTGAGATTATATTAAGTTTATAAAAAAATATTTAAAAACTTATATACAAAAGGTATATGCTGAATAGTTTATGAGAAGTTATGTTGAAAAGTTTTAAAATAACTTAGGTAGATAAAGTTCTCTGAAATGTTCTTAAGTAAAAATTCTATCGAAAAATATTTTGTGGAGAACTTTGTTAAAAATGTTATGTAGAAACATATAGAGTAAAAGTTTTGTGCAAAAGGTTTTACAATCTTTTTTTATATCCTTTGAATAAACATCATGTAGAAACTTTTTTGTAGAAGCATTGCCGAGAAATGTTATATAGAAAAAAATATGCAGTGAAAGTTGTGTTCAGAAGTTTCTCAAATAAGCATCTTTTGAATAAAATATAAGTTTTTTAAGAATCTTTTTTCTATAATTTTAAAGAAACATCATGTGGAAACATTGCCTAAAATCATTATACTGGAAAAATAAGCAGTGAAAGTTATGTTCAGAAGTTTTTCAAAAAAATGGTCTTTTTCTTCGAAGAAAAATTCATCTAGAAACTTTTGTGAGAGAACTCTTCTATAAATGTTATATAAAAAATTCGAAATAAAAGTTGTGTGGAAAAATCATTCTAGAAATATTTTATGCATGGATTGAACGTTAGTAACATTTTTGTAGTTTTTGTAATTCAAAATGTTTTTATAGCAGTATTAATTTTTATATATTTTTGTTTGAAACTTACTTTTATCTTCGTCCTCCACCCAATTAAACTCCCATGACCCCATGGTCCCGAATGATATTGAGTGCATAAAAGAGAATCACGTCAGCGTAAAAAAAGTGAACACGTAAAAAGAATCCCCTCGGCGAGAGAAAAGAGAATGGGAAAAGAGAATGGAGCAGGAACCTCGCAGCTTTCTGTCGCGTGGGAAAGAAGAAATCGTACCATGCAATCAGCACGCGGATTCTCAAAAGGGAAGGTGGTGGTGCGCTCGCCAGTACCCAAGCCAAAACAGGTTAAAAAAATGGCAAGGACCCCACCCGCGTCTAAAATCCTCCCTTTTTGGCCTGTCCGTACATCGACCTCACGGAAAGCCTCCGTGCGGTCGACCGCAAATTAGTTGGTCCCGTAAACATCCCGAACATCTGGCTGAGTTGCTCACTATATTCACAAAAGTTAACTACAACTTTGCCCCTAAACAATCCTAAATTTACACAAAATGGGATGTGATACCATACCAGCATATACAAAAGAGATGCTCCGATGGTCCTCATGAAATCATACACAGAATCTCAAAGCCATCAATTAGGGATTCCGCGTACTATTAATGATTAATCTCTGTACGGCCGCAGTCCCTGTACCCAGCCCATTCCCGGTCCATATTAACTTAACTAACTCGCCAAAGGCCAATTGATTATAAATCAGTTGATAAGTTTTTTTACGTGTGGAACTTATCCACTTGAATTCGAGTCCTCGAGTCAATATAAGTGTTGCATTTTTTTAGATTTATTTCAGAAATTAACCGATATTATTTTTTATGGCAGGTGGTGACCCCGTCGACAGCGAGGAGCTACAGTGACTTCATGAATAGATATGCCGACACAAAGCTAACAAAAAGACGCCGAGTAAAAGGAAACTGCCACTGAACAAGGGATTCGCGGCGAGCGGCCGGCGGCCAATTTAATTGTCAATCCTGAATTCCCTTCTGGTTTTGTTTGGCCCAAGAAGCGTGCTCAAATATTCGTGTAAGTAGATAGACAACGGGACTCAAATATGCTATCATGCCCGCAAAAATGGCAAGGTATTCGTGCTCGACGCCGGCGATGGGTCTCTCAATTCAGAACTTGATTGATTCTAGTGCATGTGACCCAAACACCAAGGTAAACCATCGCTAGTGATAGACTGTCCCATAATCTACCAAATTAAGCCAATTTGCAATATATATGCATCGCGGCAATGGAGTGCATACTCCATTGATTATTAACGCAGCACATATGAGTGCGGCGCGAGCAAATGAGCCTCTACGGAACGATAGTCGACAGCAAGGTTGGGGCCGGACCGTATAAAGATTTACAGTAATCACTAATAATATGAAAAAATTAAATACTTGATTGCTTTGATTTGCGCAAGTTTTATGAAAAGTACCGGGAGCAATTCTCTATGCAAAATACTGCATATTATTACAACGATTAGTAGAATGTTCTACAACATGCTGAGCTCTCTACTCTTCTAGATTTATTTGACGACATGCACAATTCCACTCCACAGGCACTGTCCTGATTTATTTGACATGGAAATTTGTAATACAACGACCTTCCTCCTATCCTCTCCTGTTGCACTATGGGCAAATGATGGGAGATAAACATACATACAAGCATAAATATGCCATACGTACATACATGAACCTAGATGGACCTCCTGCTCGGCCATGAAGGTCTGCGAGCAGCAGCAGCAGCAGCACGAGAAATATCACGAAGGTGCAGATGATTCTCTTTCTTGTGCTCCTTGACCATGCAATGCTGTGCAGTGCAGCAGCTATCAAAGGTTGATGATCATCTTTACAAGTCATCATCATCAAATATTGTCGAGAGCACAAGCCCACGGACAAATTTGCTCCTTTGAGCGCTCTCCTCCTGATCCTTCTCCGACAGAGATGGTTCAGCTCTGTAGATTCGCCACAGCAATTTAATCAAGATCAGGCACCAAGATGAGATATATAATTAATCATGAGGTGGGAAATTGATGCACAAAAAGGAACATTAAAACATCATTCTGTAATGTTCAGGATTTTGTACCGCTCACAAGTCTCAGGGAAACCAAGAAATTATGCACAAGCAGATAAGTAAAGTCAAGGTTTGTTCATGCATAGGCCTCCGGGAAAACATATGAAAGGAAGGAGACTACATTTCTTTAAACATATCCAAAATTCAAATTTTTCAACCTATTTCTTTAAACGTAGCATATGCCAAAAATAGCCATGAAGTATGAATTACTAACATATTGAAAATAGCAAATGGAAATAATTAGTATGAAAGCTTTGTGATTTTAACATATTTGCTTGCCATAAATATGTAGTTGTTTGTCAGTGAAGTAACACAATAAAAAGATGATTATGTTATCTGAAAACACAAAAAAGATGAAAATTGAACATAACGTGGAAAACTATGAACTATTATCCACTGACCAGATACAATGGTATCGTGGCAAAGAGGGAGCTGAGTGAGGCGGCAGAAAGAACAAGCTTGAGGTGACATACCTCTCTACAGTCTTTTCATCTGGGAATTTATTTAGCAAAAAGTTATTGTCAGATGAGTCGGAATGTAAATCTTTGGATGGTTCAGCCACAGGCAAACTACAAATTAAAGATGACAAAAATGGATCTGGTGCTGCAGCAGGAGGATTGGATACATAGGATGATCCACCAAGAAATGACTGCAAACTGCCATCTCTCAAGTCCCTTCTCAACAAAGATAGCAAAGAATGGGACCCTGAAGATATTCTTCGGACTCTGTGCCTGCGTTGCATGTATTATTTATTAAGGAAATCAATGTGTACATTGTGTTCCCAACGAGCCTATATCTTCAACTGTAGCATGTGATCAGCAGCAGCATAGTGAAAAAAAGGATATCTTGAAATAACTTCCGTGCTGCATAGTCAAGTGTCCTATCAAGTCCACCCCAACCTTTGTAGCACAGATGGGGCATACCTGAAAGAGCATTTAAGCAACAAACTCCATGAGTGTTTGTTGTTTCAATTCTTTATGTAGGATGCTTCTAGTCATGAAGACACGTTAAATAGCTAACACTGTTTCTATCACATGCCCTAAAAACTACTAAAATAATAGAAGAAGCAATTATACTGGAGTACAGTACATTATACTCCTAAAATGACCAGAACCTTTTCAGGTGGCTCTGTACAACTTTGCAGCAATCCAGATAGTTTACTATATAGAATCCAAGTAAACCAAAATCTCCAAAGGAAATTCCAAAGGAAAAGAAATCAGTTTCGATACAAGTAAACTTCCAAAGGAAACGAAGCCTAATGGAGTTTGAGCACCAGGAATCACAATGTTAAATTTGTAGCCAGAAATATTTAAGAAAATATGTGGCTGGCTCGAGATTTACATATTCAATCTTCTGAAAGTTCAGACAAAAATTGAACAAAGTACAGATTCATCAAAAGGAAAAGAAAGACTGATAAAAAATAAACCGATGGGAGACAGCAATGAGCCCAGAGAAGTGAAAGTGATAAAAATGACAACATACCAAACTTTTCTTCAAGTATCAACAGGAAGAGACAGACAATTGGTGTGGCATCCAAACAGAAATTCTGGATGGTACAGTAGACCAAATGAGCTAGAAAATATTGCCTTAACGCGAGTGAAATTGCTGAATGGAAATGACTCTCATTATTGGCAATTTTGAAGAAAAGATGTGAAATCTATGTCGATCAGGTTCTGTGGTGGTTCACCATGGTTTAGTATTGCACTTCTGGTAGGATCACCAAACCTATTTCCACAAGTACTGAAAAGTATCCAACTAAGGCTCTGTTTGGCACAGCTCCAACTCCAGAAAATCCATGGAGTTCTTGGAGCTGGGTATGAGGAGCTCCAGAAAATCCTAGAGTTGGAGTTGGAATTACATAAAGAGTATTGAGATGAATCATTTTGTTTATAGCTTGTACTAAATATTAATATTTAAAGTATATTAATTTAGCATAGAAAGTGTAAATCTGGACTGGAGTTTGGATCTGGAGCTACGGCAAACAGGCCCTAAAGCTTGGCAGCAAATTTTAAGAATCCAAGTGCTGAGCTATGTATTCACTGCTCCAAGATCGGCGAGGTAAATATCCACCGAGGCTCAGTGAAAGATAGGCTAGAGGCCCAATAGCACCCAGATCAAAAACCAGTGGTGAAGGCCTTCCTGCTTCTAAATTGATTGGCCACTTAGCACTTAATATACTGACAAAACATTTACATTAGCAAGAGAAAAACAATTGTTATGGCATGATTATACCAGGTATGCAATTTGTAATCCTATAGATTCAGAATTGTATTTCCCAAAAAGACATTTTTCACTCTCTTAACAGGCAGAAAGTTTTATCAAAATCAAGATGGATGGATATATTATGTTGATTCTTGTTCTTTTAGTCAATAACTAGCACACATTCATTCCTGAGAAACAAATCAATCACAAGAAAAATTACCAAGTCACAGTTTAACCAAACAGTCTTATGGAAACATTTCAAGAAAAAAAGATGACCAGAACATGCATCTTCTGCATAAAAAGCAGTAACAAATCCTAGAGCAAACCAAAAAAATCATACATATCTAGATGCTTCAACGCCAATATGTGTGCTACCTAACTAACAGTACCGATAAAGGAAGCAGCTATTCTCATTTAAAAACGCCAACAAGTATAACAGATGGCCTACTACATTGGTCGATTTCCAAGAATAGCTAGAAATGGAAGACTATAAACAATAAATGTACCTGGATTAGAAGAAACGTTACCACCAAATCCAACCCAAAAGACACGAGGTCAACTAACCAATCAGATAAAACCCTGATGGTGCAGCACAAAATCAAAACCAGCTTCTTTTCCAACAAACACAATAATTGAGAATACAATTTCTCCAGTCCAGCGCGCAAACCCACCAATCTAAACCCCCCATAAAGTAGACCCATCCCACAATTCGAATTTACAATGCTCTTAAAAGCTGACACCTATCTATGACAAGGCATTCAGAAACAACAGCACCCACAGAAAGAACTATATTTCCATCCAAACTACCTCCTATAAACAAATAAAAGGGATAAAGAATCTCCAAGCGAAGCATCCCTTCTTTCCAGTAATTCAGCAGGCACCAAACATATTCGGCACTAGACATGACAAACCTAGGTATATTTGCAGCCACTTCAACAGTCACATGCCTAGAAATGCCTATTCCCACCAATCGCAGGTATCAGCAGAGCAGAGTTCGGACAGGAACGAGTGAAAGCAAGCAACGCACCCCGCTCTTGGCCTCGACGGCGTGCTCGTCCTCGATGTGGCAGCAGAGGCTGACGAAGTCGAAGTCCTCGCCGCAGAAGGGGCAGTTGTAGAGCTCCGCCCCGCCGCGCGGGTCCATGGCCATGGCCTCGTCCCCGCCGGCGTCGGCGTCGTCGAACCCCATGTACAGATCTGCGCAAGGCAGCCAGCGCCCACATGCCGCCACGGATCAAAACCCCGCCGCGTCAATCGAACGGAATCGAAACGAACCAGAAGCGGAGCAGAGCCGGCCGGAACGGAGCGTACCGTAGCGCGCCTGCAGGCGCCTCGCGGCGGCGGCGGCGGCGGAAGACGAGGACGACGAGCGGCCCCACGCGTCGGCGGCGTCCATGGCGGGATCGGAATCGGAACCTAGACGGGATTGCCCTCTCCCCTCTCTATCCTTCCGGGCTTGGGTTCGCCCGCTTTTGAGGGCGGCGTTCGTGATGATTTTTTTTTCCGCCGGTTTCTGGGCCTCTATTTTTCTTCGCTGCTCCTGTGCGCCTCTCTCTCTCTCTCTCTCTCAACGGCCGTGCGTGTGCGCGCGTGTGGTGCCGTTGTCTCTCCTGAGGCGGTGGCGAGTGATGAGCGAGTGATGCTGGCAAGGCAAGCGGTGGGAGGAGGAAAGCCGAAAGCTGCTGGAGAGGGAGGGTGGCTGGGTGGGAACGGGGGACGGGCGAGGCTGGCTAGGGCGCTAGGCCGGTAGAGAGCGAGGTGAGGTGGTGGACCTGGTGCACGATGAGCCGCGTAGGGGTGAGAGTGTGGGGCACGGTTTGACTTGGTGGTCCGTTTCTTTTTTTTTGGTTGAGGGGAGGTGTGCCGTTGCAGTCGGTCAAGGGCTGGTGCTGAGAACTGGTTGTGGCCCAAGCCCATTAATGTTTACGGGAGGAAAAGGTCGAGGCCCATTTGGCATCCAACTGCTGAACGGCAGTGTTTTGTAAACATTACGAAGGTTTCCTACAAAATTAAACATTGTGAAGGGATATGCAGATTCAGAAAACTTATTATTTAATAGTATATATATACTTCGTATGTGTGATACGTACGTTGTATCAAAATATCGATACATTTTAGACATATAACCAATAATTCTTATTAATCCTATAAAAATTTTGAAATTTACTTTATAGGAACATATTGGTTGTAACGTACTGTTTAGACGAAACCGTATCTAAAATAACTCTAAACCATGACAAAGGCGAAAGGCCCTACTCAAAATTGCAACTCGTTGCAATCTGAAATGCAATTGTGGGCTTGTGGTACCAAGCAATGACATCAGCAACGTAGTCGTACCGCCGTAGTTTCCGGACACGATGTCTGCTGAGAATATCTTCTAATCAGATGCGGAATCGATGAAATCCATGGCTCCTCTGTACCTTCGCTCGCAAAGTCCTCTTTATCCGTATAAACGCACGGGCATTCATCTACCCGTAGTACCTCATCTTCTCCCGTCGTCCTACACCGCCGTACACACCATTTCGTTTTTTCACATCGCTCGCATCCCCACCTTCGTTCCCGAGCACAGCGTCTATCGAGGATCTCCCCTTTGTCTTGCTCTTCATCGATGTGGAATGGGGGGAGGGGTCCATGGCTCCCGTGCAACTTGGCTCATGAAATCCCTTACACCCGTAGCAACGCACTGGCATTTATCTACTCGTGGTATCTCGTCTTCTCTCACTATCTGGCACTGCTACGCACACACATTCATCTTCTCATGTCACTCATATCCCCGTCGTTGACCCACCGTCTTTCAAGGCGCAACGTCTACCAAGGATCTCTCCTTGTCGTGCTCCTCATCAAATGCGGAGTCGGTGGCGTTCATGGCCCGCGCGCGCCTTTGTTTATGAAGTCACATTCACCAGTAGCAACACACGGGTATTAATCAACATAAAGTCCCTTGCACGTGCGACAATCACCACTTGCAGAACATTTTTGTTTCTGCAAGGCAATATATGCAACTAAGATTAATTTAATCTGATCATTGAATGAACGATGGACTCTAAAAAATTCAGATAGAAGTCTTAGAAATTTAGATAGAAGTCTAAGAAATTTGTTTTAAGAACGGTAGAAAATATAGTCCGACATCATGCTAATCTCACTGCCACGGTGGATGCTGAAATTTCCTCACATTAAGATTTCACATTGATGATAAATTGTATATAAGTGGTGAATGCTAAGATTTTCTACAATAGGCTTTCACATTGATGATAAATTGACCATATACAT
This sequence comes from Echinochloa phyllopogon, assembly GCA_033239725.1. Classification (NCBI taxonomy): domain Eukaryota; kingdom Viridiplantae; phylum Streptophyta; class Magnoliopsida; order Poales; family Poaceae; genus Echinochloa; species Echinochloa phyllopogon. The sequence continues at coordinate 24,097,019 of BTCW01000018.1, read as the reverse complement.
CAAAATTGGAGCAAGCTTAACACAAAGTAGAATCAAGAAACTGATCTCACCTTGGTTGACATAACTTCATATAAAATTGGCATGCACCAATTGCCACACCGTAGAGCAAGCAGCCTCCTTACCCACGGCGTCAGACACAACCCACTTGAAACTAGCACAATAATTGTTCAGAATTGCCGGTATCAGTGAAAGACTGAGAGGACATACATTGTATGGTTCATTCGTTGTCAGCAATTGATATCTTCGGAAATATAAACAAGCCAAACAATAACCGAGTCATTTTTGCAATTCAAGATTAACTAAAGAAATCAAACATTTCAATTGCAATCACTTCTCACCTTGAACATGATATATGCATGGGAGCCCAACGACTCCAAGCAACGACGACAACAAGCTCACTATGGCCACCATGGATGTCAACCTGCAATAGTTCACAGCAACACAATGTGCCATCATCGGTCAACCCACCTAAACCCCCCCCCCCCCCCCCCCCCCGGCGATGAGCTCAGTGACAACTCCTGCACCCCAAGAATCGAGAATCAAGATTGGCACACATAACGTGCATTGTTAATTATCATGAGGATGAATTACCGTGATGAGGTCTAAATTTTCCATATGAAATCACTACCAGAGAACCTCACATCCGCCCCCCTCATAGGCCGCGGCACATTTTGGACCCGGTGCTAAGGGTGCATCAGCACCGGGTCCAACGGCTATGAGCGGGGGCGGCGCGCAGGGATGGCAGGGTGAGCACATTAGCACCGGGTCTTGCGACGACCCGGTGCTAATGTGCTCACATTCGCACCGGTTGTAGCCAGCAACCGGTGCTAATGTGCCCAAGGCCCTTTAGCACCGGTTGCTGGCTGCAACCGGTGCCAATGTGAGAGCAGTAGCACCGGGTCGTCGCAAGACCCGATGCTAATGTGCTCGTATATAATTCCTTCCCTCCCCTCGCCCGAGCCAGCATCAACACTTGGAGATGTGTTCATGTTGTGCTCGGGACAGGGGAGGTGCTGCCAAATTTTTTTTTCAAAATTTGTGAAGATTTCACTCATCCAAGGGGCACTACAAGGTACATTCTTTCATTCTCTTATGTTCTTTATTAGCTTGTATTGTTTATATGCTTTAGAAATAGAGAAATTTGTGAATCAAAATGGAGAGAGAGAGAGCTTGTGTTCATGGTGGAGAGACAGAGCTTGTGTTCATGGTGGAGAGAGAGCTTGTGTTCATAGTGGAGAGTGAGAGCTTATGTATTGTATTTATTAGTTATTTATTTAAAGTTGGAATAGTTAATTATTTTTTTAATGGAAGTATATTTGATTTTAGAAAATGAATAAATTAATTATAGTTTTAGAAATGTGTTTAGTTTGTATTGTCTTATGTATTAACTTTGTAATATATTATATGTTAAATTTATATTTAGTTATATATTAAATTTGTATTGTCTTATATATTACCTTTATATTATATTATATATTAAATTATACAAATAATTGTTATTGGTTACTAATGCAGATGAATAGGCAATGGATGTACGGGGACAATCACGATACGGCGTTTCATGATGGCCTGAAGGGGTTTCTCGATGTCGCCGAGGCCAACAGGACGCCATCAGGTTTCATGTTCTGCCCATGCACTAATTGTCGAAATATTCAATCGTACAAACAAAGAGGAGCTCTTCAGGTGCATTTGATGAGGCACGGTTTCATGAGCAATTATTCTGTTTGGACGAAGCATGGTGAAAGAGGAATTCTAATGGATGAAGATGAAGAAGACGAGGTGGATAATGACATTCCGGTATTGGCTGAATACTACGGGGCCTTTGCAGATGCTGCAGTGGGTGATGCCGATCATGAAGATGCTGCTCAGGAAGATGACCCTAATGATGGACTTGGGCAAATGTTGAGTGATGTTGAGAAAGACTTGGGCAATGATAAGGAACTGAAAAAGATACAACACATGTTGCGGGACCACAAAACTGACTTGTACCCAGATTGCAAAGAGGGGCTTACGAAGTTGGGTAGTACACTTGAATTTCTGCAGTGGAAGGCAGCAAATGGCGTTACTGATAAGGGTTTCGATGAGCTACTAAAACTCGTAAAGAAGATTCTGCCCAAGGGTAACGAATTGCCATCGGCAACGTATGAAGCAAAACGGGTTGTTTGCCCTCTCGGTTTGGAGGTGCAGAAGATACATGCGTGTCCAAATGACTGTATCCTCTATCGCGGACAATACGAACACTTGGATTGTTGTCCAGTTTGCAGTTGCGCACGATACAAGATAAGGTGGGATGACCCTGGTGAGGTTGTGGGGGAGCGTTGTAAGAAAAAAATTGCTGCGAAGGTGATGTGGTATTTTCCTCTGATACCCCGTCTGAAGCGTTTGTTCAGGAACAAAGAGCATGCCAAACTAATGCGATGGCACAAAGAAGAACATAAGTAGGATGGCATGTTGAGACACCCCGCTGATGGATCCCAGTGGAGGAACATCGACAGAGCATTCCCAGAGTTTGATGCTGATGCGAGGAATGTGAGGCTTGGTTTAAGTACTGATGGCATGAACCCTTTTGGTGAAATGAGAAGTAGTCATAGCACTTGGTCTGTGACTTTATGTATCTATAACCTACCCCCTTGGCTCTGCATGAAGCGAAAGTTCATTACGATGCCAGTGCTTATTCAAGGGCCAAAGCAACCTGGCAACGACATTGATGTCTACCTAAGACCATTGGTTGATGAACTTTTGCAGCTATGGAAGGAAGAAAGTGTTAGCATGTGGGATGAGGACAAGCAGGAGCAGTTTGACATTCGAGCACTGCTTTTCATAAACATCAATGACTGGCCTGCACGAAGTAACCTATCAGGACAATCAAACAAAGGATATAAAGCATGCACTCATTGTTTAGAGGAAACCGAAAGCATGTATTTGAAACATTGTAGGAAGGTTGTTTACATGGGTCATCGTCGATTTCTTCCTACGAAGCATGAGCTACGAAAAAAATGTCCGCATTTTGGCGGGAATGCGGACCACCGTACAAAGCCAAGACACCGGAGTGGACAAGATGTATTTTATATGTTAAAGGACCTACAAGTGGTGTTTGGAAAGGGAGACGGAAGCCAGCCTGTTCCGACTGGCGAGGATGGTCGTGCCGCGATGTGGAAGAAAAAGTCTATCGTTTGGGAGCTACCTTATTGGCAATATTTAGAGGTCCGTAATGCGATTGATGTGATGCATATGATGAAGAATCTTTGCGTGAACTTGATAAGCTTCCTGGGTACTTATGGGAAGCCAAAAGATACACTAGAAGCACGACAAGAGCTAAAACGATTGAAACAACGGAATGATCTACATCCAGAAAAGAGAGACAACGGACGCCAGTACTTGCGTCCTGCCAGCTTCACTCTCAGCAAAGAAGAGAAGGCAAGCATGTTTGAATGCTTGAACAGTATCAAGATTCCGTCGGGCTACTCCTCCAATATTAAGGGAATAATAAATATGAAAGATAACAAGTTCACAAACCTCAAGTCTCACGACTGTCATGTGTTGATGACACAGCTGCTTCCCGTCATACTCAGGGGTGTGCTACCCGTTAATGTGCGGAAAGCCATTGTGAAGCTATGTGCATTCCTCAATGCAATTTCTCAGAAGGTGATCAATCCAGACCATTTAGTTCAGCTACAGAACGACGTGGTGCAATGTCTTGTCAGCTTTGAGATGATATTTCCACCATCCTTCTTCAATATTATGACACATCTATTGGTTCACCTCGTCAAAGAGATTCGTATATTGGGCCCAGTATTTCTACACAACATGTTCCCGTTTGAGAGGTTCTTCGCTGTGCTAAAGAAGTATGTCCGTAATTGTTCTCGTCCAGAAGGATGCATTGCTAAGGGATACGAAACAGAGGAGATCATTGAATTCTGTGTTGACTTTGTCAACGATCTTATGCCGATTGGTGTGCCCGAATCACATCATGAGGGGAGACTTGGTGGAAAGGGCACACTAGGGAAAAGATCGATGGTAATCAAGGACATGGAGACATTTCGTAAAGCGCACCTCACAGTTTTGCAACAATCAACCTTAGTTGCTCCGTACATCGAGGAGCACATGAAGATTCTCTGGGACGAAAATCCAACAAAGTCTGCAGCCTTTATTCAGCAGATGCACAATACTACTTTCGCCACTTGGTTGCGAGAGCGTCTGATGGGTGTCGAGGGCATTGATGCGCAGCTAGCTTTTGTAGCTAGGGGTCCATCGATCTTAAAATTCCAAGGATACGACATCAATGGGTATACATTTTACACAAGAGCCCAGGACAAGAGGAGCACCAACCAAAACAGTGGAGTCCGAATCGACGCGACAGACACCAATGGCAATACTAACTCATACTATGGTGTCATAGAGGAGATATGTGAACTAGAGTACGGACCTTTGAAGATCCCACTGTTTAAGTGCCAATGGGTGAAGCTGACTGCAGGAGGTGTTACAATTGATGAGTATGGAATGACGTTAGTGGACCTAAACAAGATTGGGTTTCTAGACGAACCGTTCGTCCTAGCCAAAGATGTCACACAAGTTTTTTATGTAAAGGACATGGCTAGCAGACCAAAGAAAGGGGCGGATAAGAAAGGGGTGGGTAAGCAATTGGACCCACCACAAGACGAGCCAAAGCGTCGTATTGTTCTTCCTGGAAAAAGAAAAATCGTAGGAGTTGAGGACAAGACGGATGAAGATTATGATATGCTCGATGGGATGCCTCCATTCTCGATGGCTGTTGACCCAAGCATCCTGTTAGCGGCGGAGGAGACACCCTATCTACGGCGTGATCACAATCAAGGAACATTCATAAAGAGGAAGTTTATTAGTGTCCGAGTAAACGATGATGACGTGTAATTTAATTGCACTATGTTCCAGAAATTCATATTTATATATAATTTATAGAAATGTTAATTCCTACGATTTTCTAGAATTTTCTATTATTTTCTAATATTTTCTAGTAACTCCCACTGTTTTCTAGAATTTTCTAATAATTTTAAAGGGCTTTGTTTTCTACAAAATTATTATTTAGAAATAAAGAGCTTCATTTAATAATTACTAGAAAATGAAAGCAAATGGTAATTCCTACGATTTTCTAGGATTTTATATTAATTTCTAATATTTTCTAGTAACTCCTACTGTTTTTCAAGAATTTTCTAACAATTTTAAAGAGCTTTGTTTTATTTATTTACGAATAAAGTAAAGTAATAGAAATAGAAAAAAGATCCGGTGCTAATTGTCGATTTGGATGAAAAATGGCGGCAACTAAAATCCTAACCCTTTAGCACCGGGTAGATCCAACACCCGGTGCTAAAGGTGCCCAGGATTTCAGTTCCCGCCCTGGGCACCTCTTTAGCACCGGGTGTGCTTCCACCCGGTGCTAAAGTCTCATTAGCACCGGGTGTTGTTTGCACCCGGTGCTAATGTGGTGGCCTTAGCACCCCGGGCACCACATTAGCACCGGGTGTGATACACCCGGTGCTAAAGACTCATTAGCACCGGGTGTTGTATCCACCCGGTGCTAATGTGGTGGCCTTTAGCACCGGGTTAGAGTAAGACCCGGTGCAAATGAGCCTTTAGCACCGGGTCTTACCCTCACCCGCTGCTAAAGGCGCCGCCCCATATAACCGCTCGCGCCCTCTCCCCTCCTCACTTCTCGCATCTCGCCTCCACCGCCGGTCCCGCTCCCCGTCGCTGGTCACCCTCGCTGCCGTCTCCCGTCGCCCACGCCACCGTCGCCCGCGCCGTCGCCCGTCGCCCGCGTCGCCGCCATTCGCCCGCGCCGCCCGTGGCCCGTCGCCGCCATTCGCCCATGCCGCCCGCTCCGTCGTCCGTCGCCCCTTGCCCGAGCCCGCACCCGCCGCCGTCGACGGCCGCCCGTCGCCCGCACCCACCGCCGTCGCCCGCACCCGTCGTCCCTCGGTCGATTTTTACATTTTGTTATTTAATTTTGTTATTTATTTTGTTATTTAATTTGTTATATAATTTGTTATTTAATTTGTTATTTAATTTGTTATTTAATTTGTTATATATAATTTGTTATTATTTATATGCTTATATATAATTTTGTATGTAATTTGGTATATATAATTTTGTATGTAATTTGGTATATATAATTTTGTATGTAATTTGGTATATATAATTTTGTATGTAATTTGGTATATATAAATTTGTATGTAATTTGGTATATATAATTTGGTATGTAATTTTGTATATATAATTTTGTATGTAGTTTTGTATATATAATTTTGTATGTAATTTTGTATATATAATTTTGTATGTAATTTTGTATATATAATTTTGTATGTAATTTTGTATATATAATTTTGTATATGTGCATATTTTGTATGTGCAAAACTATCGCGCACCCGAACACCATCGCGAAACCAAACTCGTCGCCCGAGCTCCTTCGCGAACCCAAACGCATCGCGTTCCCAAACCTTCCTAGCCCTAACCCTAAACCCCGAAACCCAAACCCTAAACCGCCTAGCCCAAACCCTAAACCCTAAACCCCGAAACCCAAGCCCTAAACCTCCTAGCCCTAACCCTAAACCCCATATCTATATTTATTTATATTTATTGCTTACAAATTATTTTTATTCCTATAGATGGCGGACAACAACCCTAGCGAACCCTTGCCAGAGGATAATGACCAGTTCTTATTGAATCAAATATTTGGTATCGATGCCGAAGATAACTCGCAACCAAACATGGAAGACGTGCTGGGTATTGCTCAAGGGAGTGAAAATGTGGAACAACGTAATGTGGATGAACGCAGTAATAATGAGCCCACGTCTAGTCAGGTGTGAATATATCTCATTTAATATGTATTGTATATCTCAATATATCTCACTTAATATTTATTGTATCTCAATATATCTCATTTAATATTGTATCATTAATATGTAATTTATGTAGCCCGCCTCTGCGTCGACAAATGGAACTAGGAAATCCAAACGATCTGCCACTAAGAAGGTGAAGGATGTGAAGTTTCACATCACTCGAGTGGAGGACGATGGGGAGCCAGTTGAGCCCAAACAAGTGGCCAGAAAATTTATATCTCAGTGCGGGGTTGTTCTACGGGAACGCGTGCCCATTAGCATCAGAAAATGGAAATCCACGGACCCTATTGAGCCTCACGTGTTGCCCAATACTGAGAAGGAGATGCTATGGGCGGACTTAAAAGGAATTTTCGAATGGCCAAGCAGTCATGAAGAGCAACTGAAGGATTGGACAATAAAAAAGATGGCAATTCTGTTCCAGGATTACAAGAAAAAATTGTACAAGAATTATCTCATTACCGGAGAAGCACCGGATCCAGCGAAGCATCCAACCATCACTCATGATGCTTGGGAATCGTTCTTGGAGTACAAACACTCCGAAGAAGGGTCAAGTATGACCGCTAGAAATGCTGACAATGTCGGTAATAGGAAGTACACCCATAGAATGGGTTCAGGAGGTTATAAAGGGAGCATTGAGAAATGGGAGAAGATGGAAGAATCTCTATTTGCTAGAGGCATTCGTCCAGCGACACATGACTGGCCCACACGATCCAAGCATTGGTACTATGGTCATGGAGGCACCCTCAGTCCGATCGACGGCTCGTTAGTTTTTGGCGAGGACTTGCGAGAACTAGCTCAACGTCTCATCAATATCCTTAAGGCATCTGAGAGGGGAGAATTTGTTCCTGATAGAGACAGAGATGAGCTAATCTATGCCTTAGGAAACAAGGAGCATCCTGGACGTACGCGCGGCGTAGGCATAGTACCCTGGAAGAAAGGTTTCAAAGAGGACACCGCCTCCTATAGGAGCCGTTCGAGGAAGAAGGCGGAATATGAGCAGAGGGTGAGGGACCTAGAGGAAAAGGTAGCCGCCCAGGGCTCAAAGATACAGGAAATGGAGGTAGAGACAGAGCGGCGAATGAAGTTAGCATTGCTATAGATACAAGCCACAGGAACCGCCAGCACAGAGCATGTACCTCTCCAAGATCCTAATGCGGCCCTTCTTAGCCCTCCACAACATCGAAGCAGCCACGCTTCCACAGAGCATGTACAAGGTCATGAAGACACATTAGCACCTCAGTCTGAACCGGTTCGTTACCCCGTGGATGAAATAACTCAACGGACCGCGTGTGAGCTTGTCGTGAGGCAGAAGAACATATCTGTGGTGGTACGTCTGCGACATTAGTTTGTATATTTCGTAAATATCATCATAAATATTATTCATTTACTAAATTCCTTTCTACTTATTTTATTAGGTCGCATACGGTATGACCAAACCAGTGGAACCAGGTCAAAGATGGCATTGCATGGAGATTCCACATGGTTACGTACCCGTTGAGGTGGAGCAAGTCGTTGACCAGTGGAATGACTTGGAACTTGACATCGTCGGAGGTGACGGAGAAACAAAACTCGGGGAGTGTTCTCACGGGATCATTCTATGGAGCAAGCGAGACATCGCCATACCTGGTAGCACCAAGTCTCCTTCAGATCCCCCGTCTCCAAGAGGTCCACCGGATCACGATTCTTTGGGAGCTCATGACGCAAACTCGTCTCCGTCTCCGTCTCCTCCGCGGCGGAAGTCTCCGTCTCTACCGCGGCAGAAGCCTGAACCAAAGAAGCGCTCTAAACTGTCTAGCTTGGCCCCTCCACCACAGAAGAAGCCACGGAAGGTCAAAGAGAAGCCTGCACCACCGAAAAAAGCTTACGACCTGACTCAAGAAGAGCTCGATGCCTCTGTAAAAGAAGACGTAAAGAGGCAACTTTTCACGAGAAAACAACCAGAGCCGAAGATTGACCCCGCCACGGCAAAATCCTTCCTCCAAAATTTGACTAGGGGACAAAAGAAGAGGGCACATGTATCAGACTATGACCGATCATTACTGAAATCTCAAGGGAAGAGGAAGGCGGCGGCGTCCAAGCCTGTTGCTCAGCTCGGCAACCAACCTCAGGAGTCGTTGCCTCAGTTGGCATCTGAGTACGAGCTGAATGTGCAACGACAAATGGCCGAGACAGGACTCTCGAGAGAGGAAATCACGGGAGAAAAAGAAATCCCTGTGAGCACAGACATCAAGTGGCCATTTAAGCTTGGCCAGCCTTTGGTCGGTCCAGAAATGGAGAGCACGCTACAAACAAAGATGCGCCGTTTCCATCAGTGGTATCTGGAACAATCAAGAAGCAAAAGGCGCATGTGTAGAGTTCGTGTAAAGGACCATGATTTTTTCAATGGCGAGGAAACCATCTGGTTGGAGTTTAAGGATATATATGAGGTCTACCACAAAGACGCCATGGACGTGTCTTTGGTCGCCTGTTGGGTATTGTAAGTGCTTTGTTCTTATTTACATTTGACACTTGAAAAACTTTAATCTTTGCTGACGTGCCCTTTATTGCTTAACAATGCAGAATGGAGATTCAAAGATGTCGGAGGGAAGGAATATTTGACATTGGTTACATGGACCCGACAAGGATAAGTGAAAAAATGATTTTGATCAATCCAGAGGAGACATATCAAAATTTATACAAGTATCTCCAAAAAAAATTATTGCGACTCCATACTATTGCCGTACAACTTCGGGTGAGTACCTATACATGTATCTGCTTATAGTGCCTATACAAAATTTTATGGACTCCATACTATTACCGTTCAATTTTATTTCTCATTATAATGTCTACATGTATACAGTTTTCACTGGATCTTAATCATATTGTGTCCTGACCGGGGTATCGTCCACGTCTTTGATTCGTTGAAGAGGCCAACATATGCTTACCAAAACATCATCGACATGTTTACAAGGTGACATATATTTACCCATTTAACTCAATTCTGCCCTTACAATCACAATGATTTAACACAACTTTTTGGTTCACAGGGCGTGGATTCAATTTCGTCAAGATAACCCTGGTATGATCCATGAAACACTCACATGGAAGACTGACTTTCCGGTAAGCAAGTAATTTGTACGTGTAGGTCTCCGCTAACCTATTATATGAATTTTACTTAACTTTATTTTTTGATCGATAGTGTCGCCAACAGGGGTCAGGAAATAATCTATGTGCATATTATGTTTGTGATAACATGCTCAATTGGTCGACGAAAAAGATGACCCAACCATGATGTTATGGTATGTAACACATTTTCAGGTTTTAATTTGATATATTTACTATTTTGTAGAAAAAGCACTTGATTTTGTAATAAATTATATTATTTAGAAATATACGGCTTCTTTTATTGATAATGGGATTCATTTATAATAAATAATATTATTATTAAATTTGAATTAATAAGTAGGGCACTTTGTTTTAAAACAAATGATTATTTAGAAATATAGGGCTTCATTTAATAATTACTATGTTTGTATTAATAAGAAAAACACTTTGTTTTATAATAAATGATTATTTAAATATAGACGGACATTTGTATTTGTAAGTAAAACATTTATTTTATATTAAATGTTTATTAATTGCACATTTGTTGTCTTCAATTCCATGGAATTAATATTTCCAATTATTTGCAAATTATAGATGATGAGGCTGCAAGAAGATAGACTCGATGAAGAGAGAATAGACGCAATTGCAGAACAGCGCATTGGATGGATTTGGGACGAGGTCGTTAATCCCCGTGGAGAATTCCATCTCCCCCTGGAGGATGCGCCGTCAAGTCGTTCCTCTAGTCGGATTTCTTAATTTGTAATATACAATTCAAATATATACAGTTTAAATATATATACAGTTCAAAATTATAATATATATATCTTCTATTTTGATTATATGTCTAGCTAATATGAATATATAGTACTAGATGCACGGCAGCTGAATACATGTTTGAATACGTATCATAATACATATATAAACATATAAAAACGTACATGCATGGCGGCTGTAGAAAGTAACCAAAAAATAAATAAATCCAGGCATTTTAGCACCGGTTGTATACACCAACCGGTGCTAAAGGCCGTCCTATCCCCGCTGCGTAGGCAGGGCGAACCGGTGCTAAAGGCTTATTCTACCCGGTGCTAAAGGGTACCCCTTTAGCACCGGAAGTTTAGCACCGGTTGGGAATCCGGTGCTAAAGCCCGTTCCCAACCGGTGCGGATGTGGCTTTCTCTGGTAGTGAATACTCTCTGTACCTAAGTAACATTGATCCTATACATAGCTTGATTTCATCCACAGTGGGCGTGCCTTCATTGCAGCTTAACAATAACAAGATTTTAGGATTATCTTCAACATAGCCTATATACAAAATGATAGTAAACAAATAGAATTATGGCTTAGAAGCTCAGTCCTCCACTGGAACCATCCATACATTTTGTATGTTATAATGAAACAATGTATTCATATTTACAGAAGGGATGCTGTAGCTACAGAAATATAGTTGACTGCTAACAAAATGACAATGACTAATGACCAAGGGAACTAAAAGATCAAATTGATACACGTTGAGTTGTTGATTACATGTTACTACGACTGTGTAGGTTTGGAAACAAGGAGTTGTTTAATGAGTTTATTGGAGTTTCTCTAAGTCACAGCCTATAAAGATTGGCTCCATATATCATACAGTAAAAAGTACAACAGAATTCCCATAGACATGACAAGTTGTGGCCGGCTTACCACAACTTGTCTAGGGTTAGGTGTGGCCAGCAACAAAACACACCCATCATGTTTTGATTTTCCCATGTCCAAATTTTGGCATGGTGCGTCAGAAGCGCAAACCAAACAAGCAGAACCAAGCTACAATTAATGCATCCATTTTCAGGAGTAAATTCCCTGTATGCCATCAAAAATTATACTCATCCCTTATAAGCCATAAAAAAATTAGCAATCTCTTCGGTGCCATCGTTTTAAATTTTACATCCCTTCTATGCCATTCCGTTAGACTCTACCGTTATAGATGATGGATGACGTCGTGGGCCCCATGTGTCAGCCAAACCAACAGATAAAACTCCGTCTCCCCTCCTTCCCTCCCCTCCGTGCCGCCTCCCGTCCACCTCCCCCTCCGGCACCCCCCGCCGCCTCCCCAGCCTTCCCTCCGACGCCTACCGCCTCCCCTGCCGCCCCTTCCTTCTCGCGCCACCCGTCTCTCCCTCTCCTCCTCCGGTGGCGTGTACGGGGCTCAGGCGACGGGCGGCGACGGGCGAAGCGGGGCGGCGGGGCCTTCCCCACTGCGCCACGGTGGCGGGGTGGCGCAGCGGGTCCGGCGCCGGCGTGCCGCCCTCTCCACTGCGCCGTGGCGGCGGGGCGGCGGCTGAGCAGGAGTTCTTGAGCAGCCCCTGTCGTGCGAGCCGCCGTCGGGGACGGCAAGGAGGCGGCGGAGGAGAAGGCCGCGAGTGGCTGCGCGCACGTGGCGGCGGCTGGCGCGGCAGCGGGCGGCGCGAGGCCTGCGCGGCTCCTCACGTGCGGCGCGTGGAGCAGGCAGCAGCCAGGACGACGGCGATGAGCCGGGATGGCCGGGAGTCGGACGAAGGGAAGAAGAACGAAAAAAATGCGTCGCTGACATACAGGGCCCACAACGCCATCTAGGTATCAGACGGTGGATTCTAACGGAATGGCATAGAAGGGATGCAAAATTTAAAATGATGGCACAGAAGGGATTGCTAATTTTTTGATGGCATATAAGGGATAGGTATAATTTTTGATGGCATACAGGGAATTTACTCCATTTTCAGACCCAAAAAAGCTGCTTTACCTATTAATTCTACTGCAACATCAGTACATGGTCAGCATGAAGTCTCAGAGGCCTCTAGGATTTTGCAGGAGTTCTTGTTTGGTGCTGGCAATTAGAGGAAAGTATGTATGCGCTATTCTGCCTTTCGATATCTCTGCTTTACACCTATGTTTGTGCTATATAGTAAGTCAATACGAAACTTTTACCGGTTGTAGTTTATATATATGGATTGAATTCATGCCCATGACCACACAACTCTTCTGATACTCTGCCTCCAGTTTCCTTACCGTGACTGCACATTGCAAGTTGGTTTGCTGTTTTTGAATTTTTACTAGGCCAACAGGAGTATAATACTGCAGGCATTGTATATCAACATTTAGTTACGAATAAAGTTGACTTAGGCTTAATTTTGCAGTACGTAAAGATTAATATGGTTATATGAAGGATGACTCTCATTGACTCGGTTGAACTTCCGCTCAACCACATGGTAGTTATATGAAGCACATGGTTTCTTACAGTGGATGAGTTTACTGGTTGATAAATGCCTCCGTGAGTAGGCAAGCGTGAACTAACTTTGACATGCAATTGTTATGGATACCTCCGTGAACTAACTTTAACTTCAGTTCTAGTGATATGCACTTTGCAAGTCATTCCTCAGTTAAGATGCGGGCTTTATACTTTTCCCTTCTGCGGTTTATATGAATTTGCACGTAATATTAATTCACGATTTCATTACAGCAAGTACAGCAACTGTTCCTCACTCGGCAGTATGGGGCATCAGTTTTCTGTTTGCTGACTCTCCCTCTTCTCTTTCCGTTGCCGCTGCTTCCCTCTTGGTTTCCTATCTCACTCTCTCGTAGACGCTGATGCCGGACAGCCGGAGCTCCAGGTTCATCGGTGCCTCTCGTCTTTCGCGCTTCATCTCCTGATCTATAGCTAACTATCATTATTTTTTCGTTTTACACAGGCCAGGGGATGGACATTATGTGAGTATTTCCCCTTGAGTCAGTTTTTTTTAAAAGAAATCATGCTAAAATTCCTGCTTAGCAGAAATTTTATTTTTTTGAAATAATAGCAGAAATTTTAAGTAGCCATTAGTTTCTCATCTCTGTATATCATTTTGAGTTGACACTCCCATCATTTCCACAAAGGTCTGACGTTGAGCATTGGTGGGTGGTTTTGTTAAGGGGTAGTTCGGGGAACACAATCTGCACATTTTAATTATTTTATAGGGAGATGGCTACAACTTTTCCCCTTAAATTAATTCTTTGTATATGTTTCTTGTACCGTGGACCTACATTATTGATGATGCATGCTTATTAAGCGTTTATTAATAATTTGCTTTTGTTCTCCCAGGCATTGTACATGACCCATTAATCAATTGGCGTTTGTTCAATTTCAATGGAGTTCCTCAAGTGTCAAACTATGGTAATGCTCATGCTCACAGAGTCTTGAGTAGTGAAGCAGCAGGGAACTCGTGCAACCTCAACGTGGAGCGCGTGAGAGGGAGCTGCTACAGGTTGCAGCCTCTTTTCCATCCATGACTCAACCTTTTATGTTGCCCACCCAGTCTGTCAGTCAACTCGGTGATGGCAATGAGGTTTTGAGCAAGGGTGCTGTAGCCTGTAGCCGTGATGCCCTGGATGAGTCACAAGCTAACAGGGCGTGACTTCTCATCCTGGGTCAGCGTTGGGAGCTGGCAGCTCGACCCAACATGACAGTGAGCACTGGGCTTCAGGAGATCCCTGGGACGCTGAACCTGGTCTATCGTTGAAACTTCAGGTTCAGAAGCTCATACATCACGCGAAAACTTGTGCCAAAATTGCATTGGCGCTCCCGTGCAAGCAGTAGCAGTTTAGCATGTAAATATTGTAAATACAGTCTATATACAGGTCTCCTAGTGTGATGTTTGTGTTGACGGTCAAAATTGGCTCTGGCCCGGCCAAACCGGTCTGACCGGTTTGCCAAACCGGTGGTTTGGTTCTGTAATTCGAGTAGGATTAGGATTCCGAGTTTAATCCCATATTGTAACCTATTCGAAAGGGGTAAGACTTCCCCGGCCTATAAATATAAAGGCTAGAAGGCCGATTGAGGTATTCCAATCGAATCAAACACATTTATCCTTTACTTTTTTATCTCTCAAACCCTAATCTTTTCCAACCCCCATATTCTGTTCTTTGCTCGTCTCTACGGCGTTCTAGGTGGCCTGCTGACCCTAGAGCAACCCTAGATTGCTCGAGCTCCGACGGGGTCCCTCCCGAGCTTGGGTTTCTAGGTCTTCACGACTTCCTGACAGAAAGCGGTCAGACCGGTTCTACAAACCGGTCAGACCGGTTTGCCTGAGGGAGGCCGGGTGTTGGCCGTTGTGACGGCCGTGCTGCGCGTTCGATCGATCTTCGAGTGTGTTGGCGCGTTTTCGTGTCAACATACTTTTTGGCGACTCCGCTGGGGACAGATTAATCTGGTTTCAAGACCGATCTAATCTACCTCAATAATGTCTGGATCAACGTGCGACCTTGACAAAGACAACATCATCACCGCGATGATGGAAGAGCTCACGGACGAGGAGCGGAAGCGGTACTTGATTGCTGAGGAGCACTTCAGGGCGCAATTCTTGAAGGGCTTCAAAAAAGATCGCGGTGGTCTTGTCAAGAGAGTGGAGGAATTCGTCATGCCGGCTTTCAAGCCCCTGGTTCGGTCCATGAACCGGTCAGACCGGTTTTCACAACCGGTCAGTCCGGTTTGGCCCCCTCTGGCGGTCAGACCGGTTCCATGGGTGCAGGGGCATCGGGTGCGATGGTTTTATCTAATATGGTTGCTTCTGGTCCTGTTTACACCATTCCACGCACTACGGTTGTGGGAAGTATACCCCACGGATCTGGTGCGTCTCACGGGCCGATTCCGAGTACTTCTCAAAGTGCGATGTATAATGTGCCTCGTTTTCCACAAAATAGAGGTGATGGAAATTATCAAGCCGAGTTAGCTAAGTTTAAAGAAGATATAGCTAATACACTTAGAACAAGACTCGGGCTTGAATTGGGTAATTCACGCTTATATCAAAAACCGTATCCGCCTGAATTTGATTTAGTTGCTTATCCTAATGGTTGGCGTGTTCCTGATTTTATTAAATTCAGTGGCGAAGATAATAGAACTCCTTGGGAACATATTAGTCAATATATCTTGCAATTAGGAGAAACATCATTTTATGAACCATTGTGTATACGGTTGTTCTCATTATCTTTAACTGGAACTGCTTTTTCATGGTTTTCTTCGCTTGCTCCTAATTCTATTCAAAATTGGACTCAATTGGAGCGTAAATTTCATGATCATTTCTTTAGCGGAGAAAGCGAAGCTAAATTGTCTGATTTAACATCGGTTAAGCAAAACCGAGAAGAATCGGTTCTTGATTACTTCAAATGATTTAAAGATGTTAAGAACCGATGTTTTAACATAACTGTTTCTGAAAAGGATTTAGCGGATTTAGCTTTTGCGGGCTTACGGTCTCATTTCAAGGAAAAACTAGAGGGATCTGATTTTCTTACTATTAATCACTTGCAAATGAAGGCCATGAGTCTAGAACTTAAGTTTAAAAATTCAAAAGAATCTGCTAAACCTCATCGTTCGAATGTGCATATTGTTGATAATGATTCTGATAGTTCGGACGATGATAAAGAAATTTATGCTGCTGAATTTGTTTGGTCATCAAAGAGTAAACCTGGTTCTTGTCCCTCGTTGAAGCCGATTCAGAAAAATCGGCAAGAAGAAATTAAGTTTACTTTTGATGTAGCCAAATGTGATCGTGTTTTTGATGAATTGCTTAAGAATGGCTTTGTTAAACTTTCTCATGCAATTCCACCAGTCGATCAATTGAAAAATCGTGCATATTGTAAGTGGCATAATTCTTTTTCTCATGCGACCAATGATTGCAATGTTTTTCGACGACAGGTACAATCGGCCCTTAATGAAGGTCGATTAGTGCTAGCTGAAATGCAAGTTGATAAGACTCCTTTCCCTGTTCATACCTTGGATGTGAATACTAAAGTGTTGATTCGGCCGGAACAAGCCGATGGAGCTAAGGGTAAGAATGTGGTGATTGGAGACCCAAGGCCAGAAAGAATTGATGACAAAGTTCCGGTCAGAACAGTGATGATTGGGAAGACTCTGGATGGAAAAGAGTCTCTGAAGATTACAATTAACACATCAAGGCCCGGGGGGCAAGGAAGTTCCTTGGAAGAGAATCGGTTCGCTAGTCAGGCGAAACCAGTCAGACCGGTTTCCCAAACCGGTCAGACCGGTTTGTCTCCAGACCATCCAAGGACTTTCAAGCCCAAGCACCCGGAAGTGGGTACTTGGAAGTTTAATGAGCCAAAGGTTCAAGGAAAGGTTCTGAAGCAAGGACCTACTTTCTCTCAGCTCATGAACAAGTACACAAAGGCCGTTCAAGTTGATCGGCCAACAAAAAAGAGACAGAGGTCACCGCAGCGTTGGATCAATTCTACAGCCTATAAGCGCCGTGGTGATGTTACTGGGACTTCGTTACATGACCGATTGGGTTCATACCAATCAGGTCCTTCGGCTGCTCCCAAAAGCGGTCAGACCGGTTTCGGTCTGAGCAAAGGTTCCAAGCTCCTCTTAAGCAAGAATACCGTGTCAAGGAGAAAAAGGAGGATGTACAAGCCAAGTCCAGTGGGTTTGTAAAAATTGGCGATATTCCAGTGGCTATGCAAGACTTGGGTAGAAAGCCGATAGTCATTGGAGATTCGGCTCCTGTTCCAGTCAAAAAGCCGGTCATGTCTAATGACCATGAGGCTAGCAGTAGCAGGGGCATAAAAAAGGTCTTCCAACCAAGGTGGTGTCCTTCTGGTTTGACTCATACGCAGAAGCGGAAGTTACAACGCCTACGGAACAAAGAAAAAAGGGAACAGGAAGCTGAGAAGCTGAGGGATGAATACTTCAACAACTATAGACCTATGATTCCTCAGACCAAGATCTGGCAAGCTAAGCCCGTTGTGCAATCAGCAGCACAACCGGTCAGACCGGTTTCTGAATCCGGTCAGACCGGTTTTGATCGGCCCACCATTGCAGAAGCGGTCAGACCGGTTTCTGGAACCGGTCAGACCGGTTTGTCGACAAAGGCAGGGGCTGAAGCTACTTCGACCATCGATACTACTCCACCAATTCCTCAAGTGGTTGAAGATGAAGAATTGGTTGATTTTGAGCCTTCTCCAGAGCATGACAACATGGAAATTAATGTTGTTTATCTATCTTCTGATTATTATGTGGTACCGGAGGAGGAAATCTCTCATCTTCAACTTGGGCCTCGAGATGCCGTATTTCAGAAGCCTAGTGAATCAGAGAATCATCTCAAGGCTTTATATATGAGAGGTCACATTAACGGGAAGCCAATTTCTCGTATGTTGGTTGATGGTGGAGCTATTGTAAATCTTATGTCATACTCTCTCTACAAGAAGATTGGCGGAAAAGACGAAGAATTGATCAAGACAAACATGACGATCAGTGGAGTTGGTGGAGTTGAGCCCATTGGTGCCAAGGGGGTGGCTTCTATGGAGTTGACCGTCGGGAGCAAGACTATTGCTACGGCTTTCTTCGTCTCCGAGGTGCAAGGTAACTTCAGTTTAATCCTTGGTCGAGATTGGATTCATGCAAATAAATGTATTCCATCTACCTTGCATCAATATCTTATTCAGTGGATCGGTGATGAAGTTGAAGTTGTACATGGTGATACTTCTTCCTTCGTTGCAACGGCCGATTCCGATTCTCTTAGTGCAAATGAGAAGGTCCAATGTTTGTCGGGCATGGATTTGACCGACTATGAGTTGATCAGTTGCACCAAGGATGGTTTTGTTCCTGCTACATTAAAGCCGATGGAGAATCGGTTGAATTACTTGCTGTAATTAATGGAGCAAACAAATCAACAGAGACAAACCGGTCAGACCGCTTCCAGAAACCGGTCAGACCGCTTGCAGAAACCGGTCAGACCGGTTTAGGACTGAACAGTGCCAGTCGAGCCAAACCGGTCAGACCGCTTCTGGAAACCGGTCAGACCGGTTTACGTCTGGACAGTGGCTTCAAGACCGAATTGATCATCATCGAGCGCATTCGGCCGGTATGTTTGAAGCTATTGAAGATCTCGGTGATATGGATAAGTTGGGTCAGGGTTTCACGTCAGCCGACCCTTTAGAAAAAATAGATATTGGTGATGGTACTATTCCTAGGCCAACTTTTGTAAACAAAAATTTATCGGCTGAGTTTAAAGCCGAATTAATAAATTTGTTGAAAGAGTATGTCGATTGTTTTGCTTGGGAGTACCGTGAGATGCCGGATTTGAGTCGTGATTTAGTTGAGCATCGTTTACCAATAAAAGGCGGTTTTAGACCTTTTAGACAATCGGCTAGACGTTTTAATCCCGCTATTTATGACCGAATAAAAGAAGAAGTTAATCGTTTGCTAGATGCTGGTTTTATTCGGACTTGTCGCTATGCGGAGTCGATTTCTAATATTGTTCCCGTTGAAAAGAAAGATTCGGGAAAACTTAGAGTTTGCATTGATTTTAGAGATCTTAATAAAGCCACTCCAAAAGATTCATATCCTATGCCTATAGCCGATGTCTTAATCAATGAAGCTTCTGGGCATCGTGTTGTTAGTTTCCTTGATGGTAATGCTGGATATAATCAAATCTTCATGGCCGAAGAGGATATGCACAAAACGACCTTTCATTGTCCAGGATTTATTGGTTTGTTTGAGTGGGTGGTTATGACTTTTGGATTAAAGAATGCCGGTGCAACTTATCAAAGGGCTATGAATTTAATCTTTCATGATTTACTTGGTGTTATTGTGAAAGTGTATATTGATGATATCGTAGTTAAATCGGATGGCTTGGATTCTCATTTAGCCGATTTAAAACTTGCTCTTGAGAGGATGCGACGGTATGGCTTGAAGATGAATCCACTCAAATGTGCTTTTGGTGTTTCGGCTGGAAAGTTTCTTGGGTTTGTTATTCATGAGAACGGCATAGAAGTTGATCCCAAGAGAATTGAAGCTATGAAGAAAGTCGAAGCTCCTACTTGCAAGAAAGATTTGCAAAGATTTCTAGGCAAGGTAAATTTCTTGAGAAGATTTATAATTAACTTGTCTGGAAAGGTTGATGCTTTTACTCCTTTACTTCGGTTGAAAGATGAAGCCGATTTTACCTGGGGGGCAAAACAGCAAGAGGCTTTTGAGAAGATCAAAGGGTACTTGTCTTCACCACCGGTGCTTAGGGCGCCTAAGAGAGGGGTTCCATTCAGACTTTATGTGGCGGCTGAAGATAGAACTATTGGGGCTGTTTTGACTCAAGAAATCGGCAACAAGGAGTATGTGATTGCTTATGTAAGCCGACGGCTCATCGATGCAGAAACAAGGTATACTTTCATTGAGAAGTTGTGTTTATCCTTGTACCATGCTTGTACTCAATTGAGGCATTATTTATTATCTAGCACTTGCATCGTGTTGTGTCAAACCGATGTAATTAAACATATATTGCAAAAGCCGATTTTTAGCGGAAGAGTCGGTAAATGGGCTTATGCTTTAGTTGAGTATGATTTGGCTTGTGAACCTTTAAAATCAATGAAAGGCCAAATTGTAGCTGATTTTATTGTTGAACATCGGATAAATGATACAAACAACTTCAACGTCGGCTATGTTGCTTGTACATCATGGAAGTTATACTTTGATGGATCGGTTTGCAATGATGGACAAGGAATTGGTGTTGTTTTGGTCTCTCCAAGTGGTGCCGTTTTTGAGTTTTCAAACCGATTAGAAGAAAAGCGAACCAATAATCAAGTTGAATATGAAGCTCTTCTATTTGTCTTGGAATTTTTGCAAGACATGAGAATAAAGCATGTTGAGGTTTTTGGTGATTCGCTCCTGGTGGTACAACAAGTGTCAAAGGTATGCCAATGTTATAATGGTTCATTAAATGCATATCTTGATAGATGTCTTGATATCATTGCTTCTTTTGATGAATTTACTATCAAACATATTCCAAGAGAAGAGAATGACAAGGCAAATACTCTGGCTCAGAAAGCATCTGGTTATATGGTTGCAAAGAAGTATTTCTATCTCCAAAAACCGATGCAAACGAAAGCCGAGTTTCTGGTTCTAGACGAACCGGTCACACCGGTTTCAGAAACCGGTCAGACCGGTTTTACTGCCAGAACCGGTCTGACCGGTTCTGAAACCGGTCTGACCGCTTCGTCCCCTGACAGAAGCAAAAATCTTTTGGATGATGCTAATCAATCCAAAATTGAAGATCAGGATTGGAGGGTGCCTATTATTACTTATTTGAAAGATCCTGGTCGTGGTGCAGAAAGAAATATTCGGCGAATATCGTTTAAATACGTTTTGTTTGACGATGAACTCTATCGTCGAAACGCCGAAGATTTGCTATTGAAATGTCTTAATTTTGATCAGGCCAAAGTTGCCATGGGTGAGGTCCATGAAGGTATTTGTGGTACACATCAATCGGCTCCAAAGATGAAGTGGTTACTTAGACGAGCCGGTTTCTATTGGCCTACTATGATGGCAGATTGTTTCAAATATTACAAAGGATGTGAGGAATGTCAGAAGTTTGGAAATTTGTAACTTGTTCCTGCTGCATTGATGCATCCTATTATTAAGCCATGGCCGTTCCGAGGTTGGGGATTGGATTTCATTGGGCAAATTAATCCTCCATCATCAAAAGGACATCGCTTCGTGTTGGTTGCTACGGATTATTTTACTAAGTGGACCGAAGCAATTCCATTGAAGAATATGACGCATCGGGAGGTAATTGAGTTTGTTACGCAAAACATTATTCATAGATTCGGTATTCCTCAAACTTTGAAAACGGATCAAGGTACTTCGTTTATGTCTAAAGAGGTACGCGAATTCGCCGAATCCTATAGAATTAAGTTGCTCAATTCATCTCCATATTATGCTCAGGCTAATGGACAAGCCGAGTCAAGTAATAAAATTTTGATCAAATTAATCAAGAAAAAGATAGAAGAAAGTCCTAAGAGATGGCATGAAGTTTTATCCGAAGCATTATGGGCTCATCGTATATCTAGACATGGTGCTACTAAAGTTACTCCTTTCGAGCTTGTGTATGGTCAAGAGGCCGTTTTGCCCGTTGAGGTAAATCTGGACGCTTATAGATTGGCTAAACAAAATGACCTTGATGCTGTTGATTACCACAATTTGATGTTAGACAATATTGATGAGGTAACCGACAAACGATTGAAAGCTTTGAAGGAGATTGAGAAAGATAAGCTTCGGGTTGCTAAAGCTTACAACAAGAAAGTACGAGGAAAATATTTTCAGATTGGTGAGCTTGTTTGGAAGACGATCTTGCCTATTGGGACGAAAAGCAACAAGTTTGGTAAATGGTCACCAAGTTGGGAAGGACCTTATAGAGTTGTCAAAGTCATTTTTGGGAATTCTTACATGCTAGAGACGCTGAAGGGAGATCATTTGCCTAAAGCTATCAACGGAAGATATTTGAAGAAATTCTATCCAAGTGTTTGGCAAGACTCATGAAGACCAATGGCCGATATATTGTTGATATCGCACTTAGCATAAATTTTAGCTCCTGAATTGTAATTACTTGCTTTTTAGTTCTCAAGTTCACTAAAACGCAGGGGGGCATGTGTTGACAGTCAAAATTGGCTCTGGCCCGGCCAAACCGGTCTGACCGGTTTGCCAAACCGTGTAATTCGAGTAGGATTAGGATTCCGAGTTTAATCCCATATTGTAACCTATTCGAAAGGGGTAAGACTTCCCCGGCCTATAAATATAAAGGCTAGAAGGCCGATTGAGGTATTCCAATCGAATCAAACACATTTATCCTTTACTTTTTTATCTCTCAAACCCTAATCTTTTCCAACCCCCATATTCTGTTCTTTGCTCGTCTCTACGGCGTTCTAGGTGGCCTGCCGACCCTAGAGCAACCCTAGATTGCTCGAGCTCCGACGGGGTCCCTCCCGAGCTTGGGTTTCTAGGTCTTCACGACCTCCTGACAGAAAGCGGTCAGACCGGTTTGCCTGAGGGAGGCCGGGTGTTGGCCGTTGTGACGGCCGTGCTGCGCGTTCGATCGATCTTCGAGTGTGTTGTCGCGTTTTCGTGTCAACAGTTTGTATGTAAAAGTGTGCTGCACTGTAAGTAGCAGAGCAACATTCGTCAATGAAAGATGCCTCAGGCCCTTCGTTTTTCAGCATTTGTTTGTGATACAAGGGCATTGATTATGTTACCTGCCGCTGCAAGGAATAATATCGTTAACTTTTTGGTTTTGCTTCATCGCTCCAAATGGGCGCTGAGCACGGAACTTATCTTCGCTTATCTATGTTATATTAATGTTTGTCACTGCTAGTGCCAGGTGGCACCACTCCATAAAATGGGCGCATATAAGATTATGCGTCACTGCTAGTGCCAGGAGGCACCACACCACCAACGCATAACCCTTAAAACGAATGCAGTATCGACAATCTAAATACCCCAAACATATATGAAACCAAGATACTCCGTACATAATACCTTTGGTACCGTCGACCAGCTGGTGTTACATTCATTTTCTCTGAAACCCAGCACTGAAACCTGTAGACACCTATAAGTCTTAGGCCTTCTCCAATGGTTGAGCTAGCACGTCAGCTCTCAGCACTCTAAGAGACAGCTCCTCCAATGATCTAGCTCTTAGCATCTAGCTCATAACACGAATGACCCAACACATCGTCCTCACATAATCTCGAAATACGTACATGAGACTGTCTCTTGAACAAGAGGGGCTCTTAGCTTTTTGCACTGTTCACAGATTAAAAAATTTATGAGCTAGCCTAAGAGACACCCATTGGAGAAGGCCTAAGGGCCTTGTTTAGATGGAGAATAGGAGGGTGGAGATTTAGAGGTTTGAGGTTACTTTGTAATCATTGCGCCACTGTAGCATTTCGTTTGTATGTGTGAAAAATTATCTAAAAATTGATTCATTAGGCTCAAAATGTTCGTCTCGAGTACAACAAAACTGTGCAGTTAGTTTTTTATTTCATCTATATTTAATACTTCATGCATGAGCCGACATTTTGATGTGATGGGAATCTTTTTTTTTGCATAGTGAACTTTGGGGTTGCTTTTTGGGAACTAAACAGGTGCTTACACGCTTTAAGTCCTACAGTACATGATAATTCTGATCACACTGAGTAGCAACTTGGAGCAGACGTGCAACACCAGGTGGTGGCATCATGGAATAATCGCTCATTCTTACATGCAGAGAGGTTTGTGCTCAGTTGGAATAATCTGGTACCAGAGTGCTGATCGTCCTACACACATGTGGTGCTTGCATATGTAATTTTACCAATTCATGGAATTCTTGGACTGTTGGAGCTTTGCATTGTATGCACCTTCCAATTCATCCTGAAAAAAAAAATCATGGCCAAATAAAATTCAGACTCCCGATTTCATAAGTATCATGGGTCAACGAGATAGGGAAGTGTTAATTTCTTGCTAAGAAATGTTCAAGCGCAAGATCAAATGGTTTTGACTTTCAAGCACAGAATCACATGGTATCAAGAAGTGGAAGAGAACTAACTTTTGAGAGAAGTTTATCTTATGTTTGACTAGGATCCTACTGCCGGATATCTTTTGAAGGGTTCCAATTATTCACATACATGCATATGGATGAATTCGTACCTTGCATGCTTTCAGCAGTGGTTGCAGAAATGAAGTTCGGAAAAACTTGATGGATTTCTCAAGGGATGTTCTTTCCCAACCTGTAACTCATCCAAGGATTGTGTAAGGAGGGCATATTAGGCAAAATTGCATGGTACTAAAATGCTATTTTTGCGATTACAAACCACGAAAGGTGCATGCTTATAATCACTTACTATTTTCAGAATCTGTCTGAAAACCAGCAGCATTGAGTTCTACTAAAAGCTGTATAAGTAAATGTTTTCACAAATCAGCATTGTACCATGATGCTTGGAAGAAGAATATAAAATGTTAGTGCATAGTCTTAATTCATGCTAGGCTATATGGACCATACCTGTGATAGAGTAGGAACAGCGGTAGGATCAAAATCATCACAATTATTGGGATCAATTGGAACACAAACACGACCTAGAAAAATAAACAACAATAAATTATCAGCAATAGTGTGCATTGTGTGACCAAAAAGAAATCCCAGCAGCTTTTAGAATAGTTCAGTTGACTCGTCAAAATGAACTAAATGAAAAAAGGTTGAGTATTTAAGTGCTCGCATTTGTTCTCCAGTCTAGAGGTTTCAAATGGACATGCCAAGTATAACCGCATTCTCTTGAGATAAGGGATGCCATCTTTACTATTACATTACAAATTACAAACTAAGATAGGAATTGAATGTACTATGACTTACCTGTCTTTGGGTGTATACAAAAGGGAGCTTTTAGTAAATGATTCATGTGCCTTGATACCTATATAAAGTCGATTAGGAGTGAGAACAACCTTGGATAATCTTATTACTGCAAACACATACAACTGATGAATTTCCTTTTACCTCCATGTCAAGTCTAGGATATGTGTATGAGAAGACAATCTCTTCCACACATCTGCGAAGCCCCTGACCCTGAAACATATAACAGTTAGCACTATTATTGAACATAATGACATGAATCAGCAGATGTGATTATAATTGGGAAATTGGAATATTAGTCTGGTGAAATCAAAAGAAATAAATATTGATCAATAAACAAACAGATGTCTAAACGAAAGTGAATAGGAATTCAGGGGTTTGAACACAGACAAAAAAAAGTAATTAGGATTGCAGGAGATTAAACATGAACCTTGTGCTTTCCTGACTGTAAGGTCGTCTTCAACTGCTTCCATCTGGCTGCATTGACATCTTCCTTTGAAATAGAAGATCGTCTATTTCCTTGCCACTTGTCATGGAGCTCACTAGCAACGTCTAGAAATGAAATCCACTTCAGAATGACAATGAACATATTTGTGCCATGCTAAACAAGGGATTGTAGATTTCATGTATATCATAGAGTAATGTCCATTTTCTTATGGTGCCTTTTCTTACTTTCATCAGGGATGAGATCAAGTATCTTCTGACATCTCTCTTCTGATGCAAAGAGTTGTTGGCTAAGTAGCAACTTATCTTCAAAGAAGCTTTCGAGAACATCCGTGTATGACCGTCTGCAGGGGCATAAATTACATAATAATCAATTTAGCTCTTCCATTTTGTGTTGGTAGAACAAACAAATTGATGAGACAATTAAGACATACGCAAGGAAAGTATGGAGGACAGGTCCAGCCAAGGATACTTTCTTCAGTGCATTTTCACCACCCTGATATAGATTCATAGAGTTAAAATAGATTTCTGGAGGGGTAATAAACACCATCTAACCTAAGTCATGAATGATGAAGTGTCACCTTGTAGACTCGAAAGTAGTCAGCAATGGCAGCCCTTTGTTCATTGTTGAGCCTAACAGGAGAATAGATGTGCATTTTAGGATCAACAAACATAACAAACAAAACAAGTTAATTCGAACATACTTTCTTGCTTTGCTATCACAGACCCAGCAATGGACACCACGACGGCCACTGTATACCCACAGTATGTGATTGAAACCAAAATGATCTGCAAACAATAATTTTAATTATAATTAGTAAACAAATGCATACTTCAGTAGAAGTCAGTAACCAATTGCAAGTCTACATTTTCTGTGGATAAATCTGCAAAAGTGGGTAGTTCATGATATGATTCATTTCATTATAAAATGACATGCCTCTAAGCGCAGTATCCAGAATTTTGATAGCAATGGTCATTAAGGGCCAGCAGTCCAAGCAGACATCAGCTCCGGAGCAGCAGTAACGAACATCATCATAATCAGATATATCCTGGGAAGATTAAAACGTTGACATATTGCACCAGTTGCACACGAAAACAGCATGAACAGATAAAGTGAAAAGGGAAAGAAAAGATATGCAAATTTCTTACAATGTCAAAAATTAGTTCCCTTTCCACTGGTACAAAGACATTATTGCCAGATTGGGCGTAAGCATGACGCTTTGCAGGCTACACAAAAACCATGATTCATCAGGCAGAAGCAAACAAAGGGTACTGCAGGGAATTAGAATCAAGCAAAACAAAATGATATGTTTAGTGATATCATACATCTACGCTGTAGACAGGTCCGATATCAATCTTGAAAGGGCACTTCTCCTTGATAGAACTTTCCAGTTCAGCAGCACTATCAAAGGATTGGAAGCGGAGGTAGATATCATTCTCCAGTGTAAATGAAAACTCTCGACGTCCAACATATGATTGATCACATCCAGGGTGCTTTCCATCTATGGAAAACAAAAAAATTAGTTTAATCAAAGACACATGAAAGGATCAACACTTGGCCTAGAGGGGGGGGGGGGGGCGGGGGTGAATAGGCGTTCCTAAAAATTATCACAAATAACTCCACGAAATGTCAGACAACCGTAAATTTACGGTAGCCACCGGAAATTTACGGTAGTCACCGTAAATTTCCGCCTACTACCGTAGATTTACGGTAAACCTCGCCCAACACAAATCAAGCTAGATTCTCGTAATGCAACAACAATTTATATGAAACAAATGGTTGTATATGATGAACTGAAATATCTAAAAGTTCAAGCACCACTAGCAACCTCACAAGTGGATAGATCGAGACAATATAAGCAAGGAAGAGCTAGAACAATATGAGCACTATGAACAAGAAGAACAACAACGAGAGACACAAGATTTATCCCGAAGTTCACTCCACAAAGGAGCTACGTCTCCGTTGAGGGCCTACGTAAGGCGGGCTTATCAACACCAAGCCACTTTCCTCGTCTTAGTCACCACGAAGGAGCTAAGAGCACTTACTATGAAATCCACGAAGGATTGGGCAATACAAACTTCCAAGGCGAATCCACAAACTTACTCGGATGCTCTTGGTGACGCCTAACCGTCTAGAGAATGAATTCCCAAGAGTAACAAACAAGAATCCGAGAACCACGAACTTGATGCTCAAGAGAGGGAATGAATGAGGCTTGGATTACTTAGCTCAAGTCCCTCAACCAACACACCACCACAACTTGGAAATCGAAGCAAGGGGTGTTGGGAGAGCTCTTGGAGGCTTGGAAAGTGTCAGGGTTCGTCAATGTGGCCAAGAGTACCGGTATGAGTGAAGTGGGTGGGTATATATAGCTCTCTCATAAATGTGACCGTTGGGGACGAGGTATACCGTAAATTTACGGTAAACATACCGTAAATGTACGTCGCATTAGGCGTAGATTTGCACAGTGCACCGTAGATTTACGGCGTAGATCTAGATAAGTCAACTCAGCCCGGATTTACGGTAGTTCACCGGAAATTTCCGGTGAGCACCGTAAATTTACGGTGGGTACCATAAATTTACGGTAGATACTGGATTTCTCTCATTTTGAAGTGTCTGGCTAATTTGGCTTTGGTGTGTATTTGAGGATGTGTTTGAGCATCAAAGTCACATGATAGCACGATCACTTGTCCCTCTTGATAGTACGGTGGTCCTATACTCAAATTCAAACCATAAAAAGATTTTAAATCCTTCAAGATCTTCCATCAAAGCTTATATAAGAGTTGGTCACCATACTTTCACATATCCTTTTCTTTTCTTTTTGATTTACACCTGTACATCTCATTCAAAGCATTATATCCAAGTTTCTATTGTCATTAATCACCAAAATTGATTAAATGCCTAGATGCACTTTCAATCTCCCCATTTTTGGTGATTGTTGACAATATAAACTTTATCTCACAATGATAATAATAAGTAACGAGCATTGAATCTTAAGAAATTTCCGAAGGACTCCCCCTAAATATGTGCATATCAACTTTTAGAAGCCTCAACATGCTTGTGCACATAATTAGCAAAAGTACCTCAGAGAAGTCACAAATAATGGCCCAAAAGGGTAATAACAACTGAATGCATATGGCATGGCATATCACAAAGAGTAGAGAAGTATGTGCAGTAGGGTCATCGTAAATTTACGGTGATCCCACCGTAAATTTCCGTCGCATTAGCCGGAAATTTACGGTAGTTACCGTAAATTTACGGTGATCGTCTGACAAAAAGAAAACAAGTCACCAATCAACATATATCAAGTCTATCACAGCCATAATAAGATAAATAGCAGTTTAACAAGCCTAAGTTAAAGTCCACACACCATCACACAATCAAACTTAGTTTAGTAGCACACAGCGAGGAAATTAAGATACAATGATGAGAGACATAAAGTTCTTCTCCCCCTTTGGCAACAAACACCAAAAAGAAAAGAAGATGGCAGCAGGAAGCAGGTCATCGTCATCATGGAGTGGCCTCATCATCTTCACTATCAACCCCATCATCGTCGTCGTCGGTGTAGACGCCATCGCCCTTGTACACTTCTTCTTCTTCATCGGATTCAATCTCTTGGGTGCGACGAGTGGAGCGACTAGGACGATGAGAGGAAGTGCCAACATCAGCAGCAGGAGGTGGAGAAGGGACATGCTCCTCACTCTCAAAATCTGACCAAGGATCTTCAAAAGTTGGAGGCTCACGGATGGGAGAGTGTGGGAGCCCGGCGTGTGCTTGAAGCTCTTTAATGCCCTTTTGTGCCTTGTTGATCTCAATTGCATTACTCTTGCATAGCTGAAAGATGGCTTTGAAAGCCCTCATGACTTTGCCTTTGTTGGGACGAGAGGAGGAGGGACCATAAGTGGGAGCACCGCCCATAGTGCTTGCAGCAGCAGCAGCGGCAGCTTGAGACGCTTCAGCTTGAGCCCTTCGTCCACTCTTGGACACTCTAATGGTACGAGGAGGAGGGGACTCTCTTCTCTTTTGCATAACCCGAAGCCTCCGGTGTTGGTGATCCTTGGGATAAATGGTTTTGGTCGTTGTCTCAATTAAAAACATCACATATGGAGCATAGGGGAGACAATGCTCAGAATCACAAGATGCCTCAATGATATCATTCCAAATAAAATCCGAGGCACTAAACAGCTCTCCATCCGGATGAAGGCGAGCAAGGACATTTTTGGTGTGAGCGAGTATGGAAGCACCATCCCCTTTCTTGACAGTAAGGGTGGCTCTGAGAATCTTGTTCATATAGTGGAAGTAAGGCAATAAGTGCTTGATGTATCCATTTGCTACTTTGCCTGGAGTGTACATGAATTGAATCTCATCGTTGCAAAGAGTGCGAGCGTTGAAGATGGAGGGCTTTTCCCAATCATCCTTACCAAATCCAAGTAAGTGAGCAAAATGACGGAAAGAGGCCTCATACCACACACCTTCGGTCATCCAAAATATTTTGTTGCCATTGTTGGTGAAGTACAAGGTGGCGAAGAATTGCAACACTATCTCCTCATTCCAGTCATATTGAAATCCCATGAGATCATATAGGTTGTGTGCTTTGCAAATCTGAATACAAAGATCCCAATCCGGATTCTTTGCCTTCTCCATGTATTCCCAGTCAATCCACTGCATGTCAACTATAGGCTCGGGGCGGGATAGAAGCACAGAGAGATAGAAATCTGCTTGAAACTGAACATAGAAGCGGTAGTCGATAGACATGTCCTTGCCCTCAAGAAGCGGACTATAGTCCCTCCTCATGTTCCTACACTCCACAGCATGCTTTCGATAATTAATTGGTAGTCGAGGAGTAACACCATCAATACCAGTGATAGGAGGCCGCTTCTTAGGCATGTCATTCACTTGAGTGTACCCCGCTTGAACCACTGTGATTCTAGGAGGAGTGTTGGGATACACTAACTTGAGCCTTTCCGGATTGTCATATCCACCACAAGCAATTGCATTTGCACGTGTCTGTGCCTCTTCTTCCTCTTCTTCAGTATATATGTAGGGCCACGAGAGGAGCTAGTGCCCATGGTTGCCTTGCCCTTGCCTCGAATAGGTTGAGACTTGGTGCGACGAGGCGGGAGACGCTCACCACGTGCCACATTTGCTGTTTGTGGAGCAGGACTACGAGCGACGCGTGGTGGTTGAACCCTCCCTATTTGCTTCCTTGCACCGGACTTGACACGACCACTAGGCGTGGTTAAGGTCCTAACTGGCTCAAGAGGGTTAGGAAGAGCATCAGCATCTGACAGTGGAGAGGATCCAGTGGATGTATCAGTGGCTGGACCAGCACTCGAGTCCGTACGGGCTTTCTTCCTTCGTTGCATCACAATGTCGGCCACGATCTTCTTGGTAGCATTGGGGTCATTTGGATCCAAGGAAGCCATGAACACAGCCTGAGGAGAAGTAAACAAGGACATTGAAACCCAAAAACCAGAAGAAAAAGAAAGCATACTTAATCAAAAATGAGAATCGAGGAACCGATGCCTGTCTGTCGTAAATTTCCGGTGGGTGACCGGAAATTTACGGTAGGAACCGTAAATTTACGGTAAACTCGACGGAAATTTCCGACAGACAGCCATCCCCTCCTCGATTTGCATATTCAATCAAATACTCGATGAAAACCGATGGCATTTGGAATCTAGGCTATAGATAAGTGATGGAACTACTCTTGCAAAGAGATTGAGCCAAAACAAGTCTAGAAAGAGAGATCGGGCATTCCTAGAGTTCATAACCAAGTTCATGACCAATCCTCATCGTAAATTTGCAATGTGCCTCATGAAATCCATGGAAAACAAAGGATATTGCAAGGGAAACAACGTGGAAGCCTTTAGATAAGAACTACAAGATGTAACATTGAGATCCAGGACGAGATACCTTGAGTTGAAGCTTGGACCCGAGGATGAACAAGGAACAACAAGTCCTTAGCCCTTGATCAACCCTAGGAGCACCACCACTTCAAAACTTGGAGCTTTTTAGTGGTGGGATGGCAAAATCGCCATGGGAGAGAATGTGGTAGAGAGAGAGGCAGCAGCAACTTGAGATAGAAGAGAATGAGATAGGAAAGCTCGGGCTAGGGTACAGAAGGGGTTAAAACCGCAGCTCACCGTAAATTTACGCCGTAGCCACCGGAAATTTCCGTCGCAAAAGCCGGAAATTTACGGTGTCTACCGTAAATTTACGGTACCCACCGTAAATTTACGGTGAATTCCTGCAATATGCCCTGAGAAGAATTTGAGCCAACTAGATTAAGAAAAGTTGTGTGCCAACCAACTAGATATCTCCCCAATGTGTGACTAGACACAAATAATCAATGAGAACAATAGTCACATATGAGTTGACGGGATCAAAGGATCAAAATCCAAATCTTTTCAAAACAAAAGAACACATATAGGTTCGAAAATCTTTTACTTTCAA
The DNA here is from genome assembly GCA_033239725.1 of Echinochloa phyllopogon. Lineage (NCBI taxonomy): Eukaryota > Viridiplantae > Streptophyta > Magnoliopsida > Poales > Poaceae > Echinochloa > Echinochloa phyllopogon. The sequence continues at coordinate 24,065,016 of BTCW01000018.1, read as the reverse complement.
AAATCTATGCTATCATCACTCAAACATGTGCAATAAGTCAAGCCAAGTTACGAGAATCTAAGATATTTAGCTCACTCCTCAAGGAGCAAAACCTTTGCTCATCAAGAGGCTTTGTGAAGATATCGGCTAATTGTTTTTCAGTTCCGACATGACATAGAGCGATATCTCCTTTGGTTTCATGATCTCTAAGAAAGTGATGCCTTATGTCAATGTGCTTGGTTCTTGAGTGTTGGACAGGGTTGTTGGCTAGTTTAATGGCACTCTCATTGTCACACAAGAGAGGGATATTTTTGAACTCACAACCAAAGTCACTCAAGGTTTGCCTCATCCAAAGTAGTTGAGCACAACAAGCACCGGCTGCAACATACTCGGCCTCGGCGGTGGATAGCGCAACGGAATTTTGTTTCTTAGAGCTCCATGACACCAAAGACCTACCAAGAAATTAGCAAGTCCCCGTTGTACTCTTCCGATCTACTTTGCAACCGGCATAATCCGAATCGGAGTAGCCAAGTAAATCAAAAGTGGAGCCTTTAGGATACCACAAGCCAAGGTTCGGAGTATGCACTAGATATCTAAAGATTCTCTTAACAGCCATCAAATGACATTCCTTGGGATTGGCTTGAAATCTTGCACACATGCACACGCTAAGCATTATATCGGGCCTAGATGCACAAAGATAAAGCAAGGAGCCAATCATGGAGCGATATACCTTTTGATCGACGGGTTTACCTTCCTCATTGAGATCAAGATGACCATTCACGGGCATAGGAGTCTTGATGGGCTTAGCAATGGCCATGTCAAACTTCTTGAGCATATCACTTGTATATTTGGTTTGACATATGAACGTGCCATGCCTCAATTGCTTGATTTGAAATCCGAGAAAGAATTTCAATTCCCCCATCATTGACATCTCAAATCTCTTGGTCATTATCCTACTATACTCTTCACAAAATTTTTCATTAGTAGAACCAAAGATTATATCATCAACATAAATTTGACAAACAAACAAATCTTTGTCTATTTTCCTAGTGAAGAGAGTAGAATCGGCTTTGCCCATTACAAAGCCATTCTTGAGAAGAAAATCCTTGAGGCATTCATACCACGCTCTAGGTGCTTGCTTAAGCCCATAGAGCGCCTTATGGAGTTTGTAAACATGGTCGGGGTGCTTGGCGTCTTCAAATCCCGGTGGTTGCTCCACATATACTATCTCCCCAAGAGGCCCATTTAAAAATGCACTCTTCACATCCATTTGATACAACTTGAAGTTGTGATGAGATGCATAGGCCAAAAGGATACGAATTGACTCAAGCCTTGCCACCGGAGCATATATCTCACCAAAATCAAGCCCTTCAATTTGAGTGAAGCCTTGAGCAACCAACCTAGCCTTGTTTCTTGTGACAATGCCATTTTCATCTTGTTTGTTCCGGAAAACCCACTTGGTGCCAATCACATTTTGCTTGGGTCTTGGGACCAACTCCCATACTTCATTTCTTGTGAAGTTGTTCAACTCTTCTTGCATTGCAATAACCCAATCCGCATCTCCAAGAGCTTCTTCTACCTTGAGAGGTTCCAAAGAGGAGACAAACGAGTAAAATCCACAAAAATTTGCTAAACGTGAACGAGTGGTTACCCCTCTTTGGATGCTCCCTAGAATGTTGTCAACGGGATGATCCCGTTGAACACTTTGGTGAACTCTTGGATGTGAGAATGTTGATTGACGTTGGATGGGTCCATCATCATCTTCTTCATGATGTGACTCAACATCTTGAGCTTCTTCACCTTGAGCTCCCCCTTGATCATTGCCATGGTCATGATCGTCACCATAATCTTGGACTTGATCTTGTGATGAGCTTGGTGGTTCAACTCTTGTTGATGGTGATGGATCGATGTTGAACATGATTTCCGGATCTTGGTCTTGTTCTTCATCTTCATTTGGAAGCTCTTGAGGCTTTACTTCCCCTAAGCTCAAGTTCTTGATAGCTTGACTTGGCGAGACTTCATCTACAAGGTCATTTACAACTTGCTCTACTTGAGAGCCGTTTGATTCATCAAATTTTACGTCTACCGTGATCTCAACACAACCGGTGGTTTTGTTGAAAACACGGTACGCGTGTTCGTTAGTACCATAACCAAGTAGAAAGCCTTCATCAACCTTAGGTGCAAACTTTGAGCTTTTGGCTTTCTTGTTAAGAATGTAACATTTGCAACCAAAGACTCGAAAGTAGTGCACCTTTGGTTTGTTACCGGTTAGTATCTCGTATGGAGTCTTGTTCAAATACTTTTGAAGATAGAGACGGTTAGTGGCATGGCAAGCCGTGCTAACCGCCTCGACCCAAAAGTTATCCGGGGTCTTGTACTCTTCAAGCATGGTCCGTGCCATTTCAATCAAAGTCCGGTTCTTCCTCTCAACAATGTCATTTTGTTGAGGTGTGTATGGTGCGGAGAGCTCATGCTTGATTCCTTCTTCATCAAGAAACTCTTCAACATTGGTGTTCTTGAACTCCGTTCCATTGTCACTTCTTATATGCTTGATCTTCAACTCAAACTCATTTTGAGCTCTCTTAATGAATCTCTTGATGATTGTTTGAGCTTCACTCTTGTCTTGCAAAAAGAAAACCCATGTGAAGCGAGAAAAGTCATCTACAATGACAAGTCCATACTTGTTCCCGCCAATGCTAACATATGCAACCGGTCCAAATAAATCCATGTGAAGCAACTTGAGTGGTCTTGAGCTAGTCAAAATATTCTTGGGTGGATGTGGAGCACCAACTTGCTTCCCGGCTTGACAAGCACTACACAATCTATCTTTCTCAAACACGACATTTGTTAGTCCTAGAATGTGTTCATCCTTTTGAAGTTTGGCTAAGTTCCTCATCCCAACATGAGCTAGCCGGCGATGCCAAAGCCAACCCAAGCTAGATTTTGCCACTAAACAAGTCTTCGGTTCCACTTTACTAGTTGTGAAATCAACTAAGTAAAGCTTTCCCTTGAGTCGACCCGTAAAAGCAATAGAGGAATCCTCCCTTCTTAGGATGCTCACACCCTCATTAGTAAAGAGACAATTGTAGCCCTTCTCACATAGTTGTGAGACCGACAACAAGTTGTATCCCAAAGAATCAACAAGATAAACATTGGAAAGAAATGAGTCTTGTGAGATAGCTATTTCACCTTGACCTATGACATCACCATGATTGTTGTCACCAAATGTGATCTTCTCAACGGGTGAGTCATACTCTTGTAGCTTTGCAAACATATTCTTTTCTCCGGTCATATGATTTGAACATCCACTATCCAACAACCACGAAGATCCACCGGAGGAATATGCCTACAAAACAAGTTTAAGCCTTGGACTTAGGTACCCAAAAGTGGTTGGGTCCTTGAGTGTTAGCTTTTGACATTTTAGGCACCCACACACTTCTCATCATCTTCCTAGTATGAGCACCTATATACTTTACCACCATCTTTCCATTTTGGTCCCAAGCGACCATATAGTCGATGGAATAGTTTGGCGATGGCTTGTGCTCAATAACCTTCTCTTCCTTCTTGGTCTTGATCTTGAGATCTTGACTAGATGCTTTTGCCATTGGCAAGGGCTCCATAGACCTTACCATCCCATGAGCCGCATCCATTAGTTCACCTAGATTGGTCCCCTTGGTGAACAATGTCACATCACGACCTCTTATTTTCTTTGTCCCATTGGCCTTTCCACCTCGAGTGTATCCAAGCCCATCCTTGATAGTGCCATATCTACCGGCTTTATATGCCGGGTGGGTCTCGAATACACTCTTGCCCTTACCTTGGTCTTGGCCAATGGCCTTGGTCAACTTTTGGATTTGAGCATCTTTAGCCTTGACTTCCTCCTCTAGCTTAGAAATGTTAGTTGCACAAGTATCTAAATCAACTTTATAACATCTTGAGCAACCTTCACTAGTAGAGACACTTGAGTCAAGAGTTGTTTTAGAGTTGTTCTTGGTACTTTCCCAAAGTGAGCTAAAATTGGCTTCTAGATCTTTATATTTAATCTCTAGGCTTGAATGCCTTTCTTGAAGCTCACTTTTAGCATTCTTTAGGTTAGTTAGAGAGTCATTTGTCAAAGACAATTCCTTTGACATCTTCTCCCGTGAGTCATTGGCATGAGATAACTCACAAGCCAATTTCTCAACCTTGAGTTTCTCCTCAACTAGAGCCTCTTCTAGGACAAGGTTTCTCTCCTTCTCAAGGATGAGCAATTCTTCTTGCCTATCAAGAGACTCCTCTCTTTTCTCAACTTTCTCTATTAGTTTTTTAATAAATTTGTACCCATCTTTGCCGAACTTCTTTATCATGTTTTTCTCATGTTCGGCTTCTTCATTATCTAGATCATTTTCAATGTTCCTGGATGACAAGAGAGTGGATGAGAGAGGTGGTGTGGTGTCAAATACCTTAGTCCCTTGAGCCATGAGGCACATGGGAGCTTCGTCATCACTCTCATCGACGTCGTTGAAGAGTCGTGGAGTTGGCGTGGAAGCTTGGATGGCACAAGTGGCCATTCCTTCATCACCGGAGTCATCACTTGATGAATCCCAACCTTCACCGACGTGGGCGCTTCCAAATCTTTTCTTGTACTCTCGACTCTTCTCCTTGTATTTCTTGTCTTTGTCACCGGTCATGTCCTTGGACTTCTTGTCATCCTTGTCATTCTTCTTGCGGGGACAATCGGCAATGTAGTGACCTTTCTCCCCACACTCATAGCATCTTCGTTGAGAGAAGCTCTTCTTTTCACCTTTTGTCTTCATGAATCTCTTGAAGTTCCTAACCATCATAGCGGTTTCTTCATCGGTGCTCTCATGGCCGTTTGAATCTTCATTCTTCTTGGAAGTTGAGGTCTTCTCATTTGACTCAACTTTCTTGCTTGGTTCGGCCTTGAGAGCTATGGTCTTGACTTCGGTTTGTTGTATTGACCTTGTCACATCCAAGCTATTCATCTCATGATATTGCAACTTGTTGAATAGCTCCATGGGCACCATTGTCTTGAACTTGTCACTTTCTCTAATCATTGTGGCAAGCATTGGGTTCTTGGGTGCGTATGCTCTAAGCAATTTCTTTGTGACCTTGCTCTCGCCCCAATCATTGCTTCCAAGCATTCTAATTTCGGTGACAAGAAGCTTCAATTGATCATACATCTCTTGCAAAGTTTCATCCTTCTTCATGACAAAAGCTTCTAGTTCTCCTTGTAAGAGATCTACCTTCCCTTCCTTGACCTCATCCGATCCTTCATGCGCCATTTGAAGAGTGTCCCATAGCTCCTTGGCACTATCGATTCCTCTAATCTTGTTGTACTCATAAGAGCTTAGAGCACTCCTAAGCACGGTCACGGCTTGAGAGTTGCGGAAGATGTCGTACTCTTGTTCTCGACTTGGCGTTGCACTCTTGTCGACACCTATTTTCACAATAGTCCAAAGAGATGGATGAAGACCATGCAAGTAAACTTTCATATCATCGCTCCACCGGGCATAGTCAATCCCATTGAATTTGGGGACTTTGCCCATTGGAACGGATGAGAAATTAAGACTAGAAGGGTCGAAAGATTTGTTAGAAGAGGATGTCTCATATCGATAAGACACCGAGTGAAGTCCGTCGAGGGCGTCTCTTTCTCGTATCTTCTTCTTGAGAAGCTTTTGCGCCTTTCTTTCGGCCTTCTCCTTAATCTTCTTCCTTATCTTCTCCCTTCTTTGTTTCTTCTTTTCTTGTTCATCCAAGCTCTCATCAACTTCGCTAATGTTGAATTCATCATCGCTTGAGCTTGACTCAACGGGCGTCGGATGTTTATCTTTGTGAGCGGAAGCCATCTCGGATCCATCTCCCGCACCGGCCATAGTGTTTTCCCCTTAGCGGTTAAGCCTAAACAAGGGATTAGGCTCTGATACCAATTGAAAGGATCAACACTTGGCCTAGAGGGGGGGTGAATAGGCGTTCCTAAAAATTATCACAAATAACTCCACGAAATGTCAGACAACCGTAAATTTACGGTAGCCACCGGAAATTTACGGTGACTACCGTAAATTTCCGCCTACTACCGTAGATTTACGGTAAACCTCGCCCAACACAAATCAAGCTAGATTCTCGTAATGCAACAACAATTTATATGAAACAAATGGTTGTATATGATGAACTGAAATATCTAAAAGTTCAAGCACCACTAGCAACCTCACAAGTGGATAGATCGAGACAATATAAGCAAGGAAGAGCTAGAACAATATGAGCACTATGAACAAGAAGAACAACAACGAGAGACACAAGATTTATCCCGAAGTTCACTCCACAAAGGAGCTACGTCTCCGTTGAGGGCCTACGTAAGGCGGGCTTATCAACACCAAGCCACTTTCCTCGTCTTAGTCACCACGAAGGAGCTAAGAGCACTTACTATGAAATCCACGAAGGATTGGGCAATACAAACTTCCAAGGCGAATCCACAAACTTACTCGGATGCTCTTGGTGACGCCTAACCGTCTAGAGAATGAATTCCCAAGAGTAACAAACAAGAATCCGAGAACCACGAACTTGATGCTCAAGAGAGGGAATGAATGAGGCTTGGATTACTTAGCTCAAGTCCCTCAACCAACACACCACCACAACTTGGAAATCGAAGCAAGGGGTGTTGGGAGAGCTCTTGGAGGCTTGGAAAGTGTCAGGGTTCGTCAATGTGGCCAAGAGTACCGGTATGAGTGAAGTGGGTGGGTATATATAGCTCTCTCATAAATGTGACCGTTGGGGACGAGGTATACCGTAAATTTACGGTAAACATACCGTAAATGTACGTCGCATTAGGCGTAGATTTGCACAGTGCACCGTAGATTTACGGCGTAGATCTAGATAAGTCAACTCAGCCCGGATTTACGGTAGTTCACCGAAAATTTCCGGTGAGCACCGTAAATTTACGGTGGGTACCGTAAATTTACGGTAGATACTGGATTTCTCTCATTTTGAAGTGTCTGGCTAATTTGGCTTTGGTGTGTATTTGAGGATGTGTTTGAGCATCAAAGTCACATGATAGCACGATCACTTGTCCCTCTTGATAGTACGGTGGTCCTATACTCAAATTCAAACCATAAAAAGATTTTAAATCCTTCAAGATCTTCCATCAAAGCTTATATAAGAGTTGGTCACCATACTTTCACATATCCTTTTCTTTTCTTTTTGATTTACACCTGCACATCTCATTCAAAGCATTATATCCAAGTTTCTATTGTCATTAATCACCAAAATTGATTAAATGCCTAGATGCACTTTCAACACAGCAAGCATGTAATCCTAACTCCTAATCGAATAACCAGGATGTGAGCACAAACCATTTCCATAGCAAAGCCATTTGAAGAAATCACCATATGTGAAGAGCTTTCCTGCAATCATATCACTGATTGTTAGCACAGGCAGTGGCAAAAACTAAGAAATTAGTATCCTAACATAACCAAAATGAAAAGCCTCAGGTAAAGGGCATGCCTAGCTACAGATGAATAACAAAATGTGCTAGGTCTTAAACAAAAGAGTATGGAAATAAAATATAGTAAAGTTCGCAAGAAATTGGGAGGAACAAATACTAGCCATTGCTTCCACACCAGTTAGACGTCTCAATCACATAAAACAGGGGAAAAACCACAGAATTCATTAAATGAAACACATAGAGCCTCTAAACTGAGGGGCAAGATCAGAACTTTGTGCATAACTGAAGAAAACAGATAATTATGGACCTATAAGAGGTATGGATTCTGTTTCAGTTTATCTTGTCCACTCCACGCATTAGAAGGGAACAGATCACTTTACCATAGTAGACTCGGAGGTAGTCAGCGTTGAACCCCTCCGGCACGGCAGTGGGTCCTTGTAGCTGTAGCTGCTGCTGACCGTCAATCTCCATAGAGTCAACCAGCTCATCGTCCTTACCCATCCTCAGATAAAAAACTGCCTCTGACAAATGAAATCAAATAGTTCAAATTAGACAAAATAAAAAAGCATGGACTTTGCAGGGAAGAATGTCAGGAAAATTGAAGGACTTGTGCTGACAGGGTTGGACTCAATTTTGGTTCAACTGAAACCGAAATTTCAGGGAGATGAACTGAATTGGACCCACTCCATATATGGGTAAAAAATTGTTGGTATTGCAGATCATATCAGATTATTACGCACCAGTCAGCTATGACATACCCACCAAAAAAAAAAGGATACAGGTATAGGGGTTGACGGGTTGAGTGCCTATGATCCTTTGGTCCCGCGGTCCCGCCTCCCGGCGCCGGCGGCTTCAGATACAGCAGCGACACAAGCAATTGGGCAGCGCAGGAGATGGGGATAGAATAAGTAGGGGTGGGGAGCGATCCTGTGGCGGATGGGCGGCGAAGAAGGGAGCGAACGGCGGCATGGAATTGTCCTGACCAGGGCCCAGTTTGGGGTAGCCGGAGCTTTTTGAAAAGCAGCTGGATCAAGAAGCTCACTTGCTGGTCTGAAAAGCTGCTAGTCCGAGAATCTGCTGGCCTGTTTGGCAACCCAGCTTATGGATAGCTGGCTGCTGGGCTGAAGAGTGGAATGTCCGAAATGCTCTGTGGTATAATAAACGTCTCAATACTTGTGATATGTAATGATTATCCTGAAGAGCTTGGTTAATATTAATTTTTGTTTTACTTGACAGTGTGATGTTTCATACTAAAATAAAGGATTAAAATGGTAAAATTAGTCTATATAATCATGGCTGCTTTTGGTTCCTTCACCTTCCCTTTCTCCATCTATACTATCACACATTACTCCAAAAATAAGCACAGCATATAAGTACTCAGACACATTCATCTACCTATGCTCACCCAATTTTCAGACATGAACATAAATCAAATCCAATCTCGGGATTAGGAAGGCAAGGCGGTGCTCTGACGGGGGCCGGACGACTGTGTGCGGTGACTGGCAGAAGGAGGATGAGTTCCTCGGGATTAGGAAGAGCAAGCCAGGGCCGCACATTGGCGGTGGGCGAGAGACGCGACAACTGCCGGCCTGAGCGGTGCAGGAGGCGGTAGCAGTGGCGGAGCCCGTAGAGTTGGGAATTCCCATCTCGTAACCAAAAAAGTCGTTGAACAGTAAAAACGGTAATGCTTCGTTAAGGACGTCCGATTACAATCAAAATATCGGACGCCAGCTTCTCTCCCGTCACGTGCTTTCGCCGACCGTGCTCCCCTCATTCTTATTCTCTATCTCCACCTCCGGTATCGCTGGAACAGAAACATAAAAAATCCCCTGCTCCTCCACGCACCTGCTCCGTCGCCGCTTCCTCGATTCCTCCGTCGCCGCTTCCTCGATCCGCCGGCACCTGCTCCTCCCCGCAAACCGCCGCCGACGACGCCGGCTGCACCTGCTCCTGCACCCCGACGCGGACGCCGCCCCGTGCACCAACGCCGCCACCCCGTGAGCCGACGCCGTCGGCCGCCGCGCGTGCTACCACTAACGACGTCGCCGCGCCTGCGGCTCCACGCTGACGCCGTGCTCCTTCGCGGGCGCCAACCCTCCGCCGCCGCCCCTCCTCCGCAAGCTCCTCTACCGCCGTGTCGAGCTTCTCCGCAGCGAGGTCGTCAGGCCGAGCTGCCGCTCCCGATGCCCCCGGGCGGTGCTCGTCGGTGGGTGGCCAGTCGGGCGCCGCCGTTCTCCGCGGCGTCCCCCGCGCCGGCCGCTAGAGGAGCTCTAGGCGACATTCATGGCATGCAGCAGGTAGGATTTGGTGCATGTTGCTGGGGTTTGCTCCATGTTGCAAGGGCATGTTTCACGTGTTTCGGATGTTTTAGAAAAATATTGTCACTGTTTGATGAGAATGTTGCAAAACTAGAGCAGGGATGTTCTAGTGTTTCGCTCCATATTGCAACTGCATGTTTCACGTGTTTCGGATGTTCCATAAGAATGTTGTAACTGTTTGATGTGAATGTTGCAAAAATAGATCTGGATGTTGCGATATTGCATATGTTTCGCATCCATGTTGCGAGTGTTTCATCTTGATGTTGCATTTTTATCGAGAGGTTTTGAGTGCGGCCATGCCTGGCTGAGAGTTGGGAGCACGCCATTTTTAGTGTTGCAAACGATGACTATTTATGTTGCGGCTACTTTTGTTTGATGTTGCATACGTTATTTTTGGATGTTGCAAAAATGTTACATGGTGCATGCAACATCAAATCCATGTTGCGGCGGGAGTTTTTCCGTGCTACCGTACCGTCCGATTTTTTTTATCCCATCGTACGTCCGGGCGCTAGTTTGACCGCAGTAAAAAAGTCCATAATACATCCATATTGATAATTGAAGAACTGAAGAGTACAAGTTTGAACCTAAGATATCCATGAAATAAATAGAGTTACGAAATACCGGTACATAAAAAAATTCTGTAGTGATTTAGTGCTCACGGCTCACTGTTTGTGCAGAAGGTCTCCGTCTCGGACTCTCGGCGGCTCCCTGTCCGGCAGGCCGACGGCGGTCCTGCGGTCTGGCCGTCTCGGCGTCGCGCCGTCGCCCCTGGGGCCGCGGGCTGGCGGCGGTCTTGTGCGGGGCCGCGGGCGCCGGGCGCACTCCAGTGCCCCGCGAGCCGCGACGCAGCGCGCAGCGGCGGGCGGCGCTACCCCGCTGCCCGCTGGAACCGGTGGCCGGAGTGCCGGCGACCCGGCGTTAGCCTGTTGTTGCTCCGACGCTCCGTCTGATCTGTGATTTAGGGTTCCGGGGCTTTGATTTTGGGAAAGAATGGGAGAGAGAGAGAGAGGAATCGCTTCTTGCTCCTGCGAGGCGGCTCGACCGGTGGTGGGAGCAGGCTAGCGGGAGAGCCGGAACGGCTATCTATCGCTCGGGCTAAATTTTCGCTTGTCGCCTGCGCCGTTCCGCACTTCTCGCTGCCGGCGCCGTTCCGCATCTTGGGCTTGATCCGGCCCAAGTGAAGCCTATAAAGCTAGTTCTCCTTTGTTTTATTTCCGGAACAAGTCCATATTACCTCCCTCAACTACCATCTTTGTCTGTCTTGTCTCCGTCATCGCTAAAATCAGACGTGGCACCTCCTTGGTCTCACAATTCCGGTCATTCTTCCTCCCTAAATAGTTTTAAATGTGGTTTTAAGAGTAATTAAAAATTCTAATATCTAACTTACTCTTAAAAATTTGTAGAAAAATTATTTTACCTCAAAAAAATATGAAATAAGTTTCATCTTTAAAATTATGTTATTTGCTTAATTATTTGTTATGTAAATTTGTAATGATTACGATTTGATTATTTCTAAAAGATGCTCATGTTATTTATTCCGGAGTTTTTTTTCAAAATTAAGTTATTCTTATTTATTATGATCTCCTTTATTATTTGAAACCTAACTTGAGACGAGCTAAACGAGCAAAGTTTAATTTTATTAAAAATCATCTAGTTTTAATTTTAAACAAATAGGCATAATCATGCCCCTGTTGCATGTCTACCTCTCCTGCCACAATCATTGCTCGCCATGCCACCCCCTTCCCTACCACACTCGTGCTCTAGGTATGCATGTGGCTCCAAAAGATTTAGCTAAAAAACATGAGCAAAAAAATCAAATCATAATCATAAAATATTTAAATAACTTATTACTAAGCACTAGAATATAGAGCATAAAATCTATAAAAATATAGAATTGATTTCTTTTTAGCTAAAACAAATTTTCTAAGAATATGTTAGATATTATAATTTTTAATTACTCTTAAAACCACCTTTAAAACCAATTAGGGAGGAAAAATGAACGAAATTATGAGATGAGGGAGGTGTCATATCTGGTTTTGACTGTGAGGGAGGTAAAACTAACAAACACGATAGTTGAATGAGGTAGCATGGACTTTTTCCTTTATTTCAGTGTAGTTCGCTTTGCTACCTCCGGTGCTAGATGTGGCCCATCAAGCTGTTTTTTGTTTTTTTCTTTATGTTTTTCTATTTCACTTTCTTCGGCATTTATTTTCTTTCCTTCCTTTTTTATGTTTTGTTTCTCTACGGTGACTTTTACTTTTATTTTTTCTATTTATTTTTTTGCATGATAATTTTCTTTCCATACTTTATTTTCCTATATTCTTTCTTTATATTCCTAGGTCATGTTTGTTTACGTCCTAGATTATATAAGTTGGACTAGTAAATACACTCGTGTGTTGCTACGGACATATACCAAATGGATATATATTGAGAGATTTAACCAGTCCTGATCTATATAGATTTCTTTCTTCTTTTCTCTCATGCTTTAATTTAATTTCAGCATATTGTACTAGTACTTGGTCTCTGTCGACATTGTGAGAGAGAAGGACCAAACATTCCTTGCTTTAGTATTAGGTAGAGATAGAGATTATGAGCCATGGGTAGTATGGTAAAAACAACTATCATAGGACCATAACTAATATGAATAATCTACTCATGTATAATCTACATATTTTGCTTCAACTAATAATATAATTTTATTTCATGTACTAACTTGTTCATCATACTTACATATTTTGTTCATTTATTAGAACATTTTGTTCAGAAACATTTGTTCTCTACGTAAAATAATTTGTGTGTGTGCCATTTTATTTTTTACTCTAATTTGTGCATGATGTTACATTATCTATTCACGTTGTAGACTAAATTATTTATTATTTTTATTGTTTTTGCTTTTGCATAATAAATTATTCATATATAAAAATAATTTGTTTGCAATGTGGATATATTTTAATACATATACACTATTTTGTTTGCGTATGGAGCCATTTTGTCCGTTCTCTAAAGTAATTTGCTCACGATGATAAGTTATTTGTTCATTTACAGAATAAATTGTTTAGTGTTCTTGACTCGTTTGTCCAAGGGTGTACTCATTGATTATTTTTATGTTTTTAGCATTTTTATTTCTTTATTTCTCTTTTATTTACCTTTTTAATTTTATTTCCTTATTTTCTATTTTATTCCTTTTTATACTAATAATATAATTGTATTTCATGTACTCTTGTTTGTCATATTTACATATTTTGTTCATCTATTAGAATATTTTGCTCACTATGTATAAACATTTGTTCTCTACGTAAAATAATTTGTTTGTATCTGTATTTTATTCTTTAGTCTAATTTATTCATGATGTTACATTATCTTCATTTTTGAAATATATGTTTCATATGTAGAATAGTTTGTTCATATATAGAGCTATTTTGTTCACTTTATAGGTTAATTTGTTCACAAAATTATTTGCTTTCGTTCCTAAACTTAAAAAAATATTCGCATGGTTGCCTTGTTTGTTCATGGATAGACTTATTTTTTTTATTTTGAATAATATAGTTTCTATGTATAGTAGTTTGTTTAGGATGGAGACTTGTTTATCCGTATGTAGAGTTATTTGTTTGATGTGAGGCGCCTATGGTGACTTTGTTGATCTCGGTATCTGCCAGCCCAGTCTTCCGATGGTGCTCATAGAGATAAGGTTTACATATGTGTATTTATAGGGGTGAGTGCGCTCGTGTGTGAGCGTTTGCATGTCTTTCTGAAAAACTACGTGGTGGCTACATTGGACTTGTTGTAGCAACTTCCCCTCTTCCCTCGTGTGGCCCAAGGTTAGCCGCTCCTCTATCATGCAACAAGCGATAAAAGTTTGTGATATTAATTTGATGGGCCGAACCAAACCAAAAAAGAAAAAAAGAGCAAAGCACTCCAATGTGGGCTGCTCTCGCTCGGCCAGCTTTAGGTCCATAATCACATCATGAGCTCCGCGCGCTGGTTCAGGTGACAGCTCAACAATGTCGCCAAAGCGACGCCTAATTGCGCCCAGCAGGAGCAGTGGGCCGTGAGTATGGGCCGAGGCTGGCCTGGTGGGAATAGTAGTCATTTTCGGCTTGGGCATTTGGTTTTAACCGACATTTTGGTTCGGTTTTTTGGTATGAAAATATTTCGGTTTCCTAGGATTAGAAAATGATCGGTACTACAAAAAACCAAAAACCGATGCTTTCAGCATTAGTTTTTTTGGTTCAGTTGTTCGGTGTCACCGAATAGCACCGAATAGTATCATGGACATCACAGGCAGGCTAGACGGCAACCAAGTTCAAACATAATTATATTATGAAGTGACAGACTGACAAGTCAGAGACTCACAGCATTGCAACCATAAGTCCACAAACAACAAACAGAGTCTAGGAGACTGACGACCGCCCAACAATGCAGTATAGACTGCAGACAATTAATAATAAAGAAAACAACATGAACATGATCTCAAATTTTACAAGTTTGCATCCCAAATCTAATAATAATAAAGTCTTCAAACAAAGCAAAGGGAAAACAAAGTACCGTTATTGATTCATTGTCCAGGACTCCAGGAGGATAACCAATGACCACCATCTCCACATCTCCACGCTCCAGCACAAGAAGACTCTAGTACCAGTAGTAGCAACGAGCCGCATTCAAGTTGGAAAAATCAAGAATCAGGTGTGGTTTCCTTCTCCTTGGAAGAAATGGTCACGCCACAAAGTTCTAGAAAACAACAAATATAACAAATATAATTAGATCATGGACATCGCAGAAACATTGTAACTTAGTAGAACAAAATTGTAAAAATCACGAACATTGTAAAAATTGATTTACCTTCTTTCTCTTCAACACTAATATAATCTGAACCACGAATCCAATCATTTACACAAATTAGCCTTTCAACCATTTTGTGGTGTGAGCGAGCTTCTAAATTCATCAAGAACCCATCCACCGGCACTAAATGCCGACTCAGATGCAACTGTGGAGATAGGGACAACTAAGAGATCATGGGCCATTCGAGGCAAAACTGGAAATCTATTTGCATTGTCCTTCCACCACTTTAGAATGTCAAACCCTTTTTTATCCTCCTCATTATCTTCCGAGAAGTACTTCTCAAGTTTAGATTTGACTGTCACATTTCGACCACCATGTTTGCTCATTTGTTGATCACGAATAGATCTCATCAACCTTTTGCTCTTTGATGCTTCTCCTAGTTCTTGAGAATCATTAGGTGGCCGCACCTTATCAGTTGGAGCATAAATATTTTTATACTCTTCAAACAATTCATGTAAAGAAGTATTCATTGTTGCCCACAGCTTTTCTCCAATTTCATCACCAAACATCACCGTAGTACCCATCTTTATGTAATTAGAAAGCTTATACCTTGGATCAACAGCCACACAAAAAAACGTAACCAAGTTAAGCAATTGATCCCCTGTATCTTTCTCACCTCTCTTCTCTCTATCCGATCGTCTCTCTCCATATTTCTCTCCAAAATACTTATAATACTTAACCAACATTCTCTTGCCCATTTCCTAACACAATCTATCTTCACTATGACACCAATTTCGCAGCAATACCAAAACATCAGCAATCTCATGGAACAATGTGTGATATGTTGGACGCTTTGTTACTGAAACATGGAGAGTAAGTTCATAGAAGTGCTCAAGAAAGTCAGACATCTTCCTAACTTTATCCCAATCTAATTTTATAGGAACTCCAGGACCACCATCACCTTCTAAATCAAGCTTATAGTATGGGTCCTCATCATTGTACCTTTGAAATTCCTTTTCATACTTTTGTGCAACATTTAAAATGAGATAAGTTGAGTTCCACCTAATGCAAACATCAAGGTTTTAAAAGGCTTTGGTCCGAACCTTTGCTAATTCTTCACATTTCTTAAAGGTTACCAACCTAGATGTTCCACCCTTAATATACTTAGCAGCAGCACGAACATGAGCAACCGGACTATTAATTTTCTTTAGGCCTTCAGTCACAAACAAGTTGATAATGTGTGCAACTCATCCCATATGTAGATATTCTCCCTCAGCAAAGCAACCCTTGGATTCATTCAAGATCCTCCTCATATAATTTAGTGCACTATTGTTTGCACTAGCATTATCTACTGTTATAGTAAAAACTTTATCAAGTCCCCATGTTGCCAAGCAATTATCTACAGATTTACCAATGTCTTCCCCCCATGGCTCTTTGTGGGAAACAAAGCCAATGATTTTCTTGTGGAGGTTCCAATTATTATCAAGAAAATGTGCTGTCACAACCATGTAGTTTTGCTTGGTGTTAGTTGTCCATATATCAGTTGTAAGACTAACTCTTCCACAATGTTCCTTCAACAATTTCTGGAGCTTTTCTCTTTGGACATCATATACTTTCACACAATTTCTAGTGGTTTTTCTTCTATAGGGTAAAAAAACCTTGGCCATGCTTTGGCTAAAAACTTTCTAAGACCAGGACGTTTAGATGCGGCAAAAGGTTGCTCATCTTCAATCACCATCTCAGCAAAACTAATTTTCAGGTCATCAAGATCAAATTTCCATGTGGATATATTACCAACACTACTATTGCTAGGACTAGGTTGGAGTTGCAAAGTTCCTTGTTTATCAACTGCTTTCTTGTTAGGATTCTACCTGCAGATTCTCAAGTGGCTAGTCAAAGAGGACGTACAATTTGTCTTTACATCGCACTTGTACAGACCACCACAATACTTTCACTTGGCTTTTTGCTTCCCAGTTTCCGTCCTAACCTTGGTGAAGTGGTTCCAAGCATCAGATCTTGGAGACATGGGCTTCCTTTTCTTGCTTTCCTGTTTCTCTCAATCTCCAGGCTGCTCCTCCTCCTCATTGTCCACATGGACCAGCTCCATCACTTCATTCACTTGATTTGCTACTATATCTTCAGTGTCCCCCCATCTACAAATAAAACCATGCCAAATATGAGGGGGATCAACATTAGGATTCACGAATCAGCATGCAATCAAGCATGGAAATCACACATCAGTACATGCACATTAGAGAAGTTAAGACTTGAGAGGAGTAGAGGCCATACGTTTGAGGATTGCTCCGTTCTTGCCGCCGTTGTACTGTCCGAAGAGGTCATCGTGGCTTGCGCCATTCACCCGCCGCGGTGGATCCGCGGTGTGCCACCCACTGCAACCCGCAGCACTTCTCTCACTTGCATCGCTCCCTCCCAGTCCCGCTCCTGCTCTCCCACCCACCCACCTGCCAGCCGCCGCTGCGCCCCCTCTCGGGCCCAGCTCCCGTGCTGGCGCGCCGCCACTGCTGTGCCATCTTCTCGAATCCCGCGCTGGCGCCTCCGCTGCTCATCGCTGTGGACGTCGAGGAGGCGCGACACCGCCAGTCCGCCGCCGCCTGGGATTGGGGAGGGGTGTGGCGACGGGAGAGGGATGGGGTAAGGTTTGCCGGAGGGCTGGGGTCGGGGGGGGGGGGGGGGGGGGGGGGGTGGGTGGGGGGTGGGGGGGGGCTCGACAAGACGTAGAGGAGCCAAAGAGGATTGGTCGGCTGGGGCCGATTGGGCCTTTGTGGGCTGCAGCGGCAGGTATTGGCTTTGGGCCCTTGGCAGCTAGCGCATTGCGCTGGAAGCTGGGGAACTTCGGTCCTTCGGTTGGTTCAGTTCGGTGTGACCCCAAAACCGAAGCCGAACACCCAAATAAACCAGAACAAGAACCTACACCAAACCAAAAAAACCAAACAACCAACATTTCGGTTTGATCGGTCGGTTTCAGTTTTTTCGTAAAAAATGCCCAGGCCGAGTCCGTTTGCTGGGTTGGAGCAGCCATTTGAGCTAAGTTTTGACTCAAGAAACAAAGATAGTGGCCCAATATCATATGTATATATGTAAATATACTTGATGTACACTTGATTTTCTATAAAACAAAAGTTAACCCAGGCATCCAGCTAACTCCGCCCATGGGCGGTAGGGGTGGGGGGAGAAGGGGGCGGCGTCGTTGAGTCCTATTAAGCCTAAGCTACATCTTCTATGTGGCTTCCACAAGTCCGATAGAAGCCGCCGTTTTGGGCTGGTGGCATGCTATTTGCATTCAACTCACTTTTTTTTATCTCAGGAGGCGAGAAGCTGGCTCGTCAGGTGGGAGCAACATGCTCTGGGCAGGTTCGCTAGACACAAGCAATTAACGGATTTTCTACCATCTTCCATAACATCAAAGTTATTCTTTTTTCTATTGACTGAGATCTAGATAAATGACTAAAATGAAATTTAGCGGCAAATCTAGATGAGGCGAGAGGTAAGTAAACTAACTTATCTGACTAGTTTGTGAAATATTGAATCACAACCCAAATTTTTGAGGTAGTGTCTGATGATTGTTGAATCAGTTGTAAGAAAATGTTAAAAAATAATATGAGTAAAATACACGAGCGGTCCATGAACTTGTCCCGGGGTGTTCTCTAGGTCCCCGAACTCTTAAAATGCATATTTGAGTCCCTAAAATTTCTAAATTGTGTCATATTGGTCCAATGTCCTAAAAATACTCAAATAATATGAAGTAGGGACGACTTAGGTGAGAATGAAGCTCAAGTAAAGTAACTCATCCACCACCTCGTAAATATTTTAATCAATTGTAAAAGGATGTTAAACGATGTTTGCGGTGGGGTGTTGATAGCCTACAACGGTTGGTCTAGATGAGTCTAATATGCTAGAGTTACATGGCTTAACCATTATGTGGCAGATGGATAAGAAATCTCAGGAATCAACCATAATTATATTGTTATTATAATTATTGAATGTTTATATTTCAATTAATATTGAGGAGTAATAAGTTAAGGCTAACATATAATAGTTGGCCACAATTAATACCATGGTAGTGATTATTTATCTATTTTATAATCTCACTGTAACGTTTCTTTCTTTTTGTTTGAGCAATCACTGCAACGTTTCTTATCCGAGTAACCATACACAATTTCACCTTAGTCAGACTAAATTGATACAGGCAACCAAATAGGCAGCTCCCAAGTATGCTCATACACAGACCAATTGCACCAGAAGAAAGGGGTACGAGCGGCGAAACAACGATACACGCTTTCACATCACACCTAGGTGTGTCGTAACACTCCTCTTAGGCTGTTCGCACATGTAGACCTTTACTCTACCCTCTAAAACAGAATATCATGTCCTGATCATCGATATTCTCTACTCTAAATTCATTTCTCCCGCACTCGTCGTACTCTATCTCCACTCTCTATATCAACCACCACCATGCGGGGCCCACCAGTAAATTTTTTTAACTCTCTCCTAATGAGAACATCCTCCACTATTACCCGCTAGCAAAGACGCAACAAAAATTGGCCAAGTGGCTCACTTGTAGTCGGACGACGACCGCGTGAGCCTCTGAATAATCTCACCTTGGTTAGCTAGGGAGGAGGAAGTCACCTTAAAAGGGATAGCCAGCCTTCCCTATCAGACTAGTCTTTTGGAGCGATTGGGCATTTTCCCCAAGGGGTGCGCCGGAGTGTGGTGCTAAGATTGTCGAGGCACAACAAGAGGCCCTAGGGGCGTTGTAGCCGGATCGGTGTGTCGTATTTTCGGCTGCCAGTGCTAAGATTATGGGGGGCAGATTGTGCGTATATGTAGCTGGATCGGTGTGTCGGGCTTTTCATCCAATCCCACCTGGGCCGGAATCATCATTTGGTATCAGAGTTGGGCCCTTGTTAAGAACGGGAGAATGAGGAGGACATCCTCCACTATTACCCGCTGGTAAAGACGCAACAAAAATGGGCCAAGTGGCTTAGTTGTAGTCGGGCAACGACCGTGTGAGCCTCTGAATAATCCCACCTTGCTTAGCTAGTGTCACACCCGGATTTTCGCAGAAACCCGAATGCTGCCATATGTGTGCCAAGGATGTCCACAAAACACATACAGCTTACAAATATGGAAATCAGAGTACATATGCTCGAATAAAATAGTTTACATCAGAGTTTACCTAAATAAAACACAGCGGAAGTCTAACTCTCTCGATGGATAGAGCTTCAAGTCCACAGGGACACCGACTGGTTGACCATAGCTCAGAAGTATGGAAAATCCTCAGGAATCTCAGTAGCTGTCTCAATCACTAATCCATCTGTTACTCATCCGGGATTTTGTTGAATAATGGCAAGTGTAAGTAAAACATTTACTTAGCAAGTATAGCACAGATGTATGAAGGCTCAAAGTAAGGCTAGACACGGCTGAACTGCGTTAGCATTTTTAGTTGGTTCGTTTTAACATTGTCCAAGTTACTACAAGTGAAAGGAACCCAGTTGCAACCCAATTAAATCAGTATAAGTGACATTAAACATAAATAAACATCATCTTCTAATAAAAAAGGATCCAGACCGCTCGTGACCCTGAGCAAGGCTATCATGATAGATTTTACACTCTGCAGAGGTTTCGCCCTTTACCCACCCGTCGCGTAAAAGTTCAAAAGAACTTTGCACCCAACCACGCACATCAACACTTCCGAGGTGTGACTGCATAGGGACGCTACGAGGCTTTTCACAAGACACCCTAACAAGACAGTGGCCGCTAAGGTACAATAAGGTGGTGAGACTCTAGGCACCGAGATTGACTGACCCTTAGGGCGCAAGGTGAGGGGGTTAATGGCGTCCAAGCGTGGGCAACTCATGCCAACAGCAAAAATAAAAAGCGCAACGTGCGGAGCTCCCGTACCACAGGGGCTCCCAACACGGGACTGGGTCTAACGAGACCTAGCCGACGGGGCTACCGTCCTCGGTGGAATCAAGAAACACCCCGTGCCTTACTTCCCATAACGCCGTCGGCCCCACCGGTAACCACTGGCAAGCTAGAGACGTACAAGTTACTTGACCAAGACCAGAGCCATAATAGTTCTAGCGGTGGCGACAGGCTCCTGGGTTGCCGCTTTAAGAACCGGACCTTAGGGAGAGACACTGGAGCAAAGCACACAGCACATGCCCCAGTTCCCTAAACCATGTTGCTAAAAAGCAAGTTTTATCATTAATGTTGAAGTGAACCATTAAGTCAAAATTAACAGTTAAATAATGGTGACAGTAGCCGCGCATAGCAAAATCTACCCATATGCATAAACCCAAGGTAATCAAAGGATAGGAGTAAACAAACTAGGTACAACCTTAATAGGACATCAATTTAGACACAAGCATATGAAAGTAAATGTATGTAAAAAGTGTGTTTAGGTAGCAAGGATTGTCCGTGCTATAACTTGCCTCAAATCTAGTATAATTACTCATAGTCTTCAGCTATTGATCTTCAAGCTCTTCTCCTCTCTTGATGACGTTCCTCTGCCCGCAACTATCACACCCGGTTTTAGAAAGAAAATCAGGTGCATCTCATATGTGCGCCAGGATCAAGTTTACACACATATGGTAGACGTCACAAGTGAATATCCATAACCATGCATACGAAAGAGTATTAAAGTATATTTATTACAATCTCAGAGTTGACACAAATGTCATAGCGGAAGACTTAAATAAACGTTTAACTAAACGAAGAAAAATAACTCCATCTCCACATGCAGTTGACTGAAGGACTCGCCTAGAATTCCTCAAAATCAATAGTAAAGTCCTCAAAATTCTCCCAATCTGAGCAGCGGTCCGAGTGTGGTCGATGCAATATAAATAAACAAGCGTGAGCACATGTCGTACTCAGCAAAGTATGGAAATAAATGACATGCTAGGCTTTATAAAGTGGAGGCTGAAAGGATAGCTGCATTAAGCACTTTTAGTTGGTCAAAGTTTTATTAAGCATCTATTTACTAGCAGATATAAGTATATACCAACCACAATTAAATTAATGACATAAACCCATCAAATTCAGGTAACCACAATTTAGATCATATTCTGATAGATTAATCACGTGAGGGTCCAGGCTGCTCGTGACCATGAGCTCGGCTGTTATAACAGTTTTACACTCTGCAAAGGTTGTACACATTCACCATAAGCCGTGATTCCCATTGCCCGAAAGCATGTACCCTTCCCACACCACGTGGACCGAATACTGGGTTTCACTATGAGACCTTTACAAAGATACTCTAATAAGTGATAGTTCGCTAAGGCTTCCTGTTGACACCAAAAATTGGCACCAGGAAGAGGCTGACATGTGGGCCGGAATTATCAAAGAGATATCATTCGGCAAAGGAGTTTTTTCCAGAAGCATTCGGCAAAGACGTTCTGCGGTCGGGAACGCATCGTCATTCGGCAAGAGAACTGTTCCGCAAAAGGCATTCGGGAGCGCGTGATGACGTGGATCAAGTATAAGGAAAAGGCTGGTTTGACTTGGAATGCAAGGCGGATACGGTGCTCCGGCGTTTATCTTTTGTAGGAAATAAATAGTGTAATCGTAATCGATTAGGAGTCGTGTCGAAACCTGGGTATAAATATAAACCCATGGTAGTTGTAAAAAACACATCCAATCAATCATACAACAAACCGGCCCCGTGCCAACTTCGAGTCCTTTAGTCGAGTCGTCGAGTTCTTCGAGAGGAATCATCGATCCGTCGACCTCCGTAAGTACCGGCAACCCTGCGCCATGCCTAGTATCATGCGGTGGATTTAGGCTCTGGTTCAGGAAGGTTCCATTGTTAGATCATGAGCCATGCGGTGGGCTAAGTTCTAGCTTGGAACAATTTATCGGCTCTGTTGGATTTTGGCAAGATCCGATAGATTCATTAAGTTACCGTGTGTTGCTCTGGATTTTACCTTTGTGTTTAAGTTCATTACAACACTCTTTTGCCCAGTCTAGGTTGATTAGATTCGGTTCCAGCTCACAATGCTCTGTTTTTCCATAGCCGAATTCGAAATCAATCTAGATTGCTACGTGTTGCGGGTTCAAGCTTGTTGGTCTTGCGTAGATCTTGACAGAACCGGGTATCATGCGGTAGATGCAGGTTTTTGGGTCGTCTTAGAGCTAATCATCCGGTGGATTAGAATTCGATTCGATCTGATAGATCTATCATCATCGACGAAGCATGTTCCTTCTTCATGGAACCCGATTCGGCTATTTAGCTGTATTCGGCAGTATCGCCACGAGCGAAATATGTCCATGGTTTTGTTTTAAGTAAAGAATGCTTTTGGCCTTCCAAGATTAGAGTGTATCATGCGGTGGATTGGTCTATTCTTGGTTGGTGGTGTGATTCCAAGCAAGTCGTATCATGCGGTGGATTAACTTGCTTGTTTCACGCCCGATGGATTGGAAAGTACCTAGACATGCGGTAGACTAGTGCTTTTAATCTATGCATTCTTGTTTATTATGAAATTATGGTCATATCTTCGTCCTTTTATTTATGTATCATGCTCTGTTTCTCGTTAATCGGCTGTGAGTATGTGCATTACAATGTTCATTCAGTCAAATGCCGATCTTTCGTCATGCTCACGTCACGCATTCGGCAGTACGCTTCCTGCGTGCTTTGCCGATTGCCGAATGATGCTTTAGCTGCCATTCGGCAGTGCGCTTCCTGTATGCTTTGCCGATTGCCGAATGATGCTTTAACGCCGACAGATAGCTTCCCTGTAGCTATATGTCGTTCGAAACTGGCTCCGTAGCCGTAAATATGGAACTGACTGGTATTACCCGGTACGTTCCAGGTGTTATCTAAACATCTTTCCTCCCTTTGTCAGTTTCAGGAAAATTGACTGGCACGCTTTCGGATTCAAACGCTCGGGCCACGTGTGAAGCCAGCTAATTCGGCTTGCTGTGTGCTTGGCGTGAGGTGCGGATTTTACGTCAACACACTTTTTGGCACGCCTGGTGGGACCCCAAGCTTCAAAGATGCCTGAATTAAAAGATATTCTGGATGTCACTTTTGAAGAATTGTCTGATGAACACCAACAAATGGTGAAGACTGCTGCAGATCAGTTCATCAAGAAATGCTTGCTGTCTTTTGCTAAGAACAGGAGTGGTGCACCGTTTCTCAAGTCAGATTTGCCAAGAGTTCTTTTGCCAGGACAATCTGATCTTACTGAAGATGAAGAAAGGGAGAAGTTCTCTAGCTTGTTGTACAAGGCTTTAGGGGAAACAATGACCAATCATAATGCTGCATTCCTGAACAGTTTTCGGCTCATACTGGTCAACATCTTTGGTCAACACGTGGATAAGCCTTTTGAGCAAGTGCATGGACAAATTGGTGGCCCGACGTATTTCAATGTTCAAGCATCGGTTCCAAAATGTCATGGTAAAGGTACTGAAGAGACTGAAGCTTCTGGAACCAAAGACGCGAATGGGCAGCCGATTCAGCAAGAGCTTCAGCATGCATTGCCGAAACCTCGTACATATGGTGATACGGCATTCGGCACCACGGGAAATCCACCTGCTTCTGCTCACAAGATATCCCCTCTGAACAACAGGCTGCAAAGGGATATGTATGGGAACGGATATTCAGAGTTTATGGATTACAATGCTATCGACGCTCTCCCGAATCCTGGGTATGTTGGTACTGCAGGCATGCTTGCTGGAAGACCAGGGAATCAAGATACCAGTGTTGACCTCATGGTGCAAAAAATGACCGATGTATTGCAAAATCAATTCGGTCTGAAGCCTAAAAGTCAGGGGTACATGTATTCGTCTCCTTTCCCAGAATGGTACCAAAGGGTATCATTGCCGAATAGAGTCAAGGTACCTACAGAGTTCACTAAGTTCTCAGGACAAGATGATACTAGCACTGTAGAACATATAGCCCGATATCTGATGCAGCTTGGAGAAGCTTCGGCAGATGAGGCTTTCAGAATCAGATACTTTCCTTTGTCACTGACGGGTCCAGCTTTTACGTGGTTTGCTTCTTTACCCGCTCAGTCAATTTGTACTTGGAAAGACCTGGAGCAGAAATTCCATGCTCATTACTACATTGGCAGTACCGAGAAAAAGTTGGTTGATTTGACCAGCTTAAGGCAGAGGAATAATGAGACTCCTACGGAGTTCCTCAGGAGATTTAGGGAAACAAAGAGCATGTGCTTTTCTCTGAACATACCTGATGATCAGCTAGCTGGTATGGCTGTAGCTGGCATGCTGCCTGCCATTCGGGAGAAGCTATTCGGGATGGAGTTTGATGATCTGGGCCAGTTGTCACACAGATTGGCCTTAATGAGTAACCAGGCATATGGTTTCAAGAAAGATGCCAGATTTGCTAAGCATAATGATGTAGCCGACATCTATAACCAGTTCCTTGAAAGAGCAGATCAAGGAGATGAGTATGAAGATAGCGAGGAGATAGCCGCAGCAGAGATAGTGTGGAGTAAAGAACCAGTCATGGTGAATCAGAGGTGGATTAAACAGAATAAGGGCACCTATGATTTTGATGTGACTAAGGCAGATAAATTGTTTGACTATCTTGTAAAAGAAGGCCGGATCAAGCTACCAGAGGGGCATTCTATGCTTCGGCCTGATGGAATGAAAGATAAAAGGTACTGTGGATTCCATGATAGAAATTCTCATTCTATCAATGAATGCAGGGTTTTTAGAGTGAGGATTCAGAAAGCTATCCAAGAAGGGCACCTGAAATTCGACAATAAGATGAAGTTGGACAATAACCCGTTTCCTCAGAACATGATTGGGTTCTCAATCAATATGGTGAATGTTGCCGAATCTGGAGAAAAGGGAAGGATGAGAGTCCTGACGTCGAAAGAAGCGAAGCAGAATGGCTCAGTCGATCCTAATCGGCAAATCACGATCGAACAGATTCGGCAGGAAAAGCCTCGCTTCCCGAATAGCCGATTTGAAATTGGGAGGTCTTCTAAACCCAGAGTCACGTCGCGCATTCTCCTCAATAAGTGGCAGCATCAGCAAGAAAAAGAACGCTACCAGAGACGTGAGTACGAAGAGGAGAAGAGGAGGTGCAAAGGAAAAAGGTATGAGGAAGAACAAGAGGCATATGCCCGAGAACGAGAACGTGCACATTGGGATTGTGCTTTCTTCAGACACTGTTGGAACGAAGGTTTAAAGCTGCCTACATGGAATAACTGTCCTGAATGCAATAATAGATTTATTGAATATAGGCAAAATGGTGCCAGTCGCCGATCCGTCCACGAAAGAATTGGAAGGATACATCCTAGTGATGATCGGCGTCTAAAAATATATGAGAATGATGATCAACCAAGGAAAAGACATGCTGAAGAAGAAGATCGTGAGTATGTCTGGCAAAAAGGACAATGGTGTCCACCTGGTTTAAGAAGGAGCCAGAAGAGAAGAGTCCAGCGCCTGAGGAATCAAGAGTTGAAACGAGCAGGAACCAGGTTGAGATCGATATGGCGTCCAAAAGACAAACCTGATGAATCGGGTCATTCGGCTCCTACATGCATGGTATGTTTCTTGCCGAATGAATTCATGGCTCCAGCTAATCAAATTGTACAGGAAGAGATATTGTCAGAAGTGGATGAAGCCGAGCAATGTGGGTTAATGGCACAATTGGTATTGAATAAGCAAGCTATTTTCGAGAAGCCAGTCCAGAATCGGCATATGAAGCCACTGTACTTAAGAGGGTATGTTAACGGAAAGCCACTGACGAAGATGTTTGTTGATGGTGGAGCTGCTGTTAATGTGATGCCATACAACACATTCAGGAAACTTGGCATGAGCCCTGGAGATTTAACGCCGACAAGCATCGTTTTGAATGATTTTGCTGGAAATCCTTCGGACACCAAAGGATGTGTACATGTAGACCTGATGATTGGGTCTAAGATTCTGCTTACAACCTTCTTTGTTATTGAAGGCAAAGGGGCATACAGCTTACTACTCGGGAGAGATTGGATCCATGCGAATTGCTGTATTCCGTCTACTATGCATCAGCAGCTTATTCAGTGGATAGATGATGAAGTGGAAATTGTCCCGGCAGATGATTCAATTAGCGTGGCTAATGTGGAACCAGCCTTCTGGGAATATCAAGGCATAGATTGTTTCTCAGGTAAGGACTGGGGAGAAGGTCCTGTTGAGCCAGTCAGCAGTGATCAACAGCCGATCAAAGCAGTCGGCTCTTTTAGTAATTTTTAATGGATAATCCAATCGATGGGACTGACGGGAAGCTAGGACATGGATTTGTGTCGGCTGATAAATTAGAAGAAGTAGACATTGGAGACGGTGACAAACCAAGGCCGATATTCATCAGTGCTAGCTTGGATTCGGTTTTCAGGGAGAAGTTGATTGAGTTGTTAAAAGAATATAAAGATTGCTTTGCTTGGGATTATTCGGAGATGCCTGGTTTAGATCGTTCCATTGTTGAGCATCGATTGCCGATTAAGCCTGGTTATAAACCTTACAAGCAACCACCCCGGAAAATCTACAAAGATGAAGTGTTGGCCGATGTGAAGAAAGAAGTGGAAAGATTAATAGCAGCAAACTTTATTCGGCCGTGCAGATATGCAGAATGGATCTCTAATATTGTTCCTGTGTACAAGAAAAATGGGAAGATGAGAGTTTGCATAGACTTTAGAGATCTGAACAGAGCTACACCCATGGATGGATATCCGATGCCTATTGCTGATTCGTTGGTTGATGCTGCTGCTGGATATAAAGTGATTAGTTTCATGGATGGTAATGCAGGGTACAATCAAATTTTTATGGCATTGGAAGATATAGCGAAAACAGCTTTTAGATGTCCAGGACATATAGGGTTGTTTGAATGGGTTGTCATGACGTTTGGTTTGAAGAATGCTGGTGCAACTTATCAAAGAGCCATGAATTATATTTTTCATGAGTTGATCGGCAAGATTGTGGAAATATATATTGATGATGTTGTGATTAAGTCATTGGATCATGAAGCACATTTGGCCGACATAAGGAAAACTCTAGAATGCACTAGGAAACATGGGCTCAAGATGAACCCGAATAAATGTGCTTTTGGAGTTTCGGCAGGAGAGTTTCTGGGATTTTTGGTGCATGAAGGAGGAATAGGAGTTGGCAAGAAAAGTATGAAAGCCATTGATGAAGTTGTTCCTCCAACTAATCTTAAGGAATTACAGTCATTACTTGGTAAGATCAATTTCGTAAGAAGATTCATATCAAACTTATCACAAAAGATGTTGCCTTTCTCTTCACTGTTAAAGGTCAGGAAGGATCAGAAGTTTGTATGGGGTGACGAACAACAAAAGGCTTTCGATGAGATCAAGGAATACATGAAAGAACCACCAGTATTGGTACCTCCACAGCTTAACAAGCCTTTTAAGTTGTACGTGGCGGCCGATGCCCAAACTATTGGATCGGCCCTCATACAAGAATTTGAGGGAAAGGAAAGAGTAGTTGCATACCTTAGCCGAAAGTTGCTTGATCCCGAAACAAGGTATTCGGCTACCGAGAAGCTTTGTTTATGTGTTTACTACTCCTGTACAAAATTTCGGCACTACTTACTACATGCTGAATGCATTGTGTATTCAAAATTTGATGTGATAAAGCACATGTTATCTATGCCGATTTTGAACGGAAGGATTGGCAAATGGATTTTGGCTTTGTCCGAATTTGAGTTAAGGTTTGAATCGGCAAAAGCTGTTAGAGGACAGATTATTGCTGACTTCATTACTGAACATCGTGATTCATCAACTAATTTGCTTGAAATTACTCCTTGGGTATTATTCTTCGATGGATCTTCATGTGACAAGGGTGGTGGAGTAGGTATTCTGTTAATTTCGCCAGGAGGAGAGATGTTTGAATTTGCTATTCCTATTCAGCCTACTGTCACTAATAATCAAGCCGAGTATGAAGCATTGCTCAGAGGACTTCAATACTTGAGAGAAGCAAAGGCCATTGCAGTTGAAATTTTTGGAGATTCAGAATTAGTCATAAGGCAACTCAATGGCGAATATGAATGCCGAAACGATATCTTAAGGAATTACTATGAGGAATGCAAGCAAATCTTAAAGGAGTTTCAGTCAGTAATTCTGCGGCATATTCCTAGGAGAGACAATGAAGAGGCGAACAGATTAGCTCAAAGTGCTTCGGGTTATAAAGAGCTTCAAGAAGTTTTTGCTAATGGTGTGTATACTTTCGGGAGTAATCTGACAGAAGATGATTGGAGAAAAGAAATTGTTGATTATCTGGAGAATCCATCCCGAAAGGTGTCTAGAAAGCTCAGGTATAAAGCTTTAAAGTTCGTTCTTCTTGATGATAATTTATATTATAAATCCTTGGATGGGGTGCTGTTATATTGCTTAAATCAAGAGGAAGCAAAAAGGCTGATAAGTGAAGTGCATGATGGGCTGTGTGGAGCACATCAGTCGGCCTACCGAATGAAATGGGTTATTAGGAGATCTGGGTACTATTGGCCCACAATGCTAGAAGACTGTTTTGAATATTACAAAGGATGCCGAGATTGCCAGAGATTTGGAAACATTCAGAGAGTTCCAGCATCGGTCCTGAATCCTATTATCAAGCCATGGCCATTCAGAGGATGGGGAATAGATTTGATTGGCCAGATAAATCCTCCATCTAGCAAGGGACATAAGTTCGTGCTTTTAGCAACCGATTATTTTACTAAGTGGGTTGAGGCGATTCCATTAAAAAAGGTGACATCAGAGAATATGGTTGAATTTGTTAAAGAACATATCATTTACAGATTTGGAATTCCTCAAACAATCACCACAGACCAAGGGACTCAGTTTACATCTTCAGAGTTCAGAAGTTTTGCTGAAAGTATGGGCATCAAATTGTTAAATTCTTCTCCTTATTATGCTCAAGCAAATGGTCAGGCAGAGGCTTCTAACAAGATTATGATCAAAATCATACAGAAGAAGATTGATCAGAAGCCGAGAAAGTGGCATTCGGTACTCAATGAGGCTTTATGGGCTTACCGAATGGCTCCACATGGGGCTACACAGACATCTCCTTATGAGTTGGTATATGGGCATCATGCTATCTTGCCATGGGAGATACAATTAGACTCAAGGAGGATAAAGTTGCAAAAAGATTTAAGTTCCAAAGATTATAGTGATTTGATGATGGACGAATTAGAAGATTTGCATATGATTCGTCTCAGGGCCTTGGAAAATGTTGAGAAAAATAAAATGCGAGTTGCTAAATATTACAACAAGAAGGTGAAAGTCAGGCAATTTGCAGAAGGAGATTTGGTTTGGAAAGCAATATTGCCGATTGGAACTAAATACAGTGCATTCGGTAAATGGTCTCCAAATTGGGAAGGTCCTTTCAGAGTGGTCAGATGCGTGCCTGGAAATGCATATATCCTGAAAACTTTACTAGGAGAGGAGTTTACAGCTGCTATCAATGGGAGATACTTGAAGAAATATTATCCTAGTATTGAGATTGATCGCTGATTGAAATATTCAATGTCAGAACAACTGAAACAGCCGACATTCGGGAAGGAGCCGTCTTCAGAACAAAAATATTGACAGAAGAAGGAATGGCCAATACCAAAGTGTATTGCCCTTAGTACAAATATTTTGCATCATGAGTTTGACCAAGTTATCACAAAAAGGATTGCAAAAGATGAATTTTATTGCCGAAATTCCATGATCCCTAGTACAAACTAATGGAACAGCTTGTTCAGAACAGACTGAGGATGAATGGAATCGGCAATGGCAGCGCCATGAGCATCAAGGCTATTTATGGAGGCCTCAATGTCGTCGATCTCCTCCGGGTTGCCATTGGCGAAGCCGGTCGGTAGCCTGGAGTAGTCGGTGCCGGTGTGCGTCGACATGGCGACTAGACCTGCGGCAGTGCCCAGACGGATGCCGTGCGAGGCCACCTCATCGATACGGCCCGCCACTGCACCAAGGCGGGCTTCTGGCGTGTCCCCAGGAGCATTCACCTTGTTTGTCAAAGACTCGACCAATGTCTTCAGCCGATCGAGTTCGGCGTCGCGATCTGTAGGATTACGAAGCAACGACGGGTTAGTCCAAAGTCAGATTGAAGTTAAGCGAACCGAAGAAATTACCGTCGATGGTCTCGAGCAGCTGCTTGCGCTGGTGTTGCCACTCCAGATCTGCGATCCCGGCTTGTTTGGAGACGACCTCCAGCTCATGCCGAGTATCATCACGTTCCTGCTTGAATCGGCGGGCATCGCTATCTGAGTAGCGCAGATCCCAGTCGGGCCTGGAGGATCGGCTAGATGACTCCGAAGAATCATCTGCTGCAGCCGGAGCCGCAGGCGGGGCAGTGACAGGGTTCCATTGAATGAGCCTGAAAGCACAAGGGAAGTTGGAAATAAGGCGAAATCTGGAGGAAAGGATAAGGAGTGGCAAGCAGTCATCACCTCCGACGAGCGCCGGCACGGCTCCCTTCGGCTTCGTCGACGGCCGGGCGTCTTCTGTTGTTGGACATCAGGATTTCTTGAAGGTTACTGTGCTGGAAGAGGAAAAGACTCAGGCTAGCGGAAAGCTCGATTGAAAGATTTGACGGAAGATTAGGAGCGCTCAAGGTTCTTATTTATGGAACTAACAAAGAGATCGTGGCCGAGGATTAGAGTGCATATTCCGAAGAGTTCGGAAGGTGGAAAGGATTTTCCAATCGGTCGGTTCCCATGTCGTTTGAGATTCTTATCGAGTCGTATTCGGCTTTGACTGGATGAGATTCGGCTATGTCGTAGTTGAAGCGTTTTCGGGTCTGACGCTATTATGGCCAGCTTTGCCGAATGAGTTATCCACAATGGAGAAAAAACAGAGTTAAGAGATGACAAGATTACAGGATTGATAAAACATTCGGCTATTAATTGTTTGTTACAATTACAAACCCAAGAACTTTGAGATTGCATTTTTGGCATTTGATATCATGTTGCTAATGTTCTCTAATAAGTTTTTGTCAGCTTCTTGGGTTCTAGCCAGAGCAGCAAGCTTTGCCTTGAGTTGTTTGTCTTCGTTTAGAGCTGCTAAAGCTTCCTTTCGCCTCTTCTCTGTTAACTTGGGAAGCTCGACTATCTTCTTCTTATCAGCTTCAATTTCGGACGATAGATCTCTCAATTCGGCTTCAAGTGCAGCTTTTCTGATCTCCTTCATTTCAAGTTCAGATTCCAATTTGGTCAGTAATTCCTTGCTGTTCTGAGCTTGAGTATACAGGTCTTTCACAGATTGTTTGGTTGTGGATCTCCTCTGTTCCAGAACTGGTTGAGAAGATTGGTTCTTTAGAGCCTGCTTTACTGCAACGTATTGTTGATCCAAATGAGAGACTGGTTCCAAAGAAGTTTTGATATCGGCAGGGAGTTCTTGGTCAATGGCTTCCAGTGCATCCCTTAAAAGATCAGCATCTTTGACTTGATCTTGGATACTCTTGTGCAGCAAAGCAAGGATATCTTTCAGCTTTGTTTGATTTTCTTCTGACAGAGCTTGGCCAGAAGATGTTTCTTCCCCTTGTTCGGCAACCAAGTCGTCCATAGCGAAAGAATAGCTGGATGATGAAATGGTTTTCTCCTAAAAAATTGTTCTTGCCGAATTAGTAATAGTCTGCTGAATAAAAGAGTAGAGAAAGTTAAAATGATTATGTTTACCTCGTTCCTGACTTCCTGAATAGGAGAAGGAAGCCTTTCAGGCTCAATTGGGGGATTCTGTGTATCTTGCTGAGGAGAAACTGGAAGACTTCTTGGTGAGGATGGTACTTCTGATTGGGGAAGAAGTTGCAAAGCTAAAGATGAATCATGGTGAGAAGGAGAGCTTTCCAAGATTGGATCCATTGAGGATTGTTCTGCAGTTAACAAGAAATGAGTGCCGATGAAAAAGAAGTTAAGAAGATAAAGTGGTAGAATTTTACCAATCAATGAAGCATCGGCAGGATCTGCACTGATTGCTGGTTGCTGTGCTTTGGCCTGAAACCAAGAGGAAATAAGCTGAGTAAAATACCAATGGCATTATGGTCAAAAAAAGAAGGCTCTGACCCTGATAACCTTTTTGCTGCTTGTTCTTTTCTTCTTTACAACTGAGGGGGCAGTTAAAGAAAGGGTTTTCCTCTTGACAGATGATGGTCTAGTAAGTATTGGATCTGAAGAAGCCTGTCTAGCCATCAGCTGAGCCAAGGTAGGAGATTGGTGCCCCAAAGCAGATATTGGGCCTGCAGCTTTATACAAAATTGCCCTGGCAAGAGGGGCAGGTGTTATATCCTGCAAAATGACAGAATCAAAATCAATTGGGGTTAATATTATTGAGACAGATGAAGAAATAAGCACATTACCTCTGCAATTGGCTGATAATCAGGCATTAACTCAAAGCAGAGGGGATGGATTGGCATGTTGAAGATGTGATCATGGAATTCTTGCCACCAGAGAGTGAAGGAAGGATGGGCAGATACTATTGGCACAAAAGGATCAGGTGCGTAGATAGTTCCACAGCATTTATAAGTGAAAATCCTTCTTGTCTCTGTGGAATCTTTGACAATCTCCCTAGGCTTGAGAAATTCATGAAGAAATAGCCTTGGAGGCACTTGGCCACATCCCAACTGTCTAGCCATCATGTTTGGCTGATAATATTCATAAGTGCTTTGAACCAGTCTCCCTCCACAGAATTCGGCTGGCAGGATGCAGGGCTGGATGAAGGCATTGAAAATTGCTATAGATTGTACATCAGTGCATCCAGTCTCAAAGCTGAATTCGCAAGGGAGAGTAAGATTGTCATTGTCCAAATATGGGAACCAAAGAGGATTAGCAAAACCTCTGAAGAAGAGCTCAAACAGTTCACCAATGTTCTTGTTGATAGGTACAGTGGAGGCAGCTTCTCCATAGGTTTGACAACCTTTGGTTCTCCGGGTTTCTCCTTCTTTATAATTGATTGAAGGGAAGTCTCGGCTGTTGAGATCAATAGCAACGATTTGGTGCATGTACAATTGCAGCCACATTTGGACAAACCACCAGGGACCATTGACACAGGGGATTTTCTTGCTAGTGTGCATCAGGTGGGTGGTTTGGTTGAGCATATGGTAAACACTTCCCAGGAGGTATTTCCCAAGTGGGATGACTTTTCCAGCAGCCAGCTCTTCAGCCATCACGATATGATTCAAGGTTGGCTCATTGGCTTTGCCACAAAAGACTGATCTGCATAGCCACATATTCAGGAAAGCTCTGTATTCGACATCAGTCAGAGGACCATCAGACATATGATTCTGGATATATCTCTTGTATCCAACCCCTGTTCTTACTCCTGTCTGCTTGGAGGAACCTTTATGGTCATATGGGTACACAGTTCCTGTAACATTCAGGCCGGTCATCATGTAGACATCGGCTAAAGTAGGGGACATTGGGCCATGGCCGAAAAGAAAAGCATTTGCACCATTGGACCAAAAATGGCAAGCTGCGATCAGGAGGTTCTCATTCTTTGGTGTTTCTGCTAGTGACAGCTCCAGACAATGAGAAATATACAGCTGGTCCCAGTTCTGTGTTTGGGGGCTTTTATCGTCAGACATCCTTTTGTACCAATTTCTCCATCCGGCAATTGGGGGCAAAGGCCAGTTCTTGAAGGCGTCTTGCCACTCATGAGATTTTGTCAGTGAAATCTTGAAAGGAATCCGCTGAGATTCGGCCGCAATGATTTCAGAAGGATCTGAATCTCCTACGGGACCAAGGAAGTAGGATGGAGATTTTTCCTCAACGGGGATGAGGATTTCGGCAGCTAGGGCCTATCAAGAATGGAAGGGGATGAGAAGAAATTTAAGATGCAAATCGAAAGAAGAATGCCGAATGTGCTTGAGGGGATTAAAGCTTACCTGGAGGGCAAAGTCTTGGTTCGCCATTTGAAGATTGAATCTTGAAAGTCGATGACCTAGGGTTCGGATCCAGATGAGAGCTCCAAAGATTCAAAGAGGAGAAGCGGGTGCCGAGCAGAACTAGCTTGGGAATGTTGAGTGCTTCTGGTCAATTCCGAGATAAAATGACCTTTTATCCCGAAATTGAAGGGGCATGTGTTGACACCAAAAATTGGCACCAGGAAGAGGCTGACATGTGGGCCGGAATTATCAAAGAGATATCATTCGGCAAAGGAGTTTTTTCCAGAAGCATTCGGCAAAGACGTTCTGCGGTCGGGAACGCATCGTCATTCGGCAAGAGAACTGTTCCGCAAAAGGCATTCGGGAGCGCGTGATGACGTGGATCAAGTATAAGGAAAAGGCTGGTTTGACTTGGAATGCAAGGCGGATACGGTGCTCCGGCGTTTATCTTTTGTAGGAAATAAATAATGTAATCGTAATCGATTAGGAGTCGTGTCGAAACCTGGGTATAAATATAAACCCATGGTAGTTGTAAAAAACACATCCAATCAATCATACAACAAACCGGCCCCGTGCCAACTTCGAGTCCTTTAGTCGAGTCGTCGAGTTCTTCGAGAGGAATCATCGATCCGTCGACCTCCGTAAGTACCGGCAACCCTGCGCCATGCCTAGTATCATGCGGTGGATTTAGGCTCTGGTTCAGGAAGGTTCCATTGTTAGATCATGAGCCATGCGGTGGGCTAAGTTCTAGCTTGGAACAATTTATCGGCTCTGTTGGATTTTGGCAAGATCCGATAGATTCATTAAGTTACCGTGTGTTGCTCTGGATTTTACCTTTGTGTTTAAGTTCATTACAACACTCTTTTGCCCAGTCTAGGTTGATTAGATTCGGTTCCAGCTCACAATGCTCTGTTTTTCCATAGCCGAATTCGAAATCAATCTAGATTGCTACGTGTTGCGGGTTCAAGCTTGTTGGTCTTGCGTAGATCTTGACAGAACCGGGTATCATGCGGTAGATGCAGGTTTTTGGGTCGTCTTAGAGCTAATCATCCGGTGGATTAGAATTCGATTCGATCTGATAGATCTATCATCATCGACGAAGCATGTTCCTTCTTCATGGAACCCGATTCGGCTATTTAGCTGTATTCGGCAGTATCGCCACGAGCGAAATATGTCCATGGTTTTGTTTTAAGTAAAGAATGCTTTTGGCCTTCCAAGATTAGAGTGTATCATGCGGTGGATTGGTCTATTCTTGGTTGGTGGTGTGATTCCAAGCAAGTCGTATCATGCGGTGGATTAACTTGCTTGTTTCACGCCCGACGGATTGGAAAGTACCTAGACATGCGGTAGACTAGTGCTTTTAATCTATGCATTCTTGTTTATTATGAAATTATGGTCATATCTTCGTCCTTTTATTTATGTATCATGCTCTGTTTCTCGTTAATCGGCTGTGAGTATGTGCATTACAATGTTCATTCAGTCAAATGCCGATCTTTCGTCATGCTCACGTCACGCATTCGGCAGTACGCTTCCTGCGTGCTTTGCCGATTGCCGAATGATGCTTTAGCTGCCATTCGGCAGTGCGCTTCCTGTA
This sequence comes from Echinochloa phyllopogon, assembly GCA_033239725.1. Lineage (NCBI taxonomy): Eukaryota > Viridiplantae > Streptophyta > Magnoliopsida > Poales > Poaceae > Echinochloa > Echinochloa phyllopogon. The sequence goes on along the minus strand of BTCW01000018.1, from coordinate 24,029,045 downwards.
TGCTTTGCCGATTGCCGAATGATGCTTTAACGCCGACAGATAGCTTCCCTGTAGCTATATGTCGTTCGAAACTGGCTCCGTAGCCGTAAATATGGAACTGACTGGTATTACCCGGTACGTTCCAGGTGTTATCTAAACATCTTTCCTCCCTTTGTCAGTTTCAGGAAAATTGACTGGCACGCTTTCGGATTCAAACGCTCGGGCCACGTGTGAAGCCAGCTAATTCGGCTTGCTGTGTGCTTGGCGTGAGGTGCGGATTTTACGTCAACACTTCCGGTTCAGGAGCAAAGCATAACCCTCCCTAGTGAGTCGCGTATCTTAGCAAAGCCTACCGCTCAAGAGGACCGGGCTATATCTCGTCAACCGCCGCACCTCTTTCCCCTTTCGGGTAAAACTATCCCAAACCAGAATACCTAATTAGTCAGTCAAAGCCAGAGCCACATAGCACTTATGGTTGCACTGTTTTCCTGGGTGGTCGCTCCATGTTCCAATTAAAAGATGTGATCTTGTCATTATTTAATTAAAAGATAATAGTGGAACATAGAGTAGGGGTTTCATTAGACCAATCACAGTTGAGCAACTAAGCACCATCTACCGGTCAAATTAATTTAATGACCCAGCTGCAAGGTGTGGTAAAATAGACTAGGAAATCCTTAATGGGACCCAGCAATATTAATGCAAGCGATAAATAAACAGTGTAATTAAAATGCATGTCATTTAGGTACAAACGAGCATGATCAAGGAATACTTGCCTTCTTCCCAACCCTGCTGCTGCTCAAACTCTTCAACAGCTGGTTCTTCGAACACTTCCTCGAACGGCGCGTTTCCTATACGCATCACACGAACACATACAAGAAAAAAATACAATAAATAAGAAACAGAAGAAAGCAACAACATAAAACTAATCTACGCGTTACCACGAACGCGTGAGCGCGAGAATCACTAAAATCAGAGTTAAAACGCAAAGATATGGCTTTTCTAAGGTTCAGGGACTTGCTGGCGAAGTTTTAAAAGTTCCAGTGGCTTAACTGCGAAAATCCGAGAGCTAAAACATAATTTTGTATAAAACTACGAGGGTTTTCATGTAAAAAGCTAAAACTTAGACCTCGGGCACAATTTTAAAACTTGCAGGGGCTAAACCGAAAGAAAAAGGACCTAAATTGAATTATTTTTGAACGGGGCTAGGACCGCGGGTTGATTCGCAAAACTTGGAGGGCCTTTTTGTAAAACGGCCTATGTTGACCGGTACTCGGCTCGGATTGACTCGAAGCTCGGCGCCTTGGATCGTAGGATCTCGATCCGACGGCCGGGGTCAGATCGGCAAAGGGCTTCGCCGGCGGGAGAAGTCTAGCGGCGGCGCCGCTAGAGAGCACGGCGGCGCATCGCCGGCGCATCACGATAACGCGCTACGGTGCACCAAAACGAGCGCGATTTGGACGGGGAGCACGAGAAGGACAAGGCGAACTCACCCAGCTAGAACAAGTTGGGGAAGGAGCCTCGTCGGCGGCCGGCGACGACGAATGTCGGCGGCCGGCGACAACGAATGGCGGCGGCGGCACTACGAGGAACGGCGACGAGCGGATTAGCACGGTGCACGACCAAAATCGGAGCAAGAACGCGATGGGTAGCTCCGGGGCTTCAAGGCGAACCTCCCGACGTGCTTCACGGCGAGGGCGAGGCTACGGCCGCGATGTTCGACGGCGGCGGCGACGGCGGTCCGAGGCGGCGGCGCTAGGGCTTCGTGAGGGCGGTTGGCGTGCGTGAAAAGAGCGGGGGAGAGGGCGGAGCAACGGTGCGCGAGGAAAAAGAGGCCAAGGCGCCTAGGCGGGCACGCCTGAATCGGAGGGGGCGGCGCGGTTGAGCCCGGGTCGGACTCAAGCTCGAGTCCGGCTCGGGAAGACGGTCCTGACAGGCGGGCCGCGCCTGTCATCGACGCAGAGAGGGAGAGGGGCGCGGAGCGGGCCGGCGTGAGGAGCTGGGCCGAAAGGGAACTTGGGCCAGGGAAAGGGAAGATGGCCCAAAGGGCTGGTCGGCCGAAAGGAAAAGAAAGGAGGGGCAGAGATGAACTGGGCCAAGAGTTGGAGGGGCAAAAGCGAACTCGACAGAAAACAACTATTCTAAACATCAAACAAATTCAAATTAAATTCGAATTTAAACATAATTTAAATTCCAACTTAATTGAACAGCAAGCAAAAGACAAATGCAACAGCATGAATGCATCAATAACTTATTTTGACCAAAATTATTTAATATGATATTTAAATTGATAAAAGGCTAGAAATTCCAATTAAATCATAGAAAATTTATTTAGGCCTTAATAAATCCTAGAAAATTCAGAAATTGCTACAATTTAATTGTGATGAATTTTAGGGTGTTAAAGCAACAATCAACGACACGAGCACAACATGCAGCTAAACAAGCAAGCAAACAATATACAACTAAGAACAGTACACCAATCAAAATAAAAGCTTTAAAAGAGCACGCTAAAAGATAGGGCTTGGTTCTATGGTCACGTGAGTGCAAGAATCGCTGAAAACGGAGCTACAGTTGAAAAGATACAACTATCAGAAGATTTGAATTATAAAAGAAAATAAAAGACTATATGCTTGATTAATTTTAATTAAATAAATAATGTAAAATATATTTCGGAGAAACATCTTATGTTGGAATTAATTTAATTATATTTGAATTTCTAAAACTGGGATAAAACTTAATCATATTTTATTTATAATTATTTATGTACAAATTATACAAAATTAAATCTTTATTTGGAATAAAACATGTGAGAGCATCTAATCAAATAAATTTATTATTCATGTTCAACTAGTCATTTTATTATTAGAAATAAATTATAGTAACATTGGTCGTATTAATTTTATTTGTAAGCACCGAGTATGAGCCTAAATTGCTTTTAATTAGAAAAGCTAGTTAAAGTAAGCATTAATCAAATTAATATTATTTTATGAATCCGAGGTATAAGTCTAATTAGATCTTACTATGAAAACATGATTAAATAGAATTAACCAAATTAATTGGTATTATAGAAGACCGATATGTAAACCCTAATTTGCTTTTATTTAGAAAAGACATTTAAATAGATTTTAGTCAAATTAATTCCAAACTAAATTATAAATATAAAAATTATGATGTACATCAGCACTAACGCGTAGTTTAAGTCGATGTGAAGTTAACACAACGAGAACAGATCGAATTGGAGTTAGAACGCGCAATCTACGCTTAAAACGTGGCTGCAGGGACCTATACGTAAATAACCATAGCCGAGAGGGGCTACCAAAGGAGATTCGCAAGGCACAGGGAACAGTGCATGCAAATCGAGTTATCCTCTGGGTTAGATCTATAAAAGTGCCTTAGGTTGGGCTGGACTGCACGAATCTAAAGGATATAAGGGGTTTCTCGCAAAACCGCCAAGACAGGAAAGGAACTAGGAATTTCGTGTTTTCCCGGGGGTCTAATCGCAAAAGGAGGCGTCTTCCTCCTTGAGACAGCACAGGGGCTCCTCGCTGGCGCTCCCAGCGGTGTTGCTCGCCGGCAATTGGAGGGTCCGAGGACCTAGGCCATGCGCGCAAGAGGGAGTGGGGCTCAAGGGAAAGTCGGGGGAGGTCTCACCGGAAGCGGGGATCCATGGAGGCGGCCGGCATTCAGTGCAAGGTGGAGGCAGTGGCCGGCGAGCACGAGGAGGTGTGTTCCGGCGGCGGTGAGGCGACGGCGAGTGGTGGGTTCGATGCGGCTCGACGCGGTGGAGCTTGTGGACGCGGTGGCCTAGCCCGCCGGCGTCCGAGGCGGAGACTCGACCACCAATGGCGGAGGCGGCGGCGCGGGGTCGTCGGCGCATGCGTCGGCGGCGCTTGGCCGAGGAAGCAAGGTGCAACGGGGAGGGTGGTGCCTAGGGTGCGAGGCTCGGAGCGGCTCGGGGCGCGCGCGGTTTATAGGAAGCGCGGATGCTGGGGGATGGAAGGCGGCGGCGGCGCTCCGTGGTTTGCGGCTGCGGCGCACGAGCAGGGGAAGGAAGGAGGGGGCACCGTGGGATGGGCCGCATGGGCCGGGAGGGAGAGGCGCGCTGGGCCACGCGAGGAGAAGGGGGTAGGTGGGCTGGCGCGCACGCGGGAGGGCTGGGCCGAGAGGGAAGAAGGGGAGTTGGGCCAGGGCGGCTGGGCCGCGAGGGAAAGAAGGAGGAGGGGCAAAAGCGGACCAAGGGAAAGAATTCGAGGGGTGAAAGCGGATTAGGCCGGTCTGGGTTTTATTTTCTTTTTCTGTTTATTTTCAGAAATTGTTTTTCATGCAAAGATAAATCTAGAAAATTCTAGATAAATCATTTAAGCCTCGAAAAATGCTCTGAAAATTCCAAGAAAAATCCCGAAGATAGATTTGGACATGAGGAACCCAAATAAAATATTTGAAGCTCATAAAAAAGATTTTAGCACCTTCCAAAAATTGGAATTATCTAAAGGAAAATCAGAATAAATCCTAGAAAACTCTGGAAAATTCCCTGAAGGCTTCTAAACGTATTTTAGAAACTTTACACGCATAAAACCACTAATTGCAACCGGCATGAATGCAAAGCACACAATGTTAAACCTACATTGCTTTATTTTAATTTTGGAAAAAATATTTTTCCTGTACTAAATTCCCTGTTAATTATATAAAGCTTGGAAAAAAATTAGAAAATTGAGAAAATCATTGTATTAATTATGCTAACAAAACATATCCTAAAATCCAAAAATTTTGGGGTGTGATAGCTAGGGAGGAACAAGTCACCTTAAAAGGGAGAGCCACCCTTCCCCTATCAGACTAGTCTTTGGGGACGAACGGTCCTTTTCCCCGAGGCGTGTGTCATAGTGCGGTGCTAAGATTGTCGAGGCACAACAAGAGGTCCTAGGGGCGTTGTAGCCGGATCGGTGTGTCATATTTTCGGCTACCGATACTAAGATTATAGGGGCCAGATTGTGCGTATCTGTAGCTGGATCGGTGTGTCGGGCTATTTATCCAATCCCACCTGGGCCGGACTCATCATCTCCTCTCCCTCTCTCTCTTCTATCCTCTCTCATCTCTTCTGCCTTTTCGCCGCACCCACCCCCGACATCTTCGCCTCCCCTGCGTGCTCATCCCCTCCGCCGGACCCTACCCTCCTCCCTCCTCGCCACCGCCCCCTCCCACTGCCGCGCCTCGCCGGCCTCCTCCCTTCCCCTACCCGCCGCCCCCTCCCACTGCCATGCCCCGCCGACTTCCTCCCCTCCCCCTCCTCGCCGCCGCCTCCCGCTGCTCCGCCCCGCAGGCCCCCTCGAGCTGCTCGCCCAAGCGGAGCGCGAGCTCGCCCGCGTCGAGGCCGAGGGCGACGCCCGCGCGCGGCCGACGACAACCTCTTCCACGCCCTCCTCGCAGCGCGCGGCGGGGACTTTGACGAGGCGATGAGGCGCTACGCGGCGGTCGTGCGGGCCAACCCGTCCGAACGCGTCGGCGAACACGACAAATGAGCGTGGCGGCTTGGGCGAGCGACGCGTGGGAGGTGAGCGCGGCGGGCGGCTCGCGTGGGGGCCGGCGGCGCACCTGCATCCTCCCCCCCCCCCCCCGCCGCCCCCTCCCCTTCCCGGCCGGTGGCGCGCCTGCATCGGCCCCCTCCTCCCCGTTGCCGTCGCCGCGCCCTTCTCCTCCTTCTTTATCGCGGCGCACCACTGGCGCCGCTTCTCTGCCATCGTCGCCACGGCAAACGCATCCGCCTCGGCGCCCTGCATCACGACGGGGTGGACACTTGAGGGAGTGGCCGGGGGATCTGGGCAGGCGGTGCGAGGCGGCCTATGGCTACGGGGGCGGGGCGCGCGATGCGGTGGGCAGAAGCGTGGAGGCATTGCGGCGGGCAGAGCGGCGCAGTTGGCGCGGAGGCGATGCGGCAGGCGGATCGAGGCAACGGGCCGATCGAGGTGACGGGCCGATCGAGGCGACGGGCCGACGTGGCGTTTAGCGCATGGATCTCTACGCCGCTTGATTTACCGATCACCGGCATGAACGGAAGCATACCGATTAGCTCACAGGCTCCCGCTGCAGGTCCCAAAACGGGATCCCGCACGACATGCATGCCACTTGACGCATACCGTGCTGGATCCCGTACCCCGGTGTGAGTAATCTTAGTCTGTTCAAACATGGTAGATATTTGTTAACTCGTGTTTCTCCATCCAGCTGCGAGCGCAGCAATTGCATATTTGCATGTCCCTCTCTATCACAACCGTGATGCAACTACAGAACAAATACTCTCTAGTGATGAACTATTGAACGTACTCCCTCCGTATCACATTTAGGGTGTGTTTGGTTGGGCTGTGGCTTTCGAAAAAGTTGTTTTAGGCTGTGGAGAAAAGCAAAAGACCGTTTGGTTAGAGGTGTTGTGGCTTTTACAAAAAGTAACTAGTGGACCCCATATGTCATTCAAATTCCCCCTCTCCCTCTGTGACTGATGAGTGGACCCCACTCATTAGCCCCTTCTTCTTCCTCCCCTGCTCCATTGCAACTGACCAACGATGGAGGCCTGCCTCGGCACGGGGGCCGCCGTGGAGAAGCTAGCGGAGGAGTGGGGGCTGCACGTGGCGCGGCCGGCGAAGCTGACGGATCTGTTCGCGTGTGCGAGGAAGGGCCGCCGGAGCCTGGAACGCATGGCACACATGGCCCTCGGCCCGAAGATGCGGCTGGCGCGGCTGCCAACGGGGGCGGACTGGGGCAGACATGCTGCCTGCAGAAGCACTGAGGCGGCAGGGGCTCTCCGTGCCTCCAAGGACAGTGGCCCCGTCGCCGTCATCGGGTCGGCTGAAGGTCCTTGTTTGGTTTTGGTAATTGAGTGACAACTTAGGTGGACTAATATGTGTTTAAGTGAAATACACAGGTGATTAGTCCACATGTGATTATGTGATGAAGGAGCTCATTGCATATGGGGCATGACATGGAGTCATGTGACTAAGTGGAGAAGATCAAGACAAAACTTGGTTTGATGGACCAGTTGCAAGTGTGAAGGGCAAGTTAGAGGCTAAGCACTGGACCGCGTGGCGGGATGCTTGAGAAATGACTTGGCGCCGATGGACCGTTGCAACGGTGAAAAGCAAGTGGAGTCAAGATCGATGAACCAATATGTCTCATGATGATATGAAGTGGATGATATCATTTGTGATGATGTTGGTGCATGTGTTGCATCAACATGGGAGAAGGTGAAATGGAATGCGCAAGGAAAAGGTATAACCAATAGGCATTTCATTTAACCGGTCATAGGTGAGTTGAGATGTTTATGACCGGATTTAGGATAGATGGCCGTACTATCAAGAGGGGCAAACTTGTTTGCATATCGGTCATCTAGTGCCACTTGAGATATCTAACTTTGCGATGTTGCTAAGATCGAGTGGCATGGTGAAGAGAGTGAAAAACCCTTTGAGAAATGTTTGTGAAAATGCTAACTCACTCACACATAAGGAGCTACACTTATGGGGTTAGCACATTTGCAAAGCGGTTGATGAAATTGGTTGATGGCCATGGGTTGTGGTGATCTTGGTATGCAATTCTGCTTTGATCCAAAAGTGTTTTGGATCAAGAATTCAGTTGGGTTGGATAGCCCTCTGAATGAGCTTTCCATAGAGTCCAAGATCACCTAATTTGGACATCGGAGCTAAAAGTTATGGGCGTTTTACCGAGTGTCGGCTGTGCTGAAAATAGAGTGGCGGACGGTCCGCGAATACTGCGGACGGTCCGCGAAACAGTCCGTAAAATCGCCCGGTTTTACCAGAAGGTTCGGGGGTTCGAGATCTAGGGGGTCGGATGGTCCGCGGGTGACTGCGGACGGTCCGCGGATGACGAGTTTTTGACCGTTTGGATCTCAACGGCTAGTTTTTTTGAATGGCGGACAGTCCGGGAATGCACCGCGGACGGTCCGAGGTAGCCGTTAGAGCTCGGGAAAAGTGTGTAACGGCTAGTTTTCCCCTCCCCTCTATAAATAGAAGGGTGCCTGGGCTTTGGAGAAGGTTGAGCACCTTGGGAATGTGTTTCCCATGGTTGTGCTTGCCTTGGGAGTCCACTAACTCACTTGTTCATGCGAGATTGCGAATCCATTGCGAGTGAGTGCGAATCTAGTGCATTGCTTTGAGAGATTGCATCGAGTGGCACTAGGTGTTCATGTTGCAAGTCGGTTTGCTTGTTACTCTTGGAGGTTGCCACCTCCTAGACGGCTTGGTGGATTGAGGCTCCGTTCAAGCACGCAAGGAGATTGTGCGGTGCTCCGGAGAAGGATTTGTGAGGGGGATTGTGCTCACCCCGCGGGGATCGCGAAGAGCAACTCTAGTGGAGCGTGTCATTGAGTTACCTCACTTGCGAGTGGTGTCTTGGTGTGCCTGGGAGTGGCCAGCGGCTTGCGAGCTTTGCCCAAGAACCATCGAGGTGTTGGTCGACACAACGAGGACTAGCTTGGTGGCAAACAAGTGAATCTCGGGATAAAAATCACCGTGTCAACTTGTCTACTCTTCTCGGTGGTTTGCACTTCTTGATCACAAGCATTGTATTTACATCTTATATATCTCGTGCTTGTGTGGTTGCTCTTACAATTAGTTGGCATGTGTAGCTTGCTAGTTGTCTTCTTGCTTGTGTAGCTAGAAGTAGTGATCTTGTGACTAATTAGCTTGTGTAGCTTAATTAGTATCCTTGCTTAGTTTGTGTAGCTAAGTAATTTGAGCCTTTGGATTGAACTTGTGTAGTCTTATCCATTGAGCATTTCTAGTGAGCTTAGGAGCTTTGTGCTTTTGCTTACTAGTTGTGTAGGAGCTCCCCGGTGTGCGAAGTACTAGCGGCATAGGTTTGTGTGACCTTGCTCCTAGAATTGATTAGGTGAGCTCATGCTAGCTTCGCACCTTCTTGCTTATTTGGGATCTTTTATAAGGTGCTAGTGAACATAGATAGAGGGGTGTAGTCTTGGATAGACCGATAGTTTTAATTCCGATGTTGATTCGGTTAGCCGGCGCGATAATTTTTAGAAAGGACTATTCACCCCCCTCTAGTCCGCCATCTCGACCCTACATCGGCGCCCTTGGGGACGGTGACGACGAGCTTGCCCTCGGCGTAGGTGGCAGTGGCGCGACGCGTGCAGGGCGGGAGACGGAAGCGCCACCGGTCGAGCTCAAACACCGTGGCCCCGTCATCGTCGTCGTCGCCGTGGGTGCTGCCGGAGGCCAGGTCCCAGACGATGACCTTAGTGACCACCGGGTGGATCTCGACGGCGTCCGCGCGGGCGCTTGCAGGGGAGAACCCATCGACGACGTTGGTGATGGACCGCAGTGCGGTTGCATCCTCCTCGACCGAGACATCGGCGCCGGCCGTGAACGGGAGCTCCAACACCTTGGCGAAGATGTGCAGCGGGGGGAGGCGGGCGGGGGGGGGGAGGCGAGTGGAGGGAATGGGCGACGGGGAAAAAAGAACCAGGAGAAGCGAACCATTTTTTCATAACCAGTGGTAGGTGGACAATTTGTACTCCTAAAAGTCAGTGAAAGTAGAGTAGGAGGTGCTTTTAGATTTGTACTAGAGCAAAAGCATATAGAGCTTTTTGGCCCTTTGGTTGGCTTTTGGCTTTTGTAAAAGCAAAAGCATGTTGGAAAGTCCAACCAAATGGACCCTTAGAAGTTATTTTGGACAACAACATGGTCTCTAAAATGTAACTTTGACTTCTTATTGTTACAAAAAATATTTATTAAAAAATAATATATGTGTACTTTTATAAAAATATTTATTAAGACAAATCTATTCATATAGTTTTTATCCTTCCAAACTCAATGATTTAAAAGTTATTCATGATTTATATTCTTAATGTTTGACTAAAACCTTATACAAAAAGATTTTTAAATGTGATACGAGGAAGTACGAAGTAAACAGGATTCACGTACAGGTAACAAGTGGACTGAGGAACTCGTCGGAGTTCTCGACCGAAGCTTCGCCGGGTATTGGTAAACCGGCGGTAACTTTTTCACCATGGGATACAACTTTTCGAGATCTATGTGTGGATTGTTTAATATGCCTCCGCATCCGCACCTGTGCTGTGTGCCTGCCTACCTTCAATGGACCGGGTTTTGCCTGGCCACCAGGCACATTGCCAACCCACAACGGAGCCGGATTTAGTGACTTACCTTCAGCAGATCATGGCGTAACTGGCGCCTAGGCATCCGACGTCCAAATAGGATCCAACAGCTGCAAGCGTTTAGATGTTCAGGTCTTATCTTTTCACCCAAAAATAATGCAGACCATGGGTGGAGGAAAGACAGAGCGCTGGCAGACAATCCTCGTAGTTTTACACAAAATTATGTTTTAGCCCTCGGATTTTCGAAGTTAAGCCCTTGGAACTTTTAAAACTTCGCCAGCAAGACCCTAAACCTTAGAAAAGCCATATCTTTTGCGTTTTAACTCCGATTTTAGTGATTCTCACGCTCACGCATTCGTGGTAACGTGTAGAATAGTTTTGTGCTGTTGTTTACTTCTGTTGGAATTGTTTGGTGTATTGTTTCTTATTTATTGTATTGTTTTCTTGTATGTGTTCGTGTGATGCGTATAAGAAACGCGCCGTTCGAGGAAGTGTTCGAAGAACCAGCTGTTGAAGAGTTTGAGCAGCAGCAGGGTTGGAAAGAAGGCAAGTATTCGTTGATCATGCCCGTTTGTACCTAAATGACATGCATTTTAATTACACCGTTTATTTATCGCTTGCATTAATATTGCTGGGTCCCATTAAGGATTTCCTAGTCTCTTTTACCATACCTGGCAGCTGGGTCATTAAATTAATTTGATTGGTAGATGATGCTTAGTTTGCTCAACTGGGATTGGTCTAATGAAACCCCTGCTCTATGTTCCACTATTATCTTTTAATTAAATAATGAAAAGATCACCTCTTTTAATTGGAACATGGAGCGACCACCTAAGAAAACAGTGCAACCATAAGTGCTATGTGGCTCTGGCTTTGACTGACTAATTAGGTATTCTGGTTTGGGATAGTTTTACCCGAAAGGGGCAAGAGGTGCGGCGGTTGACGAGGTATAGCCCGGTCCTCTTGAGCGGTTGGCTTTGCTAAGATACGCGACTCACTAGGGAGGGTTATGCTTTGCTCCTGAACCGGAAGCCTTAGCGAACTATCACTTATTAGAGTATCTTTGTAAAGGTCTCATAGTGAAACCCAGTATTCGGTCCACGTGGTGTGGGAACGGTACATGCTTTCGGGCAATGGGAATCACTGCTTATGGTGAATGTGTACAACCTCTGCAGGGTGTAAAACTATTATAACAGCTGTGCTCACGGTCATGAGCGGCCTGGACCCTCACATGATTAATCTATCTGAATATGATCTAAACTGTGGTTACCTGAATCTGATGAGTTTATGTCATTAATTTAATTGTGGTTGGTATATACTTATATCTGCTAGTAAATAGATGCTTAATAAAATTTGACCCACTAAAAGTGCTTAATGTAGCTATCCTTCAGCCTTCCACTTTATAAAGCCTAGCATGTCATTTATTTTCATACTTTGCTGAGTACGACATGTGCTCACGCTTGTTTATTTATATTGCATCGACCACACTCGGACTGCTGCTCAGATTGGGAAAATTTTGAGGATTATACTACTGATTTTGAGGAATTCTAGGGGAGTCCTCTAGTCAACTGCCTGTGGAGATGGAGTTATTTCGGTTCGTTTAGTTAAACGTTTATTTAAGTCTTCCGCTATAACATTTGTGTCAACTCTGAGGTTGTAATAAATATACTTTAATACTCTTCCGTATGCATGGTTATGGGTATTCACTTGTGACGTCTACCATATGTGTGTAATCTTGATCCTGGCGCACATATGAGATGCATCTGGTTTTATTCCTAAAACGGGGTGTGACAAAAGTGGTACTAGAGCTGTGTTGACTATAGGACAAAAACCTAGATAGCAATGGTCATTCTTTAAGGATTAATTTGCTTAATCAGTTTTGCTTTAATTATCCTTGCTCTCATTTTACTATATTCTTACTCTTGATAATGTATCTCCCCCTTGCATTTTATTTTATTTCTATCCTATTTTAATTTATTATCTTACATTGTCTTGATATCTATAGATTTGTTCTAACCCCTCTTTCTTTCTAACCCATAGATGGTTTTGACTAGACAATGTGCTCGTAGAATGGCTAGAACTCCTTCCCCTTCTTCCACCCTCGTCAGTGCACGAAGAAGAAGATGCTGAAGAGGTGGAGCTGGAAGTGAATCAGGAGGAGCACGCTTCAGTAGCATCAGCAGTGGGAAGTGTTGGACCCCCTCCGCCACCCGCTAGGTGGACTGCGTCGGTTCACTACCACACTGGAGACCATGCTCACTTTTCGATGCTACTACGGACGATGTGCGCTCGTCTTCACTATCATGTGGAGATAGAATACCATGGAAGAAGAAGAACCCATTCAGAGTACCCAGAGGAGTGGGATGTGTCAGTGCACATCCGTGAGGCTGACTATGAGAATGGAGGAACCAAGGAGATTGGAGTGCACCATGCTATCGCCACTAGAGCAACTTTTGAAGTTGGAATTGAGGATGCAGCTAGACAGGCACTCTCCGCGCTTTGCTTTGAGGAGACTGCAGTGGGGGATTACACCTCTTGGGCATATCTTCCTAAGAGACAGCCAGACACTCTAGAGGGTGTGGTGCCACAAGTCCCCGGAGTGCTGAGTTCCACGCTTATCAGTCAAGTGGCATTTACTATGATGTTGAACTCGCACATGGATCGCACTGCTAGAGAACTAAAGAGGGTGCGTGAAGAACTACTGCTGAACGAAGGAAGAACAAGAGGCTTAGAGCTGAACTCAGGGGAGAAGCACCCCCACCTTTAGATGAAGTCGATGAAGATCGAGCAGCTCACTTTCCACCCCACCTTTGAATCCATTTGGATCACCTAGTTGCACCACCTTTACCCAATAGGTTAAGTTGCCCTCCTATTTATTAGCTTGGTATGTTTAGAATCGTTGAGACTCGTGCGTAGCGTGTGACGAGTCTTGTTCTAAGTGTGTTAGAGATGCTTGTTTTTGTGCCAAGTGTGTGGTTTGGTTCTTTGTAATGATTGCACTTAATTTGTGGAGTGATGACCACAATTAAGTATTATTAAATCAATAAATTTAGCTAGTTTGGGTTTTATCTCAGTCCCTGTTTTCATTAGCTAGTTACTCCATTATCTATTTTATTTTATCTCTCATATAAATCTTATCATGCTCCAATCTGTTCTCGTTGCTACTCAATATCCTGGTACTGTTTGATTTAATTCTGAAGCTACAGAAATCTGATTGACATGAAACTAGTTGGGTTGGATTAAGGACTGGATAAGCTATGTTTTGAGAATTTTTCGTGATTTTTGGACATTCTGACAGGAAGACACAGGTGTTTCATTGGAGCATTCAGAATCTGTCTCGAGTTCTGATGTGGTTGTCTTAATTATTTAATATCTCGAGTTAAGAAGTTCGATTGAGTTGATTCAAGTTGAGTTAGTTTCAGAATTTGGTAATCTACAATCTGACAAAAGATCATTATTTTTGGATGTTCAGAATAAAAGTTATGCCTGTTTCATTGTGATGCACTGAATCTGCCTTTGAAATAAAAAATTCTTATCTGTGTTGAATCTTTATATGCATGCTTTTATCTGCCACCGTCTGAATCTCATGTTTCTAACCATCAGATGGTGAACACCAGGTCTGGGAGTGGAGAGGATCGACCAGCTGTGATTCGCCAGGGACGTGCCAACCCCAATTCCAATTCCCCGCCGAATCAAGCACCACCCGCCGCAATGGACCAATCCTTGCCAACTAGACTCAGATCCTCCAGAACTTGGCTACTGCTATGGCAGGCATTCAAGCTCAGCTGAACAACAACAACAACAACCACAACAACAACAACAATCAGCCAAGGGACAAGCATCGGGAGTTCATGAGCCACAAGCCCCCTACCTACTCCCATTCTTCAGATCCTCTTGACGCTGATGATTGGTTGAAGACCGTTGAGAAGAAGTTGTACATGGCTCAGTGTACTGAGAGGGAGAAGGTCTTGTATGCTTCAGGTCGCTTGGAGGGATCAGCTTCAGATTGGTGGGATGCTTACCATGCTGCTCATGCCACCCCTAATGCTATCACCTGGCAGGAATTCAAGGACAGCTTCAGGAGTCATCATATCCCTGCTGGTGTCATGAAGCTAAAGAAGAAGGAGTTCCTCTCTCTCAAGCAATGGGGGATGTCAGTCAGCGAGTACCGGGACAAGTTCATTCAGTTGTCTCGTTACGCCCCAGATGAGGTGAAGGAGGATGAGCAGAAGCAGGAGTTATTCTTGGAAGGATTGATCTCACCGCTCCAGTATCAGCTCATGGCTCACACCTTCCCAACATTCCAGAAGTTGGTGGACAAGGCTATTGGATTGGAGCACAAGCGTAGTGAGTTGGGGGAACAGAAGAGGAAATTCCTGGCTTCAGGACAGTCAAGCAGTAACACTCGCCCTCGTTTTCAGCAGCCTCAGCAGGGCGTGCCTGTTCGTTTCGGTGGGCAAGGGGGTAACTTTGGGCAGAGTCAGGGTCAGCGCTCAGCACCTCCACCCCAGCGCCCAGTCTTTCAGCAGAACCGCCAAACCATCCCAACTTAGACTCCAGTGAAGACCCCTGCACCAGGCAGTGCTACTACCCCTCGTGCTTGCTACATATGTGGAGATCCGAGTCACTTTGCCAACAATTGTCCTAAGAGGAATGCTCAGACTCCGCAGCGCCAAAGTCCAGCAATGCCCCTAGGCAGAATCCTCCTCAGCAGCACAACCGGAATGGGAACCAGATGCCCCAGAGCAACAGAGGTCAGCAGAACCAGATACATGGTAGGGTGAACCACGTTGCCCCAGAGACCGCGCAGGAGGCTCAGGACGTGGTGCTTGGTATGTCCCTTGTCAACTCAGCCCCTGCATCAGTTTTATTTGATTCTGGAGCATCCCATTCTTTCATTACTTCTCAGTATGTAGCTAGCCATAATATACCCATGCACCCCATGAAGCGTGATATGATAGTCAGCTCCCCTGGAGGAATCTTGAAAGCCACTTTTATCTGCCCTCGTGTTAATTTGAAAATAGTACGGGTAGATTTTCCTGCTGATCTGATAGTCCTGAAATCTGAGGGGATTGATGTCATACTTGGAATGGGATGGTTAGCTGCATTTGATGGGATAATTCAGTGTGCCAAGAGGTCAGTGTTGTTAACAAGCCCTCAAGGAGAAAAGGATGAATTTGTTGCTACAGTAACCGCAGCGGCAGATGGTACGGTTAATCAACTGAAGGGAGCACCGCTTGAGGACATCAGAGTGGTTTGTGATTTTCCAGATGTCTTCCCAGATGATTTGCCAGGTATGCCACCCAACCGAGACATTGAGTTTCTTATTGAGCTTTTACCTGGTACTGCTCCTATTTCTAAAAGACCCTATAGAATGGCTGTTAATGAACTAGAAGAACTTAAGAAACAACTTAAAGAATTATTGGATAAGGGTTATATTCGTCCTAGTTCTTCACCTTGGAGAGCACCTGTTATTTTTGTTGGTAAGAAGGATGACACTCAGAGGTTGTGTATGGATTATCGTTGTTTAAATGAGGTAACAATCAAGAACAAGTATCCTTTGCCTAGAATTGAGGATTTATTTGATCAGTTGCGAGGAGCTAAGGTTTTCTCCAAGATTGATTTGCGATCTGGCTACCATCAGTTGAAAATCAGGCCCTCAGATATTCCTAAAACAGCATTTACCACCAGGTATGGATTATATGAATATACAGTGATGTCTTTTGGATTGACAAATGCACCTGCCTACTTTATGTATCTGATGAATAAGGTGTTTATGGAGTTTTTGGACAAATTTGTGGTGGTATTCATTGATGATATTCTGGTTTACTCTAAGAATGAGGAGGAACATGAGGAACATCTAAGGTTAGTATTGCAGACTCTCAGGGAGAACCAGTTGTATGACAAGTTTAGTAAATGTGAATTTTGGTTGAATCAAGTATCCTTTCTTGGTCATGTGGTTACTGGTGGAGGTATTGCAGTGGATCCTAGCAAAATCAAGGATGTGTTGGATTGGGAACCTCCGACTTCTGTGTCTGAGATTAGAAGCTTCCTGGGATTGGCTGGATATTACAGGAGATTCATCGAAGGCTTTTCTAAAATAATGAAACCTCTTACATCGCTATTAGAGAAAGGCAAGGAATTTGTTTGGTCAGAAGCTTGTCAAGCTAGCTTTGAAGAATTGAGAAAGAAGTTGACTACGGCCCCAGTGCTTGCTATGCCAGATATTCACAAGAATTTTGACATATATTGGGATGCTTCTCGAAAAGGACTTGGTTGTGTTCTTATGCAGGAAGGCAGAGTTATAGCTTATGCATCAAGGCAGTTGAGAAAACATGAGCTAAATTATCCTACTCATGACTTGGAACTAGCGGCTGTTGTTCATGTTATGAAGATCTGGAGACACTATATCTTGGGTAATAGATGTGAAGTCTGAAGTACATATTCACTCAGAAGGATCTGAACTTGAGGCAAAGAAGATGGATGGAATTGATCAAGGATTATGATCTGGGAATCAATTATCATCTAGGCAAGGCAAATGTGGTTTGAGAAGGTTTAAGGTAAAAGGCAAACTATCTCCTCGTTTTATTGGACCTTTCAAAATTGTTGATAGGAAAGGTGAGGTTGCTTACCAATTGGAACTACCATCCAGATTGTCAGATGTTCATGATGTTTTCCATATCTCTCAGTTGAAGAAGTGTCTTCGAGTGCCTGAGGAAGAATTATCTTTGGATGAATTGAATGTGCAAGATGATCTAACTTATATGGAATCTCCAGCTAAGATTTTGGAAACTGCTGAGAGAGTTACTATGAGTAAAGTGATTAAGATGTGTAAAGTTCAATGGAGTCATCATGGAGAAAGCGAGGAAACTTGGGAAAGAGAGGATGAGTTGATGGCAGAGTTCCCTTAGACTTTCTCTAATCCATCCGAATCTCGAGGACGAGATTCTCTTTAAGGGGGGTAGGTTTGTAACACCCTAAAATTCATCACAATTAAATTGTAGCAACATTCTGAATTTTTCTAAGATTTATTAAGGCCTAAATAAATTTTCTATGATTTAATTGGAATTTCTAGCCTTTTATCAATTTAAATATCATATTAAATAATTTTAGTCAAAATAAGTTGTTGATGCATTCAAGCTGTTGCATTTGTCTTTTGCTTGCTATTCAATTAAGTTGGAATTTAAATTCTATTTAAATTCAAATTTAATTTGAATTTGTTTGATGTTTAGAATAGCTGTTCTCTATCGAGTCCGCTTTTGCCCTTCCAAGTCTCGGTCGGTCCGTTTTCGCCCCCTCTATTTTTCTCTCTGGCCGTCGGCCTGTTTCCTTTCCCGGCCCAAGCTCCCTTCGCGGCCCGTTTCTCCGCGCCGACCCGCCTTCTCTTTTCCCTCTCTCCATCTCTCGCTGACGCGTGGGGCCCACGCGTCAGCTTCTTCCCCGCGGAGTCGGACTCGAGTCCGACCCGGGGCTCGGTCGCGCCGCCATCTCCGACTCGGGCGCGCACGCCTAGGCGCCCTAGCCCCTTTTTCCCGAGTGCGTGGCACTTCCTTGTTTCCCCCGCTCTTCTCTTGCGCCGCAATCGAGCTCGAGAGCCCTAGCGCAAACGCCGCCGATCCCGCTTCTCTGAGCTCGCCGCCGCCGCATGGAGTTCGCCGCCGCGTCGACTTTCCTTCGCCGTGAAGCACTCTTGGAGGTCCGTCTCGAAGCGACGAAGCTTTCCCCATCATCCAACGTGAGTTTTGCCCTCGTTTCGCCGAGCTAACCCGTCGCCGTTGTTCCTTGCAGCACCGCCGCCGCCATTCGCCGTCGCCGGCCGCCATCGTCGCTCCTCCACCGTCAAAAAGTCTCAGGGTGAGCTCGCCATCTTTCCCCATGCTCCCCGACCAATCCGTGCTTGATTTGGTGGCTTCTAGCCCGAGCCTGGCGTTGCTCCGGCGAAGCGCCGCCACGTGCGCGAGCCGCCGCCGCCTACTGTCGCCGTCGTCGGCAACTCCTCCCTCTAGATCGGCTCGGGACCATCCGATCCAGATCCGGCGGCCCACGAGCGCCTTTGCCCCGAGTCAAACGAAGAGATACCGGTCAACTTTGGCAACTTTGCAAAGAAGCCCTCCAAGTTTTGGGAATCAACCCGCAGTCCTAGCCCGTTCAAAAATATTTCAATTTAGGTCCTTTTTTCTTTCGGTTTAGCCCCTGCAAGTTCTAAAATTGCACCCGAGGTCCAAGTTTTACCTTTTTACATGAAAACCCTCGTAGTTTTACACAAAATTATGTTTTAGCCCTCGGATTTTCGAAGTTAAGCCCTTGGAACTTTTAAAACTTCGCCAGCAAGTCTCTAAACCTTAGAAAAGCTATATCTTTTGCGTTTTAACTCCGATTTTAGTGATTCTCGTGCTCACGCATTCGTGGTAACGTGTAGAATAGTTTTGTGCTGTTGTTTACTTATGTTGGAATTGTTTGGTGTACTGTTTCTTATTTATTATATTGTTTTCTTGTATGTGTTCGTGTGATGCGTATAGGAAACGCGCCGTTCGAGGAAGTGTTCGAAGAACCAGCTGTTGAAGAGTTTGAGCAGCAGCCGGGTTGGGAAGAAGGCAAGTATTCCTTGATCATGACCGTTTGTACCTAAATGACATGCATTTTAATTACACCATTTATTTATCGCTTGCATTAATATTGCTGGGTCCCATTAAGGATTTCCTAGTCTCTTTTACCATACCTTGCAGCTAGGTCATTAAATTAATTTGATTGGTAGATGATGCTTAGTTTGCTCAACTAGGATTGGTCTAATGAAACCCCTGCTCTATGTTCAACTATTATCTTTTAATTAAATAATGAAAAGATCACCTCTTTTAATTGGAACATGGAGCGACCACCCAGGAAAACAGTGCAACCATAAGTGCTATGTGGCTCTGGCTTTGACTGACTAATTAGGTATTCTGGTTTGGGATAGTTTTATCCGAAAGGGGCAAGAGGTGCGGCGGTTGACGAGGTATAGTCCGGTCCTCTTGAGCGGTAGGCTTTGCTAAGATACGCGACTCACCAGGGAGGGTTATGCTTTGCTCCTGAACCGGAAGCCTTAGCGAACTATTACTTATTAGTGTATCTTTGTAAAGGTCTCATAGTGAAACCTAGTATTCGGTCCACGTGGTGTGGGAAGGGTACATGCTTTCGGGCAATGGGAATCACGGCTTATGGTGAATGTGTACAACCTCTGCAGGGTGTAAAACTGTTATAACAGTCGTGCTTACGGTCATGAGCGGCCTGGACCCTCACATGATTAATCTATCTGAATATGATCTAAACTGTGGTTACCTGAATCTGATGGGTTTATGTCATTAATTTAATTGTGGTTGGTATATACTTATATCTGCTAGTAAATAGATGCTTAATAAAATTTGACCCACTAAAAGTGCTTAATGCAGCTATACTTTCAGCCTTCCACTTTATAAAGCCTAGCATGTCATTTATTTTCATACTTTGCTGAGTACGACATGTGCTCACACTTGTTTATTTATATTGCATCGACCACACTCGGACTGCTGCTCAGATTGGGAGAATTTTGAGGATTATACTACTGATTTCGAGGAATTCTAGGCGAGTCCTCCAGTCAACTGCCTGTGGAGATGGAGTTATTTCGTTTCGTTTAGTTAAACGTTTATTTAAGTCTTCCGCTATGACATTTGTGTCAACTCTGATGTTGTAATAAATATACTTTAATACTCTTTCGTATGCATGGTTATGGATATTCACTTGTGACGTCTACCATATGTGTGTAATCTTGATCCTGACGCACATATGAGATGCATCTGGTTTTATTCCTAAAACCGGGTGTGACAATATAATACCTTTTGTAACCGACTTGTGAAGGGGCACAACTTCCCCGACCTATAAATATAAAGGCTAAAGGCCGATTGAGTTTGTTTCCAATCGAACCAATACATTTGTCCTTTACTTTTATCTCTCAAACCCTAATCTCTTCCAAACCCCAGAACAACTCTAGACCCGCAAGCTCCGACGGGGTCCCTTCCAAGCTTGAGGTTTTAGGTCTTCACTGTTTCCCTGACAAAAGAGGTCTGGCTGATTTCAGAAACCGGTCTGACCGGTTTGCCTAGGGCAGCTGTGGTGTTGATCGTATTGACGATCTGTATTCGAGTGTGTTGGCGCGATTCTGTGCCAACAATAGCTTCACGATAGAAGGTTGTCCTATCTATTGTTATGTACTACCGAGGGCCTGTTTGCTTCCAAGGACTAGAACTAAAATGGACTAAATTTAGTCCCAAAAGGGACTAAAGTTCCAAACCCTTGGGACTAAAAGGGACTAAAACCCTTTAGTCCCATACGCTTCAAAGGAGGAGCTAATAGGAACTAAAGTGAGCACTTTCCACGGGATGCCCCCCTCACCCCGCACCGGCCCACTTTCAGGGGCAAAATAGACTTTGTGCAATCCATTAAAGCAACTTTAGTCCCTTTTAGTTCAGAGATCCAAACAGCAATTTTAGTCCCTAAGAGACTAGTTTTAGTCCCTAGTATCCAAACATGCCCTGAATTTGTGTTACATTGCCTATATAGATCAATTTTATTGTTTGGGTAGATCAGTTTTCTAGCATTCACCTTTCAGTACTTTAGATGAATTCAGCGTTTGAAAATTATATTTCAGTTATTCAGTAATAATTAAGGAATTCAGGAGGGCAGCTAGATGGCTTGTGTTAGATTGTGCTATCAGAAGTGGTGTTTTCTTTTGGCGAACTATACTTAAATCATCTTAAGCAAACTCTCACAGCCAAATTAAGCAATGCAAATTCATTCCAATCTACGTATGCCTTAATAGGACAACAGATCCAGTAATCCATGCATTGCCCTTAGATAACCAAACAAGATTATTAGGCTACAACTTTCGGTGCCAGTGTCGGATCAAGTGGAATAATGAACTCCAAGTTCACTGAATATATTACCAGACCTAAATTCCAAAACCATATTTTACCACCCAATTTGCAGATGGATGGATGCAGAGTGGTGGGCCACTCACACATGGTAGTTGCGTCAACTAGAGATCTAACACAAGCCATTCCCTCACCTCACTAGAGATCTAACACAAGACAAAGAGACGAGTCAATGAAGCAACTAACAAGTGCTACTTTACTACTTAGCTCACCCTCACTGGCAGATATTCCCTCGGCCTCGGTCATCACGTACACTCTCCTCAGACTGCGACAAACATTCTTCGCCTTTCTGACGTTGCATTGCATTCATCTGCCCCTGTTGTGCTTTCCGGGGTCTTTCGTTTGGCCCTAAGCTCGGTGTTTTTTTAAGTGTAAATATTGGATTCATTGGTTACTTTGCTTCTACTATTGCCCTCTTCATTTCTCGCACATAAAAAACAATTCCCGTTCTTCTCAAAACTAAAAAAAACACAAAGATTACTAAAAATGGTATCACCGAGGAAACGGGAAAGACAAAACCAAAACATTCTCTGGCCCAAAGCCCAAAGCACGCCAAAGTTGTTGGGCGTACCATTTCGGCCCATTACTTTAGACCAACAGACATAAATAAAGATGGAAGGGAAAAGCACGCCCAGTACTGTTCCACACATAAGCAAGGGAAGGCACTTTAAAGTAGAGAATCATTCACCTACTTGTCCAAACCGTGCGGTTAAAAGACATAAATATTTGTAATTTCTAAAAAAATAAAAGTTAGAAACAATAGCTAAAAATCAAAATTCCTTAGCTCATTATCTCTTTCGCTTATTAAATATTTTAATGCGATACTTATTTAGATATGCAGAGTTAATTCTCTATTTGACCTCGGAAACTTGCCCGCTCTTTTCTTGGCCCTGTAAAACTTTTCGTTCCATATTCAACCCTCGGTGTAACTTTCACTCTTTATCCGACTTTCTGTTGGGCTTTCCATCCTATTGCCGTTAAATAGCCTATGAAAAGACGATTTTGCCCCTCGGAGGAAGACGTGGGCCCTACCGCAGCCTCTCTTCTCCTTCCTCTCCTTCCCTTCTCTCTTCATCCCCTCCAGAACTTGGCTCTGGTCTCCCGCGCACGGCCAGCGGCGGCGGAGGCCTGATGACACGGGGCCCACGTGCCCGGCCAACGGCGACGGGGCCTCACGGCATGAGGGCCCGCCCGCTCGAGTGGTCAGAGGCGGCGGCGGCCTCGCGCCCCGAGGGGTCATGCCCCCTTGCCAGTGGCAGCGACGACCTTGGCCATGTGCGCCCTGCAGTGTGCGGATGGCAGGAGGAGCTCGACGGGTCGGCGGCCAGAGTTAATTCTCTATTTGGCCCTCGGAAACTTGCCCGCTCTTTTCTTGGCCCTGTAAAACTTTTCGTTCCCTATTCAATCATCAGTGTAACTTTCACTCTTTATCCGACCTTCTGTTGGGTTTTCTGTCGTATTGCCATTAAATAGCCTATGAAAAGATGATTTTGCCCCTCGGAGGAAGACGTGGGCCCTACCGTAGCCTCTCTTATCCTTTCTCTCCTTCCCTTCTCTCTTCGTCCCCTCCAGAACCTGGCTCCAGTCTCCCGCGCCCGGCCAGCGGCGGCGGAGGCCTCACGACACGGGGCCCACGCGCCCGGCCAATGGCGACAGGGCCTCACGGCATGTGGGCCCCGCCCGCTCGCCTGGTCAGAGGCGGCGCCGGCCTCGGTGTCCCAAGGGGTCATGCCCCTGGCTACTGGCAGCGACGACCTTGGCCATGTGCGCCCTGCAGTGTGCGGATGGCAGGAGGAGCTCGACGGGTCGGCGGCTAGATAGGGGTGGCCTTGCAGCGAGGGAGCACGAGCGGTACAGGGCTATGAAGCTCGGCAGGCCGGCGATCGTGCTATGGATGCTATTCTTTTACATCTTAGAATCCTGTATTGTGTATTTGACACTTTAAACAGTCCTAAATAAAAAAATTATTAATTACTAAGTTTTAAATATATATCCTTGAACACTGCAACTTTGGTGTACATATACGCTACAACTTTGATGCATATTCATCCAAAGTCGTTTGAAAAAGAAACTCAAAAGTTTAAAAATCATTTTTAAAAGAGTAAATTGCATCAATCATACAACAACTTGTATGGTTGTATCATTTTAATCCAACAACTTGTAAAACATGTAAATATATGCACAAACTTGTCAATAATGTGCATGCACGGTCATATGTAGAGCACCGAGTTAATTTTTCAATAGTAACACTTTTAAAAAACATTTGAGTAATAAAAAATGTTTTGCAACCAATTTCATAACATCTACATATTCTTTACTTAAAAATTGCTATCATACAACCAGCCAAATTTATATTTATGTTCGTATATAATGAAAATAGCACTAATTCGAGTTCAGAAATAGTCAGGCAGCAGTGTTACATGTAACCTCAAGGTTTTTACGGCATAACGATTCAGTTTCAACAACATAATGAAACCGATCCTATAAACCGAATGAGCATTAAGTCATATGTTCCCTAGCAAAAAAGAAATCCATTGCTTAAAAGTTGCATTTAACACCTATGTAAGAAATGTCTGGTCTATTGTTCTGAGAGCTTCTAAAATATGCTCAGACCTGCGCTATTGGTCCAAGCAGCTTGTCATCGTGGCAAAAATACACTCAATGGCGTACATAACATTGTGCATGCACACAATTGACAAGTTTATGTATCTGTTTGCAAGTTTTATAACTTGTTGGACTAAAATGATACAACCCTATAAGTTGTTGTATGCTGGGTGCAATTCTCTCTTTTTAAAATAGATATGAGAGAAGTAGTAATGAATATTTGGGCTAGTACACAAGATTAAATGAAAATGTTTTCAACTATAAATTTTTAGGTCACATGGAGCTCTACAAGTTCAATATAGAGTTTGTCATCATCCGACTTATGCGGCCCACCTATATGGAAATAAATTTCTCCGAGCGATTTCTTATATGGACGCATGCAAGCGGTTGCTTTACAAATACTCAGTATTTTAAGAGACGGCCGACATAAAAAACCGTATGTAAAAAAAAGAGAAGGGGAGACATGTACAACTGGTCAGGTAGGGCATGAATTTTACTCTAATAAATCATACTCTTTTTCTCCGTTGGCCACATTTTGTTACGTGTAAAAATCTCGTTGACAATGCGGCTAGTAGCTCCAAGTGGGCTAGAATGTTTGCAAGTGCGCATATATAGCTCAATCGAGAAAGCATGAAAAGCGAGAGTTCCCACTTGCTAGTATCAGGAAATAAATGCAGGAATTTCTTTCGTTCAGATACATAAACCGTGTGCTGACTCTGAGCTTCTACCAGCGTGCCATTTAAAATTTAGATTTTTCCGAAAGAGACAGGTAATCATTTGCTGATGAAATGGAAAAAAGTTGGGCTTCTGAAAACCTATCAGCTGCTTCTTGTTACTTGCATGAGCACTTGCTTGCTGAGCTGGCATGCATATATACCAAGTATTATATATTGGATTCATATTTGAAAATTATTTCATATAATGTCAATCTCGTGATATGAAAAATATAGTATGTACGATCTATATTAATGATCAAAGTGACCGCACTCAGTGTATGGTTGTGCAAGGGGCCTCTCTCTCATGGCGCTGACTGCTGACTGCTGACTAGTACTACCGTGCAAACCTTCTTTTCACTATGGCAAAAGAATTTCACCTGCAAGCCATAAGACACTGCAAGATGTATGTAAAAGTTTAGCAAGAATCGGATTGGCACGTACTGATTTGATGGATGGATATCTCTGATGGAGAAATAGAAAGAGGAATCAGGCATATGTCTTAGTTGCATTGGCCTTCTTCATCAACATAATACACTAACCGTCTCGCTGTTTGTTGAAATGCCTCTTAGAAAATGCTTCTGTGAATACTGCATTACACTAAGACCATTTAAAATTTGGGGGCAAAGTATTGATTTGTTGGCTCTGATATATGCTACCATCTGCACTTCATTTTGTTTGTAAGATAGTCTGAATTTTCTTTAGACAAAGACAAAATCCGTGAAACATTCTGTAAATTGTTTGCTCAAATATATGTTTAAAGCAGTATGTTAGGGCAACAGTCTGTGAAAACGCAAATTATTGGCTACTGTTATGGTACGAGTTGTATAGCACGCCAACAAACAATGCATATCTAGGTAGTTAGGTTCTTTGCCTTTTTTTACTTCTTAAGATGGGATTGCATCCTTTGTTAATTGAAAACAGAAGACAGAACATAAAACCTTATGCAGAGCCTGAAACTTTCGAGTTATTTATAAAAAACATTGGATTATTATAGCAGTTGTTGATCTCAAAGCATAAAACTAATGAATAGTGGGTGACAACCTCCACACAAACAAGCTTTTCCACCAAATGCATAAAATTCATGACAAAAGACTTCCTAGGGGCCTACAATTATTGCTTATCTATAATTATAAACTTTATTTTACCAAATCTTCTGCTCAAATGCTTTTGGCTTTTTAGCAGCTCAAGAGAAAAAATTAATGCCTATTTTTAGTTAGCTGTGTGCCATGTATGTTACTCTTCTTCCTTGGCTTAAGATTGCTACGAAATTAGGATATTGAAGTAGGCATGCATGCGCTGCTGACAGACGAGAAGCAGAAAGGATCATGTTTCCTCTACGTCCTGCTTTGCTTGGTGCTCGAGCTGCCCTTGCCGGGGCTTTAGGTTTGAGACTCGAGCATCTTACTGAATTCTCATAGGCTGTGATAAACTGATATGCAATGTAATTACAGTTGGAGTGAAAACATTACTAAAAGAAGCCTCACACTAATAGACAAATGTAAGTTTGGAGTTATATATACCACATCTATACAAAAACAAACTATTATTATTGATATCTTTATGTTTCATCAGGGCTGTTGCATTTGTTCTTCAAGCTGATGCGGCGATGCCGAGACAGAGGGGGCATAGGACACTGCAACCACTAAGCCCAGTGATAACTTCCTGACGAAGACATTGCTATTTTGTTTGCTAAATAGATCAGCGAGCTTACAGGTCCGACGGGCACCCCCACGGTCCCATCTCACCCAAATCAAATCACACTGAATAGCTTAAACATGGCGCAGCAATGCCGCGCATTCTTCAATTCAGATCTGTTTTACACAATACTACTGTACAAAAGAATCGTTGATAGCTTAAACACTGAAGGAGACTAAGCCCATTCATTGCAAATTTGCAGGAAAAGATACTGGCCCACTCAAATTCGGGCGCGGCAAGGCCGCGCCAGCTGTTTCTAGTGGGAACGGCTGTTTCTAGTTTCCTCTATGTTATTCTCTCCTTTTACGGAATAACAGCTTTGTAAAACTTTTGTGTCCTCCTTACTAGAAACGAAAGAGCATGCCCTGTTCTTTAAAAAAAATCGTACAAAAACAATGCGAAGCAACCCTCGCTTAGCCCTGTTTGGAAATGATTCTAGTATATTTTAGTTTGCTTCTCATACTATCTAATGTATGAGGAAAATGATTCGAATAATCAAATCAGAAACAGGGGAAAATATTGTGTTTTTAATAGAAGGGGAATCACAAAAAATGGCGTTTCTCATGAGAATCATGTCCCTCTCGCATGCAGTCATTCAGGAATTGGAACCAGAATAATACTAAATGATAAAGTGATGCTGAATTCTTACCCAAAATAAAAGTGATTATAATTTGATCAGAGGAACACAGAAGTAAAAAACATCATAGGAGAGTCCTCGACTAGACCCTACCAAAAACGAGCACACAAACACGTCCGGTTCGTCCAAGAGCAAGGGCAGTAATACAGTCAGCAGCGGACTTTATGTTGTTGTCATATTACTTATAGTCAACTAAAAGTCTACTCATATAATAGCTTGGTAAGAAACATACTGAACCATTAATCCTTGGCCCACCATCTTCTCATACACAAACACGTCCGGTTCGTCCAAGAGCAAGGGCAGTAATACAGTCAGCAGCGGACTTTATGTTGTTGTCATATTACTTATAGTCAACTAAAAGTCTACTCATATAATAGCTTGGTAAGAAACATACTGAACCATTAATCCTTGGCCCACCATCTTCTCATAAAATTTCTGAAAACCCCGTGCCTCAGTTTACAGCCGGCTTTCTTCTCTCTAATTCTCTCTCATCTACGTAGGATTCAGTTTGCTTGCAGCCTATTATAATACCGCTCTAACATGACACCATCGACCCCAACGAGTCCTATCTTTTGCTTGGCATCCTAATGTCAACACGAAAGAGTAAACAGTTGAAGAATTTTACACAGGTCCAGCCGTCCATTGCTCGTTAACATCAGTGGGAAACGGCGCGCGTGTCAACCACTGTTCCCTTCCCATCCTTCAACTACCAAATTTCTGTCTACCATAGTTACTAGTTGCTGTTATTCGAGATGAGTCCACATGTGAAACTAAAATTTTAAAATCTGCATGTCTTTCCCAAAGTTTCATCTCCAACTGAAATTTTCCGCAGCACCCAAAATCTTTTTTTTCGATCTCCTTTGCCAATGGGTGTGTTTAGTTCTCTTCAATTCCAAACAAAAAAAGTCACGTGTTAGGTCATGATAAAACAATGTTTACCACGAACAAACGAAAAATGCTACAGTGCGCTACAGTGTTGACTTTTCTGCTAACTTTTCACCCCCAATTTCACTCGCCCCACCCGCTCTGGCCGTGTGTGCACGTCCGGCCCAACTATATGCTTGGGCTTCACACGGAAGTTTGTTCCAGACTCGAGTCCCACTGCTCCTTGCAAACTTCAGCGCACACAGCGTGCAAGGCCCACAGCAGACGACGACGCCGGCCAGGCGGAAGGCGCCGACGGGAGAATAGCAAACCGGCGTGGCTGCGCACCGTGTTTGACGAAGTGAAAACAATTCTGGCAAGAAACATTGAAATGAACAATCTTAATTTTGCCGCCTGTTGTTCGCCATGCTATCTAGAACTCCGCGCCATCCAGTTGATCGATATAGCATTTGTAATGGTAGCGTACGCATGTGTATAGCTGTCTCGCTTATCTTGGAAGTCTCCGCCCTTCATTTGGCCATTTTGACACACACGCCGATAATGTAGTATAGCGCTCGCGGCCGCCGCGCTGCAGTATTGTCAATGATATGGAGGCAAACTCAAACCGATGGATTTTGTTTCTCTGATCGACGAACTACACGTCAGAATCGCTGATTGCCTAACAGCTGTTTGGGACGCGTTTGCATTTGCATGCTAGTACTAGCTAGCTAGTGCACTACAGTAATCTTAGTCAGCGATGGCCGGGAGAGAGAGTGCACTCAGCTCAAATTCAAAATTAAGCTGGTTTAAGTCAAATACTGGCTGCCGCACAAGACAATTGTCTGCCATATCCATACTTGCATTGGTAGAATGACCAGCCCATCTCTGAGAGAGCTCATGTAACTACCAAAAATTGAGCTATCACATTTATGATTTAATTTACTCGATTAATTAACTGGCCTGGTAAGATATGATGTGTGCCTACTCACTGAAAATGGTTGTTCAGCCAAAAAGTTTTTTTTCTGTTACTGAAGGTAGCTACCTCAGTGCCAATAACGTACTGTACGCCACACGGACTATTGTACTATGATTGTATCGAATGCGAGTTGCAACTAGTGGCAACTCTCGCTTTCCTGCTGCTCGCTATACACTTGCTGCCGCCTGCCATGCATGCACGGTCAAATCGTACGTGGCATTCATACTTGCCGCGTTATCAACTGATTAATTCACACGTAATACAGTCAAGCGTACTGAGAAAAATTATGTGCTTGATGGTCATCCCTAAAGTCATGCTGTACCAACCTATCGTTTTCTATCCAAGATACACTGTTTTCTCCAATAAACTACTGAGCAAGTGCCGTCTTGGTCTAAAGCTGGCACAGCCTCTCCAGCTCTATAAATAACGAAGCAGCCTTCACTTGCACATCTCATCCTTCGACTTCTCCAAGCTTGGTAGCTTACAAATGGCTAGAACCAAGTTCGTGGCACTTAGTTTCATTGTCCTACTCAGCATTGGACTATCCAATGCTGCAAGAGTTTCTCGATATGTGAGTGCCGGGGGTGGAGGTGGCGGAGGAGGAGGTGGTGGTGGGTCAGGGAATGGTTCAGGATCAGGATCTGGCTATGGCTCAGGCTCAGGGTATGGCCAAGCAAGTGGGTCTTCCGGCGGAGCATATGCTAGTGGAGGCGGTGGGGGTGGAGGTGGTGGAGGTGGCGGAGGACAAAATGGTGGATCTGGAAGTGGATCCGGTTCTGGTTCTGGATATGGACAAGCTGGCGGATATGGTCCATATGGTGGCGGTTATGCTCAAGCAGGTGGGCAAGGCGGTGGTAGCGGTGGAGGTGGTGGACAATATGGTGGTTCTGGACAAGGTTCTGGCTCCGGTTCTGGTTATGGTCAGGCTGGTGGATATGGACCTTATGGTGGTGGATATGCTCAAGCTGGTGGTCAAGGCGGAGGTGGCGGTGGTGGTCAAAGTGGTCCGGGTGGTAACGGATATGGAAATGGTTCCGGAAGTGGTTCTGGATCCGCTAGCAGTGGTGGTGGATACCCGTAAAAATTAAAGTTCTAATGCTATATTACTGGTAATATGGTTCATATGTACACGTTTATTTACTTGTATAAGGAATAATCGGCGGTACCAAGGCTTCTGTAATAAGAATTGTAGAAGGAATAATCCGCGGTACCTAGGCTTCTGTAATAAGAATTGTAGGTGGTGTTGTACTGCCTTTCCAAAATTATGTTGTTTAAGTGTTATCAGACTGTTCCTTTTGAGTGTATCCACGGATATGATGCTGCTAATTCTATATATTTACGGTTTTCTATATATTGCATGCATGCTACGCTGCCGCCGCAACACCCCATAGTATACTTGCACACCTACGGCAGCGCCATATCGAGACCCATGTGACTATATATTTTGAGTGGCGGCTACGAACCTAACAACGTGCCATCCTAATTTCTCCTCCGTGCTATATATTTTTGCCCGAAGCTAAGCCTCCTCGAACTTTGTGCAATATAATCTTGGAGTGCTACAAGTATCGATCCGTGTGGCGGTGGTAAGCGTACGTCGTGTACAGTACATGAGCAGCGCAGCTGTCTCCCGCTTATATAATCCACATGTTTGGCGTTTGCGTCTCCTGCCCCCATGCATGGATTGATAATATCATCACTTGTTCAGGATCGAGTTCGCCCTACTATGGCACATGCATGCATGCATTGTACGTCAACGATGGACTACAAGTTGGAGTCAAACGGATGGATAACGTGTCTGAACAGTGGATTGGATGCCATTAAACGTACGGTCTTCAGCAGTGTGCCTAACAGCTTGCTAATGCGTTTGCACGGTAGTTAGTCAGCAGTCGGCACCATGCATGAGAGAGAGGCCCCATGCACAACCATACACTGAGTAAGGTCACCTTTGACCATTAATATAGATCGTACATACTATATTGTTCATATCACGAGATTGACATTATATGAAATAATTTTCAAATATGAACTCAATAATACTAGCCGCTGTGTATGCTATAATATACATATTCTTACTCTATCGAAGATTAATTACAATGCTTAATCTTAGGTTGTGTGTGCGCTCAGCAAGCAAGTGCTCATGCAAGTAACAAGAAGCAGCTGATAGGTTTTCAGAAGCCCAACTTTTTTCCATTTTATCAGCTAATGATTACCTGTCTCTTTCGGAAAAAAGCTAAATTTCAATTGGCACGGTGGTAGTAGCTCAGAGTCAGCACACGGTTTATTGCATCTGAACGAAAGAAATTCCTGCATTTATTTCCTGATACTAGCAAGTGGGAACTCTCGCTTTTCATGCTTTCTCGATTGAGCTATATATGCGCACTTGCAAACATTCTAGCCCACTTGGAGCTACTAGCCGCTATATATGTCGGCCGTCTCTTAAAATACCGGGTATTTATAAAGCAACCGCTTGCATGCGTCCATATAAAAAATCGCTCGTAGAAATCTATTTCCATATAGGTGGGCCGCATAAGTCGGATGAGGACAAACTCTATATTGAACTTGTAGAGCTCTATGTGACCTAAAAATTTATAGTTGAAAATATTTTCATTTAATATTGTGTAGTAGCCCAAATATTCATTACTACTTCTCTCATATCTATTTAAAAAATGATTTTTAAACTTATGAGTTTCTTTTTCAAACGACTTTGGATGAATATGCAGCAAAGTTGTAGCGTATATGTACACCAAAGTTGCAGTGTTCAAGGATATATATTTAAACTTAGTAATTAATAATTTTTTTATTTAGGACCGTTTAAGTGTCAAATACACAATACAGGATTCTAAGATGTAAAAGAATAGCATCCAGTATATACAGGCCCGGTCCTGGGGCAGGGCGGACGGGGCGGCCGCCCCGGGCCCCCAAATGTCAGGGGCCCCACAGCTGGAGGTGTGTACGTAGCCAGAGTGAGCCGGTAGACTAAAAGTCCGAGGAATCCATGAACGTGAAGCAAGCTCAGCCCAGGGGTTATTATTAGATGATGCACTGATGTTCTTGCTCTTGATTATGAACGTGAAGTCAGTCGTGATTACTCCGTATCTTCTATGACTTCGTTAATCCCCTCCTGTATCCTCTACTCGCCTTCCTCTACTTTATTGGAGTACTCCGTATGTTTGTAAGATGCCGGGGGAAGGGTACAAAGAAGTCTGGCCTGCATGCTTATTGCAATAGCAAGTTCATGGTAATAGTGACAACTATTTTAGTATTTCAATAATCTGATGAAACATTATTGCAAACATTGTTTAAAGTAACCCAGCTTGGTGCTTCTATTTACATGGCATATATGCTTACTTAGAGTAACCTAGCTTGCTACTTTTTAGATGCATTCAATTATACAATCTAAGATGCTCTAAGTTGATCTTATATATTAAGCGTTTACACTCTTTTGCTGTAAGATGTGATACCCATAAAAGATTCATTTAGAATAATTGGACACTGGGTTTCATGGGAAAACATAAAACGAAAAGGGATGAGTTTTATCTAAATTATTTTTTGATAAAATCTAAAAAGAAGCACTTGACATATTTTAATCAAACATGTGCTTACTTACTTACATGTAGAGTTGGTCTTTTATGCGGAAAATTAGTAGTCTGAGTGCCTATACAGGGCCTCCAATTTTGATCTCGCCCTGGTCCCCTCAAATCTCAGGGCCGGCCCTGAGTATATAAGTAAGATATGCTTAGGTGAGATGGTAAGTAGGTTAAGTGTGTACTAAGAGGTCTTGGATGATTTTTCCATTTCTAGCTAGTGAGCAAGTGTTGCAGTTTTGTATTATATCATTTCATTTCAAACAACGCTATAAGCCACACGGCCTTAATTAGTTCCAACGCATGTACGTCCTCCTTGAAACTCACTGTTCACTGGCTAGCACACCATGACCAAACTAATTCCTTGCTCTCATCTTCACTGTTATCTTGTTGATGCCTCTAATGCACACGTGCCACACAAAGTGATGACTACCATAAGCAGGCGGATCACTATAAATTAGCATTTAAAGTTTATACAAATGACAAGGAACAATCAGATAGCGCTGGCTCTAACCTTACACACCAATTTAATGAAATCAAACAATGAAAGAGAGTATATATCAATGTATCCATCATATTATGCTAACCACCATGGCTACCATTAATATATCCTACTAAGAAACTTTATTTTGCAGAATATACAAATGATAAGAGTGCAACAATCCAAACCACAAAAGTAACTATAAACCATAATCATACATGTGATATTTATTACATATTAATGATACCACCTTTGATCCAGGCATTCCCATCTTGGTTTGAGCCGACGACTTACTATAAGGACCTGTTTGGCAGAGCTCCCAGAGCTGATTCTTTGGTGAATCTAGGAGGAGCTCTGCCAAATAGTTTTCCAATGAGAAGTGATTCTCTGCTGATTGTGAGAAGTGATTATCTAAAATGAACTAAGGGGCTGGAAGCTGTGATTCTCCATTCTGATTTTCAGAGTTTAGGATAGGGAATTAAAGAGAATCACTTTTAGGGACAGAATCACTTCTCTTAGAGATTCAACTTCCATAGAGAATCAGAATCAGATAGAGCTTTACCAAACAGGTCCTAAGATTCTCACATTTCTGGCTATTTATTCTTTGAGTGGTCGGCGACGTGTCTATAGCGAGACACCCACGACGATTTTATTATTTTCCCAAGAACTCTAATGCCGACTATAATGGACTGGAGGGTGTATCAATCATTCAAATTTGCTGCTATCCGTTTGATTGACATTCATTATTCAACTTTATTTATTTTTTATATTTTCTGAAATTTCCAAATTCTGGGTTGGATTTCTTTTCGCACCATCCGAATTTTCGTTTTTCAGTGAACACATAATCCTCCGCCGCATAATCCGGGGTCTGGCCGCGTATAGTCCGTCCCCGTGGGTGGTGGTAAGTAGTGGAGGCTCAAAAGCGCAAGTGGCCTAACCAGCTGCTTATGCCACTGCCAGAAATCTTCACATCCGCATCCCTCATATGCCTCAGTGCACTCAAGATCCGGTGTTAATATAACGTTAGCATCGGGTCCAAAATTGAGGCGCCCTCGGGGACCATTTTAGCACCTGACCCCGGTGCTAAAGGCCCCGACCCGGGCCTTTAGCACCGGTTGGTGTTACGACCCGGTGCTAAAGGCCTTTTAGCGCCGGTTGGTAAATACAACCCGGTGCTAAAGGGGGTGTCACGTGCTACTACAAAACAAAATCATCTTCTATTCCATCACATGTGCTTTGCAGGTGAGATGGTTAGGTGGGTATGCGTGAGCCAAGAGGTCTTGAGTTCGAATCCCCGCAGCAACGTACATATTTTTTGACGAATAGGTACCTTTAGCACCGGTTATTTGATCCGATGCTAAAGGGCCTTCCCAACTGGTGCAAATGTACCATCCTCTGGTAGTGGGCGCGGCCGCGGTGATGGTTCACTTCAATGATTCACTCCTAGCTATAGTTGGCCAAATGGGCCAGGCCCGATGGGCCGGCACTAGACCGGACCTATTCAGCACGGCCCGAGCACGGCTCGGCCCGACAGCCTTAGTGTCAGTATATTCTAGTGCGTGGCCTAGTGCCGTGCCTGGGCCGCAATCTCGATCCGTGGCACTGGCACGGGCACGGCACGCCAATAGCCGGCCCGGCCTCGGCACTACGGCGACACGGGGGAGGCACGACAGCCGCCCGATTATTGCACAAGCTCCTAATTAATTAGTATTTTTGTTAACTTCATGTGTTTATGATCTCTTTTAGAATTGAAGTTGCGTTTGAATTATTGTTGATGAAATTCGGTTAAGCTAGATATATGATTGTGTTTGACTGTTTGTCATCTTAGTGCCAGTATCGATACGGGCACTATAGTGCCCTTTGGCACGGCACGACACTAACCATTGACCATAGTGTAGTGTCTAGAGTTCGGCACGACGGCACTAAGTGACACGACACCACTAATTAATAGCGCTACTTAGTGCCATGTCAAATAGTGCCGTGCCAAATAGTGTTAGTGACGTTTAAAGTGCGTCCTTGGGCATTGGTTTCCTGAACGCACAGCACAGACACGCCGACGGGCGACGGCGGGTATGCCGGCAGGCGGCAGCAGGCGCCGACCGGAATAGCAAACCGGTGTGGCCGCGCGCGCACCGTGTTTGACGGCGAAAAGCCTACTATTTTGCACTACATGGAATTCCGGCACCGTTCGCCATGCAATCTGCCACGAATTCCGAGCTATATACATCGAGTATATATATATATATATCCAGTTGCTATAGTATTTGTGGTGGTAGCGTGTGCATGTGTGTAGCTGTCTCGCTTATCCTGAAAGTCTCCCTTCAATTCGTTTGGCCGTTTGGAGACAAACACACACACGCCGGCTAATGTAGCAGTACAGAGTAGTGGGCTCTCACGAGGTCAAGCTGCCGGCGCGCTACAGTATTGTCAACGACCGCCAAACATGGGGTCAAATTGAAAACCAATGGATTTTGTTTGTCTGATCGGCGAACTACACGTCAGAATCGCAGATTGCCTAACAGCTAGCTCTGTAGGGCGCGTTTGCAACTTTGCATGCTAGTCGTCGTCAGCGATGAACGGAAGAGAGTGCCCTCATCAGATTCAAAACACTGTCAAATACTAGCTGCCGCACAAGAGAATTCTCAGCACTATGTACTCGTATTCATACTTACTAGATAGGAATATAGGATACCGGCTCTGGAAGATCTCATATATGTAACTATATACTATAAGAAGTATATATCATATATGTAAATTGAGGGGTCATAACTCGAATTACTCAATTAATGATCGGGACACTATATTATCTATATATGATGCGCACCTACTTACTGCTAAGTGCTGATTGAGTGTAAACAACAAGCTTCTGAAAGATTAACTGATCTTCCATAAAGTTATAAATTCTGTCTGTTACGGAAAGTACGTAGTAACGCGGCAATGTACGCCACACCGTGTGGTGTATCCAAACCGCAGGCAAGTGGCAACCAGGTGGCAACTCTCACTTTCCTGCCGCCGCGCTACACTTGCTGCCGCCTGCCATGCATGTTTGCATGGTCAAAACATACGTGGCATTCATACTTGCCGCGTTATTAGCTCAATTCACACGTAATACAGTCAAGCCTGCCGAGAAAAATAAGTGCTTGATGATCATCCCAAATTCATGCTGTACTACTTATTATCAGTCGTTTGCTTTCCATATAAACTCACTATTTTTCTACAATAGATTAGTAAGCAAGTGTCATCTTGGGCTATAGCTCGGCAAGGCCCCGAGCTCTATAAATAACCAGATAGCCTTCACTTCCTACTCATCTCATCCTTCAGTTCACTAAGCTTGGTAACTCACAAATGGCTAGAACCAAGTTTGTGGCACTTAGCTTCATTGTCCTCCTCAGCATTGGACTATCCAATGCTGCAAGGGTTTCTCGATATGTGAGTGCCGAGGGTGGAGGCGGCGGGGAAGGGGGTGGTGGTGGTTCGGGGGATGGTTCAGGATCGGGATCTGGCTCTGGCTCTGGGTATGGTCAGGCAAGTGGGTCTTCTGGTGGAGCATATGCTAGTGGAGGCGGTGGAGGTGGAGGTGGTGGAGGGGGACATAATGGAGGATCTGGATATGGTTCCGGCTCTGGTTCTGGATACGGTCAGGCTGACGGGTATGGGTCTAATGGTGGAGCGTATGCTCAGGGAGGCGGGCAAGGTGGCGGTGGAGGCGGTGGACAAAATGGTGGGTCAGGTTATGGCTCGGGTTCTGGTTCTGGGTATGGTCAAGCTGGTGGGTATGGGCCCTATGGCGGAGGGTCATATGCCCAGGGTGGCGGTCAAGGTGGAGGTGCTGGCGGTGGACAAAATGGTGGATCTGGAAGTGGATCCGGCTCTGGTTCTGGATACGGACAAGCCGGCGGATATGGTTCATATGGTGGCGGTTATGCTCAGGCAGGTGGGCAAGGCGGTGGTAGCGGCGGAGGTGGTGGACAATATGGTGGTTCTGGACAAGGTTCTGGTTCTGGTTCCGGTTATGGTCAAGCAAGTGGATATGGACCTTATGGTGGTTATGCTCAAGCTGGTGGTCAAGGAGGTGGTGGCGGTGGTGGGCAAAGCGGTCCTGGTGGCAATGGATATGGGAACGGCTCAGGAAGTGGTTCTGGGTCTGCTGGAAGTGGCGGTGGATACCCATAAAACTTGAATGGTATAGAAGTACAATTATGATGCCAACATACTTACTTGTAATATGATTTGTGTGTATCCGTGTAGTGTGCTTATAATAAGGAATAACTGGCCGTCCATGGCTTATGTAATAAGAATATGGTGTGCTCTTGTACCACCATATCAATTTATGTTGTCTATGTCTTAATCTCAATGTGTTTAATTTGTTTGTCCCTTGCCGTCTCTTACCGAGTGTATACATGAATGCTGATAATTCTGTATATGTACACTTTTTATGATGCAAACTGTTGCAAAGTATGCGAGCGCTGCTTGATCTCCGTCCATCCATCCCACTTTAGACGGCGCTGCTCAAGAATGGTGGATGAGAGCAGTAGAGACTTTCTATATATATTGTCACAGGTTGTACAGTATGTTATCCGACAATAGCACGGCAGTAGAAAGCTGGCCAACCTAGTCACTCTAGCCTTGTCGATCCCCACCTTCCCTAACAAACAATTAGAAAAAGATTGAACCCTGCTTGCCGATCCGCTAATCGCGGGGGCTCCGCGTCGCCTCCTCTCGGGCGGCTCGGGCGGCAGACCCAAGCCGTCGTGTCACCTCCCTTCATCTACTCCAATCATCCTCACTGCCGTCGGAGGGCATCACCGGAAGCCTGGTGGTCTCCGGAATGGTGGCAGCGGGGAGCTTCTCCGGCGTGTCGCACGGTCGCGCGCGGATCTGGATCGCGGCGACGCTCGTGGTGAGGGGGAGACGCACGGCGCTGCGGAGGAGGACGCGTACGGCAACGGGGTATGGCTGATGACGGCGGGCCGACTGGCGGCGGCCGGGTGCGCGGCCTTGCGGTGGCAACCGGGGTCGGGCTCAGGTAGGCGGGCGGCTGCGGCGTCCGGCGGGGCATATGCCTCGACGGCAGCGGCGCGGCCCACGGCAGATCTGAGCCGTTTCTGGCAGGTCTGCCTTCGGCTCTTGCCGTCCCTGGCGGCATGGAGGCTACGGAGGTGTAGCAAATCCAATGCCTCCGTCGCTCAGCTTTGCTCCCGTGCGGGCAACTTGGCGGACTTCGCTAGCAGCCGCGCCGCCGCCTTCCCCGAGTTGGTGATGTCCCTTTATCGGAGGAACCTTGCTTCGGGTGGCGGTGTTTTGTCGACGGCGACCGGTGTGCGTCTCGTCTTGCGGTGGCGACGTCTTGAGCGAATCTGTTGGTGTCCTTCCGGTGAAGACGACCTTTTTGGCCGGTCACAGTGATGATGGTGATGGCGGCGATTTGGGTGAAATCCTTGACTGGCATGTTTAGCCGGGCCGGCGGCGGTGGATGTGTCCGTGATACAAACCTTGTTGAAGGCACTATTGAAGTCATTGGTCAGTCCGTCTCCTGCTACGCCTGCGGGTGCTCAATAACTGGGTGAAAACCTAGCCTGGTTCTCCAGGCCGGCGGCGGCAGAGCACGCGCGTCGTCGAAGTTCTTGTTCGTCAAGGCCGGGGCAGTCCTCCCATGTGGACACCCAGTTCAGTAGTTAGCTTAGAAGGTGGCATTAGATGGCGTAACAGTCAGATGCCATGTTGTTGCCTTAGAAGAAGCATCCAATCTTCAATGGTGGTCGGTGTCCAACTTCGCGTAGGACTACTAGAGCCCTTTGATGGGGATGTAATTTTCATGTTTGTTTTTGGGCTGTAGCCGTTTTGGTCAAGGCCGGATAATATATTTTCCATTATCTAAAAAAAAGAAAGCTGGCCGCCATGTCAATGAAAGAGAAGGTAAAGAGAGACAATGGAATACATGCATACTTCTCCTCTTCATGTTTTAAGTCATTGTGGAGCATTTATTTAGCTAGATTTAGGCCCAGTTTGGCACAACTCCAATTTCAGAAAATTCATGGAGTTCTTGGAGCTGGGTACGAGGAGGTCAAGAAAATTCTGGAGTTGGAGCTAGGATTACATAAAGAGTATAGAAATGAATCATTTTGTTTATAGCTTGTACTAAATATCAATATTTAAAATATATTAATTTAGTATAGAAAGTGCAAATCCGAGAGCTGGAGCTATGCTAAACAGGCCCTTAGTTGGTATTATCACATATTACCTTAGATCAGTGTGCTTTTGCAAATACAGACCAGCCAGCAGGCAGCGGCTCTATGGATCTGAAGCGTCCCCTCAAATGAAAAGACTTAAATGTGATACAAACATCAGTCCCAAGTGGCTGATTCACATTTATTACAACAGATGGTCCATTTCTGAACAAACCTACGCGGTAGTGGGCACAGACGCGCCACTAGCGCGAGGATAAAAACTAGAAACCAAATGGTACAACTAATCATGGTATCTTCAGAGAGTTGCGCCATGCGGCTCTTCAAGCGGATGGCCCTAACACACAGGCGAGGTTGGGTGCAGAACGTAACACCTACTCGACTTCTTCGGGAACGAAGTCCGGGTCCTATTCCATAAAACAAGCAAGGGTGAGTACATACGTACTCAGCAAGTTCAACCATACCCACGGAGGGTTACAACAGAAGCATGCAAGGATAAATATCAAGGATAGGCTATTGGTTTATTTGCGTAAATGCCACATGCAGGGGTTCATTTATAAAAGTTCTGTAAAGCAATTCTAATAATAAAAGCATCAAAGATCAAGTAAATTGAAAATGCACAACCCAGTGCTACCGGACTCCCCATACGTCGTAGACACCACCAACATCCCCCAAAGCCACTGACTCATCAGGACGCTGCGTATAACGAACACCAAACCAAGTTAAAGGACTTGTGAAGTGACCATGTCGTAACTCGTCCAATACCGTGGACACGGCTATCCGGATAGGTTTCAACTCTACAGAGGTGTACACAACCACAAGTAGGGTACCACAACATGAGCACCTTAGTGTCAGTACAGATCCTATCGAGGCCATTACCCACCTTAGCTAAACTGACAAGTCACCACAGAAGCAACCAGGGGGTCGGCAACCTACCTATGAGGTTCTACCCATGGTATAACTCACCAAGAACTTATACCCGTCTCCATGGTCATCTGTTGCTCACGAGCACACTCGATAACTACCAGTTCATCTAGTGGGATTTATGCCAAGTCGTTGCCACATACAACGGTCGAGTGGAGGTACTGATATTTGGGTTAGGCAATATGATACATCAACTCATCCTTCTAATGACAAGTTGGACTTCTCCCACCATACTCAGCCACACAGGCACGAGCTCACCTTGGTATTTCACACAGGAAACACCGTCCGGCTTATCCCCTAATAATAATTATTTTTATCATTTAAACCCCATTTCGTTTAGAGCACATACTCTAATATTTTACCGAATAATCAATGGGTAGTATTTATTTACAAAAGGTAAATACGTCCTAAGCGGCATTTGCAATGATTAACTCCCAAACTAAAATATTCAGAAATTAATCTAGGTTATCAAAGAATATCTGTAGCAATCAAGGAATGGCTCACATAAATATGGTTTAGCAACAAGCATGCAAGTTTTATAAAATAGGTCATTGGGTTGCATTTATAAAATTGGGATAAATATGGATCAAGGGGTAAGATTGAACTTGCCGTTCTCGAAGCCTTCCGGGAGTTCCTGCTCGGGGTACTGGCCTTCGGGCTCCTGCTCGTAGCACTGCTCTCCTTTGGGCGCTTCCTCAACGTGATCTATGGCGCACACAACAAGCATACACACAATAAATAAAAGAAAAAGAAATAAGATAAAGAAAGTTTTATTTGCCGAGCTAGCAGAAAGAAAGGAAGTTGAATGGAGGACAAAGGAGGGGAGGTCACATTTGGGAAGTGACACGTAATTTGGCGGAAAGTATAGTGGAGAAGTGAATGGTGAAGTTTGAGGTCATTCTGAGTTAAAACGGCGCATAA
Organism: Echinochloa phyllopogon; assembly: GCA_033239725.1. Lineage (NCBI taxonomy): Eukaryota > Viridiplantae > Streptophyta > Magnoliopsida > Poales > Poaceae > Echinochloa > Echinochloa phyllopogon. Next base: position 23,988,413 of record BTCW01000018.1, on the reverse strand, counting down.
AATGACGCGCCATTTGGGTAATTAATGAAGAAAGGACTTGTTTGGAAAGTTCCTGAAAGTCCCGGGGTTTATTCAAAAAGGTGTAGGGGTTTGAGTGTACTGGTCTTAGGGTATTAGAGGGGCCTATTTGTGAATAATAAAAGTTAGTAGGGCTTAGAATGGAAAAGAATATTAAATAGAGGTTTAAGGGGTGGGTGTAAAAGGCTAAGGGCTTATTCGTAATATTAACAAAAGTCAGGGGGCTTCGGGTGGATCCAATCAGGGAGAGAGGGAGCATGGCTTGGACCACGGGTTGTTTAAGGAAAAAGGCAGGGGTTTTTTCACTAAATGGTCATCTCCCTCGTGAATAGAACACATGAGGGGAGGAAAGGCAGGGGAGGCGGCCGGCGGCGGTGACGATCCGGCGGCTCGGGCGGAGATTGCGAGCGGGAGTAGAGGGCAAAGAGAGAGGGCGCCATGGGGAGTTCATTCCCGGCCCTACCTTGGGCGAAGGCGGACTAGGTTGTGTAACGCCCGTAAAATTTACCCTAATTAAATCACGCGGTAAAAATTGTTTTCAAAATCTTTTACCGCCGAGCTCCCGGAAACCCAGGTCGAGTCTTTTCCCTCCCTGGTTTTCCGCCGACCCAGCTCAAACCCCATCATGCCTAACCTTTTCGCCGCCCCGTCACTTTCCGCACCGACCGTTCTCAGTGCGTGTGCCCGCGACCGATTGTCGCCAGCGTCACCGCCGCAGATCCCGCCTTGGATTCCCTCCTCTCTTTCTTTTTCCCCCTTCTCTTTTTCTTTTCCTTCCTTCCTTTTCTTGCTCCTTCCCCTCCTTCCCGGCGCCTCGAGCTCTACCACGCCGAGCGCCCCAGCGCTGCACTGCCACGCCCCACCCGTGCCACCACCCCGCACATGCCCGCCTGCCGCCCCGCACACGTTGTCGCTGAGCTACTGGCCCCGCGTCAGTAACCCACCCACATGCCTACCGCCGTGCGCCCGTCTCTGGCCGCAACACCACCGCCGCGCCGAGCGCCGTCGCTATGCCGCGCCAGCACTTCGACCCCATGAGCCGAGTCGCACCGCCCAGCCGCGCCCCTGTTGACACGCGCGCGCCCCGCCATTTGCCCCGTCGCTGCTTGCCGCGCCACGCGCGCACGCCCGCGTCACCGTGCCGACCACCACCGGCCACAACGCCGCTCGCTGCCCCATCTCTGCTAGCGCACGCTGCATCGCGCCAAGAACAGCAACGCCCCGGCCCACACCCAACGCCACCCGCACCGCCGTGACATCCCGTTGCCGGCCGCAAATTCCGCCAGCCGCCATTACTCCTCTCTCTGCCGGCCGCCGAGCCTTCCCGTCTACCCACCGCCTCGGGCCCTCTCCACACCTATAAAGAAGGCCACCGGCCTCCCCACCATACCCACGCACTCGCCCGCCGCCTTCACTCGCCTCCCAACCACTGCAGGCGCCGCCCCGCACTCCATTGCCGCCGCCGCAAGCACCTCGCCGTGGGCAGCCCTCTACGCACCTCCTCCGCGCAGGGCAAGCACGGGTAAAGACCCCCCTCGCGTCCCTCTCTCTTTCCCCTACTTCCCGGCCGCTATCGCCGCCCAGGGCGCCGGCTCGACCGCCGCCGTTGGCCGCCGGTCTCCCCTCCCCCTCCTCTGTTTCGTGAAGAAGAAGAAGGGGGGTAATTTTCCCCGTAACCCCCTGCCCTTCTTTCTTATTTAACCCGCCCCGCCCCCCTATTCTCTCTCACTGGTAACTCTGCAAGAAAACCCTTTAGGCCTTGAGATAATTGCAAATAAGTCCTTATCCATTTCAAAACAGCCCTAATACCCTTTATTTCTTAGCCTAAGACCCTACCAACCTTTGGTATTCGCGATTAAGCCCCTCCAGTACTCTATAACCATCACAAACAAACCCTGTACCTTCTCCAAGTAAACCTTGGGATTTCGGAGACTTTCCGAACGAATCCTTTTCCTCTAACCACCTGAACGACGCATCATTTTATGCACCGTTTTAACCCGGAACGACCCCCAAATTTCACCGCCCACCTTTCCACTATATCTTCCGCCAAACCATACATCATGTTCCTAAATGAAACCTTCTTTTCCTCGCTCTCCATTTAATCCCTGTCTTCCTTTCTGCTAGCTGGGCAAATAAAACTCTATTTTATTTCCCTTCTTTTCTTTTATTTATTGTGTGTGCTTGTTGTGCGCCGTATATCACGTTGAGGAAGAGCCCGAAGGAGAGCAGTGCTATGAGCAGAAGCCCGAAGGCTAGTGTCCTGAGCAGGAGTTTCCAGAAGGCTTTGAGAACGGCAAGTTCAATCTTACCCTTTGATGCATATTTATCCCAGTTTCATAAATGCAACCCACTGGCCTGTTTTATAAAACTTGCATGCTTGTTGCTAAACCATTTTTGTGTGAGCCGTTCCTTGATTACTACAAATATTCCTTGATGACCTAGATTAATTTCTGAATATTTTAGCTTGGGAATTAATCATTGCTAAGTGCCGCTTAGGACAAATTTATCTTTTATAAATAAATACTATCCAATGAATATTTAGTAAAATACTAGAAAATGTGCTTTAAGAAGAAAATGGGATTTAAATGATAAAAGTGATTATTATTAGGGGATAAGCCGGACAGTGTTTTCTGTGTGAAATACCAAGGTGAGCTCGTGCCTGTGTGGCTGAGCATGGTGGGAGAAATCCGGCTTGTCATTAGAAGGATGAGTTGATGTGTCATCTTGCCTAACCCAAATATTAGTACCATCACTCGACCGTTGTATGTGGCAATGGCTTGGCATAAATCCCACTAGTTGAACTGGTAGTTATCGGGCGTGCTGATGAGCAACAGAGGACCACGGAGACGGGTATAATTTCTTGGTGAGTTATACCCTAGGTAGAACCTCGTGGGTAGGTTGCTGACCCCCTGGTTACTCTGTGGTGACTTGTCAGTTTAGCTAAGGTGGGTAATGGCCTCGATAGGATCTGCACTGACACACTGGTGTTCATGTTGTGGTACCCTACTTGTGGTTGAGTACACCTCTGCAGAGTTGAAACCTATCCGGATAGCCGTGTCCACGGTATTGGACGAGTTATGGCATGGTCTCTTCACAAGTCCTTTATTCCTGGTTTTGGTTTGATTATGAGAAGTGCTCTGCTGGGTGAGTTGATTTGGAAATGTTGGTAGTGTCTACGTCGGACGGGGAGTTTGGTAGCACTGAATGGTGTCCTACATCTACTTTATTTACGATGCTATTATCATCAGTTTTGCTTTACAGAACTTTTATAAAATGAACCCCTGCATGTGGCATTTCCGCAAATAAACCATTAGCCTATCCTTGATATTAATCCTTGCATGCTTCTGTTGTAACCCTCCGTGGGTATGGTTGGACTTGATGAGTACGTATGTACTCACCCTTGCTTGTTTTACAGAAGAGGACCCAGACTTCGTTCCCGAAGACGTCGAGTAGGAGTTACGTTCTGCACCCAACCTTGCCTGTGTGTTAGGGCCGTCCGCTTGAAGAACCGCATGGCGCAGCTCTCTGATGATGCCATGATTAGTTGCACCGTTTGGTTCCTAGTTTTTATCCTCACGCTAGTGGCGCGTCTGTGCCCACTACCGCGTAGGTTTGTTCGGTAATGGACCATCTGTTGTAATAAATGTGAATCAGCCTCCTGGGACTGATGTCTGTATCACATTTAAGTCATCTCATTTGAGGGGACGCTTCAGGGTGGTCTGCCCACGGTGTAGCGCGGGCGGCGGCGGTAATGGTCGGGGCGGCGGCGCTGTGGTGGCTGGGAGGCGAGTGACGGCGGCGGGCGAGTTTGTGGGTGCAGTGGGGAGGCCAGTGGCCCTCTCTATAGGCGCGGAGAGGGCCCGAGGCGGTGAGTCGACGAAGAGGCGGTCGGTGGCCAAAGTAAAGGCGCCGGCGGGATTCCCGGCCGTGAAAGGACGGCACGGGCGAGCGGGAAGGGCGGCACAGGCGTGGCGCTGTGCTGCCGGTTTGGCGCGGCATGCTCGGGGGCGACCGACGGTGCGGCAGCGGGGCGCGCGGGCGGAGCAGGGCGCGTGCATGTGCGATCCGGCGAACGCCGTGGTGGCGAGCGGTGCGGCACGCGCGGTGCTGGCGCGCGTGCGACAACGATGGTGCACGCGGCGCGTGCGCGGCAGCCGGAGTATGCAGGTGGAGCAGGGAGCGGGACAGCGGTGGTGGCGCGACTCGTCGTGCGTGCGCTTGGGCTAGCATGTGGGGCGGCGCTAGGCTTTGCGGCGAGCAGCGCGGGGAGGCAGGGTTGGCGTGGCGACGGGGTTTAGGGGCGGTGCTGTTGCGCGTGGAAGAAGAGACCGGCAGCCGGCGCTTGGCGCGGCAGTGCAGCGAGCATGCGCGCGGCGACGCGCCGGGAGAGGGGGGCGACGCCGGGAAAAAGGGAAGGGGAAGAAAAGGAGAAAATGGGAAAGAGAAAAGGAGAGAAAGAGAGAAAAGAAGAAAAGGGAAAAAGGGGAAGGAAAAGAGGGGATCCGAGGCGGAATTTCCAGCGGCGACGCCGGCGACGGTCGGTCGCGGGCGCACGCACCGAGAGCGGTCGGTGCGGAATGTGACGGGGCGGTGAAAAGTTTAGGCACAATGGGGGGTTCGAGCTGGGTGGGCGGAAAATCAGGGAGGGGGATTCGGGCCTAGATCCCGGGAGCTCGGCAGTAAAAGATTTTGAAAATGATTTTAACGCGTGACTTTCACGGTGATTTAGTTGGGGTAAAAACGCGGGCGTTACGGGATCTATGCTACTCCCTCCGTTCCAAATTGTAGGTCGTTTGACTTTTTTGACTCTAAGTTTGACCGCTCGTCTTATTCAAAATTTTGTGCAAATTATCATATATTTTATGGTGGTTTGCTTTATTAATAAAAAATCTTCAAAAATACCTTAAATTTGACTATATTTTTACAAATGTTTTAAATAAGACGAGCGGTCAAATTTATGGAAGTCAAACAACCTATAATTTGAAACATATGAGTACATAGTTAGCATGTGATTAGCAGTTAATTTTATATTAGCTATTGTTAATGACGGGATGTGTCAGTACATGAAAGGGTCAGTTCGAGGGAATGTGTGCCTTCCGAACTAGTGCATTCATACCCTTTGGGGACGAATAATTAGTAGTTAATTACTTTTAAGCAAGTCATTAACAAAACAAATAATATTTATATATTTTTTAAAATAAAATAAATGATCAAATATTATGAGTAAAGATAACAAGGAATAATAGTAAGGTACATTGGGGTCGTCTGATAGGCGGTTTCATGCAGTGACACGTAATCTTGAGATGACTCATCAGACAACATATATAATGGGTTGCTGTTTTGGTTGTCTCGTAGTAATACAATATCCCTTAATTTATGAAAAAATAAAGAAATACTATTGGTTGCATGGCAATAAAACTCATACAATAGTGGAGGAGGTGTCTCATAGTCCTAAAATTTAGCTCATGAGGCGGTTGTTTTGCGAAGCAACGATCTCTTTCTCTCACCTCGCTCTATCTCCTCCCCATCAGAAAAATCCTACGTGACACTGCATGAGACGACCTATAAGACCGTTGATGTGTAGCAATGTACCTGCCACGGACAGAACATGCAGCACGCTAGCTGTCTCACTTCGGTGTTCGGTCCATGGGCCGCCGCATGCACACTGGACAGCGAGCTCAAGCCGCCGCGCTAGGCACACGACCCTGTCAAAGGTCAATCCAAAAGCAGGTCAGTGTGCCGATTCCGAACTACTGCTTCTGTTGCTTTGTTCAACGCCAGGAGATTGAGAGATCCCCTCGTCAACTCGTTCAGTCAAATACTGCCCGCCCGCGGCATATGAACACACCCATATATAGTTTGATTTACTGGCTTGTTGTAAATGTAAATCTCTTATTATTGAACTGGTCAAATAGAAGTTCGACTCGACATTTTGTCGTAGTTCAAAAACTGTAGTCAAATTTACATGGTCACACATTCTGAATTCTTCATAAAGTTGCCACTTTCATTTTTTTTTGGACAAAAGATGCTTCAAACAAAACTGCATAAAAGCGAAAATTTCATGTGTTACTAATGATGACTTTTATGTACCGATCATTGTGACCAATTTGATTAAGATAGTGATCCTGCTTGGTTGGATGTCAATTTGTGCCAAGCCAAAACCATGGCAAGCCAGAATTATGGCCAGCAAAAACTAGGGTAGGCCAAAATTAGGGCATGGAATTTAGGTATTTACTTAGTTTAGTGCCAAAATATGGCAGCCAATACATTTTCTCATTGTGAGCTTCAAAAAATTTCTAGGACCAGACCTGACCATGATTTTGACTACAAATTGTTAGATTAATTGGGCCTTGGCCCATTTAAGTCTCAATTAACCAAAGAATTAAAGGTCCACTAATAAATGCTAGGGAATTAAATCCCGGATGGAGAGTCAACGGGAATCCTAACCAACTTAAATGATGGATCAACTGTGGACCACTTGTGAAGTTGGTAAAAGGAGAACGGCGTGCCACGCGCGCTTGCGCTCGCTCGCCTCGCCGAGCCGTGGCCGAGCCGAGCCGCTCGGCGTGTGCTGTGTGATGAACCTTTTGCCACAAATGACATTGACTGAGTCTTAATCGTTACCGGTAACTGCCGATTTGATGGCTGAGAGTAACTGACAACTTAATGGCATTATGGCTGTTTAATAGTGTCCAGGTTCATCCTCCCTCTCCTACCCTGTGCGCCTATAAAAGGAGGTGTCTCTCCCAGGCAAACAGACGCAAGCAGACTCTCCCTCTCTTATACTCGTTTCAGGAGACCTCTCTCTTCTCCCTGTTTTTGCTGCTCTCTTGCATTCCCAACGCAAGCTTTGCGCGCACTCTACTTGCGTGAGCAGTTGCCTCCGAACCTCCCTGCCTAGTGATCCTGCTCGGGATAGGCGGACGATAAGGTTTTTTGGGAACGTACGAGTACGCGCCTGCTTGTCGCTGCGAACGACTACTTCCTGGTGGTCGGCTTCGTCAACCTGTACTACTACTTCCTGGTGGTCAACTTCATCAACCCGAACGACTACTTCCTGGTGGCCGTCTCCCTCATGTGAACGACTACGTCTCGGTGGCCGTTCGAGGGGCTCCACTGCATCGACTCGCCACTGCACCGAATCAGATCGACTACTTCGAGCAAGGCCAGTTGAGGATGGTTAACGCTATTCCTCCAGCTGCTGACGGCGCATCCGGTGCCTCCGGTACCGGCCCCGCCTCTCGGTACATCCTGAACATCGTTTTGTTCTGGTTTCGGTTTCTCATGTTATTTAGGAGATTTAACTTGAACACTCGCACATGCTATGTTATCACTGGATCACTCACTGTTGTCATGAATTTATTGCTAATTTCTGAAATTAAAATATACCGAATGATGCCTAAATTTCTAACTCAAACATTAGTGTGCCAATTTTTTAGTAGTGAACCAATTGATAGCCAAAATCTTTGGACATGCCTTGTTGGTTAGGCAAATATTGGAAGCCAACGAAGCAGGCTCATTGTCTCGCCTCTACTTAATTAATGGGCGTGACACGTTCGGTGCTAGCACACGAACTGATTTCTAACTGCAGTTGCTATGATGGATGAAGTAGAACAAGGTTCATAGGTCTTAGCTTAATTGTCATGCTAATAATTGGAATGTCAAATGCTGCATGAGTAAAGCCGTGAAGATATGTCTAGCGCAGTAGCGCCGCGCCGGGCTGGCGGAAGAGGAGAGGTGGTGCCGTGGTGGCGGCGGGGGAAACAATAATTCTGGCTGTGGCCGGTGGTGATCTAGCGTTTGGTTCCAAGCCACAATCAGCCACGTCACATGTGTGACGGCGCCATAAATTTGCATACAGTTGTTTGGTTCCTGAGTCACTTTTGGCAGCCACACGATTTACAACGTATTTGCTGCGGGTTTTCTCACCACAAGTGCGGCGGCAAATTTCTGCGCCACAACTTGTGGCGTCGCCGCACCTTGGGCATGGCAGCTGGTGGCCGGCCACCAAACATACGGTTCTGGCTCTGCTCTAGGCACAGCGGGCAAGTGGATCCGTATATGCTAGTGGTCTAGTGGATACAAGAGGCGATGGTTGATAAAATGACGATCTGGATGTGGTTTTGTAAGTGTTGGGTTCTCAGAGGCTATGTTTAGATCCGTGAAAGGGGTGAAAAGAGTCACATCAGACACTGTAGCGCACTGTAGCACTTTTTGTTTTGTTTATGGTAATTGTTATCCTACCATGACCTAACTAGGCTCAAAAGATTCGTTTCGTCGTGTATATCAAAACTATGCAATTAGTTTTTTTATTTACCTATATTTAATGCTCCATGCATGCATCATTTGCTATATTTAATGTTTCGATGTGATGTCGATGTGATGGAAAGTTTGAAAAGTTGGGAGGAACTAAACGCAGCCATTCATAGCAAGAGTTGGTTTCAATGTCGTTTTGTTCATGATAGAATCATCTGTGTTGTGTGGTGTAAAAAGCTAGGATCTCCAGCAGACAATCTTTGCTTTCTACAAAGCTGGGTCGTGAGGTCTTTGGTCTAAAAAATTCAATAAATTTTATAATATTGTAAAAAAACAATTATAATTTATTTTTGGCTAAGTCACACCAATTCATCCAAATGAAAATTCTTTCGAGTACATACAAAACATAGATTATTTCATGTGCATTTTTTATCCCTTGGAATTTTGCATTTGGATTAAAATTACACATTTGAATCCCAATCGGAATCTCTAGATCTATTACAAGACCATGGAATTCAAATCCGTGCAGTCACCTAAATCAATTCTAAATTCAAATCTCATCATGGGCTGATACTCAACTCTCTTCGTCCCTCTATTCGGCCTGGCCCGGCAGCCCTTCTTGCCAATGCACCACAGTCCACAGGCCACCCCCCGGGCCTTTTGCCGAATTGCCTTGCTCCAGCACCAAGCCCAGCCGGGTACCCACCTCTACTATGGGCTTAAACTCACTGTCATGGGGTTGTGCCCCATCTTTTCCGCCGCTTCAGCCCAGCTCGTCCTGCATCGTCCCTGATGTTTGTAACGTTATCCTGCAGGTGGTAACGTGCTAGTCAATGGAATCGACAGTGCAACCGCATGCATCGTTAAGGTACTCTACGACGTCTTTTAACTCTTTATACAGCTTGGTAGTAGCAACTTTAACTCTCTCTGTGTTGCAGTTGCAGCTAGCTTTATACAAAATAATACTGTACATGGCATGCCCTTTGACAAATGGGCCCCTTCAAATTAGAAGACCGCGTTACCACGTGAATAGAAGCATCATCCTCGTGGCCGACAAATGCTGGTTTTTAGAGATTCTAAGTTCAGCGCTCAGTCGTCGTCTCTCATTGTGCCACTATTTATATTTTCACTGCGATCATCATCGTATAGTAATTGAAATGGTTCTAAAAGGCACGAATCCCAATCTATTGCGGGAAAAAAAGTACGAAGTAGTAGTGCCAAAAACATCGATCCAATTTTAGTTATCAATCTCTGTCATTGCCGGTACGTACTTCCTACCGGTAAATAAAGTCGTTTAGGACAGCGATACGGTCTTCAAAACACAACTTTAATTTCTTATTTCTATAAAAATATTTATCGAAAAGTGATACATATATATTTTTACGAAAGTATTTTTTTAAAATAAATTTATTAATATAACTTTTACAATTTAAAATTCAACAACTTAAAAGTTATGCATAATTTATATTTCTAAAGTTTGACTTAAACTTTATCCTAAACGACTTCTTTTATCAATATGGAGGGAGTACGAAGTTTCTACGGGTAGGGCGCGCGGGTCAATAATCCAGTGAATTTTCCCTATAAATAGAACCTCACGTGGACCTAATCCTATGCCTTCAACTTCGCAGAGCAAGGTCGACAGATAGATAACTTTGAATGCTATATAAGCAATGAAGATGAACACCTAAAGTACATTTGAAGTGATAAAAGTCACACGTCGCAAGTCGATCACAGCTAAAAAGAAATTAGATGATGACGAGACACAAAGAAGAAACCGTCCCAAATCTCTTATTCATTTAAAGCAATCAACATAAAAAAGATACTACTATAGCCAAAAAAACTAATGCAATTTGCAAACCGTGCATGCTTGGGCTTCCAAGGTCCAGTACTATAAATAACCACACATACCTCTGCTTAGCATTCATCTCACCCTCCAGTCCACCATAGCTATATTGGCTAGCCTAATTAGCTCACCATGGCTACCAGTAATAAGCTCTTCGCGGTCGGCCTTGTCGTCCTGCTAAGCATTGGACTAACCAATGCTATCAGGTTTGTAAACCACGCCACCGCCGACGGCCAAGGCGGTGGAGGTGGCGGAGCCGGTGGTAGCGGCACCAGCTCCGGCACTGGCTCCGCCTACGGCTACGGCGACGCCGAGTCCTACGACGGCAGCAGCGCCCAGTCCCCGACCGGCAGCCACGCGTACGGCAGCGGGTCCGGCGATGCCGGCGGCATCTGGCAAGGCCAGGACCAGTACGCGTCAGGCTACGGTGCTGGTGTCGCGTCCGGTGCAGGCCACGGCGACTCAGGTAACTGGAACACCCGTGGGGCTGCGAATGCCAACGGAGCCGGCGGCGCCGGCGGCGCCGGTGGGAGCAACGGGAATGGTACCGGAGCTGGCTTTGGCATGGGAATCGGCCAAGGTGCGGGCGATAACTTTGGGCCCTATGGCTCGAGCTACGCCAACAGCGGTGGCACCGGGAGCGCGACCGGCGGTGGGCACGACGGTGGATTCGGCAACGGCTCCGGTGGCGGATCGGGGAGCAGCGGCGGTGCTGTGTCAGGCTACAACGACGGTAGCAGCAATGGATCGACACCTTAAAGTACGTCGTCCGGCCTGGGGCGGCGATGCATGCATGTTTAGTTCTTATGTAGTAGTGTGTCAAGCTCAATGTTCTTCTCTGAATAATAAGCCATGCATGTGGCGTTTGTTAGTCCGTCACTGTTAGTTCTTAGTTGCAGTAATACTGTGCCAACTGATGTGTAACACACACATGTATTGGTTGCGAACTTGCGATCTACCGGTTGGTCAAGTTAAATGTTGCTTTGACAAAGGAGTAGTCTAGAAAATTTATCTGAGAACATGCAGGCGATGTTATTAATGCTGTTGTCACAGCCAAATAATTGTTCTATCATTGTCAATTGCTAGGGTTAGTAATAATGGTGATCAGATGCATGCTTGCAACTCATATGATACGTTCATGTTTTGGCACTAAGGGCATGTACAATAGTTTAGACAGCTGCTGTCTATTTAACACATATAGTCAGCTCTACAATAGTTTAGACAGCTGCTGTCTATTTAGCTGTCTGTGTGATAATAAATACACACTCTGGGTTCTGATGTTTTGCATGGGAGCACGAGCCAAAGCAGTAGACGAGATAGTAGACAGCAACACTCACTTTCCTCATTAAATGATAGCCACATCAGCTCATTTGATCTATGTGGCAACAAAAAGACAGCTGTTGTCCGTGGGTTGTACATGCCCTAAGGGCAAGTACAACAGTTCAGACAACTGCTGTCTATTTATAGTATAGAGACAGCTAAACAGACAGCTTATACAATGGGTTGTCTGTTTAGCTGTCTGTAAGATAATTAATTCATCATTTGACACATAAATCATGGTGATCTTGTACATAATTTGATCAGTGTAGCCATTTTGTTGCTTAGGAGGGATGATGCATGACATATTCAAATAGTTCTCATGAGTCAATTTTAAAAAGCATAAATATAATAAATAGTCTTAAGTTCTAGGGCTTTTTCGTAAAAAATCAAGACACAAAAAACAATGAAAATTATATGTTTCTTTAAGGGCCTTCGTGCAAATGTTTAGAAGATCTTTTCCTCCTGCCGCCCGAGCTCCTCTTCTCATCTTCTGTTCCCGGATCTTATCGTCATCCTCTTCTCATCTGCTGTCCACGGTGGACTGGCCAGGGGAGCCCGCGCGAGGCCGGTGGACCGCGCCGTGGCTGGGGTAGCCCACCGGCGCTGCAGCCAGCAGCCCGCGTCAGGCGAGGGAGCCCGCTCGTGCTGCGGCCGGCGGCCTCAGGCAAGGCCGACGGAGCTTGCCCGCGCCAAGGCCGGGAAGAGGCCAGCGGAGCTCGGCCGAGGGAGCCGGCCAGTGCTGCGGTCGGCGTCTGGAGGCAAGGCCGACGGAGCTCGGCTAGTGGAGCCCGCCTGTGTCACGGCAAGGAAGAGGTTGGCGGAGCCCGCGGCGTTGTGGCCCGCGGCGCAGCAGATCCTTGCCACCGTCGACGAGCGGCATCTGCTTGGTACAACGCGCGCCGGGCTCGTCGTCTGGTGTGGGAGCACGCGCTCCTACCGTAGATGGATGATGCGACGGCACCCCTCTCTCTCCTCAATTAATCCCTGCCACATCAGCTGTTCTGTCTCGGGTTAACGCGAGTCGACGGCAGTCGGCTCGCCGTTGTACATGCCCTAATGTGGAAATCGATCGTAACAATGTGCAAGCATCGACTGTTATTTATGATGACCTATCCCACTCGTAGAAATCCACATTGTCCTCAGAAAATGCCTTGCGATTGTTATTTGAGTTCCGTAAAATATTTTAAATATTTTGAGGCAGTACTACTTAGGGCTGATTTGCTACAGCTCTAGGTATGTATGATATAAGGTAAGTAAATGAACATAAAATAGTTGAAATGTGTGTTTATTGTTAAATCAAAACAATGACAAAAATGTTTAATCAAATACATACCATTAATGTGTCCGTAGGACAGCGCCCGAGGTCCATGAATTTCTGAATTGAAGTTAAGGATGAACAACTTCAAATATTTTTGGAAACAAAGATTGTCTTTCTTGTGATAAAATAGTCCATCATGGCCATTCAGGACTCAGCCAAGATTGTCTTTTGGAAACAAATGAAAGAGAGATCATCATACTACATCTAGGTTTAAAATTTCGTAATGAACACTAGTTAATTTATTTTGAATTGTTTTTTTGAATATATAATCCATCCTTTCCCGTGTATATATGTAAACCAAAGGAAACATATGGTCATTCGGTCTCCTCTCTTACTTCATTCGAATATCTGAAATAACAAAAACTTGTGATCAGAGGGAGTATATATCTTTGTACACATTCATACCTATTCATAAAAAAGAGTGATTTATCATTTTCATTGGCTCGGCTAGTGGTTTTCTCAAGCTGTGTCAGTGACATAAGGATATAAGTATATAACAGAATGGAACGACTATATATATGTACTTAGAAAAACTAACGACTTATAATTTAGAACGGAGGCAGGAAGTACAATACAAAGTCATAACTTGGTGCTTCAGGATCGCTAGGTCTTTCTGTCAGCAGGAGCAAGAGATCACAAGAAGTATCGTGGAGACATGGTTTGGCGCGGTCGTCGCCCCGGAAAGAGTGATGTAAAACCAAGCATGCATGCATGCTGTAGAGATTCTCTTCGAGATGTGCTCTTCATCAATCTGCTAAACAAATTAAACACAACCACAATAGCAATTTCATATGCGATGCTGACGCGAGGCACACTGATCCAGCTTCCGGCATCTATCTGGGAGAGACAAAAGGGGATCATGCATGCTGCTGAAAACTTCTAATGACCACACTATTATATTGTATCGATCTTGTGTACAGTATGTGTGCATCAAACTGATTGAGCCGACAACGACCGAACTCTCTAGGGCTTGTTTGCTCGCGCGTGCATGCATGGCTCATGCAGTCAATGTCAATGCTGCTTACCATATCTGTTGATAATGGCAAATACAAATCTAAGTACCGACTATAACTAATTAAGGTAACGATTGCCAGAACTATTTAAGTACGCTGTGTCCAAGGTTGCTACCTAATCAATTTTACGGGGCACGGGACAAATTAATGCTCTAATTACTTCAGTTCATGATATTGGCGCCCGGATACGCATCAAGGTATCAACTGCATTGACTGGCACTGATCAGATCTAACGTGGTACACCAGCAATAATATACTGTAATCCATAGTAGTACAGATACAATTCCAACATGGAGTTTTATCTAGCATTGTTTCAAAAAAATAATTCAACGTCTATTCACGCCACCAACGTTCTATATAAATTAACATAATGAAGTAATCGTTTGGACTGAACCACTATAAATCCCACTGCAGTCAAGTACCCGGCATTCATCAGCTAAGCTAGCTATCTTCCACACCAAAAACCAAGTCAGAATGGCAAGCAATAAGTTCTTAGCCATTGGCTTTGTCCTCCTCCTGGGCATTGGTTTATCCAAAGCAAGGGAGTTCGACTGGGAGCACCCAACAACCAGTGCCAATAGCCAGGGACAGGGAGGGGGAGCAGGGGGAGGCTCCTCAAATGGTTATGGTTCTGGGTCTGGTTCCGGCTACGGAGCTTCCGGGGCTAGCAATGCTCCCGGTGGGCTCTATGGGACCGGAAACTCGATGTCCAGGGGTGAAGGTGGCGGCGCCGGTGGTGGCAACGATGGAGGCCATGGAGGTGGTTCTGGGTCTGCTTCAGGCAACAGCAGCACTGTTGGCTTCTATGGTGGTGGGTTTTCAGGTGCCGGAGGTCGCGGCGGTGGCGGTGGCGGAGGAGGTGGCCCCACAAATGGCACTGGTTCTGGTTTGGGATCGGGAAGAGGCATGGGGTCGGCCAATGTCTATGGCCCACGCGGTGGAAGCTCAGTGAATGGCGGGGGAGGTGGTAGTGGCTCAGGTAGTGGCCAAGATGGTGGGTATGCCGGTGGGTATGGAGGTGCTTCCGGATATGGCTCTGGTCAGGGCGGCGGTCAACCTTAGAGCTTAAGCAAATAGTTTGTAGCTCGATAAATTAAACTCATCATGAGGCTCTCGTGTCTTTGTGTGGTAGTTCGCTCGGATTAGGTGTCGCAACATGTGTTGATCTCTAATAAAACTTCAATGAAGCCTTCAGCTTCGTTATGTCCTAATGAATTATATATTTCTGAATTCTTTGGTTTTGAATTGGACCTCAATGGATGGATTGTAATCATAATGCTTCAGGGCCGTCTCTAAGAGTTTGAGGCCCCGGTGCGAAATGTAAAATAGGATCTAAAATGCTAAAATCTGTATGTGTTTAATACAATTAAAGCACACGATCGCACGATTATATAACTTTAACATATGTTCTTTCATTCAATATTTAGAAATATATAAAATATTTAACGCTAAAAAGCTAAAGACAGTACTTACTCATCCACGTAGTATTTTTTTAAAAATAAAATCTTCAATTATGTCTTCATAATTAATTATCTACAGTATCAGGTATCATTTTCAATTGCTATTATCACCAACTCAAAGCCATACTTCCTATGTCTTCGTATATATAATCGTTGAGGAAACATCATCTGCACAAAAACTTGAACTATTGTTTAGGACTGGTGATGACCAAAATTCAATTAATAATTAAGCCATTATATTAATTAATAATAAAAGAAATAAGAGGAAGCACAAACTCACCTCACGTAGTCATGCTGGAGTCAGATCTTGGTGGGCGATTGGTTTTGGGCCTCCTGTCCTGGCGTCCCGCGGATTGCCGTCCAGGACTCCTGACTGCCGAGGGCTACAACGGTGACCGACAAATAACAATCCGCGATGGAATTGTGAGTTGCGAGTTCATGATGCTCGACGGAAGATGAAGTCGGGAAGGCACAGCCATAGCGAAACGGAAAGGGACGCGCGCACAATTCAGACGAACGTACTAGGAATTGGGGACGAGTGGACGGCGCAGCGCTCGATGATTCATCTGCCACCGCTTGAGTCGGACATAGAAAAGAACAGATGGATTACTGGGCTTTCGTCTAATCCAATTTGGGGGCCCTTCTTGTTTTGGGGCCCGGAGAGGTCGGGCACCCCGCGGCTGGCCGTCGATGGCCCTGTAATTCTTATTTCTCACGTTGTAGTTTTGCGCCTTTTGTTGCTCGTTCACATGGCCTCGACAATGGATAACATGAGAGCAATGTTATCTTGCAGTAAATCTTATACATTGATCAGATAATGTAATAAACTCATTGAGGTGTTTTTAGAAAAAAAATATTAATTATTCCAGTCACTGCATCGATTAATGCATAGAGCTGCCTCTCTCGTTACAAGATAAAATAATGTTCCTCATATTAAGGAATCACGAAAATAAAGTTTTGACACACTGCCATCAACAAAAATTACTCAAATGTAACTTTGTTGCTAAAACGCCAGCCGAATCTAGCGAAGACCTCCATGGCAGTTATCTCAATTTTTTTGTAGGCCTCCTTCATCGTCGGGCGATCCTTCACATTCTGAAGCAGAGACCAAAATCCGGTCCAGTGTATTCCTCTGAAGATGACCTGCAAAGATGAAGGTGCTGGGCCCTTGTCAAAAACTCATTGAGGTTATAACTCAAACGGCATTTTGCAGTGAATAACGTAATAAACTTTGATCAGATATCTTGTATTTAGCGATTTATTAGTCAAAGCGTTATAAATCTTGAATCCCCACCGTAGGAACGAATCATGTTCCATAGCCCCATGGGTACCGAGGATCACAAAGCCTGACACGGACCTTGTTTTTCTCTAATCTACGTGCGATGCATATACTTAACCGAACACCAGAAAGCATTAGACAAGGCTCCTTAGTCCTTAATAGCTCAATTGCGTCATCACTTCATCAGTCATTCAATCGGGTAAAATACTTTGAGTTGTGAAGCAGACCAGCAACACTTGGTGAAGTAGTTGCCACTTGAGCCAATCGACAGCTCCATCTGCTTGCCTCCAAGTGATGATGTACTATTATGGTATATGGTAACATCTGCCCGGCGTCGTAGGGGCCAACCTCTACCTGAGATCGCAACAAAAGAAAAAACAAGCAGAACAGGCCGTGAGCATTTTGTCGAATAGGTTGTGAGCGTCTCAGATGCCGGCAGCAGCAGAACGGGCGCTAGAGTCGGCGGTGACGTATTAAAGACACATGTACACATAGTTTTTATACTTACACGTCATATAGACACTATATATATAGAACTTGTATCCTTATATTCATATTGTCTTTATTCTCATCCAATTAACTCTCTTTTCTCTCCTTTTCTTCGTCTATCCCCTTTAAATCTTTCTTGATTCTTGCATAGAAATAGTTTTTTTTGCATAAAACATGGTTTCCTTCTTTTTTCCCTTTATTAACTCTGCCACTACATCATTTTTTTGCTTACGTGCCATACTACTAAATGTCATAGAAATAATTCCAATTACTGGGTTGAGACTAGGGACGAAAACGATGGAAGAAGGCTTCACTACTTTCACTTTCATATTATTTTCTTGAAAACGAAAACGATACGATATTATCGGAAATGAGAACGGCGTCGGTATTCCGATAATATCGAAAATGATCGAAATCCATCAAAACGATATTTAGAAAACGGTAAACACATCAAGCTGTATAACATGGCAATAATCCTCTAATCTGACCTATCTCATACGACAAATACTAACAATTTATGGTAACCCGCCCTACATAGTCACATACCACTACCGGAGCATGGCCCATTTGCACCGGTTGGGAAGGCCTTTTAGCACCGGTTTCCCAACCGGTGCTATGTTTCCGGTGCTAAAGGTGGCACCGGGTCAAATAACCGGTGCCAAAGGTACCCATTCGTCAAAAAAATATGCGCGTTGTTGCAGGGATTCAAACTCATGATCTCTCGGCTCGCGCGTACCCACCTAACCATCTCACCTACAAAGCACATGTGATAAAATAGAACATGCTTTTGTTTTGTAGTAGCATGTGACACCCCTTTAGCACCGGGTTGTATTTACCGACCGGTGCTAAAAGACCTTTAGCACCGGGTCGTAACACCAACCGGTGCTAAAAGGTCTAAAAAGTGACTTTTAGCACCGGTTGGTGTTACCAATCGGTGCTAAAAGGTCCCCGAGGGCGTCCCAATTTTAGATCCGGTGCTAACGTTATATTAGCACCGGATCTTGAGTGCACCGAGGCATATGAGGGGTGTGGATGTGAAGGTTTCTGGTAGTGTACATGTTACACAACAATAAAGCATACATAGTGACATACTTGCTTACGTAACAATAGAATAATACCAAGTCTAGGCAATACCAGATTGACGCCCGTGGGAACTTAGAAATCCGATAATTACCGACGGTAGAATACCGACTAAATACGGTATTTTTTAAAAAATGATCAGAAAATGCTAGAATCATTTTCGTTTTCGTTTTCTCGATAACCGTTATCGTTTTCATTTAGACCTTAAATCCGACAAAATCTCAGAAACGATTCTCGATAATCGGAAATTATCGTTTTCGTTTTCATCCCTAGTTGAGACTGCCCTACGCTCCGAGAATTAGGAGCCTGATCGTGGAGTGCAACTTAGAAATGCTACTTTGTAGTTTCTTAAGCCAATGATAGAGTGGTACATAATCCCAAATTTTTTAATAGAACGATCTAAGAAAAGAAACAAGGGAAAATATAAATGCATTATCTAGTTTCCACGAGCCAAAGGAAAAGAAGAAAAAACATCATCGGCCTTAATGTTCGTATGAAGTTTTTCTATATAAGACTATAAGAGATGAGGTGTCATCTGTCACAAATTACTTTTCAGAATGGCTGAATTGTTGAATTCCTAAGAAGAGAAAGAAGATTCTAGGGTCACGCAAGAAGATAAAGAGAGCGGGTAAAAGATCCACACAAAGCCAAGTCACATTAAAAACAGCAATACACTCTGATATTGTTTGCATATTTTTTATAGTCCTGCATCACAAAAGGTAAATCGGACTAACAAAGCCCAAGAAAAGGACGCGGAAGGAAGAGAAACCACAACTAGCCCATAATCGATGGGTGCCCAAAATACAGAATTGGGCTGGGATGAGAAACTGAATTAAAGTCCATTCCACGCCCTTCAACTATCAACGTTGTCCAATTTTTAACCCTCAACCGCAAAACCAGATATTCGACGCCCTTCAACTTTTTAAACTGTATGATTCACACCCTTCGATGGTTTTAATGGCGATTTACGCTGATGTGGCGCTACGTTGCCGTCCCACGTGGCGCCACGTCAGCCATGAGGAGGTAAATTGGTCCGTTTTGATAGTTTGAGGGGTCAACTAAACTTTATAAGAAATTTTTATAGAAAAATACTTTTTTTAGAAAACATATGTAATTAAAAATGCTACAATCTTGTTAGTGTTAGAAAATTAATAGAAAATACATTTAGCTCAGAAAAATATAAAACTAGTTTTATATTTTTTTTCTAAAATCACGCTCTACTCTTATAGTGTGTGGTTAGGAGTATAATAAATAATAATAGTCTAACTTAAAAAAACTCAATAAAGTATTAATTTAGCTCGTCATCCGCTCATAATGAAACCTACTTGTCATTGAAGTGAGGTGGCCTTCTTTGTAGCATATGCTTATATGTCCTCCATGCCATTTTCAAGGTCTATTATACTACTTAGAATAAATAATAGTAGTGATTTTTAGCCAAAAAAATCAAAATATGATCATATAATCTAAAAATTACTCTTAATCGGGTGCTATAAGAGTATAGCATGATTTTAGGAAAAAATATAAAACTAACTCTATATTTTTTTAGCTAAAATAATTTTTCTATTGATTTTCTAAAAATGAACTAGATTTAGCATTTTATTTATTTTTTTGAAGAAAAAAATATTTTTTATAACATTTTTTTGGTAAAGTCTGGTTTACCCCTCAAACTATCAAAGTGCACCAATTTGTCCCCTCATGGCTGACGTGGCGCCATGTGGGACGATAAACATGGCGTCATGTCAGCGAAAACTGTTATCAAAACCACTAGTTGGAGGAACCTCTAGTTTTGCATTTGAGGGTTGTACATCAGACGCAGTCGATAATTGAGGGACGTGGAATGGACTTTTTCCATCGAAATTTGTTTCGCCAAAATAGCTGGGCCATGCTCTAGTTTGTAGGTCGTTTAGCACAACACACATAAGCCAATTCGCAAGCTTTATGCACGGTTACTTGCGAGCTACGTACATCTAGTAAGCATTTGACCATGAGGGGATGAGGCCGATCATACATGTGAAGTAGATAGATCTACACGAGTATAGTCCGTATCAGTTTGATCTGTTCCTATAATGATTTGGAATTTTATAGGAAAAAAACTCAGGTCGCCCAGTTTACCAGTCGCGAGTGCCCATTGTTACGCAAGTGATCGCCGTGAACCTAAGCAATTGACCGACTTCACTAGCAACTTGGTTCACTTGAGAAATATACATGTTTGAGTCGTGAGCTTTCCACCTTGCATTGTATAAGTATAATAAAAATCTCCATTTCTGAAAAATAACCATAAGCAAAAAGAAAACATAGAAAAATTAAAGGCAGATGATTAAAGACCAAGCAAGCAAGCTATAGGCCCTGTTTTGATACCCCCAACTTATTTTAAGTAGCTAAAGTTTAGTCAGTTTTAGTCAAAAATTTGCCAAACAGGATGACTAAAAGTGACTAAACATTAGCCCCTAACCCCAAAAGCAGAAGTCACCAAAATGTGACTTCTAGGGACTTTTTCCCCCACTGCCCTCATTAAAGGCGACGCAAAAAAAGGGTGGGAGGGAGCTGCCCCTGGAGCAAGGGTAGAATGGTCTTGTTCCGCCTCTAATAAATGCGTTTAGTCAGTTTAAGCCCCCCCATCCAAACATGCCTACTGACTACAGTTTAGTCCCTATAAGTTGCTAAATTTTAGTCCATGGGTATCCAAACAGGCCATAGTCACCTTCCAACTTGAACCTGTGGTTCAAGAACCAATCAGTCCACGAAGCCCATCAAGGGATCTACAAGCATCTTCAGGAAATTAATGTAATGTCAGCATATCAAGGTGTTATGATACTTCAACTATTCATGGTCTCCGATCCAGTACTATAAATAACCATCGAACCTCCCATTAGCATCCGGCCATCTCACACTACCAGAATGATCAACATCTGCACCGGGTGAGAAAACCCTTTAGCACCGGGTTTCCCACCCGGTGCAACTAATTCGAGGCTAAAGGGGTACCCCTTTAGCACCGGGTGCAGCCACGACCCAGTGCTAAAGGGCCTGCCCCGCAGCGCCTTTAGCAGGGCCTTTAGCACCGGGTCGTGGCTGCACCCGGTGCTAAAGGGGGCGCATTAGCACCGGGTCTTGCCACGACCCGGTGCCAATGTCTTCGCCCTGACACCCCGCAGCGCCGCCCCCGCTCCTAGCCGTTGGACCCGCTGCTGAAGCCCCATCAGCACCGGGTCCAAAAATGGCCGAGGCGGAGGAGGCGGGCGGATGTAAAGGATTCTGGTAGTGTCATATTTCCCTCACTCCTCCAAATAACCTGGTAGCTAGCTTAGTTCGCCATGGCTACCGGCAAGCTTTTAGCTGCTGCTGGCCTTGTTGTCATGTTAAGCATTGGGTTATCCAATGCTATTAGGGTGGTAAACCACGCCACTGCTGATGGCCATGGCAGCGGTAGGGGCGGCGGTGGCGGAATCGGAAACGCCTATGGCTCCGGCTATGGCTCCGGATCTGGCCATGGCTCCGGCGATTCTTATGATAGTACTTCTCCAGGTCCTATCGGCAGCTTGTCCTCTGCTAGTGGAGATGGTGAGGGCTCTGGCAGTGGCGGTTGGCAAGGTTATGATCAATATGCGTCAGGTCACGGTGCTGGGGGTGCATCTGGTTCAGGCCATGGCGACTGAGGTGATTTTTACAGTAATGGGGCTTCAAATGCAAATGGAAATGGGGGTGGCGGTGGCTCCGGAGGAAGTGTCGGTAATGGTCAGGGGTATGGTGCTGGCTCAGGGATAGGGCAGGGCTATGGTTATAACAATGGACCATATGGTTCAAGCAACGCAAATAGTGGTGGGCGTGGAGGTGGAAGGGGTGGTGGTCACGATGGTGGATTTGGCCGTGCTTA
Organism: Echinochloa phyllopogon; assembly: GCA_033239725.1. Taxonomy (NCBI): domain Eukaryota; kingdom Viridiplantae; phylum Streptophyta; class Magnoliopsida; order Poales; family Poaceae; genus Echinochloa; species Echinochloa phyllopogon. Next base: position 23,966,466 of record BTCW01000018.1, on the reverse strand, counting down.
TGGCGAGGGATCAGGAAGCAGCAATGGCGCTGCATGGGGAGGGTACTACAATGGCGGCCTTGGCGAACCACCACAGGCGAATGTCAGCGAACCACCACAGGCCAGTGATGGCGGTGTCAGCGAACCACCACTGCCTTATTAAAATGTCATTTATTTGGAATAATGTCAGCCTGGGCGTCATGTAGTCGTTCCATATTGTTTTATCTACGGATAAACCATGCTAGCGACTGATGTACTAGCATGTTTTGGCTGTATTGAACTTGCTTTGATCGACATGTAATGAAATCTGATTTCTTGGATTAAAAAAAGTGCAAGCATCAATTTTTATTGTGTTCATGGTTCGCCTGGCTCTGATATTAGTGGAAGGCTCTCATTGTTGTACGCAACACTCAGAATGCCCAGAACTTTGTTTCGACTGGGAAATAATACCCAAGAATTTAATTGACAATCTACTGAATTTCTGTAATATTTTAGGTACATCTAAGGTAGTTTATGGCTCAGCCAAAATTATGTGCCAAAATTATGTGCACCGCACTACCGGAAAGCCGTTCTTTCGCGGTGTGCCCTGAATTTCGCTGTGAGCTAAATCTCGGGCACACGACAAAGAGCATCTTTACCGTGCGCCACATGATAAGCACGCGACAAAGCTTGTATTCGCCGTGTGCGACTGGAAGGCTACACGGAGAATCAGCTGTCATGTGCCACCAATACCGACACACGACGAATATTAGGGCCCGCACTTGGGGTTTACGACCGTTAGGTTGAAGGGTGTTTAAAAAAAATTAGGTTTTGCCGTGTGCCCCGCATCCAGGCACACGGTGAAGTGACCAATAAAAAACCTAGCCCCCCCCCCTCTGCATTCCCGCGCAAAAGGTTGACAAAAAAATTGAGCTTTGCCGTGTGGCCCGCACCTGGCACACGGCGAAATGATCATTCCAAATGACGGAAACGGTCACTTTGCCGTATGCCAGGGGCTTGGCACAAGACGAAGTGACCAATAAATTCCTGTTTTTTATTTTTTTGACCTATAAAAGACCCCCAAAAACATATTATAATCATCACAGACAGTTAATAGTCACAAGTTCATATTATCATCATTTCTTAACAAAGACAATAAGTTCAAATCCATAGAAATAAAAGGTTACATAAGTTCAAATACATCACAAGTTCACAACATGCACAACTGAAGTTCACATCTCAAGTTCACAACATAAGTTCACAACAACAATTCACAACCAAGCTCGCAGCGTCTCCGGTGCACTTTTCTTGAGTACTTGCCCTTTCTAGCGTCTCCTCATATTTGGATTTTGCGGAAAAGGAGATGTGTGAGCAAAGAGACGGCTGGAATATTGTTTTAATTAATTCGATAGTTGTATACATAATGATTGAAGTTCAACTAAATGTACCCTTCGATGTTGAGAGGCGATGATGTCCCCGATATTATCTTAGTGGAAGAACCTTCATGGTTGAAACCTTCGGGAGACGATATTATCTCGGTGGAACCTTCGGGAGATGGTGTCTCCAGTACTACGCTGGAACCCGTTCCCATGTCCTCAAGAGTTTGAATCGAACCATCGTTTGATGAATCGACGGGTGCTTCAAGCAAGTAACCTGATGCATGAGGATCCGCATGAGTTAGTGCAGTTTTAGGACTGTCTAGGTGCTCAAGTTTGTAGTTAGGGGACGATGTATTGACTGGTTGTAGCATACCTGCATGCTGACAACCTGCTCCAAGTGCACCTCCTAGTCCGGAAGGCCCCGCACCCTCGTCACCATTTTGTTGCGGATATAATGTGTAGCGGAGTCGTTGGTTGGGTGGTTCTACAATAAGAGTGACAATTGTTAGAGGGAACAATGTAACATTATTGGAGCAATGTTCTATTGTAACTCCAGTTATCATTGGCTGGAAGTGTCCGTAGATCACCTGGTGCAGCTGGTTCTACCTCAATCCAAATTGACTGTATGCTCAGTAAGCAACGACCGCCTGACACTGTTCTGCGGATGCTTACTTCTGCCTGCCTAGGTATAGTTGATGGGCGTGCATATGTTATCATGCCGTATGAGAGATCATTTGGCCTCAAACGGACTTGGGAAACTTCACATAGGTTCCTGAAGATTCTAGGTAGTAGATGGGACTGATTCCAAAAGACTGGTGGCACTCCACTTACGACAATCTTCAGTGCTTGGTAAGTTTCGCTAATTTGTGGAGCTCTCGATTGTATCTCAAACTTGGGAATTGTGGGATCAATGGATACTTCAACGGAACCATACCCTTGCGTCAGTGGTAAGATCGCAAGGCGATGTTGCTCAACTTGAAGGGCAGTTTTACCCAAGATCTAACTGGCTATCTGGAATGAGCCGGTTACCACCACATAATCACAAAGGTACCGGTAGATATTGCCTAGCTCAAACACCACACCCGTCTGCCTCTCTAATGCAGCAATATCTTCGTGCGATTGATCTCATTGTCGGCATGTGGAGTTTGGGTCTTCATAAGTACTATGATGCCTAGACCATGTGCATCATTGTAATTGACCTCATCCTCATCAAAGATGACGAGGTTTGGACGGTGGAAAGACGCCATCAGTTGGTTCTCCGATTCAGCTCTGAGGGCCTCTTCCCCTGCAAAATAAGATTGATGTGTAACTAGAATAAAATCTTCATGATTGATGTGTAACTAGAATAAAATCACAAAAGTCATCATTTGAGACAACATTGAAATTGTGCTATCGACAATAATTTTATAACTATATCAAAAGTTCTGCATATTTAACTATGGTGCCTAACTAGGTTTCGCGATCTATGACATCATATGGAAAGACAATGAAATTTGCCTCACCTTGCTGGTTTGAAGACGATGGCGGCTGCAGCTACGGACCCCAGGCGGAGGCAGCGGGAACCCGATGGCGGAGGTCAGTGCTCAACTCCTAAAAAAATGAACATAATAGTGTCAATTAAAAATTTCGGCACCACCTCCCCTGCACAGTGAAGTTTCCAAAACCTGCAAGAAAAGCCACAACACGAAGGTCGGGCCACACAAAAAATTTCTTCTCACAGCTCGATGGCCGGACACATGACATGTGGTGCCGCACGACACGAGGTCAAATTGACAAGTATGACAAGTCAAATTGAGAGGCATGACAAGTTAAAATTCTATATCTAAAATTTTGTATCTATAATTCTATATCCAAAATTCTATATATACTCCCTCCGTCCCAAAAAAGAAGACATTTTAGAAATTTTAGGACAGATTTAGGAGAAAGTAAAATGACCTTGATTGCCCCTAATTATTAGCCATATTTGGCATTAATTGGTTGTTGCATGCACATGCACTTGCTAAATATAGTAGAATGACTTGTTTTTTGGAACAAATTTTGAATCCTAGAGTGTCTTCTTTTTTGGGACGGAGGGAGTACATTTCTATATGTATAAAATTGATAACTAAGATCCAAAATTTCTATATGTATCTATAATTCTATATCCAAAAATTCTAAACATACATTTCTATACATCACTAATTCTATATCCAAAATTTCTATAATTGATAACTAAGATCCAAATTGATCTAACATCACTAATTCATCACTAATTCTATACTAAATTACTGAAATCGAGTGGAGGTCAAGAGAGCACTCAAAAGGGGTGAAGCAACGACGCCCGATGCGGCTGCGACAATGAGTGATCCTCATCCTTTTCCTCCAGATGCGGCTACCTCGGTGTCCTCCCTCTCCTCCTTTTTTTCTCCCCCTCCATCGCTTCTTCCTTCTCCCCCCTCCGCCGTCTCCTACCCCTCCTCCTCCCCGTCGGCGTTCTCCATCTCCTCCTCCTCCTTCTCCCCTCCTTCCCTTCCTACTCCTTCTTCTCCTTGGTAGCCGGCGAGGCCCGGTCGGGGCTAGGTGCAGCGCGGGAGGGTAGGCGCCGGCGGGTGGGGCAGGTGCGGCGAGGCGGGGGACGGCCGGCAGGGCGTCGCGACGGCGCGGAAGCAGGGCACGGCGCGGCGGGGCGGGGCGGGCGGCGGCTTGACGCGGCAGGCCGGGCGGGCGGTGGGGCAGGCGGCGCGCGGTCGGGACGTTACGGCGGCACCAGCAAGGCGGTGGCAAGGAGGCGTGTGTGAGTGCGGTTGAGAGAGAGAAGAGAGAGAGAGAGAGGGGAGGGCTGGCTGTGTAAAGGGGTAGGTCCTGGGTGGTTGGGTCAGGGAGCACTTCCTAGGCCTGGTCCACTTTGCTGGAAGGCACAAGCTGGCCTGGACGTGGAGCCACTACATCGCCGCCCCCGATTTTCTTGATCGGGAAAACGAGTTGTTCGAGAACAAGGCGGAGCGGGTCAAGGGCGAGCTGTGGGTAAGTCTTCATTCGCACTACACTTGTCAATAAATCATTTTCGTTGATCATTTATATAAATAATGAGTGTATACATATTGCAGGATTTTTACATGTGTGTGGAAGGATGCGAGGAAGAGACGACGGTTGTGGCTCACAACCGATGCGTGAAGCTGGTGAAGGACATGCATTACGTGGCGCAAGTCTAGGCCGTCATAAACTACAACGTTACCTTTCTTAGAAGGAAGATCACAAAAGCTGAAGCTAGAGGTTTGAAGCATACCAGGGAGCAATACTTGGAGGTATATTTAGGTTTATTCTCATATTAAGTACATTACTTAATTTGATATTCTTACATGTCATTCACTTGATCACGTGTAGGTGCCCACGTGGTGGTGTCGTAATGATTCCGTGTGCTGGGAACGCATAGTGGACAAGTGGTTCACACCCAAGTGGGAGGCCCTGCACAACGCTAGCCAAGAGCGGTGTTTGCTCATGCCAGGTCCAGCACACCATCAAGGCAGTCGTAGCAACGCCGAATACATGGCTAAATGGGTATGCAAAATCATTTCTTTATTCTAACCCTCAATTCTGGATAGTGTGTAATGAACTTGCTATTTTTATGCAGTTCGAGACACATGGAGGCGCTGAGTGCTCGTAGTTCATGGGATGGGTTTTGGCCCACAAGGGCAAGGCGTCTTAGGTCACCTCCATCCGGAAGACCCGGCCTCGGCGTACAACAATCCCTCCATTCAGCCCCGCATCGCTGCGTACATAGAGGTGGGCAGGCAGGTCCGTGGACCATAGTGGGATCCGAGCCACCATGACTGAAGCGTCCCCTCAAATGAGAAGACTTAATGTGACAAAAATTATCAGTCCCAGGAGGCTGATACACATTATTACAATAGGTGGTTCAGCATTACATAACTCTACGCGGACGTAGCACTGAAGCACCACTAAAAATAGAATAAAAGCTAAACTCCAAATAAAAACGTTGAGCACGAAGACGCCTTCATCAGAGCTATGCGCCATACGGAACTTCCTGCGGGTGACCTAAATCCACAGGCAAGGTTGGGTGCAGTACGTGACTCCTACTCAACGTCTTCAAGCACAAACTCAGGGTCTTCCTCTGTATAGATTAAAACAAGAGTGAGTACGTACGTACTCAGCAAGTCCAAACACACCCACGGAGAGGATATAAACAGAAGCATGCATAAGATGTATAACAAGGATAAGGTTTAGGTTTATTTGCAGAAAAGCAAGCATGCAAGGGTTCATTTTTAAAGAATTTGGAAGAAAACATAAAGTGAACTAAGTAATCATAAGCATGGTTGTCTTGATCCACACAGGATCCAATTTTAGTGCTACCGGACTCCCCATCCGTCGTAGCTCAACATCAATAACCAACACTTTTCCAAACAACTCACACCATAGCACACCCAAAACAAAGGACTCGTGAAGTGCCCAAGCCGTAACTCGTCCAATACCGTGGACACGGCTATCCGGATAGGTTTAACTCTGCAGAGGTGTACACAAGCACAAGTAGGGTACCGCAACACGAACACCTTAGTGCCGGTGCAGCTCCTATCGAAGCCATTACCCAGCTTAATTAAACTGACTAGTCACCACAGAAACAACCAGGGGGTCAGCAACCAACCAACACGGTTCTACCCAGGGATCTGCAACACATTGTTCCTATCCCGTCTCCATGGCCTTCTATTGCTCACCAGCACGCCTGGTGACTAACAATTTAACTAGTGGGGTTTATGCTAAGCCGTTGCCACATACAACGATCGAGTGGTGGTACTGTAAAATAAGTTAGGCAAGATGACACAACAACCATCCTTAAAAACACAGTACGGGCATCTCCCCCATGCTCTACCATACAGGTACGAGCTCTCCTCGGTGCTTCACACAGAACACACCGTATGCCCATCACAATTGTTCTTACTCATTTTTCCAAATCACTTTCATTTTAAAGCACGCACACAGCTATCTTTATAAACACATTGTTTTCATAAAGTTGAGAGAAAAAATAACCGAGTCTTAAGCGGCAGTAGCACTGATTAATATTTAACAGAGCGCGTCATATTAAATATTAATCTAGGTCATCAAGGAAAGGTCATAACAAATCAAGGAGTGGCTATCCAACCAGGTTTTTCATAGCAAAACATGCAAGTTTTATACAACAGGCCATTGGGTTGCTTTTAATAAAACTGGGACAATCAACATGCATCAAAGGGTGTGAGAGAACTTGCCGTTCTCAAAGCCTTCTGGAAACTCCTGCTCGGGCTCCTGACCTTCTGGTTCCTGTTCGCAGTAGTGCTCCTGCTCGGGCTCCTCCTCGATTACACCGTGATCTACGGCACACACAAACAAACAATCACACAAAAATAAAAGAAAAGAAGTTTTTGTCATTGAGCTCAAATGGATATAAGGATAGATGGAATATATAGTTTATGATTTTAGAAGAATTTAGGGAAAAGAATCAGGTGAAACCAAGTTGGAATGAAGGTGATATTGCATTTACAGGATTGTGCACTAATTAAATCCGAAAATGGATTAGCATATCGGGTGGGTTCACAGGCTTTTGCATGCGTTTGGCTGAGTGGCCTTGTGTGCTTTGCGTAAATGTGATTGGGTTGTGGCCCTTTGTTTAAACGTGGGCTGTGTGCTGGACGGAATAAAGAAAGGAGGGGGTTTCAGAACAGAACAGACAACGACGAGTCCCTAGCGGCGCGCTCGCTCACAGTGAGTGGAGCTCGCCGGAGCTTGGCCGGAATCCAGCTCCGGGCCACCATTTGCAAATCCAAAGGCGCGGGTAGGGAGAGGATGGTGAGGGAATTATGCTCCGGTGGTTATCGTTGTGGGGGAGGGGTTGGAAGGGGGTCGGCCATGGGCGGCCATTGCTGCGGCACTGGAGCTCGTGGGGAGCTCGGTGCAGGGAGGGAGAGAGAGAGGGGCGAGGCCTGGGGAAGGTGGAGGGTGGTCTGGGGATGCTCGACGGCTGCTTACCTTGGCGGGGAATGTAACAACCCTAAAATACCCTTAGGATTTGTTGAGTGCAAAAATGTGATTTTAAAAATTTTTGGTGAATTTTGTGCAAGTCAACAAACACCCGAAGCCAAAGTCCAGAAAACACCCTCGAACTCTCTTTCCCGAGCCAACCAGCCAAGCGGCCCAGCCGGCCTTGCGGCCCAGCTGCGGCCCGATCTTCCTCCGCGTCGCCCCCGCGTCCCCTCCATCTCTCTCACTGACAGGCGGGTCCCGCCTGTCAGCTTTCTCTCCTTCCTCTCTTTCTTCCCCGCGCGCGGCCAACTCCTCTCTGCCGCCGCGTCCGTGAACCCAGCCGGCCCCATCGCCCCACCTTGCGGCCCGTCCGATGCGCACCGCGTGTTCGCGGGCTCCTGGCCGCCCCATCTCGCCGTCCGTGCCCAAACCCTAGCAGCCGCCGCCCTATAAATCAGAGCCGCCGGCCGCCTTCCCTGTTCAAGCCGCCGCCGCCCCATTGGGGTTTCCAGTCCCCGATTCGTGAGAGGAGAGGGAGGAGGAGGACCAGTGGAGGAGAGGAGGAAGAGAAGAGAAGCCGGAGCACCTCCACGACGCCGCCGCCGAAGATCGGAGCGCCGCCGCCCGCGGAGTCGCCGAAGAGGAGCCGGACCTGGGACGAGAAGAGGAGCACGAGCACCGCCGGAGCGCCGCGAGCCTTCCCCGAGCTGCTGCGTATGCCTACGTAACCCTAGGTGAGCCGCCGCCGTGCCTCTCCCTTTTCTCCCCTGTCTCCGGCCGAGCGCCGCCGCACCGCCGTTGCTAGCCATCTCTGGGGCCCGGTCTTCGAGCCGTGGCCGTCGTCTTGTGCAGGACCTCGTCGCGCCGTTGTCGCACCCGCAACCCGCCGTCGACCGAGCCGCAGCCAAGGCCGCCGCGGCCGAGCTCCGCTCGCCGCGTGCGCACGCCGAGGCCGTGTCGCGGCCACGGGCAACCGTGTGCCCGCGCACGCGCACCCAACCTGAGCCGCCTAATCGTGTTCCAGTGCTCGCTGGAGCCGCGCGCACGCATGCCTAACCCAACCGAGCCGTTCACTAAACTTGATCGCGCGAGCACCGCCGGCCGCCGTGGCGCCATGGCCGCGCCGCCGCCGCTCGCGTCGGGAGACCCTAACCCTAGCCAAGATCCCACCTTCTTCTTGCTGTTTGGCCTCGCGAAGCCCTAGCCGAGCCCTAGCACTGCTTCTAGGCCAGCACCGAGCCTTTCCCCGGCGAGTTCGCCATCGACCAGCGCCGCCGGCGTGCTCTGGTGCGCGCCGCGTCGCGCCGTGGCCAGGCCACACGCCGGGCCACACCAAGTCGGCCACACCGCAAGCACAGAAAATCCCGAGTCGGCCACAATCTGATCCTGTGCACCCGGCTCACGTGCATCGCACTCACGGCTCACCGTGGACTCTGTCCACCAGAGCAGATCCAGCAGCGCCCCCTTCGTGGGCCGAATCTTGCACTTAAGTCCAGTTAACCACCCTAAACTATCTTGGCCCATCCACCTTTCGGCCCAAATCCAGCCCAGCCATCGTTTAATCTTTTTCTTTTTCTTTGAACTGCGCTGACGTATGGGGCCCACATGTCATACACTGTGTGTCACTGACCGCTGGGGGCCACTGACCAGAGCTGACCCGTTGACCGTTGACTGTTGACCGTTGACCAGCCAACGCTGACGTCAGTAGGGCCCACTGCTGACGTCATCCTAGGCGGACCCTACTGCTGACGTCAGCATGACGTCATGCTGACGTCAGCAGGCTTATTTTTGTCTGTTTTTCTTTTTCGGAAATTATTTAATATTTTCAGAAAATGATTTAAACTTGTAAAATTAATAATAAATCAACCGTAGCTCAGAAAAATATGAAACCTGTTTCTATATTTTTCTAAAATCATGACCTACGCGTTAGTGTAGAGTTTGGTGTTATTTGGGACTTCTTTCATCGCTGTCTTAGTGTTTCTTTGCTAGTAGTCGCGTCTTATTTTATTTTCCGCGACCCTAGGAGTTCCGGAGAGTCAGGAGGAGCCAGACCACTACGACAACTGCTTTGACGAAGACGAAGACTTTTGCCCAGGTTCATGCCCAGCCATTCTCTGAAATACCTATTAGACATGCAACTAGTATGCTAGCGCTTTACTTTACTCGCATGATAAACCTGCACTGCCTTTGTTATTATCCTGTTATCTTGCTACCTACCACTCACTTTATGAAATATGCTATTCTATGCATGTGTTGGGATGGTTGTGATTTGATCCTCTTGGCGTGAGTTGTGGGTGGTATGGGAGGAGTAGTGCAGCTAGGCGGTGTAAGCGAGTAATAACAACTCGATCGTTTGATCGAGGTGCTAGGGGACTGCACTCGGGCAGTCCCTATGGGGTACCTGTTACGAGTACATGGTTGTGGATACTTGGGTTATTTGAGGACTTTGGGCGGCAATACCTGTTATGGGTGCCGATTGCGGACCGTTGCGGCGGATCGCTTATGACGCTGATACTCGCTTTACCGACAGTTAAGGACCGAGTCGAGTTGCAACTTTGGACGTGGGAATACCGTGCTCACCATCTACCCAGTATGGGGAGGGTTCCAGCAAGCCTACTCTAGTGCGGCGCCGAGACTGTAGGAGAATCGAGCTTGATATGTGTAAGGGGGATTCGTTGCGGCGTAATCTCCCTGATTTACCATGGCCCCCGACTGGCCCCGGTGGGAAGGTTTCACATCCCTGGGGAAGATGTTAGATCAGATGTTTCCCGAGCCCAGGGAGACAGGATTGGCGCCGTTACTATTTAGGGTCTTTGCTGTGGGCTGTGTCTCGGGTTGGTTGCGGACTAGCCTTGCAGCCCGGATGGATTCCTGGAGTGCCACCTCTGCAGAGTGTAAACTATACGTATAGCCGTGTCCACGGTTACGGACGACCCATCTCTGATAAGTTCCGACTAGCATGGGAATCTGCTTTCTTACCTCATCCTTTGATTTGGGTTATGAGAGATTGGTCCAGCGTTGCTGATGAGACAAGGTGGGGAGGGAGCTCACCGAGTCGACTAGTGAGCGAAAGGCGTTGGTGGATAATGTTTGCGGGAACCTGCTGTGGCAGGACGAGCCCGATGGGAATGTGAGGCTGATGGTTGGATTTGGGGAGTGGATGTGCGCGTGAGGGAAGGAGTTGGTGATGAGATGAATTTGGGTTATTGCTGCTGCTCGCATAAGAAAACCCCGGCTCAAACCTTGATTATTTCTATACCCTACAATAGGCCACTTTAAAGCTTTCTTCATATTATGGTTGGTGACGTGGACCTGTCCCATTTCCTTGGGGACAGACTTTGGGTTCTCAGGTGAAGACCCTGACCACGAGTTCAACCAGGACGGGTGGTACGATTGAAGGGTGCACGCTACGCTCAAGGATGCCTGTGGAGGAGTGGACCCTGATGATCTAGCTACCGCTGCGCAGTTGTTTCTTATTGTCGATTTAGCCCAGAGGGCTTGTACCAGACGCTATGTTTTATATATGTCATGTAATGGATCTTTTATCGTTGTATGGATGTGATATTCGACTGAGATGAGTTCTGTACGAGATAGCTGCTATTCCTGGGACTATCTCGAGGGTACAGGGAGTCGGATTCTTGTCGTTGGGAATCCGGTTCGTTTCAGGGAACAGCTTCGGTGAGGAGATCGACCGGCGGCCGGTGCTCTGTTCGTGAGGCTGAGGAATTGGGGAACGGGGAAAGAAGATGGCGGCGGTTCGGTGAAGCGAAGAGGGAGCTCGGGAGGTCTATTTATGGACCGGGAAGGTCGGTTCGGGGAGGAGGGCGCTCAGCGCCAACGGAAAGCCAACGGAGAGGAGTAATGGCGCCGGCGGGATTCTCGGCGGCGCTGTGGTGGAGATGTGACGGCACGGCGGCGCTGTGCTCGTCGCAAGGTGGGTGGCGCGACGCGGCGTGGGCATGCAGCGAAGTGACGCGACGGCGGGTGGTGCAGCGGGTGGTTTTAATGGCGGCCGGCGGCGTGGGCCGGGGTGGCGCAGCGATGGCAGCGCGCGACGCTGTGCCCGTCGCGGCGCAGACGTCGCGAGGCTGCGTGGAGCGCGTGGCAGCGGCGATGCGATGGGTGCGGCCGGCCGGAGCAATGGCGTGGCTGTGCGGCGGCGAGGGAAACGACGACGCGAGTGGCGAGGAGCTGCGGCGCTGCGGGGAGGACTCAGCGGCGACGATGCGGCAGCGGCAGTGTGGTGGAGTAAAGGCGCGGATTGGTGCCAGTCAGCGAGTCGTCACATCGCGGGTCCGGCCGGATGGCTTTTGCTTTGCAGCGGCAATGGCGCGTGGAGCTGTAGAGCATCCGAGGCTTCGCGACGTGAGCCGGTGGGAAACGACAGCAGCTTGCATGCTGCTGGTGCTGTTGCTGCGCGATGAGCAATGGTGAGGAGAGCTGAGTGCAAGAGCTGAGAGCTGCAGCAGAGCATTCAATGCGAGTTGCTTCGTCAAGCTCGGTGAGCTAGAAAGCTGCAGCAGCTTGCATGCAGTTTCGTAGTGCACGTGTGTGAGGAACGAGAGAGATTAGCATGTTGCCATGTTGGTGGCTGAGAGAGGACACGAGGATTAAGGAGTAGGGATTGGTGCTGATTTGGGAGAAGGACCGATTAAGCTTTAGAATAGATTGTGAATGAATAAGAATTGAGCTCAACGATGAAAAAGAATTTGAAAATGATTTTACCGGGTGATTTATGAGATGAATTAAAAGGGCTAAAAACGCGGGCGTTACAAACCTACCCCACTTAAAAGGGATCTCGTCCTCGAGATTCGGCTGGTTCCTAAAAAGATGGGGAAACTCCTTCTTCAACGCGTCTTCTCGTTCCCATGTGGCTTCTGAGACTCCATGTCTACTCCACTGAACCCTACAAATCCGGACTTCCGAATTTCTGGTCCTCTTGGTGACTGTGTCCAAATTTTTTACCGGTAGTTCCTGGTAGCGCAGGTCGGGTTGTAAGTCTATGGCTTCTACTGGCACATGCTCGACTTCGGGCACCCTCAGGCATCTCCTCAACTATGACACATGAAACACTGGGTGTATATCGGACATTTCTTCTGGCAGCTGTAGACGATACGCCACTCTCCCAACTTTCTTCAGCACCTGGTACGGTCCAATGTACCTAGGGGCTAGTTTTCCATGAACTTGAAACCGGCGGGTCCCTCTAATGGGTGATACCTTGAGATATACGTGATCTCCAGGATTAAAGCTTATTTCCCGTCTTTTCTTGTCAGCGTAGCTTTTCTGCCTGGACTGGGCTGCTTTCAACTTCTCACGGATCTCGGCCACGCGTTCTTCTGCTTCCTTTATGAGGGCCGGTCCGACTAAGGATCGCTCTCCTACTTCTGACCACATTAGGGGGGTCCTACACTTTCTTCCATAGAGAGCTTCGAACGGTGACATGCCTAAGCTTGCTTGATAACTGTTGTTGTAAGGGTAAACTTTGCTCCCAATCTTTACCGTAGGTAAGGACACATGCCCTTAGCATATCTTCCATGATTTTGTTTACCCTTTTTGTCTGTCCATCAGTCTGCGGGTGATAGGCCGAACTAAAATCCAGTTTAGTTCCCATGGCCTTATGCAGACTTTTCCAAAATTTGGAGGTGAACTGGGGCCCTTGATCTGAAACGATCCTGCTGGGCACACCATGTAGCTTCACTATATTGGCAACATAGAGTTGAGCTAACTTTTCTCCGCCATAATTAGTCCATACGGGTAGGAAATGAGCGACTTTTGTGAGTCGGTCCACTATTACCCATATGGAATCATATCCTTTCTGGGTCTTGGGTAATCTTGCCACAAAATCCATTCCTATCTCATCCCACTTCCACACCAGGATGGGTAGGGGTTGTAGTAATCCTGCTGGCTTCTAGTGTTCGGCTTTGACTCTTTGACAAGTGTCGCACTGGGCGACGAACTGGGCAATGTCTGCTTTCATTCCCTTCCACCAATATTTTTGTTTTAGGTCTAAATACATTTTGGTGGATCCCGGGTGAATGGAATAGGCCGAGTTATGGGTTTCATCCATGATTACTTGTTGGAGGTCTCCTTCCTTAGGCACACAAATCCTGTCTTTATACCATAGGGTTCCCTCATGGTCTACCCGAAAATCTGGTGCTTTGTTTTCTCCGGTATGCTTGCGGATTCTCATTAAATCCTTATCCGCACTTTGGGCTTTTCTGATTCTGTCTTCTAATGTGGGTTGGAGGCTCAGCTGGTGACTAGCGCCTTGAGGAACAATGTGCACATTTAATCGTGCCATTTCCTCTTGCAGATGGACATTCTTGGGTTCATAGGATTTCCGGCTTAAGGCATCTGCTACTACGTTAGCTTTACCAGGGTGATAGTGGATTTCCACGTTGTAATCCTTAACCAACTCCAACCATCTTCTCTGTCAGAGGTTTAAATCTGGTTGGGTAAAAATATATTTCAGGCTCTTATGGTCAGTGTATATCTCGCACTTATTTCCAATCAAATAGTGTCTCCATATTTTCAGGGCATGCACTACGGCTGCAAACTCTAGGTCATGGGCCGGGTAGTTCTGTTCGTGAGTTCTAAGCTGTCGGGAGGCATAAGCTACTACCTTCCCACCTTGCATAAGGACACATCCTAATCCTTGACGGGATGCGTCACAATAAATGACAAAGACCCGGTGGATGTCCGGTAGGGTTAGCACTGGGGCAGTTGTCAATCTCTTCTTCAACTCCTGAAAACTTCTTTCACAGGACTCTGTCCAAACAAACTTCTTCTCCTTCTTAAGTAGTTCCGTCATGGGTCGGGCTATTTTGGAGAATCCTTCTATGAATCTCCGATAGTATCCAACTAAGCCCAGAAAACTCCTGATTTCACTTACATTGGTCGGTTGCCGCCAATTTGGAACGGCTTCGACCTTCTCAGGATCCACTACTACTCCTTCAGCAGTCAACACATGACCAAGGAAAGCTACTTTCTCCAGCCAAAATTCACACTTGCTGAACTTGGCATAGAGCTTGTGCGCTCTCAACTTCTCCAAAACTACTCGCAGGTGCTGCTCATGTTCTTCGGCGCTCTTGGAGTAGATAAGTATGTCGTCAATAAAAACTACAACAAACTTATCTAGCTCATCCATAAACACCTTGTTCATGAGGTTCATGAAATAAGCAGGTGCATTAGTAAGTCCAAAAGGCATCACCGTGAACTCAAATTGTCCGTAACAGGTGACAAAGGCTGTCTTAGGGATGTCACACTCCTTAATTTTCAGCTGGTGATACCCAGTTCTTAAGTCAATCTTGGAGAAGTATTTGGCTCCTCTCAACTGGTCAAAGAGGTCATCTATTATGGGGAGAGGGTACTTATTCTTGATGGTGACCTCATTTAGTGCGCGGTAATCTACGCACATCCTCATACTCCCATCTTTCTTTCTGACGAAAAGTACTGGGGCTCCCCAAGGGGATGAGCTGGGTCTGATGAAACCTAGTCGTTGTAGCTCCTCTAACTGTTTCTTCAGCTCTGCTAATTCTGAGGCTGCCATTCTATAGGGTCTCTTGGCTATGGGAGCAGTTCCTGGGGCCAGGTCAATGAAGAACTCTATGTCCCGATCTGGTGGCATGCCAGGAAGTTCATCGGGGAAGACATCCGGGTATTCATTTACTACTGACACATCTTTTAAGGATTTCACATCCATACTAAAAACCATTGGGTCGGGTCCACTTCCCCAAGTGTGGTAGGTCACTTGGACTCCGTCAGTGTCGGTCAGGTGTACTACCTTATCAGCACAACCTACGAGGCCATTGTGAAGGGTCAACCAGTCCATTCCAAGGATCACGTCTATTCCCTGAGACTTAAGTACTACTAGGTCTGCTAGAAACTCTACCCCACTTAAATTAATCCTTACCCGGAAACAACCTAGTTGACACTTGATATCACCTCCAGGCGTTCGGGTTAGTAGGGGTGTCTTTAGTAGTACCGTGGGTATCTTATGTTTCTCCACAAAACTTTATGATATAAAAGAATGCGATGCTCCAGAATCAAATAGTACTGTTGCCAGAGTTGAGCTGACTAGAAACTCACCTAGTACCACTCCTTGTGCACCTTGAGCCTCTTGTGCGTTGATTTGGTTGATGTGGGCTCGTCCATAAGACTGCTTACTGTTGGCGTTGCCGTTGGTGTTGCTGCGGACGGGGACTCGGTTTGCTCCGGTGACTGGTGGCTTGGGCCCGTTTACTGAGTTGGAGAAGGTGGATGCAGCAGGCTTATTCTTGGGGTAGGGGCAGTTGGCGACATAGTGCCCTGCCTCACGGCAGTTGAAGCAAACTCTAGCATTGTTGTTACTGGCAGTAACTTGGCTGACACTGCTCTGTGGAGGCTTCATGGTGTTCTGGCTCTTAGCCTGGGTATTCTGGTTCTGAGAGCCTGTACCCTGTGACTGAGTCCTATACTGCATGGGGCCTTGGGATTTAGGTAGTGCAGTATAGTTAAAGATCCTTGGTCTCTGGAAGCGGTCCGGCTGACGGTTCTTACTTTCCAGAAACTTGCGCTTATTCCCCTTCCTTTCCTCTGCCTTGGCCCTTTCTAAGATAATGGCCCTGTTCATCAGAGTATTGAAGTCTGGAAAGCTATTAATGGAAAGCATCGTCCGAAGTTCTGCATTCAGGCCCTTCAGGAACGTCCTGCTTCTTCTCATCATCTTTCACCTCATCTGGTGCATATCAAGAAAGTTCTATAAATTGATGAGTGTACTCCTCTACCGACTTGGTTCCTTGTTGTAGTGCACGAAACTCGTCCGCCTTGCGCTTCATGGTAGTTGGGGATATGGTATTAGCGGAACTCTTTCACAAACTCTTCCCAGGTGATGGAGGTGGCATCATCTGCGGCCTCACAGTAGTTTTCCCACCAGGCTAGAGCAGTTCCCGTGAGTTGGTGAGTTGCCAGGAGAACCTTGTCACGGTCCTGGCACTCAAATGGCTCGAGTTTCCTCTTGATAGACCGTAGCCAGTCGTCTGCTTCCATAGGGTTGCTGGTTCCCCCAAATGTAGGTGGCTTGGTCCTTAGAAAGGCGGTCAGCCTGTCATTGAAGTTCTGCTCACGGGGCCTCTGCTGTCGATCGACGAACCTGGTCAAGGCCTCTATCAGAAGGGCTTGTTGTTGCATGTACTGGTTCCAGTCAAAGGGGGGCAGAGGTGGAGGTGGTGGTGGTGGTGTCCGTGTTCCTCCTTGATTTCTTCCTTCATGCTGACTTACTTCTTCTTCCACCACGACATTTTCCGAGGCTGGTGCCTCGGGCTATCTCTCTACGCCAGCAGTGGCATTTGCACGGCTCTAGGAGGCTCTGGTGCCGGTCCTAGCCATCTGCATATTGGGTAGGGCCTCTATGAGATAAGGGTTTTGTTTTAAGTGATGTTTAAGTGGGTTAAACGTATTTTTGAAATGGCAGATTCAGCTTCTGCCGACAAGCACACAAACTAGCACACAACAAGCACAACGATTTTATTCAAACAACAAGGGGGGGGTACAACACTGGGGTACAGACGCACACGCACTACTCGACTGGTACAAGGAAGGGGTGGTTACTACTAGGGGTACAACTTTGGCTTAAGGATTGGAGGGCTTCTATCTTCGGACCACGGGGCTTCATTCCCAAACGGGCACTTGACATCGGGTCTACTCGCGGGGCGAGCCTCCCACTGGGGCAGAGTGTTCTTCCAGTGGAATAAGCAGCTCATGCTCATCCTCAGTCAGGGTTCCATTCTCACGAGGTTGCCCGGCAGCTTCCTCTTCTTCAGCTGCGGCTGGTCTAGCAGAGCTCTCGGGTGGAACTTGTGGGGTCTCTAAACGTTCTCCCCAGGCTATGACAGGTGTCCCAAGTAAGATCTGGTCTTCTCCTATTGCCGGGACGGGCGTTCCACTTCGAGTCCAATCTTGTATGCGCCGGTCCCGAGCCTGCCTGAGGCTTTCTTGGGCAACAGCTTCGCCACTAACCGCGGCAGCGGCTCTTGCCTCAGCTTGAGCCACTCGGACTTGTTGCACCCTAACAGAGAACTCTGCTTGTTTGGCCCGCTGGATTTGATCCCTCAGGAAACTGGCTTGCTCGTCAAAGGGTTGGTCCAACGAGGTGAGGTAGGTGACTACTTGATACAAGGGGTCTTCCTCCTGACGGCGCCGTTCCAAGTTCCTTATGTGGGCCCGCCAGACTGGGGTCTTGACGATTGGCGGAAAGAACCTCATTGGCGTGGGGACAAGGTGCTCCTCGAAAAGCCCGCACATGTAACGAAGGGCCTTCGTAACAGCCAAGGGGTAGGTATCTTGGTGCCTAAACCCTGTGGCGGTCACACGCCATGGTCCTACTCCGAAGCAGTCGCTCTACAGCGAGGAGTACCATGGTACTCGTACTCCCTGCTGTAGTACCTCGGGGGTTTGGCAACACCGAGGCGCTCCAGAGTAGGGATCAACAGGCTGGGGAAGCCAGGTGCTGCTTGGCAAACACCCTGGGTCCATCCTTCCTCAGCCATCTGAAAACAAAGATAGACAGGTCTGGCATAAATATTTGTGACAGCATGTGGTCCTTATTTCATAAAAGGGGTGGGTACAAGGTTCAGGGGATACATGGTACAGGGGCAACATTATTATTAAGGTGGCAACTCTAGCCTAGACATGCTATTGAACCACTCATGGGGATGCACCCTCGATCCAAGTGCGGCGCTTCTTTGGTGGAAGGCAGTGCTCCAACTCTTCATCCTCGGTCTGGGTGCTCGCATCCCTATGGGTTTCCATGGGTTCTCCTTCTAACAGTCCAGCTTCTCTCCTAAGTATCTTGAGTTGTTCTCTTTCATCAGCATATTCTTCCCATTGGGCTTGGAGGGCGGCTAGGGAACTCTCGGCTTCTGTGGCTTTCTCCTGTTACAGTTCCATTTCTTGTTCAGCCCTTTCTGCCCTGCGGATTTGGTGCTTCAGTTGCGCCGCCTGTTCGCGGTACAACTGGTCCAAACCGGTGAGGTAAATGGCCATGTGGGAGACAGTGTCCTCCAGATCTTCCTCTGACGGGCGGGAAAAATCCCAGTGGTGCCCCATACTGTTTATAGAGCACGCGCAGGCACAACAGGGCTCTTCGGGCGGCCTTATGGTAGGCGTCTGGAATGCTAAATCCCACAACAGTGACAAACCAAGGCTCCACTCCAGGGTAAAGTGTACTTTTTCCCACGAAGATGATCATCCTGCACCGAGGGGTGCCTCGGCGCTCATACTCCCGGAATGTGTACTCCGGTGGGTCCGTGACTCCAACGCGTTCCAGGCTGAGTAGCAACAGGTTAGGAAGGCCAGGCTCTGCAGGGCAGATTCCGTGACTCCATCCATTGTCAGCCATCTGGAACAGGGCAAAAGCCAACTGTGAGTGCACGTGTGGGAAAAAAGTTAAGCAAAGGAAAGGCCTAGGTTTAGGAAGGCTTAAAAGGGTCTCGTTCCTAGGGGTCACGTCCTACGGCCAACCTAACGGCTCTGATACCACCTAAAGCGTCCCCTCAAATGAGAAGACTTAATGTGATACAAATTATCAGTCCCAGGAGGCTAGTACACATTATTACAACAGGTGGTTCAGCATTACATAACTCTACGCGGACGTGGGCACTGAAGCGCCACTAAAAACAGAATAAAAGCTAAACTCCAAATAAAAACGTTGAGCACGAAGACGCCTTCATCAGAGCTATGCGCCATACGGAACTTCCTGCGGGTGACCTAAATCCACAGGCAAGGTTGGGTGCAGTACGTGACTCCTACTCAACGTCTTCAGGCACAAACTCAGGGTCTTCCTCTGTATAGATTAAAACAAGAGTGAGTACGTACGTACTCAGCAAGTCCAAACACACCCACGGAGAGGATATAAACAAAAGCATGCATAAGATGTATAACAAGGATAAGGTTTAGGTTTATTTGCAGAAAAGCAAGCATGCAAGGGTTCATTTTTAAAGAATTTGGAAGGAAACATAAAGTGAACTAAGTAATCATAAGCATGGTTGTCTTGATCCACGCATGATCCAATTTTAGTGCTACCGGACTCCCCATCCGTCGTAGCTCAACATTAATAACCAACACTTTTCCAAACAACTCACACCATAGCACACCCAAAACAAAGGACTCGTGAAGTGCCCAAGCCGTAACTCGTCCAATACCGTGGACACGACTATCCGGATAGGTTTAACTCAGCGGAGGTGTACACAACCACAAGTAGGGTACCGCAACATGAACACCTTAGTGCCGGTGCAGCTCCTATCGAAGCCATTACCCACCTTAATTAAACTGACTAGTCACCACAGAAACAACCAGGGGGTCAGCAACCAACCAACACGGTTCTACCCAGGGATCTGCAACACACTGTTCCTATCCCGTCTCCATGGCCTTCTGTTGCTCACCAGCACACCTGGTGACTAACAGTTTAACTAGTGGGGTTTATGCTAAGCCGTTGCCACATACAACGATCGAGTGGTGGTACTGTAAAATAAGTTAGGCAAGATGACACAACAACCATCCTTAAAAACATAGTATGGGCATCTCCCCCATGCTCTACCATACAGGTACGAGCTCTCCTCGGTGCTTCACACAGAACACACCGTATGCCCAACACAATTGTTCTTACTCATTTTTCCAAATCACTTTCATTTTAAAGCACGCACACAGCTATCTTTATAAACACATTGTTTTCATAAAGTTGAGAGAAAAAGTAATCGAGTCTTAAGCGACAGTAGCAGTGATTAATATTTAACAGAGCGCGTCATATTAAATATTAATCTAGGTCATCAAGGAAAGGTCATAACAAATCAAGGAGTGGCTATCCAACCAGGTTTTTCATAGCAAAACATGCAAGTTTTATACAATAGGCCATTGGGTTGCTTTTAATAAAACTGCGACAATCAACATGCATCAAAGGGTGTGAGAGAACTTGCCGTTCTCGAAGCCTTCTGGAAACTCCTGCTCGGGCTCCTGACCTTCTGGTTCCTGTTCGCAGTAGTGCTCCTGCTCGGGCTCCTCCTCAATTACACCGTGATCTACGGCACACACAAACAAACAATCACACAAAAATAAAAGAAAAGAAGTTTTTGTCGTTGAGCTCAAATGGATATAAGGATAGATGGAATATATAGTTTATGATTTTAGAAGAATTTAGGGAAAAGAATCAGGTGAAACCAAGTTGGAATGAAGGTGATATTGCATTTACAGGATTGTGCACTAATTAAATCCGAAAATGGATTAGCATATCGGGTGGGTTCACAGGCTTTTGCATGCGTTTGGCTGAGTGGCCTTGTGTGCTTTACGTAAATGTGATTGGGTTGTGGCCCTTTGTTTAAACGTGGGCTGTGTGCTGGACGGAATAAAGAAAGGAGGGGGTTTCAGAACAGAACAGACAGAACGACGAGTCCCTGGCGGCGCGCTCGCTCACAGCGACTGGAGCTCGCCGGAGCTTGGCCGGAATCCAGCTCCGGGCCACCATTTGCAAATCCAAAGGCGCGGGTAGGGAGAGGATGGTGAGGGAATTATGCTCCGGTGGTTATCGTCGTGGGGGAGGGGTTGGAAGGGGGTCGGCCATGGGCGGCCATTGCTGCGGCACTGGAGCTCGTGGGGAGCTCGGTGCAGGGAGGGAGAGAGAGACACTAGTACAGAAGTTCACATCAATGACAAACATCATTCGTCATAGTACATGCTAAATTCGTCATTGAAACTCTTCTGTGACGACTTTATGACGATTCTGAGATCGTCACAGAACGAGCGCCACATTTGACGCACCGTGACGAATCACGCAATTTGGTCACAGAACTACTCGTTTTGCATGACCTACACGGTTTTCGTCATGTAACAACTCGTCTTCTATGACTAGACAACATCGTCACTAATTTCGTCATGAAAGTGACTGCCACGTGGCGCCATGCACGCTAGAAGCTGACGTGGCTAGGTGCCACACTCGCAGCTGACGTGGCTCAGTGCCACGCTGGCTGATGACGTGGTCGGTTCTGCACTGGACGCTGACGTGGCGACATTGACCTGGACAATAACGTGGCGCGTTCTGGTTGGTCCACATGGTGCGTTCTGATTGGTCCATGTGGCGCGTTCTGATTGGTCCACGTGGTGTGTTTTGGTGACATAATTTCTAATTTCTACTTTCTATTACAGACCCTATTTTTCCAAATTTCAACCCAAAATTATCTATGGAGCGAAAAAAATTATTCAATGCCACATCAGTAAGCAAGATCAAAAATATTTATATAGCAGCAATTGTACAAGCAGAAAGTACTACATGCCCATTAACAGTTGACACAAAGTAAATACATTTCACAGAAAGTACTACATTTTTAATCCTAATTTTACTGCTATCATGCCAGCTTGTCGAATTTGCAATCAGCCTGCCTGAAGCCTTCAACGAGGTCGAATGGGTACCTACAAGAAACAGATATGATAAGAACATGGACTCAAATATATTGTTTCAATTGCGTCAATAAATGCAGCTGCCAAAAAAATGGGATAATTTCACCTTAACATCAAAACTGTAAGGGCCATAGAGAGATGCGTAAAATGGTGCACAAAAGATAGGACAAATTGGGCACTTGTTCATAAGGAGCACCATAGATGCAACCTTTGCTGGTTCAATGTTCAAATATTATTGCAACCTAGTAAGAAAAAAAAGCATGATATAACTGCAGCCAAGACTTCCACACAATTATCTGGTACTTTGTAAAAATAGTCATGCAAGGATGCCAACATAAATATAACAGCAGCATTTTACAGCATTATGAGTTTTTCTAGTGTCGAGTTTTGTTCTGTGCTAATGACAAGTGACAGAAAGAATAGCAGCTAGACATGTTAAAGCACAAACAACAGGATCCCAAAGACAACAAGCTGATTACTACAAAAATAATGTGATTGACAATGCAAAGAATGTTTTGTAAAAACTAACAAGTATATGATCACAGTTATCATTTATCCTACGAACAGAACCACAAAGGGAAAGGGAATATGAAAGGCTTCAAGGTACAGGGTTAACTCAAATTAACATACCCATAGGGAGGGCAGAGTAGTAAACTCATCAACATTATGATAAAGAGTGAGCCATCCTTGCAGTTAATACCGGACGCTTGCAATGCCTTCTTCCTTCCTCGATCAACAAATGTTCTTGCACTTCTCCATCGCCCTCGGTGCTGAAAAATGAACAGCCCAGACAACAAAAAGAAAAGCATCTCATTAGAATCTCATTCAAATATATGGGAGGTCCAAGATTGGAATGGCAATCACTTTGCAAAAACAGGTTATTCGGTAACAAATAATGATGGGAGCACTCAACTTTGCACACATGATGGCTCCCTAACAGACACACAGCAACAGCAGCACCCTGCACCGGCCCTATCATTTGGCCCTACACCCTGCACTGTCCTAACAAATTGACACAGTTCTTTTTTTCCAATAAAGAAAGCTGACACAATGCTGCTATCAACCATTTGCTGTAGAGAGTACATGGAAAATCTCAACCTCTGATTTGAACAGAAGCAACTGCACAGATCGAGAACCACCTTTTGAGCACAGAAGGAATTGCAGTACTACCAACAGCAAACAACAGGTTATTCGGTACTGAACTTGAACTAGAAATCAAAAGTACCAAACACTATATCATGGAAATTGGAAGAGTACAAACTCCGAGCCACCAAAATTTCCCAAGGGCAAATCCTATCCCGCAGGGACCCAAATCACACAACCAACTGAAGCTAAATCCAACACAGCAACACAGTAGGTCAGGATCCACATATGCTTGGCACACAGATCAACACCTAATCCCTTTGCCCACAAGCCAGCCTAATCAATTTCAAGATTCATGAAACAAATCCCGACATCAGAACACATCCCCAGTCAGTAACCCTAACCCTAGGTTAGGCGCCTCACCTTGATGTGTCGACGAGCCGCCGGCGTGAGCCCTGTCGTGTGGATCTGGCACGACCACGACGGGCTTAGTCTCGCCGTCGTTGTCGTAGCCTCCCAGATCTCAGGCAGCGGCCACCACCATGTGAGCCGCACCGCGCTCCGTTACTACACCTCGGTGGAGACCCTCGGTAGAGGAAGGCGGCCTCGACCCCGGCGGCGGCGGCGCACGCCAAGAAACGACGCTCGGCCTCCATCCAGGCTGCGCGATGGCATCCTCGCGGCGGCGCGCGTAGGCTGTGTGGCTGGAAGGGGCGGCGACGGCTGGGCTAGCGGCGAACTGAGGCTGGGAGGGAGCGGCGGAGCGGGATCTGAGGGGGCAGAGAGCGGGCGCGGAAGGGGGTAGGAGCTCGGAGGGGGAGGGGAACTGCTCAGGAGTGGGAGGGAGGGAGAGAGGGGAAGAGAGGGAAGCTACGGTTGCAGCTCATTTTATAACTTGGGACCGCGATCGGAGCCATCGGATTGACAACGGACGGCCAGAGATAGTTGGGCCGTTCGGGCGAAACAGGCCTTGTTTCATTTCTTCTCTATTTAACTTTTTTCTTTTCTTTTTCTTTTTATTGCATCATTGTGAAGTAACACATAAGAATAATTATCTTATATATACGAACTCATTTTTTATATGTAATAGACTACATATGAGTCATCTTCTAAAAGTTTAAAGAATTTTAGAATTGATTTACTATTTATTATATGTTAAATAAATTTCTACGTGGTTATCAAAATTAGTTTCAAATTGAACTACATGTGCACCTAGCAAGATACCAAAAATTGCATAAAAATTAAAG
The DNA here is from genome assembly GCA_033239725.1 of Echinochloa phyllopogon. NCBI lineage: Eukaryota > Viridiplantae > Streptophyta > Magnoliopsida > Poales > Poaceae > Echinochloa > Echinochloa phyllopogon. Next base: position 23,942,384 of record BTCW01000018.1, on the reverse strand, counting down.
TTAGGCTCATATGTTCCATTCTATTCCATGCCATAAAGATACATCGAAAATTTAACTGTCTTCTATGGACAATTCAAACTTCTTTCTCAAGATTACCACGCAATAATTAGAATAATATCCAAAATTTCTGAAAAAATGTATAAATTGATATGACAACATACTTTTGGGCTATAATCTTGCCATAAAAAATTTAGATATTTTTAGTGAAGTAAGACTATACGTTGTTCATAATCGGATACATCACTCACATAGTTTCTTATAACTCTAGTCTAACTTTGAGATTTAAGTAGCCCATTACATTTTCGAACTCATACGGAACTCAAACTTGGATATAACCTTATGTTCATCATAACATTACAAAATATGAAGTTAGATGACCAATTGTTATAGAAAAATATGGTTTATCAATTGTCTTTCGGTGCAAGAAAAGAAGTTATGTAAAAACGAAATGAAAATGGAAATAAGTATGAAAAAAATGATATGACATGAAAGATCATGTATTTAGAAAAATTTAGAAAAACAAACCACCGAATTTGGAGTTCTTATGAGATAGAAAAACCAATTACAAAATTTAATTCCAGATTAAAAAGAGAAAAGTTAAATGCTATCATACGGCAGCAAGGGGGCGCCTCCACGTGGCGTTATAAGGGCCTCGCATTTGCACGGATCCATGGTGAAGCCGCTCAGCCAATAAAAAGTTACAACACCAAAAATGTGCACCGAAGGGCAAGTGGTCCAGTGGTAAGCCATCCTCTGGAAATGCACGAGGTTAGGGGTTCGACTCCCCCTCTCGGCGCCCCTTTTGTTTTTGTTGTGGATTATTCCAATAAAACAGTTGAACAACAGGAACAACATATAAAATATTACAATACCATCAATAAACGCAAAAGGGTGCAGAGGTCGAGTGATAAGTCATCCTCTTTGGCTTGGTGGCGTCAGAGGTTCGAGTCTTCCCAGCGCCGAATTTCTTTTTGCCGTGGATTATTCCAACAAAATAGTAGAACAGCATATAAAACACTACAATACCATCACTAAGCACAAAAGGTTGCAGTGGCCCAGTGGCAAGCCATCTTTTTTGTCTCCGTAAGGTCACGGGTTCGACTCTCCCACGCCCCTCTATGTTTTGCTAATTTTTTTCCACAAACTCATAAAATGGTGAAACGACGGTATAAAAACATAAAATGCCACCATGCTACATAAAAGGTAAAATAGCCTAGCGGTAAGGCATTCGGTTTGTCTTTGAGAGGTTGTGGGTTCAATTCCTTAAGTTGACAAAAAATTTTCTGCCGATTTTAAAATGGCACAGGTGGTACTCGACGACATATTTTTTTCCTCCAAGGTGTCTCCATTTTTTATTATCATATCCGTGACGATTTGCTACAATGTCATATGACAGGCATGTAAAAAAGATAACCCAGCCCGAGGATAGTTTTCTATGACGATACAATAATTTGCTTTATGACGTTTTTATCAATTTCGTCATAAATTCGTAGTGGCTGAGGGCAGTCACCATAGATCCATGACGAAAGACAAATTTTCGTCATAGATGTATATTTTTCAATGACAATTTTTGAAAATGTCACGAGAAAAACGTCATAGATATTAACATTTCTACTAGTGAGAGGGGCGAGGCCTGGGGAAGGTGGAGGGTGGTCTGGGGATGCTCGACGGCTGCTTACCTTGGCGGGGAACAGCTTCGGCGAGGAGATCGACCGGCGGCCGGTGCTCTGTTCGTGAGGCAGAGGAATTGGGGAACGGGGAAAGAAGATGGCCGCAGTTCGGTGAAGCGAAGAGGGAGCTCGGGAGGTCTATTTATGGACCAGGAAGGTCGGTTCGGGGAGGAGGGCGCTCGGCGCCAACGGAAAGCCGATGGAGAGGAGTAATGGCGCCGGCGGGATTCTCGGCGGCGCTGTGGTGGAGATGTGACGGCACGGCGGCGCTGTGCTCGTCGCAAGGCGGGTGGCGCGACGCGGTGTGGGCGTGCAGCGAAGTGACGCGACGGCGGGTGGTGCAGCGGGTGGTTTTAATGGCGGCCAGCGGCGTGGGCCGGGGTGGTGCAGCGATGGCAGCGCGCGACGCTGTGCCCGTCGCGGCGCGGACGTCGCGAGGCTGCGTGGAGCGCGTGGCAGCAGCGATGCGATGGGTGCGGCCGGCCGGAGCAATGGCGTGGCTGTGCGGCGGCGAGGGAAACGACGACGCGAGTGGCGAGGAGCTGCGGCGCTGCGGGGAGGACTCAGCGGCGACGATGCGGCAGCGGCAGCGGGGTGGAGCAAAGGCGCGGAGAGGTGCCAGTCAGCGAGTCGTCACATCGCGGGTCCGGCCGGATGGCTTTTGCTTTGCAGCGGCAATGGCGCGCGGAGCTGTAGAGCATCCGAGGCTTCGCGAGGTGAGCCGGTGGGAAACGACAGCAGCTTGCATGCTGCTGGTGCTGTTGCTGCGCGATGAGCAATGGTGGGGAGAGCTGAGTGCAAGAGCTGAGAGCTGCAGCAGAGCATTCAATGCGAGTTGCTTCGTCAAGCTCAGTGAGCTAGAAAGCTGCAGCAGCTTGCATGCAGTTTCGTAGTGCACGTGTGTGAGAGGAACGAGAGAGATTAGCATGTTGCCATGTTGGTGGCTGAGAGAGGACACGAGGATAAAGGAGTAGGGATTGGTGCTGATTTGGGAGAAGGACAGGTTAAGCTTTAGAATAGATTGTGAATGAATAAGAATTGAGCTCAACGATGAAAAAGAATTTGAAAACGATTTTACCAGGTGATTTATGAGATGAATTAAAAGGGCTAAAAACGCGGGCATTACAATGACCTTGATGGAGAAGTCATCATGAGGGTGGGAGGAGGCAAGAAGCACGACCGGTACTATATAGGCGACGTCACTCTAGACACGTGTCACACCCGGTTTTAGAAAGATAACCAGGTGCATCTCATATGTGCGCCAGGATCAAGTTTACACGCATATGGTAGACGTCACAAGTGAATATCCATAACCATGCATACGAAAGAGTGTTAAAGTATATTTATTACAATCTCAGAGTTGACACAAATGTCATAGCGGAAGACTTAAATAAGCGTTTAACTAAACGAAGCAAAATAACTCCATCTCCACAGGTAGTTGACTGGCGGACTCGCGTATAATTCCTCAAAATCAGTAGTAAAGTCCTCCAAATTCTCCTAATCTGAGCAGCAGTCCGAGTGTGGTCGATGCAATATAAATAAACAAGCGTGAGCACATGTCGTACTCAGCAAAGTATGGAAATAAATGACATGCTAGGCTTTATAAAGTGGAAGGCTGAAAGGGTAGCTGCATTAAGCACTTTTAGTTGGTCAAGTTTTATTAAGCATCTATTTACTAGCAAATATAAGTATATACCAACCACAATTAAATGATAACATAAACCCATCAAATTTAGGTAATCACAATTTAGATCATATTCTGATAGATTAATCATGTGAGGGTCCAGGCCGCTCATGACCGTGAGCACGCCTGTTATAACAGTTTTACACTCTGCAGAGGTTGTACACATTCACCATAAGCCGTGATTCCCATTGCCCGAAAGCATGTACCCTTCCCACACCATGTGGACCGAATACTGGGTTTCACTATGAGACCTTTACAAAGATACTCTAATAAGTGATAGTTCGCTAAGGCTTCCGGTTCAGGAGCAAAGCATAACCCTCCCTAGTGAGTCGCGTATCTTAGCAAAGCCTACCGCTCAAGAGGACCGGGCTATACCTCGTCAACCGCCGCACCTCTTGCCCCTTTCTTATAAAACTATCCCAAACCAGAATACCTAATTAGTCAGTCAAAGCCAGAGCCACATAGCACTTATGGTTGCACTGTTTTCCTGGGTGGTCGCTCCATGTTCCAATTAAAAGAGGTGATCTTGTCATTATTATATTAAAAAGATAATAATGGAACATAGAGTAGGGTTTCATTAGACCAATCCCAGTTGACCAACTAAGCATCATCTACCAGTCAAATTAATTTAATGACCCAGCTGCAAGGTATGATAAAACAGACTAGAAAATCCTTAATGGGACCCAGCAATATTAATGCAAGCGATAAATAAATGGTGTAATTAAAATGCATGTTATTTAGGTATAAACGGGCATGACCAAGGAATACTTGCCTTCTTCCCAACCCTGCTGCTGCTCAAATTCTTCAACAGCTGGTTCTTCGAACACTTCCTCGAACGGCGCGTTTCCTATACGCATCACACGAACACATACAAGAAAACAATACAATAAATAAGAAACAGTACACCAAACAAATCCAACAAAAGAAAACAACAGCACAAAACTAATCTACGCATTACAATGAATGCGTGAGCGTGAGAATCACTAAAATCGGAGTTAAAACGCAAAAGATATGGCTTTTCTAAGGTTCAAGGACTTGCTGGCAAAGTTTTAAAAGTTCCAGGGGCTTAACTGCGAAAATCCGAGGGCTAAAACATAATTTCGTATATAAACTCGAGGGTTTTCATGTAAAAAGACAAAACTTGGACATCGGGCGCAATTTTAAAACTTGCATGGGCTAAACCGAAAGAAAAAGGACCTAAGTATAAATATTTTTGAATGGGCTAGGACTGTGGGTTGATTTTGAAAACTCGGAGGGCCTTTTTGTAAAACGGCCTAGGTTGACCGGTAAGTCGCGGGTTTGACTCGGGGGCTCGGCTGATGTGGACCGTTCGATCAAGATCGGGCGGTCGAGATTGGATCTCGAGGGGCTCGTCGGCGAGGGCAACCAGAGCGGCGGCGCCGCTGTCGTCCACGGTGGCGCATCGCCGGCGCAAACACGAGTCCGCGCCACGGTCCACTATTTGCGTCGAGAACAGGTCGAGGAGGGAGAGCGGAAGATGGCGAGCTCACCCCTATAGACCACGGCGGCGGAGGAGCTTCGACGGTGGCCGGCGACGAGAGGTGGCGGACGGCGGCGCTCCTGGATCAATGGCGAGCAAAAATAGGTCGGTTCGCGGCCAAATTCCGAGCCAGAAGACAATGGGCAGCTCCGGGGCTTCAAGGCGAACCTCCCGACGTGCTTCACGGCGAGGGAGCGTCGACGACGGTGATGTTCGACGGCGGCGGCGATCTTGGAGATGCGGCGGCGGCGGGGCGATGCTCTAGGGCTTCACTGCTCGGTTGACGAAGCGCGAAAAGAGCGGAGAGGCGGGGGCGACTAGGTGGCGGCGCGCGACATTAAAGGGGCCTCGGCCTTGCCAGCCTAGTCGTGCGCGCCGGCTCGGGCTCGGGCATGAACCCGAGTCGGACTCGCGTCCGTCTCGGAGACGACGGGTCCGACAGGCGGGACCCGCCTGGCAGCGACCCGAAGGAGAGAGGAGGGGAGCGGGCCGACGCGGGAGTGACGGGCCGCGCGAAGGAGTCGGGCCGGGAGAGAAGCTGGGCCGCGCGGGATCTTGGGCCGGCCGACCGAGAAGAAAAGGAGGGGCATAGATAAACTAGGCCAAGAGTTGGAGGGGCGAAAACGAACTCGACAGAGAACAACTATTCTAAACATCAAACAAATTCAAATTAAATTCGAATTTAAACAGAATTTAAATTCCAACTTAATTGAACAGCAAGCAAAAGACAAATGCAACAGCATGAATGCATCAACAACTTATTTTGACTAAAATTATTTAATATGATATTTAAATTGATAAAAAGGCTAGAAATTCTAATTAAATCATAGAAAATTTATTTAGGCCTTAATAAATCCTAGAAAAATTCAGAAATTGCTACAATTTAATTGTGATGAATTTTAGGGTGTTACAACACGGCTAGCACTCCTACTCTCAACCAGTTTCGAGCAAGGAGCACGAGCAGTAGCCTAGCCATGCGCCCACGGCAAACCACGACACAGCTCCAAGTGCAGGAACTTCAGGTTATTTTGGATTTATTCATCGTTCAATTGATTTCTACATATGCTTGCTTTGCGTTGCTTTGAAACATTCAAATGAAAAATTGTAGACCCGGATGGCGGCGCAAGCAGCGGCACACGAGGCGGTGATGGCCGAAGAGAAGAGGCTACGAGAGGAGGAGGCTACGAGAATGCATGCGAGTGTTCAACAGCAGATGACCGAGATGTACACCTTTTTCTCCGGCCAGTTCGCTCAGTTGGGTCAATCAATGCCACCCATGCCACCGATGCAACCGATGGCATACCACCCTCAGTCTCCGGTTCCTACAATTCCTCCTGTAAGCTACAACACAACCTTTTACATTCATTTCAATTATTAGAGACTTAGAGAACATAGAGACGTAGGGTCACTTAGAGAGTTCGATGAAATTTCGAATGTTTTAGATTATCACTTAGAGACTTCGTTGAAATGTTGAATGTTTAGATTATAACTTAGAAACTTCGATGGAATTATGAATGGTTTAGATTATCACTTAGAGAGTTCAATGGAATTGTGAATGGTTTAGATTATAACTTAGAGAGCTTGATGAAATTTTGAATGTTAAGATTATAACTTAGAGAGCTCGCTGAAATTGAGAATGTTTAGATTATAACTTCTGAGAACTTCATTCTTGCCTCACATGCAATCTATTCTATTTTCTATAGCATCAATCGGCGGCTTCAAATATGCCAGATTTGTCACCGGGAGCACCGATGTACCCAGCTCCACCTTCGTTCGACCCTCCTCAGTAAACTTTGCATGTGTGAACTTGTTGCTTTGCGTTTGTGAGCTTGTAATAAACGTATTTGTGAATTCATGCACTTCTTGACTATTTATCTATATGTTGTGCTAGTGATGATCGATATATGCCTGAGATGCTTGTTACGATATACATGACCATGCCTGTGATGTTTGTGTGATTTTTGGGGTCTTTTATACATCAAAAAACAATAAAAACATGAATTTATAGGTCACTTTGCCGTGTGCCAAGTCCGGCGAAGTGACCATTTCTGTTACTCAAAACGGTCATTTCACCGTGCGCCACAGCCAGCACATGGCGAAATTACCATTCAAATCCCGTGTGCCACCACCAGGGCACACGGCGAAGCCTTGGGAAAAAATCCCGCGGCACACGATTTGAATATATGTCGTGTGCCACCACCAGGGTACACGGCGAAGCCTTAGGAAAAAATCAAGCGGCGCCCACCAAATTGTTTTTTAAAAAAATCTTTGTCGTATGCCACACGTGTTGGCACACAGCAAATATTTGAAAAAAAAATAAAAAAAGGAGGAGACGCGCCGTCTCTTGACGGGTGCCATCTCTTGCATTTGGTCGTCATGTGCCCTGATTTAGCACACAACGAATTCTTCGCCGTGTGTGCGAAATAAGGCACACGGCGAAGCCCCCTTTGCCGTTGGGGCTCATCGCCGTGGGGGCTTCACCGTGTGCCCCGCACGGCAAAGCCTTCGCCGTGTGCTAGAGGGGCTTTGCCGTGTGCCCCAGGCACATGGCGAAGAATCAAAATCCGGTAGTGCCAGTATATCTTTTTTCTGGTTAGATACTCTGTTCAGGTAATAATATAAGATATCTCTATTAACATTTCACGAAGAAAACATTATTTTAAGTATGTTGTCCAGTTAGAAAAATCCTTTCAAGTTTCAACTACTAATCATTGTTAGCGATCTTGAGGTTTCCAAGTCGCTCTCCCTGATCTTTAACATGTTTCCTTTTGCAGGCAGGGAGGCAAATCCAGCGTCACACACTATTGTGTGAATCGGCCAATAATTCTCTAGCATAAATCATAGGGCATTCTACTCAGCTGTTAGGCAAATATGAGTTATAGCATATAACATGCCTAACAATCCATCCTACATTTTTATGAAAAATATCAAATTTATGTAATACTCGCTCCATCCGTAAATGTAAGGACTTCTAGGTGTTGGAGACCTCCAACACGAGGCCCTTAGGTCATGCTGCTGGCTAATTTCCATCAATGTAAGGATCAGGCGGCTTCAAGGTGCGAAGAATAAGGGTCTGTTTGTTTTAGCTGCAGCTTTTGGAGCTTTTCTGAAAAGTTACTGCTTTTGGTTCTAAAAAGCTAATACTAGCTTTTACAAGATGTTTTTAGCTTTCTGAGCTCAAGAAACTACAAAAAAGCTCACAAAACTGAGATTTTCAGCTTCCAATATAAACTTAGCTTTGTTTAAGCTTTCAGCTTTCCGGAAGCTGCACAAGAAATTCGTTATTTGTTTGAGCTTCTGGATTTTCACGATGAGAAGCTGCAGAGAAGCTCAAACAAACATGCCTTAAATTATTCAAGTGAGGCCTCAGAGACTGATCGGGCGTATCCATGTGGGACTTCATGCCCAAAAGGTGAAGCAATAGGACCTCTGACATCAAGGACGAGAGATTTCAATACCTCACCATGGACCTTTGATGTGCCCGGAACCTATCGTCGGAGTCATTGAGGTGGCAAGCCGGCTAAGGGTTTCTCCAGGGAAACAAATGCACATACTCCCTCCGTATTAGTAAAGATAGACGTTTAGGACAAGGTTTGAGTGAAACTTTGGGAATATAAATCATGGATAACTTTTAAGTTGTTGAGTTTGAAATTGTAAAAGTCATATGAATATATTTATTTTGAAAAATACTTTCATAAAAGTATACATGTATCACTTTTCGACAAATATTTTTAAAGAAATAAGAAGTCAAAGTTGTGTTTTGAAGACTGTGTCGCTGTCCTAAACGGCTTTCTTTACCAGTACGGAGGGAGTACACGTTAATCAAAGCTAGTGGGACTGGGATGTTAGAGAGAGTGATTTTCTTGGGACATGTGCGAGTATAGAGACTCCTTGCTCGTTAGCGAGTTATAATTTCGCATTCTCTTTCCTCCACGTCACACAAAATCTGACCTCAGCCGACGATTTCGATCACCCATGGAGGTGGCCTAAGAGGGCCATGAATAAGGCCAATCACGATCATATGATCTTGGTCCGCCGCCTTGGTGCACAAATTGCACAATCAATATTGCCTTGAGTGCAATGTATATATGTTGTCGTGTGCAGGTAGAGGTAAGTCAACAGTTGTCAGGCAGAGACATATGGATGTCATGATTTGTAGATTGACCACGGGGGACTAAGGATGAGAGCCATGGTGGTGTGCATGAGCGCCACGTCATGGACTGCCTTTTGCTTTTAAACTGTTGCCCTATGTTGGCTCTTGATATTGGTGCCCCTTATCCTACTCCCTCCCTATATTGACCCTTGATACCAATGCCCCTTATCCTACTCCCTCAGTTCTATAATACAAGGCATTCTGATTTTTTTATATACAGTAAAAACTATATATCACGACATAGTGTATGTCTAGATGTATAACTTTTGTTATGTATCTATAAAAGACAGAATGCCTTGAATTATAGGACAAAAGGAGCAGGCTCCAAAAAGGAAGTAATCGGCATGTATAAATACCTTTATACTACAGTAGTAATAATGCCCACGCGACACACTCGTGCTACCATTAATTTATTATGGGGTTATTTTAGACTATTTGGTTGGTGATACATGGGGTGGGTAAAGAAATTCCATGGTGAGAAAAGTAACGGCAAAATGACATAAACTCTCTAGAAACAACGTTTTCTTTTGTCTGTGAAAACTTTCCATGTCTTTTCTAACATTAGACCTAACATGTGGGTCATCTATGAGAGATGGGTCATCTACGAACGTTTTACTACGGGTTCTCGCTTTGCTCTACTCCTCTTCCCCCTGAACCCTGAACTTCTCTTTTAGGAGGTGAAGTCTTCTTCCCGAAAAGTTCTCGCTTGCTCGTCTAGGGGCCTGTACGGTAGGCTGGAACCAGCGGCTGGGCTGGAAACCTGGCTGGTCTGGCGCTGGTGCTGGGAACCAGCGAGCTCCAGCCACCCAGCTTCCCAGCCGGCTGGTCCAGCCAACCAACGGTTAAGCATTTCAAATTCAAAAAACTACACCCATTCATCCTTCATGCCACCAAAGCACAAAAACCCATGAAAAAAAGTTTCTTGACAACAACATGCATTGGTCCTGCATTGGTCCGAGACATGTGACTCCAATACATGCAGCTAGTAAATGATACTTTTGAATAATACATGGTCCTGACAGGCATTTGCCATTCGTCAGCTACTTCTAGTACACAATACCGACGACATACGCATGGTCCTGAACTCCTGATCCAAGCACCCAACACGCAGCTTCCTTGACCCAGGTTTTCTTGTCGGCTCATAGAGCTTGAGATTCCCAATCAATGTGCCCCAACTGAAGGATGATTATGGTTCTGGAACATAAAATTCAAGTATTTAGAGAGACAATGATACATATAACTTTCAAGCAGTATACCACTAGGAAATGTAGACATTGTAAACAGATTCTAAATTTACATTCCTGCTAGACATGTTTGAAGGAAGCATTTTCTTTTTCCCAATGAATAAGTTCAAATAAGATTTATGACCATACAACAGTGCCACATGTTGTTCTGTTTGTCTAGAGAGCAAAGCTATCTTTTGCCAACATTTTGATTACCATAAAACAAATCTGATTAAGAAAAACAGCAGTGTGAATCAACATAAGCTGAGTGCTAGAATAGTACATTAACTAATCAAGTACATTAACTCATCAAAACCATAAGAGGATGTAATTAACAGTTGGCCTGATTTGTTTTAAAGGAAGGGTTGAGCACTTGTGCTGCTCTACGTTCCAAAAAATCAGATACACAATATCTAGAGATGATGTAATATGATCAGTAATGATAGAAAACTGGAGATCATGAAGATGTGGCACAAGAGAGAGTGAGATGGTACTGTTTAATCCAAATTTCACAACCAGAATACATCAGTCGACAGAATTATGTAAGGCCTACTATGAACTAATCAATTTGATTTCAATTTTAAAACCAAATTGAGCTCTCTCAAGAGGCCTGCAGTGAACTGTGCAGTCAACAAACATTTCCCCAATTAGAGCTTTTGTCATTAATGCAAGCAATCAGCAATTCTATCATCTTTTCAGAGACACTAAGGGCAATTATGCAGTACTGACAGTTTACCAAACCAACAAAGGTTACAGTTGCATCATTTCCTTGTATATTATTTTAAAAAATAAATAGATAATATGGTTAATGTCAGAGGATGCATTTCCAATTTTACAAGCTCCACAATTCCAACAAATCAAGATTATTTAGTTGTCAAAATGTAAAATGGTAGGGTTATGGAATATCATAAGGGCCCGTTTGGATCCCTAGAATTGAAAGTCATTCTAGTAATCAGATTCTAGTAATCAGATTCAATAGGAAATGAATTACATAGAATCTGATTCAATTCATTTTTTTTGTTTGGATATTTATAGAATCCTTTTCCATGAATTAAATGGCGTATCGTGTTTGGATGACTAAACATGGAATCTTTTTAATCGATGCATTCTTTTCAAACACCTGTCTTTAAACATACACTCTCTTCTGCTCTTTCTCTCTCTACACACTCTCTTCTACTCTCTCTCTACACTCTCGCTCTACTACTCTTTCTCTCTATTCTCTCTATTCTCTCTCTACACACTCTCTCTTCTACTCTTTCTCTCTTTCTCTCTTTACTCTCTCTCCTACTCTTTCTCTCACTGCTCTCTTCCACTCTTTCTCTCTCTACACACACTCTCCACTCTCTCTCTCTCTACACAAACTGGCAAGGTCTAAAAGGGTAAGAAAAGGCAACTGCCTTAGACATTTGGATACAAAATTTAATCTGAAATAACAAGAGATGGAAGCATAATCTTGTGAGGAAACTGACAACAAAGGGAGATTGGATTTTCAGACATTCTAAGCAGGGGAGAGTTCCAAAGAATACATGATTGCCAAGAACATAGAAGCAGCAAGCTCCCTGGTTTTTTGTTCAAACAAGAACCCATAATGGGCTCTCACAATGTCATAATAGTTTCTAAATAAGGAATAAATAGTATCAGTATGACTCAAGAGCATCTAATTTTACTCTTATCACGAATTTCAGCAAACTATTTCAAATACAAACCCAAGGGGTAATGCTGCTGCAATGTATATGCCTAGCATTATAACATTTCTGGTTCGGTGAAAGTCCAAATCATGCAAAGTTGTACAGTTCTCAAGTAATATTTCTTGGGATGGACACCAAGAACATAAAAAATAAAAGTACCGCACACATAGAGACTTGGTAGCAGTTTAGGTTTACAACACAGGTACAGACTTCAAATGCTAACAAGCATGACAGATCCAAGTTTCATAATATTAGCCATCACCTTGACATAATTTATAGAAACAAAACTAGACTTCCTTCACTTGTTAAGTTGCTTCATCAGCCATCTCTTTCTCATCATCATAGGAAGTGCCAACAGAGACTCATATTTGCGTGCATCACCAGTCAAAATGTCAAACAAGTCCAGCAAAGTATCTTCTTCTAGTCCCTCCACCTCATTCAGTGTGTTGAGAATTTCCTTCGATGTCGGAGGCTTAGGTGCGTCATCTTTTAGAGCTTCAGCAAACTTGTCCAGCTTTTCAGCCATCATTGATGTGAACGAATCACCAGATCACTGCCTCTTCAACCCTGCTGAAGTAGCCGAGGAGGTTGGTTCTTTGCTATCACTCCCTTCCTTGCTCATCTCTTTTGAGCTCTCAGCTGCGGTCTTTGCAGCAACACCGGTTGCATGGTCTTTACCATAGACCAGGCTGATGGAGTCCCAGTATAATACAACCTTGTGCCTATATGGAGCGGCTTCTTTGTTTTTCTGCAAAAATAATATGGTGAGAGACAGAGCTACAAAACATTGTATCAGTAACAAACAAAAAGCTTCTCAGCCTATACTGCAACAGTCCACGGGCCAGATTGTTACAATCCAACAATCTGCTCCCCCTAGCTTGTAGATCACATTTGACAAGCTGAGCTGAGCTGAAAGACAGTACCGAAATCACATCTTTCAAATCAATAACAAGCAAGATTTGATATTGCCTTTTAATCAGATCAAGCATTTATGCATTCTAACAAGCTTGTGGATGTAAACTTTGGCAAAAACAGACACAACATCTCAATTTTATTATACTATACTGAGATTTCAGAGCTATCCACAAACAGACAAGGCAGGACACAGGGTGAGATTTCAGAGCTATCCACAAACAGAGCTATCTCAATTTCAGAGCTATCCTCCTTGAACTGTATTACAGTTGCAGAAATGTTTCCATTTTCCTAATCTCAGAATCGACCAGATTGAGCAGCTAGCTATAGGCAAAAGATCTGGGCAAGAACCCAAGTAAGCTCTAGTGGTAATAGTAACGCATTATCTCTGTAAAAATTGCTCTGAATTCCACTTACCTCAACATATGCTTCCCAGGAAGAGTCACTATCAACAGAAAGTTTATTCTTGCTCCAATCCCAGCCAAAGCCACTACTTGCAAGGATTCCATTGATGATATTGCTGTGCTTATCAAAGGTCTTGCACCTAGATGAGATATTGTCTTTTGTGATAGTAACATTGCATTTCTCTTTCACATTTTTTATTGCTGCAGTATAGACATGAGCCTTCCACCCATTTTGGCACTTGTCACCCCTGTTATAGTATTCCACAAAGGTGTCCAGCAACACCTTGTCCATCTCATCATTCCAAGCAACATAAGCCCTGCCTGAGCCTGACTTCTTGCCCTTGTCCATGTCCTGCTCAAAAAAATACAAGGATATTAGTTAAGCATTAGGGAGCATATAAAATCTGCAAAAAAATCTTTAACATATATTTATCATACATCGATGGCGTCTTGCTTGATAATCAGCAAACATATGGTTAGCCTTTGTGTCCCTAAAGTTCGTCCACTCATCTAATGGTTGCGCATGTGTAATTATATTGATTTCATTTTGAACTTCAGCAGACTCAACAGATATCACCTGATCAACTTGTTGTATGAGCAAGTCATCCATATCCCTTTGCCTATCACTCACAAAGTTGTGTAATATGCAGCACGCATTAATGATCCTAATCTGCATGAATTTAGTAGGAATGAGTTTATACATGCTTATAACTTGGTTGAACATTTAGCTAGGCTAGAAACTACGTTATACCTGAATTTGTAAGTCAAAGTATGAGTTGCTTCTTAGTATAGCCCACCTCATCTTTAACAGCCCAAATGTCCTCTCTATTACATTTCTAGCCATTGAGTGGCGCAAGTTGAATAATTCTTTGGCAGTAGATGGGTTATTCCCTTGAGCTGCCCACTCATTCAAGTGATAGCGAGTAGACCGATACAAAGCAAGAAAGCCAGGTCCATTAGTGTATCCAGCATCTACTAGATAATACTTTCCTATTGTTTAAGAAATAAACATCATTAAGTTTCAATTCAGAAACTGGTAATGGCTATTTTAGTTTTATGGTGTAGGTAATTACCATTTGGAACAGAAAAAGCATCATCCCGAGACATTGCATCACGTAGCACCCGTGAATCTGATGCTGACCCTTCCCATCCCGCCAAAACATAAACAAACTTCATATTATGATCACAAACCCCCAAAACATTGGTGGTGATCTGTTGCTTTCTATTCCTATACCTTCCTTGGTCAGCCAAAGGAACATATACATTAATGTGTGTGCCATCTAACGCACCAAGGCAGTCTTCAAACCATTTCCACTTGGAATCCTCGGGTTGTACAGCTGATGGGTCGGGGAGCTTAATAAACTCATGGCACAATGATAGAACACCTCTCAACACCTCATTGAAATGACGGCTGATTGGCTCAAGTGACCACCCATACGTGCTACGAATAATCCTCATCTTAATGCCATGGCCCACTATAAGCAGAAATATTGCCACTTTTTCTTCTACTGACACATTTAAAGTATCATGCATACCACACCTCTCACGTAAGATGGCACATAGGTCAGAAAATGATCTCTTAGTTAGGCACAAACTATCATAGCAATGGAGATTGGAGCCTTGGTATAGACTCCTTAGAATCTGCTTCTTTGTAGCTACGTCTATCTCCACCTCTTCATTAGGATCGGTGATATGCCTAGGTCTTTTCCGATGGTACCAATGGGAAATCATGCCCATGACAGCAGCAACAAATAAAGCAGCTACTCTCTTTCTCTTCTTCTTACATAGTTGCTCTATATTTTTGTTAAGCAGTTGGACACTGTTGTTTGGCATCTAAAGCACATAGGCAAAGGAAAGAGAGGACACATTCAGTCTGTAATTAATGCGGATTAAAATATTGGACTGCAGGGGCAAAGAAAAAATAGCAACCAAGTAAATATGACCAGATGTAATGAACACATACATTCAGTTATCTGACGACAACAACAGGAATATGACCAGATGTAATGGACAGATATAGAAAAAAATAGCAACTAAGTAAATATGACCATATGTAAGTTGTTGTAGTGTACACAAATGAGTAAAAAGTAGCAAAGCTACATGTATAGTAATCATATCACATTACCTTGATATAGAGTGGGAGGAGCAAATTGGCAGCGGCAGGTGGAGATCAACCGATAATTTTAGCAGCAGCAGTCTTGACAGGCAACTGGCAGTAGCAAATTGGTTTGCTGAAAAAAAGGAATAAGTGGTTCATTACCATAAGTTTTCTGGTCGCAGGCAGCTACTCAAGGTATGCAAATATAATGCAAATCAAAGGGCCCTCATCAGATTTGGACCATGTAGCTTTAGGTATGCAGATATAATGCAAATCAAAGGAACCTCATCAGATTTGGACCATGCAACTTTGGTATTTCTAACAGTTATCTGACAACAACAGCAGTAATAGGACCTTATTTAAAGAACATGAACATGACTAGAACCAGATGTAATGAACAGATAAAGAAATAAATACTTGACGAGAGAAACGTCGTCATAGAAACATGTATGCTATAAGGTTATACTGTCATACAATTGAAAGTTCAGTGAATTGCAGAATTGATATAGCTCGAAGATGTTAACCCAAAGATGACAGGACTGAACCAAATAACTTGGTTCTTAATCTGACACAGTAGCATTAGATCGATATAGCTAAGATTTGGAATGACTTATTTCTTAACCAAGTTTGGAATTTTATAGCCAAGTGCACACAAACATATACATCGACAAAACAAGCAAATATGTACGTGTTCAGTAAGTTAACCCAACAATTCGGTTGGCAGAATAAACAAATCATCTCTACAGTGGTGTTTCTACAAAATTCAACCGGAGATAACAATTAAATAGGTTTTTCCAGCAAATAGGATCAAGCAGGTCGAGATATCCTAAATATTTAACCACGGATTAACATCCCACTCATCAAATTTATCAAACTTGACAGTCTAATCAGAATAGAAGGATTCAGGCCCTATTTGCTCTCGGTCAGCGGCTCGGATCGAGCTCGATTCAGTCAATCGCGGATGCCCTGCCCCTTATCTATCTGCCGCTGTGTCACCTGCCGCTTTCTCCCTGCCTGCCTCTTCCTCAGTGGCACGACAGAGCTAGAAACAGAGGAGGCGGCACTTGATTGCGAATCAATTCAGAGGAGGAGCAGAAGCTAACCTGGATGGGATCCGGAGGCAGGAGGGCCGCCGCCTCCTCGATCTAGCATCGAGAAGATGGCAGGGGGATGGATTGCCCACTAGCGAACCCTAGCCGCCATGGCCAGGGCGAAGGCGAGTCGAGTAGGGAGGGAGGCGACTCGAGGGAGATGAGCGCTGGGGAATCGATTTCTGTTTTACAGGGCAAGAAAGTGTGGCAGCAAACGATTCGGGTGCAGAAATGGGCTAGAATCTTACTTTCCATTTCTACGGGCCAGCCAAACAGGGCGGTCTGGAAAGAGATTCTAATTCGGCCCGATTCCGAGGTTCCAAACAGGCCCTAAGAGTAATTGGTTTGATAATTCATAAATTAAGTAAACAGATAGTTAACAGTACAGGGAAATAGTACCAGATGAATGACACAGAAAACATGAGCATATAAGACCTCCGGTTGATTAGTTGCATTAGCTATCCTATGTATATCGTGACAGAGGCATACAACCACAATATAAGCTTCGGAACTTCAGACATTCCTATTAGTTTCACAAAATGTTACAAAAGGCTACTAATTCTACAAAAAGGCTACTAATGAAGCAACCACATTTTCTGATTTCTATCACCTTAACTTGTTACTTAAGAATAACTAACAGAATGCTAAATCTAGTTTCAATGGAAAATGAGGAGAAGTTACCAAACCATGAGTCATTTTTTTACTAAGGCACTAGAGATGACTTTGCTAAATATACCACCAAATGAAGTTGCCTATTTATCCTACAACCAATCATACTGTCACTACACACTTACCACATGACCTCCGCATCCTCCCTTGGCCACCTTCCCCCATGTCCTGCAAGTTCACCAACGTATCAAACCATCAGCACTTCAGCAGTTAAACTAAGCCCTCCCATTTGGCTCAAACTCTTAACACCATGACATACCTAGTAAATTGGTGGATCATACAACATCGTGGTTGTCAACTCTCTTAGCGCCGAAGTTGACATGTCTTTGTTCAAATCCACCAAGGGCGACAAAGGATACCTCACACCCAGTCCAAAATGTCTGTGCCACAAATAGTTGTCCATAGCAAAGCAGTCAATTATCATAATAGCTTGCTTCCTCGGCTGCATCAATGGCACCCCATCCAATATATGCCACTTCTCTTTCAAGGTTCCGAACCTCCTTTCAATTATATTCCGCAGGCTCACATGACACCAGTTGAACTTCTCCTCCTTACCAAGTGATTCCCTTGAAATTCGTCAAGATGTAGTCTGTTCCCTTGAAATGGAACCATGTATCCATCTTTGTCAGCATATCCAGAGTCCGCCAAGTAGTACCGACCTGCATTAATGCAACCAGTGTCACAACATTAGTTAAACCATCTGCCAACATCCAAACTGTGCTCATGAATACTAATGGGTGAAGCTGAAACGTACCTTTCGGAGGAGTCGAGAACCTCGTTTGCCTCATACATTCATCTAGAACTCTCATGTCATGGCATGAGCCAACAATCCCCGCGCCAACATAGGTAAACAATCCATGCATGTCCACTATGGCACACACATTTATAGACGCATAATGTTTCCGATTTATGTGGTCGAGTTTCCACTGACGCTTGACCTCAACAGGGATGTGAGTGCCATCTATAGCACCTATGCGGCCATCAAAGTGGGGGGAGGGGTGAACCGATGAAGTTCGATGTGCGCTTCCTTGTACTCAGGATCAGATGGCACTAAGACTGTGTTGGACCATTTAAGCATTATCTCTCCAATGAGGGTGCACTTATGACTCATTGTATCCATGGACCTCTCGAATCTATCTTTTGCCTCCCTAACAACACTAGTGTGCCACATGTCCAAATGAACATAGCTAAAGCTTCCTTAGAGTCGCACTGGCTTGTACTTTTTAAACAAACACCTCATCTAAGATGTTATGCAAGTTCAGAAAAGCATCCCTAGACATACGAAGATTGTTGAAGCACCTTGAATCATCCCTTATATTCAGTTCCAACCATTGCGCATCAGTGAGTTTTGGAAAGGGACACTGAGGATTTACCTTTGGTCCCAGCATCTCTTTCAACATTGTCAACATCCTCAGCATCTTCAGGGAATTAGCCAAGAGGTATATATGCTCTTGAATGGAAGTGTCCATCTCCTCTGCATCCGAGGGGCTGTCCATCTCCTCTGCATCTGAGGGGCTGTCCATCTCCTCTGCATCCGAGTGGTTGTCCATCTCCTCTGCATCCGAGGGGCTGTCCATCTCCTCTGCATCCGAGTGGTTGTCCATCTCCTCTGCATCCGAGGGGCTGTACATCTCCTCTGGATCTGAGTGGCTGTCCATCTCCTCTGCATCCGAGTGGCTGTCCATCTCCGCTGCATCCGAGTAGCTGTCCATCTCGATAGGTGTAGCAGCCGCTATACCTGCAAGAAAAGGCATCGAACACATAAAATGTTGTAGAACATATAGACTAGCTAATCAATTGTTCTGTCATATATATCTTACCTCAGTCTGGAACAGTGAATTCAGCCCAACTTCAGCAGTGCTTGAAATGCCAATCTGCAAGTAACACAAGTTAAGAAAATAAAAACTGATCAACTTACAAGCAATCTGACAAAAGGAAACTGGGAAATAAACTGAGAAGCCAAAACACTAAGCAAATCGTAAGGTAACACATAGAAACAAATACAAGCATTCTGACACATACTAGATTATAAACTGTTCAACTCACAAGCACATCACAAGATTTATTACTCATCAACGTACAAGGAATCACTCAGTTCCGCAAACTTGATTTATTAAAACCAAACGGAGGTAAGAAGAAAACTGACTGGAAAACTTTGATGAAAACTAAATGGAAAACTTAGATGAAAACTTCGTTATTGGTGATGCGGCTACATGTCGACGACGACATCAAATTGTGCCTCTTTGGTCTTCACTTTGGGTGCCACAATTGCATTGCTTGCCAGACCATCTGCACGTACTGAAGCCGGCCTTCAGGGCTTGTCATGCCTAGGAACTCCCTTCGTCGCTCCCGATCGGTGCAAAGATACAAGGCTTGGTGAAAAAAAGGGTTAGACTCAGAGTACCCATCCTTGTGTAATAGGTCTCTAACTGCTTGGGTCTCTGTATCTGCGTCAGACTATTTCGTGCATGGCGACCTTTCCTGGGAAGACCCTAATTTCACCGTATCCTGAATTGCTCTACAAGTGCTATGAAATTTGGAGATGCAATCATGATATGATAATGTCTTGCTAGTCTTCTTCTTTACAGGGCTTTCAACACAAAAATCTCTAACCATCCTTTTTGAGGACGGGCCAGGATGTTGGCTGGGTGTTGGGTCAGTATCTACGTCGGTAGGAGTTTGCGGGGTGGTTTTAGTAGCGGTGTTCTCGGATGCATGACCCCCGGCATCTACTAATTCCCCCCTATCGTATGCTTCATGGCCCAGGATGTTGAACAAGGTCTCGCAGCAAGGTGGACACTTGAACCTTTTACCAGCTTTATCATAAGAATCATGCAGGGAGGGTATTGTGCACATGTTAACAAGGACGTACTAATGAAGTAACTACTGAACTAACATGATCATAAAGGGTTTAAGGTAGTACCTCCTTTGATATAGCTGCTCCCAGAACCGGGTCTGTAGTTACATCACCGGTCTCAGGGTCACGACCAAGACCGGACTTGTTCAGAAGTGCGTTGCGCCAATTGAAGTATGCTTTTTTGAGGTCATTCCACTTGTTTGACATCTGTTTCCTGGTGTACTATGAATTGGAGCGATCATGGAACTTCTCTTTGATGTAAGCCCACCCAGGGGTAGTAGGACATCTATTTGACCAGTGGCACCGATTTTTTGCATCTAGTATTAATTCGAGCAGAAGTGATGTGTCACGGATATTCCAGTTCGCACGGTCACGGGACATCTGTACCAGAGCATGGCAATCATACATATGACTAAAAGCATTTAATGTATATTATTGTAAGCAGTATGTGTACAGCACGGGTGGGGGTGTGATGGGAACTAGGGTTTCCCGATCTTCCGAAAGGTTCTTATAACTCTCGATTTGGTGGAGTCGTGACTCAAATCGATCCGGCTTCCGAACCACACGTTCCGAACCCCGCAATCGCAGCACCACGTCTCCTCAGGTTATCAACCGGCGTTGCACGGTTGACCTCACCCAGAAGGCTAATCCTTGCCTGCGAATCGAAGAACAAAAGCAAGAATGAGAAAGATTGCAACACAATTGCCGATGTATGATTAAACTCACGAAGTTGGGGTCTCACAAACCGACGAGCGGCGACACTGTTCTTGACAGAATTGATCAAAGCAAAACCCAAACCCTAACTTGAGTGGTGGCTACTGTTTTAAAGAGTCTAGGTTCGTGGTCGACTCCCCTGGATGTGCCCCTATTGGGCTCAACACGATACACGGCCCAAAGACCAAAATACGACGACGCAGCGCCCAGATTCTGGACATCAACTTCTTTTGTCTATTTCTGATGACTCCGGAC
The DNA here is from genome assembly GCA_033239725.1 of Echinochloa phyllopogon. Classification (NCBI taxonomy): domain Eukaryota; kingdom Viridiplantae; phylum Streptophyta; class Magnoliopsida; order Poales; family Poaceae; genus Echinochloa; species Echinochloa phyllopogon. The sequence goes on along the minus strand of BTCW01000018.1, from coordinate 23,921,465 downwards.
AAAATTTTGATATGAGACCAGTTCCATTGCAAATATTATCTTCTTAGTTTTCCAAGCATATAAAGAACGTCCAAATCCGAGCCTGTATACGACTTGGGCGTCCGATTTAGCGCTGACTGCTCCTGGACTCCGAGGTGGACTCGAAGTCGAATTGATTTGGACTCCGAGGTGGAGCACGAGGGTTGAAACCATACACTACCTGAAAAGGACTTACCTTGGTCGTATAATGTGTTGCTCGATTATATGCAAACTCGACATGAGGAAAACATTCTTCTCACATCCTCAATTTTTTCTTCAAAATAGCTCTCAACATAGTACCCAAAGTACGGTTCACGATCTCCGTTTGTCCATCAGTTTGTGGATGACAAGTAGTAGAAAACAACAATTTTGTACCCAACTTGTTCCACAGAGTCCACCAAAAATGACTCAAGAATTTAGCATCACGATCTGAAACAATAGTAGATGGCATACCATGCAAACGAATAATCTCTTTAAAAAAGAGGTCAGCAATATGTATAGCATCATCACTCTTATGACATGGTATAAAGTGTGCCATCTTAGAAAAACGATCCACCACAACAAATATGCTATCACTCCCCCTCTTAGTCCTAGGCAATCCCAAAACAAAGTCCATAGAAATATCTGCCCAAGGAATAGAAGGAACTGGAAGAGGCATGTACAACTCATGTGGATTCAGGCGAGACTTAGCTTTTAACATGTGGAGCAGCGAGAAACAAACCTCTCAACATCTCTCTTCATATGAGGCCAAAAAAATGCGAGGCCAAAACATTCGCGGTCTTCTTAGCACCAAAATGGCCCATCAACCCTCCTCCATGCGCTTCCTGTAACAACAAAAGATGAACGGAACCAACTGGAATGCATAGGCGGTTAGCTCTAAACAAGAACCCATCATTAACCACAAATTTGTTCCATGCACGTCCCTCTCTAAAATTCAGCAACACATCTTTAAAATCAGGGTCAAGCGCATATTGTTCTTTTATCGATTCAAGTCCAAAAATCCGACAATCAAGTTGGGACAGCAAAGTATATCGTCTAGACAAAGCATCAGCAATCACATTATCCTTCCCCTTCTTGTGTTTCACAACATAAGGGAAAGTTTCAATAAATTCAACCCACTTAGCATGTCTACGATTCAGATTATTTTGAGAGCGAAGATACTTCAGCGATTCATGATCAGAATGAACAACAAATTCTCTTGGCCACAAATAGTGACGCCACGTTTCTAAAGAACGTACAAGTGCATACAATTCCTTATCATATGTAGAATAATTCAGAACCGGACCATGCAACTTTTCACTAAAATATGCAACGGGTTTACCATCTTGCATCAAAACACCTCCAATGCCAACTCCACTAGCATCACATTCTGACTCAAAAGTCTTACCAAAGTTTGGAAGTTGCAGTAATGGCGCGTGCGTAAGCTTGTACTTCAATGTTGCAAAGGACTCCTCGTGTGCTTTTCCCCAATGAAACACCACACCTTTCTTCGTCAACTCGTGCAACGATGCAGCAATGGTGCTAAAATCTTTGACGAAGCGGCGATAGAAACCTGCAAGACCAAGAAAACTATGTACCTGTGTGATGGTTTGGGGCAATGGCCAGCTCGCAATGGCCTCAATTTTCATCTCATCCACCTCAATTCCCTGTAGAGTAACAACATAGCCAAGGAAAGAAACTCTATCGGTGCAAAAGATGCACTTATCAAGATTAGCAAACAAACGTGCATCTCTCAAAGCATCAAAAACAGCACGTAAGTGTTCCATATGTTCATCCAAAGACTTGCAGAAAATTAATATATCATCAAAGTAAACCACCACAAATCGTCCAATAAAAGCCCGCAAAACCTCATTCATTAATCGCATGAAAGTACTAGGTGCATTGGTTAAACCAAAAGGCATAACTAACCACTCATATAACCCGAATTTGGTTTTAAAAGTTGTTTTCCATTCATCTCCAAGTTTCATTCTTATTTGGTGGTAACCACTACGCAAGTCTATCTTTGTGAAAATTATAGCACCACACAACTCATCAAGCATGTCATCTAGCCTAGGAATAGGATGACGATATCGAATTGTAATATTATTGATAGCTCGACAATCAACACACATACGCCAAGTACCATCTTTCTTGGGAACCAAAAGCACAGGAACAGCACAAGGACTAAGGCTTTCACGGACATACCCACGGTTCAACAGTTCTTGGACTTGTCGCTGAATCTCCTTAGTCTCCTCGGGATTGGTGCGATAAGAAGCACGGTTCGGCAATGTGGCTCCGGGAATCAAATCAATTTGATGCTCTATCCCTCTCAAAGGTGGAAGGCCCGGTGGTAACTCAGCTGGAAAAACGTCCTCATACTTTTGCAAAATGTTAGTGACAACAGGAGGCAAAGAGCTAGCAATATTATCAAGCGAAAATAAAGCTCGTTTGCATACCAAAGCATAGCGCATATCATCATCAGAAAGTTCAGCAAGTTCAGATTTTATTGCGAGTATAACTCCCCCCTTTAATTTAATTCCCTCGACCTCAGAAGTTGGTGCAGACTTATCCTTTTTAGGTGGGTAAATAGATTTAGCAACTTGCTGATTTTCAGATTCCTTATCATGCAAACTAGCAGCTCGGTCTTTATCAGCTTGTACAATTTCAGCAGGTGTCATAGGTAGCAAAGTAATTTTCTGTCCTTTATGTGTGAAAGTGTATTTATTACTTTTGCCATGGTGTATAGCATCATTATCAAATTCCCAAGGACGTCCCAATAAAAGAGAACAAGCATCCATAGGTATGACATCACAGTCAACAGAATCAGCATAGGTACCAATGGAAAAAGAAACTCTACGGGTTTGTGTTACCTTAGCTTTCCCCACATCACTAAACCACTGAATACCATATGGATGGGGATGAGGGCGTGTGGCCAATCCTAGTTTCTGGACCAAATCAGAACTCACCAAATTATTGCAACTACCTCCATCAATGATGACACGTGCGCGACGGTTGTTGATGACGAAAAAAATTTGGAACAAGTTATGGCGTTGGATCTTCTCAGGTTGTTGCACTTGTGCGCTGAGTACTCGCTGCACAATGATGTTTCTAAAGGCCGTTGTGTCCTCACTACCAAATGCAATGCCACGATCCTCATCAATATCATTTGCCTCATCATCTTCAACGTCGGAGGTGCTTATATATCCATCTTCTGTAGCAATGTATGCCCGCTGACTAGGGCAATCCTTCTACACGTGGCCAAGCCCATGGCAACGGTGGCACTGAATGTTGGAAGTGCGTGGTGCCGAGGTGGTACTCCTGCTGCCCTCCTGCAAGGAATTTTTACCTGAATCCGAAGAACGTGCAGAAGATGGTGGTGGCGGTGATGGTGCAGCAGCTGTTGAAGGTGTGGATCGCTTTCTCGCTGGTGGGGGTGCTCGAAAAGAAGTTGGCTTGGGCAGCCCCGAAGAAGGCGTTGTACGTGGCGTGTAGAAGGTGCTTCCCACCTTATTCTTGCCCTGCTGTTCACGCCCCTGAATCTCCTTTTCTGCAAGCATAGCATATCGAAACAACTGGTCGACAGTGTTAAAGTCCTTATAATTAACTATGGCCTGAATATCACGCCTCAACCCTGAATAAAAACGACAGATAGAATCTTCGGGCCCTTCTATAATACCACAATGCATTATGCCTTTTTGCAAAGAACCATAGTAATCCTGCACATAAGTTTTCCTTGTTCTAAACACTGCAATTTCTTACGCAAATCTCTATGATATGAAGAAGGAACAAAACGACCACGCATAGCCACCTTAAGCTCATTCCAAGACGCAGGTGCTCTACCATCGCCAACTAGACCAGTCCACCAAATAATAGCAAAGTCCTTAAACTCACTAGTGGCTTGTCTAACTTGATGTTCTTCTGGTACAAGGTGGGCAGAAAATTTTTGTTCTACTGTCATCTCCCAATCAAGGTAACCCTCAGCATCATAATGACCCAAAAAAGATGGAATGGTAAACTTAATCTTAGCATAAGGGTCATCACAATTGTTATTACCTTGGTGAGCGCCACCCATACCTACCCTGTTATGGCGAAGGCGACGTTGTAGTCGTGTGTTTCTGGTAGCTGCTCCATCATAATTACCATTGTCATCACCATCGAAAAGCACCAAAACAAGACACACAGTGAAGGTTATCCCTAATAATCCGACTACGTGCTCTCAACACAGCAAAGGAAGCGTCTTACCAAGCTCTTGCAAGGTTCTTACCAACAAGCAAGGCAAAGGATACCTGGAAGGCGTGTAGTCCGCGATTGCAAGGGTCAAAAACCAGTGCCGTCCAGAAGGTGTATGTGGAGCTTTGGGAAGGCACAATATGTAGCAAGGAGTAGCAAATAACGAATGCAGAATAGCAAAGTTCAATAAGTATCCAAAGTACAAGTCACAACTGCTGGCTTAGACGTGTCGTAGACGTAGCACAACAGGTTGGAACAGGAAACGATGGAAAAATCTCACAGGACAAGCAAAACAGCACTCTATGCAATCGTTTTTAATCTTTTCAGAATTTCCCTCCAAAACCTCCGGGCTAGTAGGAATCACGAGTTTTTTATTTTTTGAACTATTTTTTTATATTTTTCTCTTAACAGGGATACCAAAAGCTCCAAGCACACAAATTTGCACCCTTTTTTGAGGTGAGATGCGGCCTAGGGAAATTCAGGAACAAACGCTGAAAACCCTAAAACAACTTGATCAATTTTTTTCTTTATCTTCCTGATTTTTTTTGAATTTTCTGAGTTGGGCAAACAGGGTGAAGCCTAGTTTGGGTCCCCTCACAATAGAGTCACGAAGCTGCTGTAAAAATTGAGCCGAAACAGATTCTGGACATCAACTTGTTTCATCGATTCCCGATGACTCCGGACGAATTTTGATATGAGACCAGTGTCATTGCAAAGATTATCTTCTTAGCTTTCCAAGCATATAAAGAACGTCCAAATCCGAGCCCGTATGCGACCTGGGCGTCCGATTTAGCGCTGACTGCTCCTGGACTCCGAGGTGGACTCGAAGTCGAATTGATTTGGGCCTCTATCTTGACTTGCATTCCCTTGCTGGTCCTCTCCACCTTGAAGCCCTTCTCCAACTATCCTTTGGTCCTCTCCATGGTTCCTAATTACAATATAATCATTAGGTAGCAATCTATTCTCATAATCACATAGAGAAGTACTTAGGAACGAGCTCACCTCTAAATTCAATTGTCACGCACGAGCTCTAGTGATTGGACCTTGAACGATCAATGGAGGGTTGTTGTGAGTATCCATAGGAGTGATGTCCTCATCAGGGTGGGGGCTTGCCTTGACACAACGCCGACAGTTGCAACCCCTGGCTGCAGGAGTAGTGGACGATGCTATGGACTTTGTGTAGTGGTTGCAATAGTTTGTGCGAGGTCCTGAAACAGAGATGGAAGTTAAGACAGGAATAGAATGATGGAGATGACCATATACATAACAATGTGAAAAAACAAATATTTAATGGGGATACTGCATGCATTTTCCATCATCAGAAGAAATGAGAAGCGTTGACTTTGCTTTGTGCTTTGTACTAGTTATGCATGATCTTAACTTTATATTCGCACACTTTTTTCTTTGGTAATCGAAGTCCAGAGGTGGTGGTTGTTTTCTATTTCATAGAATTTTGCACACACAAATAGAATGTTGTTGGAGCACAATTATTTAATTAGAGCTGGTCTCTTCGCATTCTACAGCAAGGATTCATTTTTACCACTTAATGATACTGAAGGCTTAGTAGCATAATTCATGTCCAAGATGCAGACTAAATGTTGTTGGTCAACAAATACAGGACATAACATTTTTTTTAGTTTTGGTTACACATGTTATATGGCGGAGTCAAAGTTGTAGGCTGTGGATATGAAATAATATTTTGCCAGCACTTGTCCCGATGAAGTACTATTTTGCCTTGTAGCATTCTAACCAGGGAGCCACAATATAACTCATTCGTGATGAATAACTTATACATGGTTATACATGAATAACTGAACATGCAAACCCCACATCCATCAGATTAGGAACCAAAAAAATTTCACTATCCATCATATCATCTACCATGAGTGAACGACCCAGACTGTTAAACCTCCATATGTAAAACAAGCACAAAAGAAGGATGGGATGCAATGGCACTCTTGGAATGTGCAGCGGAGGGAAGAGTGATACCTTAATAGGGAGTATAGTCGGGGTCCTTGACGGGATGCACCGGAGGAGGCTGATTGCCGGCGTGCAGGACGGCGACCTTGAACGGCACCACGGACCTCTGGAACGGCATGAAGGAGATCTGCTATGCCACGAAGTAGATCTTCAACAACACCACCGAGCTCTGGATGGGAGGAACGAGATCTGCTACGCCACGATGTACATCTTGAACAGGAGGACGTAGATCTTGAACGGGACGATGAAGATCTTGGACCGGTTGGCAGAGATCTTGGACGCCTAGACGACGACTGTAGCGGTGTCGTTGGGGGAGTGTCGTATCGCTGGCTTCATTTGCGGAAGCAGCTTCGTCAAGATCCGGAGGCGCGCCTCCGTCGTGCCACGAGTGGGCAGGCGCCAGACGGCGGCCGCCGGCAGGCCAGATCTGTGCCAGCGTAGCCAGCACCAATCCGTTAATTGGCCGGGTGAGGCCGCGGCTATGGAAATGAGCCTACCGTCGAACGGTCGCGACGTGGGGGAGTGGGCGGCGGCGAGATGGGGGAGAGGGTGGCGGCGATGTGGGGGAGAGAGTGGCCGCGAGGGTGGGGAATGGGAGTGCGCTAGGGCAACCGGGGGAGGGGTTTTTCTCTCATCCCAGCGGGCCGAACGGCTAGCAACCAACCCAGCGAACAGATGGGTTTCGGCCCAGCCACTGGTTCCAACCTACCGGACAGGCCCTAGGTCATCTGTCTTCGCTTTAACACTGCATTTTAAAATGTATCCAGGAATATATGGACTTCTAGCATAATCCACCACTTGCCAGGAGTTGGTGCTATCATCTATGCCATTGGTTACCCGAATAGGCAAGCTGTGTTTGGATCCCAGAAACTAAAGTTTAGTCCCTCAAATAAGTGACAATTAGTAACATTAAATATAAATTAATTATAAAAGTAATTACATAAGTCATATCTACTCCGCGAGACGAACCTAACAAGCCTAATTAACCTATAATTAGTACATAATTATCAAATTATTACTATAGCATTATATTGTCTAATTATGGACTAATTAGGCTTAATAGATTCGTATCGTAAATTAGTCCTGACTTATGTAATGCATTTTATAATTAATCTATATTTAATACTTCTAATTAGCATTCTTCCATTCCATGTGACGGGACTCAAGCTTTCCTGGAACCAAACACCCCTAATTGTACTACTGTAGCCGAGGTACTTGATTGAGGGGTGCACGTGCTTTTTATTAGCTCTTTGCTTAAGTTGTCACGCAGAGAAGTCGAAGAGAATTGGTAAGTTTGCCTTGTTGATTGGTTACATAATATTGTAATTTCAATAAATTGTTCGTTTGCTTGTCCGCTTCTGTACGAGACTTGGCATGCTAGCTAACTTATTCAGGCCTTGTTTAGTTCCCGAAATTGGGAGTCAAATTTAGGTCTTTTGGAGTACGTGCGTTGCTGTAGCATTTCGTTTGTACGTGTGAAAAATTGTCCAAAAATTGATTAATTAGGCTCAAAATGTTCGTCTCGTAGAGTACAACAAAACTGTGCAATTAGTTTTTAATTTTATCTATATTTAGTACTCCATGTATGCTATGACATTTCGATGTGATGGGAATCTTCTTTTTACAAAGTTCACATTTCAATGTGATGGGAATCTTCTTTTTACATAGTGAACTTTGAGGGTAGAATTTGGGATCTAAACAAGGCCTCAGACGTCTCCAACAGTTTTAGCTAGTACTAGCTAGAAGAATTTTATATTATTATATTCTAATTGTAAGAACTTTTTTATAATTTAAATTTCTCTCTTCTTTCAACCTACATCCACCAGTTTATCGTAGCTCATTGATGTGCTTCTAGGGTAGCTAGAAACCAAGAGAGAGTGAATTATTTTATGCTGGTTCTTTCTAATCTATGTCACCAAATAGTTAGTTTAAATAAACTCATTGGAGACGTTCTCAATAAGTGACCGTCCGTAGGGCAAGTACAACGGTAGAGACAGCTGTTGTCCTTTCGACACAAACAGACAGCTGAACAGACAGCTTGTACAATGGGCTCTCTGTTTGGCTGTCTATATGGTAATTAATTCACCATTTGACACACAAACTCATGGTGATCTACCGCATACTTGATCTCTATAGCTGTTTCTGTCGTATACATCAAAGAATTAAAATACATACAAATATGTGGCTGACAAGTGGGGCCCATGTCACAACCTTATCTTCAACCTCCCCTCTCCTCCCCACCCGACCACGCTGGCACGCTCTTATCTTCCTCCTCCTCCTCCTCTCTCTCTCCATCTCCGGCGAGGGGCGGCGGCCCCAGCGCGAGCAGATGCGGGGCGCGCGACCGGCGAGGCCGCGCGACCGGCGAGGCCCCCGGAGTGGGGCTGCGGCGTGCGGCCGGCGGCCCCCGGCGTTCCCGTGCGCGGTCAGCGAGGTCCCGCGGCGAACAGCGGCTGGCGGCCCATGCGGCGGGGCTCTCCAGACGGCGAGGAGGAGGCCGGCCACGGGAGAGGAAGAGCAGGCGCGCAGCGTTGCCGCCAAGGGGAGAGAGAGAGCGGGCGCGGGAGTGGGAGAGCAGGCACGCGCACGAGATCCTTGCCTCCGTCGTCTCCCCACAGAGTGTTGTACAACGGGCGGCTTCGTCGTGATCGGCTTGGGAGCGCGAGCTCCTCTTGTAGACGAACGAGTCGACGGGTGGGTAGTAACTCACGGCCGCGAGGGACTTTCCTGAAAAAAAATCCTTGCATTGTACGTGCCCTTAGAGTAAAAACGAATTAATACATGACGATGCTTCTCGATCAATGTGATGCCCAAGCCTAATACACATCCAAAAGAGTTGACAAATCATCACGATACGGCTACAGAGTCTCAAATCTCAATGCTTGGCCGTCTACGACAATTTGCTGGTTGCCAGAGCAAAAAGACTGGGTCTTCTCCCACGGTCCCGGCGTCCCGCCCCCGGTGACAGCTAGCAGCGAGAAGTAAACCATACATGCATGCTTGATCGCTACGCACGATTACTTCTGGAATCGGCTTGTTTCCCTAGGGTTTGAATTCCTAGGGAAAGTCCAGAAAACGGTAGGGATGGAGTTTGGCTACAAGTTGTGGTAGGGAAAGCTATCTAGGGATAAATTCGACGGGAAAGGGTGGAGTGCCCTATGGTTTTGATGGGAAACCGTAGGGAGGTCATCTTTTCCTAGGAACTGGGTTAGTTTTGTAGGGAAATAGTTCACGTGGTTGCCTACGTGGTAGAGACAAACAGGTTTTTCCCTACGGTTTTGAATCGCGATTCTAGGAAAACAATACTTCCCTAGAGTTCTCTAATATTTCCTAGGGAAACATAAAAGCTCTAGGAAAACAAGCCAATTCCAGTAGTGATGTACAATACCACCTACGTACTTTATCCGAATGCATGCCATGTGTATTTCCAGATGATCGGATGCAGATGCGGGAATTATCTTATCCCATTATCTAAAATAAACTTTTTATGTTAAATTATAATTTGATTTGATTTTCTAGACATATAAATTTTGTTATGCATCTAGATATCAAGAAACGTCAAAACAGACAATAATTTAAAAGAGATGAAGTAGTAAAAACATATCACTCACGATTCTATTTGATGCATATATGGCTTCCATTTCCAAAGGGTGAACAAAAGGGATCGTACATGAACTTGCATATGGTCAAGGTGAATCAATCAAAGCAATTGAGAAGTGCCTAATAAGCAATGTGATCGATTCGTGCATCGTGGCATAAAAAACTACGTGTTATAGATACGACGACTGCAAACGATTGCACTTACCTACGATGATTGGTGGAGTTTCCATGGGTATTCGGAGGACGCAAAGTTGTTCGAGCATATAGCGCACCACTAGTACTTTATTTATTTCTATTTATTTATAAGCGATGCTGATCAATGAGCTACCGTTTCCTCACATCCATGTGTAGCTGTCATCGTTGTTTCCTCACACTCCATTTTTATTTTGAATCAGGAGGAGTAACGCCTGATGATTATAATATATCTATACACTATTAAGGATTAGTATAATTGAAAATAATCTCCACCCAAATTTTTTCTACTCACCCTGATAAAAGATCCACATGTCGGGTCTGTGGGGGAAAGTGTATTGATGAATTTACGACATCAAATGAAAACAAGAACCTTTTAGAGGGTTTCCATTTTTAGAGGGTTTCCATCGTTAGGAGGCTACTTTTTTTTCATCGACCAAAAAACTTAATAAAAGCCTTGCATACCCATGCCCACTTGCACATGTTATGACCTTCCTAATCCGATTTGATCTTTGGACATTAACATTTTTAATTACTTTGACCACCAATTATATAGTCTAATTTTTGATTAAACGTGTGTGTCACACGTGCATTTTTGCTAGTGCTAAGCAAGAAAAAAAAACGTGTAACCAAATGTTGATGACTAAAATTGGCATCAGAATGTGAACCGATCTAACTAGGTTGTCAAAACTTATCTAACCAATTTAGTTAACGTTGTCAAAGTGCAAATTAGACTTCACCGTTGTATAGCTCTCGCGGAGATGATCAAAATGCACTTATATAGATAGTCTGATTTGGAGTCTGGATGAGAGAGTTATGACTAACAAAAAATATGTACCCATGAAAAATCAGTCTGGTCGATTTGTAAATTCGGTCGAGGTTTACCCTATGTAGCCCGAGTTGGGAGTTCAATTTTGACACAAGTTTTGTAATAGTTTCGACTCCTAACGGGCTAGGACACCCTATAGATATAAAGGGACACGACTGATTCAGAGTATCCAGTCGATCAAAACACTTTTATTCTATTTTATTTTATTATTTTGTTTTTTACCCTTTCTCTTTGCCTTAGCTTTTTCATAATATCATATTTGTTGTTCTTCCTTTGTGTATACCGCTCTTGAAGGCATTATAGGTGGCCAACCAACCTTTTATAAATATACTCTTTGAGGAGGAGAAAATGGGAGAGCCATAAACATATGTTCACCAATCACTTTCTTTTAAACGAGAAATATTGTTGAGGCTTGTGAGCAAATCTTGCAGTTAGGCCACTCTCAATGGGGTTTTATAAAGAGTTTCATAGCATTAAATTTGCTGATATGGCAGAGGAGAGAGAAGAGAATTTCATTTCACGTAAGAGAAGTTTCATCCCTATAAAACTAATCTGGATCAGTTACCTAGTTTCTATTTTGGGTAACTATGCATGAATACTGGTCTTAGAGTAAGTTTGGGCTAACATGGGGAGATGGAACAATTCTTCGGAAGATAAGTTGTACCATTTTTTGCTCCTCCTTGACCTCAATTTTTCTTTAGACATAATGATGGACTGCAAACGTCTGCGGGGCAGGCCCAAGCCCAAAAATAAGCGAGGCTCTACTATATCTAGGCCTTTTGAGCTACATGAAGAGGGCACAATCTCCTTTGATTTCTAGAATTTGAGTATGGCCCTAGACCCTCGGTGGCTATGCTCTATTAGTCTACAGGCCTGCTGTGGTGATGGTTGCCTATACAAGGGATACCCACAAGACCGTGGCCCAACCAAACCGAACGGCTCCTATGGCCCAGTTCAAGACCGACCCATGTAGAGATTAGGCCAGGGCAAGCGACCGGCACTCCTGACTCCTGAGTCCCCGACCAACACCTCGGACGAGGAGCTGGGACGCTTACCCGATCACCCACATGGAAAGCCACACACCATCGAGCCCGACCACCTGAGGAGGTGGTTGGGGTACGACCCACTAGCAGCGCCTTGATGGGACCAGGTAGGCGCTTCACTGCCGGCATGACCTGAGCAGGGTTGCCAACTATATGAACGGGAACAAATAGAGGAGGAAACGTGCCATCATCCCGCCCCGTCGCACATTCCGCGGGATGCGACAACCTAGCCCACCTATTCCCGCCGTCTTGGTGGTAGAACAAAAACACGAGCCACTACAAGAAATTTATTGATCTACGACGCTCAGTTTTCGTCACATATCACCAAAAAAGCGTCATAAAACAGTATCTGTGATGTTCTCAAATTTTGTCATGTATTGAGCGTCACGGTTCGACCTCGTGACGTTTTTAATGAAAACGTCACAAATTAACTCAATTTATGACGATTCGACATTGTCATAAACTAGGCTCAAGCCCATACAACCCAGCCCGAGCCCATTACTTGTGACGAAAATAAACGTCACGAATCCAATTGACACGTCACAACTAGCTGACATGGAGGATGATGTGGCGGCTGACATGACGATGAGGTGGATGGCAAGGATGACGTGGCCGCTGACATGGTGATGACGTGGCCGCTGACATGGCAACGACGTGGCCACTGACTGCTGACATGGCAACGACATGGATGCTGACATGGCGATGATGTGGACACTGACATGGCGACAACGTGGCAATGATGTGTACTTGGCTAATTCAAACCGGGCCACTAAAATGGCCCAAATTCAGCCCACACTTTTTTTATCGGCAAACATAATATTTCAGCAATATACAGCCCATATAAAAAATCAGCCCACAAATTTTCACATGCCATATTTCATACAAAACAGACATTCAAAATCACACCAATGTTATTGTTGGTACAAATCACAACAAACAAAAACTATGGACAATAATTAGAGGTAACAAAAGGAACCATGATCAACAAAAAATATAGTCTCATTTGCCTTCTGCTTGGATCTGATCCTCAATGAACCAATTTCTTCTAACTCCTTGTTCCTTGCCGAATCTCTTTATGCAGCTCATATCTAACCTAGACACATTATTCCAAACAGCAAAATGTATTAAAAATATCAAAGAGAGACCCAAATAGAAATATTCATGAAACCAAAGCATTTTAAAGCCAATAAGAAACATATTCAGAAATTATATGTACTACTGCGATACTTGCATTCGATCTTGTCTTCCTTATATTCTGCATCTTCGATTGCAGTAAGATGCATATAGGCTTTGTCTAGTAGGACTACTCCATCAACCTACATAACAGTAGCACAACCATAAGCGTAGGTAAATGCAAAAATTTTAGACTTGTATTAATAGGTGTACATAATCTGTATGTGGGCAAACTCTGAAAATACATTGGCAGAGGCTATGGTAAATAAAACAGAGCTGGCACATAACTTGTATTGACAACCTACATGGTTATGCATCTCAAGGGGACATTCAGAGCTGGCTATTAATAGGACTAGAACATATGGCATCATAAGCAAAATAAAGCACAAGAATAGTCATCAATCTAATAGCAGTAGTGTTATGCCGGTCATCTCAAACTCACATCACATAATCACATATTCATTCGATAATACACAAAACGGAATACAACTCACATCTTACCACAACGGTTAAAGGATGGAAACAAATACAGAATGATACTGCTTCTATAGAAACTCGGTATGAAAAACAAAGTATCCTATTAACGAATTAGAAGCGAATTTACTTCTAAAGGGTGGGAAAAAATACTCATCTTCAACTGGCCTCACACATTCCAACCAACCTCTGCAAAGAATTCCCAATCAGATATTTGAGATAAGAAAATAACTAAGAAGCCAACAAAATCAATTGAAAATTACGAACTACCAAGCCAATAAGACAAAAAAAACTATAGGAAACATGCATCGACACACACAAGTCAAATCCAAATAACAGGATGAAATTAAGCTGCAAATGTTAGACAACTGACCACAGCAAGTAGCAAACAAAATTTTTAATAAAATAAACTTATCCAGGAGACCAGAACATGTCTCCTAGACTATTATCATCAAAATGATCTATCAAATCTACCAGCTAGCTGCTAGTAGAAATAGAAAAGTGTTGCAAGCACAGCTCCAAGACTATTATCATCAAAATGATTTATGATAATATCAGATCTATTAAAATAGCTACCAGCTAGCTGCTAGTAGAAACAGAAAAGTGTTTCAAGCACAGCTCCAAGCCAGATCCCTGATGAGAGGAGCAAGTGTTACAAAATTTACTTGTAGGCAACAGAAAAGCCAATGTCACATCAGTTAGCAATGAAAATTAAAATTATATAGATAGCACATGCAGATATGGGTAATTTATCAATATTTTCCCTTGTTCCAAACCAGAAAGAAAGTATCCTATAAATTGATGCAGATATGAAAGATACAATGTGCAAATATTTGGGAAAAATATATCATTGTCCATCATTGTATTTTTTTCATCAACCTATAAGAGTTTTAAGCATATCCTGTACTAGACGTAATAAAGAAAGATCACGGCCATCAAGGACTATCACAAGCTAATTCATGCTTCACAAACCAAAAAACCGCACAAGCACATTTGAGAGCAGAGCTACCAGTTTGCTACCAAGATGAACTGAATGGAAGGGGGAAGGAAGGAAGGGCCGGTCGTACTCGTACCTTGGCCTTCAACATGAGCATGGCGACAGAAGCAGCGGGACACCACCGCGCGACGCCACCGCTGCCGTCGACGGTGGCCGCGAGGGAGGCGTAGCTCCCGGACCACCGCCCAGCAAGATCCGTGCCATGGACATGGGATTCGGCATCGTCGACGAAGATGAGCCCGTAGGTTAGAAGCGTGGCGTGGTAGGGTAAGCGGCCGCCAGGAGGAGGATCCGATGGCGGCGGCAACATGGAGGGGCTGGATCTGAGGAGGAGCCGCCCGTGGATCTGAGGAGGGGAGAGAGAAGGATGGCTGCGGCAGCGTGGTCTGGAAAGAGAGCGGGCGGCGTGGAGGGGGACGGAGGAGGTGAGGGGAGGGAGCAGGCGGCAGAGGCATGGAGGGGCGCAGGGGAGGCGAGGCGAGGTTCGTCGCGGAGGCTAGAGAGCGGGCGGGAGAGACTGGGAGGGAGAGAGCGAACGCGAGTCAGAGCTAGGGTTCTAGCCGGATTTATACCAAGGGAACGCGATTGGACCCATCGGATCGACGATGGACGGCCACAGATAGTTGGGCCATTCGGGCCGAAACAGGCCCGGTTATATTCCGTCTCTACTCTCCTTTTTCTTTTTCTTTTTTCATTTTATTGCACCACTGTGAAGTAGCACATATAAATAATTATCTTGTATACACCAACTTATTTTTTATATGTAATAGACTACATATGAGTTGCCTTCTAGAAGTTTAAAGAATTTTGGAACTGATTTACTATTTTCTATATGTTAAATGAATTTCTAGGTGGTTATCAAAATTAATTTCAAATTGAACTACATGTGCACCTAATAAGATACAAAAAACTGCATAAAAATTAAAATTAGGCTCATATGTTACATTCTAGTCCATGTCACACGGATAGATGAAATTTTAACTGTCTTCTAGGGACAATTCAAACTTCTTTCTCCAAATTACCACGTAATAATTACAATAATATCAAATTTTGCTTAAAAGATTCTAAACTTTCATATGACAATATACTTTTGGTCTATAGACTTGACATAAAAATATTAGATAGTTTTAGTGAAGTAAGACCATATATTGTTCACAAATGAATACATCTCCCATATAGTTCCATATAACTCTAGTCTAACTTTGAGATTTAAGTAGCGCATTACATTTTTCAACTCATATGGAACTCAAACTTGGATAGAACTTTATGTTCACCATACCATTACAAAATATGAAGTTAGATTATGTGACAACTCAAGAGTTAGAATCCAAATTAAATCAAATTGAAACACAATTAGACTTTAAGCATATGTTTGACCAGAGTCAAACCTAGTGTTGACTTCAATTTTACCAAAATCAAAAATTGAACAAAATCTTAATTTTACCTTGTTATTAGCATTAGTGGATTTACAAAGCACTTGTTGTGCAAAAACATTAATTTTCTATTTTTTAAATCACTAATGAATATACCCTTGTGAAGCAAGTTGCAAAACAGTTATGTCATATGCCGCCAATATATTTTTCGCACATAAAAAACAACATATAAGTTGTCATGTAGGAGTTTCAAGAATTTTCAAGTAGATTTACTATTTTCTACCATTTAAATGAATTTCTGCGTGTTTACCGAAAGTAATTTGAAATTGACCTATATGTACCTCTAGTAAGATTCAAAAAATTCTAAAAAACTATAGTTAGGAGCCTATAGTCCATTCGAGCCCACATCTGGGATATTAACGAAAAATTCAATTGACTTATAGGGAAAATTCAAACTTTTACTAGTCACCTTATTATAAAATAATGATAATAATACCAAAAACTTCTCCGAAAATTCTAAAAACTTGACATGGAATCATTTTATGGATGTTTACACTTGACATAAAATTTTCATTAGGTTCCATAAAAAAAGGAGTATACATTGTTCACAAATTGACACAACTCTCACATAGTTTCCTACAATTGAAATCAAACTTTGAGATTTGAACTACTAATAACATGATTGAACTCGTATACACCTAAAATTTGGACACAATCTCATGTTGACCATAACATTAGGAAATATCAAGTTATATTAGTAATTATCATGAAATACTATGTTTAAATTCAAATTTGAATGACATTTGTTTGCTGTTAGAAGTTATTAATCCCAAGTCCAGAAATGCCCCTTGAGCTCTCAGCCCGGTTTGTTTTTCGCCCCTCCGTCTCAACCTCCCTCGCTTTCATTCTTGGGCCGAGCCCACCTCAACGGCCCAGCAACTCCTTCGCACGGGGGGATTGGGCCGGCCCGGCTGGAAGCGAAGAAAAGGATGGAAAATAGACCCAGTAAGAATTGCAGGGCAAAAACGAACTCAGCAGAAACAAACTATTCTAAAGCTCAAACAAAAACAAACTAAATTCAAATTTAAACAGAATTTAAATCCCAACTTAATTTACCATCAACAAAGAACAATGAAACAACATGAATGCAACAAAAACTTATTTTGGCTAAAATTGTTTAATGTGATATTTAATTTGATTAAAAGGGCTAGAAATTCCAATTAAAACACAGAAAATTTTATTTAAGACTTAATAAATTCTAGAAAATTCAGAATAAGAAGCTAAGACTAAAAAAAATAGAATGCAAGCCTCCGTCACAAATGGTGTGGTAAGAATAGATTTCATTGTTTTGTGTCTTTCTTTTTCTCTTTTGATGCACTCTTTTCCATTTTTTTCATTTTGTTCTATATATAATTTTTTCTTAGCATACTTGATAGGAAAGGTCATAAGGATTATGTTGATTTTTAATTTATTGGCTGTGACGATTTGCTAAAACGTCATTGTGTTATGGACCCGATTGTGACGAAAACGATAAAACGTCATTATGTTTTGGGCATAATACCCACTACTGCGAATCTATGACGGAAACTAGAGAATCGTCATAGATGGTGCGCCACTATGACTTTTTTTAAAATGTCATGAGAAAATCGTCATAAATTAACACATTTATTGTAGGGAGCCCTGGACCATGGAGCAAGGTTAGGGCCTAAACCCCCCCCCCCCCCCCCCCCCCCCCCCCCCCCCCGCGTGCCCAACCACGAGACCGCGGATTGGCCGGCCCGACATTGCGAGTTGCTGTACCACGGGGCTCCCGAACATGCCATCCTCCAAGTCGAGGGTTGACGGATGTGACAAGACCCTGCGCCTCGCAGCACCCATGCTTTTTTTTAGAACGTGCGTAGTATATTTTTCATTAAGAAGAGACAAAATGTTTACATAGGAATTACAAAATTATAGTAAAGAGCGAAGATGACACAGACAAGAGAAACTAAACTATACTCCCACCGTCACGCCATGCTGGCATTGCTGAGACATCCGTGCTACTGCTTGCAGCTCGCATGGACTCGTTTTGTCCCACCTCGCTCCCGCACAATGGAAGGTAGGCATCGAGTATTATATAACCACACCAGCGAACCACGCTTCTGCTAATTGAGCGGCGCGTTCTCGCGGGCGTTTCTGCTCCCTGTAAAACGGGAAATCCCGGCAGGAAAATGCCGGTGGAATACGGGATACCGACAAATCGGTCGGGAAAAGACTGCCACCGATTTCGTTCCCGTTCCTGCAATCTCATTCCTGATTTCGAACCGGTTTCGGGTAGTACCGAAAAAACAGGAAATTTCGGTAAACGGCGTCGGTCGGACAGGAACTTTCCCGTCCTGCTTTTCATCCATAGTCGTGGGTGCATGGTTTTTAACCAAGTGGATGCATACGAGGTGAATTTAGGATAATTAGTATTGTTTTTTCAATTTGTCGTCGGTGCCTGTGCACCCATTGCTTATTATTGGGCTTCGCCTCTGATTGTGTCAACCTCTCTAGCACAAAGCTAAGTACCACAAACGGATGTGATGATGGACATCCCGACAGGACATGACGCAACGTCCCACAGCCCGAGGAGGACAAAATGGCCAGCCAACCTTTGGGGCCCTTTTCTTCTTTTCTTCCTTCCTCTACCCCAAGCATCTATAAGAGAGCCAGACTTCATCCTACGAGAGACAGATCACCATTGACACGCAGCCTGCTTAGGAGCACCCCGTTATAAGCCCCCAACAACATTCACCTCACGGAACACAAACTTGAACTCTGAATCAGAGGTAGGGTGTCCACCCGAACCAGTATACATCCATGAGTCCGAGTGCTAGCCATTGAACCTTGAGTTGCAGGGCGCATAGCACTAGCCAGTAGTACGAAACACCGAAAGTGGGGTGTTAAGGGACAAAAAAAACACACAGAGATATTGTGACCTCACTTGGCAAGAGAAAGAACATATTTTATTGATTTAGGCCGGAAGGATAGGATTCAATTCTTAAATGTAGAACATTATACTTTTATAAGAATATTAAGTTTCTATATGCAGAACCATTTTTGTATTGATTGGAATAATTTCTTCCGCCACCAAGAAATTTGCTTCATGTACTGTTTATAACAAAATTCTTTTCTACTTTGAATAATTTTGTCTTTTTGTCTATTTCCTCTATTTCTAATTAGAGCATTTCCAAGAGTCTATATAAAATAAACTCTCTAAATCATCATTTGGAGAGTCATATAAGTAAAAATTATTTTCTACTTTCCAACAACTTTTCTATATCTTGTGCGCAATCTAGAGTGTCATTTCGCTCTCCATCTTTGGTTAGCGAGAAATCTGAAATATAGAATATCTACATGTGGATATCCAATTAAAGAGTCTGTTGGATGGTGTTTTTTCACCAAAATCTGTATTTTTGTAGGTTAGAAAAGATATAAAAAATCTCTCTTGTAAATCTTTTTGGATTTTCTAAGTCAAAAGCTTTCACTACGCATTCAGACATACAGTAGTTAAAATAATTAATTTATAATTAGAATGGCAGGAAATGGAACAACTGTTATTTAATTTCTATCTGGCCGCGCGGGACAAGGCTGGCCGCCGGGTCAAATCCACCTTGCCTACCAACAGTTTCGCGGTGCTGGTCAGTGCGTGCCATGTGCCATGCCATGCAGACGTACGTACGTGAGCAGACCCAGACATGCCGCGGCACGGCGAACGACCGCGCGCGCGCTGTTGCTCGCCAGCTACTTGCCAGGACGTGACTGCGCGCCACCCCACCACGACCGGGGACCTAACGCCCGCACTCAGGCCGGGATCGGAGCGTTTCCTACACGGCCTGACGCCCACGCCGGCCGCTAGCTACCAGCAGCTGATCAGCTCGATATCGCCTCTGCGCGCTACTCGATCGGCGCCACACCACACACACGAGGACGCAGCTAGCGCGACATTGGCTGGCACGCACGCACCCCCAGCTTGCTCCATCGCTGCGCGCTCCGGCGTGAGCCGTGGGCGTGCAGTGCATCCAAGAGCTAGATGCCCAGAACGGAAGGCGCGCGCGCACAGACATGTCGCTGTTGCATTTATCTTTTATATCTTTGTGTTGTGGTTAGTTGGGCTTAAGCTTTCGCTGGTGGGCCTACAGGATCCATCATCTCCTTATTCTTAGTGTGTCTAGCTCATCCCCTTATTCTTAGTGTGTCTAGCTAGTTCTTTCTAATGTGATTGGGCTTGTAGGCCAATGATAATAAAGTTCAGTGGGACGCTACCCATCAGGGTTCAAATTCTGGTGCTCGCACTTTTTTCTGATATTTTTTCAGGATTTACAACGAGGCGTCAATGGTGTCTTCGGAAAATCTCTAGATCTACCAGGTGCTCAGTCCTTCGGAGGTGCTTATAGGGGTAGGGTTTGCGTACGTGTATTCATAGGGATGAGTGTGCGCGCGTGTTGTGAGCGTCTGCGTTGTACTATGCAATTCTAAAAAAAAAGCTAGTTCTTTCTAATCCAATAAAGCAGTGATTAGTTGTTCGGTGAGTTGGGTCTACATGCATGTCAAGAATGGATTCAGCTGCCCAGCCATTGTACGTATTGGCAACTACTGGCAGCCAGCACAAACTGACTATTGGATTATAAGTACTCTGCAGCCGCAATATCCCTTGCTCTTGTTGCTTGTGCTTCAATCGGTACAACGACTGTCGAAAAGCACGTAGACATGCGGCTGCGGCGGTTGAAGAAGTGGATCGTCACATATATGATATGAACTTTCAAAAGGAAAAACAGAGAGCGACTTGGTCGATCTGATGAAGATCACAGACGGATCATCGATACCTGTTGCTGTTACCATAGGCCCTACAACACATCTAGGGATACTGAACAGGGACAGGACGGGGATGCTTCTCTATCCCGAGTCACGTATCATTTCACACGTAGCCTTTTTCCATTTCTCTACCCTACCTTTTTATTCGCAAAAAATTCTCTCCCCTACTTGCCACCGTTCTCAACGTATGTTGGCCGCTGCGCTTTCGTGACGCGGTCCATGGCGGCAAACGGATTCGGCGTCCATCTGAATGTGATGACCACTAGTACCTCTTCTTGGTTCACTGGATGCTCGCCGTCAGCTTTTAAGTTTCAGCGGCATGCGCAGTGGTTTCCAAGGAGCAACAAATTAAATAACGTACGTGCTGGATCGACCGATCTGAATTTCCTGCGCACACAGTTCCTCAAATCGATTGATCGATCCAGAATAAACCTCCCTGCACGAATCTCGGAGTAGCAATTTTCAGACACGTCGCGGCACTAGCTAGCTTCCAGGGAGAAACAAGCAGTGTGCTCTTAACAAAGCGACACGTAGTTTTCATTTGCCCCAGGCATTGCCACACATGCTAAAGGCCAAAAGGAAGGGAACAAAAAGTCCATCACCCCTCAGCTCGCAGTGTAGTACGTATCAGAGACTAGCCGGAGGGCACTGAGAGCTAGCCAGCGAGCCAGCACTTTGACTCCTGGTGAGTGGTGCAATATCTTTGATTATACTGACAACGATCTGTTGCAATCATGGCCAACTGAATCCACAGAAAAGTTGAGCAATGGTAATATAATCCTCGTGGGTGGCTTTTTCACCGACTCTCTCTTTCTCTCTCGCTCCATCTCTTCATGTTGTGAAAGATGTGCCCAAGGATTAATTAATTTAACCTAAGAGGAGTACCTATAATTACCTTTTCAGTTTTCACTAGGAGGTAGTGTAAAATCACGTAGGCACACTACACACACACATGTCTGCGTTTTATAAAGAGCCAAACAACCATGAGATTCACACAAGCAAGCTTTATTTTGCATCGAAAAAAAAAATGAACGTGCGTGCGTTAATCCTCTGCTCCATCATCATCCACTGCTAGGTTGTCCTTTCGGCACCAAGAATTCTCTGCTTCCACCACTGATCGATATGCATGCATGATATGGTACGTACTGTTGTTCTTCGAAGTCGCGTTAAGTTGGCAGTTGGCACAGCACACGCACTCACGGACTCCGATCTCTCGAGAACGTACACGAGTGATGACTTGAGCGGATAGCTAGCATCCAATATGTTGGTCCCGATGGACGGCCTTCATGTGCTCGCGGCGACAAGGAATAGCAAGGCGTGCACTGTTCCCCCAGTCGGCACAAACGAACAAGTGATGCGTCCTCAAAGTAACTTTGGCTAGGAATTGAAATTTGTCTCAGCCTTCGAAAATCAAAAAGTTACTTTGCAGAGAGAAGACTCTTGCAGAAGTCTACAATGGCGCTAGCCCGACCTGATGTGAGAGTGTGGTTTTCCTTATATGCTTCCTTATCGCAATATAATGCAGCCAGCTGCGTGACGACAGTGATTGATCGACAACCGTGATCAGAGATGTGGTAGAACTTCTTTCCATAAACTTTGCATGTATCAGCCTTCGCCGTGTATGAACTGGTAGCCAATATAGACGTGTATGTACGTACAATCCCAAAGGATATGTTCCAGTTTCCATTGTCTAAGTTTCATGGAATGACACACAGCTAGCCAAAATTCTTATCCCTAAAAGTGACCTAGATTCATGATGACTGGACTCCAACTAGATATAGATGATGAATCAGCGTGGGACCTCGAAACATGATTAGCACAATGTACATATCTACCAAATCACTGAATAATTACATGGATCACACGCAGCTAGTAAAGTGCACGTACGTACACATGTATATTAAACTAATCCATGATGGATGCCTAATAACTCGATCGCGAGCTGCTAACGGATTCGATCGATGGCGTAGCAAAAACCGAAGTCGCGCTCAAGAAAATGACCCCAGATGACCATGAAGTATGGACAGAATGCAATATCGAGCCGAATAATTCTATCTCACGAAAAAGCGAGCAGATAAAGAGAAAGAGCTCATCAGCAGGTAACATCACGCACCGCTCTCTCAAGTGTCAACAAAGTGGCAAGCAAGCACTAGTGCGTGCCCTGTCACTGGTCCTCGTTTCACACGCGTCCTCCGCGTCCAAAACTCTACGTGCGCGCCTTTGGCTGTTTTAGACTGACCATGCAGAGACGCGCTGAGCTAGCCGCGCGCCCGCCCGCTCCCATGCACGGCTGCACCCTATAAATACCCGCGGGTAGCTGCTTCACTTGGATCACTCACCAACACAAACACAAACACAACACAACAACCAACTGGGCTAGCCATCAGCCAAGATGGCGACCAAGCGTCTGGCTCTTGCCATCCTTGTTCTCCTTAGCATAGGCATGGCCACTGCTGCTGCTGGAACCCGCAAGCTGGGTTATGGACCCGGAGGAGGAGGCGGCGGTGGCGGCGAAGGTGGAGGTGGTGGCTATGGGGGATCAGGCTATGGGTCCGGGTCAGGGTACGGTGAGGGCGGCGGCAGTGGAGGTGCTGCCGGTGGGTATGGACATGGTGGTGGAGGCGGCGGTGGCGAGGGCGGTGGTGCTGGTGGCTATGGAGGATCAGGCTATGGGTCCGGGTCAGGATACGGTGAGGGCGGCGGCAGTGGAGGCGCTGCCGGTGGGTATGGACATGGTGGCGGAGGCGGCGGTGGCGAGGGCGGTGGTGCTGGTGGCTCTGGGTACGGGTCTGGCCAAGGCTCTGGCTATGGGTCTGGCAGTGGTGGTGCTGGTGGGTATGGAAGTGGTGGAGGCGGCGGGGGTGGTGGCGGCCAAGGTGGTGGTTCGGGCGGCTATGGCCATGGAGGTGGTGAGGGCTACGGCTCTGGTTCAGGTTATGGAGGCGGTGCTACCGGTGGCGGCGGCGGCGGTGGACACGGTGGCGGCGGCGGTGGCGGCCAAGGTGGGTCTGGCTATGGCTCCGGCTCCGGGTATGGATCAGGTGATGGGTATGGCCAGGGTGGAGCTCATGGAGGAAGATATGGCAGCGGCGGTGGCGGCGGCGGCGGTGGCGGCCAAGGTGGTGGCGGCTCTGGCTATGGCTCCGGCTCTGGATCGGGCTATGGCTCTGGTGGTGGGCACTACTAAGCTCGGCTTCAGAGCTAACTACAGAGTATATAGTTACCAATGTGTCATCAGTGATGAGCTTGCGTTGCTGCTTATAGAAAATAGCTTATTTGAGTGTTTGTAACACTAGCTAAAAGCCTCTTTGACACTATACATGTAATGGTTATGATGTATACCCAGCTTGCCGCTTCATGTAATTGGCAAGGCCTAAGGAATAAATAAACGGTCTTTTGGCTTGGAATTATATATGTTATGAAAACTTATTCTGTCTCTATATGAACTTAGTAGGTTCTGAGTTAAATACTACAGTGTGTGATGTGGCTTTTCCCTTTAGTTAGATACTATAATGCGATGTGGAGGCATATACAATTTACATGCATGAATCATGAATGTCAACCTTGCAATAAAATTCTGAGGATGATGTACTGAAGAAGACTAGAAGAGCTTCAGCTTCTACTGGCTTCCTCCAGGTGTTCAAATGATCTTTTTAATTTCTCAGAAGCGCAGCATTCCGGGCAAACTTTTGTTATCCTAACAATGCTAGCTAGAGTCATGTTGCGCTATATGAAGAAACTCATCAGGAACAAACTTCAGTTCCATCAGATCTACAGCAACTAAAAGCCTCCTGATCAGAACATTAATTTTCTCAACTACAAATCGTTCACGATAGTGATTGATCGAACATTCATGCAGAGCAGAGATACACAACCGGCGCAAGGTGAGCTCCACCACAAGCGCGTTCTTTGTTTTGCAGTTTTGCTAGCTCGCGTTTGTGTTAGTTGACTCCTTGTGGTCGACTGGTGTTGTTGATCCTGGATTGATCATCCCAATAATGATGTATTAATCGAACTAAGTTTAAGGATAATGGCAATGAACCACCTTTTGGGATTTTGATGTATTAATCGAACTGAACTCTACCATCACTAGATAGATATTCATCTCTTCCTTGAACTGTACAAAAAACTTTTTATTTCCACAAACAATCTTGCATTATGGACACTGAGCTAGCATCTCTTCTGAGCTATGCCACTATCTGACATCACAATTTTCGCTTTGGTATGTTGTTTGAGTGCTGCTCTAGTGCTCTGAACTCTCTCGAAGTCTTCCAGTGTTTCTCTGTTCCGTTGCAAGATGCTTATCCGCTCGTTTTGCTCCCGATGTGTTGACACAGAAGA
This sequence comes from Echinochloa phyllopogon, assembly GCA_033239725.1. NCBI lineage: Eukaryota > Viridiplantae > Streptophyta > Magnoliopsida > Poales > Poaceae > Echinochloa > Echinochloa phyllopogon. Next base: position 23,896,400 of record BTCW01000018.1, on the reverse strand, counting down.
ACAGATAACTATGCCAACATGGATTTGCAACGGGAATATTACCATCAAATTCATACCCGGCCCATTCTTTTCCCATTTGCATCTATCAGTCCGCGCTAATAATGTCGACAGAAAATTTAAATTTGTGCCCCACGGTTTATGAATTGTTACAGCTGAAATGTGTGGTTATGATTGCCACTACAAGCTTCATCTTTTGCAGATGCAAAGATAGCAAGTGAAGTGAGTGCACAATGATATACAGCAAATGTAAGCTTCATCATCAGTACATCAATTATTCGGTTACCGGCGGGAAAAGCGAGGGGAAAAAAGGGAGTATAATAAAGCAAACCAACCCAACGCAGGCAACATCACACACCGCCGGACGCTAACGTCAAGAAAGGCGACCGGCACCGCGGCAACCACTAGCACTACACTAGCTCACTGGTCCTCGTTTCACACCCAACGCGTCCAAACTCTATCCTACGTATACGTGCACTGTGTCGTTGAGCTTCTGGACCATTCTATTTTATGAGCCATGCACGCATAAGAAGCATCCTATATAAGTACCCCCACCATATATCTGCCCATCCTCCACACAGCGGTTGAAGTGTAGAAACGATCAGCGCTCGAAACCTCCAAGGTGTGTAGCTACTCAGCAAGAAAAGATGGGTACTCAGCATTATTGGTATTGCTACGTGCAAAATCGTTGTTTCCACAATTTGTAAGGAAGCTAGTGTGATTGGGCATGAGGCCGTGCTCGCTTAATAACGAAGCGAAATAAATAAAGGTGTGTTCTAAATGGCCGCCTATCTAGTACGTACTTGGTGTAAGAGGGCAACACGTTACTTGTTTAACAGTGCAGACAACGGTAGAAAAAACTCATATTCGTCCCGATACATTTAGTGCCGGACATAATAGACATGGTACTAAAGGTGACATGGAGCTATTTTAGTACCCGATCTAAATTTAAAAGTTCTTGGAGCCACTTTAGTACGTCACACATTTAGTACCCGCCGCTAGTGTTACGGACCGATACTAAAGTGTGACATTTAGTACTGTCTTGACCCGATACTTAATGGGCATCCACGGATTACTTAAAAAGGAAACCATCTCCCACTCAATTATATGTGATGTATAGATGGGATGGTAAGAAAGCAAAGAGTGATGTTGGAGGTCGTGGGTTCGAATCCCCACGACCGCGCACACACGCATGAAAAAAAATCGCGTGACTTGATTTGTGACTTTACGCGTGTGTGTCAGCCATCCAGTACCGGCTGGACCGATCGGTACTAAACCTCACCTTTTGACTTGTACTGACGTAGGTTTTTCTAGTAGCGAGAGCAGTGTCACACTATATGAAATCCTTCATATAATGCATCGATGAAGTATAACGCCCACTGATGAGTACTCCCTCCATTTCAAATTATAGTTCGTTTGACTTTTTTTACTCTGAGTTTGACCGCTCGTCTTATTCAAAATTTTATGCAAATTATCGTATTTTTTGGTGGTTTGCTTTATTAATCAAATTTTTTTAAAAATAACTTAAATTTGACTATATTTATATAATTTTTTGAATAAGATGAACAGTCGAACTTGTGGTAAAAAAGTTAAACGTACTGTAATTCAAAAATAACATTCGGATGGTATCGGAGAGAGTTCTGGGTGCAGCGTGCCAAGCCAGTAGGCGCAGCAGCCTTTGCGTAGGGTACCAAATTCTACCCTCAAAGTTCAGTATGCAAAAAGAAGATTCCCATCACATCAAAATGTCATAGCATGCATATAGTACTAAATATAGATGAAATTAAAAACTAATTGCACAGTTTTATTGTACTCTACGAGACGAACATTTTGAGCATAATTAATTAATTTTTGAATAATTTTTCACACATACAAACGAAATGCTACAGTTGCGCAATGATTACAAGACCCAAAGTTTGGCCCAAACTTTGGATTCAAGGCCTCAGCAAAATCAGCCACAGCCACAGCCTTGCAGGCAAGGGGAAGGCCGAGGAGGCCGCCACAAACTCGACGACTCGACCCAGCAGAACAACAGGAGAGAAGCGCATGGCCCTTTTGCGGTAGCTGGGCCGATCGGATGCAGGCTAACAGTACTAATTTTTTTTTCAAAATTCATCTAGTAGCGTAAATTCCAATGTCATAATAAGACATCATGAATCCTCCTCGCTTGTCTCTAAGTCATTCTTAGTTAGAACAACTTCTTTCTTCTTATATTTGAACTTCACTCACTCCCGCACCATCTTCTATATTTTGGGCAGATGTTGTAACACACTAGGCAGGGGGCGCGCTTCGCTGCGCCTGCGACCGTGAATACGTTGATGCTTCTGATTTTTATTTGTCTCGTAGAGTATGTGCCGGAGCAGTCAACTTGGGCCACCGGAGATGCACGTGGGTCAATAGCAGTAGGCCTAATCGTTCCCTGAGGAAGGCCCACGTCCAAGGAAACATGGATAGCAGCTGAAGCGGCGATGCGTTGTGCCAACGCGTCGACACGATAAACGAAGAGGCTGTTTCCGGGGGCCCAGTACCGTCTGGGCGTGAAGGCGACGCAGCGTGGGCGCAGGCCCCACGCGGCAAAGCCTCCTCCGTGCGATTGACAGCGGCGCAACTTCAACTCCACGCGGCGACGAAGGACGCAGCAGGCAGCAAGCGCCGGATGCTCTCGAAGTTCCTTCAGCAAAACGCGGCCGGGCAAGCGCGAGCGGCCCGCGCGCGAGCTCTGCGGCCGCTCGAGCGCGAGCGGGGGCGGCCGGCCAGCAGGACCTACGCGGCCGAAGCAGGGGGGCGACCGGTGTGGGAGCTCCATGGGCATCCCAAGGCCAAGTGCGAGCTCGGCGGCCGACGCGGCGTCCCGGCGCTCGCACGAGCTCGGCGACCGGCCCAGCGCCCCGACGCCAGTGCGAGCTCCGCAGCCGCCACGCTGGCACGGCGGCCGGACGAGCAGGGGCGGCCGGCGCAGGAGCACCGCGGCCCGCGCGTGAGCTTCGCGGCCGGTCCAGCGCGAGCAGGGACGGCCGGCGCGCGAGCTCCGCAGCCGGGGGTGGGGACAAACGGGGCAGAAGTCCGGCGTCCGACGGCGACTGCGACGACGGCCGGCCAGGCTCCCAAGGCGGCGGCGGGGAGAGAACGGAGTGCCGGACGGGAGGGCAAGTGCGGCGGCGCGACAAAGGAGAAGGACGGAGGGGAGGCGAGGGGAGGAGACGGACGCGCCGGGGCGACAGGGACGGAGCGGCGCGGAGGGCAGAGGGGCGGCGCCGCGCGGGACCAACTCCGGTGGGAAGCCGCAGCGGGTAGGAGAGAGGAAGGAGGAGGGAGCGTCGATTGAATGGGCGGAGAACGACAACGCACCGACGGAGGGAGCCACGCGCCGATGGACGGAGGGAGGCACGCGGGCAGCGGAACAGCGGCGAAGCGGCAGCGGCTCGATGTGCGCCACCAACGCGTGAGGGCCACGCGGCGAGCACAGAAAGGAGGACGCACGGATGGGCGCCGATTCTTTCCGCGGAAAGATATGTATATTATATTAATATTATTATTATTATGCTGAGCTAAACGGGCTCTTCTCCTCACATCATGGAGAAACTATTCTAATTGATTTCCTACTTGTTCTCAATTAAGGTCGAGCGTTACATGTAGACTAAGACAATGGAGTATACGGTGAAGAACCTATTTCAACCATTTCAGTGCCCAAATAAAGTATTCCCCTGCACCTATTTTGGATTGCTACTATATTTTCAAAACATATGCAGAGTGGATATACAACTCCTGATCAATAAGGTAGCACGCAGACTCCCCCATGGAAAGGGACACTATAAAATAGAGCTGAAGTTGTCGTATCTATGTTGTGCGTGTTATTTACATTTTATTGTAGTTTTAATAGTACTAGTAGAGTGCACGCGCGTGTCGCGCGTGTATTAGAAAACATAGTAAATAAGAATTAATTTGAGGGTGAGCTTAAGCCAATTTTTGACAAATTAATCGGTAACTTGGTAAAGAATAAACTGAGATTAAAATGATTTAAGCTTATCTTTTTGTGTAATATCTTCAAATCCATCAACTTCAAGCATTGATAAAAATACCACCTTGGCTAGAACCGAGGCTAACATCCTTGGTGATGCCTCTAACGGCAGAAAAAATAATAAGATAGACATAGCATGGTGTAAAGCGTAAACATTAAATTGCTAATACATATAATATAATCTACATTCACAGTTTCACTGGCCAAAAAACCACACTGCACTAATTTTCTAATGATTCCATGCATCTACAAAATTAACTATTATAGTAATATGCGGGGCCATTAAATTTATTCCTTTCTTATAAAAATAGTGATGTTATAGTATTGGGGTATGAACCATTAAATTATAGATTGCTTGTCGTTGCAGGACTTCAGCGATAGCAATCATTCTAAATATATATATGCTGATAAATAATTACATCTCACTACTAACTTTGAGGATTATCGACGTGAACCCACATATTCCAACAAAACTTTAGCCGGGTGCAAAATTCCTTCCCAAGGTCAGGATGTGATCTTATACAGTATAACTATATTTAAATATATTTATTCTAATTTTTAAAAAATGCTAAATGTAGGCATTTTGTATTTTTAATTAAAAACAAGCACAATACGTATGTTTTCCGATTGAAGAAACAAAGTAATCTGGCACAACTACTAAAGTTGCATTATTTTTCGGCCGCGGCCGCCTTTGGCCTGGCTGCGACCGGCTGTTGTCCGTGGCCACTGCTGGCTGTGGCCTTGCGGCTGGCTGATCATTGGGTCTCTATCCTAACCACGTGTTAGGGTTTTATATTTTTTATTTTGAATGCGTATATTTTTTATACTATACGTAATTTATTTATACATGTGCGTGCGCACATGTGCCTCTGCTAGATTAAAAAAAATCCTATTTTAGATTAAATGTTTTTGCCCCGACGGCGACGATGTCAGCACAGGAGACGACGTTGCCCCTGTAGTAGGCGGCGTTGATGGCGGTCGATGACGTCGAAGCCGCGGACGGAGTTGGCGTTGGTCGATGTCGTCTTCTCACCGGTGAAGAAGGGCATGTCGTCCAACAGGATCGATCCGTCGCACGCAGAGATCAGAGACACGTACGCGAGTTGGATGTGCGCAGGAACGTACGTTTAATAGAAAATAATTTTATATAACTTGGCAGGGTGCTAATAAGCATGGGTTCCTCGACGGCAGTTCGGCCTGGAACTCTGAGATCGATGGCGGCAGCAGCAGCAGAGTAGCAGGGCGTCAGCAACATGAGGCAGCAAACACACATCACAGCACTGAATCGAGAAGAAATAGAGAAGGCCATCATGAAGGAATCCTCATTAAGATGATAGAGCGTCGTCGTGGCAGTGATCTTGGCACGACTCTCCTTGTAGACGGTGACATCACACATCTTTGAGATAGGGCGACGCCTCCAGCTCCTCCCTATCGATGAACTGCTCAAATCCCCGTGATGGTACCTCGCCGGAAAAAGTGCAGACGTCGTAGCTCTTGGTGTACTTCGGCACCGGGTTTCCGGCCTGGTCAAGCAAGCTGAACATATACTTTGCCCTGACGTTGGCCTCGGCAGCATCAACATGATCGAGGACGAGGTCGAAGCTGATGCAATCGGCTACGTTCTTGGTGTAGTCGTCTGGGTAGTACTCGATGAACTGGCGATGGCCTCCAACGGTGAACACGTTGGATGTGTTGATGGAGTTGCCGACGCCGACTACGCCCTTGGTCCGGGAGTACTTCTTGATATTCAGAACATGCCAGCCAGTCTCCGTGGTGGTGACGATCATGGATGAGGTGCCGCCGGCGGCGGCATTGGAGCAGGAAGGCATGTCGATTGATGGCGGTGTTGTGTATGGTACCTGTGCCATGAACGAGCACGACAAGGATTCCATTTTTCCTTTCTGTAACTAATTCAATGTCTAGAATCTAAGTCTTGCGTCTCTGCGGCATGGAATCCTTGGTGTATTGTGTTTCTTATTATGATGGATTAATAACCATAAAAATTTTCAGCGAAAGGATGGAAAAACATTCATTATTGGACATGGACTCGTGTGTAATTTTAAGTTACAGAAAGTGCGTGCTGTCCCCGGTCATTTACTACAGAAATTTATTAGATTATTTGATTGGTGGGTACACGAGGCGGGTAAAGAAATTTCATGGTGAGAAAAGTAATGTCCAAAACGGCAAAAACTCTCTAGAAACATCGTTTTTAAAAAACTTTCCACGTCGTTTCCACCATTGGACATGACACGTGGGTCCTCTGTGAGAGGTGGCTAGGAATTATTTAGGTGAGAAGCGTTTTCAATTCGACTGGATCCTTATAGTATAGACTAGCAAAAAACGCACGTACGACACATACGTTTAATAGAAAATAAGATGGTATAACAGATAGTTGACCGGAAACCGTATTGGTTATGAACTCGATAATTCTACGCAATCGCGTTTTTTTTACGGACTGTTTCGTCAAGCGTGGTTTGACGAAAAAAAATTGAATAAATGGGATCATAGGATGGGTAATGTTTTAATGATTTGTGGGTCCGTCAACCTCTTGAAAATTTTGAATCTTTACAGCGTAGATAGATAGATTCTCTGTCTAATGCGACGACCGTGCTACAAGAGACCCATTTCGACAGTGCTCATCCAGGTCAGTCGGTAAAAAGCTACAAAGCATAAATTAAAGGAGCACAGTCATATCCATTCCAGAAGTGTCCATCTAAATACGTTAGAATAAATCTCAGTCGGACCCTTTCCAACTGTGCCCGTCTAGCTCAGTCGGTAGAGCGCAAGGCTCTTAACCTTGTGGTCGTGGGTTCGAGCCCCACGGTGGGCGGTTTTTAACTATTTTTATCCGCACTTTTCCTAAACTGTTTGTGGTTGCCATTATTTTTCCTTCTTTGAGGAAGTATATCTTAACATTTTTTCCCAATAAATATAATAAAGTCGGCAACTTGGCACAGCCTTGTTTTTTTCTCGTCGGGAGAACTCCCAAACACAGTACACAAGACGCCTGAGAGCATCTCTAAGAGATTAGCTAAAAAGACTAGTCAAAATTACTGATTTAGCTCCTCTTTAAAATGGATTTGACTAACAGATAACAGAGTAATCCAACAGATTCTGTAAAGATGGCTAGTGAGGTAGGCTAGTTAAAAATGGCTAGCGAATAAGGTGGGATAGAGAGCCACTAAATTTAGAGAGTCATTTACAGAGTCTGTTGGAAATGTTTTTTCTCTAACAATAACTAAATTTAACTTTAGAAAACGATTTGACTAGTCTCTTGGATATGCTCTGACAACACCCAAACGAAAACGAAGCTGTAACTTACGTTACCATTGTTGGTCCCATCATCACAATACGGTTTAAAGGCTCCAGACGATATTGATTCAAGAATGATTGGAGTTACTGATGGACCTATGACATAGAAGCCCATTAATACGCCCTATATATACGAGGGAGGGGCTAAGGGGCAAGATGACCTGGTAGCCGCACCACCACCCTAGCCGCCTCCTCATCTCTCTCGGCCGCCGCCCTTGCCGTGCGTGCGGTGCTAACACACTGACGTCCGGCGTTCCATCCCCATACGTGTGGACTCCGTAGAGACGCTGCTGCGCTGATCGGCTGCTGGGATCAAGGACGAGGAGCTCGGTTTGTGGGACGTGATCGACTACTTCCTCTACATCGACGCGCGACTTCTTCCGCTGCGCTGCGTGTCTAGTGATAACGATCTATGATCTTTTACTCACAAATATCTTAGTATATGCGGTAGTGATGCTAGCGTAGGTTTCTCTTCAACCATTTCCCCGGTCATCTCCTACCGTCGTGCCATCAATCTTTTTTCAAAAAAGGGCTACGCCCGAATTTCATTAGCTTTGCAGCCAACAAAATTATAAGGTCTTTAAAGCATCTGATATGTCATGTTTTGAGGATTACTCTGAACCAAAGTCTAAGCATCAGTACAGTTTAGCACCGGGGGCTACACCATACTGACGTATAAAAGCTACCCACTAAATTACCATCCAGAATGAAAAGATAAAACGGAAAAGATAATAGCTGAACGGCTGGACCTAGCAGAATGACAGATCCAAAACTATGACACCTCTGTTTCACTCCCCCTCAAGCAAATATTCTCCCAATAACAAGCCTTTTTGCTTCATGTCCCCCCTGCCGCTCCTCAACTTCAGCGCAGAAGCACCATTCCAATGTCGTCAGCAGGAGCTTCTCTTGGGTGTAGCTCGATCGCCGCTGCCTTGTGAGTTTCAGCACCATCCTCCAGATTGCCCCTATCCGCCTCAGAATGAAAGATGAAGTCATGCATACGATCTCAGTAGGAGATCTGATGATCTTGTTTTCAAAACAAATATTATTCCTTGATCTCTAGAGAGCCCAACAAATTGCTGCGAGCCCAATCATATGATATTTTCCAGCCGTAGGCATATATTTCCAAGACCATTTCTAGAATTGTTCGAAGGAAGAATGTCTACAGTATGCTCCTACTACAAAAGCCACCAGACTCCAAACATATCTAGCCATAGTACATTCAAAAAATAAATGATGCACCGATTCATTCAAGTCACAAAAGTTGCACTTACTGCTACCATGCCAAATTTTTCTCGGTAGGTTGTCTCGAGTCAACTGCATTTTGCTCAATCAGCCGCATGAAAAATTTGATTTTCAGGGGCAATTTAGCTTAATTTACTACAACCTTAATTTGCCCATTATTTGCCTTAGCAGATGGGCGATCCGACGGCTTCGCTTGCGCGAACATTACACACAAACATAACAGTTACAACACAAACCTATCAGTACAACATCTCTTTTCTCAGGTACATTCCCATCTGCACTGCTGTATTTACTTCCTCTTCAGGTACTCAGTTCACTTGTGTTACTGCAGTGTTCTTTGATGGCTACAGCTGCTGCTGCTAGACCCGGCCTTAATTGTGCTGGTCTCAGTAACTGGCGACGATGATCAGGCCAATCGCCGTGACGATGATGGTGGACGGCAGCCCGAAGCGGAGGTGGCTCCAGAAGGTGAGGTTGTACCCGTAGAATTGCGCACGGCGCGCCTGCTCGCAGACGATCAGGTTCGCGGCCGAGCCCAGGAGGGTCAGGTTGCCGGCCACCGTGCTGACCCAGGCTAGAATGAGCCAGGCTTTCTTCTCTGAAGCTGGGGAGATCGCAGCTGCTGATGCTGCCACTCTTGTGCCGAGCAGCAGGACTGAAAAGAAAAGTTCAGAGCTCAGGGCAGACTAAATTTCTGTATGCAATGCAACAAAATTAGTTCTGTAGTTCTGTATCAAAACCAAAATTACAGATATTCTTGTGAGGTTCGTTCAGTTTAAGTACGTTTGATTCTGAAGACATGGGCTAAATATGAATATAATGTTATAATTAATTTTTTTCACCAAACTAGTACTGTGAGTTATGTGCATCTCGATCATATGACCTAGTCATATCTGGGTTTTCACTGCCTCTAGTTCACTACTATGGTACTAGTCAGTAGTATAGGTAAGCAGCGTGTCAAGAGTAATACTACCTGTTGGAACATTTGAGGCTACATTTGAAAGGACAAGAATCACAACCGCGAGAAGCGCAGTGCCCTTGGCGCTGTCGATTCTCGAATGCGGTTCCACCAGCTCCCAGAGCGCATTCGGAATGCCAGTCTTGTTGAATCCGTCGACCGTTATGAACATCCCACAGAAGAAGATCAACAGTGAGTATGACACCTGCAGGTACGAAACATCCATCATCAGTATCACGCTTTGAAGGAAAAAAAAACAAATTGTCAGAGGGTTGGAAAATGCCGGTAGTTGAGATACCTTCTCCAGGCAAGCCTGCGCGTCAGTGAAATCAAGTGCCAGGAGGACGAGGGCAGCAGTGATGGCGGACCAGGACATGTTGAGCCCCATGAGCAGGGCGACGAGCATCCCCAGGGTGGTGAGGTACACGGCGCTCTTCCACACGAGCACCTTCCACCTCTTCTCCTTCCCCTCCTCGCCGTTCTTGCCCTTCTCTCCGTCGTCACTGGCATTGGCGGCGTCGGCCTCGGGCGCGTCCTCGATGATGACGCTCCTCTGGTGGCTGGTGGTCCTGGTGATCTTCCTGGGCCCCACGCCGTCGTCGCGCCTGTCGCAGACGGTGGACACCTCGACCATCTCCTGCGACATGCTGGAGGCGCGCATGGACCTGATGGCCACCTGGATGTCGCCCTCGGAGTTGTAGCTCCGGCTCCTCATGCTGAGCGTGTCGGCCCTGTTGAGGCTGTCACTCCGGCGGATGGGCTCGCTGGTGCAGTCGCCGGCGTCGCCGTTGACGGAGGAGGCGTGCGACATCCTCGCCGGCGTGAAGCGGTGCGAGGTGACCTCGTCGTCGGCGACGACCTCGGGCCCCGCGGCAGCGCCGCCTCCGCCGCCGCCCCGCTCCTGGTCCTTCTCCGGCACGGAGAGGTACTTCCAGAAGTAGCAGAGGAGGATGCAGGTGTTGGTGATGACGCCGACGATCATGGCCGGGAACACCCCGATGAGGAACTGGCCGAACGTGATGCCGCTCTGGACGGCGATGACGAGGTTCTGCGGGTTGCCGATGGGCGTGGCGGCGGAGCCGATGTTGGAGCTGGAGGCGAGCGCGAGGAGGAACGGCTGCGGCGGGAGGTTGTTCTGGCGCGCGAGCTTGAGGATGAACTCGGTGAGGACGACGCAGCAGGTGTCGTTGGTGAAGAGCGCGCTGGCGACGGCGGAGACGAGGCAGACGCGGAAGAGGAGGTCCTTGCTGCCCCGGCTGCGCCAGGCGAGCGCGCTGCCGAGGTACTTGAACATGTCGGCGCGCTCGAGGAAGATGCTGACGACCATGGTGCCGAAGAGGAGGCCGAGGATGGGGAGGTCGATGGCCTCGTAGGCCTGCTCGGGGGTCATGACGCGGAAGAGCACCATGAGCATGGCGCCCAGGAGGGACCCCGCGGTGCGGCCCACGGGCATGAAGGGAACCGAGGGGAACACGGCCAGCACCCAGAAGATGCCGAACGCGATGCATCCCAGCACCACCTTCTCCGTGCTCGCCAGCGCCATGGCTGCCTCTTGATTAGACCTGCAAGCTCACAGACGAGGATGGATGCCGATGGATCGGACGGAGTCCTGCTAGCTCCTGCGACGACCAGATCGACCAATGCCGCGGCTCGTGTGATCGATCGATCTGCGTGCGTGGTCCGGGACGAGAGGCCGAGCTTGTTCGATCTCCTTCCTGGCTGTCTAGATCCTGCAAAACCGGAGCACGCAGAAGCAGTGTCAGCATCAGCTGGGTGTCAAGATGCTAATGGCGAGAACAACTCACTCGTCGACCGAACGAATGAAACTAGCAGCGGCTAGCCGCAGATATTATTTGACCCGCGCGATTGGGAATGAACACATCATATCCAATTCCGCCACGCACACCGCGACTGGCGGCCGGCACCGGAATGAAGGAAGCCGCGAGAACCAAGGGCAACTAACGGTCACGTCTGCTACACTAGACACGTACTGCTACCAACAACAACCAGGCCGGGAAGATCACTCGATCGGGTCAGCGTGGCCGCCTCCAAAAATAGGCCACCGCGCGCGCCCCGCCGCCGCCGGGGTCGCAGCAAGCAGGTGGGATTGATCGAGCTGCTCCGATCCACTCGATCGGGATCCCGCGCGCCACCGCTACCGCGCCGTTCCGACCGAGAGGTGGATGAAGGCCGGGAACTCCGATCCGCTTGGGTGGGTGGGTGGGATTGAGCTGCTCACCTCACCTCTCGCGGCCGCCGTCTGCGGTTTTACACGGAGCGGCGGCCTCGGCTAGGACGGCCGTGCGCGGTGAGATATTACTACGACGCGTATGTGTCGTCGTCAGCGTGGCTGCTGGCGCCTCCAGGTTGGGACCTCGGGACGTGTATTTATTTATGGCTGCTGGCTGGCCCGGCGCGCGCGCGGCCGGGCCATCTCCGCGAGATGGACAGACATGGCATCGTCGGCTCGCAGGCTTGCGTCAACGGAGACGGCCGCCTGGCCGGCCGGGTAGGGCTTAGTCAGCTTCGTGTTCGCTGCTGATCGATGTGGTTGGGTTGGGCCGGCCGGTCTGGTACGGGTTTGGTTTGGCGCGGAGAGGCCAAAACCAGAGAAGTTCTTATGGTGAGGCATCTAGTATGTATGTACTGCCAGGGCTTTGGTCAAGGACGTTAGAGCATCTTCAAGAGTACCCAAAAACTACTCCAAATAATTAGTTTTGAGAATGAAGATGAAAAAAAGTGCTCCAACAATTGTCTAATATGGGTCCCAATTTTTTTGTGTGCCCAATACTTGCTCCATCTTGAGTCAAATTTACCTCCCCTCTTAGCGCACTCCCAATCCCACAGGACAAACTGCCAAAAAAAATAAATCCCGAGTTACTGTTCATAGAGGGGAAAATCAACCATTAGGCCCACGTATGGATGATGCGGTAGCAATTAAATCGTTTTTGGGACTATTTTTTTAGGAGCTGTTGGAAGAGTAGATATTTTCCGTGCCCAATAATTTTTGGCAAGGTCCCAAAACTAGTATATTGGGACTTTATTTTTTAGTCACTCTTGGAGATGCTCTTAGAACCTTTTCTAATCGAGTTCGATTGTTTCTCTTAACCTGCGGGCTTCGTATCTTTTGGTTAACAATTTAGGTATTATAACTGCAGATGAACTTTATAGTTTTGACCATATCAAAGAGGGAACATTTCATAAATACAAACTTGGTGTTCGTGAAAATGAACATCTTTAGTTTGCAAACATCTATTTGTTTGTGAGCCTAAATATCGACTACACCGTCACCCTTCGAGTTAAACCCTACGTGATTCATGACATATGTAACCTAGTATCAATTCATCATTAGCCCGAGTTATTGTGATCCAACCATCACACTTAAACTCATTCAACCCTCCATGAATAGGACCATATCCAGATCCCTTTGTCCCATCTTTGTAAATCTGCAGTGATAACTGTTAAGGAAACATTCATGCATGAATACCCCCTACCCCTACCCCTCCCCCGGTTTGGTTTGTTTGCGAACTCAATGTTTAGTACCCAAAGACATCTATTTTCTAGATTTTTTTATTAACTTAATATCTTTACCTTCTAATAGGACAGTAAAACGAGTAAACAATTTTTTTTCAGAGCTCTCTTACAAACAGACCATTTTATTAGGCAAGATCACTCAAACCTAGTTGATTAAAACCTGAGCGGTGAATTTTTATGGTTTCAGTAAGAATGTCAATGCAGAAGAAAAATTCATATACCCAAACTTAGTGCTCGTGAAAACTGAAAACATCACACCATAAAAAAACAACCTTTTAAGTTGCAGATATCTTTTGTTTGTAACCCCAATAATAAAGTTTAACCTTCCGGGGTAACCCTATGTTATTCATGTCATGACCTTATTGCCATCGAACTCATCATGAACCGAGTTATTGAGCTCCAACAACTCATCATACTTCAACTCGCTCAACCCTCCACTAACAGGACCAGATCCAGCTAATTTGTCCTGTCTTCAGTGTGTGTTGACTGTTGAGGAAGCATCCATGCATGGATATACCAAGTGTGCATAGCAACTATCTCGTGCTTTTGGCGCCCTCAAGTACACACACATACGGAAAAAGGAGGTGGTCACGACAAGAATGTCACAGCACTATGTTGACTTGTGTTGAGTGGAATGCCTATGGTTCAAGTGACAGAAAGAAAGTGGTGTTATTCGCACTCAGTGGCGGGAGGGGTCAGCAAGCACACACTGCTGGGTTAACTAATCGTAATATGCTTCATAATTATATTTTTTTATCAACTCTACCTCTATAAAAAGTAACTCTATAGTTTTATTTGTAAAGTTTTCAAGAAAAACCAATGCGAAAAATTAAGTACAATGTAACTATATTTGATAATGAACTCCTCCGATCCATGGAGAGGGAACATGCATGTGGCTCTCCTTTATATCCTCATAATGTTGAGATTTAGACCCTTAGGCTACCAGATGCTCTATAAACTCAAACAAAAACTGAAAAATGTCTCCACCACTATAGCAATTAGAAAATATCACATCTTTGTGCCTTAAAGATCGATATATAATGCTTTTAGTTTTATGCATGATATCAAGTAATTTGGATGTGTAGTGCCTTTTTCTGTGGAGTCAACCCTGCAGGTGTATTCAAAAAGTTTCAAGGACAGAATGATTACTAATCTCTTTTCGTTTTGAAACTTTATTTAAATTTTGGATACCAAATTAATAATAAAAGGTGGGGTATATAAGTGAAATTAAAAATATATTATATATTTCCCTTGAAAACAATAGCACTTTATACTATTAAAAAACAATAGAACTTTGTACTCTTAAAAAACAATAGCACTTTATATTTAAAGTCAAAACTGGAAGCCTGATACAGAGGATTCCAGTTTGTAGGAACTAACACGAGAAATTACATGAACCAGTGTGTATATATAATTTAAATTTCTTATAAGATGTAGTTTTAAAGTAATAAGGTACTATCAGCAGTTATTGTAAAGTAGAATGTGGAGATAATGTTGGCCCCAGTTACCTGTTGTTCCCTACTGCAGCTGGACGGCTATTGGCTATTGCAGTTGACAAGGAAGAAATATCCTACACAAGAGTGCCGGTGTGGGTACGATTCACTTGTACATACAGCTTGCTAGAATCCTGATCCTCCTCATTGCAAAAGCGTTTCGTGCTGAACAGGGTATTTGCTATGGCCACTACCTGGAGCGCTCCGTGCAATGATATTCGGCAAAAAGAAAAGTTGTCGCTGCTGCGTAAGTTTTTTCCACGGTTTTCTTGAGTGAAGAGCTTTCGATATATGGATCAGTCATCACTTGCTAGATCCAGTTTCTGCAAGCCAATCGAAGCTATGGTGTGCGTGTGCTAGCTGGAGCTGTTGCTCAAGTGCTCCCTCCAACAACATGTAGAAACAGAGTGTTTGTGGCAACCAGGTAGATCGCCAATACCAATAGCATGCAACACTCCGAAGGATAAGGATCTGTATAACAGCACTTCGGGTTGTGATGCTTTTTTGGTTCTGACGCACTAGGGTGACAAGACCACGTTTGAGATCTGCTTGGTTTATATTATTATTCAAGTTGGCGATGATACCGAGCTATGATCATGAGTTCCAAGTAGCTAGAAGAAAAGATAAACTTTTCAGGTCCATTTTGGGTAAAATGCAAATGTGCAGTCAATTGCTGCACTTCACCCTTGTGTCATGGATTAGGTTTAAACGTCGCCTTTTCGTCCTTGTATGCTCTATGCAGAAGTACAGAACATAGAATTCGTAGAACACCTTTCATAATTGATCTAAAATCCTAAAAAATCCTATGAAAATTTTATAAACTCTGGCGTTCCAAACATGGCACAGAATCCCGAATCCTAAAACACACACCATGCTACCAAAAGGGAATGACCTATGGATACGTTTCTTCCGAAGCATACGCTATACCAAACGTACGTGTCCTCAAGCAACTAGCTCAAAAAAATGGCTATATATAAGCACGTCACTGTTGCTCCTTAAAAGAGGCCGGAGGAAACGATCGACGACGTTCTACCTAGCTCCCGGTCATACACTACCTACAAATCTACATGCCTTTCTCGTCTTAATACCGGCACCTGTCGACAAAATTAGGTTGACCCAGAGGACGACTCTGCTCAGCCGAACGGCGGAGACACACGAATTAATAAAATCGCCGGCGCGTGCGACGACTGCACGCGCTGGCTGCTCGATCGGTCCCGCGGTTACGTTGCTCACCACGGTCACGGCCAGTCCAATCCACGTCGCCGGGACACCGCTGGCACTGGCACACGTTGCTGCCACGCCACAGGGACGCACGACGACGCCCCGGTCCGATCCGGTCCTTGTCCTCTGCGTGTCTGCGTAGCCCTCCTCGGCTGGCAGGTGGTAGGTGACTGGTCCTGATTTGTACAGAGAGAAAAATACTGCTAGCTGATTGGTGGCAGGTGGCTGGTGTTAGTTTGTGCAGAGACAAAAACACTGCTGGCTGGCTGCTGATAAGTCAAACGAACGGGATTGCAGAAAAACCATCGTGGGCACGGCCTGATGATATTTTCCCTGACCGGCGTTTGCTTTCCAATCTCAGTCGACGGGGTCGCGCGCGCGTGTGGCCCGGACAAGCAGGCTGATGGAGCTCGC
This sequence comes from Echinochloa phyllopogon, assembly GCA_033239725.1. Lineage (NCBI taxonomy): Eukaryota > Viridiplantae > Streptophyta > Magnoliopsida > Poales > Poaceae > Echinochloa > Echinochloa phyllopogon. Next base: position 23,880,208 of record BTCW01000018.1, on the reverse strand, counting down.
ACTGCAGCTTGCTTGTGGTGTAGTACGTGGGGCCGAAATCGATCAGATGGGAGAAATGTTGCGATCCGATCCCCGGAAAAAGTCCTCTGTGTTCATGTGACTGGCCGGGGCGACCCGACCTACTCGTACGGGCGCTATGCTAGCTCCAGCCGCGTCGTACGTACCTACCAACAGCTAGCTAGGCAAGCGACGAGACGCGCGGGTCGTTGGGAGAGGTGAAGCCGTGCGTCCTCGATCGATCACCCGCAACGGCCCGGCCGGCTAGCTTGGCTGCTTTTCCATCGATCGGCTGCGCACTCGCCATCGGAGGGTGATGGATGGGCGCATGCACGGGCGGTTAGCGGTTAACGCCGCGCCGGACCAATCGGCGTGTTGCCGTGGTGTTTCGTCTTCACGTACTCTGCTTCTTCAGTCGATCGTGCACATAATCTAAAAGGTCTGTGTGCTTCGCCCGTGTTTTCTGGTCAGGGGCTAACAGAAAGGAATAGGACCCGTGCGCGTAGATCTATATTTAGAATAGACTACTGGCAAAACTTCATCAGCCTGATTAATAGGAGTATATAATTTTCACATTTTGACATTAATTACTAGTTTCTCATACAAAATATTTTCACGATACTAGTAGGAGTATATAATTTTTCCATTTCGAGCTGTGTATTTTGATAAGTACTGCCGGTTTTACTGTTGAATTGCTAGGGGCAATGACGAGATCCTAATGGGATTTTATTATCTAGTCTGCCATGATGTGCATGCGAGAGCGAGCGTTTGTTGGGGTCTACACGTCTCTACTACTACTACTAATGACATGTCACAAATATGCATGTTTAGGCGTAAGTGTATTTGCTTCGTTCAAAGATAGAAACCCGGCCGTGCTCCTCATTTTTTTTCCAATATCACCTCTCTCGTTTTCTTCTACAAACAGGCGGGTCGAACTAGTAAAAATCCCATGAAAGGTACTAGCTCTGAAAATATTCCCTACGACGTTTAGCATCCGATCCCCTCGTACAGAATCGAAGTAGAACAGCTCATTGTTTTATTTTAATGGCGCGCAGTTAGCTAGCTGCTCCGATCCTGAAGTCACTATAGCACCCTCTGAGCAAGACCAGAAGTGTGCTAGTTCTAGTCCCTAGTTCTACAGTGTATACGTAATCATCACCAGTCACACGGCTCGTCGACAAATATCACGGGATCATATCATACAATCATGATACGCACGTACGGTTGGTCGACAGCAAAATTAAGATGCAGCTGTACGACTACTACCTGACACCCGAAAACCCCGCTAAGAATTGATGATTTGGTCTAATAAAGGACCAGCACTAATCCAATTAAATCAACGTCCTCCTGCATGTATACACATACATGCATACCCAGTATATATATATTCCTGCGCCGTGTGCTAGCTCTAGACAAATCGTCAAGTTGAGATACGGCCGGCCATGACATGCATGCATAAACTAGAGCAGGGTCTAACGCTGCTGTTGTTGCGCGAAAGCAAACGCAGGACATAAAGAACAGTCCAGTGGAAAACTTACATTGCTCTGAGATCACCCGGAATTGAAGCTAGGTATCCATGGACGATGACGCCATGCATGCCAGCAACCACCTCTCGCGCGCCTGCCGCCGCGTGGAGATCGAAGATCAGAGGGAAGGTCAGCTACTGATCAGCTGCATCATCCATGTGCGTCGAAGACGAATAAGCAGCTGCAGAGAAGAATGAAGAAGCCAAGCCCTGCACTGAACGTACAGAGCCTCCGGCAGAACGGTAAGCTCGATCGCGGAGTATCTTCGCTAATAATCTGGGTTGGGATTTTTGTAAGGAATTCTGCGTGGAGATCAATGAACGGGAGAAGTCTACTATTGCGGCTGCTTGATCTCGGCTGTCTGGAGGTAGCTTGGCGTGGCGCGCTCTAGCTCGCCGGCCGGCCACGGCGTCGATCAGCTTGGGTATGGTGGTGTCTCTCCGCCGCGCTGGGAGATATGGCGTGGTGGCCGCGCGCGGGCGTATAAATAAATAAGCGGCCGGGAGGCGCCGCGCGTGATGAGCTGTGCGGCCTTGGAGGGTCTCTCTTGATTTCCGCTCGTACTTTTGCATGCGTGTGATTAAGCTTCACTTTTGACGCTTGGTGCTAGCGGCACAGCGGTTCGTTGTCTGACAACGAAACATTTGTTTGGGGGAGAAAATCGGCCTCCGCTAGCTAGCTGCAATGCAACCGAATGAGTTGGGGATTTGTTACTCAGATCTACTGTTTCACGGTTTTGCCTCAACAGCTTTATTCAAGAACAGCCACATCTGTTAGGAGCCCATCACGATCAGTGATTCTCCAACATTATTACTGATAATTAATCGGATACTCCCTCTGTTCTAAATTACTATTCACTGTTGACTTTTTCTCGTAGCATTTTATTATTCATCTTAATTAAAAAATTATGCAATACTTTGTCTGTTACCTACTTTATCATCGCATGCACTTTACATATGACTTATTTTTCGTGCGTTTGGACTAAATTTTTGAATAAGACAAATGATCGAATGTTTCGAAAAAATCAATAGTGAAAAGTAATTTTGAAACAGAGGAAGTATTATATATAGCTTAACGAAGGTTCCAGCTGAACCGTGTAGTGCCAATAATCATATGTCCACTAAAAGTTCTTGAACCACCGGTGATAGTACTGACTTTGAGCCATTAATGATAATGATGATCCTATGCCGAACGAGCTCTCGTTCCAGAGTAATAATCCTATGTACAAATAGGCAAGAATATTTCAACTGTGGAAAAAAAGTCATGAGCGGATTATTCTTACAGAGTACTACCTCCATTTCAAATTATTATCCACTATTGAATTTGTCTTACAAAATTTGACCACCCGTCCTTTCAAAAAAAATAATACAAATATCATTTATTTTGTTTGTGGCTTACTCATCGAATGTACTTTAAGTATGATTTATCATTTCATATATTTAGACTATATTTTGAATAAACGAATGATTAAAAGTTATGAGAAAAATCAACGGTGAATAGTAATTTGGAATGGAGGAGTACTTTCATAGTATCACCTTTTTTTATATACTTTGTAAATATATTACGGCATAAAATACTTTGTCCATGTATTGTGGTATTTTGGAGTATAAGTCAAGTACTTTCACATATTGCAATTGAAGAGAGTACGCTGGATAAATTACATGTTCGTTGCATGTCTTATTAAATGAAGTACATGCTGCGGTTTGCTGATAATATGATCGGTACTGCCTGTTAGACGTCGGAAAAAACAGTCTGCAGCTATTGAAATTTACATCGTATTGAACTGATATTGCAATTGAACTGATAAAGTGATAATACGTACTGATCGGTATGAAACGGTATAATACGTACTGCGTTTCATCGTACTGATGATCGGTATTGCAATTGAACCGCAGCTATTTCAATTGCAGCTGAACTGATAATATGATCGGTACTGCCTGTTAGACGTCGGAAAAAACAGTCCACGAACAGCGAGGACGACTGTGATCTTAGCTTGACTCGAATGGGTAAGGAGCGTACTGCTAGCAAAGGACGTGGATGAGATGGATCGATGATCCATTTTGTAAAAGAGATGCCGAATACTTACCAACAATAATGATGACAGCTGGCTTAGTCAAAGCAACAGCCTCCTGAATCTTATCAACTTATTAAAGAGATTGAGCTGCCGTCGTCATCGTTGAAATGGCTGCGATTCCTCTTTCATGCAAGCAAAATATGATGTGATCGGAAAAACATGCTGTTAGCATTTGGTCTAAGTTGCATTCCTAAGTCATGCAAGCAAAAATACTCCTGAAACGTAGGAATTTTAGGGATTTTGCAAAAAATAATCACACAGCGTAATTTGCTCTAGATTAAGAGAATTTTAGACTTTCCAAATAGGGTCCTAGATAGAAAAAGAAAACCTTGTGCCTATCCACTAAACTATAATTGACGAAGAAAATGAACTTGATTTTGTATACTCGCTCTGTCCCATAATATAGGCTTTATGTTTTATTCCAAAATCAAATATTGTTAACTTTGATCAACAATTTCTCTAAAAATAAAATATTTCAAAAATAAAATATTACATATTATAGTAGTTGGTTTCATGATAAATCCACTAACATAACTTTTATGTTATTAGTCTTTATGACTATTTTGCTATTTATAATTAAAATTAAAAAAGTTTTACTTTGAAAAAAATCTAAACATAGTTATATTTTGGGACAGAGATGCAACCATACACTTTTAGTTTTTGTTTTTTTAACGCAACCCCATCCAATGTCTTGTTGCATTTTAATTTATCTAAAACGTATAGCTTTGAATTCACGCACAGTCAGCCTCCTTTACATAGTTCAACTTAATAAGACCTCATTTTTGGTACTGTAGCCTTACAAACTGACCTATTTACCATGTAACTATCACTATGTAAGAAATAGTGGTGACTAAATTTTCAAAGTTCCGATTCTAGACACAAAAACAAAAAGGTGATGACAACTGCATTAACAAGCGAAAAGGACACTGTGATCACAACAGAAGTATATGTGGCCTTCCGTCCCTATGAAAAATTGTCCACCTCGATGTGATCTTCAGCTACTAGAAGTGGATCGGACATGACTGGGATCGATTTCACAAATCTTTTAGCACAATTAATTCCAAAGATTAACTGTAACTATGTCTTGTTGTACTCATCATATCAGGACCAAAAATGCAGTCTCCTGAGAAGTTATTCTCATTATTCAAGAAAAGGGAAAATGAGCAATGTCCCGTTGCTGTCCTCGCTAAAACTATCGTGTTTTCTTGGGGTTTTCTTCTTGCACATGATCTCCTTGGTGCAGATGCAATATTCCCCCGCCTCTCTGAAAAAACACGGAGAGCCAGCCAGAATTGAAAACGAAATTAGCTGCAGAGCTAGCCCACAGTTAACTCGACAGATGTACTACCTGCGCATCAGCATGAAAGAAACGACTCATGTATTTTTGGTAACGAAAAGCCTTTACTCCGTTAAACCATGAGGCAAATGTGCACCTCCCAAATCTTACCTTCTTATTTTCTTGAAAAAAAAGAAAACAGATGAAGCGAAAACCCACTTCTTTGAGTACAATGTTGAAGATGATGAAGGCGATGACGATGAGGATGAAAGTTGCGCTTTGGATACGTGTTAGTTGTTCTAAACTAGCTTTCAGAAGATCTGTTCCGTGGTCCCAATGCAAAGCAACCCCCTCTGATAAATGCACACGATCCCCCGCCCAGTAGATAGCAGCCAAGAGATTCAGCACTCAGTTGCGCTGGCTAATCCATTTTTTGCTTGTAGGGACAGCACTTATGGGCACCCACTAGTCATACTCTCACTCTTGTCTAGGAGTTATGCAATGACAGATTGACAGTAACGTATTCACCAAACATATATCTCCCTTGGTGAAAACGATGTACAATGTAGGAGCTGTTTGAGCTGAAATAACAACAATAAGAGGTCAGGAGGAGGAGATTTTGGTCACTGTTTTCTATAGCCAGAAAATGATCGATCAGCCATGTCGTTTTTTGTCACAATTGTCTCATGCGCTCGTCTCTTTTAATATTTGTTGACCGTCATGTAAAGCTAGAGGTATCTTGATCATAGCTCGCTGGACTATCCTTAAAACATTAAAGAAAAAAATGCTGCACAGTATTTAGTTATGCTATATGTTGCTACGTCATATGACGCATGCCGGTTAAGCATGAACGAGACGTTCTCTCGGTTGATCTGAACCATTGGTTTTCTGATCCTATGGTTCTTGAATATTGTCTATTCTACACTGTTGGCCCACCCCCATGGATTTTCAGAACATGTTTAATTTACAGTGTGATATTTTTTTCAAATTATTTGGGAATTGGATTGATTCATGTAAAAATCAAAAATACATTGAACTCCAAACGAGGGTACTTTCGTCAATTATGATTGTCTAAATTGGCGGATAATACTCAGTCAGGATTCATCTCGAGTGTTAGACGATGAAGTCCTTTTTTGGGGCACAGCCCATATATCCAATTTTCCTTTTTTTTTCTAAGTAGGGTGAGAGGTTAAAAAATCCCCGTGTCCAGGCACACTCTAAGGCCGCGTTTGGTTTGCCGGATTGATCGGTCCAGAATGATCCAAACCTGCATCCGAGCCTGATGCTGGCGTTTGGTTTGAGTCATCGGACGATGTTGTCCGTCATCACGCAGTTTCTCAAGAGCTGTAATCATAGAGAAATGTGCAATAGAGATGCCGGACCAACCGAATCCATAAAAAACGCCAGACGATCCGATCCTTTTGCATGTAGGTCCAGTCGATACCGAATGGGGCCACCCCCTAAACCTAACATGCTGTAAGTTTATTCTTGCTCCGACCTTCGACTCTAGGGAAGGGACAAGATTTGAACCCAAGCCACTTACACTCCGATCAGAGGCTGGAGCAGCTAATTAATCACCCAGACAAATATCCCGTGATATGTATAAAAGAATATGTTTAAACAGTACACGTTTAAACGATTATTCAAGGTTAAGATAAAGCTCCCCGTCAACGAACAATTCTGTTCCTCGACGCACAAAAATGATTATATCCACACTTTACGGATTTACTGCTTTAAAGCACCACAAGTCTAGATCAGTACGCAGCAATTGTTCATTCATATTTCAAGCTAGTATGGTACGAGCATTTGTCAACAAAATATTTGAAGCGAAGGTTTCCTAAATAGCTGACGTGATTTCCCTGGAAGTCGCAACATACTTTTTGACAAAAGGCAAATAACTTTTTACAGGACTACTCTGTTAGGTTAGGTCTTGACGAAGCTAAATAATTGAGTATACATATTTTCTCGGCAGTGTTCATCGAAAATGAAACTAGGAAGAAGTTAGACCGCGAATGAAGTTCCGATCGAGGTCACTAAAGCAGTTGCTGCATACTCGTCCTAAAAATGGAAATGGAAAGGCATGCTCTCTACATGCATGAAAATGGAAATGCTCCGTTAAATTAATTAAAAACACTTGAAATATAATGGACATCCTAAAAAACAAGTCACTCTATAGGATTCAAATTTTGCCCCCGAAACAAGCCATTCTACCCTATTTGATATGAATATGTGCATGCAGCAACTAATGAGTGCTAACTATAGCTTAAGGTCATTTTAGTTTTCTTATTGATATGTCCTAAAAATCATAACTTGTTTTTTAAGGACAGACAGAGTATGAAAGAAACAATTAAAAATACAGTAGCATATCAGGACTGTGCGAGGTGAAAGCTTTCTATCCTTGGCATTACATTCCACCGTAGCAGGTTGAGTAAATTCCATGTATGCCATCAAAAATTATACTCATCCCTTATATGCCATTGAAAATATAGTCATCCCTTCATTGCCATTGTTTTTTATTTTTCCATCCTTTGTATGTCATTATGTTAGATTGAGCCGTTGTATGTGATGGATGGTGTACGTCATTGAGAGCGAGAAAAAAAAATCTTTTTTCCGATCTCCCCTTCCCTCGGCCGTTCCGCCCGTCCTCGCGAGGCGCCGTCGCTTCCTGTCCGCGTCAAGATAGAAGGTGGCAGCCGCTCCCATACACGGAGGGGCCAAACATACTGGCGCTGCTACATCGGCAGATGGATGAAGCCAAGACGCCACTGCCTGTACTCGGGAGGGGTCAAGTAGGTCGGCGCCGCTCCTTTCCGCGGGAGGGCCTGGCCAAGCAAGGTGGCCACGCTCCCATCCATGGAGGGCCAGATCGAGAGGACGGCCATGCTCCCGTCGCAAGAGGGGACTGAGCTGAGCAGGTCGGCGCCACTCCCATCTACGAGAGGGCTTGGCTGAGCACAATGGCCATGCTACCATTCACGGGAGGGGTCGAGCCAAGGGCGGCGGCGGCAAGGATATGGTCGAGGGCGTCCATGGCCTCCCGATCTAGAGAAGAGGTCCATCCTTAGGCTTGCGGGAGCGACGCTGTCCTACCCGATGAATGGGGAGCCATACTGTCATGGCGAATGGCCGGGAGGCGGAAGGACCACAGATGGAGAAGGGAAAGAAAAAATAAAGTAAAAAAATATTTATGTTTCCCACTTATGCATGAGGCCCACACACTATTCATCACATATAACGGCACAATCTAACGGAACAATGACACGCTATTTATTTACTATATTTTTAATAGTAAATAAAGGATGAGTATAATTTTTAATGGAATACGAGGAATTTACTCCAGCAAGTTTGACATTCCGATCGATTCACTCCAGCCGGTTAGGCGGTTACCATTTTACCAAATCCTCTCCCTTCAGGTGTGAACCATGTTTGCTAGCTCCACACCGGTCCCGGCTGCAGCAGTCAGTCACACCCCACCCGGCCGGCCACCCCTTTGCCCGTATTGGTGGTCTCCCCGGCCAAATCCTCCACGTCCCGCTCCATCTCCCGTCCCATCCCGCTCCAGCGTGTCCTTTTCTCGGACCCGACAGGCTACGTCGCCAGGAAGGCCACGCACGCACGGCATGGCCCCGGATCGCGGTCGGTCACGTACATACGCCACCCCAACCAAACACGATCTTCCCCTTGTTCCCTTCGGCGAAAGGGCCGGGCGCGTCGTCACAGCCCGCGGGCGTCGCCGTCGTGCGCGGGAGGGCACGTACATAGGCTTCGAGTGGATCGCCTATCGCTGGTCCGACGACGGGACGGCACGGGGCACCGGCCGGACACGGGGGGAGCCGCCGCGGTGTGTCGTCGGGGTCGCGGGTTTGTCGAAGCTCCGGTGTCAGGAGCTGGGCACCGGGAAATTCGATCTGCTTTGCTGACGCGCGCATGCACGGACGAGTACTGTGGAGGAAGGAGGCCGGCCGGGAAGGCAAGTGTGTGGCCGTGTGAGAGATATATACTGGGATAGCGAAGGTGTCGTCACGGTCGGGAACTTTGTGATGATATATACAGTATATGCGGCGTGTTTTTTTCTCGGTGAACAGGTATCGGAGAGCGCGGGATGCCATGTACACGGACGGGCCGGGAAGTGTGGTGGCGAAAAGGGGTGGCATGATCTTACAAAATCACTTGTGGCATGATCTGTTCAGTTTAGCAGAAGCATTTTTTTTTGCGAAAGAGATTAGCAGAAGCATATATATTGCACTCCTCGGCTGCTCGGCATATATACATTAGCGAATCTTTTTTTTGCTTCTGTCGGAATGTACACGTTGGGCAACTCTCATCCTTTATGAATTAGAGTGTGTGATGGAGTACAGTTCAAGCATTTGCGTTGAGTTAAGCTGTGCACTCATGGAACCTTTTATATTTTCAACGGGGCAGTACTTATTATTCCCGCGGCTTAGCTTTCAGAGTCGTTGTTCGCGCGCACACCGCAAGTCCAGAGCACGAACGCGCAACGGTAGTTACAGTACCAGCAGCATATCGCGTCACAGGCGACCAAAGTCGTCGAGAAGCCAAAGATCGAACGCTATATGTTGTGTGTGCCTACGCGTCCGATCCGGCCCCTGGCGTCAATCCCGGCCGGTCGCACGCACGCACCGATGCCCCTCGCCGTTGCCGTTGCCGTCCCGCTCGACTCGTAACGCTCGGATCGCTCCGCCGACGGGACGGGCACGGGGTGGGATCGGAGCTCGCCCGCCCCGGCCGGCCCGCCCGCGCGGTGTGCCGTCGGGGTCGGGGGCTTGTCCGAGCCCGCGCGTCCGGAGGCGAAATTCCGCAGGCCGGCGGGTCTCGTGACGCAGGCGATGCAACTGCGCGGTGCGGGAGCGAGCGAGAAACTTGGTCGACAGCGAGAGAGTGAGCGAGCGAACGGATGCGCTTGTTGTTTTGTTGACCGGCCTGTACTTGGACAGGAAAGTGTCGTAACGAAAAGCGGCTCTAGGCTAGGGGTGGACCGTCCGGTCGGGGCCCTGAGGGATCCCTGCATCTTGTGACGACGTTGACGTGTCACGGGGCGCGTTTGGAACGTGGGAAACTGGCGGCAAGTTTTGCAAATGATTCTCCCCTGCCTGGGGGACCTGATCGACAAGTAAGCAAAGCACGTACTACCCTGGGTTCAAAAAAAACATGCCGTTAATCAAATCAAATTAGCCTACTGATTTGGCCTAGTCTAGTAGACCCCGTTCTTGGTCCAACGCTGCTCTATGTAACGAAAAACTTGTGTGCAGTCAATCGTCCTCTGAGGTCTGAAAGCTCAAGACTGAACGTGAAGGTCCGTGTGAAGAGTACGTGTTTCTGAAGAAAGACATCATGCATGCAGGCGCACCGTCCGGCCTACCAGCTAGCAAGATCGTTAAATTCATCCACTGGGTGATGTAATTACTCACTAAATAATCTAAGCTTTGTATTTTCAAATGTAACTTCTAGTATTTCCTAGTCAGGGGCCAGGTGGGCTACGCCACTGCTTACAGTGCGGGATATAGTTAGAATGTCTCTGTTGTTATAAAGAACGCATATATGATTGGCATCGAACTATCAAGTTTGTTGGCCCATAAAAAATTGAAAATAACCTGCGTACATTAAGTATATCACTGTCATGTTTGCTCTAACAAGATACTTCCATCTAAACAATTTAGCAGGATAAATGTGCGCCAAATTATTAAAAAAATCATAGTAGCCCCCTTTTTTTGTTATCTATGTACACAATACAAGAGTTCCGTGTCTCTCAGATGGTAACACATTCTCGGTGCAACATCATCAGCAAATAAAACGTAGCTGTTGTTCCGGCGACTATGTTACACACTGTATCCACCCAGAACCGAGCATGGTTTCCTTCGACAGATCAACAACAACTCCTGGTCAGAAACAAACCGTTCTTCAATTCGGCGCGCGCACTGTCTGTTAGCATTGCACGGTAGAAATTTCACGAGCGAACGCAATGCTCTCGATCTCGCTCACGGAATGCTCCAGCGTTGAGGAAAAAACACCAAGGCATGCACTCTTTTTTCTTCGACGGCGAGGGCGTTGGAGACCACGGATCGGTACGTCGTCGTCGGAGGCGAAGGCGAAGACGTACCACACGTACCGTCGCTGGAGACCTCCATGTCGCAACAAGGACAGGGTTGGCGCCTGCCTGGTGAGACTACCAGTACCAGAGGTGGCGGTCGGAGCAACGCCGCTGACCAGAAATTACGGCACCGGAGCGACGCCGAGTGTCGCCGGAGTTGGTGAGACCCTTACGGCGCTTTCGGAACGCGAGATGCAACGGGTCCCGGTGGAAGACTATCGCGGAATCGCTTCGGCGCTAGCTGTCTGTGTCTGTGAACGCTGCTTCAGTCCGAAGCTACTGAACTACTGCGACTACATGAGCGACTGACTGTGAATGAGAACAGAATCTGAGGGATTAGTGTACTATTACAGGGTGAGAAACAAAGGCAAGAGCTCCGTTCAGCAATGGTACACGTAGTCTGGTGCTAACATTTTCTCAGATGAACATTGCAAAACTAACTTTCATTCTTGGGAATTTTTTCAGGACTTTAAATCTATCTACTTGCAACCGTCTCCCGCGCTCTATCTACTTTCAGGATTTTTTTTTTGCTTTTCCCAACTGGGTATTGACGTAAGCATGGGACCGAAAAATGGAAATATTGTACCCGACGAGACATCATGTGCCTGATCTGAATTCTGAACCAATGGTGCCCGATGAGGCATCATGTGCCTGATCTGAATTCTGAACCAATGATGCTTGATGAGACGCAGGGAGTGGACAATGGCACCTCGTGCAGCGACCATTCTACTCGCCACAAGATTCGACACCGGTCATCGTCTAGATCTTAGCTTAACCCAGAAGATCAATGACTCTCTGTTTGGTCTTCCCGCAGCTGTCAACTGCTGAAATTGAAATGGCAGAAACAGCCGCAGCTATCGTCAGGTGTCTCTACGTGTGATGGGGAAGCAACAGAAACAACCGCAGCGTACGTTCTCTTCTACAGTGCATCTGACACGGAAGGAGTTTGGGCCAGCAACTGCGGCTGACAAGTGTTGTATCCTAAAAAAATATTATATGCTAATGATAATGAGACGATTTTGATGTTCATATCGCAGAAATATGTAAAAACAATGCCACGCCTGACGTATTGTCTAGAGATATGGAATATGGTGCACTGCCAACACATTGGCAAGCCGACAAATTTTCTGGAGTTGTCACCACGAGATGAGGAGCATCAGGAGGCCGGTTACTACCCCCACCTCCCTGCCACACTTTTCCATCTCTGTCCGCAAAGTGCTTGATGTATGCCTGCAAGGATGCAAGTTCTTGGTAACGATTCATGGAGTAAATGTTCATCGATCAAGCTCAAAATCCATCTGTGTTCGGACCGTACCTCTTCATTAGAGTTTGATGCAGACAAACGACCTTTACCAAGAGTAATAAGCCGACCTGGACGAACGTTATGGTCCTCACCGAAGAGTCAAGACGCCTCCTTCGAAGAGAAAAATGCTCAATGATCCTATAAATGTCTCCAGGCTTTTTTGTTGAACCTGTATAATACAAAAAAAATAATTCAGATGACTGCATATAAGAGCACAGATAAGTAGAACAGATACATGACATTGGATGCTTTCTATTGACTCTCTAAGATGGGGGATCATGCTATAAAAAGAACAAGAAAAGGCAGCAAAGATGAGTTCTACAAAAGATAGTTATAGCAGTTGCATTGGCTTTTCACATTTGTTTCCTCCCTCACCAATCTCCTTTGAGACCAAATGAATAAACAGTAAGACAAACAGGTAGGGGCGGACCGAGAAAGGGGTTTGGGCCGGGCTGAAACAATTGAGTTTGATCTATGCATTGCATCTTACATGGGCTGATTTGGAGCTACATGAGCTTGTTTCCACTATATACCACATGAAGGTTAATGGAGTTCCCACTATATACATTTGATGAAAGATTCCCTTAGGGAAGAAGACTAGAGCTTGAAACAGTGCCATGCTTTCTCGGCTTCTCGCCTTGCCTGACCAGCTCTTTCTGCCATCAACATCCTCTTGCTCATCTTCTTCCTTCAAACTGCCTATGGTATCAATGCTGTCCTCAAATCTCTCTTGCTGTGACTCCTGCTAGATTCGGGCCCTTCCATGGCAGAGATATTCTATGGTATTTAGGCTTCCATGCTCAAATCCGTATCTGTCCATTTCGACCCAAATTGTTTTAGATAAAGAAATTTTGACCCAATTAGATTAACTGAGCATCTAAGACCACGGAAGGAAAGCTGAGATTCGCCTGATCGAACAAATTATAAAATTCACGAGATCGTATTAAAGGCATCACCGAATGGCACGAGTGATCAGATAGTTTTTTGAAGCGGAGAGTGATCAGATAGTTGATAAGGAAATAACTAGGAAGAAAGCACAAATCGAATTGTCAATCACCATGGGTCCACTTCTTAAAGCATCAACTGCTGCTCGCGCTTGGTGAAATAGGCCGCCCCGATGGGAGGGATTGGGAGCGCGTCGTGCCGTCTGCCGTGCGGCGGCGCGCTGGTGCGTGGCGGTGCGGTGCGATCGTGAGCCGACAGCCTGCCATGTTTTTGACCTACTTTATGTGTCGCGGGATGCGCGGAGGTCTGCTGACACATTTTCTCGCGCTGCTGCTACCAGTAGTCCAAATATTTATCACCGTTAATTTTTCCAAATAATCATTCGTTTTATCCAAAATTTTATTAAAAAATACTCAAAATTGTATTTGAAGTATGAGTCACAAATAAATAGATAATATTTATGTAAATTTTAAAATAAGACGAATGTTATAATCAAAAATCAACATCGAAAAATATTTTGATACCTACGTGTTCACCAATTTCCTTCGCTCAACAGATTTGAGTGGTTTCCATTTCGCTTGAGAACAGAATCTTGCAATTAACTTTTAACAATCCACACCAACATCAATGCCTATCCCATGGGGGAAAAAATACTAATCAAACATCGGATGGTTGGTTAAACAAGCCATCAATCAATATCCGTCAAGCCCACATCACCATCCCCACAAAAGAATCTACAGCCATAGTTTATTCCCTGAAACGAACCCTGACGAGTGGGGCAATGTAAGAGCTACTGCGAATTCAACCGGACAACTGAAGGAAGCAACATTGGATAGAACATACAGGGTACACTTATTTACAGGACATCGAGAGTTTTTTTTTAGTTTTTCAGTTTTTTGTTTAATTGCAATTTCTGCAATGAACATTTGCATTGCTCCCAACTCTAAGGATCAGGATTGCCGAGTATTAGCTTCATCCCCGGAGTCTTCTTCCTCCTCACTAAGCTCTTCGTCGCTGGACTTGTCTTCCGGGGTTATGCCAGCGTCCTCTGGTTTGGCATACTTTTCACAGTATTCTGCAGAAATGTAGGAGAGAACTTTAGCATTGTAGTGCCAACGGGGAAATGGTAGCCCATAAGCCTAGACAGAAAATAATGAACAAAGTAGTGCTCCAACATATGGCATATGAAATGCAATAAAGAGAAATATGCTTTATTGGGAGCATCATGCCACCGGACATAAAGAAACCCTAGCTGATATATCACCAAACTACCCCATCACTAGAAGTCTCTATCGACATACACATCAACAATTTGGGATAAGAAAGGTCTAACATCAGGAATATAAAACAAGCGCCCACTAATCCGGTAGTTGTCAGCAGATAGGTAGTGCAAGTACCATCTTATTCAAGCAAGCAAATAATTTCTAGATCAGTATTTATCTTAGCAGGTGAACATTATATTGGCACTTACTAGTGTCATGGAACTAGCTTTGTCATCGGTTAGGGCACCATAGCCTTAGTTCTTAATTTTACAGTTTCAAATGTTTTTGAACATCCAACAAAACATACAAACTTCAGTAAATGGTTTTAGGCATCAAAAAAGAATAAATGGTGGTGGGCTGGCTTAGGCAACTGGCAAGTAACGAGGGTTCAAATTCATATGTTTATCATATGAACTAAATACACCAGTAATATCGGATGTCACGAAACACTTGTATGGTTTGATTTTCTATCTTCATAATTGTTATCATGGCAGAACAGGCCAGGTTAAAACAAGAAGAACCACCCAATTCCAGGTATCTGTACAAGTACATACAAAGTTTTACCAGGTTTCATCTGCATGAAAAAGATAGGTTAATTTACGAGTCTGCATGAAAAAGTTTTGCCAGGTTTCATCTGCTACAAATCGTCTTCTTTTGGATTTAGATAATCAGTTCTAGCTATTAACATTGGAATCATCTTGCCCAATGGGTATGGCAATCCCCTTCAGAACCTGAACCACGGCAAGAGTGACAGGACAAGTCCAAGCTCAGGTACATGAAAAGAGAGCAGAGCAGGAGGAAGTCTGCAACACATACCGAGTGTCTGTGATGCCTCTTACTCACTTTGGTCAAACCACATCAATGCCAGAAGAAAAAATTGAGCGGAAAGTTGAAGATGGGGTGCAACCGGACTTGAGACCAAAGCAATTTGACTAGGATTTAAGAGAGCCAGCAGCAGGGAAGTACTACAATGATAGAGGTTGGAGACGTGCATTATATTATGTGACATTTTTTGTAGAAAGTTTGAAGGTTCAAGCACCAATTCCTCAGATTGGGCAATGCATGCCCTCTTACGTATTTTGTTAAGGTCAACTAATTGTTTGCACTCATATGTTTTCTCTAACTTAATAATTATTATTATGCCCTCTTAGCAGTACAACTAGGCGATGTTAGGTTTGATGGACTTAGTAAACAAAGAGGTCGAGGTGCAAGTACTACTTATTGTTTGTGTTGTAGGGTAACTTGAACATGGTAGGTTTGAGAGAACTAAGATTGCAGTTAAGTAAGTTATGGGAAAACAATCAGAACTTTTAATGCTGTTTTGGTGCATAGAAAAGCAGGGTTGAAGACAATATTCTAGTGTGGGTTATGAGAAAATGTTTCGAGATTGCAATGTATATGATAAAAGTGGAAGCTGTAGTAGAACATAATGGACAGACAGACCTGGTGGTGATGTTATCAATCAAACAATAATCTTAGAACTACAGACTATGAACCAAAAACAATCAGCGATTTTGCTGAACCACATTACCTTTCACTTTCTGTTCATAAGCAGGGCGGTCACGCATCATCAGTGCTGCAGCCTCCCCATTTAATGGATCAGAAGGATTCGGATACAGCAAAAGCTGTGGAAGGAACACTTCAAAAACATTTACTAGATCTGCATAAAAGAAAATGTGGAGAAAAGACGAAGCTCAGGTTAGCTGCTTCAATAGGAAGTAAATGATCATAATGACACTGAAATGCAAGGGACTATCTCACCAAACATTGGGCTCCATGTCTGGTTTATGACATCCAAACAGACAGAACCAGACCTGCATTGTCATCACATCAAACAAGAGTAGGTCAAAGGATAGCATTGTCATCACAGCAAACAAGAGTAGGTCACGGGATGGTAAATCCCAGGAGCTCCAATTGAGGTCAGGGGATGCTAAATCACACGAGCTCCAATTGCAATGAAGGAAATAGTTCAAGACCATGGTACTCACATCTCATCAACATTCGGGTGATAAATCTTGTTGATGAAGCCAATGGATGGTGATTTGTAAGGGTAGGCATCAGGCAACTCTACCCTAACCTTCCAGACGCCGCCTTGATAGATACCTACCAAATAGAGCACAAATTCATTAGACAACATCGCTTCTCTTATCAGAGTAGCCTACTAAAAAATTACTGTAACGAGAGGATGCTTCAGGTCAACTGAGCAACTGAGCCATCCACACACAGCATAAAGTTAAATCAGCCTAGGTATTGCCCCTAAGCGATTAACATGGACAACTCGCAGCTTTTTCCTCATTCTCGGTTCAAGGAACTACATCTAGATCAGAAACAGGAACGTCGATCGCCAGCCAGGAGGCAGGCAAAGGAAAAGGAAGGATTTTGCGCGACAAGGTTCGTACTTTCGGCCGGCCCCTTGAATTCGACGAAGAATTCCTGCATCCCGTCGTTCACCATCTCTACCTTGTAGTCGCCCATCATCCTGCGGCACCAAGAAACGAAGAACGCCCCCAAGAAACGCCAGATCAAAAAAAAAATCAAGGCAAAATTGAAAGGCGAACCTAGAGGTCCAAGATCCTTACAGCTTCATGAGGTCCATCTCGCGGCGCTTGCTCGGGGACGACATCTCTGAAAGAGGCGGAGGGGAACCAGAGCAGCAGCAGGACGCCCTCCCCTCCTCTCCTCCTCGCCCTCTGGACTCCGGAGACGCGGTCTTTGCCTTCGGGATAAGAGGGGAAAGGGATTGCGCCGCCTTGTGACGGTGCCGTCCGCGTCGCCGTACGTCCTCCCCCCACTGCACCAGATTTATTTTATTCTTCGGCCGCCGGGCCGAGATGGGGAGAGAAGGCTGCGGAGGGCGAGCGTGCTAGACAAGGGGATGCGGGGAGGAAAGGGACAAAGCGAAGCAAAAGAGAAACAAGAGAGGGGATTAGGGACGCAATCTAATCAAGCAAATGGTTTCCGGGTGACGCAGAGCACGGCGGCTAATCTCAATCCCCTCCTAATCACGCCTTCTTCACCGCGACCCAATCACGGTTTTTTTTCCTTTGAATAACTGCCTCTTTTTTCTTTTGCTCTGGATTTTTTTTTTGTTGAGCAATCTTTTGCTCTGGAATTGTGCTGCCTGTGTGAGGAGGAGGAGAAGGGAAAGGGATGGAGATGGAGGGTTTGTTTAAGGGGATGGAGGCGGTGAGGGTGAGATCTGGCGCCGGTTAATTTGCCTCTGCTATCTTCTCGTGGTTTCTGTGTGGGGGCTTGGACTGCTTCGGCCTTTGGCGGCCGGTGACAGAGGCGTGTGCTGGCAACTTTTCCCGGCTCCTGACGCGAGCGCGTGGCACCCCAGTAATGGACGCGCCTCGTCACCGAGTACATGTGCTCGCCCGCTAGCGGCACTGCAAGTGCATCTTCGCTCTTCATCAGATGATAAATGTGCCAACTGCCGGAGCCGGATGAATTTGTACTTGTAATCTTTCAAAAAGAACTGTTTACATGTTTATCTTCTGGGAATGTGGAAATTTTAGAGGAACTCTTCGGGATAACTTCAGTTCATGTACAGCGAGAGAAAACAAATGCCGACGCTCCTCGCAGAGTGCAAATTCGATATACTTTCTTCTTTTCAAATTTATTTTATTTTTTCTAGATATATAGTGCTTACTTACGTATTTAGACATTACATAGATATATAGAAACATTATGTATCTTAAAAGTCCAAGATAAATTGTAATTTAGAGTGAAAAATGTTCTTTTATTGTAACAAAAATTATTTAGTCGTTCCACAAAATTGAAATGAAAGTTTTCAAATAAACATATAGGGAAAAGAATCTTCTAGCCATTTATTAGAAAATATAGAGAATAAATAAGATCTTCACATAAGAAAAAAAAGATCTTCACCCAAAAGTAGAGGTGGGACTTAGACCATGTCATATATGTGCCGCCCGAAACATGATATTTTAGCATGGCACAATACGATAAATTTTAAACCATGCCATGTCCAGGATCTCGGCATGATGGGTAGCACAACATGAAAATGGTCCATCGATACTAAGGCCAATTTTCATCCATTTTTTTTGTTTTGCTTTATCGTACAAGCTCAATTAACTACTATCATGCAAGGAAATCAGAAAAAATATCTTTAATATACAAAGTCGTGGCAACTATTACTTGTAAAATAACGAAATATGTTGCATTTCATATGGTGCAGACAACTCTTAACGCTGACCAACAATATCTATATAGAAATGTTTATTTTCTCTATATTAATTTTTAAAGTTTTTGTACCATATGAAGCACTATCATACGTCTGCAGATGAGTGGTCGGAGAGCCGTATTTATGTTTGAGTTGGCACAGTACGAACACAAGCCGTCATGCCATGGGCTGTGGTCTAGACAAAAGCTTGTCGTGCCGTGCCGGTATAGCCCAAAGTGCTGAGTGTGCCTAAAACTCTAGGCATGAAGCAACCACGGCACGCAAGGGCCATGCCATGTCCAAGTCATACTTCTACCGAGAAGCACACAAGAGATAACATTAAATTTTGGGTGGACAGCTGTTTCCTTATTTTCACAAAGGAGTGGTGCCACTTTACAATCTCATTCTATTTGCTTGTATTAAGTTTCAAAATATTTACAAAGATAGGCGTTATTAGGATCACTGAAATTGGACAGACTTGATTAGGCCTTCTCAAACTGCCTCTTTACTTGGAAGAAATATTGTGAAAGGGGTGGTAATGTTAGATGAAACTACACATGAACTTCACAGGAAGAAATTGATTGGTATATTTGAAACTTGACTTTAAGAAGGCAAATGATAAAGTAAAATGACCCTTCTTAAAATAGACTTTAGAGTGAAAGATTTCTTTGATACATGGTATTATTGGGTAAAAACATTTGTATCAAAAGAAGGTGTAGGGGTAAAAGTGAATAATGATATAGACCAGTATTTTCAAACAAAAAGGGATTAAGACAAATATATCCACTATCGCCTATCCTTTTTTATCTAGTAGAAGATATGCTAGTTGTCATAATCTCAACTCAAGAGCAGAAGATAAGGGACAAATTAAGGTTATGGTACTTTGTCTAATTGACAATGGTCTTTCCATCTTATAATATGTAGATGATACTATTCTTGTTATGCAGCATAATCTTGGACAAGCTAAAAATATGGAGCTATTACTTTGAGCTTTCGAGCAATTATCATGACTGAAGATAAAACTTCCATAAAAATTAAATATTCTATTACTGAGATGCAAAAGACTATCGACAATTGTTGAGATGTGATATGGGAAAATACCCATTCATAAATTTAGGAACCCTAAAGGACCACAGAAAAATAAATAAAGACCGGAGGATAATCCAGGATAAGATTGAAAAGAAATTAAGCATGATCGAAAGGGCAAACATCTATATTATGGAGGGATGCAAGTACTCATTAATTTGGTCCTAAGTAGTATTTTCTTGTTTTATGCTATTATTTTTTGAAGTGCCACTAAAAGTTCTAAGAACTATTATAGGTCGAGGTTCTTTTGGTAAAAAGATGACCACAAAAAAAATACAAACTCGCTAGATGGAATATACATTTTGGGCGAAAGATTAGGGTTTAGGAATTTTATACCTTGATATATAAAACATATGCTTACTCAGCAAATAGCTTTTTTAAATTATTGGACGAGGATGGTCTATGGTAACAAGTATTACACAGCAAATAATTATATAATAAGACTCTTGCTTAAGTGGAAAGGAAATCTAGTGATTCATAATTCTAGTCTTAATGAGTGTTAAAGATCAATTTATAACTCTAGAAAAGTCTAGATTATTACAAAATGGCACCCCAATTATGTTTTGGGAGTACAAATGGAAAGAAAATAGTACTATAAGAGAATAATATCCTAACTTATATAATATTGTTAGGAGGAAGCATGGCACTATATCCACCATGCTTAGCACTAGTCCTCCAAACATTTCAAGCTCTAGGAGGAGAAAAATTTATTGTCTAGCATGAATTGGTAATAAAGATTGTCGATATCTATTTATACTATAAGGATCTAGTTAAATTGAAAATAATTTGCACCTACAAAATCCACATCCATCCCTCACACAGGTCCCATGTGCTAGATCAAATGGTGGGGCCGGTGGTGGAAAGTTTTTTTTTGGGGGTGGGAGGCAAAAAAACAACTAGTACCAGGGACTTTTCACCCCTTTGGACGCTACTTTTTTCACCATGATTTTTTTACCCACCTGAGGCCTCCTTTTATTACATTTTCTCTACGTTGATATGGCAAATAATATATATTACTTTTGGTTTGATTCCCCCAAATAATGCTTGTCATTTGTTTTGTTCATTGCTAGACGACAATGATCATGAACTTAGGAAAATTATTATTATTGGAGTTGGCGTGAGGTGTTGAGCCATATGTTTAAGCCATAATGATATGATTTTGTGCAAAACACCTGTTTTTCTCCTATTCAGGCGATCTATGAGTACATAGTAGATTAGAATGTGGTCTTCGCTAAAAAAAAGATGAAGGTTGCACATTCTTGCAAGATGTATACTAATGTTTGGGGGACGTTGTAGGATCTAGGATACCGACTAGAGGGGGGATTGATAGGTGATTTTAAACTAAAAACCCAACACTAGAGAAATTTCTAGTTACTCTAAGCCTATGTTGAAGGTTTGCAACCTAGGATGACAAGATATAATTCAATCTCTAGAATTAAATTGCTCAAAGTATTTTGCTTGAAAAGAAATGAGCAAGAAAGTAACCGAGCACAAGAGAAAAATTTATCCCATGGTATCGATGACTTGTCGGTCACCCCTAATCCATGTTGAGGTGGATTCAATGTTCAACCACTCCTCTATCAAGACTCCGCTTGATGTATGAGCTGGCTAGAATCAATGAACCTGTCCAAACCTCAATTCCATTAGAGTTGTTCTTCACGGCCCCGGCGAGGTGAAAACAAGACCTCTCACACCAATCTTCCACGGCAACTGCACAATCTTCTTGAAGTGCTCAATGAAATCACGAGCTCCAAACCGTCTGGAAGGCGGCAAGCTACAAGAGTAACAAATAACCCCTCGCTTGATGATCCCTTAGCGCCACAATGATCAAATCCTTAATGCAATGCACTAGATGCTCTCAATCTCACAAGAATGCAACCTCAAAGCAAAGTGAGTGAGAGAGGAAGAGCTCGAATATAGCAAGGAATCCTTTCAAAGTGCCAAGAGACTCCCCCAACCGCGGGGGTGAAGTATATATAGCCTCTCTCCTCGGAACTAGCCATTATCTTCAAAACGGTCAAAAACACGGGCCTCACGGACTGTCCGACCTCTCTCACAGACTGTCTGAGTTTGAAGTCAAACGTTAAACGAAGTCAAACGTGTCTTAGAGTTAGCCATTGGGGCTTGACGGACTATCCGTCCAGCCAACATGGACTGCCCGTGATTCACCACGGACCGTCCGATAGGCATGGACGGACTGTCTGACCCCTAGAATGCCAGAAACCATCTCTGTCTAAATTTAGTTGAATTTATACGGACTAACGGACTTTCTGACAGTTAGCTCATCAACACCTTTAGTTCGCGCAGATTTGACAGAGTTGGTCCTTTCCACATTACATAGGTCACGGACTGTCCGAGCTCATGCTACGGACTGTCGGACCCAAGTTCCAAACTTGCTTTCCCAAAGTTTTTGAACAAACTTTTTCACAACCTTTTCAATCACCACTCATCTAAATGCAAACCATGCAAGTCATTGATCAAAGTGGCACTATAGAAACGTCAAGCCAACGACGTTGATCCGTCTTGATAGTACGGCTATCTAACCTATCAATCCGGTCATATTTCATCCTCTAATCACCTCATGACCGGTTAAGTGAAATCCCTGTCGTATACCTTTGCCTTGAGCTTTCCTTGATGTAAATCGTCCACTCTTTTTCCACATCAACATATGAAGCTCACATCAACCCCGGTACTAACCTATTGTTATATTCTCAATGAAATTGTTAGTCCACAACGATTGTCATTAATTACCAAAACACAAATTAGGGGCCTAGATGCCTTCAAACGTTAACTATTGACATCTTTGCCAAGAATGGTTGAAGATTTAATAATAGATTGAGCTTTTATCACTTTACTTTTTTATCCTTGATATTTCAATTGGTGTGAGTTTCATCCTATGTGATAAACGAGGTTGTTGGCGGTCGTTATGGACCAATTTCCGACCTCCAACCGAGTATAAAATAAACACAAAGAAGCACACACCTTAGCTATAGGGTTTATTTTTGATCATTTCCACAAGTTTTGTGTTTATTCGATTCCAGGAGGCACATGACCAAAGTTGAGGCAAATAGCACATGGAGTAATGAGTTTGGCCGAATCCCGATATTTGACCGAACTCCATCCTTGAACCCGGTACATGCCACGACACGAAGACATGAAACTCAGCGGAACCCCGGGCTTGGATGGGCTGCTATGGCTGCCATCGACACAAACCCAGAGAACCGGAGGCCCGAATCCAACCCGACGGTGCCTGCTAGTCCACCGGAGGCCTCCAACTCAGCCCATACCAAAGTGTCGACCTACAAACCACCTCAGGAGTTGGACCAGCACGTGATGGAAGTAGAGGCAGTGCAGCAGTGGGCCAGGCCCAATTCGGACGAAGGCCAGTCATTCAACCGAATCCAAGAACTGCCTCAAAACCGACCCTGAGCACAGATCCAGGCCGTAGGACTCAAGGTCGGTGCACGTGGCAGTTCGGCCGAACTCCCTGGTTCGGCCGAACCAAGGAATTCGGCCGAATAGCCCGAGCTGCCACTCTGCCTCCCACCGGCCTTGGCCACTATAAATTGAGGGCTCCTTCACCTGCATGAACACACACAAGAAGAGAAGTGTCCACTAGCGAAGCGCTGCCACTCTTATACTTAGAAAATAGGGAGAGGGGAGAGGTGAGCGTGTCGGAGATGAGCCGGAGTGTCGGCCCCTCTTCTCCACATGTACCTCTACGGATGCGGCTCTGCTTCGAGTAACATCTGGGTCATGTCTGTTAACTCTTGTATCACTCCCTGATTAATTGAGCATCAGTTCTACTTTTATATGCTTGTTCGTTCCTCGTTCACTACTTAGTTGATTGGTATAATTGTATACTGGTTGCTTAGCTCGGGTGCCTATCTTTATTATACGGGGTAGGTACTAGCCGACTAGTGTAAGCGCGATGCTTAGACTTGAGGTTAGCTTGGATTGTCCCTAAGTTTGCACGGAGGTGGTAGTCGTTAGGTAGTGACAGCCCTATACGGCCTTCGTAATCCATCACACCTGGCACGGCCTGCAGGATCCCCAAACGTGCAGGGTTGGTGATACCCCTTCTCATCCCTTTCTGTGTATCGCCGGTTCTGTGTCCCGACACAAGCATCTATCTGTAGTACTTGGCTAGTTAGTTAATCAAGGGAGATACAGGTTCTAGACCCGTACATTCTCTACCCTCCTATCGCTTCTCTCCCTTCTTCTCTGTGTCATCCACTTCACCATATCATCCTTGGACAACTTAGTTTAGATTCGGTTCACTTCTCGTTCCCCGTGGAAATCGATACCTTGGAATACTCCCGGGTGAAAGCTACATTGGTATCCGTCCGCATGCGGATTTATCTGTACGCTGTAAGGAGTGCCAACAGAGGTCTAAGGCATAATGAAACTTTATTTGTCCTACTAGGAGAAGTACTGTACTTCATAATGAAATATCAAATGATGAACTCATCGACGTGGAGACTCTACCGCTCTTTCACTTGCTTGATAAAACTGAATTTCCCTTTATATCCCTTGATATCTATACTATAAAGACCCAAAATATTTCACGTTGTCAAACCGTTATAATTTTGCAAAAACCCCTAATTATTTTTTGAAATCAACCAATGGTCCTTTGTTACGTTGTAATTTTTTTTTAAAAAAACTCATAATTGTTTATCTAATCAACCCGCAATACCTCGTCTTCTCTCACCATCCCACAACACCACACCCAACCCTTCGTCTTCTCGTGTCGCTTGCAACCCCGTCATCGACCCATCGTCGTTCCGAGCACGACGCCTTGAAATGTTGAGCCTGTAGCATCCATGGCTCCCGCCAGTCTTCATTCACAATGTCCCTTTCACCAATAGCAATACACATGCATTAATCAACCCACCGGGATCCCGCACGCAAGAGGTAGTCGTCGGCGCCATCATGTGAAGGTTATCGTCGTCGTACCGTTGCACGATGGGAACAGGATTCGTGTATGCCACACGTACATCTATGCTAGTATCTAAAAAGATTTAACATTTTATTATCATGCGAGAGTCCAGGCCGCTCTTGACTATGAGCATGACTGTCATAACAGTTTCTAGACACTCTAAAGAGGTTGTACACTTTCATCATAAACCGTGTTTTACATCACTCCAAAGTAGCTAGCCTTAGAAGTTAAGTATCCACTACGAGGAATTTGCAAATATTCTCTAATAAGTGCAGCCTGCTAAGGTTTCACTGTCTGACGCGCATAAACCTCCCTAGTGGGTCAGGTATCTTAGCAAAGCATACTAACCAAGAGGACCGGTTATACAGCGACTCAGTGCCCCCTCTTGCCCTTCGGTAAGACATACACAAACTAGAGTCTCTAATTAGTCAGCCAAGGCCGGTGCCTATTAGCACTCATGGTTGTACGGTTTTTCTGGGTGGTCACTCCATGTTCCAATTAAAATAAGCATGACAATGTAAATAAGCAGGCAGAAAGATGGTTAGGGACACTTGCCTTTCTCCAATAGAAATACCACTACTTAGAGTCTTTAACTCTTGCTCTTTTATTCTTCAAAGCACTCGAGAACTGCATTCCTTTTTGTACTAGCAATCATTGAACAATCATACAAACATACAATTATACATGCAAATAAACAAGCACAACTTAGAATGGTACACCAATCAGAATAAAAAGCTTTAAAAAAGCGTCCTGACGATAAGACTTGATGCTATGGTAACGTGAACGCAAGAAACGCTGAAAACAGAGCTACGGTTGAAAAGATAAAGTATCGAAAGGATTTGGGTTATAAAACAACACAACTATATGCTTGATTGATTTTAATTATACAAAATCATATGTAAAGGTTATTTCCAAGAATGTTATTTGAATTTGTAAACCGAGGTCATACATAATCACATTTTACGTATAATTGTTTATGTATAAATTATATCAAATTAAATATTCACTTAAAATAAAACATGCGAGAGCATCTAATCGAATAACTTTACGAATCATGTATTGAAACAAATTTACATTAATATTAATCAATATTCACTTAAAATAAAACATGCGAGAGCATCTAATCGAATAACTTTACGAATCGTGTATTGAAACAAATTTACATTAATATTAATCAATATCAATATTGATAATTATAGTGAAAGGGCATCTAGTCTAGTGGTTAGAGCACATGAGTAGCACCAATCAGACCCAGGTTTGTCTCCCTGTGGGAGCGAATTAACTAGGTTTGGAATAAAAAAATATAAAAATATAGGTAGGGGCTTTCCCTGCTGACTTCGGTCGAAATATTGATAATTATTTATAAAAACTCAAAGTTAAACTCTAATTAGCTTTTAATTAGAAAGGGAATGGTCATAAATATTATTTAGATTAATAATAGTTTATGAAAAAACTGAGATAAAACTTAATTATATTTTATTAGAAAACTAATTGAATAGATATTAACCACATTAACATTAATATGAAAAACTAACAGGGGGTTTTCTGCAATACAAAGCTAATGCAATACGAACAGATTAAATCAGAGTTAAAATATAGAAACTATAGACTAAACAAGATTTTCAGCATCTAAACTAACAGGGTTTTTTTTGCAAAAGAGTACAGACTAAACGAATATGATAGAAAATTTCAACATTCGCTGAGGATCTTATTAAAAAAGCTTGAGGCCAAAAACGACGAAAGGCTCAGGGCGATGATGAGACAAGCAATGGGCACTGACAGAAGATATGGTGGTAAAAAACTACCTTAGGGAATCCCAATTTATGGTGTGCCTTGTTCAAATGAGAGGTGGTTTGTATATATCGGAAGAAAAACCTCTCACCTGCATTCATTAGCAATATACGACTTATAGATAGTTTACCCCGTTCCAATGCTATTGGGCTTTAAAGATAACTCATAGTACTAGTGGGTTTTAAAATTTGGCCCAACAAAGTGCGGTAACCCTATATAACTTTCGGAAGTTTTTTTACCTATATAACTTCTGGTGTTTGAGATTCGCACACGCAGTCTCATCGGTTGGATGTCCCTCTGTATTCTTAACTCTACATCCATTCGTTTGTGCTTCCGCCGCCGCTTCCTCCGCACACCGTCGTTGCTGTCGTTCCCCATGTGTGTCGCCATGGCCCGCGAGCACCGTCACAACTTGTGACTCGTCTAGGCTGCTCCACCATTGCTGCTGCTACCTCCGCCATTGCTAACGCTATCCATCACTGCTATTACCGCATGCCAACTCTGCTATTCCCACCACCACGCATCGCTACTATTCTCGTATGTCAACTCCATTGTTGTAGTTGCCACGCCCTACCACTGAAGAAGGCAATGAAACAATCCATAAATTATCTATTTCTGAAATGTTGATTCTTCTTTTGGGAAATGTTGATATATTCTTTCAAAATGTTGAAATAAGCAATGAAGAATGCTGAATCTATTTTTTAAATGTTGATCCATGTTTTACGAAATGTTGAATTTCTTATTTTTTTGGTAGAAAAAGCTAAAACAACCTGTAATACAGAGCGAAGGGACAATATTCCAACTCAAAGTTTTGGTGTTCTTTTCATACACTAAGTTTTTCCATGCTTATGTTTGCTTTAATCCTACTATAAAGTGTTAGGTTGATCTCTCAGCCCACACGGCCCAAAGGCCGTGGGCCTTGATCCGCGCCCTGATCGGGGGTGCCCAACCCAACCCATGGTTGGTGGGTCCCTGTCACCCTGCGCTATAAAGAGAGGTGGGGGCCGCCGGCTCTACTTACGAGGTTGAACTCGAGCCGCCGGACCCACCCGACAAACCAATCTGATCTAGGGTTAGCGCAGCCAGTGACGGGAAGACCCGCCACCGCTGCCACGACGTCCACGCCGCCATCTGCCGCCTTTCCAGGCCAAAGCCGGTGGCGACCAGAGGGCCGACGGGATCTACGACCGCGACCGTCGACACCGGCACTGCGCGTCGCTGCCTTGCGCAGACCGTCACCGACCGAACCTGAGATGGCTTCCTCCGCCGGAGGCGAAGGTATAACCTACACATTGTTCATCTTGTTCTTGTCATAGTTCATCATATTTTATTATCAAGATTCAAGTGTACCCTTCTAGATCTGTGACTAGTGATTCGTTATTTCTAACATAAAGATCCAAAACGTTTAACAACCGATGGACCCACCAGTCGTTGAAACATTACCCTTTTAGCGACCCCAGCTATCAGACTTTTTTTTTGTCAAACCCTCCGTCTCCCTCGTCCGTCTCTGTAGTCTGGCATCATTGAGTTCACAACCAACATGATCTCCGAACAAATATATGTTATGTAGTCTTATTTTCTATTAAACCGTATGTTGCACGTACGTTCTTACTAGTTTTTTTTAACATTCATTAAATGGATGTGACAATAAACATCTTTCTAGGATATCGAATCGATGAAGAGGATACATGTTGTTGTTTGAAGCAATATCTTTATTGACACCTCTAATTTTAAGGAGTGTAAAGATTAACAAAGTGACTACAAGTGTCTCTCTATTAGTAGACATGTTGTCAGCCATAAAAAACAATTAACCAAAAATACAAAGTATATCTACTGAGTTGGTGACTTCAAATCAGGTGAGCAGGTTTTACAATAACCTATCCCCTCTTCAAGGGCAAAGTACGTTTTATGTAATAATAGAAAGTAATGTTGATCATGGAGGACTATATATATTCTACTTGCAGAATTATTGCTTTTCAGTTCCATATTTTTCTTTTTAAAAAAGTAAACAAACTATGCGTTTTGAGAATTTTTGCTAAATGGGAGGAGGGCACGTGTAACACCCTGCCCTCCACGAGCCGCCCCGCACAGCCCTTCCGAGGGGCGTGCACGCGTACACATAGCACCCTGCTTACACTTTCGTCCTCGCTTCGTGTAAAAGGGTTAACCCGAAGGTGCTATGGCTGGAAGACAAGGGCTTATAAGTTGCCTCCACCCTTGCTAAACTAGCAAGGTGGCACTAAACACGTGCATCCTGCACTCATGGGCCACTACTGGGCCATACAAACTGGGCCAGGTGTGACATACACCCCCCCTCAAAGAACCCGACGTCCTCGTCGGCACAACTCACCAACACGGGCAAATGTCCAGGAACGTTTCCCCTTATGCCCTACCCGGGCCACACGCGCCATGCGCCCTATGCCCGCACACTGACTCGTACGCGCAACCGCGAGGGTCGGCTCTGATACCATTTGTAACACCCTGCCCTCCACGAGCCGCCCCGCACAGCCCTTCCGAGGGGCGTGCATGCGTACACATAGCACCCTGCTTACACTTTCGTCCTCGCTTCGTGTAAAAGGGTTAACCTGAAGGTGCTATGGCTGGAAGACAAGGGCTTATAAGTTGCCTCCACCCTTGCTAAACTAGCAAGGTGGCACTAAACACGTGCATCCCGCACTCATGGGCCACTACTGGACCATACAAACTGGGCCAGGTGTGACAGCACGCACCCAAGCTCATCCTTAAGTCTGAACCAAGTGTGAGCAACCACCCCAGCCACCAACCGGCCACTATCATATATTCTAAAGAAGGGATTTCATTTTGTCTTGCTCTTCCAGTACTATTCCACGTAATTACGGAGTAGAGATCAATTGATAATTGTTATTAGAGGATGTATAAATACAATTACATATCTTTCAACCAATCAACCTCTCACGACATCTGGATGAACAAAAAGAAAACGATAGTTTGGTGCAATAAAAAAACGGCAGCAACTACAATGCCCACAGGATCGGAAGACGCCTGTGTGCCGTATACCTGCTCAGAGAAGGCAGAGGATGGCAAGTCCCTTTCAGCAACAAAGGCCTCGTCCAGATTCAGTTTTTCCACGGGGTATGACAGAATTGAATGGATACACTTATGAACCGGCGGCCGTGTTCAGGCCTGGAGACGTTTCTACACCAAGGGTCTTGCCTGAACTGGGGGGTTACCAAATCAGTGCCATGCCCCTCCCACAAATATGCGAACAACAAACCACGCGAACGTATCACGTTCTGAGAGGGAGTAACTGAGGAACAATAATGTACCATCATTCACAAATCACAACAACCATATCGACATGAACTTAATGCTGCATGTTCTAAAAAGAATAGCATGTCAAGCAATTTAACCATCCGCATTCATCCAAGAAACAACGGTAAATTAAAGTACCTTCTTCATGATATCCTAAATGTCAACATTAAGATTCAGACCAACAAAGGGGCTATAACAAACCATACAATAGTCACGATAAGGAAATTCAGTCTCATTGAGATGCAACGACAGAAGTCTACCATCTTGAACTACCAATTTGGTGACTACAAACCAATACCCTTCATTTCAGTTCGATAGGAAGCAGCTGACCTGAAGAGCTACTAATACACGATAGGCAGTGAACGCCTATCAAGAATCAGACAGAGCCTAAGAGCTTTTCTGGTTCCTGGAAGAAGAAGCAGACCTGATCCTACTCTTACCATCGCCTTGAAGAGAGCCTAGGAAGCCAGGCTCTATGGAATCGTCATCACTATCAGCATTCAGAGCGAGGTGATTCTGGTAGGCCCGTCGCCGGACCTGGAAAACGTTGTGGTAATAGCTTACGAGGCTTTTGCTGTCTTTGGAGAACCCAGCACGCAGTTGGCCCCAGAAATTGTACCTAGATGCAGGCAGGTTGTCCTGGATAATGTTGTTGAATTTCCTCTCTTGACGATTTGTCCATGTGAGTGCCGCATCCTCACCGGTTTGATCAAACCCCATTTCGCAAAATGCTGAGGCAAGCTCGCGCTTCAGTTCATCTTTTTTCTCTGCCACATGAAACCTGATACAATCAATGGAACCTGGGAATTGACAGTTGCAATCATCTTGCCTCCCCTTGCCAATGGAACCAGCATGAAGGGCTTCATTACTTTCTGGAAACACAATAGGTTCTCCAAGAAACTTCAATGCGCGTCGGTCATGCTGACGTGATGGAGGCTTCCCAGTCCATTCTGGAATTTCTGCTTGGCCATGACGCCCACGAGGACGAATTGGTGAAGCAAATAACCTGTCAATGCTCCTTAGTGCTCCCTCATTTGAATGTCCACTCTGCATGAACAATCAATAATATGTTACTGCTTTATATTTTCGTAGTATATCACTAGCTACATCATTAACACAAATTGTCACTTATGTAAACAACAATGAGATTACTGAAAAATAAAGATAATTCAGCACGAACAATACACCAATATCAATGTTTTAAACAGTGTAGCCAAAGCAAAGTGTTGAATCATTTTATTATACCGATCTGAAAAAGTGTATCTGAATGAACAAGCTCAACTACGTTATTAACAAACAATACAAAGCCAATCAAAATTTATTTATGAATAGTGTAGAATTCAGAATTTGAAATGGCTAGAAAATCTAACAAATAGATTGTACCGTTGACAACACAATGTTTGCTATGGTGCCCGTAAAAGCAACTATATTTCTCTATCCTGTTTGAGGCCAACATGCTTGCATTTATACTAGTAAGCAATACCACTTTGATTCAAACCAGCAAAAGAAGTTTTTGCAATTCAAATAGATCATCTCTTGAAACATATTAGAAACCACACTCATGAACCTACCAAAACTGGCGACAGATTATTAACACAGTACAAGAAAAATGCTAATATGTCAACAAAAGTATGGGGACACCAGATTGTGTTTCTACTACTTTCTGGATCACTATAGATCACTACATGATTTTTGCATTGTTAACAAAAGTTACCATAGTTGCAATCTTGGACCTAGACTGCTAGAGCACTAACATGGATAATCAAGTGAGCATCGGTTACAATAAAAAAAATCTCGACAAGACGAAGAGATATCCCTCTGATTTTGTCTTAAAGAAGTTGGTACCAAGATTCAAACCCGGGCGGGCAACAAGAGTGTCATCGACCCCTGGAGTTCAACGGTCTAACCGTTACGCCGTGAGAACCTTTGGTAGCAGCGGTTACAATCAGTTTTTTGGAGTTGTGGAGTTCTATTTATTTATTCAGAAGACAAAGCATAGACCTGGAAAGACCTGTACTCTGGAGGGATCAATGGATCAAATTTCCTACAGAGAAACATGTTTGCATCTATTTTTGGCTTTTGATATATTTTGTTGTCTTTGTGAATTCTGTAGCTTTAGGAAGGTTAGCAACTCGAAACAAGCCTAAGTGCCCTAGCCTCAACCACAATTATGAAATGATGCTTTTCACAAAAAAAATGAAATGGCGCAATTGGCATATTCAGAAAACTAATTATATGAACCCATAATAAACTTTCTAAATTCATGTTAACTAATTTAAACCCTTTCAATTTTTGAACTCCTGATAGATACTAAAATTGGCATAACCTAAATTGTGATTGTGCGATGCACTATAACTGTAACATAATAGCTAGTAACCTTTACCAGTTATGGTTTCACTGTAGAGAGTTCAGAATAGTCACCATAATTATATGCATATATTTTACTTGTTTTACAAAATCTACACGCTACAACCTCACCAAGAACGCAGGCTGATGCAGTTGATGAATGGAGACGCTGGATATGGGGCGCCACAAACCAAAAATGTGGTACATGGGAAGTATACCCTCTTTGAGATGTTGATTGAGATAGGGGTTGTGAACCAATATTTTTTGGCATGATGAGTCAGGGTGAGTCATGTGATCATGACAATATGGCTCCACACCTATAAACTGGCATGGAGGAAGATCAGTAAAGGAGGACTTGGAGCATCAAAGTCAGAAGTGAGGTCTGTGGCCCATGAGCTCGGTAACAGAAATAGAAGAATCTGTACATCTTTGGGACATGATGCACTAAACTGTACTTAATGAAGACCAAGACAATATAGCTTCGAGATGGACAGCAGATGGGGAGTACTCTGCGAAATGCATACCTGACACAGTTCCATGGCTATTATGCTATGCATCCTTCAATTGCATGTCAATATGGAAGGCTCAAGTGGAGGGCAATCAAATTTTTTTACCTGGTTACTAGTGCCATCCAAGATATTGACTGCATATAAGCTATGGCAAGGTAATGGCCATGTTGATCCAAATTGTAACCTATGCGATAAAACAACAAAAACTGCCATGCATGCATCTTTGTTTGTAGTGCCCTTTTGTGCTAGAGGTTTGGGAATCTTTGTTTGTAGTGCCCTTTTGTGCTAGAGGTTTGGGAGCAGGTCACAGCATGGACAGATAACTCGATCAGAGTCCCAACAATAGTACGTAGTTGAAGATTGGTGGACAACAGAACTCAGAGCTCTGCCAAAGCAAACAAGAACACTGATGGCAGCCCTTATGATGTACACAACATGGAACTTATGGAAGGAATGCAACTGAAGAATTTTTAGAGGGTAAGATGGAGCAGCTGACACGTTGTTGCCATGATCAAGAAAGAAGTTGCCCTGTGTAGGCAGTCTTGTGGGAGTCCAATTGTAGTTTAATCAATGAGTAGTCACATCAGAACTCGATTTATCCGTTATTTATGTAACCACAACTTTGTAAGACATTGCATGCTTCATCTTCTTAAATGATACACCACTGCCCCTGCTCTTTTTGTTAAAAGAAACAATCTAAGTATGGCTCCACCCATAGTCACAATGTTCCCAATCGATGTTGACAAGGAAAATGGTATATAAGATACTTACGAAAAAATTTACAAGGTGGGGACAAGATTGTTCCTTTGTTGTCCTAATGAGAACGATGTTACCAAGACAAGGAATGCGAGATCAGCCCCATTCCTTATGACTATGGTTCAACCTAGTTGCCCTGGGTATATTAGACCTTAAATTATACCTATCACATGGACCATAAGACACAACCACCACCCTTACCTTTTTTTAGTATCAAGAGACTAGATTTCTCATTAAAGTTGAAGGAGATAACAAAGGTACTCCTGGCAATGGAAGATTCCATGGTAAGGGAAAGCCTTGATCAGTCAACTCACCTCAAAAACAACAAAACAAAAATCCCAAGAACTAATCCAAAATCATCTACTAAATTGACACATTCTAGCTCTACTGAGAAAAATTGACAAGACAACGGCATGCATTGAGCGCAAACATGATAACTCGAGCAAGAAACATGAAATTAAGTGCAAATGAATGGCAAGGGGTAAAACCATGAGCCAGTTGCATATAGAAACCATTTGCAAGCAAGACGACCAGCTTTGTGATGACAACTAAGCAACTATAGGTTGTTTCATATAATAATGCATTCATTGAAGTACTAGCTTACGAACTTGTTGGGAGTTACATTGGTTAGAGTAGTGAACTGCACGGGTCAATGAAACCCCCTTTCCAATCCGCGTTCAAAGCTTGGCACCGCTTCTTAAGGCAGAGCCTGGGAGGTGTCTCTCCCCTGAGGGTAAGTTTTTTTTTCATTAAATTCCCAATAGTCAAATAGTCAAAATTTAAAGTTACAACATCTTTGATCTTACATTGAGATGACTATTTGAATCTAGAGAACTCCTGGGCATGAGTATACCTAGGCACATCTGCTTGAACATTGCTGGTGATGCCGCCAAACCTTGTCACATCCAATATGTTGGCCATTGCACTCAGTGTCTTTGGTAAGCTTTCATGCTTGCGGATTCCTCGTTGAATGGAGATTCCAGAGGCCAAGCATTGCTAGACTTCATATTAGTTGGCAAGAGAAGTTCATCATGTTTTTGCTACTCATTATTCACTGTTGGATTCGTCACTGGAGTAAGTAACAGTAATGGCACCATCCACTTGGCGTTATTCTAGCACTTTAATGCTCCAACATGGAAAACATTATCTATCCTGGAAATATGAGCTAGCAAACATCTAGAATGTTAGCCATCACCTCAAATAGACCATTATAATAGGGTGAGATCGTCCTTTGCGTTTAATAGGAGTGGGGCAGTTAAGGAGGCACAACCGCACACATTTTTTTCTCTCGAATATGTAGGAGAGCTACATATCTTTGTATTGATAGAGAAGAAAAATGGTCCCTTACAAACATCGCCACTTCACTTTGGACGGATCCATGAGGGGCTGTAAAAACACCATATAGACACTAATCGATACTATAAGGCAAGCTAAGGTGAGGTCTGACCAACATGATCAAACACTAACCCAACTCTACTGATGTTCCCAACCGTACCCTAGCACACGAAGATCCAGCGCACCAGCTGAGACACCAGAGGTGGTGCTCGTCTTTAAAGGCCCTGAGCAGAATTAGGCATACAGTGATTGTTGACCTCAAACACACATGAGTTGTGGTGCCTCCAGATCAACAAAGCTCCTATCATGATCATTGAATTTAGGGCTTTCCATTTTTCTCTTTTTCCACCTTCTCGACCACCTCATGCCACCAATCAGGAAATGACAGCTGGTGTCACCCAGGTACACATTGTTGCATGTCCAGAGGTTGAAGCACTTTGAACCAAAATTCTCGGACAAACATGCATGATGTGAGAAGGTGTTGAGTGTTCTTGTTGGCTTAATCACAAAGTGGGAACTTACTAGGGTGTGCTAGTCCACGCTTGGCAGGTCTGTCCGCCGTCCAGCATGGCAACATCTATTGCTAACAACCAACCAGAGAAATACCTTGCATTTCGCCGGTGCCCATAATTTCCAAATTCTATGCCATATCTTGAAAAAAAAGGTCTTTCCAATGAAGAAAGCTTTCTTGGTGGATCTAGATCAAACTGAACTAACCTGAGCTCTCAAGCCTCCAAATGTGATAATCCTCATTCTGAGAAAGAGTCACGTCTTGTGGTACATATCCCAGAGTTGAATTTTTGTTTTTCAAAACAAAACAATCATAGAGAGACCACCTTGAATGTCATTGGTCCAACAATGATTTTCTAGTGCTTCCACTGTCGTGCGCTATTTACGAATACTAAGGGCTCATTTGGAACACGGGAAAACCAAAGGAAAAGTACAGGAACGTGGTTTCCTACGGAATGGAAACAAATCTGCCGTATGGAAAAAAGGAATCAGTCAAGACTTTCCTCTGGAATATTGTAGCCAGATGCCGATTTCACAGGAATCCAAAAATCCACTCCGTTCCCATGTTTTCTCTTCCGTTGCATTAGTCCGAGGCAATAGCTGCTGCATTTCATGGCGCGACGCCGCCTGATTTGACCATAGGCACACGAGTACACGACCATGTCCATCCGGGCGGTCTCCGTCCTTCCAAGCAACTCGCAGCTGCAGTCTCCCGAGCAACAATCGCCATGAATACCGGCAATCGTGTCGCCCTCGCAGGCAATAGCCTTTCTTTGCTTCGCAGCCACGTGGTCATGCCATCCGCAGCAACATCCTCACGCTCTGGTGCTTTTCTTGTGCATTGAATCAACACACCACATTAAGCTGATCTCAGACTATGGAGGCCGACAAGAATATGTATGCTTTTTTGAGGATGGTGAGGAAAAGGAAAATATGAGTGGACCTAGGTGAAGGGATAAGAATCCAAGACCACAAGGCAATTGCTTGAATACTGAAACGTTCTAAGCAGATAGATTAGTGACTACTTAATACTTTTCTATGCTCTTTCCATTCATGCGTTCCAAATACCAATCTCCACATATTCCTACGTTTTTACAATCCTCTGTTTTGCAATCACATTCCTTTCCTATTCTTGCGTTTATTGCCATTCCTATGTTTTGCATTCCTTTGTTCCAAACAGGGCCTAAAGGGTATAGTCTGCACAACTGATGGTGCGAGCTCAGATAAAGATCACCCTAGAAGCTATTTTTCTGTCCAAAAAGAGTATTGGTGCCATTACTAACATGGCACTGCATTGCAATAGAGAATATCTATTGAACATGAGGGTGTGCAGAAATATCTAGGCCTCTCCAAGGCCGATTCATGTCCATCTTCTTAAACCATAACCACCTTAGTTGTAGAGCCCAACTCATGATTTTGAGGTTCAGAATACACACTTTCTCCCGTGCAACCAAGCAGCACCCACCATTCACTTGCTCTCGATGTTGGATATATTCCAAATTCACATCCACGATATAGGTCAGGCTTGGGCCAGAGCGAAGCGGAGGCCCATTGTGCTGTGGTTTCTCTCAGGAGTGCACGGTTTAGTCCCACATTGGCAACGCAACCAAGCACAGGGACGTGAGCCGCCTATATATATGTAAGACCTATGTAGACGGTAGGGTAAGATAAGACAAGACAAGACAAGACAAGGCAAGACAGATTAGCCAAGTATCATCCCTACTTGTAAACTCTCCTCAATACTGATTGTCTTCCGTGGTTTTTTCCCGCAAGGGTTTTTTCCACGTTAAATCGTGTCTCGTGTTCGATCTTGTTTTATGCATTATTTGCTAACAAGTGGTATCAGAGCTTGGCACGAGATCACGTGAAAAAAAAATTAAGGCTTTGTTGGTTCCTCGTCGCGTGCCGCCGCTGGTGGTTTCCGTACTTCAGGCGATCCAGGTTATCTGCCCGTTTCCGTGTCATTCAACGGCGATCGACGTATCTGCGTCAGTCCAAGGCGGAGTTGTAGGCGGAATCGTTTTTTCGTTGTCATCGAGTTCGAGTCCGATCAGACTGCGGTTATGTGGTGAGTCAGGCGAAGGAATTATCTGTACTGCAGCACGCGAATCAAGGGGGAGCATAGCCACACGTGAAAGCTACCGGAAGGTTTTTAGAGTTCTTCGCTGGACGTACACAGGAAGTGTACACAAGGCTGCAGGTTATTGCTAGAGTTACACAGTAACGTTTCTAGATTATTTACTGCAGATTATTTTCTTCTGGTTATTTCTTTCACATGGCTTCTTTGAAATATGATTTACGGAGATATTGAGATTTTGAGGAGATGTTGGGATTACTATTTGATCACTTTGAGTTAATTCATTTTGATGTTTTGGCAACATCGTTCATGCCAGCCTAGTGGGTTTCTTTTACTCCAATGGAGTTGGTTAATTGAAAGTGAAGGTTTTGCTCCGAATTGAGTTCGAGGTGGAGGATTCTAAGCGCAACAGAGGGAGTTTTGTTTGACTAGATACTACAGTGTTTTGTATTGCGGAAGCAATACGTTTATTGCTGTCTTTGCTCCTGTTGAGGGATCTAGATCAAAGTTGCTGCATAGATACTACAATGTTTTGTACTGGCCTGCATTCAGTACATTTATTGTTCAAGGTGGAGACGTCCACTCATGACTGCACTACTGCAGGGTCTATTGCAGAAGTTTATACCGTTGGTTGCACATTTATTTCTACATCTGAACCGTGTTTGAATGAAGCAGTAATTGAGTTCTTCACTGGATATTTATACCACGGTTGATATTACGACATCGTTTGATGATTGAGCGTTATTACCATTTGCTTTCGAGGTCAGTTGCACAGACTCAGACTTTTGCTAGGATTATGAATTTGGTGAAGGCCCAGATTGTTCGTCTGCTTTGTTGATAGTTGTGTGTGTTTGAACCTATTGGTTATTTGCTCAAGTGTTGGGAGAATACTCAAGTGATCTTATTTGTCCGATGGACATTGGTATTCAAGATTTGAATATGGAGGTTTATTATTCGTCTACATGATGGAATTTGTCTCAAGGTGGAGTTTGTTGGATATGTTCCAAATTCACATCCACGATATAGGCCAGGCTTGGGCCAGAGCGAAGCGGAGGCCCATTGTGCTGTGGTTTCTCTCAGGAGTGCACAGTTTAGTCCCACATTGGCAACGCAACCAAGCACAGGGACGTGAGCCGCCTATATATATGTAAGACCTATGTAGACGATAGGGTAAGATAGACAAGACAAGACAAGGCAAGACAGATAAGCCCTGTATCATCCCTACTTGTAAACTCTCCTCAATAGTGATTGTCTTCCGTGGTTTTTTCCCGCAAGGATTTTTTCCACGTTAAATCGTGTCTCGTGTTCGATCTTGTTTTATGCATTATTCGCTAATACTCGACCTTTCACTAAAGAAAAGCTTGACACATTTTGTCAATTGAGCGGATGAAACACTTGGAGACGGTGATGGCAAGCACATAGATGGGAATGGCGGACAATACAAACTGCACCCAAGGAAGCCTGCCTGCCATTTTCATATAATTGGTGCTTTCCACCCTAGGAGTTTATCGCCAATTTTCTCAATCCAAGGCAGCAAGTCTGACTTCCTTAACTTCCTATTTGAAATAGGCAGCCCCAAGGAGGTACAGGGAAACTACATGGCATGGGTGCTTCCACCAATTTCTTTTCTACCTGTGCACATCTTATCGGTAATGATACAACTTTTCTGCAAATTGGTTTCAAGACCGGATGCTTCACCCAATTTGTATGCCTTGAAGGCACACTTGCATGCCTTGAAGGTATGGTAATGATTTTGATGGTCAGAGTAGTGATGTACGTGTAAACACCTAAGGTTGGAGAATGGATTCATGAATGATAGAAAGAAATCCATTACAATGCATTGATGTGACATCAGCATTAGGCATGTGCAACATATATGATACACAAAAGTACACAAGGTTTGCACATCACAGCCACAAAAGGCTCATCACGATTAAAGAGCCATGCATATGCGGTGTACCCAATGATGAAATGATTGTTTACATCTAAAAACAATAAGATAGGCATCACACCATGGTGAGCCTCAAATATTGTTATTATGCCTCCTCCTTTTATATGGAATGCCTCATTTATTTATACGAATAAAGTTAGGCACCTCTCCTTTTGGTTCGGAAAAAGGATGGAGTAAAGAAAAGTGATAACAATATAAGGAGGCAACATCATATTGCCCACGACATCCATGAGAGCTAGACAATGTGTTGAGTGTTGATGATGGTACTGTGGCAAGATCAATAGACAACGGCTCTCATTTGATGGTTTGCATTGGTGATTTGGTATCTATGCCAACATCGAACCTTATGTCCTTGAGGGCTCTAGAATCCTGCTCGGACAGGACCACTAATAGTGGTTTTCTAAATTAAGCTACTCCGTAGTTGGTACCCTCACTATAAATAGGTCACGGTGGATGTAGTGATTTGCTTAGTTGTTATGGTCTTAACTGGTATTAGTGCATAGATTATTGTAGTCTCGGACTCGCGGGAGCCTGGGAGGTTTAGGGACGAGAATTAGATAAGGTTTTGTAATGTAATAATTTTGAAGCCGTTCCAAATATGGAATAGGAGATAGCACAATGATCCTCACCCACAACGAGATGATGGCGTCATATATTTGTGATGGCGATGCCCACGCACAATGGTGGCCACGCACAATATATATGTCACTTATTGTTTAATAAATATAATTCTCCATTGGTACTGACCCATCTCGATTGGTGGGGGGGGGGGGGGGGGGGGCGGATCTAATGACCAAATGCTAGAATTGAATGAAAGGAAAATCCAATGAGCAAACACTATAATTGAACAAACCGAAATAAATAGACTCGTCTAGTATCTAGATCCAAACACAGTAATGAACACGAGCACAGAAATCATAGTATATCGATCTGTTGGCAACCAATAATGCATTCAGAAATCAAAACGGTGAAGCAACGAATTACCTGCCGCGAGGCAGACCCATTGCTGCAGTCAATGTTTGCAAACATCTTGCTCCGTAACAGATGCGCTATGTAGACGGGGTGGTCGGGGTCCTCCCTGATGACACCCGCTTCAGCTGGGCTCTTCGCCACAAGGCGTAAGCTGCTGAGCATCGCCTCCAGCTTCTCACCAGTGAGGAGCTTCTCCGCGAGCATCTGGTCCCGGAGCCCAACCGCGGTGGAGAAGTGGCCCTGGGGATCAAGACGAACCCTCGGTTCAGCTGGGCTCTTCGCCACCAGACGCACCCAGTTGAGCATCCCGACAAGTGGGGCCCTCTTCCTCTTCAGGTGCGCCAACCCAGCGGCGCTCTTCTTCTTCGGGTGCGCCGATCCAGTTCCCGTGGGGCCCTTGCTCGGCGACGGCAGGATGGCGGAGCCCAAGCGATGGCCGCCATTGCCGCTGCTCCCGGCGGCCTCGAGGTCCTTCCGTTGCTTATAGGAGGTCGGATACAGCATATCAAGGTACCTACGATACAGCACGTTGACCGCCTCGGCCGATCTGGCGTCGGGGTCAAGTCCGACAGCCTCGGCAACGGCCGCCCAGGACGCGACGGCGGCGAAACCGCCGCGGGAGCGGACGGCGAGGAACAGGCGGAGAAGCTCCACCGTGCGGCCATCCTCGAGCGGCGGCGGCGGCGGAATCGGGAGGTACTCCCTCGCCGCGGGGCCGACCACCTTGTCGTAGAAGGCCGTGACAACGGTGTCGAACAGGGAGGGCGCGCGCGTCCGTGAGCTCGGCCACCGCCATCTCCAGCTCCAGGCTGGAAAGGAATCCGCGAGCACGGAGATCACCAACGACGCTGAGCACGGTGACCAACGCATCGGACGGGACTTGGAGCCGCGGCGCCGCCGCCGCCGCCACGGCCGCCTCGGGCGCGCCCGGGCCTGGGCCTGAGGCGTTTGATTTTAACGCGGGCGCGGAGGAATCGGAATTCGAGGGAGGTGGCGGTGGTGGGGTTGGGGCAGGACTTCGAGCCATTTTTGCTTAGCCCCTTCGACTTGGAGAAAAAGATACTTCTACTTTTCCATGTCCAAAGTAGAGGAAGAATTTGGAGTAGGGTTTTGGAATTTGAATATTGGCTTTGTTGCTTTTAAGATGAGGATGAACTCTACTTCAGTACGAGTGTGTGAGTGACCAAACCCTAGATCTAGTAAGGAAGAAGCGAGGGAGGGAGAAGGAGGAGGAAGATAGGTGGAAAGGTAATTATCTTAAAGCGAGTAAAGATAAAGTTAGGGGTGTCATATGGGCTACATGGCCCAAATAGTAATGTCAAAATGCATTCTATGAGTTGGACTCAATAAAAACTGGGCCAAAATACTATAAAATTTCAAGTTAAAAATAATTAAGACTAGCTTGGACCATAATAAATTACCACCCTTGAGTCTAAGGCACTCTTTTTGTGTAACGGAGGCCCAATGATGGCCCATCTAAAATGTACTAAGTCTAGTTTGCAAGGTCCAATGGTCTTTTAATAAAAAAATTATATGTATCTGTACTGAACTCCACTAGTGTAAACGGCCACACCAATCTTTACCCGCAAAAAAAAAACAGTCACACCAATCCCTTTAGATAGACCTTAAGGGAGAGGAGGAAATCTTTGATTTATTTTCTCATTTGCTCTTCTTCTCCTAAAGTTCTT
Source organism: Echinochloa phyllopogon (assembly GCA_033239725.1). Taxonomy (NCBI): domain Eukaryota; kingdom Viridiplantae; phylum Streptophyta; class Magnoliopsida; order Poales; family Poaceae; genus Echinochloa; species Echinochloa phyllopogon. The sequence continues at coordinate 23,838,282 of BTCW01000018.1, read as the reverse complement.
TCTTTCTCTCTCACATATTTCTTGTTTGAGATTTCTAAGTCCCAACAAGGCCGGCCACCATGTTTCAAGCTCTTATAGATGAATCCCTAATGCCATAAAAAAAGAGATGAAGTACGAGTTATGAATCTTACTACTGCTTATTACTTGTTAAGTTCACACTATTTATTATGATTTTGTACCATCGAGTGTACACAGGTAAAGCAGACCCATAGCGGGCATCTAGTTGGGATCGAAGAAGCAAGTTAGGTGCCAAGCTGAGTTAATTAGTAACCATTGCCAGCATTACTTCATCCACTAGAACCAAAGGTTTTATATTCTACTCCAAATAAATTACTTTAATTGGTATCGTATCCGGTGTTTTCACGGGAAGAATTAAAGAAGCGCATCCTCTTCACCATTTTGCTTCGATCTTTGCGGAGGTGGCCATTTGAGCTGCTGCAACGTGCCAACGTCAACGAAAAACTGCCATATGAGCTGCTGCATCCGGGACCGAATCAAACAAATCTCCACGTACGTACAGCACGAGAAGCTGCCACACCTGAGACGACGATGATCAAAGCTGCTGGACGTGCGCTACGGCCCAAGGCAAGAGCGCGCTGGCCACAAGATCACTGAAGCCTGATGGATCGAGAAACGTGAAACGAGTAACATGTATGTTCACGGTACATTAGAGGTTTCAACATGGTGAAAATCGTAATGGCATTTATTAATTTCCAAAATAGGAACATCGTGAAACATGATACCATATCACCAACCCCGCGCACAGCTGTCGCCGACCCCTAGGCCGGCCAGGCTTGACCACTCTAACTGATTTGATGAAAGCCATGTTAGGCACGGCAGAAATTCAAAGGAATGGTGGAATGAGACTATATTAGCTGCGTGTCATGTTTTGAATCGTGTTCCTAGTAAGAACATAAAGATAACAACATTTTAGGAATGGGAGAAGAAAATGTTAACACTTTCTTACATACTAATCTGGAGTTGTCTGGCAAACATTAATATGCTAATAACCAAGAAATATAAACTTGAACCTAAAATAGTGGATCATGCGATTCATGGTTATACTTTTCACAGTGGATACATATTTTTAATAGTAGAATCTGGAGTTAAGACACACATGTTTGTCTTAATGTTGAGTTCAAGGTTACGATAGTGGCTCTACTACGAAATGAAAAAAAATAAAGGGGTAAAAAGAAGGATGCTTGATAAAAATTCAAGAGCTTTGTACATACCATGTGCTTGTCATAGTCTTAGTCTTACTCTATATGATATGGCTAAATCTTGCAGTAGAACTATTACATTCTTTGTAGTTATGCAGAGGATATATGTATTATTTTCTAGTTCTACAAAATGATGGAAGTGTCAAAGATTTAACTATAAAATCATTAAGCAATACTCGTTGGGAGAGTCGATTAAAAAGTGTTAAAAAATCAGGTATCAAGCTCCTCAACTAAGGGAGGTTTTTCTATGGTTAAGTGAAGATACAGAGATACTGAAGCCAAGGATAGTAGTGATGAAAAAAATTATACTTCGTATGTCTATTTGTCATGACATTTTATTTGTTGTAAATACTTTGAGCAAGAAATTGCAATCACCATCCACGTGCATTGATTCTACCTTACAACAGATAGAAGATATGGTGAAGTACTTTAACACCTATAGAAATGAATGGTTTACTTCTAGTTTGGTGATTACCAAAGAGATTGCATTAGAAATTAAATGGGTGTAGAGCCATCACTTCCGGTAAAGTGTTGTGCTAAGCAGAAGAAACAATATGATAAAACTGATTATGAGGAAGCAATTTTGCAAGCAGCTAGAGAAGAACTTTGAAGTTAATTATTTTTTTTGTTATGGTTGATCTGGCAATCAAGTTATTGGAAAAAAGATTTGAGGAACTCCAATTATTAAAAGGTATATTCGGGCTTTTAATGAATTCAGCAACTTTGAAGTCATTGGATATTGGATCCTACCGAAATAAAAGATCATTGCACTAAATTTGTAGAAAGTTTCTCTATAGATGGTTAACCACTTGGACAGCTGAGCAAAAAGTGCTTCGCAGCTCTCAAATTGTGAAGCATGGCAGACGTGATGAGAAATGGCCGAGTGCTGTTGCCTTGGCTGAGGCGGGCAGTCACCACTACAGGAAACCGGTTATATGCCGTGTGCACCCAGAACACGAGAACGATGCCCGTCTTGAGTTGGACGTAGATCGTTAGTTCGTTACCCGCACTGGCATCGGCCATATTGGTGCTGCTAATTCTCAGACATTAGCATAGCCAATTGCCGACTAGGAAGAGACAAGGGGACGAGGGGGCCTAGTTGCTGACCACTGCACGGTCATCCCATCGTACATGTCCATGTTGCCAGGAGATCGAGCTGAATCCAGCACCCCTAACCGGGCATATGCAGCTTACCATGGAGATGTTGTTTCGCAATGTTCTTGCCTGATGAACTCAGGCTTTGAAAGATGCAAACGCTAAACTACATGACTACATGAGTGTACAGCATATATAAACTGTAAAAATGATAGTTGACGAACTGTAAGCCTGTAATTAATGGGAAAAACTACCTAGCAATGCTTACCTTATCTAGTCAGTGTGATGCAAAAGCTTACCAGGCGAAGAGCATGCTCTCAACCCACTACCCAGCGCTTATACGTGACACTGCACAGTTCATTCTTTTAACTATGAGTATCAATCTGAACATTGCATTCATCCAAGGAACTCATATAGCTGTATAACTACCTTCTTCAGGGTAGCCTAACAAAATAGCATAAGATTCAGACCAAAAAGGGTTACAAACCACCATATCCACAAAAAGGTAATTAAGTCTCAGCGAGATACCCAAACATAAGTCGTCTACCATCTCCAATCACCACTTTGGTGAGTATAATCCTAACAATCTTGATTTGAGTTCCATAGGAAGCAGCTAGCTTGGAGCTACTAATACATGTATCAGAACCAAAGAGAGCCTAAGAGTTTCTCCGGGTTCTGGAAGCAACAGAGCTGGAGCTACTACCCTGACCACCGCCTTGACGAAGGTATAGGAAGCCAGGCTCTGTGGAATTTTCATCACTCTCTGGAGAATTTGGAGTGAGGCGATTCTGTAAGGCCTGGCGCCGGACTTGGAAGACGTTGTGGTAATAGCTCACAAGAGCTTCTCTGCCTTTGGAACGGAAGACAGCAAGCAATTTGTCCCAGAAGTTGTATCTGGATGAAGGCAGGTTCTCCATGATAGTGGCGCTAAATTTCCCCTCTTGATCCTTTGTCCATGTTAGTGCCAAATCTTCACCAATGCGATGAAACCCCATTTCATAAAAAGCTGATCCCAGCTCACGCTTCAGTTCGATCTTTTTCTCTGTCACATGAAACCTGACACAAGCAATGGAACCTGGGAATTGACAGTTGCAGTGATCTTGCCTCCCCTTGCCAATGGAACTAACATCAAGGAGGCCTTCACTAGTTTCGGGAAGCAAAATACGTTCTCCAAGAAACTTCGACGTGTCTGGGTCATCATAAGGCGATGAAGGCTTCCCAGTCCATTCTGGAATGTCTGCTTGGCCACAAGGACGAAATGGTGCGGCAGAAATCCTGTCAATGCCAAGGGGTATCACATCACTCCAGTCATTCCCCAGTGCTCCCTCATTTGAAAGGCCATTCTGCGTGAATAAAGAGTAATATATTAGTGATATATTTCTGCAGTAGATCTCTAGCATAAACTGTCATTTCCATATACTAGTCACATCATTGCATCGAAGAAAGGATATTTCAGTATACAGGAGGATATTGCAGCACACATGACAAGCAGTTTTCAGTTATCTGATCATTGTATGTGTAATTTGTAAACAAAACTCCAAGAAAAGTTCAAGTGGTCAAGCACTCAAGCATACAGAGAAAGTGCATAAGTGCTCAACTATTTATAGGCCAACTTAAAACACATGGTATGCCTTTGGTGTTCAATGGCAACATAGTACATAACAAAACAACCAGATCATTAACAATTGCTATCATCTAAAGGAAGCACCAGGAAAAATTCAATAACCAAAAATACAAAATATACCAACAATAGGGTTTAGAAAACAGGTGATACAGAAAGTAAACTGCACTTTGCCGGCCAGTTTTTAAGCGTTTCAGCCCCATGGACCCCATTTCATCGACTTCAATAGGAATGGGTATACTAGCAGTGTCCAATTACCAATTTCTCCTATCACTATAAATAATTCAAATTTCACATGCAATGTAGTGATGATGTTTCCATGGACGAAATTAGTATCAGATATCAAGTTCATTTAATTTGTTTAGTGCATACCTATATAAATTGGAATGCTTAGTGTTTCATTTTTTTACCTAAAGGCACATCAATTATAAAATACAGCAAACTATCAATGATTCAGATAGTATATTGCCAAAGCACAGAGATGAAGCATTTTTTTACCAACCACAAACAAAACAGCTGAAGGAACATGCTCAAAACGACAAAACATTAGCAAACAATACAGACTTAAAATATCATGCTGAAATACAAGAGTTATTTATCTTTTGCTAATGTATAATGTGGAAGTTAAAATGGATTGAAAACGTTCAAATAGACTGTACATCTGTACCATCACAACAATGTAGTGGTGGCCATAGCAAGCACTGCAGTGTGGCAGTTGCACTTTGCTTTCTTGTTTGAGGTCAAAATGCTATCATTAAACCATATTTTCACTAGTAAACAATAGTACTTTAATTTAAATCAGCAAAAACCATTTATGCAATTCAAATAGTCCATATTTTCAAACATATTAAAAACCTAACAATAACCTAAAAATGATGATAAAGTTTGACAGAGAAATTAACAGGGACATATGATGGCATGTTCCTATAGTATTTTTTGTGCTGTGGACTACATGATCTTTTCAAATGTTTACAAACTTACCATAGTTGTTATCTTTCTAGGGGCATTAATATGGACAAACAAGTGAGGGTCCCTTGACAATGAGACAATCAGATAGAAACGTGGAGTTTTATTTATTATTTTAATAAAGGAAAACATGGACCTAGGAGACAGTGTAGACTATGGGCATGAGTTCTAGAGCAATACACTAAATAAATAACATCACATGATATTTGGTATTTGTTTTTTGTTACCCTAAAGGCTTCCGTAGTTTTAAGAAGGTTAGCAAGTTAGTGAAGTGTAAAAGCCATGTAGTAAAATTAATGACCCCATTGCATGACGATGGATGCAGTTTCATGCATGCATAGACGATGGAGGAAAGCAACTAGGATGGTCAATACATATGAAAAATTAGTGCAATAGACATGGAATTGGGATGAAGGATAGAAGGGGCCGGACACCAATAGACAACGTGGATGACCTTGCACTAATGGTCAATACGGATTTTGGATGAAGGGGACACCAATAGACATGTTTGGGAAGGAGGTGGCAGCATAGTGGCCATGACATATTTGCTACAGTTGGACGATGCACAAAATGTCATGCATGACACTATGGCAAGATGGACTGCTGACATGGTAACCTCAACTATTGACTTACGCTACCCAGTCAATATCGATCGCCACCAGCACTAACACAGTAACACCTCAGTCCTCAAGGAGCAGTGCAATCCAACTTAGATAAGATCTCTGCTAGTCGTTTTCCCAGATTATGTACCCTTACTACTAGTCATGTTGGAATAAGCAGCTATTGTTTTAGTTGTTATAGGCTTAAAGCTAAACTAGAATTAGAGTACAGTCATGGGAGAGTTTAAGGTTCAGGGACAAGTAGTGCATAAATCTCTCTAATATAGCATTTTTGAAGGTATTTAAAATACTCATTAGGGAATAGGTAAAGTAGAATGATCCTTCCAAAACCCACAGTGAGATAGAACTGTGCCACAGTCAAGGGAGGTGGATGTGTGATGGTGAGGCTTAGGCAATAGGCATCTATTCGAGACGCCCAGCCTCTTTTCAGGCAGCACCTTATTAAGTATAAGGGCTCGATATATATGATAGCAATCTAGCCTTACCCAATTTCCGCATAACAAATCTAATCTTAACCAGTTTTCTAAATAAATAGATGTTCCTATAGATATGAGTGTCAGCCCTGCAGTGTGCTGCCTGTCATGGCTGCCTTCAGTGTGGCGAGAAGCTTTACCCTCACTGCAGTACTACTCGCGACACAAGCAAATGATGCTATATGGTCCCATTTTCGGTGAGACACGAATGAATGGAAGATCTAAAGTGAAAATGCTACATACCGAAAGGAATAAACTCCTCTGTAATCTAGATGCAATTTTAATATATAGATGAAGGATAAATCCAACCTACGATATCCACATGGTGATGCATATATATATATATGAAAAATCCTTTCTATATGCGCATGTAGCTACCTTCACCTGTGTATCTCATGTTAGAAGACGTGTCTGACCCAACGAAGAGTATGTAGGTTGAGTATGTAACCATAGTATATGATGATACTAGACTGTCTGGATGGTATGTAGGTTGAGTATGTAACCATACTTTGAGTATGTGGACATACTAATTTATATATACTAGTATAATGGTATAATCATAATAAATTTTAAAAATATGGTTGCTTCTGAATTTTTTCATGCAATTCGCTTTGGAGTATCTTAGAATTAGTATACGAACATACTCAAACTGATAAATGAGTATGTGAACATACACACAATAGTATATTGATGGTGATAGTAGCTACAAGCGCTTGTAGATAAAACTCGTCATATATATATATATATATATATATATATATATATATATATATATATATATATATATATATATATATATATATATATATATATATGCCAAGATGCAATTTTAATGAACACAATCAGCGCACAGAATCAAGTATATCTAAAAGCAAAATTGCATCCAAAGACCAAAACAGTGAAGCAATGAATTACCTGAGACGAGGACGACCCACTGCGGCAATCGATGTTTGCAAACATCTGGCGCCGGAACAGAACTGCTGTGGAGAGGTGGCTGCCGGAGTTACTCCCGGTGACGGTGACCCTCGGTCTCTTCGCCACAAGGCGCACCCAGTTGAGCATCCCCACGACCGCGTCCCTCTTCCGCTTCAGGTGCGCAGATCCAGCCCTCGTGGGGTCCTTGGTCGGTGACAAGAATATGTATTTCTTGGAGCCCAAGCGCCGGTCGGCATTGCTGCTGCTCTCGACCACCTGGTGCTCGTCTCGGCGCTTACCGATGCTACTTTCAAGGAGGGCGAGGTACTTACTGTACAGAAGCTTGACGGCCGCGTCGGCAGAAGGGTCAAGGCCGACCGCCTCGGCGACGGCCGCCCAGGACGCGACGGCGGCGAACCCGCCGTGAGCGCGCACGGCGAGGAACAGGCGGAGAAGCTCCACCTTGCGCCCATCCGCGAGCGCCGGCGGCGGAATCAGAGGGGACGGGGTTGCCCCGGCGGCCTCAGTCTCGGCAAGGAAGGCCGCCAGCACGCCGTCGAAATGGGCAGGCGCGCGTGCGTCCGTGAGGTCGGCCTCCGGGGTCTCCAGCCCGGCGAGGAACCCGCGAGCGCGGAGCTCGCCCACGACGCCGAGCACGGCGAGCGCCGCGTCGGAAGCGACGCGGACCTGTGGCGCGGCCGCGTCCGTCGAGGCGGGAGCGCCCACGGCCGGCGCGTGCCCTGGGCTTGGTCCAGAGGCGTTTGATTTGAACGCGAGCGCGGAGGAATTCGAGGGAGACGGTGGGGCAGGAGGACCGCCCATTTTTGCTTCAAGCCCCTTCGGCTTTGGGCGAAAACTCCTCTGCTTCCCCTACTCTTTAATGTCGATGCTTGAAGAAGAGAGGAATTTTCGAGAGTAAAGAGAAATGGTCTGAGTATTTGGATCTCTTTTTGGTACTTGAAATTTTGGCTTTCCTCTTTGAGGAACTATAAATTATTGACATGAAACCCTAGATTTAGTTTGGGGTACCAAGAGGGAGGAGGAAGAAGGCTGGTAGGTAGTGGCATAGGACCACATCCACGTACTGTGTCGATGTGAGTTGTAAAATATCACGTGAGTTGAGTTGTCCTATTCTAATAAATGTTTGTATTTATAGTATTAATAAAAAAATTACATTTTATACCTACATAATATATTAAAAATTATAAGAAACAATTAATGTTTACCTAAATATATATATGCAAACAGTCAAGCAAAAGGCATAAATATAGTATAATACATGTCCCATTAGTATTCTAATTTCAGCCTATTCTTAGTTCATGTGTCTTATTCAGATGGAATTAGTCCTAGCATATAATTCTTATCATTGCAAACATAGCGTGTCACACCCGGATTTACACAAAACCCGAATGTGGCCATATGTGTGCCCAGGAAGTCCACAGACACATACAGCGAACAAATATGGTAAAAATCAGAGTACAATGCTTAATTCTCATCATATCGTAGCGTTTACATCAGAGTGCTTCAAAAACGAAGTACATGGACAGCGGAAGACGAATACAACTCTCTAGCGTAGCCGCAATCCCACAGGGACTCTGACTGGGAGAACGCGAACTCAGAAGTACGGCAAATCCTCCGGAAACTCCACAGCATAATCAGCCTGACTCCAATCTGTTACCCGTCCGGGATTTTGCCCAAAAATAGTAAATACAGCAAGTGTAAGTAATGGAAATTACTTAGCAAGTATAGCACGGGTGATGAGGCAAAAGAGGCTTGACACTGGCTTAACTGCATTAGCACTTTTAGTTGGTTCATTTTAATCATAACTACTACATTAGATGAATCCCAGTTGTATCCCAAATTAATTAATGTAAGTCAACATTAAGCAGTAATAAATATCATCTCCTAATCATAAAAGGATCCAGGCCGCTCGTGACCCTGAGCCGGGCTATCATGATAGATCGTACACTCTGCAGAGGTTTCGCCCTTTTCCCACCAGTCGCGTAAAAGTTCAGAAGAACTTTGCACCCAACCACGCACATCGACACTTCCGAGGTGTGACGGCATAGGGACGCTACGAGGCTTTCACAAGACACCCTAGCAAGACAGTAGCCGCTGGAGTACTACAAGGTGGTGAGAACCTAGGCACCGAGATTGACTGACCCTCAGGGCGCAACGTGAGGGGGTCAATGGCATCCACGCACCGGCAAATCATGCCAACAACAAAGTAAATGGTGCAACGTGCGGAGCTCCCCGCACTCACGGAGGCTCCCAACACGGGACTGGGTCTAACGGGACCTAGCCGACGGGGCTACCGTCCTCGGTGGAATCCGAAATCACCCCGTGCCTTGCCTCCTACAACGCCGTAGGCCACTCGGTAACCACTGCCAAGCTAGAGACGTACAAGCTACTCAACCAAGACCAGAGCCATTATAGTTCCGGTGGCGGCGACAGGCTCCCAGGTTGCCGCTTTTACGAACCAGTCCTTAGGGAGAGACACTGGGGCCAGGCAAAACACGCCAGCCCCAGCTCCCTGATCCAAGTTGCTAAAAAGCAAGTTTTAATATTAAGGTTGAAGTGAACCATTAATACAAGTTTAACAGTTAAGTAAAAGTGACAGTAGTTGCGCCTAGCAAAATACTACCCATATGCAAAAACCCATAGGAATACAAGGACAGGGAAATAAATGCTAGGTACGACCTTAATGGTAAACAGTATTAGACACATGCGTGTGTAATGAACAGTGTATTAAAAGTGAGATAGGTAGCAAGGATTGTCCGTGCTATAACTTGCCTTCCTCGGAGTACGGCTGCTGCTGCGAGTCCTGCTCTGGCACGTCCTCAACGTACTCGAAGTCCAAAGCTACGGGCTCGCCGACTGGACACGAACATCACGCACGCATCCAAAACAATCATTACATGCAAACAAAGTAATTCTATTAGAACAGTACACCAAATAGTGAAAACAGTACAAAAACAGGAGCTAGAAATATTCTACGCTTCGCTACGAACACATGAGCGCGAAAATCACACAAATCGGAGCTAAAACGTGAAAGTTATAGCGTTTCTAAGGTTCAGGGACTTGCTGGCAAGTTTCTGAAACTTCCAGGGGCTCATTTGTGAAAAACCAGGGGCTAAAACATAATTACGCATTAAAACCCGAGGGCTAACGCGCAAATATGCCAGCCTTGGACGGCGGGTCCTATTTTTCAAAAGCGCAGGGGCTAAAACGAATAAAACAGGACCTAACCGTAATTATTTTTGAATTATAAAGGACCGCGGGTTAATTACCAGAAAGCCCAGGGGCTCTTTAGCAAAATTGCCAGCGCTGACCGGTATTGACTCGGTCCGGACGCGTGGCGGCCGTTGGATCTGATCTCGACGGCTGAGATTTAAAACGCGAAGGGGTATCGGCCGATCTAATCGTGACCGTCGATCTGAGAATGGACGCTCGGGATTTAAAACGCGAAGGGGTATCCTCGGGTTCTAATCTGGGCCATCGATCTGAGATCGGATGGCCCAGGGCGATCGGCTCGCCGGGGAAGACGACGACGCGGCGGCGCCGCTCGGGCCGACGGCGAAGTTCGCCGGAGTTGGCCATATCTCGGGCTAGGATGCTCGGATTTGAACGGGGTCTGGTCCTACGGCTTCAGGAGGAGATGGCGAGTGCATCTAGGGGGTTCTAGTCGGGGATTGGTCGGCAAAGCGGCCGGACGACGGCGCGCGGCGGAGGCGAACTCCGATGAACCGCGGGGTAGGGGTTTTGGGTGGTTTGGGGTTCGGTTAACCGGCTCTGGAGCTACTGGAGAACTTAACAAGTGCATAGAAGTTGTGCAAAGCGAGCTTGGTGAGTGTAGCGACCGGACGACGTCGACCGGCGGTCGGCCGACGACGATGATCGCGGGGAGTGCTACTACGGCGCGTTAAAGCTCGAATTGAAGGGGTAGATGGACGTGTTACCTTCGGAGGAAGAGCTGAGTGCAAGGAATCGGTCGGAGATGGCTCGGACGACAGGAACGGCGGCGATCCCTCCGCGGCGGCGCTGCGGACGTCGAGGAGAAATTAGCCACGATCAAGGCATAAGAGAGGACGAGAGGTACTTGGGAAGCTTCAGTACCTCCTGGCGGACAGCTTGGCGGTGATGGCCGGCCGGGAGACACGCCGGAGCAGCCTGGCGGCGTGCAGCGGCGCTGCGCAAGCTCGGCGGCGTGTGGACAGGGCGATGGAGTGGCTCGGGTTGTCTTGTCGTGCGATGGCGAGGTCAGGCGCGGCTCGGAGGTGCTCAGGCGCCTTAAGAAAGAGCTTGGGAAGGTCTAGGGCGACGGGAACGCGCTCGCCGATGTCTATGGAAGGTCCGCGGCGGCGGCGGGTACTTTCCAAACCGGGCGAGCTCGGTTTCCTTACTGGGGACGGGTGAAAAAGGAAGGGGAAGGCGCGCGAAGCTTCGTGGAAGCTGCCTGGGGCCTTGGGGTGCTCGGTATGGAAAGCGCGCGCGGGAATGGCGCGGCGGTCTCGGGCGGCGAGTGCGGGGCGCGCGTGGCTGCGGTGTTGGCGCGTTCGGCGCGAGGGAAGGAGGGCCTGGCCGAGCTGGTGCGGCTTGGTGAGGCCGTGCTGGTGCGACGGCGGGGTCGTCGGCGGCGCACGCCGGCGGGGGTGACCGGCGCTGCTGCACGGCGTCGGGAGGAAGAAGAAGGCGGGAGGTGGAAGGGGGAGCTGACGGGTGGGGCCCGCTTGTCGGTTGGAGGGAGGGGCGCGCGGGAAGGGCTGGGCCGCGGCTGCTGGGCCGGCTCGGGGAGAAGGGGGAGAGGGAGAGGGAGTGGGCCGCGGGGTGAAGCTGGGCCGGGAAAAAGAAAAAAAAAGAGGGGGAGGTGGGCCGGACCGGGGAGAAAGAGGAGGGAGCAAAAGTGAACCGGGAGAAAACCTTAGGGAGCAAAACCGAACTATGGGCCTAAAAATTTTTCTAGAGCTCCAAACAAAGTGATTCAAATTTGAATTTAAATAAATTTAAATTCTTGTTTGAATCACAAGCAATACAAAAAATAAATGCATGCAACAATAAATGTTTCTATCACTTATATTTGATTTTAAATTTTATAAAATTATTATTTAGCCTTATAAAATGGGTGAAAGCATTAAATAATTAATTAAATGCCAAAAATTTTAAATTGAGCATTTTTGGGTGTTACATAGCGCCTCTAGGCTAACCTTTTATACGAAGTGAGAACGCGATTGTAAGAGAGATACTATCCCGTAAACAGATTTTGGATGCGGGATGTTACATATAGTTTATGGTCTAGCTGCCAAATTAAATGATAAGCACGTGTAAACAGTCAACTTGTTTAAAATAGTTTAAATGGTGAAATTAAACACAACATGTTTACACAACTGAACATGCATTTAGACGATCATTTAGGTGATTAGTAACCTACCTAAGTGGGAAATTATGGGCCATGAGTGCGGAAACACGACACATTTTTTTATTTTTCATCTCAATACGAGATGTCAGTACATAGTATATGGTCGTTATATATTATTGAGATATTTCTATTATATGGATATGTATTATGTGAGACCTAAGTGTCTAATACAATATATATATGTATATATTTAACCATGTGTCATATCTCATGAGATAATTATGTGTTTACTATCAATGTAGTGGCACTACGTGTATATCTAATTATTTATATCCAATCTCGCATCTATATTAATGTCTAAAATTGGCATTAAATATAGTATGAAAATATGAAATTTATGTATATTTACAATAATAGTGTGAACAGATTAAATTATTTAATCTTGTCTAAACTGTATAAACGCAAACTGGGCGTGACCGTCCATCTAGTGTTTAGTATGATCATTTGGAACATAGTAGATTAAAAATCTTCCATTGCAGGTCACCATTGTTGTTTTAGTTCAAACTATGATGTATCATTAGTAGGACCATAATCATTAGACCATTCTCAATTCAAGGTTTAATTGCATGATTTCCAAGAATGCCATGTCATCTATCGACTTTTAAGCTGATAAATGAAACTAGGTCTCTTAATGCAAAGTTTCATTTCACAATTTTATAAGCTAGCATATCATATAAATGTTTCATCCACGTGTGACCAATAGAAGTAGATGAATATGTGGAGATTAAACTCAAACCCTCTCAATGGAGTTTCATTCTAGTTTCAAAGCACTTGGTAACTATGTACACCAAATTTCATCCCCATGAGACACAAATGTTCTCTCTTTTCATAAATTTCATGCCATATCATTACATTTGCATACGTGGCATATCATTTAATAAGAATGAAATCCAAATAAAACTTGCATTGAGAATGACCTTGCCTATCTTGTTACGGGTCTATGGTGGGGCCATGTATTTCCTTGATCCTCGTTTGTGCGCTGGTGGTATGAGTTGCCTATCATCGCACATTAAGACATGCCACATTTATAGAAACATTACTAATTTGCACAATTTATATGAGAAAATATATTACTAAACAATAGAATACTAAAGATAGTGCTTCTAAATACATTTTTGTTGTATTCACATTATGGTATATAATTGTTTGTCTTAGTTTACGCTTGATGTTAAGTACACCTTGTAGTACATTAGAATCGGAACATGATAAAAGTCATAACATTATTATTTTTCTAATTCTTTCATCAGACATTATGCTCCTATATTATTCAACTTCTAATTTGTGTTATAACACTTTTTTACTAGAAACTAAAGTAACAACCATCAAAGATAACACTTTCTACTTGACTTGTCAAGTAACATATTGCACAATACACTATAAGGTAGGTCACCTAGTAAATCATGCTATGATCTTTTGGAGAAACATTATGTGCATTTGAGGTACATAATTGGAGAGATGATCCTTTTTGCCTAAATTGTTAGTGGGGCATATGTATCTCCTCTATCGTAGCAAAGTGGATTAATTGGTGAGTTGTTGAGCATCACACATTAATGCATGCCACATTTATAGGAATATTATGAACCGGTACAACTTATATGAGAATGCATACTACAATAATACAATAGAGTATGAAAAGATAGTGCTTGTAAATGCATTATTGTTATGTTCACACTATGGTATATAATTGCCTATCTTGGTTTATGCTTAATGTCAAATATGCCTTGTAGTACAGAGAATCGGGACATGCATTATCCATATCATTATTATCATTCTAATTCTTTCATCATCAGTCATTGTGCTTCTATATTAAACTTATAATTCATGTACTAAACACTTCCTATTGGAAATTAAATAACTAACAAAGAAGACATTTTCTACTACACTAATGTCAAGTAGCGTCTTACTACACTATACACTATGAGGTAGGTCACCTAGCTAGTAGGTGATGTTACAGTTTTTTAGAGAATCATTTCGTGCATTTGAGGGAGAGGCCACTTAGAGGGCCGTTCATTTTTGCTTTGAGACTCCTTCACCTGGAAGGTGTGAGAGGCAATAGCGGCATGAATTTTCAGGTTTAGCTTTTCTATTTAATACAATAATAAGGACTAGCATTATAATTTATCTTGAAACAGAATAGGTGATTAGAGATTTCACGTGTAGGGTCAATCATTTTTTCTTTAAGACCCCTTTATTTGTGTGAAAACTACTCTACTCCTACCATTTGATGTTGATATTGGTAGAAGAGGAGAATCTCTTAGATAAAGGAGAATGTTTTTATACTTTAAATTTTGAGTTTACAGATTTTAATGATGAGAGGAATTGCAATATATATGCTCAAAAACTTAGATTTATCTTGGTATAGGGAGAAAATAAAAGAAAAACGGGGATGGCATGCTACCGCATATGGTCTTGGCCTTTTCTAAGGTTGATCTCTACTGGCGCAAAGTTGAAGGAGTGTGAGAGGCAATAGTGGCATGAGATATCATGTTTAGACTATTTTGTACTTATTGCAATAATAAGGATCAGCGTCATAACTTATTCTAGAAAATATAGCGCCACTACAAAATAGGTTATCAAAATCAGCTATATAAATGGCCACTATTTTTTTATCTATGATGTGATTTATCGTGGCCTAGCCATATACTCCTTCGTCCCACAAAGAATACAATACCTAGAATTGCATTTTTTTTCTTTTTCCATGCAGAGAGTAGTCAATATCATTATCACTGCATTGTAAGCGGACCATCTAGCTGTGTAGTGCTAACAATACGAGTTATAGAGCAACATGCGGCAAGCTAGCAACATTAACATGAGCCTGCATATTTCATATCACTGCATTCGAACTGTGACATTTTCTTCGAAATGGGAAACTTTACTAATTTCTAGAACATAATATCGATACAACCAGACATAAAACACTCCTGGCCTTTGCTTATTGCACGCACACAGCCTTAACAGAAGAAAAACAGTGGACAGACATGCTCTATGACTCTCAATCGAAAGACTAGACTACGATGCAGATCACGTGTGCTACCGGAGGCTCTAGGGAAGTCGGAGGAGAGAGCACTCATCTTGGAGTGGTCTTACTACTTATATGCTTTCAGAAGTTATCCGTGCCAAGCACTGAGATAACACTATAACCAAGTCCTAAGAGGTAGGCTTATAGAGAATAGCCCACATATGAAGCTAGTGTGTTATCAAGTATATAACCTGCACAGAAAAAGTTTGCTTATTTTCAAATATCATGAATACTACATAGATCAAACAAGTAGAAGTGCCACCAAGTAAAAATAATTTTTCATATCTTCAGTAATCCTCATCAGCCAAGTGCCGGACATATTTGCCACACTGCAGAGCTGTGGAAGCCTGGACACTGCATGAATGACCGACCAAGCGGCACGTGCAAAAAGACACTGAAAACACAAATGTGTTATTGTATTTCCTTACGAAAAAAACAACATTATTACTACCCTGCCAATGTTGTTTTGCTACTTTGTCTTTTGTTAGAATTACTATTCTGCAAAGCTACCATAAAAAGATCTTTATTTTAAAAGGCACTTTTAGTTTCCAGAGATGTTTGTTAATATTTGGTACATCAGAGTGAATATTCCACATAACTATTTTATTATCAATAAGATCCATGTGTCGAGAGATAATTGGCGAATGGGTGCCCAGAGCCTCTACTTTGTGTCCTGTTTTTAGTGGATTATGCTGCAAAGGCAAGGATAGTCCTATTTCCCTAACCACCTATCCTTCCAAAATTGGATTTAATGACCCATTTTAAATGGTGAAAGAACCGATTTGTAGGAAATCATGTTTAACCTTCATAAGGCTAGGCCAGAAGTGCAAGTCTCTACTCTTCCATTGGACCTAGGATAGTAGCTTAGAACCTAGATATTTGCTGCGAAGGGTTTGTTGCCATGTGTCATATCTTTCAACAAACAGTACAACCATTTTCTAAGTGGAGCCGTATTTTTCATATCTAGACTATGGATCTCTAGCCCACCTTGTTCTTTAGGTTGGAATAAGGTATCTCATTTGGCTAATCATTATTCCCTTTTTTATCGTCACTCTGCTAGAAGGATCTTGATTGAAAGTAATCTAGTTTTTTTTTAGAACTTCCTTCATAATTGTGAAACGAAAAGACAACGTATGCATAGGCAAACTATTAAGCACTGAATTAATCAATGTCAGCCACTCATCTTGACAAATGCTTGTCCTACCACCTACTAAGTCATTTTTTGAGTTCCCCTACTTTTACCCAATAATTATTTGATAACTTCCTATAATTTATAAGAATGTCCAAATACCTCATTGGAAAAGTGCTTGGCCTACATCCAAACAATTCTGTAAATGGAGCCACATGGTTTTGTGCTTCACCAAAACAGAAAACTTCACTTTCATTAAAAAAATATTTTCAGACTCGATAATTGCACAAAGTACTATCATTGCCTTCATTGATTAGCCAAATAGATTTTATGTTTGAAGTTAAAGATGTCCCGTAGCATAGAAAACTAAAATGTAACAAAAATTGAAACATATGCTTATTCTTATTCTTGAGCTTTTTAATCAATATTGTGCTTTTATATTGAGTTTTGTTTTTGAAAACTTTCAAACTTGAAATTTTAAGCTAATAGTTGAGAAAACATTATATGTTTAGCTTGTCTAAATATCATACATTTAAATCACTACCGGAAAACACGGCATCCATCCCCTTCATTAGTTTCGACCAGTTATAGACCCAGGACTAAAGTGGGCATTAGTCCCAAGTCTAGTGACTAGGGACACAGAGGGACATTTAATCCCCTTTGTTGGCTCCAACCGGGACTAAAAGATTATCTTTAGTCCCGATTAGATTTTCACCCGAGACTAAAGGGCCTCAAGGGTTACTAATCAACTGGGACCAAAGGGTTGATGTCATCAACTAGGATTAAAGGGTATTTCAGTCTCGGTTGGGGTTACCAACCGAGACAGCATGGTATACTTTCCAAACAATTCTCAAGTAGTGAATCCACATGGAATAGTCAAATTACATAAGTAAATAATTTGATTTTTGAAGTCATTTTGCCAAAGTAGATATTCTAGAAATCATGAAGATATAGTCAAGGTTTTTTTTACCGGTGAGAGAAAAAAACCAGAGGTCACCGATAAACATGTTTATCGGATTTCTTAGAAATTTATCGGATTTCTTAGAAATTTATCGGATTTCTTAGAAATTTGTCGGATTTATGTTTTTCTTTCGGACAAAATTTATGAAAAAATCCATAATTTTAGTAGAAAGTAAGCTACAATGCAGACAAGCAATCTAATTGTGTTTAGGGTTGAAAGAAATGGGAAATGGAATGATAATGTTTAGGGTTAGTTGGAGGCGGGGTGAGCTATTTTAGGCCGGGCTGGTTTGTTTTGGGCGCAAATTTGAAATAGCCAAAAATTTTGACCGATAAGAAAAAAAACCGGATCCGGTGAGAAACGTATATATCTGTTTTCTCGGTTTTTTTTCATCGAGAAAATTTTCCGTGGGTCAGGTATGACTGCCGGCAAGTCGCTTCGTCGGTTGTCCCAGGCATTCCAAACAGTGATCGGTTCACCCGCATTCCAAGGAGGGCTACTCTTGGCAGAACATGCTAGGGTGAAGCGGTGGGTGTTCGTCAACGCGCCCTGCAACTTTTGATTGCATCCAGATACTCGCAACCAAGCTGGCCACCCGAGCGCTCTAGGAGGGACCATGGACAACAGCCAATGTGTTAGGTATCTGTAGATAGATAGGCTGCTTGGTTGGGCCACGCACAAGCAAGAGGACATGAATACCTAGAACCGTTAGTGCCTGTGTGCGCGTGCACTTCGCCGAGCTAGACGCCAAGATGGATTGGTGGTTTAGCGCTCAGGATTCCAAGTGGGGCCATCGGTTCACCTCTAGTGGTGATGTCGTTCCCGTCAAGGGCCTACTGCGGCGGCAGCGGCACCGGCCACTACTTCATCTACTACAACAGTCGCCACGACGTTCAGCGACACCACCTTTGTTGGTCCCTGTAGTGACTGTTCCATGACGCAGCACATCAGTGCGGAGGACAACGTCACCACTGCTCCGCCCACAAGGTGTTCGACGCAATTCCACAACAATGACATGATGCACACTGGCCTACCAACCTCGACTCTCATCCCATTGGATATTAGCAAGGGTAATTCTAATGAGTGCATACCTATAAGGTACTTCACCATCAATTCATCTGCTTCCTCGAGTGATATTGTTCTGTTTCATTCTGCCACCAAGATTCATGGGGATTGTGTTGGAAGGGATAATTGGTCAATGTCTAGTGATGTCGGGGCTATTATCTGATACCATGATTGGCATAGGACCTTGGCCACCACCTAAGCAGTACCGCAACATTTCCTCCTGACACTATTCAGCAATGCAGTAGTGATTTGGTTACTATGCAGCAAATATCACCATGGCCACCACCTATACAGCTAGAGATCCATAGTGCTGGTGGTATTCATCGAAGGCCAATACCTTGGCCATCCTTCAGTTGTCATATGGTAGTTGTGCTTGTGCAGTGGGAGAAGTTACTGTCCATGCCATTTTGTTATTCAGTGAGTAAGTGCAAGATGAGGCCTCTCCATCATGACGTGAGTGCAGAGTGTTTGATTCATTGGCTTGAGTTACTGGAAGATGATCCGCAAGTTGTTACAACCAAGTATGTTTCCTATCTCATGCCACTACCATGGCCATCCTTTTGTAGTTATGCAGCTGATATGCATTTGAAGCAGTCTCTATCAGTTATGCTTGTTAACTCCATGAATAAAGTGTTGACGCAAAAAGTCAGTGATGACAGTTAGCATAACAACACACGATCGGCCTCGAAGATTTGCTTCACTTCGATGACGAGCCGGTAATCTTGAGGTTCAGGGCGTGCCAGTCAATTTGACCTATAATTGACAAAGGAATAAAATCGTGTAAAATTAACAGATCGGCTATGATTCCGAACTGCCCTTCTGTAGATCCGATCAGCTAGAATCAGCCGATGAATGGTTTAGAGTCAACGTCCAAGTCTAGATCAGCTATACGCTTAAAAGCTTAAGAGCTGATTCAAATCTCCTAAGCAGACCGGATAAATTGATGATATAAATAGAATTCAATAAATAAATCTATTAAGATCCAGCTAATATCGATATCTTTGAATGTAAAAGAAAAGCAGAGAGCAAAATAACCTAGATCGGCTACTTTGATCAGCTGAACAAGAACGTTCGATACAAGGGTGTAACTATTAAATCAAGATAAAGCGGTACGCTTAAACTTAGATGTAACAGATACGATAAATTTTAGGAGATCTAGACGAAACCACATCGATACGCCCGGTAGTTAAAGCCTAGAGAGCACCAGGTAAAAGCGGAACTTACAAGCAAGTTGGAGATCAAGATGATGCAGCCCTATGAAACTTGGAAGAACTCGTTGAATCTACTAAAACTATGGTTGAAAAGTAAATGCAATGCGACATAACAAATTATTTGTTTGATTGGTGTGTACAAACTTTCTACATAGCCCTCGGGCCGCTATTATAGTCTAAGACTACAGACTCCATGTCGATTATGACTTACAAATTTGACGAAAAAGAAAACAATATTTTCCTAATACAAAATTCTTAAAATAGGTTGAATCTGGTGTGGCCCTACCGCCACGTATGTCAACCAAATCTTCTTCTTTCAGCCGTATCAGCTTTAATCAGCTTCTGGCTACATCGGCATGATCATATCGGCTCCTGTCAGCTCCATCAACCGTTGACCATATTGACTCCATCGACTCTGAATGAATTGGCTATCCTCTTAGCCTTCGACTTCAACTGTCGGCATCTATCGGCCAGCCTTCTTCATCTATATCTATGACCACTAGTACAAATATTGGTGTCAACATAAAGTTCAACGGAAGTGTGGGAAAATCTTTAGAGTATATTATTCAGTTCGGGAGGTGTCAAATTAATGAGCAAAACTATGATATCAACTATTGTGGTGGTGCTGTTTACATGTGGTAGTGCTGAATTATTTCAATCAGTGCCAAGACCATATTTCTGTTGGCATGACGCTCAAGTTCAAGTACAACATCATCTAAATTTTGTACAGACTTTTATGAGGCCGCTGATGGATAACAGTTTTTACTGTGTGATTGGAATATTATTCAACCTGGGAGGGTCTAAGGCAAAGGTTTCTCTTCAAACTTCATTGACCTTACTGGGTTCAGTTGTTGATTTGTTGAATGATATCTATGCGGTTTTGAACCTACATGAGTGCTGCAAGAACAACATGCTCATTTTTTAGATGCATATCTCTCCTAGGCCACCACCTTACAAGGTGTTAATGGAGTTGGTCTTCTCTACTGCATGCTGGAGTACATTTTCTGAGTAATCGTGTAAAGTTTTCAGCCAAGCTCAAGAATTATGGGAAATGTGATGGACCACTGCCTCACTTTCAAAAATGCTTCAGTGGATGCCACGCTGATGGCAGTAAGGAAATGCCAGACCTGGAGATGTCGCTAGTTATGCGTTGCAATACCAATAACAGGAGTTGTATTGATGGTCAGAAAAGGTTGTTCATCATTGGGCAAATTATGTGTGAAAGCAGTTTGCTATTTGTTAGGTTTAGTCCCACATCAGAAATTGATGGTGGGGGAGCACAACATATAAGGTGGGGGAAGCTCTCACCTATCAGACTAGTCTTTTGGGTTGAGTTAAACCTGAGCCTTGATTGGTTGTGGCTCTAGTGGACCTAGGCTTGATGGGGCGCCGGCCCATGGGTATAGCGGGTCGGGCTGGGATCCACTGCGCACTCTAACAAGTTGTATCAGAGTTGGATTCGGGGCCTAGGATAACGTCTTCCGGAAGATCACATGTGGTGTATGTGATGGAAGAGTTGGGCCTGATGTTATGGATAGGCTGCTTGATTGGGCCAGACTACCAGCCAAAGATATATTTGGTCCACGCACAAGAAGTAAGAGGACAGGAAGACCTAGAACTGCTAGTGCATGCGTGCACGTATTCGGGCTCGGCCCATGTAACAACTCTATATAGAGTTCTGATGGAAAAGAGACGGAATTTTGCGGTAAAAGTCTCAGCAGCGGTAGCCAAAAGGAGCAAGGCGGCGAATCGAGGTTGTGAAGGTTGGCAGCGGCGCTTGGCTCACGACGGCGCTCCTGGCGGTGGCGGTGCTTGTGCAAGGAGGGATGGCTGCGACACAAGGTGTCTAGGGCTTTCACTAGCTCAGGTGGACGGTGGCCGATATAAGGTGCGGAGGCCGAGGTTGGCCGTAGTGCACACGCCAAGGCCACGGGCCGGTGGTGGCGGCGGTGCCGTGTCTAGTGGCGGCGATGGCTAAATGGGTTGGCTCGGGCCTCACAGGCTCTGTCCGATAAAGTTAGGGGAGGCCCACAAATAGAGAGGGGAGTGGGATATGGGTTGGGTTGGGTGAGGCCAGTCTGGGCTAGGTTGGGTCAAGGTAAGATATGGCCCATTAGGATTAGGGTTACCATATAAGCCATAAAAAATATCCCAAAAATTTCAAAATCTCAGAAAAAAATCTAGAGATAAAGTTGGACATGAGGAAGCCAAATGAAATATTTGGAGATCATGAAAAAGGATTTTAGCACCTTCTAAAAATTGGAATTTGACTCTATGATAATAGGACTAAATTCTAGAAAATTCTGGATAGGGATAAATGCGTTGAGAAAGTTATAATAGTGTGCATTTATCCTATGAGCATTTTTATAACTTTCTCGTATGATCATTTTCATAACTTTCTCAACGCATTTATCCCTATGTACTAGTCTTTCATAAAAAATAATATTTAGCATGTGGACCAAGAACTAAAGCACAATAAGTTGCGGCAGCAACCAAGCCCTGACTAAGAAAGTTATGGCTGCATAGTCGTGGCAACCTTGGGCTGCAATCCAAACACCCTTAATATGATGGAATCTGTTCACCTAGGTTTGAGTTATCGATTCGAGATGGGCACCTCACATGATTTTGTTAATGTTAAGATCTGAAGGACTAGTTTTTTAAAGGTACTCATAAAGATATGATGTGTATAGTAATGAAGATGAGTGTGTGCGTGTATAGTACTTTCTTTCATTAAAAAGGTTAGGCAGAACATTACTCTAGTCGATGCTAGCTATTCGAATTAATTGTGACTTTCTCACTACTTCCCGAACCGACTTTGGCCTGATATGTTATACTAAATAGAGTAGCGCATTTCGCTGTGCCCATAGAAATATATCAGTTGTGTAATATATAGTATGACTGCTGACTGCAGGGTCAATAATTGTTTCAGCAGTGAGCTTATTTGTCAGCCGAATTCGCTGTCACCTTGGTGTTCATTCGGGGGCTAGACTATTGCAGTGTTGTAGTTTATGGGCTGTGGCCGGTTTTGTATGGGCCGATGGGAGGACACAAAAGCCTTGGTGAGGCACTGACAACATGGACGATGGACCCAACCCAAACAACAGAAGAAACTAAAGCGAGGAATGGACCAGACCGAACTGGAAGCATGGTTGAAAGGCCCAGTGGAAGCAGCAAACTGCAGCGGTGAGGCAAGCCCAGTGGAAAGAGGAGAAGGTGTCCATGCATCGTGCGGCGGCCGCGTGTGAATTCTTTAGGGATAGGAATTTACTAGATAGGGAGGCGCGCTAGCGCAGCGTCTGCCTGTATGAGTGCAGTAATCTTTGTTCATAATTCTCGTATTAGCAGGGAAGTTGATGTTCTTTTGGCTGATTTCAAATGAGACTCGTTGGTGGCCTCATTGCATGTGGGCAATTGGTAGTGGGGTGTCTGGAATGACAGTGCAACGTGTCCGTTGGGTGGAACGTGTACAGATTGTTTTTGTGGTTGTATATAGCGAATTTTTTTAAAAATAATATTTTTCTTAATCAAAATTACAAAATAAGACCTCTTATACTAGAAATTACAAAAATATATAGAAATCATTGTCTGGGTAGACGAAAATATGGATTTCGTCCATCCAATAGACTAAAACGTAAATTTCGTCCAGCGGGTAGACGAAAACCCAATTTTCGTCCACCGGGTAGACGAAAATAATCTTCGTCTCCTCCGGCGACGACTGTGCATGACAAAAAAGAACCCCACACGAAGAAAATCATTTTTTATGGAGAAAAATAGATTTCGTCCGCTGGGTAGACGAAATCTATTAATTAAAAAAATAACATCCCAACAGCTCCCGCAGCACAGGCCCACGCGCGTGTTGCTTGGCCCCGCGCGGCCGCCGCCCGTCGACCGCATGCAGAGTCCCACGCGCGTCCGCCGCGCCTCCCGGCCCACCGCCCATCGGCCGCTCGCCGCCCGGCCTTGTGCCTCTCGCGCAACGGCTCCTCACACCGCCAAACAACTCACAAACACGTCATCAATCTTTAAATACGGCTCCCACTCTCTTCTTCTACCTCAACGCAAACAACTCGCAAACACAATGGTCACAGCAGGAGGAAGAGGCCATGGGAGGGGCAGGGGGCAAGGAGGGTCTAACCTCCTTCCCTCAATTACATGCAATCTAACGCCGTGTTCTACTTGTTTATCAAAATTCAATACCAATTTATCGATTCTAAGGGCATTTAGATTACAAGTGTGTGCATTACTTTAATTTAATTTAGTCTACACTTGTTTTAAAAATTATGAAACTAATTTTCGTCTACAGGTTGGACGAAATCTAGATTTCGTCTACTGGGTGGACGAAATCTATTTTCGTCCAGGGAAAAGGATTTTCGTCATGCAGATTCGTCGTACAGATCTCGTCATGCAGATTCGCCGTACAGATCTCGTCATGCAGATTCGTCGTACAGATCGACAAATAAAGTTTTTGTCGGGCTGGTGGACGAAAATACTATTTTCGTCTAATGGGTGGACGAAATCTGTATTTTCGTCCGCCGGGTAGATGACTACTACATATTTTTGTAATTTGTTCTATAAGGGACCTTATTTTGTAATTTCGAATAAAAACAATATTATTTTGAAAAAAAATTCTGTATATAGCTGTCTGCAGATGGATCAGTATTGTGGTGGACTAGGAAGAGGGGGTCTGAACCGGCCAGCGGCCTGCCTTCCTTCGAGTCCTCGCACGACTTGAAAAACCCACATAAGTACTGGTCAGGAAACCTTTGTGAGTACCGGTTCTAAAAGCGGAGTTTAGTACCAACTGGCCGGTACTAAACTGCGGCCCGCACAAGAGCGCGGGGCGCGCGGTTTAGTACAGGCTGGGGTTACAAACTGGTACTAACATGTTTTGTTTTTCTTTTTTTATTTCTTTTTTCATTTTGGTTTTAATGCTTATATTATTCGTACACGTATATATATTGTATCTCTATGCGTATGCTGGTGATATTATATATATGTGTATATATATATGTATATACACATAATTTATCACACATATAGAATATATACATTTAATTGTTACAAGTACTTCAAAATATTCGAGATATTACAAATTAAGTGTCCTCATTAAATAACCCCCTATTAGGATCCAGTGCAGCCACGCTTACACAAAGATTGTCATGAAATTTCTCGTTGGGATTTATGACTTGATCGAGCAGAAATCCACATAGTTGTTCTTGAATTGCCCTGACTTGTTCCGATTAGATGAGATATTTTTTCATGCACCATTTCTGCATATTTTCATGAAATCAAAGCTTTAGCAGAATGGAAAAAAATAATGACTTAAAAAAGAAGGAGCATAACTGATTTTTGCTTGCGTACCTGGAATGTTTGTGGCGTCATTTGCCCCTGTGGACCGGCAAAAGTGTCGATAAACGCGCACACATAGTAACCACATAGGTTTGTCCCTTGCGCATGTCTCATGCACTATATATATAGGAGTATCCGAGAACGGCGACGATCTTTATATTAATACTAACTTTCTGGTAACTTCGATCTAGTGTCATTTTCTAGTAATTCGTGTGTGTGTGTGTGTATTACATATATATATATTACCAGAAAGTTAGTATTAATATAAAGATCGTCGTCGTTCTCGGATACTCCTATGTGTTTTTTCAGGAAGCGAGCCCATGCTTTGTTAAGCGGGTCTATGAGGTTTTAGTACGGTGATATTGGCTTCCTCACGGAGTCAAACACCGTGACCTGGGCTTGATCAACCTGGATAGAAAGCAATATCCAATGGAATCTGTACGTACATATACATACAGAGAGGCAATGTTGATTATATTTAGTATTTATTATTAACTTGAAAAGATTAAATAAAGTCGAAGAACTCACTTAAAGTTATACGGCAAAAGAATGAATGGACATGTATTCTGCTGGTCAAAGGCGGTGTATAGACTTTTCGTAATTACTTTTGGTTCTTCCTTTATGGTCCTCCCGTGTACAACATTGGGGTCGATGAACCCAATGTTGTAATATCTTTTTTTCTGCACTGTTGGACCTTCATCATAGGAGCCATAAATCAAAAGACATCATGAGACAGCAGACTTACATAACCCATACACTGAGGAGAGACTTGTCAAGGGCATCTTGATGGAATAAGTCATAAAGTGCTTGGAACTCGATCCAAACACCATCTGAACCTCGCTTCAGATGGTCATTTGTAATCCGAGCTATGAACATCGTCTGGCTCGACCGGGATTTCTTTAGGTACCATGTATGCGAGGTACATTCTCGTTGGTGGGAACCTCACCAACTCTTCCCAAATAAGTGGTTCACCCGGCACGAACTTTTTCATGCCCCGAGTTGCTAGTAAGTTTGCCTCTAACTCCCCTCGCAGTTGACCTTTCGTAAGGTTCGTATCCGCTATCATTTAGGCCATGACCACATTATTATCTTGCGTTGCATGTACCACCAATGGCTGGACTGTTTGGTTGGATTGCTCTCTGAGCTGGGGAATGGATTTTGTTGATTTACTACTACTGATCCGGTTTTCGGGATTGCTGTAAGACTTTTTGATTGACCGGTCGTAGTCCGATTCCCACTCTTTCACCACTGGTTTCGTCATTTTTCTAAAGAATGCCACTCTATATGGATCTATTGGTTTCGGTGGATCAAGCTTTTTTGGATGAAAGTGATCATGGACCGTTTGAGCCACGTGAGTCTTTAATTCTTCTGGTGTCATATCACATCCACGCTTCGGAGGTGGAGGCTTTTCTTTCTTCTTCCTCTGCTGCTTCGGAGGTGGAGGTGGACCCTTGCTAGTGGAGGTGGAGGTGGAGGTGGAGGTTGTGTCGCGTGCTGGAGGTGACGGTGCATCCCGTGCTTCCGGTGACAAATGTGGGTCAGGCCAACTATCCCAAGCCGTCGGTTGGTCAGGGCTAGGGTCTGCCGGTGGAGGTGGACCCTTGCTAGTTGCGGAATCTGTGGCCGCTTGCTGCTTCAAACTTATGTAGTGTTTCGGCCAACAGATTCATTGGTGGACTACTTGTAGTAGTTCTGTTTCACCGTCACCTCCAGCGATCTCGAGGTCCAGGTCTTCCTATCCATCCTCCACTCGGTCAACAAAGACCTTAGCGTATCCCTCGGGAATCGACACGCAGTGAATTGTCGCGCCGTCGACCGGAGCCTCAACGTATCCCTCCGCACATAATTTCAGCATCTTCACGCGCAGATACAGAAGGTCACAGTTGGTCCTTTCAGTGATATCGTCCACGGCGTGTCGTTGGGCCTCATTCCCTGCTTGGCTCTCTCCATCGCTGAGAGGCGGCGCTGACCTCCAAATTAGCAGCCGACTGTTCTTGGTGTTGGCTTAGCACTCTATCATGTCTATCCCCTCTGGCTTCAACCATCGCTAGCATTTCTTCCAAGGCATGAAACTTCTCTTCCATTATTTGCCTTGCTTCTGCATCGACTTCTGTTTGTGTCGATATCTCCACTGAAGTTGCGGTTCCATGGGACTACGCCCATGCCTCGGGTCCGTCCAGTGTGTTCTGGGTTGCCAAGAGCGTAAGTCATCTTGTCTTTCTCTCTGTTAGGCTTGAAAGTTCCTTCTTTTGCAAACCTCATTGCATCCTCGAGCCTGTTAGTCGCTGCTCTGATTGCGTTGCTAGTCAGGAACGACCCATCTTCCATGTTAAGTGTTCCTCCATGGGCATAGAAGTATCACTTTGCTCTCTATGGCCAATTTAGAGTCTGCGGTACAATTCCCCTGGCAATGAGGTATGCTTTCATCTTTTCCCATTTCGGAATCGCCACCGCATAGCCTCCTGGCCCAAGTTTGTGAAATTGCGTCTTTTTGGACGCATTGAGTTTGTTCTGACTCGATTGGGACTTATAAGTGTCATCTGGTAACTTGTACCCCACGAAATCACTCCAGAACTGGTGCTGGTTTTTGAATTTCTTGTCAAAGTCTGGTGTGAGGCCCTTGTTGACATATTCATTCGTCAGCTTCTTCTTGAACGACTAAAACTGAATTGCCATCGTCTTCAACGCCCATTCCTTGACTTTTGGTTCCGTGCCTTCAGGGAATACGAAGTGTATGATCAATTCTTTCCACAACTCTTTCTCACTGTCAGGAACGATAACTGCTGGATTATCATCGTTTTTTATTTTTCTTCCATAGCTTGTAGCTTATGAGGATCCTTTCCCTAACAAGATAACGACATTGATTTAAAAAAGTTGTCTTAACATCTTTAGGCCTCGGTTCGCCATCTTCGGCCACTTCTCTAACAATGGTAGTTCCATCCATCTTCTTCTTCTGGCCTCTTTTCTGTTTTGGTATCCTCGATCCGAACACCTAACAAAATATATATCAATGCATGCTATTGATAATTTTATATAATTCAAATCATATATACATGAAAGAATTTCTTATACCTCGGGTGCATCCTCTTCCTTGGGTGCATCATCTTCTTCTGGTGCATCCTCTTCGTCGGGTGCAACTTCCTCACCATGGAAGTTTAGATACTGGGTTCATCATCAGGTGCATCAACCACGTCGTCATAACCACGAATTATGGCGGCCATAAGTAGCTCCTCATCGGGATTCGAAGGAGGATTATTCATAGCTTCTTCCTTTACACTACAACAATGTCAATAAACAAATATATAAGAAAATATAAATTTTTGA
This sequence comes from Echinochloa phyllopogon, assembly GCA_033239725.1. Classification (NCBI taxonomy): domain Eukaryota; kingdom Viridiplantae; phylum Streptophyta; class Magnoliopsida; order Poales; family Poaceae; genus Echinochloa; species Echinochloa phyllopogon. The sequence goes on along the minus strand of BTCW01000018.1, from coordinate 23,809,898 downwards.
GGATTTCTAGTAATTTTTGCTAGTTTCTAGTAATTTTAGCTATTTTCTAGCAATTCCTACTATTTCCTAAAATTTTCTAACAATTTTATAGTAATAACTATAATTTTCTAGAATTTTCTAGCAATTCCTACTATTTCCTAAAATTTTCTAACAATTTTATAGTAGTAAGTACCTTTACACTACAACAACGTTAATAAACAAATATATAAGAAAATATAAATTTTTGAGGATTTCTAGTAATTTCTACTATTTTCTAGTAATTTCTGCTGTTTTCTAGCAATTCCTACTATTTCTTAAAAATATTTAACAATTTTATAGTAGTAACTACCTTTACACTACAACAACTTTAATAAACAAATATATAAGCAGATATAAATTTTCGAGGATTTCTAGTAAGTTCTACTATTTTGTTGTTTTCTTGTAATTCCTACTATTTCCTAAAATTTTCTAACAATTTTATAGTAATAACTACAATTTTCTAGCAATTCCTACTATTTCCTAAAATTTTCTAACAATTTTCTAGCAATTTTCTAAATTGTGCTGACGTCAACAAGGGCTTTACGCGCGCAATAGAGAGAGGGGGCGCGGCAAGGCGGCGAGGACCGGCGGTGAGGCCGGATTGAGGGCGGCACCGGCGACGGGCGGAGGCGGCGCGGGGCGGCGCCGCGCTGAAGACTCCGGGGGCGGGGCGGAGCGACGGCGGGCTGGGGTGGGGCACCTCAGAGGCAGCGCGACGGGGGCGATGGGTGGAGCAGAGGCATGGCGACAAGGCCGGCGGCGAGGGCGGCGCGGCGACGGGCAGAGGCGGGGCGGGGCGGCGATGTGCAGAGGCGGGGCGAGGCGGCAACGTGCAGAGGCGGGGTAGGGCGGAGACGGGCGGAGGCGAGGCGGGGCGGCGGCGCGACGAAGACTCTGGTGGCGGGACGGAGCGACGGCGGGGCGGGGCGGGGCGCCTCAGAGGCGGCGCAACGGGGGCGATGGGCGAAGCAGAGGCGGCGCGACAAGGCTAGCGGCGAGGGCGGCGCCGGCGACGGGCAGAGACGTGGCGGCAACATGCGGAAGCGGGGTAGGGCGGAGACGGGCGGCGGCGGCAATGTGTGGAGGCGGGGCGGGGCGGCGACGGGCGGAGGCGGGGTGGCGAACGACAGCTGGGGCGGAGGCGGCGGCCAACGACAGGGGCGGGGACGGGCAGAGACGGCGGACGACGGTCGGGGCAGGCCGGGGTGGGGGCGGGGACACGATTTCGTTCGGGGAATGGACTTAAGAAGGGTGGAGTGAGGGCTAAAGTGTACGCGTGGGTCACTCTAGAATGCACTGCACAGGAAATTTTGGGATCCCGCCCAAATGCATTTTCTTTTTCTTTTTCGGTTTCTCTTTCTTTTGTACAATTGGTTAATAAATAAACTAAATTACTACATAAATTACAACCTAAACATTTTTAGTATATTATTAATAATATCTATACACCTAAAATTTTAATTAAACTAAATGAAACAATGTAATAACATTGCTATTTTCTCTATATAATTTGGTATTAATGTGTTTATATTTCTGTTAATTCATCATAAATCAAAATAATTACTTTTTCATTCATACAAAAATATACAAAAATGTTATCCCTAAGAACATACACTATGTTTTGGTCAAATCACATATTACTTTTCTTAGTTTTGTCAAATTTAACGTTTCAATGATTCTATTAACGTCCAAATTAATGAATTACTTATATTTTTAATATGCAATATTATAATATTGTATTTTGATGCGGTTAATTCATGATATTTTGTCCATATTGCACAAGCAGGACTATTAATTCAAATAAATACGACAGAATGCATTATATTACATCACTTAACGTCAAATATAACATATAATAGTCATTATTTAACGTCAAATACAACATATAATGGTTCTAAAAACTACGTGACATTGATAACCTTCCTTCTCACAAAAGTGTCGTGGTCATGATCACGATGTAAGTAAGGTATGTCTTCTTTGGATAACAAGATGTTGGGGTCAACATCAACTGAGAATGGAGAAAGATCATCTACCTGATCATAATCTTCTGACTTGTCTGTAATGTCCTCAACTCCAATAATTTTTTTTTCTTTTTTCTGGGAGGACAATAGGGCATTTAGGCTCATCGTATGACTTGTTTTGCAACTCATTTTTCCTTTTCTTTGGCTTGCTTGACATGTCCTTCACATAGAACACTTGTGTCACATCCTTGGCTAGGACAAATGGATCATCTCTATATCCAATCTTTTCGAGGTCCACCATTGCCTTCCCAAACTGGTCTTTTGTTACACCTCCAGAGTTGTCCATCCATTGACAATGAAACAGAGGGACGATAATAAGTCCATAGTCAAGCTCCCAGATATCCTCTATGACACCATAATAGCTGTCATTTTTTCCATTGCTGTCCAGTGCACCTATACGAGCACTGTTGTTTTGGTTAGTGCTTTTCTTGTCTTGAGCTCTTGTGTAAAATGTATATCCATTGATTTCATAGCCTTGGTATTGCAGGACCGTGATCGATGGTCCCCTAGCCAGCCATTGAAGTTGTTCATCAATAGTGCCGTCGCCCAAGAATTTTAGTGTGAGCCAAATGGCAAAGGTATCCATGTGCTCGAGTGCAATCCATGCCACAGACTTCCCCGGGTTTTCACACCGCAAAATATTTTGGAGTTTGTCACACCCCAAAATTTTTGGATTTTGGGATGTGATTTGTCAGCATAATTAATACAATAATTTCTCAATTTTCAAAAATTTTCCAAGCTTTATATAATTAACAGGAAATTTAGTACAGAAAAATAATTCAAAATAAAATAATGTAGGTTATAATATTGAGTGCTTTTCATTCATGTCGGTTGCATTTAGTGGTTTTAAGTGTGTAAAGTTTTCTAAAATGCGTTTAGAAGCCTAATGGGAATTTTCTAGAACTTTCTCGGATTTATTCCTATTTTTATATAGCTAATTTCAATTTATGGAAGGTGCTAAAATATTTTTCATGAGCTCCAAATATTTTATTCGGGTTACTCATGTCTAACTCTATCTCTGGAATTTTTCCTAGAATTTTGAGAATTTTCAGAATATTTTTCATGGTTTTAATATCAATTCTGGACTTATCTGGAATTATTTTATAACTAGAAAATAATTATTCCGAAAATTAAAATCACCCTAAATTTTAGTAGACCAGCATTGGCCCAAAGTTGACCCAATTTTAGGCCAAATCCATCCCATTACTTTATTGGGCCAAATTTCAAAGCTCATTCGCATTGGAATAGGACAAACCACCTTTAGTCCCATATTGCTAATGAACCTGGAAGTGAGAGGTTTTCTCCCTATATATACTAACCACCTCTCCTCTGGAAAAGGCACACCATCGACTCCTTTACAGGGAGGCTCCTTTATTTGGGATTTCCTAAGGTAATCTTCTTTCACCATATCTTCCACCACTACACATTCTTCGTCTCGTCGTCGCGCCGAGCCTTCCGTCGTTTTTTGCCTCAAGATTTTCAGTAAGACCCTCAACGAATCTTGTAATTTTCTATCATATTCGTTTAGTCTATACTCTTTCGTAGAAAAGCCCTTGCCTATTTGCACGTTAGCCCTTCGGTTTTTATACGAAATTATGTTTTAGCCCCTGGTTTTTCACAAATAAGCCCATTGAGACTTTTAAATCTCGCCAGCAAGTCCCTGGACCTTAGAAACACCATATCTTTCTCGTCTTAGCTCCGATTAGCGTGATTCTTGCACCCATATGTTCGTAGCGAAGCGTAGATTAGTTTTAAAGCCTTCTTTTGTTCTGTTTCTTCTGTTTGGTGTACTGTTCTTAGTTGTATATTGTTTGCTTGCTTGTTTAGCTGCATTTTGTGCTCGTCTCATTGATTGTTGCGGGCAGAGGAACGTCATCAAAAGATTGCAAGAACAAGATTGAAGACTCTGAGTAGCGGTATCTTTGTTGGATAAAGGCAAGTTATAGCACGGACAATCATTGCTACCTACCCACTTGTAATAAATTATTTCATACATGCATGTGTCTAAATTGATGTACCTTTTAAGGTTGTACCTAGTTTTTTGTATCCTATCCTTTGATTACCTTGGGTTTATGCATATGGGTAGATTTTGCTATGCCCAGCTACTGTCACCATTATTTAACTGCTAATTTTGACTTAATGGTTCACTTCAACATTAATGATAAAACTTGCTTTTTAGCAACATGGTTTAGGGAACTGGGGCATGTGCTGTGTGCTTTGCTCCAGTGTCTCTCCCTAAGGTCCGGTTCTTAAAGCAGCAACCCAGGATCCTGTCGCCACCGCTAGAACTATTATGGCTCTGGTCTTGGTCAAGTAGCTTGTACGTCTCTAGCTTGCCAGTGGTTACCGGTGGGGCCGGCGGCGTTATGGGAAGTAAGGCACGGGGTGTTTCTTGATTCCACCGAGGACGGTAACCCGTCGGCTAGGTCTCGATAGACCCAGTCTCGTGTTGGGAGCCCCTGTGGTACGGGAGCTCCGCATGTTGCGCTCTTTATTTTTGTTGTTGGCATGAGTTGCCCGAGCTTCGGACGCCATTGACCCCCTCACGTTGCACCCTGAGGGTCACTCAATCTCGGTGCCTAGAGTCTCACCACTTTATTGTACCTTAGCGGTCACTGTCTTATTAGGGTGTCTTGTGAAAAGCCTCGTAGCGTCCCTATGTAGTCACACTTCGGAAGTGTTGATGTGCGTGGTTGGGTGCAAAGTTCTATTGAACTTTTACGCGACTGGTGGGTAAAGGGAGAAACCTCTGTAGAGTGTAAATCTATCATGATAGTCTTGCTCAGGGTCACGAGCGGCCTGGATCCTTTTTTATTAGAAGATGATGTTTATTTATGTTTAATGTCACTTATACTTTATTAATTGGGTTGCAACTGAGTTTTATTCACTTGTAGTAACTTGGTTAATGATAAAATGAACCAACTAAAAATGCTAATGCACGTCAGCCGTGTCTAGCCTTATTTTGAGCTTTCATATACTCGTGCTATACTTGCTAAGTAAATGTTTTACTTACACTTGCCATTATTCAACAAAATCCCAGATGGGTAACAGATGGATCAGTGTTTGAGACAGATACTGAGTTTTCTGGGATTTCAATACTTCTGAGCTGTGGTCAACCAGTCGGTGTCCCTGTGGACTTGAGGCTCTACCCGTCGAGAGAGTTAGACTTCCGCTGTGTTTTATTTAGGTAAACTCTGATATAAACTATTTTATTCAAGCATATGTACTCTCATTTCCATATTTGCAAGTTGTATGTGTTCTGTGGACATCCTAGGCACACATAGGGCAGCATTCAGGTTTCTATGTAAATCCGGGTGTGACAGTGTTATTCCTTGTGTGGAGCCACCAAGGATGAATTCTATAGAACAGTGAAGTTTGCTTTGCGGATTTCACTGTCATGGATGTTAACATTAGATTTCTTTCCTAGTGTGCCCTTTCCCTTCAGTCACCCCTCATGGCGTGACGTAGGAAGCCCAATCGGACTAAGATCCTCAATAAAGTCAACACAAAACTCAATGACCTCCTCTGCTCCGTAGCCCTTAGCGATGCATCCTTCTGGCCGAGAACGATTGCGAACATATTTCTTCAGGACAGCCATGAACCTCTCAAAAGGGAACATATTGTGTAGGAAAATCGGTCCGAGAATAGTTATCTCTTTGACAATATGAACTAGAAGATCTGTCATAATGTTAAAAAATGAAGGCGAGAAGACCATCTCAAAGCTGACAAAACATTAGACAACGTCCTTCTGTAGTTTTATTAGCTTCCTCGAATGAATTGCCTTTTGTGAGATTTCATTCATGAATGCACAAAGCTTAACAATTTCCAATCTTGCATTTTCCGGTAATATACCCCTTAGTGCAACCGGAAGTAATTGTGTCATCAGGACGTGGCAATCATGGGACTTTAAGTTTGTGAATTTCTTCTCTTTCATGTTTATTATGTTCTGTATATTCGAGGAATACCCTATCAGGACCATAATACTGTTAAAACAACCAAACATGCTTTGCTTCTCCTCTTCGCTGAGTGTGTAGCTGGCAGGACGTAAATAGTGTTGTCTTTTGTCTCTTTTTTCGGGATGTAGGTATTCTCGCTCTGCCAATAGTTGCAGGTCACGTCTTGCTTCAATTGTATCTTTTGGCGCCCCATAAACTCTAAGGAAGCCTAGCAGGTTCACACAAAGATTCTTCGACAGGTGCATCACGTCAATTGCGTTTCAAACCTCTAAGACTTCCCAATAAGGTAGCTCCCACAATATAGACTTCTTTTTCCATATTGGTACATGTTCGTCATCGTCCTTGGCAACAAACTGGCTACCACGACCCTTTCCAAATACTACATGCACATCCATTATCATTGAGAACACACGCTTTCTATTACAGAACAGAGGCTTAGCATGAAGTACGGGCTCCCCTTTAAAATGCTTCCCTTTCTCTCTTAGAGGGTGATTGGCAGGTAGAAATGGACGGTGGCCCAGATACACGCACTTCCGACAGTTTTTCAAATAAATGCTATCAGTTTCATCTAGGCAGTGGGTGCATGCCATGTATCCTTTGTTAGACTGTCCCGACAGGTTAGCAAGTGCATGCCAATCATTGATGGTCACGAAAAGTGAAGCATGGATGTTGAACGATTCTTGTTTGTACTCATCCCACAAACGTATGCCTTCTTCCTTCCAGAGTGATAACAGTTCATCAACCAATGGTCTTAGATATACATCAATGTCATTGCCAGGTTGTTTTGGTCCCTGGATAAGCATCGGCATCATGATGAACTTCCGCTTCATGCACAACCAAGGAGGAAGGTTAAAGATACATATGGCCACAGGCCATGTATTGTGACCACTACTAAACTCACCAAACAGATTCATATCGTCCGTACTTAGACCAAACCTTATGTTCCCGGTGTCCTTGTCAAAATTAGGAAATTCTCAGTCAACGTTTCTCCACTGGGACCCATCTGCAGGGTGTCTCATCATCTCATCTTGCTTACGTTCTTCTTTGTGCCACAGCATCAACTTTGCATTTGCCTTGTTTCTGAACAAGCGCTTCAAACATAGTATTACAGGGAAATACCATATCACCTTTGCGGGAACTCTCTTCTTGGCTGGCTGCCCATCAAAGTCACCAGGATTGTCTCGTCTGATCTTATACCGCAATGCGTTGCAAATAGGGCAGGCATCCAAGTTCTCATATTCAGGGCCGCGATACAGGATACAGTCGTTCGGACATGCGTGTATCTTCTGTACATCCAATCCAAGAGGGCAAACAACCTTTTTCGCTTCGTATGTTGACGAGGGCAGTTCATTGCCCTCGGGAAGCATGTTCTTTACGATTTTCATTAGCTCCATGAATCCTTTATCGGTGACACCATTTTTTGCTTTCCATTGCCAACATTTTCAGTGTGCTGCCCAACTTTTTGTGCCCCTATTTGCAACCTTGGTACGACAACTTTTTATCATCCTCCAGCATCTTCTCAAACTTCTTTGACTCTGCCGCTGTTTCGCTGTCTTTCTGTGCATCTAGCAACACTTGACTTAGTTCGTCAGGTGGCTTCTCTTCTTCAGCATTCTGTTCGTCCTCATCCATTGGTTCATCTTCCAAGGCACCGGCTACATATAACTGAGCCCAATCTGGAATGTCGTTTTCATCGCCTCCTTCTTCTTAACCGTCTTCCATCACAACTCCAGGTTCACTGTGCTTTGTCCAAAGGGTGTAGTTCGACATAAAACCGCTTTCATATATGTGGGATATTAGAGTGCTTCTTCTCTTCCAGTGCTTAACATTTCGGCAATGTACGCATGGACAGCACATGAGACCCTTTCGTGACATGTTGGCCTCTGCCGCATCGAGAAATTCTTGTATGCCAGGAACCCATTCTCTGGTGCTGCATTTTCCGGCATACATCCATTACACGTTCATCTGCAATTGAATTAAAAACATTGGCAACTGAAATTACATATAAACTTTTATAGTAATACCTAGTAATTTTTACTATAATTAATGCCTAAATAAAAAAATTGTGCTTATAATTTTCTAAGATTTTTTGTGTTTTATACCAAACAAACAAATATATAATCAATAATAAATAATTAAGGGTTTACTATTTTTCTACAATTTTCTAAAAATTTTATAGTAATACCTATAATTAAAGTAAAAATGTATCTATAATAATTAATTGAAAAAATCACCTAACAATTTGCCACATGCAAGCAATCGAATAATTGTTGTCCTTAATTAAATTCATCAAGTTTACATATCTCTAACTAATGTCTAAATAAAAAAACTTATGCTCATTCTCCCTAGCTTCCTCAAAAACTACAAAATCTCTAAGTATAATAAGCACAAACAACATGAAAGAGAAGAAGATGAAGTTGCTAACCTTTGGCGCACTTCGACGAGTGAAATACCCATAATTTTTGGAAAAATTGGGCAGCACCTCCCCTCCAACACGCCATGGACGAAGTGGGGAGCTCGAGCAAGTTCTGAGTGCTCGAGCTCAAGGAAGAAGAGGCCGGTTTTTTATATTTGAGGACATTTAGTACCGGCTGAGGGTTTCAGTCGGTACTAAATGGTCTCGGGGTGCACTTTAGTACCGGTTTGAAGGCACAGCCGGTACTAAAGTGCCCACTAGCCATTGCGCACGCCGACACACGGTGCGCCGGCACGTGCGTGAGCAGTTTAGTACCGGCTGGAGGCTCCAGCCGGTACTAAATTGCCAATAAGGGGCTGCATCTCGTTTTGTATTTGTAAACCCAAAAATTCATATAATTCAACATCATTAATTATAGAAATACCAAACCATAAAAAACATGAATACATTATTAGAGTCTTACAATATCATTTTGATAACACACACATTATTGTTAAGGTCTTACAATATCATTCCGATAACACACACATGATCAAAGTCGTACTAAGGATCTACATTACGAAGCCTGGCAAGGTAGATAGAATAATTTATATCCAAAATGTCAACCCCTAGATATATGTCCACATAATCTAGTGTGTATATTAATGCACTATCCTTTGCCTTATACGGTGCATCTAAAGTCTCACAGTATATTGTCAACAGGCCTTGACTTGACATTAAGGATACTGGTGACTGAAAACCACCTTGTACTCGACGTGAATATGGTAGCACGAATGAGTATCCCAAAGGTGGCAGAATCTGGCGCAACACTTCTCTCAAATCATACTCTGTGTGTAGGAATCCACAATTTAGAGTGTCCTATATATACGAGACATATGTAGAAACAAATAAGAGTACAATTGATAAGGAGGGCATATGTAGAAACAAAGAAGAGTATGTAAAATCAAAGGTATAGTAACTTACGTATTCCGATTTATAAGGAGGGGAAATCCTTTTTGGAACTTGTGTGACGTCTGGCTCATTGAGCTCAAGAGCCTTCATCTTCAAGAAACTATAGTCTTGTTGTTCCATATGAATTTCCATCTGTTCCAGTGCCTTCCTCACGACATCGCGTGCAGCAACATATTCTTGCTGGTTGGGCCTGATTGAACGTGAAAAATAACTGTATCACCAGGATTCAGATCGCGTAGGGCACGTTCTTGGAGTGCAATAGAAGCCACATAACTCCCACTGTATAAGCCGTTGTTCTGTCTCACCGCCAAAGGACGGGAGCCACGGATGTGGTATACTACATCTTTGAACCATTGCATTGCATCAATAGTCTGTTTTACATATAAGAATATATCATCATTATGACGTAATAATCAATATATGATTGTAATCTTACAAATTAAATACATGATCTGGTACATGACTAAAGCGGTTGTTAGGCTCGACAGGATTGAAGTTCATGAGGCCGTGGCGGACGAATACCGGCCAAGGATGGTGTGGTGGCGGTGGCGGGGGAAGGTCCAGCAATACATTGTGTCTGGACTGTCCTCCACGACTAGCTATCTGGCATTGTCTCGGCATTATTTTCCTAATAAAATATGTAAATTGCAATATTTTCATATCATTTACTATCTAAACAATAGTTAACCATTTATCTAGAAATAATAAAAAACTCCAAAAAACATATGATGCAGGACTCCAAAAACTCTCTTGACTGTCATGTGTCTTGAGGATGTCAATGCGACAAGGACAACAAGTAACCATCTGATCGAAGCGATTGAGGTTCATCATCAGATGGTTACATGTTGTCCTTGTAGTATCAATATCCTTGGCGAAGCCCTGTTGTTTGGACTCATCAGGTAACTTGGTGACATCATTCCTTCATGATAGGGTGTCCCAGAGATGGGTGAACGTGCTGGCGTCATGCCAAGTCCAGACCTTGCAAGTAACTTGGACTTTGGCATGACACCGGTCCGGACTTTGGCATGATGCCAGCATGTTCAGCCACATCACCATCATATACACCTGGCTCTCCCACTTACAGTCCTACATGATTAATCAAGCGTTGACTATTAATTAATGTCTAAATAAAAAATTGTGCTCATAATTTTCTAAGATTTTTTAGTGTTTTGTAATCAATAAGAAATAATCAAAGTTTTTCTAGTAACCTCTATTATGAACCCTAAATTAATGTCTAAATAAAGAAAACGTGATCATTCTCCCTTCCCTAAAAAACTACAAAATCTAGTATAATGGATGAAACAAAGCACAAACACAATGAAAGAGAAGAGGATGAAGTTGCCAACCTTTGGCGTACTTAGATCAGTGAAATCTCCACATTTTTTGGAAAAAAATGGACAGCACCTCCTCTCCAACCCGCCATGGACAAAGAGGAGAGCTCGAGCAAAATGTGTGTGCTTGAGCTCTCGGGGAGAAAGACACGGTGGCTTTATATGGGTAAACGTTTAGTACTAGCTGGGGGCCCTAGCCGGCACTATTTGTGGATGTTTCGTACCGGCTGGTAACCCCAGTCGGTACTAAATGTCCGGGAGCAGTTTAGTACCGGCTGGGGTTACCAGCCTATACTAAACTGCCCACTAGCCGTTGGCGCGCACAAATGTGTGTCGGTGCGGGAGCAGTTTAGTACCGGCTAAGGGCTCGAGCCGGTACTAAATTACCCCTGAGGGCACTGTGCTGCAGAACTGGTACTAACCGCGTGCGTTAGTACCGGTTCTTCAACGGCCAGTACTAATTGACGGTGACCAATGTGAGTTTTTGTAGTAGTGTTGGTATGTGTTTCGTGCTAGTTGCTCTTTGTTGGTTGTTGATGTGTACAATATGGATTTCTCATCGGGATCTTTTTGCATTGGATGTGTCCTCTGCCCGTGGCAGTATCGCTGTTGACTTGTCTGCTGCTTCAATGTCTGGTAGTAGTTGTTCGGAGCCTGCAACAGTTTTCATCAATGAGCCATCAGAATCTTCTACTGTGTTCGATTGCTCTTCGTTGACCGGTGTTCTGCCATCTGAGGGCTTTGCTGGGGGACATGAAGATGCAGAGGATGAGCCTCCTATTGATGTGTTTGTTCTAGGGGTGAGTGTATGTGCCGTTGTTTGAGATCAATATTCCGTTCTTTGTGTTATCTATTATTTGTTCCTTGTTGTTTAGTTCTTTTCTGTCGTTTGTGGTCACATAAATGAATGATTTGGTTCGTAACTATGCTCTGCAGGCTGCACGGCCAGTTGTCATATCAAACCAAGCGATCCTCAAGGAAATCACTCGATGTTTGCATCTCAAGGTGCATGACTATGGGATTTCCTATGAACCAGATGGAATTCTTTGAGGGTGAATGGAGCTCGATATGCCTCGCCGAGAAGCAGATGTGCCTAAATTGAAGGAAAAGTTTGTTGGTGCTATAAGAGCAGTAGGTACAGTGCATTGGAAAAGGTTAGTGAAGATGTTATCAAGGATCTGCGCAAGAATCATGGTGTTATTGTCAAGGACAGCGGCGGCGGGGCTCCCTCTCCCCTTCTCCTCTCTTGGCAGGGTCTCCGGCACTCGTTGATTCACCGGGGTGGGTTGCCGCGCGGCAGCGCTCCTCCTCGGCGCGGTGGCCGGCTCCGCGAGGGCTCCTCCCACTGGATCTGGGCCGTCGGCCCCTCCTCCTGCTCCTCCCCAATGGATTGGGAAGCCGGCAAGCGGCCGGGGAAGGGCGGCGGTAGCGCGGCCTGGTGGCCCCCTGGCAGTGCTTCGATGGCGGGGCCGCGTTTGGCCTGCGAAGCCGAGCTCTGCGGTCAGGCGGCTGAGGCTCCGGTCCTCCGGCGGCGGTGGTCTGGTGGCGCCCGGCGGTGGCGGCGCGGCTGCGTGGGGCCCACTGTTTCCCTGCCCTCGCCTCTGCGTCTGCTCTGCTCCGATGGGTGGAAGGACTCAATGGAGGGAGGAGTTCCCGCATGTGGCTTCGCCTTGACCGGTGGTGCTGCCTTCATTTTTCGCGTCGCCGATGAAGCAGTTCTCGTAGCATCGTCAAGCCCCCGCTGCTGGGTTCATGGTTTCTATCCCACTCTATGAGGCACGGTGTCGTCCCATTGAGGGGACGTTAAGAGATTTGGGGCCATCGAGGGTTCCAAACCTTCCCGATGTGTCGGGTGTTGCTGTTCGGATGCATATGGAATCTAGTGGCGAGCTTCGGCTGCTGCGATGGTGGGCGGTGGATGGAAGCGAGTGGGATTGGTACAAGTGCTCTCGGCTCGTCGGGCGGCGATCCTCAAGTGAAAGCTTCGACCCGGTTGTCTTGTCGGGTTGGGCAACAGCGTTTTGCTCTTCCCTCCTGAGAGCGTTGTCTGCAGGGTCACGTTCGGCGGCAGTTCGTGGAAGCTCTCCGTGGTAAAAACCAAACGTTGGCGCCGTCGTGTCTTTGCCTTCTTGAAGATGTTGTTTGAAGGTCTTCCTGTAGCCGTTGGTGGTGGAGTTTTAGGCTCCACGGAAGGTCGGGTCTGATCGATGTTGTATTGGTTTCATGGCCCTTTAGTTTGTTCGTCGCGAGTAGTCTCTGCCTATCTTTGACGCGTAGCCTAGAGGGTCCCGTTACGAATCTGTTGGATGTTGCTCTATTAGCGGTGTGTGATTTATTGTAAACTGGTAATCCCAGTACTCCCTCCGTATTGGTAAAGAAAGCCGTTTAGGACAAGGTTTGAGTCAAACTTTGGGAATATAAATCATGAATAACTTTTAAGTTGTTGAGTTTGAAATTGTAAAAGTTATATGAATAGATTTATTTCAAAAACTACTTTCATAAAAGTATACATGTATCACTTTTCGACGAATATTTTTATAGAAATAAGAAGTAAAAGTTGTATTTTGAAGACCGTGTCGCTGTCCTAAACGGCTTTCTTTCGCAGTACGGAGGGAGTATTTCCTTCGTGCTTTACCTGTAAAGCTAGCTTCGGTCTGGAGAGGAGGAAAGAAAGCAACCAGCAATGGTAACAGAAAGCAGCCGTCACACGGCCAGTAGCATAGCACAACAACGCCGGAAGCACACACATGGAGCAGAAGTAACGTGTCGCAGTCAAGAGGTCAAACCTGCAAATGGATGGACCCTAAACACGGGTACAACTTGAACCAAGCACAAACACAGTTGTTGGCGTAGAAGGAAGCCCGCCTGCACAAAATAAAGGACAAATATGGCCTGGAATTAGAAGAGGGTGGGGAATATATAGAGTCAACAACCAAAGACGGTTCCACGAAAGAACTGCAAGGCTCCGCCTGCTAATCTGTACTCGAGAAAATGAAAGAACGTAGAAGAGGAAGGAGCGGAAGCAACAAGATTACCGGGCGGACAATGAAAGGCAGACGTACAGACGCGCGGCAACTAACCACGCGCCGCCCTGGAAGGGAACGCGGGGCGCAGCACGGTCCGCTAGCAACTAAGTAAAGTCAGAACCAGATATAATGGAGAGGAGGATGAGATGTGGAGGCTTACCAGAGGAGGAAGAAGAAGACGACCCAACCGAGGAGAAGGAATGAAGCTGTCTGTTGGAAGACGCCGGTTGAGAACTGCGGCGGCCGATACACCGAACATCCGTGACTCCGTGTGGTGAGAAGTGAGAACGGCAACACGCGGCAGGAATGAAGCTGGGCCTAAGGAAGGAACTGGACCCGCTTTTTTTAGTGGAGTTTGGGCGTTGCAGACAGCGGTACAAAGAACGACCAGCCGGACAACCCATGGCAACATCGGAAATTGTGGCCACGCGGCGGAACAGGACACACGGACTCTGTGTCGGGGCAGCAAAACTTACTCCACCTATCTTTATCTCTGCCTAATACTAAAAAGCAAAGACGGATTCTGCGGTACGTCGGATGACGTCATCAACTCCTTTGCTTACGTCATCGTCGACCAATTCGATTTCTTCTCCTCCTAGTCCCCGGCGACATCCCCGTGCCCAATCCAATTTCTTCTCCTCTATGTATTCTTCGTCCCTCCTAGGCGGCACGGGAGCGTAGTAGTGCGGCTACTCGAGGATCGTAACTAGAGCAGCGAGGGAGGAGAGCGGACGCGAGTATGGTGCGGCCGCCGCGCCTTGGGAGGCCGGGGAATAGGGGATGCGTCGTGGCAGCCGTGTGCGATGACGCCGGCGTGGTGGTGTGTTCGAGCGCGTGCGTCACCGTGGGAGCGACCTCCGGTAGGCTTCGGGCGAGCTAAACGACGGGGAGACGGCGCGCGGCGGCCGCGGCGGGTGGAGGCACCAGCACGGCTGCCCGCGCGGAGCATTAAGGAGGCAGCGCGCGTCGGGCGGGCAAGGGGCTGTGAGGAGGCGGTGCACGGCGGCCGGCACGGGGCGACGGGTAGACAGAAGCAAGAGCGCGGCGGCGCGGTCGCCAACCGCCGGCGCGTGTGGGCATGGCGCGGATCAGACGGACGCGGGGTCCTCCATCGCCTGGTGGGCGGCGATCTGTTCTTCCGGATGGGATTAGATATGTGAAAAACAAGCTAAACACGTGGGACCCATATTGTATTGGGCAGCATGCCATAGATGAATACGGTGCTTTTTTTAGAAAAAAATACGTTGCCTTTTGCTCTACATGTAAAACGAGCTGGCAGTGGCACACTTAATAAAGAATGGGACGGGGATCACACGTGCACTGGATCGAGGTTTGAAAATTATAGGCCTTATACATTGGGTGCAAGCCTCGACATGTATAATTTTCCGTGCTCAACATGCGACTAATTGAAGGTAGCATCGGACCTATATCACACGCCACACGTTTTTTCGATCAACCACGCTAACGGGTGGTCCGTGTGGCCATGCGATGCCACCTACTACCAGAGGTGAACGGTGAATTTACGTTTACCGGTGCTAGCACGTTACGCTCAGGGCAGAAGTGATGCTCGCCAGTCACGTGAAATAAAGTTTTCTCTAATTATATCCTATACTAAAATTAGTCATAAGGTCATGTCTACGGTAGAGTGTGGAGAGACGTTCTTTATTGCTAAAATAGAAAAAGATAAATATATATAACAAGTACTTGAGTAGATGAAATTATATCAAGTGAAAATTTTCTATAAACTTTTTAGCAAAAATTTTAAAATAATTTACATACGATACAAAAGACACGACTAATATTTTACCGTAGCAACGCACGGGCCATTTTAATACTAAAGCAAGGATTGATTCTGCGGTACGTCGAAATTTTGCAAAAAAAACCCTCTGAAAGTTTAGTTATTAACCCGCGGTCCTTCACATTTTGCAAAAAAACCCCTAAAAGTTTAGTTATTATCCCGCGGTTCTTTTTTAACCATCCCCACCCAATCTCTTCCCCACACGGCCAGCGCCGTCCGCGCCGCCGCGGCGTCGCAACTTCCTCCCGCGGTGCCTCCCGTGGTGCCCCCCGCCGTCCGCAACGCCGCGGCGTCGCGTGCTCCACCGCGGTGCCCCCACCCCCATTGCTTCCCCTTCTACCCCGGCGTCGCAACGCCCTCCCGCGGTGCCTCCCGTGGTGCCCCCCGCCGTCCACACCGCCGCGGCGTCGTGTGCTCCACCGGGTGCCCCCATCGCTTCCCTCCTTCCCCCCACCCCTAGCGTTGTCGGCATCAACCGTGGCGTCGCAGTTCCATGCGGGAATCGGAATCGAAGTCCTTTTCGGTCATGGCTGTCAGCACCGCCTCCAACTGACTCGGCTTTCTCGGTAATCAGAGGCAAAATCGCACTCCAACTGACTCGGCTTTCTCGGTAATCAGAGGCAAAATCGCACTCCAACTGACTCGGCTTTCTCGGTAATCAGAGGCAAAATCGCACTAGCCACCGTCTCCCTGACGCCATCGGTTGGTTCCAGGAAGCCCAATCCAGATCGGTCTTTGGATTAAAAATCCCAAATTTTCTAAATCGAGATGAAATCCCATAAATTGGAATAAAATCAAATCCCAAATGATGTAACAACGCATTATTCTATAGGAAATAACCAAAGCAACAAGAAGTGAATGGTCAGTGATCCAAACTTCAATTCAGATTGACCAAGGCAGCACGGAGGCAAGATTACATGAGTAGAAGCCACAATGACACGCATCGAAACAAAACAAAAACCATTAAGCGAATAGAAAGGGATCGAGCGCAAGGAGCCCGCAAACAAAATCGACATTGCTTTACATGCTCTCTTTCTTTATTAAGGAGAGCATCCTGTCCATCCCCCTGACTGTAGATGCTAGGACCAACTCACAGCCTACTCCTTGCAGCCTCGCCTGCACGGTCGCTACGGCCTGGAGTTGCGGTCGCCGGCCGTTTGCATAACTGGGGTAGGCGGGCAGCCCTGCTCAGCCATTTGCCGGCTCCGGGCAACGAGCGCTTAATTCGGATCCTTGGAAGGAGAAGAGCGAGCTTGACGTATTAGTACAGTAAGAGCAGAGAATAAAGAGGCCTTGGAGAAGGAGCACGGTAAAGAAATAGCAGGGAAGAGAGAGCTTGTGGAGCGGCAGAGGTGGAGAGAGAGCACGAGAGAGGGAGAGATGGTTGACGCGTGAGGACGATGAATGGATAAGAACGGACGGCATGAGATGGATGACTCAGCAGTAGATGTTTGGGCCTAGCCTGTCGATCATTCACTAGAATACTATCTACTGTGGGAGCTCGTCATTTCGGCGAGGAAGAAAAAGAAAGAGGAAATGAAAAAGGAAAAGAGAGACGGAGGTGTGAAGGTAGGTTGTTTATTCTAGACCATTTTACTACATCGAAAATGCAATTATTATATTAGAATGTATATAGCTTTTAAAACAAACAATATAAGTTGTATTTTCCGTAGCAACGCACGGGCACTGTGCTAGTTATTATTATATCATCAATTTAGCGCACGGACATATATTTATAATGATACCTATGTGTTAATATTTATTGATGATCGTGGGATCCTAGATGTTCCTTTAAGCGTCATCTACTAACTCAGTGGGTCATCATAATCAAAGGCATAATGTGTAAGGAAAAAAGTGTATATAATTTCCTCATCTACTGTAAGGTGATTGTTTCACGGTATTTAACCCCTTCACCATTGCAAAACTGTTCAAATGATCCCTAGGGTAGTTTTGCACGGATGTTTTGCCACACTGGAACGCTGAAGTGCACTGAGATGTTCACATGGTCGACTGATAAGTGGGTCCCGCTTGTAAATGGAAAGGCCTTCTCCCCTCTTCTTCCCGCTGAGCATATATTTCGAAATTTTCAAACAGCTAATGGCAACGGCTCCATGTGTTGGATCTTGCATGCAGTTACTGAAAGCCAAACATGAGCGTTATATTTCAGAAAAAAAAACCTTCACAAACTAATAAAATGGTAGAGATGAGATACATAAAAATGCCAATATGTTATATTTTAGAAAAGTGCATTCACCGATCTCAGAAGTGATGGTTCCATGTTGACCGATCCTTCTTCTTGTGTGCTACCAATGCGTTGTTGTTCTACAGTATTAACCAACGTATATTATTAGAAAAAATTCTATATCACCCCCTCACCTATGAGGGTTGGACTACATAACCCCCTAACCTATGAAACGGTCTATATCACCCCTTGAACTTTTCAAAACCGGTCAAATTATCCCTAAAGCAATTTCGAAAAATCATATAAATCATAGAAAAATTATAAAATAGAAAATTCAATTATGTTGGACGCAAATGAGTATATCTACACAGTGAACATATAATATGATATGCTTCAGTATATTTTTTTACAGCTATGAAGAAAAACATAGATCTAAAGCTACAGCAAAAAATGTACTAAAGCATGTCATATTATATGTTCAGTGTGTATATATACTCATTTGAATTCCAACACAATTGCATTTTCTATTTTATGATTTTCTGTGATTTACTATGATTTTTCAAAATTTCTTTAGGGGGTAATTTGACCGGTTTTGAAAAGTTCGGGGGTGATATAGACCATTTTATAGGTTGTAGGGTTATGTAGTCCAATCCTCATAGGTGAGGGGGTGATCTAGACTTTTATCTATATTAAAAGTAAAAGTTTATTGTGTGATTCAGAGTATTAAAGTGGTACAAGATGAAACTTCGCGTAGAGGGAAAAAAACCACAACAGGAGAGATATGGGGATCCGAGATCTGATGGAACGAGAAGGGAGTAATGAGCGTCAGGGAAGGACATGACAAAGAGGATAGAAATGACATGTGGGGCCGGTTGAGTGAGCCAATTTTTTATGAAAAAGCTACCGCAGACTTTTGGTTAAAAAGACATTAATAACTTTTAAAAGATATGTTTAGCTTTCTGGACTAAAAAAGCTACCAAAATTCGTAAAACTGAGATTTTTAGGTTTCTATATAAATATTTTTTAAGCTTTTAGCTTTTCCAAAGCTGCGTAAGAATTTTGCTATTTGTTTGTTTGAGCTTCTGACTTTTCATGTTGAAAAATTGTCCAAAAACTAAAACAAATATGTCCTAAATTAAATAAGACAGCAAACATGCGAGGCAGCTAGCACGTCATGCAAATATTAAAATACTATTGACACGGGGCTCAGCTCAGATCACGGAACACTGGATCAACAATGGGAAACCTGCCAGCCCGGCAGGCACCTCTGGTTTACCGGTACCCGAGCATCTACACCATCCAGCTGAGAGTCTTATACATGCTCTATAAGGCCTCGTCTAATGGTTAGTTTTTAGCTAGCTTATAGAATATTTTTTTTATATTTACACATACTTCGAGAATACGTGGGAATAACACGTGAGGTCATTCATATTATGAGTTATATTTTAAAAACTAAATTATTAAAAAGAGTTATCTCTTAAAGTGCTTAGAGTTAGATACCAATTTATACCATTGAAAGGTATAATATTATATTTTTATATAGTTACAGAAATAATTATATAGTTGGCCAAACGGGCCAGGCCCGCTGGGCCGGCACTGGCCCGGCCCTATTCAGCACGGCTCGAACACGGCTCGACCCGACAGCTTTAGTGCCAGTGTCGTGTTAGTGTCTGGTCCGATGCCGTGCCTAGGCCGCAATCTCGGCTCGCGGCACTAGCACGGGCACGGCACGACTAATGCCTGGCTCGGCCTCCGCACTACGGCGGCACGAGGGGAGGCACGACGGACGTCCGATTCTCACCTCCGCTCCATCCAACTGTTGGATCCGGCCGTTAGGGAGGGACTATATAAGCCGTCGCGCCAGCCGACCCTCCTTCTAACCCTAATCTAGTTCATTTAGCTTCCTCCATCTTTTGGAGTTGAGGTTGTGTTTGAATTATTGTTGATAAAATTATGTTATATTAGATATATGATTGTGTTTGTTATCTTAGTGTCAGTGCCGGCACGAGCACTATAGTGTCCTTTGGCACGGCACGGCACTAGCCACTAGCGTGTAGTGTCTGGGCCTGGAGTTCGGCACGGCGGCACTAGATGGCACGGTAAGACTAATCAGTCTTGCTATGTAGTGCCGTGTTATTTAGTGCCGTGCCAAATAGTGCTAGTGCCGACACGACACGGCTCGTTTGACCAACTATAAGTAATTAATTGACCATGAGATCCAAGCCTACAACCAACTAGTGATCCCAATTATTGCCGCTGAGCAAGCAGCTCACAGCTGCCTAGAGTTGCATGGCGGGAGAGCCTTTTCTTCAGGCGTCGGCTCCCTCGGGGCACCCGGGCCCGTGCGACGATTTTCTGGACTATGTGGGAGCGAGTCGAGCAGCGCCGGAGCCACCGCGTACGTCATAAACACCACTAGACACCGTAGAACTAATCCAATCGAACATAGAAAATTCCTGCCCAATTGGATTACCCAATCTCTACTCCCAGTCTCCCATTTCTATTTTGCTCCGTTCTCATCTTCTCATTCTCTGTTTGATTCGATGAGCAGAGCAGAGTAGAACAGAGCCGTGCTCACCTGCTACTTCCGCTGCCAGTCCTCGACGGTCTCCTAGCCATGGTGGCGCCGATCGACGACGACGAATGGGAGCAGGACGGAGACTGCGCGGTAGGGCGAGGCCTCGCGTTCCACGGGCATGTCGCCCCAGCCCGGTTAGTGATGTGTGCTTCACGGTGACTGCTCTGCTCGTTCAGGATGCGGCTGGCAGGCCATGGTGAGCGGGGCAAGGTCCAGGCGGCGGGGGCGCGGGGCAGAGCACGGCAGGCCAAGGCGAGAAGTCATGGGAGAGAAGATGATGAGAGAGGAGCCGACCTTTCCATTTACATGAAGGGCCACTCGTCAATCGCCACGTCAGCTTCTCGGTCCACCTTAACATGCCGGCAAGGCAAAACAGCTTAGCGAAACCGATAAAGAGGTCACTTGAACGGTTTTATACCTGGTTTTATAGATTAGAGAGTAAAATGGTCCCCTGCATCTCAAGCCTATCTAAAATATACTCTTTAAATTATCATATGGAGAGTCATTTGAGTAAAAATTATTTTCTATATCTTTATATTTTTCAATAGTTTTTCTATATCTTATGCGAAGTCTAGAGAGTTATCTCGCTCTCTCCATCTTTGGCTAGCGAGAAATCCGAAATAGAGGATATCTATATTTGGATATCCAATTAAAGAGGTTGTTGGAGGGTATTTTTCACCAAAATCTCTATTTCTGTAAGTTAGAAAGTATATAAAAACTTTCTTGGAGATGCTCTTATAATAGGTAGTCTAAAATGATGTTCATGTAGTTCTCTTGAAACTATACAACACCTATTCTTCAAATTCTATTTCACTAGGTCCATTTGGAATACCATTTATATCACATTTGTAATTCAACCACCGTCAAGCATCTTGAATTTGTTTGGCTCTTGGCTTAATGGCATTCGCCAAGCTTAGAAGCAGAATTTTAGTGGGTGTAGCAGCTGGATAATTTAGTTAAATAGAAATGATATTATATTCAATGATGGCAAATCTACCACTTTACGGATGATTTTCAGGACAACATATTGGATCCACACATGACCCTTAATACATAAAGAAGATGAGATGAGAGCAAGCTTTAAGGAAGGTTGTAGACTCTTAGAAACGGTGGTCCTGAAGGTCTTTGCTAAGCTCGGCTCGAGATTTATAAATAGAGTTAGTGCATGAGACTTTATTTATTGTTCTAAAACCTTTGGGTCCGTAGTTTTTATCTGTGTTTCTTGTATGGTAGTCCCTGTGAGGTTTGAACCTAAGAGCTCTTTATTGTATCGAGCGGCTATGTACACCTTATGCAGAGGCTGAATTTGTTTCTAGTATTAAAAAATAATAGACGAGGAGGTTATTTTTTTCCAATGCACAAAGAGATAACACTGTGCAAGGTGGTAATGTCGCAATGAGGGGATCGAGAGCCTAGACGAAGCTCGTACTTCGACAGGCGCCAAACTCATAATGTAGGAAAGAAAATTCCCAGAGAATTGTTCGTTTCTGGAATTACGTACGCTTACAATACATTTACATGGTCACCGATGTTCTTAACGAACGTCCCACAAAAAGATGTTTTACCTGCACCACGCTATTTACAATTCTCATGCGATGCAGCTGACCGTGAATACCATGATTTTAAATCCCTCTTGTATAATTGTAATAAGTTACCCCAGACAGCAACAGAAGCCATGTACCTCTACAAACAGGCCTGCACGTTCATACTGTTAAGAATTTGCCATAACCCAACTCTGCCGAAACGAATCCAGCCAAAATCCAACTCAGCCAATTCTTGCATGAACCATCGTACAAAACATCCAAATCGCTACCAGGAGGACGTGGGGAAAAAACTGCACTGTGATCATCCTTGGTCCTTAGGTCTCCCTTGGCTCTGATCTTGGCAATGAGTCTTGCCGTGTTAACTCATAGTTTGACTCCGGACCTGGACTGGGGTTCCTTGTGTTCATACGCATTGAGCACAGGAAGAAAAATGAAGAAGTATAAATAGTTATGTGCCACATGCTGCAAAAGAGGAAAATTATGTTATTTAGTAGGTGATAAATAAGGATAAAGCTAGATGCCCTAAAAAAATAAGCTACTCCGCAGAAAATAAAGCAGTGAAAAAGACTGCGAAACAAATATAGCAGTCATGGTAGGGCACATTTGAGTGCTTCCATGCCATTCTGGGCCGTGCCCCATGTCGAGCACTTGGACAGGAGCTGCTTGACCTCCCTCAGCTAGTCAGGTGGACCGTGGACCTAAGCAGGCTAGCTGCATAACCTTTTACCGTGGATGAAACTTGGAACGTCAAATTCCTGCGGATAAATCCCTGGACCGTCGTTTCTACGAAACTACATGACCAATCATCAGGCATGAACAGTAGAACTTTTCATCACCTGATGTCCTGACTCCTGACAATGCCCAATGATGTTGAATGGCTACAGACCAATTAGCTTAATCCACCCAGCTTCGGTGGAATCTTCTCCAAAGCTGGCGAACCTCTTAGCCGTGCCCCTGAAAACTTATGGTCAGTCACAACCAAAGCCCTTTCATGGAAAACCGACACATCCAAGACTTCTTCCGGTACGTCAGGGAGCTGCATAGATCCTGCTTGACAAACACAAGTCTCCTCTTTTGATTCAGTGTTGTGGGTCTACCTCCTTGAGCTTCTCCAATTTCTTGGCTTTCCAAGGGTTTGGACCAACTGGATCTCCATCACTATCCCCTGTGCTCTTCGTACTGATCTAAAAGCAATTCTCACCAAGGCTGACCACATGGGATTATCCAGCTACTTTGTACCAAGATCAAGCACTGCACTTTTCCTTGTCGCCGGTCATCGAAGATCTCCGCCTAATCAAAGAGATTTCACAATGTTCCCATGGTGTCCTGGGCCTAGCCACCAACTACAGCAAGTGTCTTGAAGTACCAATTCGCTGCGGAGCACACTACCTTCAGGCACTGGAGGCAGATTTTCCATGTGCAGTTACCAACTTCACAGTCACTATCTTGGCCTCCCACTCTCGATACATAATCTGGCAAAGTCCAACATGCAATCGCTTGTTGATGCAGTATCAAACTGGATCCTGGCTTTGAACAGGAGGCTCCTAACTAAAGGCAGTCGTTTGATCGAAACAAAAATCCCAACATCAATGCCTGTGTACATGAGGATCGACCTTAAGCTTTCTTCCTGGGCCATTGAAGCTATCGATAGGTTGGGCAAGGCATTTTTTGTGGCAAGGCACAAACCTGGTGACAAGCGGGCCACTGCACAGTAGTT
This sequence comes from Echinochloa phyllopogon, assembly GCA_033239725.1. NCBI lineage: Eukaryota > Viridiplantae > Streptophyta > Magnoliopsida > Poales > Poaceae > Echinochloa > Echinochloa phyllopogon. The sequence continues at coordinate 23,786,360 of BTCW01000018.1, read as the reverse complement.
TGGATCAAAGTATGGAGATCACTGACCACCTGAGTTTGGTGGATTGGGCATTCCAAGCTTGATGATCATGGGCTGGGCACTTTGTCTACAGTGGAACTGTTTAGCCAAAATGGATCTGTCACCAGGGCGGAGCCAGAATTGGCTTCAAGGGGGTGCTGCACCTTTTTAGCTTTGCTATCTTTCATTTTGTACACTATGTACTGGTTTTCTCTCATAGTGCTTGGGGCTTGGACACTTGTGGAACCACCGGAATCGTTGTGTTTTTGAGAGGGCTGCCCCCAGCCTTTGCTGGTGAAGAGCGCCGGATGTGGATTCTTGCAGGAGCTAAGGGTCTGTCCTTCTTGACAGCCCCTCTCCCGGGAGGTTAGTTTTTAGTGGTGGTGGTCGTCGTCCTAAGTCTTTACAGGCGCGAATGTAACTCTATTTTAAGGGGGAGTGTGGCGTGTGTTGTAAGGCCTCTAGCCCCTTCTTTCTTCTTAATATAATGATGTGCAGTTCTGTGTTTTCGAGGAAAAAAAAAGATGTGCCCTGGCCATGTTCAACACCTCGGGGTCTTGGACTCTCAGTTCAGATCAGTGACGGTGCCACCACACTCTTCTGGCAAGACTGATGGATCAATGGCGCATCCACGCAAGCGATTGCCCCAAGCATCTACCCCGCGGTGTTGTCCAGAGGGTGCAACTCGCAAACGGGAAAGCAACCCTTCTCAACAAGCACTGGATAAAGGGCATCACAGGCCCTCTTACAGTGCAAGTTCTTCTAAAGTACCTACAAGTTTGGGAACTTTTTACGCCCGGTAGTGTTGACAGACGACATGCCCCAATCAGTTCATCCGAAAGTTGACCGCTTCATGAATCTATTTGGCCAGTCGTGCCTAAACAGAACAATTTTCCTGGGTCAATCTTCAATCTCATCATACAGCTTTGGAAAACCCAAGCACCAAACAAATGTTGTTTTTCATATGGATGGTACTCCTTGATGTCTGTTGGACTCCTGACCGGCACCAGCTATGTCGTCACGGCTTGTGGGACAGGGACAACTGTGCCCTCGGTGCACAGGAGCCAGAAACCATCAACCACTTTATACTCAAAGTTGTGTACAAAGATGTCGTTTAGGGTTTCTGAACCACATAGGACTGCAGCATTTATGCCTGTCAGAGTCACAGCCACTTGCTGACTAGTGGTTTCAGGCAAGGAAACAAGTGCAAAAGAAGCGAACAAAAGGTTTCAACGCCAGTTCGTGCTGGTTGCCTGATCCAGTTGAGAAGAATGTAGCAGCAGAGTCTTTGGCTATGTCACTCTACAACAAGTCATGCTGGTGCAAAAGATTATGGATGAAGCCAGGCTTTAGGTGAAAACATTATTCGAGGGCTGTGCAATCACCCAACTCTTTTATTTTCTCTATGTAACCCACCCCCACCCCCCACCCCCTCTTTTTCCTTGGTTGCTGGTACTTTTAAATTTAGGTTTATTTTACCTTCCATAAAAAATGTGCTCAGTAAGTTCTCATGAAAAGAGAAGGCAGAGCCACTGCAAGGTTTTCAACTTGAAGTTATGTATAACAAGGGAAGATGATGATTCCACACCTGTGCCAAATCCAATAGTTTCTATTTGATTCCAGCTTCCAGCTTGTAGCCGCGAATGATAATGTGACAAAACCCAAAAGCAGAAATATCCAACGGAAGCGTTTGTTCAACTTATCCAGAGTATTCCGGAAAAAAGTCCCGAAGTTCGGCCAACTACACACAAGGTGACAACTGAGTCAGGTCACCATAGGAAATGCTGGACACTGAGTTGTTATTATGTGTAAGCTCAAGCACGAAGGCACTAGAATAAATACCAAAAACAAAAATACATGCATGTGAGAAAGCTTCCTTTAAAGTTTAAACTAAGATACGGTACATAGAGCAGGTGATATTTCGTAACACCATGTGTTCAATACAAGCACATTACCTTTGAAGCATATTTAGGTTAATTCGCCAGGACCAGCATATAAATCTTCTTGCTGTAGAGAATTCCAATAGCCATCCCATGAGCAGGCCAAAAGAACCAATCGCAATGACAATTCCAATATTTGCAGATCTGAGATCGTAACTCAATCAGACAGCCTATTATCAGTTGGTATTTTGAACAAATGTAACCAGTGATTTGCATACCTTGTTGCACCAGTTGCAGCTAAAAGAGCTGTGAGGATGAAAAGTGCTGTATGCATTGCTCTCTTTGAAGCTTCATCAATTGTAGCCATATATATGAAGGTACCCACAACAGCCATAAAGGAAAGCCAGAAGTCCAAAAACTGGATTCAGATACAATATTAAGACAGGATTGTATAATCAGAAAAAATGCGTATACTTAAAAAGGTCAAATAAGTAGGACTTTGACACAATGGGCAGAATAAGTAAAACAAATGTATTTTGTCTACCTTGTTTTTGATAGGCACATGACCACTAGACAATAGTGATGAATATCAGCACCATGCCCAACAATCTTTACACTAGAATTCAACAAGTGCGTCGTAAGTAGCTTACCTGTAATACACGAAAAGATAGAATGCACCAGGTGCCCACATCACATGAATGGTATAATGCACTGGAAATCCCACTAGATGTGTAAAGAATCCATTCTGCAAATGCCTTGGTGGCAAGAACAAAAATAAGGTTAGCATCTGACAAAACAAATCTCATACATTTCGTTTTGCCTTGCTGGCATTACTTCCACATAGCACTAGGAAGAGGGACCCCATCCACTCGCCCTATGCCCACATAACAACCATGTCAGGAAACAAGGGGAAAAAATGCTTTGGGGCTACAGTAGTCTGACTACTGCAAACTTGGGGTCCTAAATATCCGGGTTTTAAGTTTATGGACATACTTAAACCACCATGCAGTGTAGGTAGTAGGCACCTATGATGCAGACTCAAGAAAAAATGCTGGCAGTAACTAAAATTGAAACAGATCATTTCAGGCCACCATGACAGTATATGTAAAGCATACTTTTTGCCGGAGGGCCCAGAAGGCAGGTAATATAGCTGCAGCATTTGATGCAATCAGAAAGACAGACTGCCAAATGTGCCCTGCACAAATGTGATCATGTTACCACATGGATACAAAAGCATGCATTGCAACTTGCAACTGGTTGAAAAGTAATGCTTGCGCAAAGAAGCTACATTCTCCTTGAAAATATCTGCAATCTAAATTAACAAAATTGGACACGAGATTCCAGCTACATTTGGCAAAACTTTGGTATATATTGGTTTCTTTCTCTATTTTTCCATCCTCTAAGGAAGTGTATATGGCAGAGTTCACCTCACCTTGATTTGCGCTGCTGCATCACAGAATCACTTTAATGGTCTAAAAATACTTGCCAAAAATAACAATTCAGTCTGAAAATTCAGTTTTGCATCTAGTTCTTAGTTTGTCATCAACTATATAATTTTGGTGGATCTTGTGGAACTATAAAAGTCCCAAGTCAGATTTAAATTTTTACCTTACATAAATAGACCTCAGTAACATTACACTGAGATTCTTTGTGTAAGTAAACAATGAGGCTAAGTATCTGTTGAAGGGAGTACTGATAGTGGGAGTAATAAATCTCAAAAAGCTGACCAATGGTTGAGACATGGCAGTGATATCTGGGGTTTGGAAAATTGCTTAATTTATCTTTGTTTTATGGGAAAGGATGGCAATGCCGATATCTCTAGTCAACCAGCTGGGTGTAGCTGCTGTTCTTTGTACGCCACGACATGGCCCTTAGCTTGCTTTTAGTCACAATTGTAAAGCTGCAACCTGCTTCTGCATGCTAGTCTAACTAAAGTAAACTTCACGAGTTTTCAACACAAAAAAGAGAACTTTTTTAGGGCAAAAAAAAACTTGTATCATAATGTAGAAAATCCTAAATATTATACTTATATAAAATTTTATATTAAGAGTTTTAACATATTTGTAACGTCCAAAAACTATTTGAAAGGCAATAATACAAATCATGCCATGGGAATTTCAAAACAAGACATGAAAGTTGTTACCATTAGGGGAAACTAGTTCATCACTGCAATCAAACCCACCATGATCACGATCACAGGTGCAGAAGCTGGAAAAGAAAGAAAGAAATTATCACACTTCCAATAAGATGTAACTTTTGTCTAATATTATATTGGAAATCAAGTATTAACGAACACATGGCAGAAGTAGGAAAAGATTCACATAACAGAAAACATCTTTAGAAATCACCTGTAGAACGTCAGCCCACTTTCATCAACTGAGGAATGACACACACCTTTCTGGTTGCAGTTTCTATGGCATCCCTGAAGGGATATAGACATGTACGTCTGTGAATTTGTCATATCACTTGGATGCTTCACCCCAAAGCACCAAGTTCCCTCTTTAGCATAAAAAATTGATAGATCCATGTCTGAATTCGTGGAATTCTGTAGTGAGAAAAATACTGAGCCATTACTGCTGCTTGTCCTACTCGCATAATAATCCCAAGTATCATCTGATGGTAAGCCACCATATTTCGAGTACAACTCATAATTCAGTTCTTTATCTGACTTGAGCTGGACAAGGATAAGTGCACCGGCTGAACCTTGAGGAACATCCAAAAAGAAATATGTCCATGCAAACTGCTCATGGGATGAGTTGCTTAAAAATTGCTCCAAGTAGAAGTGGCTATCTTCCAGTGATGCCCTTTCATCGGTAGGAACATAATATGACTCAAAAGGGACAGAAGGACTTCTCCTAGGAACCCTCTGCATGTATAGGAAGCAATACTTAATTAACAAAGATGATTTTCAGGGAAAGAAAACATGGAGTCACAAAGCGTGCACAAAATCAATCGTAAATGATTGTTTGACCAGCATCCATGTTGGTGTCTTTATTTCATGAAATAAAAGGGCAATCGCACCGCATTTGGGCGAATGAGTTAGTGCATGTAACTCAACAGAAACATTGTTAGCTTCAGTTCGTTGGTTCTTTAATGGGGAGATAAATATAAGGGGAAACACAGTATGAGTTGGATTATTGCAAAATGCTAGTCAGGTACACAATACATTCATATCAGCTGGCATTGTATAGCAGTAATACAGACTTACCTGGAGCCCGTATGCCTCCCAAGAACAATTTGTTCCAGTTTTCCCATTGAAGCATCCACTCAATTGCCATTTTAATGAGAAGCACATTGTATCTAGAACAGGTGTTGATGCTGTACTATTCATCTGTGTTTTGTTGACAGTCTCAATAGCAATATACCAACGCCCAATATTTGGCGACTTCACAACCAAAGAATCATGGCTGATATCACCTGAATAGTCATGCAGATCTCTTTGAGGAAAGGCATTATATCGCAGGTAGCACATCAAGGATGGCCCTAGAACTCCAAAATTTGCAGCTGTAATTTCAAACTGCAATGCTAGGTTGACTACGTCCAAGAAGTAGAACTTCATGTCACCTTGCCTGACGCATAATGAGTTATTAGAAACAGAACAAGTGATTGAGTTTTCCAATCTCACCAAAGCCGTAGTGTTAGACCCAAGTTCCTTTTCTACTGAATGGTTCTGCTGTGTTAAGATATTAATTCGCCTATTGTGCTCTCTGGTATACCAACTGTTCCTCCTCTCAATGTTCAGATCTAAAAGATTTCTTGAGTTATTATCTACTGCAGACTGAGAACATCCAATCATTTCAACTGTTTGGTTGCAGAAGGGTCCCCAAAATCCTGAAGTGGGGCATCCTGTTACAGTAATGTGAGTGCTAACCAAGCGTGTTTTTCCTCGGCTAATCTGCAAAAGTATAGCCATCATAAATTCAAACTTTGCTCTCTTCACTACCATTCAAATAAAAATTCGAATTTTGTTTAACATAGTTTAAGCCAAAAGACAAAAACATAGATAAATATGGGGTAGAGACCAGGAGTTATGTAGAGATGTTCCAATCTAAACATACCATCTTTGATTGTGTGCGGGCAGGGCCAAGGCCATGAAAGTACCCAATGTACCATACCCCTGGAGATATCTACAGAAAACAATCAAAGGTTGGCATCTCAAAGGTTTATAGAATTTCTTAAGGTGGTTTCAGTGCATCAGAAGATAATAAATTTCTTCCGCTTAATGACCAGATCAGGATTGTGACAGTCCAATTTGGAATTATTAAGTATATGGGGCATGTTCAACAAAAAAAATGCATTGCATACAGTGCTTAAGGATGCAACCATAGTAACTTGTTGTGAGGGCAAAAGTCCAAAGTTAACATGTTACAGATACTTGGTGCAAAACAGGATCATAATGCTCTCAGCAAGACAGAGGCTCACAAATGATCGAACCGGGAACTAGAAGAACCAGATTGTACTAACTTTGGTGTCCAGCAGTTTTATATGTATATTTATGATTAGGTCCAATACCAAGTAATCAACCAAGAATCAGTTTAAGCCATCTCATCGATTACTAGTATGTCTGGGAGGTCACTATTATGGACAGTGTCAATACTAATCCCAAACTATTTGGCCTGAGAAAAGCACAGCATCAATATTACAGAAGCAGTATATGACTGGATTAAACGCTGACAACACCGAAGTGTCGTATACTCCCCAGAATATTAATATTCCTCAGTACTAACTGGAATTCTAATTATTGGAAATATGATCATCCAAATGTTGGCATCGCTATTGTAACTCAACATAATCATGTGCTGCTACAAACAAGGATGAAAGTACCACTTATTGCTCAACAGATATCCTCACAAGAAATATGTTGTTTTAGTGAATCAGATAGTTTACCTGGTCGTTTGTTAGCACTACTGTTGTGTTTTTCTGAAATGGTATGCACTGCGCCAGATTTGACTGATTAATTATATTGCCGTTGCCAAAAGGTCCAGCTGGGAGAAAGTTTGATACTGCAATAAAGAACCTTCCTGTCAAAATTAGTTGAATGATTCAGAAAGCTATTTAAGCATTTAAAATAATATTTTAAAAAGAATGATAAAAAGGCTGACAGAAGGCCCCTAAATCAACTATCTTCTTTTCTCTACAAAATATACCTTTCATCTGAACCAAACAACTGGAAAGGTAAAGTACTATCATTTGATGAAAAGTTACCAGATAAATAAATAAATATGTTGCTCAGCACCAGCAGGATATAATACAGATGGTAGATAGCCATACAGTTCAAAACCATCGGACTGGATAGAGCGCTGATCATCAAAATATTATAATAATACATTAAAAAGCTCAAGTAACAAGCTTTCAGGATGAACAAGTTGAAAGATCCAATAGTTTCAAATTAGCAAACTTGTGACAGAGATGATCTTTCTTATTATCACTCATTATGTGCAATAAAGTTTTACTAGAACCATGAAGATATCTTGCAGCCTAATCATGATGGGACCAAGAATACTATTAATAGGATACAAATTGTCCATTCATTTTCAAAATATAGCAGTTGCAAAATACATATAACGTGTCTTGAACAAATCATGTGACATACAATTAAGTAGGTATAAGAAACAGTTCAAATTGAAAATGAATATAACATCAAAGGCGAAACATCGCATTAGAAATGTATATGACACTCACACAAACTGTCCAGATAAGAATCAGATATATCAGGAATAGGAGGGTTGGAATTCATCAAGCAGATAATAGCAAGCTCGCTTCTTGGAATGCCTTTTAAGTGCTCCCTCTGCTGCATTATGTAAAGAAACATTCCACAAACTGTGCGTAAGTCAATTGTGCGGTTTATGATATAATGTAGTTAGATCTAAACCAACAGGAGGGTGCCACACCAAGAAGTCTCCCGTGAACAAGCCAAAATATTCATAGAACAGAAAATTTCCCCTCAAGACTGTTATTTGTCAGAACACAACTTAAGCCAGTGTTTCAGATTCATTTGATCCCCATTCCATATACAAGGCACTGAGCTACATTGTTTTTCCACCAAAATTTTACTGTCCATAAAGTGTGAAAGGAAAATGCCAACATACAAGCTGTTTGCTCATTGTTGATTTTGTCAAAGCATCATGATCACCCTTGGACTTTGTAGCATAATATGTACACCCAAAGAAAAGGAACACCACAGCTCCTCTTAATCTTATCCACATTAAGACAATTGCATGTGCACTGATAAGCAGACACCCATAATCTGGGAGCTGTTTTTAGCTACTGGCCAGTGCTTGAGACTAAAAGTAGGCCCAGCTACTAAAAGTAGGAGTAGCAAGTAGCAACATATTCACTTATCAAATATGCTAGCAGCAAAAGTAAGCTCTTACATCGTAATTTAATAATGGTCGGGATGCTGGAATCTTTCACTTACAATGTCCATGTCAGTGGTGAAATCCATGGTGACAGAGGAAAACGACGGCGGCAACTCAACTGCAAGTACAGGAAGTAAAATATTAAGGTCAATCCAAAAAATGGCGAGAAAGAAAGATAGAATTTCAACGGATGAGAAAAAATCACTAGTGTTCTGTTGTACTGGCAAGCGAGCCGTGTCAGAACGGAACACCAACTAAACCAGACTTCTCAGGTTTTTGGGAAGTATATATAGCATCGAAAAAGCAAAAACTAAGCAGAGCATACCAAAACGAACAGCAGCTGAAAGGTAAATCGAATTCTGCAACATGGATGTGGCGTTTTCCGTGAAATTTCGCGACAGCTAGGGCCCAAAACCAATTACGGAGTACTAAACCCTAAAGGTCCTTCAATTTCTCGCCATGAGCCCTCTCGCAAAAGCAAACGACAACGCGCAAAACCCCCCACCACACTAAAAAAGCATCCACCTATACACACTGAAGAAGCAAATCGGAAGAAGACGAAATTCTCGCAGCGGCGATCGAAACGAGAGAATCAGAGCACTCCGGCTGTCTCACCGCGCAGGTAGGTCCAGTCGTACGGCTTGAGCCCGAGCTTTCCCTGCCCGTAGCTGGCCACCACCACCGCCTCCTCCCCCTGCGCGGCGCCCCCGCGGGGGCCCGGCGCCCACCCCGCGCCCACCAGAAGCACCAGCACCGCCGCCCGCCACCGCGCCGCGGCCATGGGCGCGCGCATCAGCCCAGCAACGACCCGCCCGCGAAATCCGCGGCCCGAGCTCTGACTAAACCCACGGGCTCGCACTGCACCCAGCACAGCTGTTTCTTCAGGTGAGGGGGGATCAGGAGAACGGGGGAGAGGGAAGGAGAGAGGGGCTTTTCCGGCACGCCGCTAATCTAATCCGGGCCGCTTTTCTCTTTGGCTCTTTGCCGAACTTTTTCTGCTTTATTAATCGCGGGGAAAAGGACTGGAAAAGACGGAAAGCGACACGTTGAGCGCTGCCGGTCTGGTACGGAGTAGACCGGGAGTAGAAGTCAAGGAGGGTGTATCTACGGTTTTGCGTTTTTGTTTATTTATTTATTTATGTTCTCTAGGTGAATGTTCTAGGATCGTATTATATATATATATATATATTTACTATTACTATAGAGGTGTTAGATTACGATTTCATTTAAAAAAAACAAGGATGTACTACATCATGTCATCATAGCTCAACGCGGTCTCCTTTTTCTAATAGTACATCTAGCAACAGGGGGGCCTAGGATGGTGTGATTAGAGGATTGATGTTGAATTGGTGATTGATTGTTTATGCCTTGTCCCTTGTGAACAAATGATGAGTGGCTGATAATGCTTCACATACAATCTTTAGGTTTATATTGTGACACACCCAACAAATACCGACTATTTAGACTACTATTTGTTATATGTAATCATGTGCATTTAGAATAATTAACCATGTTTTGTTTACCCCGAAAATGTAAAGAACTACCAGTAGAAAAACATAGTTTATCCTCTCTTTTTTAGCATCAGACATATCTTATCCTTTATGTATATACTTCTCATATAGTAATGTGCTAAATTTTTTTGCGGATATATAGTGTATTAATTGTATGCTGTTTGAAAGAAAAAAGAGTATGTCAATTATAGAAAGGAATATGTTAGATTACAACTTCATTAACATAATAAAGATGTACTACATCATAGCTCAACGCAGTCTCCTTTTTCTAATAGTAACATCTAACGAGGGGGGCCAGGGGATGGTGTGATCGATTAGAGGATTTGATGTTGAATGATTATTCATGACATATGAGTAAGGCTGAAGAAACAGCAGAGCTGGGTGCAGTGCGAGCGCGTGGGTTTACATACAGCAGAGCTGCTGTTTATTTGGGGGGGGCATTTGTTAGCCCTTGTTTAGATCCCAATTTGGGACACCCAAACTTTGGAATTTAGTAAGAAATGTGTATTGTAGCATTTTGTTTGTATTTGTGAATAATTGTTAAAACATTGATTAATTAGTCTCAAAATGTTCGTCTCGTAAAGTACAATAAAACTGTGCAATTAATTTTTGATTTCATCTATATTTAGTACTTCATGCATGTGCCGACATTTTGATGTGATGGGAATCTTCTTTTTGCATAGTGGAATTTGAGGGTGAAATTTGAAAACTAAACAAGGCCTTAGGTGTGGGGATTGATGATGGACAGATATTGAATGGCTGATAATGCTTCACATACAATCTTTCGGTTTACATCGCGATACACCTAGCAAATGCCAAATGCCGACTATTTAGATGACTATGTGTAATTATGTGAATTTAGAATAAGTAACGGTATTTTGTTTACCCAAAATGTAAAGAAATACCAGTAGAAAAGACATACATTATCCTTTATGTATACCTTACATATAATGTGTTAATTATATGACATTTGGGGGATGCTATCAGCTAATACAAGCGAATTGAGCATAGCTCACTTGGTAACCTTTCTTGTTTCTTGTGGTAGAATATGGCTATCAGGTTCGAGTTCTCGACTCGGAGCTGCGCATTTTTCTAGATTTATTCCATAATTTAACAACGTTATTCGTTCACTGTTGCATGCATATATTCATATAGGTGAATGTGTGCATGTACATAAGTGTTTGTGTCTATATTGTATTTCATAAAGAATCTAGAATAAAAATGATATGTATTGCTCAACTAGTAAAACTTGATCGTAATATATCCCCTTAATTAATAATGTTCACGTTGCAAAAACAAAGAAAAAGAGAAAAGTACAAATTATTACCTTTAAGTAGGGACAAAATGAGCATAACCCCTAAATTATGTTTTTGTTCATTTTATACTTATACTATCTCAATCGATCCAATCTATAAGTAGGGACAAAATGAGCATAACCACTAAAATATGTTTTATTCATTTTATACTTATACTATCTCAATCGATCCAATCTATAAGTAGGGACAAAATAAGCATAACCCCTAAAGTATGTTTTTGTTCATTTTATACTTATACTATCGCAATCGATCCAATCTACCATTCGTACGAGTTGTTTTTTTTCATGCACAAATGGTGTTTTTTAAGTTAAAATTTTATAGGATGATAGATGGACATATATATTATTTTTAAAAATATAATATAAAATTTACATCATTATTTCTCATAAAATTTACGGTTGATTTATTATATTTTAAAATAATGAAAAAATCGTAGTATATTTCCTAATATAATTTATGATTATCTCTATTATCCTATAAAATTTCAACTTAAAACATCATTTGTGTATGAAAAATAAAGGGATAGATTGAACCGATTAATATAATTGTGGGTGCAAAATGAACCAAAACATACTTTAGAAAGTTATCCAGACTTTATCCATACTTGATGGTAGTAATTTAGACTTTTTATCCAAAACAAAGATGTGTTAGAGCATCTCTAAGAGTACCAATAAACATTCCCAATAATTGGTTTTGGGCATAAACATAAAAAATAATGCTCCAACAGTGCCTAATTCTGTTCCCAAATTTTTTCGCATGCCCAATACTGACTCCATTCTGAGCCAAATTTACCCCCTCTCCGAGCTCCCAATACCCCGCGGAAAAGGGACGGACTAAACGGAATTTGTGAGTTACTGTTCACCACGAAAAAATCGAGCAACGGCCCCGTTGGTTGAAAGGGTATTTTTTCCTCCCAATAATTTTTTGAAATGTCTCAAAACTAATATTTTGAGACTTTATTTTTTAGTCACTCTCGGATATGCTCTTAGTTGGTTAACAACGTTAACAGACCCTCCAGGCTCAAGTCAGGATTGTTACCAGATAATCAAGCCAACTAATCAGCCGATCAATCAGGTGACTTGTCCAACTTTCTAGAACGCTGATGTTTGTCCAAATTAGCCATTTTCCATGCTACTAAAGTACTAATTAATGTTTAAGGCTAGTGGTTTCAAGTTGGAGCTTCCAACACACTGCAAGAAAATCGAATGTTGAGTGTTGACAAGTATCCATCTTGATTGATCATTGCTTCCTTCTATCCTCTTCTTTCTTTTACTTTACGTTTATCACAGATTTATATAGCTGGCTTTTGGTGGAACTTTTTACCAAGGCAAATGTCATGCATGGACCAGTTTCAGAGTTAAATAACGCATATCTAATAGTCACTGCAAAGTTAAATTTGTATATGCATCCGATTGTTTTATCTTTAGCTTATGCAATTGCCAAAAGCAAAACAAGCTGCTAGCCAAGGAAAAGAAGAGCAAGTCCACGTGACATTAGTATTTGCTCCTGAAAGTAAAAAAGCAAGTCCACCTCGCAACCCTTCAAGCAACTTTTCAATTAAACAATAATTTATAAAAAGCCTCTTCGAAAACATAAAATGAAAAATTCAACAATTCCTGCAACGCAAAACATAAAATTTGGAAACTGAAACATGGGGGCGGGGGGGGGGGGGGGGGGGGACGGCCGGCTGGTCCTTTCTTTATTCCTACTTACTTCATTTTTTTAGGAACACTTACGATACACATTTGAATAAGGCGTCCACTATGCTTGTAGGCTCCAAACTATGCCTAAGGCCCTGTTTGGATCCACCAACTAAAATTTAGCGGCTAAAGTTTAGCTGTTAGGGATCCAAACAGGAGCAGCTAAAACTCAGCTAAACTTTAGTTGCATGTCAAAAGGTACGCGATTTCTTTAGCTGATTGAACCTAGCTAAACGCAGCTAAACGAGTTTAAAGACCAAAATACCCTACATATTTATGGAAATTTGTCATCGTCACATAATTATATCCATAATTAATGAAGGTCAGGATAGTGCATTGAATTCAATTAGCTGATGGATCCAAACACTCCCAGCTAAAGTTTAGGTATGTACTCTTTAGCTAGCTAAAATAAACCACTACAAATTAGCTGGTTAAATTTTAGTTGGGATGGATCCAAACATAGCCTTATTTTATTTTCTTTATTAGAACCTTTTCTTTTTCGAGAGTGATCTTCTTTTGGAATTCCACCGACTCCTTTTCTCACTATACACAAACAAACGTGGTGAAGAAAAGTCCATGGGGGGCTATTATGGCCTGGCTCTCAGAGTTCAACCGGCCCACAGCTCCCCAACAGGCCGTCTGCACGACTCTAAACTAACGGCGGCCACTGACGACCACGGAAAGCGCTCACAGTGGCAGTCGCAGGCTCGATTGAGAACATAGATCACCACAACAGCTCAAAACAAGCCCATTGAATGGGATCACAAAAAAAAACTATTGAATTAAGCCTATTAAGGGGCATTCGTTCGGAGGGCTTTTCCTCTAAACAATTTTACCATAGACAAGAAAAAAATACACTATAAACCCTACCAAACGGAAACGGGTAACTAACCATCATAGTGCTTCTGATCTTCATAGCTCGTGAAGAGGCAATACATGAAGCGGTTGATCGGCGTGTCATCACATTCCTTTCCAGTAAATTCTGGCCATGCTGTTCAATCCGGTGGGCAGACCGGTTAGGTAAAACCTTAATCTTGCATGTGATGCGCGTGCCATTAGGACAGTCCCAACCTAAAACTACCAAAGTAGTTTCCATAGCTGTCATGCCATATAGAAATTTCATATAAAAACTACCACATCCAACCTATAGTTTCTATGATGGGCCTGAATTAATTTTACCGCCTTCTTTCCCGTCTCCCGTCGTCTTCCTCTCACTCTCAATCCGCACGGCAGGCCTCATGTAAACCACGGTGAGGAGTTGAATACCTGCACACTCGAGCAGGCAGCTAGCACACTACGTGGAGGCAGCAGGCAAGGACGTCATTGGTGAGAGCCCAGCAAAGCAAGCAATTCCATCTCCGTCAAATCCACCGATAAAGCAATCCATGAAGGCACTCCTCCCTGCTCCAATCAAGTTCTCTTCTAGCTGAGGCCGTGGGCGGGATGACGACGAGCGTGGTGGCACTGGAGTGGATTTGGCCAGCCGCGAGGAGGTCCCTATCCTCCCCACTAAAACTTCGACATATTGTTCATGGATGATGATCCTGCATGATGGTTCACTCTTCTTCTCACAAATACACACCCAACTTATAAGGAATCCGGCCGTAACCATATTTTACATGTTTCCTTAATTAAAATTTTTAAGATCATTTTCCATTCTTTATACTACGATACACATATTTTATTTTATGATATTAAGGAGAAACATAAACGATACGATTAGCATATGGTATAAATACAGTCACATGCTACCCAGAAAGAAGGTATATGTAATAATGGAGCCAGAAAGAACCACTATGGTGAGAAAATAAATTACACCAACTTCATTCTCGGTGCTAATCCTCAGTTCTCCTTGAGGATACCAACATCGATTGATTCTTGAAAAAAAAAGAGCCGTTACATAAACTTATACACAAGACAGCACAGCACTCTATGAAATCAAGCCACGTGGCTCAAGATGTTGAAGCTACACAAAATCTCACAAGACTGCACAACAGTTAGAAGAGAACTTATGATGTTAGAAGAGAACTGCAGTAGAAAGAGTAAGCTAGATACATTGCCAATCTTCGTGCTCATGCATTTGCTTCCCCGGACTTGACGGCACAATGCCATCAATAGAAAGAGCCTCTCCAGGTGACAAGCATCATCCACCAGAACAATATCTACCAAGGAAGACATGATCACCTGCTCAAATCGCAAGCTATGGCTATACAGCACGTTCCAATGGTGCCCTGGAATGATTGTCCTAATTGAATGGCAAAAGCATAAATTATCTCAAGCACTCAATAGACAAAATAGCTTTGATTTGGATCAAGCAACATTCACTACGTTTTCTCTGTATCTCTAATTCAGTACAAACATGCAGTCAAAGCAGTAAGCATGATTTCCTTGTACAATCTAAATTATAAACAACTCATGTTACGTTTGAAACTGCAACATACTTTAAAAATATCCAAAAAAGAATCAGTTTGCAAGGTTTCTCAGCAGACTTTTAAACTCATCCAGCAGAGTTTTCTCAAAAGAGTTTTTAGACAGTTAATCGTACTGGAAAGATCCCAAGTAAGAAATCTGATAGTGTTTCGGGAGTTTTTAGACAGTCAATCTTACTGGAAAGATCCCAAGTAAAAAATCTGATAGTGTTTCTAGAGATGCTTGAACTGCCTGTAAGTATGCAACTTCCCAGCAATAGGAATACAACAAGAGAGCAAGATAACACTCTATATGAGGTGAAAAACAAAAAAAATGCATAAACAAAGAGTGATTGGGTATGTTCATATTTAGCACAGTATAAGCAATATATTTCTTTATTCAGCATAGTTAACAATCTATGTAAAGCAATCGAACTTACTAGTAACTGAACATCAGTACATCTTCTGGGTACAGAGTATGTAACAGATTGAATCCAAAGTAGTACGCCAGCCAGCAGTATTTTTCTGTCTGGCCGTGTTTCTTTGACTTCTGAAAAAAAATTCAAAAGGAATTTTGCATGCATGGAGTATTAAATGAAGTCTATTTACAAAATCTTTTTAGGGATGAGTGTAACTTTGCGCGACGAATCTAATGAGTCTAATTAGTCCATGACTAGCAAATATGCCCGTGCGTTGCAGCGGGAAGAAAACTATACACGTGTCAGCCTAATAACCATGTTCTAAGACCCCCCACTCAAGCTGTTTGCCCGTGTCAGCCGGGTCAAGACCGTGATGCCCGTGTTGAAGAACCATATTGTAGCACGTGGAACCAAGGGAACCAGTGCCTATGCGTGCGGCCTAGCTAGCCAAAATGCATGCGAGGCAATCAGCACGAGCAGGGAAATCCTCGGGAGTGTTTTTCTTTTGGTTTTGCCGGTTGTGGTAAAGCCGTGCTTTTTTTTCTATGTTTCACGTAACGACGAGGCTTTCTGGTTTTGACGGGTTTTCTCTCTCGGGATTTTAAGGTCGGCGCGAATTAGGAAACGATCGACGAAATTGAGGGGCAGAAGCAATACTACCTGCTTTAGAATTAGAAATAGAATAGATTAGGTAAAGATACATTATGGTTTTTTTTTAAAAAAATACAACACAAAGGATGGTGGGTTGATTTCTATCTATAAATATTAGGGAGTTTTTGTAAAATTATGACGTACCGCGGAAGCAATCATTGCTTTATAATTAGGTAGAGATTTACTACAGTAATGCTATATGCTATAGTAGTCATTCTCTCATCGTGCGGTCAAAGGTCTCATTAGATTTGTCTCGTGAATTAATCTAGGGTTGTCGAGATAGCTTTATAAACTGACTTTATTTAATATTATTATTGGTAAAACGTGTCTAAAAAGTTTTCGAAATCTAAACAATACGGCATCCGCGGTATTTTTCTCCAACCACGGACCAGCACAAGCCACCGGCCACTTCTACTGTAGAACAGGATTACGGAAAGCAAAAAGGCTGGAACCAGAGCATAATAGAAGCACGCACCTGCGGCCTTGAGAAGACGAACGCATCACTGTGATAGGTTGGTGGCCTCCTTGGTGTTTTCCGACAACGATAGCAGGAACAGTATGGCTTCTCGGCGGCTATCAGCAGGACTTGAGATGCGGCGGTGACGGAGATGCCGCGGAGCCGGATATGAGGCTGGATGCGGTGAATGGGGCAGCAGATCGGGTCAAGGTCTACTTGCGTGTCTTACGCAGGTGAGTCTCCAGTGGATCCAAGCGCCTTTTGGGCCAAAGCACACCAAATCGCTAGGCATGATGTGGAAGAAAAGAACAGAGTTAGCAGACCAAATCGAAAAGGTATGATTTCCACCTGTGTTCTGAGCGCAATGGTGGCTCCCCGCCCAGCCGACGCTGAGGCCGTCGGAGAAGAAGCGGCGCGCAATGGTGGCTCCCCACCCAGCCGATGCTGAGGCCGTTGGAGAAGAGGCGGCGCTCGCCAACGGGGACGAGCGCTGCGCCGGGCCCCGCCGTGGCGAGCACCACTATCCGTAATCCGTGCTCCGCTCGCACCCCCTACGAACCAGGCTCGCCGCGCGCCGTCGCCTGCTCCAGCAGTGCCGGAGAGGATCTCGAGAGCACGGCGGCCGCCTCCGGGGCTGTTCCACCGGAACCGGATCTTCTTCCGCCACCCCGTCCCCGCGGGACCGCCGGTGCCAAGCCCGCGGCACCCTTTCAACCCCATCCGCCGCCGCCTTGGGGGCGTCGCGCGTGGGCGCAGCCTGGAAGGGGGACCGAGTCCGCCGGGGACGGGCGCGGCCGCCACTCCCGTTACTCGGGGGCACCGTGGGGAAAAGAGTTTGCGTGGGGACGAGCGAGCTGACGGGCCAGGCCAGCGGATCAAAACAGTCTTGGGCTGGAACTGGAAGGCGATGGCTCGGCCCGCAATGTCTGATGTGCATGTAGGGGAGCGCTTTTCCGTGTGTGCATAGCTCCATGCACACAGCAGGGGCATAAACGGCAGGTGGTGGTGGTGCATGCGGCCTGCCGGTCCGTTGCCCAATCGAGCCGGCGCGCTAGTCCTCCATGGTGGGCACAGGGCCGTGGGCTTGGGTGGGGGTAATCCTACACGGCTTCCGGAAGTTTTTTTCCTAGCTTCCAATGTTTGAGATTTGTGCAACGATTAGGATTGTCGACCGAAGCGGTTCAAGCACGCGGTGGAGAGCTGACGAACGCGCGCACGACGGGAATCTTTTTTTAGTGTCAACCTTTAAATGCGATTTTCTTCTAAACGGTTGATCATTTTTCGAATCGGTTTGAACCACCATGTTATTTAGAATTAATGCAACAAAATAAGATCCAATATGAGTATATTTTTATTTTATATGTGTATCTTTTTAGAATCAACACTTTCAATATGCTATTTCAATATTTTGAATAACTATCTCAACATTTTAGACTTACTGCTTCAACATTTTCACACAAAATGTTGATCTATTTTATACGAATTGTTGAATTAAGTTTGAGAAAAATGTTGAACCTAGTATATGAAAATGTTGACTGTATTAGTTTATGCATGTTAGTTTAGCTTTTATGTGAAAAATGTTGAAATGTATAATCAGAATGTTGAACTGTTATTTTTGAAATGTCGAGTGCAACATCGTACCTCTTATAGCTGCATACTTAGTAGTGATAATTTGAGTACGTTCAAAAAAATCAAAGCGTGAAGAAAAAGTCCGTTCAAAAAAGTCAAAGCGCGGCAACAACATGGTAATGAAAAAAGTCTCGCGCGCGTCTGTTGCTTGGACCGTTCTCTCGTTGTTCCTCCCACGCGTGCTCGTGGGCTTTAGTGGGCTCTAAGCCAGCTAGCTTAAGAATGCACGGAAGCGGTATAGGTGCCCCGGGCAGGTGGCGCCGCGTGCTTTTTTTATCTGCTCTGGCCATTCGCACGTGCGGGCCTGGCATGGGCGGACGGTTATAGCCTGATCCACGTGCGTCTCATGAATTGCTTCAATAGATTTTGTTGCTCAGCCCTTTGAGCTAATACACAAGCGGTAGACGTCAACTCTGGGAGATTTTAACCAAACGGTACTGAGGTAAACACGGATTTATAAAGTTTGAGATAATGGTAAAGTTCTAGTGCAAAGTTACACAATAATTCTTGCTTCTTTAAAAAAACCGTCCTTTACACACGGAGAATTGACCTTTATTTACAAGAATAAAAAGAAACTCTTCATTAGACTAAATTATCCTTAAATACTTTCTACATTTCTAGAATATACCTTAGGGTGCGTTTGGACGTTGAAATTGGGTTAATAACCAAATCAATCATGATATTGGCATTGGCCATAATTGAAATTTCGTTGTTTGGATGACTATTGCTTTGCATCTTGGAATCTTAGAAAGCAACTAATTCGATTTATGTTTGCATAACAAAAGCGTGGAATTGAAACCTTGTCATGCGTACACGCAAACTCCGTCTCCACCGTGTGGAGAAGAAGCGGGCGCCGCCCATGATGAGAAGGGGGCGCCGACCATGAGAAGAGAAACAAAGGGACAGCCACATCGAGCTCTCACACAGATTAGAGAGGGAGATGCTTGAAGAGGGACCAGACCTGCATCGCACCGTCGCCACGTGAGTCTGTCCCAGCCGCACGAGCCACCGCCGCCGCACAAGCCTGTCCTCGGATCCACACATCGTGCGTCTACCCCACATGCGGAAAGGTGTGGGTCGCGTCGCCTAGGGGAGCACCCTGCCCACGGATCCGTTGATGGGAGGGGATGGTGTTTAGGAAGAAAGGAGAGAGAGGGGGGAGGGAAGGGGCCAGCCGTCGGGGTGGTGCGTGGGGGAGGGACGGTGATAGAGGACTCTCGCGACAGATTCAACGCAAAACCAAGGGGTATAGCTTGGTATTGATGAGAGGAGGCGCTAGGTGAGGTGAATACCGTTTGGCATTAACGCTGCTTTCCAATTCTGAATTCTAAGCCATCCAAACAGCCATATTTAGAGCTACTAAATTCCAGTTCCAAATTCTAGGACCAAATATCTACATCCAAACGGACACTTATAAAATTTTCACAAAGGGTATTATGGTAAAAATACCCTTTAACGTATCCAAGATGACTTCCCCTTACATGGTGAAAATACTCCTAACATATCCAAATTGATTTTATTTTCTTATATCAAGCGGATCACATTGCTTTTTGTGGGAAGCATAAGTGTTGCCTCTAGTCCCCTTTCACCAGGAATCCCTGCATAGGAAACAATAACGTGTTTCCCTTAATGGGGGTAAACCTAAAATGATTGAAGGTACTATTCAAAACACCCTCGATGTAATTCGTGATGTCAGGATCCGTACATAACTCAACATTGCTTAAGCACTTTAACCATCACTAGCCACACACACACACACACACACACACACACACACACAAGCTATGCCTGTTTGAAGATAACACGAAGCTATACTAAATTGAACCTTCTATGCGGTTTCACTAGCGCTCTTAATTCTGTGAGTAAATTCGTCGGAGGTGACCTCGGCCCAGCGATCCCCGACAAAATTTAAACGCAGGAAAATGATGATAGATTAAAAAATGGGAAGATCTTAGACCATGGATGAAAGAAAATAATGTGCTCAATTAATATGTTAGGTGCCTCATTAAGAAACTTTCTATTTAAAAATTCACTCTAAGAATTTTTGTTAAAAAAAGGTTGAAAGCTAGCTCATGAAATATGATAAAGAAAGTGAAAATTACACATTTTTATCTAGCGACATATGTAATCTCCCTCATACGCGCTTCAACATTTCATTTTCAACCTATATTGTTCCAGTTTAGGTGACCTATTCTACCTACAAAAAGTGAGCTAATTCATATTTGCATATGTTACACCAATAATATCTTGCAGTTACTCAGTCTTGTTCTTTGAATCTTTGTAGAAAGATCTTTTTGAAATCTTGATGGGGTCTTGGTCTTCCTACCATGGTTCTTGTTGATGACGCAATATCTATGAATGAAACTATGATAATAAACTTTCAAAGATTAAGACTAGAGAAATTGAAATTCTAAAACAAAAAAAATCTTATTAATCCAAAATAAAAATATTTGATTTAGTTTATGGAAAGAAGTAAAACATATGTTAGCTTTATATTTTCATCAATAATTAATCCACTTTGGACCTATTTGATGTCAACCTCCAAAATGCCCCTTGGTTGTCTTTGAGATCTTTCTCATCCCAATCTATTTCATCTTCATCCCCCCACTCTCATTAACCCCCATTGCTTCATGGATTGTAGTTTTTCACATTTTTTCCCACCTGCTTGTCAGTTGAGCAACATACCACCAATGATGCCCACTCTCCCGACAATGAGGCACATCCCTCTCAATAACTTTCAAAATGTTTCTCTTCCAACCCTAAACTTTTAATTCAATAGAATCGAATTGATTAGTAAAACCTAGTAGTTGCAAAACTTTTAGTTGAACAAAAACTAGATTAAATAAAAATGTAGGATTGAATTGGAAAAGGTGTTTGCGTAATCTATAAAATTTGGCTCGACAAACTTAAAATTTATTCGAAGAATATGTGGTTAGGAGGAAAAGAGAAAGGAAGTAGAAGAAGAAGAAGAAGAAGAAGAAGAAGAAGAAGAAGAAGAAGAGTCAAAAGGAAGGGGGAATCAAATTGGAAGGAATTGTTTTAATTAATCTCGATGCTTGTTGTGATGGCGTATAGGATGCAAGAGAGCTTGCCTTGAGGTTTGAAAGTTGTCCAGGAATTTCTAACCCAATTTTCATAACCCCACATCATCTATCTCCTCCTGTACAAAGATAAAGTAATCTAGATATATAGGTTCATATTAGTGATGACCTGCTGATAGATAGTAACAACAACCAAAGCCCGAGTGATGAGATGTGTTTGCAGAAACAATTTTAAATGGCAATATTCAATTAAAGTCCTGGTACTTTTTTATTCTACTCCTTCTGCCTCACAATATAATTATATTTAGATTTATTATCCGCAGCCAAACATTTTTTTAACTTTGACTACAAATAGCAAGAAACCCATAAAGATTGATAAAATAAAATTGATGTTAGTAGATTCATCATGAAACCACCTATCATAACATGAAATTATTATTTAAAATAAATTACTTTTAGAGTTATTATAGTTCATGTATAATGAAAATACTTAAATTGAATAAATCTAAAAGTAACATGCTAAAGTGATGTTTTTTGCCATCCATAATATGACTTGACCTTGTGGGTCGATCCTGCCTCACATGTCAATGCGCATTTTGTAGGATGGCATACGCTCCTCATAGGTCGTGCCAAGCTTTATTTGCCAAGGTAGGCTATTTTTATTTTAAAAAACACCTCTACTAAATTATTTTTAACCACATGAAAAGGGGTTGAATTTGACAATATTCATTCAGACTTAACCAAGATCATATATTCATGGAGATGTTGCGCATCGCTGTGGATTCCATTACATCTTCATGTTAATTCTAATCTGTCGTGTTCATGCTGCCACATCATGTTGAGGTATGGCAACGACCTGGTCCGATAGTACATGTCATGTCAACCTAGATACTCTCTTCACCGATCTGTCAGTAATTCTTCACCGTGCTTGTTGTCTTTCATATGTAGATCCACCATCGTCCACCTTGGATTGCTCGCCCGGATGGTGACCATTCCCATTGCTGGCGTTTAGCCACCGTATCACCGTTGGAGCTCACCAAAAAGAAGATCAAGAGAAGTTATAAATAAAAACTTTGCGAGATTGATGTTATGGATGGAAGAGGGGATTGTTTTCCTAATTGTGTGAGAAAGCTTGTAAGTTTATTTTAGTTTGGTGAAGAGAGGATTGATGGGCTAGATGGGGCATGCTTGGTCCATTTAGCATGGGTTTAAGGTCAGGCCTAACCTATGAGCCGATCTTATCCATCAAATCATGCCCTTACCACATTTGTTCTATTGGGCTATATTCTTGGGAACAAATCATATGGAGATGGCGTGGCCTAGATACGATCCAATATCCAATAATTGAAGTTATACCAACTAAGTAAGATTGTTATTTGATAGCGGGGTTTACTTTGATCGATACCATGTTGTAGACAGGGATAGACCCGTGCGAAATTGAGTGGTGATCTATTGTTGATGGGCCTTTACAGCTACAGGAAAAGAAGGCTAGAGTGGCAGCTCATGCCGCCACTGAGCCTATGCTAGGTCCGCCCCTAGTCGTAGAACATTTTTTGTTGTTTTATTCATCACTTCTTGGTGACATAGTTTCACCACTCTTCTCCATCATCTATGTGTCATCAAATTTGTCCCAACTATTCTTGCGCACTAGTTTAGTGATACCAACGTCGATAGTCCGCGCGCGCTAGCTCCACACCTATCTCAACTAGTAAATCCAACTATATGTTTTGTTCTCTCTTCTATTATGTTATTTTTTTTCTACGGTACTATTCCTCTATATTTATACTCCCTCCGCATCGGTAAAGAATGATGTTTTGGACAAGATTTTAGTTAAACATTAAAAATATAAATCATGAATAACTTTTAAGCCATTGAGTTTGGAAATGTGAAAACCATATGAATAGATTTGTCTTAAAAAATATTTTTATAAAAGCATACATATATTATTTTTAATAAATATTTTTGTAAGAATAAGAAGTCAAAGTTACGTTTTGGAGACCGTGTCATTGTTCTAAACATCATTCTTTACCAATATGGAGGGAGTATCGTACTGGTATGAGCATTAGGGTATGTCAATTCTTTTCTAGTACTACTCTGGTAGGACAGTGGTAACCAGAGCCATACAGCAAGCATCTCCGTCCCCGTTCATCGTGGGACCCACATGCGGCCTATATAAATGTAGCGATGAAAATGTTACGGGATTCATTCCATCCAGCCAAGCGCGGGCGCGGAGGAAATCGCAGACGGCATCAGCGACCGACGGGAACGCCACACCAGCGGAGCAGGAGCCAGCGCACCAACGCAAAAAGCCAAACCAAAAGTAAAATAGAGAGGCGAACCCGACGCACGCTAGCTCACCACCCATCTCCCTCGCTGGCTCGCTCCTACATTTTCCGCCTGCTGCTACTACCTCGCCTCCACCCAAATCCCAAACCCTAGCGCCCCCAGCTCAGATCCCTCCACCTCGCGGCGCCGTCGACGCCATGCGGATCCGCAAGAGCGCCGCCCGCCTCCTCGGCTCTGCCTACGGCGCCTCCGCAGCGGGGCCCCAGTTCGGGATCCTGACACCGCCCCCGCCGCCGCCGCCGCCGCCGTACCTGGCGCAGTGCCCGGCTCCGCTCGAATCCCGCGGCGGGTTCGGGTTCTCTAGCCCGGAGACTGCCTCCGGGGAGGCCTGCGAGCTCAGCCGCTCGCCGTGGGACCTCATCGCCGAGCTCTCCCTCTCCGACCCTCAGGTCAGCGCCTCCGCTCCCCGCCCCTTCCCCCCTCGCTCTCTCCTCTCAGTATCCACTCCGGGTCGCTCTGTGAGGGCCATGCTATGCAAGCTCGCTGCTTCGGAGATGGTCTGGCCGCGTTCCCGCGGTCGCGGTGTCCGGTTCCTGCATGCCTCTAGGGTTGGTCGGCGGGTCCGAATGGGCGGCCAGCGGGCCGTTTCGGCCGCAGATGCCTACCTGGCCGGGGTCGAGGTCGACTTGGCTACCCTTCCCTCGTGGTAATTTGGGGGCGGCGGCGCTGCTAGGGTTGGAATCGCCGGAGCGGCCGCCGGGTCGAACCCTAGATCCGCGGCCCCCATTTCGGGGCTGTAGCGCCGTAGGGGAGCGTCTCCGCCTGCTGCTGTGTCGATTAATTAACTTGTCTCGTTCGATTAGGTGGAGGACGACCTCGTCGACAGGTACTTCGTCCATGTCACGACTCGCGCGAGCTGGCTCTTCTCGGCCAGCATGCCCGTCTCCTCCGCGAAGAAGGTGGCCGCGGCCGCCAGGGAGAGAGCCAAACGGCGGCGTGATGCTGCGAGGAGGGCGCTGAAGAGGGCGGCAGCGTTGAAGGAGAAATACAACAAGGATGGTGAGGCCTCCAACAAGCCAAAGGTGAAGAAAGAGGAGGCGGAGGAAGTGCCGGCGCGGGTCTGGAAGTGCAAGAAGAACGACGGCAAGCGGTGGCACTGCCACCGGACAGTGAGTCAGCCCAACACCCTCTGCAACTACCACTTCGTGCAGAAGCGTTCCTACATGAATCCGGACTTCGAATTGGCTTCCGCTGTCGAGCCGGAGGAGGTGGTGCCGGCGCCACCGCCGGCAGCCACCTCCAAGCCCTCCAACACCAACAAGTCGCGGAAGAAGAAGCCCACCAGCGACTTCATCGCGACTGAGGGCTTCTATTACTATGCTGGGTTCGGCCCGTTCCGCAGCAAGAGGCACTGCAGAACCGGCGGCATGAACGAACCTGTGCCTGCAAAGCAGGAAGAAGAGGAGGAAGTGCCTGAAGATGCTTCTCCTCCTGCTGCTGCTGCTGCTGTGGACCAGGCTCCTCATACTGCTGAAGATACCAATCAGGCTGCTGCGCCTCGCGATGATGTGTCTAGCTGTGATGATGACCGTGCAGGGATCGCCGGCGTCGACGAAGATAGCAGCGACGACGACTACGACGGGATTGGTATCCCTGGCAGCAGCAATGGTGATGCACAGGCCAGCAATGGTGACAGCAAGAGGAAGACCCCGTGGAAGCGGTGGAGGAAGCCCGTGAAGGCGCGGTCGCTCAAGTCTTTGATGTGATGAAGCATCCGTGCTGTCGTGGGCAAGTTAATTAGCTAGCTTGGCTTAGCTTAATTCCTAGTTTTTTTAATTCCGTCCGGTTTTGCTGTTGACCACCAGGTGTACAAACTGCTTGGCTTTTGCATCCTGATGATTATTCGCCTGTTCCATGGTTTGTCATCGATATTTTCAGCTGAATAATTAGGGCGGTTTTTCCTGTGCGTTCGGAAGCCTAGCTATCAGAGCACCAGCTGTCGTTCTCGCGGAGTTGTTGGAAGGAATAACGTGCTTGCTTTTGCGTTCGATGCAGCCTGTGTGCGTTTGGGTTCCGTACAAGAGCGCGTTTGGGGAGGCAACCACGCTTCTCTAAACTAATTAAGTCGGTCGTGTTACATGTTGGTCACGTTACGCAGGCAGGAAACGGATTAAGTATAGTACAGTTGTACGCACGTGCACAGAGGATCTGCTTACAACTTGCGATCGAGCGCGCCAACTCGGATCAGCCGTGGCTATTTCCGATTCGATTCCATCCCATTCGATGCGGAGGAGTCCGGCGGCGCGCGCGGCCGACCAAACTCTCGCCGCCCGGCTGCTAGCTTCCTCACTTATGCAGGGGATCCGCAGGAACCTGCGGCGCGCCGTCTCGTGACCTCGTGGTCGAGGCCGCAGCGCTGGCTTGCCGAACCTTGGGCCGGCTGCGCGCGCGGGCTGTCAGAGGCGGCGTAGATTAGAGCGGAATGTGTGGTGGTGGGTGCTTCTGCCGCGCGATGGTGACTGGCGTTTGTTGACAAGGGTGACGCATGACCGCGCGGGCGAGGGACTGGGCCGGAATGCTCGGCCCGCAACGGTACCCGCAGCGCTCTGGCCCAGATGGAAAAAAAAATAGCCGAGTTGACTTGGTTTTTTTAGCGAATAACGGAGTTGACTGCCGTTGAGCGTGGTACTAGCTAGAGTATCACACTACGCTGCGGCACTGTGGCCTGGCCTGGAAAAGTAATGCTCGAGATGGCTGCGGAAGCACGTAATGGAAAAGTCGTTTTTGCGTGCCCAGGACACGTGGGGTACGCCTGTAGGGCACGTGCGCAGCAGCGCCACCATCGCACGCACGCGCGCGCTCTCCCTCCCTCCCTCTCTCTCTCTCTCTCTCTCTCGAGTCTGTGGCATGAGGAGGCCATGGAGCCGAAGACGAAGATTTCTCGGCCAATCGCCCGCCAGGAAGACCGGCGGCATCTTTGATCTTGCCATGCCTGCCCTGTCGAGAGGGCGCGCGATGTCCTGCCGATGCGCATGCATGGAGCATCTGAGCTCACTGGGTCTGAATTGGAAGAGCTGTACTGTGGCCGGCTCTTGCTGTACCAGGAACCTCACTCCTACATCCTAAAGAAGTTGATAGTCCTTGCATTGTTGGAGTAAGCAATACTCCGGCGTGGTGTTTGGCAAGCAAATCTCCGTAGCTGTGGGGCAACGACTGTCGGCTGGTCCACGCGCGCAGCAAGTCTTACGCGTAACGCCTGCCTGTTGGTCTGTGCGCACAAGGTGGTTGATGAAATACATGTGAGGGTTCACGTCGGCTTCCATATAACCATATATACGCCTCGTGAATATGCGCCTCCTCCGCCAAGCTTTGAGCGCAGTGGTAGCACTGGCACATGCGCTGCCACTCGCATTCGCATATCCTTTGTGTAATCTTAAGCATTATGAGATCATGTAATGTATGCCTGTTCCAGACCGCACTTAGCAAAGATATTATAGGTCCAAAGACCAAAGCAATTAGACAAAAAACAAAGAGCTTGTGAAGAACGAGGCGCAGCCAATGATCAATTTCTCCCCATTTTCCATATTGTCTGGTTTCGCATCAGATCCTGGATTCTCCCTGGAAAGGCATCACGGCATTTGCCTTCCAATGGTCCGCTGTCAGATGAACACTAGGTACTACTACAAGCAGTATATCATCAGTATCACAGCATCAAAATCGCCAAGGATTTGGACGCAACGCAGAAGAATGCAGATATGCAGCATCAATACGCGGCGGTCGTATCAATCAGTCGGCGGAAGCTGCAGAGGTTTCCATAGCAGAGCAGAGCACACGGGCCTTCACGCCGCCGGCCCAGGCCCGCCGCCCTTCTCCCGCTTCTGGAACCCGCCGAAGTACCCGTCGTCGTCACCGCCGCCACCCCACGGCTGAGGCGGCGTGTCCTCCTCTGCCGCCACCTCGTCCATCGGGGCGGTGGGGCCCACTCCGTGGTTCTTGTGCTTCCTGGCCCTGGGCTTGCGCTTGCGTGTGGACCACGCGATATGGCGGTCGCAGAAGGGGTGCCCCGGCACCGCCGCGCTCTTGCAGCGCCACCGCTTCCCGTCGTTCCGGCTGCACCTGGCGGCGTCCCGCGGCTGCGGCTTGGGCACGTCGTCCATTGCGCTGCCGCTGCGTGGGGGGCCAGGGGAAGGAAGAGCGATTTCTCAGCTACCTGCCCGCCCCAACCAAGATCTCGCAGGGAGGGACACCTGAACAGAGTAGAGGAGCACGCACCTGTCGTTGGACGCGGCGGCGGCGGGGACCCGGTCGTCCTCCTGTTGTTGGACCCGGACCCCGGTGACCAGGATCACCCGCTTCTCCTCGACCTCCTCGCGGGATCTCTCCTGCAGCAGGAACGGCAGCCAATAGGTGATGACGGGGAGCACGGCAGTAGTAGGATCACCGGCCGCATCGACCGGCCTGGGTGACGAACGGGAGCCCCAGCCCCAAGGACCGATCGGGAGGCAGGCAGCACGTCAACGCTCGCTCGCAATGGATCTCCTCGCCCGGGGCGCGTGCAGCAGGGAGATACACAGAGCCACACGCTAACAGTACAAGTAACAGCGAGCGGCGGCGCCTCTCACCTTGGGGTGCTGCGGCGGCGGCGGCGGCGAGGCGTAGAGCGCCGGCGCGGGTCCCGGGTCGGCGGCCCTGGCCGGGGTGCGCTTCCGGATCCTCATGGGCCCCGGCCCGGCCGCCGGAGATCGCGCCGCGTCGAGCTGCCCTGCCCACGCTCCCTTCCTTCCCTCTCTGTTCCCCCACGCGTCTCGCGGGCCTTGGCCGCTTGATCTGCAGTACTACTAGTACTCGTCTCGTACCACTACTTTCCTTCGCCTACCTACCTAGCACACGACACCCCTCTTTTTTCCCCGATCGGAGTGAGACAGACACGGTAAATTTCCGCCCCACCTTCCCCGTTTTGTCCCTGGGTCGGGCGGGGGCGCTCTTTTACCGCCGCCCCGGTCGGCCATCGCGGTCGCATCTTTCTGGCGTGCCGTGCGCGTGCGGACTGCGGCGAGGGGGGGAATTGCAATGGAATGTTCCGTCCGGCTGCGGTGGCAGACAAGATCTGGGACCCTAGCGGCAGCCGGCAGGAGTCGACCGGCATTCGGTTCGGTTGCTGCTGCACTGCGTTCCAGTTGGCGGGCCTGTTTGGTGATCTTGTTGC